>OY992538.1:10542329-13042329 GCA_963921195.1 Pegoplata infirma | reverse complement strand
GCCTTCATTGAAAGCGTCCTTGTCCAGTACACATGCACCGAAGATTCATAAGTTAAGGGAGGAGCGTAATCATCATTGGCATAGAGTATGGGGTTATATGATACGCATCTTAGATAAGGAACTCTTAAAGGGGGCCAGTACCATTAATTCTTTTTTGTCCATAGTCGAATTAGGATTTCGTAGTACTGATAATACCATAAGAGCTGAATCATTTTTATGCTGGCGTTTACTTATAGAAATTTTCGCCAAATATGGTGAGTTGTCATCACCTAAACGTTTAAAGTTGATCTGTATTCCCTTAAAGAGTTCCCAATCGAAATCTGCTCAAGCAGCGGAAGTTAAATTGAGAGTATGGTGGTATTTATTGACATGTTTTGGCGATCAATTGGGACAACACTTTGAGGCGGTGGTAGAACCATTCTTAATGTTTTGTTTTGGCGGTTCTACTTCAACAAAAAATGTTATCTGTGCTGTGCAACAATATGAAGTGGTCAGGGAATTGGCCTTTCCCTGTTTGATAAAGTTGTTGTCTAGCGAACAGAATGAATATATAGATCGTTGTTTGAGAGATAATAAATTGGAACCTATGGGTGTTCCATCACCTCTATTGGAAATGGAGATTTTGGAAAAACATTGGTTGCCCTTGGTAAACGGGGCAATGGAAGCTATACGTTTAATGGTAAGTTTTGTTATAATATATTTTTGTAATTTTTTATTTAATTAAAATATGTTTTATCGTATTTTATAATTAAAATAATTATGACTTCGTGGTAAAAACTTTGTGGTTTTTGTTGATATGACAAGTTGTAAGAATATTTTAAATATTGGCATAATTTCACTACCGAACAATTTGAAAAAAACTTGATGCAATTGGTACGCGACCTTTCACAGTTAATTGCAATTGTTCTAGTGAACAAAAATCTGGTCTCCAAACTTTTTCATCACATCAGGTTTTTGAGAAAATTTAGGTCGCTATTTTGGAAATTTTTGACAACTTATAGCGAATGAATGAACCCGATGTGATAGCGACTTAAAAATAAGTAGAGGATAAAGCTAAAGGTGTGTTTATATCATCCCACCGAGTCTTTGGATTTTAAGAAAGTAAAATGTTACCAAAGTCTTAATACTGCCAAAAAATCATAAGCAAAATCAAACAGACATTTTTAAAACAGTTGTTTATATGCAAATCTAATAACACACAGCCATTTTTTGAAATATTTCATAAAATCAGAAGTCTTATTGGACTATCAACAAAATCATATTACACACGATTTTTTAAAAAGTCTTAATACTCAGTGGTATGATATAAACACAGCTTAAACATGGCTCTTAAGGATGTAATGGCCTAAGTGTTAGTTGCCTTTAGGGCACCAATTGTCTTATAATGTTGTCTTATGCCTCAAAAGCGATTTTTGCCTAAGTGTTAGTCGCCCTTACCTTTAGGGCATCAATTGTCTTTCAATGATGTCTTATTCCTCAAAAGCGATTTTTGCGCTACTAATATAAAAAAACTTAATGCCACATAATACACATGATTACAGTTATTCTCCTGGTCACAAATCTGGTCTCTTTCCATTGCATCAGGTTTTTGAGAAATTTGAAATTCAAAAAAAAAATCGTGGTTTTGAACATATTTGGCAGAATTAGTATTAGTGCAACAAGCACTACCCCAATCAGTTACGAAAATCCAATAACCTTTTTTTTTGTAGAGCTGTGTAATTTTCAATAAAATTCTTTACTCCAAAAGGCAAAAAATGTGTGTGAAAATTTTGAAAATTATTTTCGGAACAAATAGACAATAGGTCATGTCTCCGGGATAACTATGTTTGAGACAGTTTACTGATAAGTCAAATTTTTACCTGTTACGTGATAAGATTTTAAGACATTTTGGTGATATGTTCCGTCTTTACAGTCACGGGTGGGTGATTTCGGATCTACCGACAGCCTTTTTCTGAAGGGATATGAGTCGAATGATTAAACTGTTTGGGTGGACAACAGTTAAAGGCATTTGGTGTTTTTTTACGCTCTTTGAGAACAGGGGGTTGTTGTGTAATTCGATTGGAATAGAGAAGCTTTTTGAGCAGAATTTAAAGTGGCGGATTTTTTTTTTTTAGATTTTTTTAACTTATAATATAAGCCCTCCTTCATTATTTCACGAAACATAATATTTCCTTTTACGAATGCTCAAAAAACTCGGAATATTTTTTTTTCAAATGGATAACCCCCCAGGTATTTGACCGCACAAAAACTGTCCGAATGGGCCTTAAGCCCAACGATCCCCTATCAGCTTTCGTATTTTTTATTAACTTAACCACTAAAAATAAAATAAAAATATCTAGACACAGGATACAACAAGTATTTTTCTTTTAGGCCTCTGAATTGTCTGATACTGAAGTAGGAGAACAACATTTGTTGCAACAAATTTTACGTCAATTACTTCAGATTGCCTTACGTAAAGATATCATAAAATTGACCATACATATTTGTACAGCTCTAACACATATGTTAACAAATAATCCTCGCGTCGTCATCATAGCTATGAACACTTTAGCTTCCGAGGGTATAACACTTAAAAAATCAGCAGAAAATCTTGAATTATATCCCAAACTTTTGGAAACATTTGCTGGTTTATTTATATCAGCACGTTCTATAGTACCACCAGCTATTTTACAACGTTGTGTTGATCAAATTTTCTCATTGGAAGTACAAGAGACGGGACGTCATAAATGGCGTACTTTATCGGTATTGTTAGAGAAAATAATCGTTTTAAAAGATGATGAAGATTATGAGGCTTTCGAAACTAAATTGATAATATGGCGCAAAGTTTCCCAGGGTTTGCTAAATCATTTACGCGAAAATGCTCTGGATGTACGTGTTAAAGATAATGCTGTGTTAATGGAGAAATGGATTCTATGGCCATTACAATTGTGTGTTGGTTTTGCTGGTCGAAGATCAAATAACAGTTTTGATCCGGCTTTCTGTTCCATATGGCGTCAATTATTAAATGCTGGACAGAATTCGCCCGATAGACGTTTGTTTGTGAGTAAGGTTTTCAAGGTTTTGATGGAACTTTTAAAAGCCCGCCATGAGGAAGCGGCATTTGGTGAATTATTTGATGCTTATGTGGCTACAGTTATAAAACTAGAATGTGACAAGGATAATAAACAACATCAAGAGTTTTTCATTTTAATGCAAGAAATTCTAAATCGACAATTGCCTAAAAAACCTTTAGAGGCATGTTTAAATACTTTACGCAATGCTTTAGTGGGTTTTAAAAATTCCGAAATAACACAAAATTTTGATTCTATTAAGCCAACCATAGCTGGGGTAGTACATCTTAATGCTAAGGGTTCTATATGTTCAGTTGAAAATAAATTTTTAGATGAGTGGAAGAGAGGAGTATTTGATAAATTACGCTCCCATCCCAATAAGGACATGTTTCAACAAATTAAAGATTTGTTTAAAGGTAATAATGAAGTATTTGTTGTTATACCCTCCGTTTGGAGTTTGAATCCTGATAAACTGACAGAAAGGCAAAAGGAAAAAATGGCTGAAAAAGCAGATATACCAGCACTTTACAATGATATGAGTCAATCACAAGATGCTTCGTCACTTAAACCTTGGACGCCTAAGAAAATTGTTATAGCTCAGAAAGATAAATCTGAAATTGTATTAGAAGGACCCGAACAAGAAGAAGATATTGAAGATTTGACATCACCAACAAAGGAAAAAAATACACAAAAAGTAATGGGAACACCAATTAGCAAGAAATCGTTAAGAAATCATTCTAAACCACAAACCCCCACTAAAAAAGAAGAAATTGAGGATAATAAGAAAGCTGAATCGGAAACAGTACGTAATACACGCAATTCAAAACGTCGCACTTCAGCTACAGAAGATGAACCTAAAGAAAAAGTTTTGAATTCAGATGATAGTATTATAAAAAGGGTAGGTTTTCTGATACGTGTATTTACTTAAATAATTATATTTGTTTGTTTTTAATATTTTTTTGTTTTCAGCAAACACGTCGCTCTGGTCTACGTAATAAAAATGATAATAAGAAACCAGAAGAAATGCATGAAGAAAAATCTAAATCGGTTATAGAAAAACTACATCATACAGAAAACTTATCATCAAGTAAGTATTACATACTTTTATAATAAAAAAATACATACTGATAAGATATGTTTATAAACGGTACACTGTTAAAAATATTAAACTAATATTCTATTAATTTTTTGTTTGATTTTTATTTTATTTTTTTTTTAGTTCCCACAAAAACCTCTAGTAAAATTATACCCATTAGTGAAGATCTTTTTGAGGATCATGATACTCCCTGTCCAGTTACGGATAAAGAAAATATTTTACAACAACAAGACACACAATTAAATACCATGTCAGATCCACCACAATCTACAATAATTGCAACACCTGCAGTATCTATTGCTTCGGTGGAAATAATTACAGAAGAAAAAATGCCAACTGAAAAAGTTGATGAGAAAAAAGATCGAGCTTTTAAAAAGGCTGAAACAGTTGATATATTGTCAACTGAATTAATAGATCTCACTAGTAAGAATAATGCTATAACAGAAATTATACAGGCTAAAGAGGTATCACCTAAAAAGACAATACCGAAATTTACACCTTTGGTAAGTTGTAATGATATGATTATACAGTTGGTAACTTTGCGTTTGTTTGCTTACCCAAATTTCTTACTATTTTTACTACAACTGGAAAGTTTTGTTTACTTTTTGTATTCAAAATTTCCAGCTGTAGTAAAAGTAGTAAAAATTAGTAGATTGTAGTAAGGTAAACGAATAGACATTTAGTTACATACTAGGGTATTCAATTAATCGAGGTTTTTCTTTAATCGGTTAATCGAGCAAATAATTAATCGGGGTTGAGATTTATTCGGTTAATAATCGGTTAAATATGAATTATTCGATTAACCGAATAATATTAATTTAAAATTTAAATTGAATATAAAACCACGGATTGTATGTACTTTTAAAAATTTTATTATAAACAAGAAAGAAATCTATATCCGCTATGCCAAAGCTTCAAATACCCCCAACAATCTCAGCCCAAGTAAAGAATTTTTGTATGGCATCCTGATAAATGACCCCGATCCAAAATGACACCAACGTGAAAAATATCACCTCATAATTAAATGTCAAATATGGCCCCAATTCAATGTGAAAAAATGAAAAAAAAAAAATAAAGCTATTTTTATAAAAAAGAAAAATTGCCCTAGAAATATTTAAAAAAATAGTTTGGTTTCCAAATTTGTTTTCTTTTATTTTTTAGTGCTAAAATTACAATAATTTCATCGGGCAATATCTACGTGATTAAAAAAGATATCTGAAGGATTCCAAAAGTATTTTTTTTTCAGATGTGCTAAACTATTTCCACATCGAAAAATATTTCGCGGTGTTATAGGGTCCCCAACATTGCGAAAATCTGATTTTATTCAGACTCTAATTAAAATGATTTTAGTTTTCTACTATAAACTGTGTAAATTTACAGAAATTGCGTAATTTTACATAAAATTATTGAAAATTTACACAATGCAGTATTGTAAATCGAAATCCTAAATATCTCAATACGAGATAGATCAGTTCTAAAGCCAGATTCAGATTACGCGCATAAAAAACTATTAGAAAAATCTATTGTGTTGGAAATGTATAACAAATTAGCTAGGGTCACAAAGTTAATTTTTTTTTTTAGCCGAAAATAACTAAAAGTACTAAAAAAATAAATTTCGGTTAATCGGTTAATCGACACAAATTAATCGGTTTATTTGTTATTTGAAAATTGGCAATTTTAAATTATTCGAACAGTTAATCGACCAAAATTAATCGGTTAACCGATTAACGGTTAATAGATTGAATACCCTATTACATACATATTTAGAAAATTGCCAGGAAAATTAAAAAAAAAATCAGGAAAATTAGAAAATAATGAAAAAAAAAAATCAGAAAAATTTAGGAAAACTTAAAAAAAACAGACAAATTCAGAAAATGCTAAAAAGAAAATTAAAGATCAAATCTGAAAATCTCAGAACAATAAACGTAACATATGTAAATAATTAAAAAATCATGAAAATCATACTGAAAAATGGCTGGAAAATTTTTAAAAATCAAAATGTTAAGAAACAAGTGAGAGTGTTAAATTCGGCTGTGCCGAATCTTGTATACCCTCCAACGTGGAAAAAAAAAATTGCAGGGGCGTTTTTTTTTGAGGGGGGGGGGCTTGTTGGGGTCCTTGGGGACACCTTCTCTCTGGTCAAAAATGTTTACAAATTTAATTACTAGCTTTTTGAACAAAAGCTATACAATTTCATCATTATATAAATTATTTTTTAATACCCACGCTCACAAAAGGGGGCGGACCAAAACAAAAAGTCATTTTCAAATCCCCTGGGTCCAAGTCCAAGACTTTGAACTTTTTCAAGCATATAGATGTTTCATTTGTTTAACCAAAATACAAAAAAAAAACTATAAAAAGTTAAATTTTTTCATGGGTTGGTTTACTTCGTCAAGGGGGAACTTTTTCCCCCCTAGTCCGATTTTGCCCATCTCCGAACTTAGCCAGCGTATGAACATAAGACATATATGTGCCAAATTTCAGGAGTCTAGCACTTTTATTTTGGACTGTATCGTGTCTTCCACAGACGGAAGGACGGACAGACGGACATCGCTAGAATGTCTTAGAATCGATCACTGATCAGTAATATATATACTTTATGGGTACCTAGACCGATATTTCGATGCGTTACGCACGGAATGACAAAGTAAGTATACGCCCATACTGTAGTTGGAGGGTATAAAAACATGAAATTAGAAAAGAAAAATGTTAGACATACATACATAATTAATACAAGTAGAAAAGTTAAATTCGACTTGGTCGAATCCATGAATACCCTCGGCAATGGCCTTTCGAAGTGGTAATAAATTTTCTAAAATGAAAAAAAAATAACAATTTTGATTAGAAATATTTTATTTCGAGTAAAAAACTAGTTTTTAGTAAGTTTTAATATAAAAAAATTTACAAATTTTTTTTTCAATTGTATAGTTTTTTTTGAGTGTAAAATTTTTTTCGAGTGTAAACTTTTTTTTAGTGTAAAAATATTTTTGAGTGACAAAAAACTTTGTAAAATACAAAATTTTCTTTGTTTACATAAAATTGGTGGTCAAAAGAGTTCATGCGCAAGTACAAGGGGGGGGGGGGGAATTTCCCCTTCCCCCCCCTCCAGAACCAAATTTAAAAAAGAAAAAAATAAAGAAAAAGAAAAAAAAGAAAGAAAGGAGGAGGAAGGAAATTTTCTAATAAAATTTCCGAAAGAAAAAAATCTCGAAATCCAAAAATTTTTCATAGAAAAAAAATCTAAAAATTTTTATAGGAAAATTTTTAAAGGAAAAATGTGACATAATCTGAAAATTTCTATGAAAAAGTATCTGTCAGTCTTATAATGAATTTTGGTATAAAAAAATGACTTTTTTTTGTATAGAAAAAAATTTGATTTATATAAAAAAATGTAGGCATATGAAAAATATCTTAAAATCTTAAAAATGTTGGTAGTCTTACGTATGTTTAACTATTTTGGAAAATTTTTTCAGAATGTCTTAGAATCGGTCACAGATTCTGAGACTTTTTCCATAGAAAAATGTACAAAAAAACTCTCAAACACTTTCTTTTTTGGATTTTTGTAGAAGAATTCCCGAGTTTTAAAAGTCTCAGAACTTTTTTTAAGGAAAAATATCTCAGAATCTGAAACTTATTTATAGGAAAAAGGTCTCAAAATTTGAGACTTATTTATAAGAAAAAATGGTCGTAGGATCTGATACTTTTTCGATAGGAAAAGGGTCTAAGAATCTGAAAATTTTTCTATAGGAAAAAGGTCTCAGAATCTCAGAATTTTAGACTTATTTTAAGAAAAAAGGTCTCAAAATCTGAATCTTTTTAAACAGAAAAGGTCTGAAAGTCTGAGACTTTTTTTGTTGAATAAAAGTCTCAGAAGTTGAAACTTTCTCAATTGGAAGAAAGTGGCAGAATCTGAGACTTTTTCTATAGGAAAATATCTGAGAATCTGAGACTTTTTCTTTAAGAAAAAGGTCTCAGAATCTGCAACTTTTTCTATAGGATAAAGGTCTGAGAGTTTTTCTATAGAAAAAAGGTTTCGGATCCAAAATTTTTTCAGTTCGAAAAAATCTAATAACATGAGACATTTTCTCTAGTAAAAATATCTCGAAAATGCTTTAAAATATGAGACTTTTTCTATAGTAAAAGGTCTCAGAATCTGAGACTTTTTCTGTAGAAAAAAGTTCTTAGAATCTAAAAATTTTTCTGTGCGAAAAAAGTCCCAGATTCTGAGACATTATTCGTAAAGGAGAAGTCTTAGATTCTGAGACATCTGAAAAATTCTCAGATTTAGAAAAATTAAAAAAAAAATAACACACCTCCTTTGGCATCACTTTTTTTTTGCAAAAGAAACGTATCCCTGTTTTTGCTCGGCTGACAAATCATAATGATTTTTTTTATTCGAAGTAAAAAAAAAATCCCCCCCCCCCCAAACCCGAAAGCTGTACCCGCCACTGAAAGAGTCGGAGGTAAAAAATGCGGATTTTTTCCACTGTATTCAAAAAATTTTATTTTTCGTTTGGATTGTTGGAAAAACTAGCTGATAACTAAATAAAAATTATTGGATAATTTTTTAAATTTTTAATGTTTGATCTTGGATAAAATCGACATAGAAATATTTTAAAACAAAATTCTAAAAAATGTCTATAAATAATTTCGTTTTCCAGCGCGACCCTCGTATCTCATTTAATATTTGCTCAATCTGGACGCTATCAAGCTTAAATTAAAGTTTGACGAGTTTCTTATAAAGCACTTTTTTTAAAATAGTCGATTGATGATAATCAGGTTTAGTATTGATAGCTTTTCCTTTATAGAACTGCTATCAAATATATGGTGTTCAAAATTTTAAAGGATGCATTTTGTAAAATATTTTTAAAGTATTTGTGCTTGTCCTAGGATGCCACTGGTTTCTATTTTGCCATTCCAGTATAAAAGGATGTAAATACAGTCATTTGACAACTTTATCAAAATATTTTGTTGAAATTTTGAATGATATAGAAGGATACATTTTTGAAAGGACGTAACTAACCTCCTTTTTCCTGATATGTTAAAATAGGAAAATTTGGGGAGATCTCTTTCATTTGGTATCGCTAGTGGCATTCTAAGGCAAGTACAAATATTAAAAAAAAAAATATTTTATAAAATTTAATCCTTTAAAACTTTGAAGTCCTTTTAAAAGGAAACAGGATCACGATATGAAAAACTGTAAATGCAGTTTTACTACATTTAGTCTCTAGTTTCAAACGTTTATTATCCAGTTCATGTTCAACGACTTTTTTCATTTTTGTCGGACGGTGTATTATTTTCGGTCTATTATTTTCAACTTTGTCGTTAACGAGTTACATCTATGTAGTCGTGCGTAGACTTTTGGCGGCCCTTTATCCCTAAACTAAAATTTTCGATTGAAATATTTAAAAATAAAAATCTTTTATTTACCTCATACTTTAGTCCTCACCACCTGATCGTAAACTAACAAATAACAGCAGCAGTCCTACCTTGAGACCTAAACCTTCTTCTCATCTTACTGGTCGTGGAGCTCAATTGATCAATATGATACGTAATAAAAAAGTTGATATATCGGCTACCGCATCGTCAGCCTATTCATCACCAGCATCTGTATCAACACCATCACATCATCGTAATCCAGCAGCAGAGCTAATGGAATTAACTGGTACAGATCACACTTCGACACCAGTACAACCAAAAGAATTTTTAGTATTTTCAAAACGTTTACCTTCGCCTACAGCCAGTCCATCGGCTAGCATTTTAAAACGTAAACTTAGACGTGATAGTATTGAAGACTTATCATTTGATTCGCCGGCTTTTAAACGTAAACGTGTTAGTTTTCATGATCCTCCGGTATCGGTGACTAAGGAGTATTTAAGAGATGCAGATGAAACAAAAACTAAACCCAAAAGGTATTTACATACAACATAACAATATTTTAACATATTTTATATATAATTTTTGTATTATTTTTTAATTTTGCAGATGTCTTATTATGGATAAAGTTTCGGAAGCTAAACACGCTTTAAGGAGAAGAAGTAAGTTGGATAGTCTTATTGAAATTGAAAAATATAACAATCCCACAGATTCAAATAATGATAATAAAAATATCATTAATTCACAAGCTGCCAACACAACAACCACCACCAGTACCAGCACCACCTCTATAGCACCATCATGTTCAACAGCCGCCAATAAATCTACAGAATCAGTTATGGATGATAGTATAACATCATTAAAATGGCACGATAGTCGTAATACTTCTGCTGATGGTCCAACCACACCTCATACCGTCACCAGCATGGCTAATATAGAAGCTACCCAAGCAGATGCTGCTGCCTCAACACATGTCTGCCCAGTTCCTGAACCACAGGAACTTGATCTTGATACTGCCACAAAAATGGTATTGGAGCAATGTTCACTTGATACAATACTTGAAAAATACTTTGCTACCGAAAATACACCACAATTAAAATCATCTTACATTGTGTCAAAATTCTTATCAAATGCTATGGAAACTAATTCGAAAATTAAAACAAATGTTTTAGAAACATTATCAGAAAATCACTCTAAGGATTTCTTAGATCATGCTGTACAAGAAAATCTTTCGTCTGTGGTATGCGATCGTTTGAATTTAAATTCGGTTATCGATTACATATGTGCTAAATCGAAAATAAATGCTAGTTGCCGTAATAATCTTTTGCAACAAATACCGGATATTTTGAAACACAGCAAAAATGAAATTGAACGTTTTGAATTTATTGAAAAACTTGTAACACAAAGTAATTTTACAGATGAAAATATTTTAGATTTAATCGCTTTGCTAATGCAATTTCGTTCAAAAACAAGAGGAGAACAAGCTACAATGGTCTCAGAATCAGCCGTAGATTCTTCATCAAATTTATAAGAGCATAAACAAAAAAAAATACAACCTGGAATTTGTACGTACAACAAAAATATTTTATTATTATTATTATTCATATACAATTATTTTTCATCTTTTTTTTATGTTATTTTAATAAAAAAAAATCGTTTAATTTATTATATATTTTATTATATATGTAAACATATATAAATAATAGATTACACATATTGTTAATACAAATGAAACACATTACAAAAAAAAAAAAAACATAGTATGTTTAGTTCAAAATTTTTATTATTATCTTAACGAGGGTTTTTATTTTCGAATAAATTTTTAATTTTTAAAACAAAATTTATGTTTATTTATGTTTTTTAAGATTTTTTTTTAGGATTAGGATCAAAATAAATTTGCAATGGTATTTTTTTTTGCAGAAAAACAAATTTATCGGACGATTGTTTTTACACTAGAAATTTAAATATTAAATAATATTTTACCTACATTAATGTAATAAATTTTTTCGACTTATTTTACATGACTTTCGTGAAACACAAAATTTTTTTAATGCCTTTGATATCACACGAAATTTTTCCCAAGGAAAATTTGATGCAGCATTTTTTTTTAAATATTTTACATTTTGAATGCAGTGGTGTTCTATGAGGAAATTTGAAAAAGCAAATTACCCGTAAAAATTGGAGATAGTTCCATTATGGTCCCGTTTATCCCTTACGGACCATAATGGGTGCTATATGTATGTTATACTTGGGACCTGGCATTACTTTTGTATGAAAAAACAATGCCAATGCCTGCTATTTCATTGGCATTTTACATGAAAAAAACTAATGCCTCAATGCTTAGGTCCCAAGTATGAGTACCATATTTTATATAGAACCTCGAAATTTAAAGATGTTTAGTTAGGTCCAACAAAAAGCATTAGTATTTTTTTTTATTTCTATTCCCTAAGAAAAATTTGAGCGAAAAAAAAAATAATTCACAAAAAGTTCGAGTGAAAGAGAATTTAAGTGAAAAAAAATGTTAGTAAAAAAACAAGTGAGAGTGTTAAATTCGGCTGTGCCGAATCAATAAAACCCTCCAACATATAAAAAAAAATTTAAAAAAAAAAGTTGCAGGGGCGTTTTTTTTTTTATCATCATTTAAAAACATTTGTAATATCCACGCCCACAAAAGGGGGGCGGGGGAAAAAAACAATTTTTTTTTATTTCCTAGGTTAAGTAGTTAAGTTCTATAAGGGGGAACTTTTTTCCCCCTGGTCCGATTTTGCCCATTTACGAACTTAAACTGCCTAGGACCAAAATACATATTACTGCCAAACTTAACGAGTCCATCTCTTTAATTTTGGACTGCATCGTGTCTTATACGGACGGACGGACGGACATACGGACATTCTAGAAAAGTCTTAGAATCGATCATAGATCAATAATATATATACAATAGAGTGCCCCTTATTTTGGAAATGTTGGAAATGTTGAGACGGTACCCCCTCATTTTTTTCCTTTTGACTAAAAAATAACTCAGGAAAAATTTTACGCCCCTACGACCACGCCTTCCCTACGCGACGGGGCCGTAAAGAGCGGGGCCTTAAAAATCATTTTTCCATACAAAGCAAAAAAAAATTTTTTTGATTTTAAATTTTTTTGTTATTAATTATAATATTACTTGGTTAGCTTATTCACGACAAAAAATTTGATTTTGGTGGGATGAGGCTTTCAGTTCTAAAAAATTTTTCGAAAAAAAAAATTTAGAGCTTTTGGGGTCCTACAGTAAAAATTTTTTAAAAAAAAAATTTTTTTTAGTTTTGACAAGCAACCGTTTTAGTTGAATTGTTGCTTTTAATGATATATTTTCATAAAAAAATATTATTCCTATCTGTGACATCTTTATCGTGATCTAAAAAAGGGTAAAAAATGCATTTTTGATGTTTTTCGATACACGATCAAGATGTTACAGATATGAATAATATTTTTTTATGAATATATATCATTAAAAGCAACATTACAACTAAAACCGTTGCTTGTCAAAACTAAAAAAAAAAATTTTTTAAAAAATTTTTACTGTAGGACCCCAAAAGCTCAAATTTTTTTTTTTCGAAAAATTTTTTAGAACTGAAAGCCTCATCCCACCAAAATCAATTTTTTTTTCGTGAATAAGCTAACCAAGTAATATTATAATTAATAACAAAAAAATTTAAAATCAAAAAAAATTTTTTTTGCTTTGTATGGAAAAATGATTTTTAAGGCCCCGCTCTTTACGGCCCCGTCGCGTAGGGAAGGCGTGGTCGTAGGGGCGTAAAATTTTTCCTGAGTTATTTTTTAGTCAAAAGGAAAAAA
Organism: Pegoplata infirma; assembly: GCA_963921195.1. NCBI lineage: Eukaryota > Metazoa > Arthropoda > Insecta > Diptera > Anthomyiidae > Pegoplata > Pegoplata infirma. The sequence goes on along the minus strand of OY992538.1, from coordinate 13,028,973 downwards.
ATGAGGGGGTACCGTCTCAACATTTCCAACATTTCCAAAATAAGTATATTATACATACTTTATAGGGTCCCCGACCGATATTTCGATGCGTTACAAACGGAATGACAAAGTGAGTATACCCCCATACTGTAGTTGGAGGGTATAATAACACAGTGATACAAAATCGAACTTTCAGAATCGGATTGGGATGAAACCGCAATGAGAAGCGGTTGAAGTGAAAAGAGATGAAAAGCAAATGAAAATTTACATTTTACGTAACAAAACCCTCAAAGCTTTTTTTTAGTTTAGCGCTAGATTTTTTTTACACACATTTAAAGTTGGTGATTTTAAAGCATTTAAAGTTTTTGTGTACCAAACAATTCCTACTTTAGAGGCCCCTGGTGGTGCCCTTATTGCGTCTTACCAGAAATTCTTCAGTCTTTTAATATGATAATGTTTTTAGGCTACCCGAGTAAAAATTTTCTGGTCTAATCATATATAATTTGATACAATCTTATATGAGTTAATATGCTTCCGTATAAATTTATATAAAATTGTATCTATCACTTTGATACTGTTGATCCACTTTATATGGTTAGATATTGCTCCATATATGATTAGATTCGTATTTTGGTTTTGCTCATCAAATTATATAAAAATTGATATTATAAGATCAATTTGATCTAATTAGATTTGACCAAATTCAGGATCAAATTGTATCAATTTTTATATTTTTTGATCTAAAGTAATACAATTAGATATTATTTGATACAACCATTTTACGGATCAAATTAGATCTATTCAGTAAAATTAGCAAAATATTTTTACTAGGGTAGTGTCTAATTTTAAAAATGATGCATGATGCCACCTCAGTTTGATTATATAAGCCACCTACTAACAAAAAAGAAAATAAGAATTACTGTTTTCATTTTCTTAAAACCAAAAAGGTTTGTAACTTCGATTTATAACTTGGATAATAATTTACCTGCTGGTGAATAAAATCGTTTTTTACCAGATAGTGAATGAAACGAAACATAATTATTTTTCAACAATTTTTTTATACCCTCCACTCTAGTGATAGAGGGTATATATAAGTTTGTCATTCCGTTTGTAACACATCGAAATATTGGTCTAGGACCCCATAAAGTATATATATTCATGATCCTTGATCGATTTTAAGTCGATCTAGCGATGTCCGTCCGTCCGTCCGTCCGTCCGTCTGTCTGTCTGTCCGTTGAAAACACGCTAACTTTTGAAAGACTTTACGGAGGCTCCTGAAGTTTGACACATATGTTCTCCATTTACCGGGTCAGGTTGGTATTGCAATCCAGCGAAATCGGTCCAGTGGTTCAAAAGTTATGAGCAAAATAGTAAATTTTGGCAAGGGTATTTTTCGAATTTACAAGATTAAAACCACTATAACTTTCGAAAGACAATTCTGAGAGGGCTGAAGCTTAGCATATATATTTGTCGTTTCCCAAGGCTGTTTGGTTTTGAATTTCAGCAAAATCGGTTCAATGGTTCAAAAGTTATAAGCAAAGGAGTGAATTTCAGGTTTGTTTCACCTTAAACTGTTGAAAACTCGTTAAACAAGTTTTAAAAGCATGGTGAAATACCAGTCTTGTAAAACTTGTTGTTGTTTGTTTTCTTGTCGTGGGCTGCAGTTTAGTTGTTAGACAAGTAAATATTTGTTATTGTTTTGTTATTGCTAGTGTAACTGTATGTAACGGGAAAAAATCAAATAAAGTATGTGTGTGATTGAATGTTAATTTGTTTTTGGTTTTTAAAGAAGAAGATGGTAATATAAAAAGAGGAAAATATGTTAAATAGTTTTTTTTTGTATTTCATATAGGTATAAAACAACAAAAATACTTTACAAAGTAATTTGTTACTCAAAGAAATTGTACACTAAAAAAATATTTACACTCAAAAAAAATGTTACACTCAAAAAAAAATGTACACGTTATTATTTTTTTTTTTTTGAATGAAATGGCAGACTCAAAAAAATGTTGACAGTCAAAAAAATTTTACACTCAAAAAAATTTGATTGATTTAAAGAAAGTTTGACTCAAAATAATATACATATTTCTAATAAAAAATTTGTAATGCAATTTTTTGATTTTTTTTTTTAGAAAATTACTATCAGATAACATTGTGGAGGGTATTCATAGATTCGACCAAGTCGAATTTAATTTTTCTACTTGTTTTTTCATCAATTTTTTTTTTTCATAAAATTTTTTTTCCATTAATTTTTTTTTTTCATTAAATTTTTTCCATTGATTTTTTTTAATGAATTTTTTTTTATAAAATTTTTTATTACATAAAATTTTTTTTCATACATTTTTTTTCATGATTTTTTTTATCAATTTTATGAATTTTTTTTTTGTATGAATTTTTTTAACCAATTCATGATTTTTTTTTTTAATGAAATTTTTTTTTTTATGAATTTTTTTTTTTTTATGATTTTTTTATGAATTTTTTTTCATCAACATTTTTTTTGTTATCAATTTTTTTTTTTCATCAAATTTTTTTTTCAGCATTGTTTTTTTATAAAATTTTTTATTACATCAAAATTTTTTTTCATGGTTTTTTTTGTTATCAATTTTTTTTTCATGTATTTTTTTCATCAATTTTTTTTTTTCATCAAATTTTCTTTTTATTAAATTTTTTTTTCATCAAATTTTTTTTTTTCATCAAATTTTTTTTTTCATAAATTTTTTTGATTTTTAAAATTATTTTTCATCAAAAAGTTTTATCTTCATCAAAAACTTTTTTTTATAATTTTTTTTTATCATAATTTTGTGAAAAACAAAATCATTTTTTCCCTTTTTTTACCACCAACACTGAAGACATTTAAACATCTTTGAAACAAATTAAAAACTACAGTGGACAAAAAAAATAAGCCTAGTTTTTAAACCCCACCAGGGTTTTTGGTCTCATCCAAGATACAAATTCTTGTTAAACAGTGTAAAGCACTTTGTCACAAATAATTTAAACAGCCCTTTATCGTTAATTACACTATTCTACCACATAATTAACGATAAATGTGTTTGTATTATTATGTATACTCAAAAATTGTGTCGGTGAAATCAATTGCAAAAAAAGATCAAATAACTGAATAATATTGTAAAATCAACTACCAAAGTTATATTAACGTTTAATACATTTATATTTAATTTTTTTCAAACGCTTAGCTCCCCTGTATTTGAGGTCAAACTAAAGTACAAACATGTGTAAATTGGCATATTTAAACAAAAACGTTTAAAACGATAACAAATTGGCTCTGTATTGTTTCACAGCTTTTTTAAGCCAAAATGCAAATAACAAAAAACAAGTGCTATATTTAACGTTAACGAATCACTCAATGCGCTATTTTTTTTGAAAAAAAAAAAAAAAATCATGTATTGATTATTTAATTTTTACTACATGTGTTAGTTGTTTTGACTACAAATGTAAGTAGTTTTTACTACATAAGTCAGTTGGTTTTTGTCAGTTAACTAACATTGTAAGTTGATTTAACTGAAAAAGTAGTTGACCCCAAAACAACTTACAAAGTAGTTATTTTAACTGACATTTTCAGTTGATTTTACTTTCATAATTTATTGAGTGTATATAAGGCATTCCAGGTCAAATCACTCACTTTTAGACCCGACCCCTTTCGATTTATTTTTGGATATGTTTTAGTACTAATGAAATGCAACTTGGACACCAATTTTCAGCCTTTTATTCCAAGATGGTGTAATCAATGAGTAATCAATTTTTCAAAATGGCGATTTTTTAAAAAGTATTAAAAACTTGAAATTTTCAATTAATTTTGACCATCTTAAAAAAAGTTGGACAACGTTTTGTTGGTATTTAAATGTGGTTTAAAAAAAAATATTAAAAAAGTTATTCGAAGTAATTATCACTTATTTTTTCACATTTAAAAATTAAAATCGACCTTTTGAAAAAGTCCGAAACCTTCGATTTTTTTTTAAAGTCTAAAAGTTCTGCTTTAAATTACGCAGCTTTTAAGCCATAATTCGATGTGATCGCAATTCGTTCTATTTTTTTTTTTTTTTTAAATTTTGAAAATTGCCCCTTTAATTTTTTGACTCTTGATTTATTTTATATGGTGCTCCAAAAAAATTGGTAGATACTGACCCTAACTTACCCTAGATATATTCATTTCGAGGTAAAAATATGTCTCACAAAAATTAAGAACGATCGGACATGGATAAGGCGTTCCGCATGGGCCTTGAAGTTTAGAAAACGGATTACAAGGAAAAATATGAACTTTTTTCTGTTTTCTAAATTTTTTTGGTATTTTAAGTTAAGTTTTAATTCAAGTGTTTGCAGAATTATAATACGGAGTAAAATGCCTCTCTAATAAGGTACGAAAAACTAAAATCGGTTGAAAATCAGCCAAGTTTTTACAACTTCTCCACACTCAAAAAATTGTGTTAGTAAAATCAACTGAAAATGTCAGTTAAAATAACTACTTGGTAAGTTGTTTTGGGGTCAACTACTTTTTCAGTTAAATCAACTAACAATGTTAGTTATTTTAACTGACAAAAAACAACTGACTTATGTAGTAAAAATTACTAACATTTGTAGTCAAAACAACTAATATGTAGTAAAAATAAAATAAACAATATATATTTTTTCAAAAAATTTTTCAGAAAATAAAAAAATGAAGACCAAATTTTTTCCAGGTTTTTTTTTTTTAAATAAAAAAGATGTGAAAAATAAAAAAAAGTTTTTTTTTTTTGGAAAAAAACTTTGAAATTTTTTCAGAGATAAAAAAATATAATTAACTACTTTAATTAACTGTTACTACATTGCAGTACTTTTTTGTTAGTTGTTCAAAAAAAACGACTTAAAATAACTAACAGAAATAGTTGTTTGATATTTTTCACACAAAAACAACTGACTTTGTAGTTGAAAACAACTAACTACTGTAAAATATACAAACAACTAACATGTAGTAACTTACATAATTTTCTGAGTGCTGGCATCTAACGTGTGGCAGACCACTTGATTAAGCAATACAATCCGATTTTTGAAATTCATTGAAATTTTCTACTGTAATAACATTTTTTTATTCTTCAAATGTAATTAGATGACAAGTATTTTTCATATTGTGTTTTGCTAACATGTTTTAAATTATTGCTAAAAATGCCTGCATTTTCAACACCCTTTTGAAATATCTATTTAAATTTTTTTTTTTTTTTTGTTTTAAAATTTGGAAAAACCACAAAAAATATTAGACTGAAACATGAATAATGAAAAAATGTTATTACACACGGTGAGCCTCAGCGATGTTTAGGTTGAACTTTAGTGTCGAAGAAAAGTGTAAGTGCAGTTCGATTTCTACAAGATTCAATGTCACAAAACTGTTAACAGCGAAATCGTAGCTGCTCGCATTCGCGAGATAACGAGAAAACAGTGTTTTTGTATTTTTAAAATTTTGACATTGAAGTTTTTTAAATATTTTCAAAAACTGAGTATACAGTTTTAATTGTACACTCATAGAAATATCTTAGTAGAAAAATTAGTAAACCCATTGTAGATCAAGTTTTACAGAATATTGCCGTATTCAACAAAAATTAATGTTGATATCGTTGAATAATCAGTAAATTTGAATCAACTATTTACAACGCTTATACAGAATTCAATAGATAAACCAAAAAAGAAAAAACAACCCTGTTCGTTCAATTTCGTATTATTAAGTTGGTAGCAATGCATTGCAATGTGAAATTGGTTTGTCTCTTATAAAATTATTTTATGTGTTTGTTTCTTATAAAAATATTTAATATTATAAAAATAAATAAAAATAGGATCTGATGATCAGATTCTGATCTGTAAATATTTGGTAAGTAATAAAATACATTGGTTACTTTATGTATTCATACTATATTATATTTTTTTTTGTTTTTTTTAGGTTTTTGATTTGGTGTCATTAGAAAACTGGAGAATGGCTTACGAGTGCAAAACATAAATAAACGAAGTGTGTGTGAAAATCTTGTTTAAATATTGCAGCTTAAAAAGCCGGTGATAATTTTAAAAAAATATTGTGATTTATACTTAATAAAAGAATATTTACAAATAACAAGCTTTTTTTTTAATAAAATTTCTTATATCAACAAAAATATGAGTTGAGTTTACAAAAAATACGAGTTGATTTACAAAAAAACGAGTTGATCAACTATTACAAAAACTGACAACAATTTTTATTGAAATCAACATAAATATTTGTAGGGTCAAAATCAACAATGATTTCTGTTGAATTTACAGCGATTTTCTTTGGGAATACAATGATTTTTGGTTGAGTGTACTTATAAGTACAATTAAAACTGTATACTCAATATACTTAAAGTATACTTAAAGGTCACAGAACAGTAAACACCAAAATCCTATCTTCTTTAGTTCGCGAGAAATCGCGAAATTAATTTTTTGCTGTTTTTGTTTTCGTTTTAATCTTTAGATAGGTTTCTTTAAAATTTCGTAAAAACATGGTATGCAGTTTTACTTGTGCTTGATCAAAGATCACACAGCTGTTGACATCGAACTTGTAGGTGTTCAATTTCGCGAGATATCGCGTAATTATATAATTTTTATTATTATTTATTTATATTTTATAAATAATAAAAAAAAAGTGGTATGCAGTTTGATTTGAGCATGTTGGAAGAAATTGAAACTGCCCACAAAAAAATTATAGCTGCCCACTTTCGCGAGAAATAGCGAAAAACAGCTTTTTGGGGGTATTTCTTGTTTTGATTAACAAAATAAGTTTCTTTAACATTGTTGAAAAACGCGAAATGCAGTTTGATTTGCTCTTGATTAAAGGTGATAAGGCTGTTAACATTTAAATTCTAGCTACTCAATTCTTCGAGATATCACTAAAAAACTCGCTAAACTACTATTCATTATTTTGTGTTTTTTTTGGTCTGTAAAAACATTTACTTCAATTAACGACAAAAATATGGTATGCAGTTTGACTTCGAGGTTATTAAAGTAGACAAAACTGCAAGCATAAAAATTATAGATGATCAATTTCCCTAGAAATTGCAAAATTACTGCTCAAGCTTTTATATTAATTAATTTATTTTTTCTTTAATGTCTACAATAAAGGAAAAAAATCAAGAAACGACAAATATATTGTATGCAGTTTAAATTTTATGTGGTTAAAGATGGAAAAACTGCTCAAATCAATATCTTGACTGCTAATTTACGCGAAAAATAAAATTTTTTCCATTTTTTTTTTTTTTTTTAATTTTGCGATTTCTCGTGAAATTGAGAAGATCCACTCAAAAAATTATGTTAGTAAAATTAACTGAAAATGTCAGTTAAAATAACTACTTTGTTAGTTGTTTTGGGGTCAACTACTTTTGTCAGTTAAATCAACTAACAATGTAAGTTATTTTAACTGACAAAAAAAGAACTGACTTATGTAGTAAAAACTACTAACATTTGTAGTCAAAACGACTAATATGTATTAAAAATAAAATAATCAATTTAATATTTTTTTTTTTTAAATTTTCAAAAAAAGAAATTGAATACCAAATTTTTTCCAAGTTTTTTTTTTAGTTGTGAAGAAACGAAAATTTATTTTTATTTTTTGGATTTTTTTTTAAATTTTCAGAAAAAAAATTGAGGACAAAATTTTTTTCCAAGTTTTTTTTTTTTTTTTAAGCTGTGAAAAATAAAAAAAACGAAAATTTATTATTATTTTTTGGAAAAAAACTTTGAAAATTTTTCAGAGATAAAAAAAATAAAATTAACTACTTTAAATAACTGTTTCTACATCACAGTACTTTTTTGTTAGTTATTCAAAAAAACTACTTAAAATAACTAACAGAAATAGTTGTTTGATATTTTTCATACAAAAACAACTGACTTTGTAGTTGAAAACAACTAACTACTGTAAAATATACAAACAACTTACATGCAGTAACTTACATAATTTTCTGAGTGTGTGGTTTCGATGTTAACTGTTTTGTGACCTGTAAATAAATACAATTAAATCTGCATACTCAGTTTTTAAAGATATTTAAGAACTTCATTGTCAAAATTTTAGAAAATACAAAAACACTAACTTCGCGATATCTCGCGAAAGCGAGCAGCTACGATTTCGCTGTTAACAGTTTTGTGACATTTAATCAAGTAGAAATCGAACTGCGTTTTCACTTTTCGTCGACACTAATGTTCAACCTAAACATCGCTGAGGCTCACCGTGTACAGTAGATAATTTTGAAAATGTTGCTAAAAACGATTTTTAGCTGTGCGTGAGAACAGGGTATAAAGTCGTTATACAGAATTAGTCAGTTTTTCTTTTGAGTGTATGTTCCAAACGAAATAACAAACTAATATTTTATATTCATCATTATAACGTATAACAACAAAAAACGAAAAAAAAAAATATATAACATAATTACATGACTTAACAGTATTATTGGTGGGGAAGGTGCACGAGTCTACCATATAATATATAGACAATTCTTTGAAGATTTTTTTTTTTTATTATTTAATTTAAACAAAACATATGTTATCTAAAGAGAAATTAAATTAGTATAAATAAAAATAAAAAACAATATTAAATTAATTCGTAAAAAAGTCGACGACGAACACTAGTCCGACTCGACTCCTTTCTTCACATGACAACGATAAAAATCGCATACGCTAAAGATAATAATGAAGATGAGGGCGATGATGATAATGACGATGATGATGTTATTCTGTTGTTAACGAATTTTTTACTGTGCTGTTGCCGCTTTTATTAAACAAAAGAGGAGGTAATGGTGGTTGTAGCAAAAATTCACAATTGCAGTTGCACATTTCTCGCCAATTCAGTATGTTTAGAGGTGAATAACTTACAAAAAAATACTATAACGAAAAAGAAAAGGTGATTTAATTTAATCAAATAATCAAAAAAGCAAAAAAGAATATTGCACTTATTGTACTTGTATCCACCATCTAGTTAAAAGGTTAAGAAAAAAAAAAAATAAATCAAAATTTTAAGTATAAAAAAAAAAAAAAAATTTTAAACATCCTTTTTAGGGTGGTTTTTTAATAAAAAGTAAATAAACGAAAAATCAATATAAAATTTGTTAACGAGTAAGCTGTGGAAAAAAGAACGCAATAAGATTTTTTTTTTATAATTTTACAAGAAGATTTAGAAAAAAGTGTTGTGCAATCATTACATGATGATTTTAATTATAACAAAAAAAAAAAAAAGTGTGAATAAAATTAAATTTATATATTTTTAATTTCGTTTTTATTTAAAAATCTATAGACAAAAGAGTTTTTAAATTAAATTGTGTGTTTCATTAAGGTGTATTCTTTGGATATTCCGTTGGAAAAAAAAAACGAATGTGCGTGTGTATTATACACACACGCACTTAAGGTAGTTTATGAGAGTGTCATCCATATAGAACAGACTTTTTAGTGCTATTTTTTGTTTTTGCTTAAAAAAAAGCTATTTTTATGTCGTGCTTTTTTCTAAAAAAAAAAGATACAAAATACAGGGTGTAAAATTAAAATAAAAATTTTGTGTTTTACAAAATTTTACATTTTGAAAAGTTTTACAGTTACAACATGTTTGTTGTTGGTAAATAACAATATTTTGAAGTTATTTAAAATCAAAATTATAACTCTCAAAAAAAAAAAAAATGAAAGAACTCCCAATGAAATAAATGCCCAAAAAAAATAAATAAGTCCCCATTACAGGAATTATGTCCATATATATACTACCTCTGTGCAATTTATTTTTTTTTGCTTAAAACTTTCTCTGTATAGCCGGCCTTTCGCCGGGCTCAGAGATTACAAACTCCATAAATTAATTTAGCGGCCTCGCTAAATAAAGTTTTTTTGTGTTTCCAGCCTTTTACCCAGATAATTACTGAATGGCGAAATTATTGAACTGAAATATACTTAAATGGATCTAGCGGGTTTGTACCCAGTATTGTTAAAATAAAAAAAAAATACTTATTTGCAATCGTGAGCAAATATGTATTTTTTCCATTCAGTAATTATTATTAAAGCTTAATACACAAAAACTTTATTTAGCGAAGCCGCTAAATTAATTTATTGAGTTTGTAATCCCTAAGCCCTGCCGAAGGCCGGCAAAGCAAAAAAGCTTTTAAGAAAAAAAAAATAATAAATTGCACAGATTAGAAATAATTCTCCACGATATTTCATTTAAAATGAAATAAGTCCCAATATTAATGAAATAACTCTAAATGCTAAAAAAGAAATGAAATAACTCCCAAAAATAATTTCTGTGAGAGTTATTTCATTTGGGAGTTGTTTCATAATGAAATAACTTCCAACAAAAATTGTGAAATATTTCATAAATAAGGCCCAGTTCTTATGGCAAAAATTTGGGAGTTATTGCATTTTATTTTGGGGAGTTATTTCATTTGGGAGTTATTTCACAGTACCTAAAAATGTTTTAACTGTTAGACCGAATTTACATTGGGCAATTTTAATTGCGGCAATTCTGATTTTTAGTGTATCAGAGAGATAGATAAGATTCTTCCTCTCTCTCCGATACACTATAAAATCAGAATTGCGGCAATTAAAATTGCCCTGTCTGAATTTGGACTTAAAAAACAAAACAAAAAAAAAACATGTTGCTCATTTACTTGTATAGTGTCATAACTCAAAATATGTCGTTTTTGGGTAAACCATATAGAATTATTTGTTATATCCTGCTTTATATTGTGTCAAAAATTCGTATTAATATCTTCTAAACTCACCGTTTGAGAAGAGAACACGCCATTATAACATTTTCTATGTACGGGCCTTTTGCAATGTAAAACAAGTTTCAATTGTAAACTTTAAACAGGTTTTATGTAAAATCAAACATTCTGCGTTATGACACTATACAAGTAAATGAGCGATGTAAAAAATGGTGTTTTTTAGAGGTTGGTTTTCCCACTGCACAGTGCTAAATTCCGGCTAAAACCGAAAACTTCGATTTTGTTTTCAACAAACTCAGTCAAGTAATTTTACATATTTCGAAATTTTTTTGTCATGTCAACAAAAAGTGTTTGCGTTAAATTTCTTTGTTGAAAAAAAATTACATTTGTAAGATCTACAAATTGTGTTTTTTTACTTTTGTCAGATCAACAAATTGTGTTTGTCTTTGTTGAATTTCTTTATTGAAAACAAAAAAAGTTATTTTTTCAACAATCAAAATTTACAAACAAACGTTTGTTGATAATAAAAATTTTCGTATAGGAGCACTTTCAGTGAAAAAAATTTATTGTATTCACAAATATGGGGGTTAATATAACAATTTAATTTTTTTTCTGTGAAACCCAATCCTGTCAAAGCATTGGTACAAAACTTTGTAACCACACGTTTTGAAGTGTTAGCTCTCATTTTGCATTATTTGTTTTTAGTTTTCGCCGGATTTTACCTCTGTGCACTGGACCGATTTTTCTGAAATTCAATAGCAACTAGACCAGGGAAATATAATATATGCCAAGCTTAAGCAGCTTCAGAGATGCCTTTCTCTTGCCGAAATTCACTCTTTTGTTTATAACTTTTGAAACACTGGACCGATTTCGCTGAAGACCTTCTCTCTCGTGAACATGTTAAAAATTCATTTATTATGTTTTTTGCACGAAAGTAATACAATTAGAGTATCCAAAACCGAATACCGGTGGACCGGTTTTTTCATTTTCAAAAGCCCGGCCGGTTTCGGTTTTTTTTCAAATTCGGTTTTTCGAAAAACCGGTGTTTTTAGGTCGGTTGAACATTTTCAATAAAATATATGCTGCAGATTATTTCTAAAATCATTATAGGGGTTAATATGTAAAGAGTAATCAAATAAAAATAATTATACAAGATTAACCCAACTCGACTTATGCGCTTCTTTCTTTTTGCCACAGAATTTATAGAAAAAATTGGCGGCGATTTTGGTCCAAAATTTTGAGCGATATTTTGCAAAACAAAAATCGAACGTGAATTTTGAACAAAAATATATTTTTTTTGAAAATAATCAAAAACTAACATAACCAGAACTCAAAAATTGTTTTTTATTTCTAAAACATTTGGGGTTTTCACAGTGACGATTAAATTTGCCATTTTTAGTGTGGTTTTTGGCAAATTTGCCATTTTACTAAACGTCAAGTATTTGCCACCATTTGTTCTTTATATATCGTGAGCGCACTTTTTGTTAATAATTTGCACAAAATAACTTTAACAACATTTTACATTTACAATTTTAAAATAAACACAAAAAATCTGTATTTTTCTTTTTGTATAATGGTTTTGTTGCCGCGTTCAAAAATTCAGCATAAACAATCATAGCTGTTGTAATTTTTACGTTTTTTTTTTATTTGCACAATGGCATTTTGTTTTTAGACAAGGTTTGAGTTGGGCATTTTAAGAAAAATATGCCACATTCAAATTGGCATTTTTTTGACGTTTGGCACATTTGCCAAATACCAAACTAAAAAAGGTAAATTTAATCGTCACTGTGAAAACCCTAATTATTTTAGAATATAAAACCAAACGTTTTTTTTTATATTTTAAGTTAAGTGAAGTTAATAATATAATTTTGTATCTTATTTTCTTCTATTTACTTAACAAATTTCGTTTTTATTAAATAAAAATCAAAAATTACAAAATAAACGGAAAAAAACCGGTTGACCGGTTTTTTATATAAAAACCGAAACCGGTTTTTTAAATTTTAGATTTTTCGAATAAACCGAAAACCGGTTTTTGAAAATCGGCGGTTTTTTGGATACTCTTAATACAATTTAATCATAATTTAAATTATTTTCTAATATCCACGCCCACAAAAGGGGTGGACCGAAAAACGACACTTTCCAATTCCCGGGTCCAGTTTGCAGGACTTTGATCTTCTTCAAGCATAAAAATGTTTCACTTGTTTAACAAAAATACAAAAAAACTGTAAAAAATGGAAATAATATTGAGAAAAACAATTTGAGTAATCACTTGTTAAAATTAAAAAAAAAAAATAGTAATTTTTTAATTGACGCAATTAAAAAATTTACTCAAATACTAAAAAAAATTTAGTAAATAATTTAATACAAATTTAAACATTTTTTTTATTATTTTTTTATTCTCTTGGTGTTTTGAATTCACATTTATTTTATAGTTTTTTTGTGTATTTGGTAAAGTTTAAAAAAAACATTTTTTGGAAAAAAAATTTGAAACTTTTTTAAACTTAAAAAAAATAAATTGATCAATTTTGAGTAACAATTTACTTGACACAATTAAAAAGTTACTTAAAAAATCGAAAAATTTTAAGTAAAGTATTAATTGTGTCAATTAAAAATTTACTCAATTTTTTTAATAAGCATTTAATAATTTTTTATTAAAAGTTTACTCAATACTATTAAATTGTTTACTGGTGCAAAATTAAGTAATTTTTTACTCAATAGTATTAAAAATTTAATCAATTTGTTTTTTCTGTGTACTTTATGGGGTCCTAGAACCAATATTTCAAGGTGTTACAAACAGAATGACAAACTTATATACCCTCTATCACCAGAGTGGAGGGTATAAAAAGATCAATTGTAATTCGATAAACATTAATTGTAATTTGAAAAAGATTACTTGTAATCGAACAAGTGAGATGAAAATCTTTAGTGGATGTGCAACACACAAAAATTTTTTATTATGATAAAAGATGCTACACAAAGAAAAATAAACAAAAAATAAAATAAAATTTAAAAATATGTTTTTTTTTAACTTTATTTAAATAACTTGGCTAATTAAATTTATTTATATATAATTGAATTTAAAATAAAAAATGCATTTCTTTATGTAAAACGTTGTTTTTAACCATACACTCAAAAAATTATGTTAGTAAAATCAACTGAAAATGTCATAGGCTGGTTAAGCTCGGGGATGGGAAAAATCGGACCAGGGCACAGAGGGCCAGCATGATCCAATTCCGGCCAAAAGTCTTTATCGTTGTTGGATCCGTCTGAAAATGTGCTTCTATAGGAATTCGAGGTCGCTTATTTCAAAATTTAGCTAAAAACCAAAAAAATCAAAATGGCGGATCCAATATGGCGGACAATTTTTTTTTTTTAAATTGTCCGATTGAACTCAAATTTTGTTTTATGCGGGTCTTGGAGCTACTGAATAAGAATTGTTACTCCGAATTTTGAAAAACAAAATGGCGGACTAAACTTGCTTCTTAAAGTTTAAAGAATGATCCAACTCCGGCCAAAAGTCTTTATCGTTGTTGGATCCGGCTGAAAATGTACTTCTAAAGTATTTCGGGGTCACTGATCACAAAATTTAACTAAAAACTAAAAAAATCCAATATGGCGGACAAATTTTTTTAATAATTGTCCGATTTAACTCAAATTTTCTTTTAAGGGGATATTGGAATTACTGAATCAGAATTACTGGCGTGAATTTTGAAAAACAAAATGGCGGACTAAATATGCTTGGTAAAGTTTATTACAAGTAATTAAAATACAGTTATATTCCTTTTCTTTGTTGAAGCTAGCTGAAAGTGTGATCTAGTAAATTTCCGGGTCTGTTATCTTAAAATCGAACTGATAAAATTCAATATGGCGGAAACAATATGGAGACTAGATTTGTTAACTTTGTCTGATCTAACTAAAAATTAGTTTTAAGAGTATTAAGAGTGTCTGAAGTTAAATCTACGCACATAATTTTTATATATATATTTTTTTTTATTTTGATATAAACATGGAAATGGTGTAAATGACTTATTTAGTCTCAGAAAAGCTTTTGGTGATGATAAATTATTCACTTTTTTTTTTTATTTTGGAAATTCAATAAAAATCTTTGAATTTAATTGGAAATGGTGTAACTGATATTTTCCATAATTCTACAAAAAAACTAGAAATGTAGATTCTTTTTTTTTCCTACACTTCAGGCACTCTCTGACGATAAAAAAACTATTCAAGCCGTAAAATATTATTTTGGGTTAAATTATTTTTTTAAAAACAAATCTCGGACCACTGCATATATAGCTGTAATTTCGCCATTTATCATTTCGAGCAAGTTTGGGCAACTTTTTTCGAAAGATATGGATCCATTCTATATCAAAAAAAATATAGACCGATTGTATCGAACTGAGGATCGCTGAGGATTTTTTCGGCGCGAGGTAAATATCTAAAAAATTGTAACTTTTTTCACAAAAAACGCGAATTGCTGCCAGGCAAATGAGTTATATTTGTCCGTGTTATTTTCGTAACAAAGGCTTATATATAAGGTTGAACCACGCAAACAAAAAGTTAAACATTAGCAATAGAAGTTTGGAAAAAAAATTAAAAAAGTATCTCAACTTTTAAAAATTTTTTACTAACTTTTTTTTATCTTTGAAGACCTGTCAAAGGAAAGGGTGTAATTGGATCATAAAGATAAGTTCAGAAAACCTGCTTCTATATATGCCCAACAAACTGGTAAACATTTTTTTGAGAATTTACAAATAAGGACTTTTGGCCGGAAATCGATCTGTCTGGCCCTCTGTGCAGGGGGAAAAAAGTTCCCCCGTTGACGATGTAAACCAACCCATGAAAAAAGGTAACTTTTTATAGGTTTTTTTGTATTTTTGTTAAACAAATAAAACATTTTTATGCTTGAAAAAGTTCAAAGTCTTGGACTTGGACCCAGGAGTTTTGAAAATTATTTTTTTTTGGTCCGCCCCCTTTTGTGGGCGTGGATATTAGCAAATAGTTTATATAATGATGAAATTGTATATTTTTTGTACAAAAAGCATAGAAATTAAATTTGTAAACATTTTTGACCAAAGAGAAGGTGTCCCCAAGGAACCCTGACAAGCCCCCCCGCCGCAAAAAAACGACCCTGCAATTTTTTTTTTTAACGTTGGAGGGCATACAAGTTTCGGCACAGCCGAATTTAACACTTTCACTTGTTTTTTTTTCAAAAAAATTTTCAGAAAAAATTAAAGATCAAATTTTCAGAGATAACAAAATTAAAATTAACTACTTTACTACAACTGTTTCTACATTACAGTACTTTTTTTTGTTAGTTATTAAAACATGTAAAACGTTAATAGATTGCTTATTAAGGTGGAGAAATTTTTCTTTTTTCGCTTTTAAAAATCGTCGGGATTGAAATAGTTGCATTTAGTTAGGGCTAATATTAACACAAAAAAATATTGGACCTGTAGGACAATGTATTTTCTAACTGCATAAAAAATATTGGACCGGTAGGACAAATGTCTTTGGGTTCTTTTTTGACTTGAAAGGCGGAAAGTTCCTAACATATATGTTCAAATGTATATGAAGTATCCGGCCTACACTGATAGAAAAACGTTTCATATTACTAATGAATGAAATACTAATGAATGAAATTCATTAAATAATGAAGCAATGAAGTATTTCACATGCTGAAATAAGTTTATGTTATTTGGTGGAAAAACCTTTGCCCGATTATTTAGATTTAAAAAAAAAAATTGAACTGTTTTAAGGATCATGGGGGAAACAAAAAATTTAAATTGTTTCCCTTAATTGTACTGCATCCTAAAGTGCGCTCTTTGAATGCGCTACGATATGCCATAAAAAGATGCTGTACTGCTAACATCTAGAATTATTTTTGCTGGGATTTCTTTATATTTGTTTTCACAAAATTTTATTCAAAAATTCTGTTTTATGATCTAATTTACTGGTTAGGTTGGTTTTTAAAGGTAATTAGGCCGGTTAAAAAATTCTAATTGTTAAAAATGTTTTTTTTTTTTATTATCGATTAATACCCTGTACTTATTTTTTATCAGCAACTAATAAATAATACTGCAATTTGTAAACATATAAAAAATAATTTTGTGGAATTATAATTATTTTTGTTAGTTCAAGTAAGATAATTTTAAGTTAAGTTTTAGTTATACGGCGTTCACATTGCTGTTTTGAAGTGTTTAAGAGTGAGATGTTTAAAAAAGTCTTTGTTCTGTATCCATTACTTTTTTATTCTGCTACAACTTGTTTAAGGTCGCTAGTGTAAACTCCATATTAAACTAACTTTTAACTTTGTTTTAGTTTAAAAATGGGTCTAATCTGGCCAAACAACTTTTTTTGATTTTTTTTCTAAATCTACATCCTATTAACAGTGATAAAATAAAATCATAAACAAAAACAAGGTAAAATCTGACAAATTCCGAAGCACGTGTCGATTGAATATTGCAAAAATGACCAACATAAATAAATTTAAAACAGAAAAAAAATTTTCTTGAAAATTATTCTATGAGAATGTCATAATTTTCAAGAAAATTATTTTTTGTTTTAAATTTATTTATGTTGGTCATTTTTGCAAGACTTAATCGACACGTGTTTCGGAATTTGTCAGATTCCATTGTCAAGATTATTTAGCAAAAAATAGAAACGATTTACTACAAAGTAGCAAACGAGTCTAATGACAAATCGTTTGTGCACAAACTAAAATATTAATACATATTCGCCTCTATTCACAATGAGAATTAGAAAGACGAAGAAATTGTACCATACTAATAAGGCAACAATTGTCAATAACCAACAAAAATATTTAAAACAATTTTACATATGATAGTCCATTGGACTACAACAATATATTATTTGTGTTGTTGTTGTGAGTAATACTCCATATTAGGGTTATTCATCACATGGCGTGCCAACCATTATGTTCAAATTCTGATTAATTTTTATTAAAAAATAAAAATTGTTTTATTCGACCTTTAAAATATTATATTTTGAGGATGTTTATTCGGGCTCGAGGTTATTATTTTCTTTACTAATTAAAATCATGATATTCACATAGCATAATTTTCAAGAAAATTATTTTTTTTTGTTTTACATTTATTTATGTTGGTCATTTTTGCAAGACTTAATCGACACGTGTTTCGGAATTTGTCAGATTCCATTGTCAAGATTATTTAGCAAAAAATAGAAACGATTTACTACAAAGTAGTGCCCCCCATTTCCCGGTTCTCGGTATTCCCGGGAGTACCGGTATTCCCGGTTCTGGAACCGGTTTCCCGGTTCTAGATATATTCCCGGGAATACCGGTATTCCCGGTTCTGATCCTGGTACCGGTTCTCAAAAACAAAAAAATATTATACCATAAAATGTTTAAATTACACTATTTAATTAGTATTTCAGAAATATTAAGTTGTGTTTGTAAAATTATTTGAAAATTATGTAACTATTTTTTCTTAAATTCAAAAAAATAAAATGGAAATGGTGTTTTTCACATGTTTTGTATTTTTTTTTGGTAAAAGCAAAAAAAACATTTTAATTGTACAAAATTTTAAAAAATATACATACCGGTAGTCCCGGGAATACCGTCAGAACCGGAACCGGGAATACCGGTATTCCCGGGAATACCGGGAACGAATTAAGAACCGGGAAACCGGTACCATTTCCCGGTAATACCGAGAACCGGGAATACCGGTATTCCCGGTACTACGGTACTGACCGTAGGCACTACTACAAAGTATAGCAAATGATAGATAAAAAGAATCGGAGAAATGAAGAAAACAAGAAAATGTTTGACAGATACAACAACAAAATATATGTATTTCTGTCAAACATTTTCTTGTTTTCTTCATTTCTCCGATTCTTTTTTTGTTTTTTATTAAGGGTGAAAACCGCTAATGAGAATTAGAAAGACGAAGAAATTGTATCATACTAATAAGGCAACGATTGTCAATAACCAAATAATGACCTCGAGCCAGAATAAACATCCTCAAAATATAATATTTTAAAGGAATAAAACAATTTTTATTTTTTAATAAAAATTAATCAGAATTTTTATTTTTCTATTACCTTTTATATGATGCGTTGTTGCAAGAAAAGATTTGCAATTGCATAAATTAATTTATTTTGGTATAAATACAATTATTCATAAAGAAACAAGCAAAAAAATTGCAATTTTGACATTGTGCAATTTTGGAAGACTAAAATTTCTGACTTCCAGAAATTCCATTAATATTTTAAAGCTTGAATAAAACATTTTTTTTTTAATAAAAGTTAACTAGAATTTGAACAAAATGTTTAGCACGCCAAGATGAATACCCCTTATATGGTACACTCAAAAAAAACCCTTGGCAAATTACTAGAAAAAGTACCCTAATTCCATTTTACCAATATTTGACCGTGTATCTTGTTTTTTAACAAAAAATTTTCGATCTAGTAAATTTAATTTTTTTTTTTTTTAATTTTACAATTTTTTTCGTAAATGTCAACTTTTCAAGGCAATTTTACAAAAAGAATTTAGTTAAGTTACAAGAATTTGGAAAAAATTTCCAAAAAAATATCTATAAATTATTTCATTTTCCAGTGCGACCCTCGTATCTTATTTAATATTTGCTCAATCTGGTCGCTATCGAGCTTAAATTGGAAAAATTTCAATATAGCAAACAAAAATATTCGATTGATAAAATAATATGGTTAAGTATTTATAACTTTTCCTTTAAAAAACTGCTAAAAAATATATGCTGTTCCATTATTAGTTTGAGTCACTGTAGTTTTAATTAGTAAAGGAAATATTGTCCTCGAGCTAAAATAAACCTATTAAAAATATATATTTTTTTTATACCCCCCACTCTAGTGATAGAGGGTATATATAAGTTTGTCATTCCGTTTGTAACACCTCGAAATATTGGTATAAGACCCCATAAAGTATATATATTCATGATCCCCGTTCGATTCTAAGACGATCTAGCGATGTCCGTCCGTCCGTCTGTCTGTCTGTTGAAAACACGCTAACTTTTGAAAGACTATACAGAGGCTCTTGAAGTTTGGCATATATGTTAGACATTTAACTGGTCAGGTTGGTATTGCAATCCAGCAAAATCGGTCCAGTGGTTCAAAAGTTATAAGCAAATGAGTGAATTTCGGCAAGGGTTTTTCGCGAATTTACGAGATAAAACACACGGTAACTTTCAAACTACAATTCTGAGGGTGCTGAAGTATGGCATATATATTTGTCGTTCCTCTATTCTGGTTCGTGTTAAGTTAAAGTTATAAAAGTTATAAGCAAAACCCTGAATTTCAGATTGGTTTCACCTTAAATTCACGTGTTGAAAAACCGAGCTTTGAAAAAAACAAGTTTTAAAAACCTTGGTAAGCCACAAAATCACTTTACAAAGAATTTTTGTCATTAAAAAATATTTTTACACTGAAAAAAAATTTTACACTCGAAAAAAAATTTTACACTCCAAAATAATTAGTAATTTTTCTTTTTTTTACAAAAATGACAAAAAAAAATTTTTTTTACTCAAAACAA
The DNA here is from genome assembly GCA_963921195.1 of Pegoplata infirma. Lineage (NCBI taxonomy): Eukaryota > Metazoa > Arthropoda > Insecta > Diptera > Anthomyiidae > Pegoplata > Pegoplata infirma. The sequence continues at coordinate 13,008,771 of OY992538.1, read as the reverse complement.
AAAATTTCTAATCAAAATTGTTAATTTTGTTCACTTTAAAAAAATGACTATCCTTTAAAAAAGGGTATTCATAGATTCGGTCAAGCCGAATTTAACTTTTCTACTTTTTAGTTTTACAAAACTTTTTTTTTTTGGGTGTAACAATTGCATGTTTCTATTTGCAATTGTTGCATCACAGTATTAAAAGTTGTTTTTGTATAATTTTTTAATATCATCCTATTTCCCATCCCCCTTAAATAGTCACACTAATGCAATTCTCTTGGAATTATTCCAATGTCAAAAGAAGAAAAAAACACCCTAACATTAGGAGAGACTGAGAGTAGACTAACCTCTCAATTAATAACAAAATAAAAATCTCTAGTTTTCAAAAAGTTTGTTTAACAAAATAATAGTATTAGAAGAGAATTTACGCATTCGGTTGTTTTAGTTTATAAAAGACAACTGTAGGAGAAGCTTTTCTCATAGATACTTTAACTCAATGTAAAAATAAATATAATAAATAATTTACAAAAAAAATTTACAAAAAAAAAAAAAACAAATAAATTTATTTGTTTTTCCAGTCTTTTTGCTAAAACAAATAATTTGTGTAAGTGTTTGTTAAATAAAATATTAATTTTGCTCAAAATATTATTTTATAAATAATTTAATTAAAAATAAAACAAATTACAAACATATTTAATAGGCAGTTGTTGAGGTTGTGTTGTTGTTGTTTAATTGGTTTTTGTGTGTTAATTATACTTATTAATCATTTAGAATTAAAATCCGTGCTTTGAAACATTCATGAATGATGACTCAATATTTTTTGTATTCAACAGATTTTTGTTGTTTAACCAATTTTTTTATACAGAAATAAATGTGCGGGTTTTTTTAATTATAAATAAAATACAAAGTTTTTTTTTTATATAAAAAAATGTGAAAATATTTTTGATATCTTAATATATTTTTTTGTATGTATGCTTCTAATATTTTAAATTGTCACATTTCACTCATTTTCAAAGAATGAAAAAAAAAACATGGAAATTTGCTATGGTATTTGACATTGAATTTAATTTTTCATATTAACATTATAAACTAGAGTCCCCCATTTCCCGGTTCTCGGTATTCTCGATTTTAAATATATTCCCGAGAATACCGGTATTCTCGGGTTTCGAACCAGGTACCGGTTAAAAAAAAAAAACTTCCCGGTAATACCGAGTGCTGGGATTACCTGTACTACATTACTGATCGTAGGCTCTATTATAAACTGCTGGACCTTTTTTACGATATTAAATTATCAACTAATTTAAAAAAGTACATAAAATAATAAAATAAAGGGGTTGTTATATTATGATATCCTCTACAATGTTACTGCTGTGCTGACAGTTTTAATATAAACAAGTAAAAAATGTTAATTTGGCAATGCCGAATCCATAAACACCGTACACAATGTAAATAAAAGTTTAAATTAAGTATAAACAAGAAAAATGTTAAATTCGATTTCGTCCAACCTAAAAATCATACCATTCAAAACAATAAGAATAAATTTGAGTGAAAAAAAGTTTTGGTAATAAGATATTTTTCAGTATAAAAAAAACAGTCAAAAAATTTTTTGAGTGTAATTTTTTTTAAGGGTTAATTTTTTTGTTTGTAACACCTCGAAATATTGGTCTACACTCAAAAAAAAAAATAAAACTGTAATGTTAGCAAAAAAAGTTTGTAAGCCTACAAGAAAATTTGCCGATTTTGAACCCACAATTTTTTTGGTAAAGTTAGCAAAAATGTTTTGCCAAAAATTAGTTCACTGAATTTTTTTTTATTTCAACTTAGTTCATACATATTTGAGGACCCCATTAGGTTCGGACCCCATAGGTCCAGACACCAAATCGTCATAGTTTTTGATCCAAAATTTGTGTCCGTTTCGCTCTACCTTGCTTAGTTTTTAAGATACGTGATTTTAGGGGACCACTGGGGTTTTGGGAATTAAAAAACTCGATAACTTCAAAAATATTACTCGGAGAGCTTTTGGTTGTGTCGGCAGTATTTACGGAAATATGAGCATTTTAAAATTTTCGAGAATGCTTACTTTTTTGCATCCAAAGTTAGGACCCATTAGGGTCCACACATGTGAAGAGGACCGGCGATACTATGGATAGCCCGAGAACTAAAAATGGCCTCTATTTTGCTCCATCTGGCTCAGTTTCCGAGATAGCGCCATTTTAAGTTTTCTTTAAAAAAAGTTTGTAAAAATTTGGTCAACTCAATTTTAAATGTAGCAAAAAAAAAATAGTTTAAATTTTGTTTAAAATTGCTATTGCGCTAAATGAAGTATTCAAAATATTTTTGCTAACATGCATCAACTAAAAATTTGCTAAAGGTTAGCTTACTAGCATTAGCAAAAAAAATTAGTAAATCTACTAATTTATTATTTTGATTGTAGGACCCCATAAGGTATTCATGGTTCTCGATCGATTTAAAGACCATCTAGCGATGTCCGTCCGTCTGTCTGTCTGTCTGTTGAAAACACGCTAACTTTTGAAAGACTTTACGGAGGCTCCTGAAGTGTTGCGTATATGATGTTTATTTTACTGGTCAGGTTGGTATTGCAATTCAGCGAAATCGGTCCAGTGCACAGTGCCACATTTGGCCAATCTAGCACGACAAAAATCAAAAAAAAAAAAGTTCCCCGATTTTCATGATATGTTTGTATGTATTATAGAACATTCCTAATAGCACGGAAATAACCATATAAGATCGATAATTCTGTTCGTTACTAACAGGTGGGTGCTTAAAGTTGCATCTTGTAAAATCCTATAACTACTTAGTGTACATTACATGTATCGCATATATTAAGTCGAGTTTAAACTGTTGTAACTTTTAAACAAAAATAGATATTTACCCCCTCTTTTTTGGTAATTTTAAAGGATATTTAAATGCTTTAAGTCATATCTTTTCTTTTTTTTTAACTAATTTTTCTATTTTTTATTAAATTTTTAACAAAATACAAATTTTTGAAAAGAAAATTATATATATATTTTTTTTGATGGAATAGAACTTTTGTTTTTGGTCCGCCTACTTTAAAAAAGTAGGCGTGGCAGTTGTCTGACCGCCCCATTTTTTGTGATATTATTTCTACAGTCATTGAGAGTATATATACCAAATTTGAAGAAATTATAACCAAAATTACAAATTTTAAAAAAAGTGGGCGTGGCCCTAACCGGCCTCCCACATTTTTCATAATGTTATTTTCGAAGTCAAATCGAACATTTATACCGAATTTCAAGTCAATATAATTAAAATTGGATTTTTGTCGTCTTAGATTGGCAAAATGTGGCACTGTGCAGTGGTTCAAAAATTATAAGCAAAAGAGTGAATTTCGGCAAGTTTTTCCGAATTTACGAGATAAAAAACACGCTAACTTTCGAAAGACAATTCTAAGGACGCTAAAGCTTGGCATATATATTTTCAGCTAAATCGGTCTAGTGGTTCAAAATTTATTAGCAAAAAAAAAAAAAAATTATTTATTGGTTTCATTAAATTCACGTGTTGAAAAAACCGGGCTTTATAAAAAAACAAGCTTTAAAAAGATTTTTAAGCCAAAAAATTACTTTACAAAGTATTTTTGTCACTTAAAAATTTTTATACACTAAAAAAATTTTTTTTTTACAAAAATGACAAAAAAAAGTTTTTTACTCAAAATAAAATATTTCTAATCAATATGACGAATTTGCATGTATTTTGTTTTTGTTACAATAACAAAGTTCGACAACAAAAACCTCCCAGTAAAATATCCAACTGATTCTTATAGATTTTTATCGTCTGAATCCAAATCTGCCATCCAGTTTTTTCTAGCACTGAGAAACTGTTAGATTCTTTCAAAAATATGACCTGATTTTTCAAATTTTTCCACGCGAAAATCTCGTACGCGAATATCTCAAAAACAACATGCTAGAAAAATTTGGATTGCAGTTTTGGAATCGGGAGGTCCAATTTATATGAAATCAAGTCCTATTTGTTGGAAGCAACATAACAGTGGACCTATTAATATGCGAAATTATTGTTTTTTTGACTTTTTAACAGCGAATATCTCAAAAACGGTACGTGCTAGAAAAAATTGGAGTGCAGATTTGGATGCAGGACAGCAAACGGAAACATTTTAATCATTATACCCTACAACACTCTGTGGTACAGGGTATAATGAGTTTGTGCTGATGTTTGTGACTACCCGAAATATTGGTCCTAGACCTACCTTCAAGTATACCGATCGACTCAGAATTACTTTTTGAGTCGATTTAGCGATGTCCGTCCGTCCGTCCGTCTGTCCATCTATCAGTTTAAACACGATACAGGTCGCAATTTTAAATCAATTGACTTGAAATTTGAAACTTAAGCTTCTTTTGGCCCAAGGACGAAGCCTATTGAAATTGAAAAAATCGGTCCATGTTAAGACCTAGCCCCCATACAAACGCCCCCTTGAATTTCGCTTAAATTCCCCTAATAACTGTATTATAATAGATATTGTTTTGAAATTTAACAGGTAATAAAGTTTTGTGTGCACAAACCATCATACCAAAGGAATCGGGTGAGTCCTTCTGGTAGTCCCCATACGAACCACCCTCCCGATATTCACATATTTTCCTCAAAATTCATAAAAATTAAAATATTTGATTAAAAGTAACCTTATCAAATCGGAATACAATTGGACCATTTTTGGACTTAGTCCCCCATATAAAAATTTCGACCAATATTCAGTTAAATCGGTCTACTGTCAAAAAAATAAACCAATTCCACTAAAATTTGATCTGTGTGGGTTTTATACACTGAATAAAGATCTAACAAAAGATAGGTACAATCCGTCCATGTTTGGACTTGGGACCCATTTTCCGGAAAACACTGGTGTAGGGTATCATATGGTCGGTCTTGACCGACCATAGCTTCTTACTTGTCTTTTATTTTGCTGACGTTCATGCACGCTCACGTGTGAAAAAATGAGTCACGGGCACAATACTCACGTGGGCGTGATTGAGCGTGAGCAAAACAAAAAATCGTGCGTGATTAAAATTTTTAATTCGTGCTCGTGCGTGATCCTAAAAAAAAACTCACTCACGATCACATCTCTATTTTAAGTGTTTCTATTACTCATAAACCAAATCACCATATTCTAAATTTGGACCTCCCCCCAAGGAGGGTAAAAAACGACATTCGTTTTTACAATGATATCACAAGCAGATATATTGACGGAGAAACCCTCACTCAAGAATCGTACAAATTAAAAATCGGTTTCATTCATCAAGATGCTGTTCGCGAGGCCTGTGAAAACCGAACACCAAATATAGTTCTGGGCGGTCGTCCGCCTCCCATTGATGACTCTGAGTCACAGCTACCAAGGAAAACCAGATGTACACTTGCCAGCTTCGTTCCGACAGATGCCGATTACTGAATAACTACATGGCACGCATAGACGAAAATGTTTCAGATGTATGCCCGATTTGCGCCCATACTCCTCACAACACATCACACCTTTTTAGTTGTCCGGCCAATCCAACAACTCTCCAACCGTTGTCATTATGGACCGACCCAGCCGAAGCTGCTCGTTTTTTGGGCTTGGATCTGCAAGACTCTACACCTATTATTTCTTAAATATTAACACATTTGAAATTAATATGTATATATTCCATTTATTGTATTATTAATCTTTTTGACTGTTACAACAACAACAACAACATACGTTATATACTTCATTTTTGTAAATAGTACAAGCATAGAGCATATTATCTAAATTTCATGAATATCGTAGGGTGACACTAGGGAGACTTCCGTTGTAAGTCGAATTTAACTTTTTTAATTGTTTTTGTCTAATTTTCAAAGTCGTACATATAAAATTAATAGCGGTTCTCACCCTTGATAGAAAACAAGAAAAGAATCGGAGAATCGAAGAAAACAAGAAAATGTTTGACAGATACAACAACAAAATACATGGCGGCTCGTTTTTCTCATTTTCTTGGTTTCTTCTTTTCTACATAGAAAATTTCTTCGACTTGATGCTTGAGTAAATTGAAGTATAGAAAAAAATAAAAGTTTCTAGACCAACAAAACAGCTGATTAGAGAGGCATTTAATTATTTTGTGATATTTTCAGACTTTTTATACGAAATTTAAAATGAAACTTAAATGATTAATTCTATTTTTACTAAAAATCGCGTTGTTTATTTTTATTTCGTGGTTTTAATTATGTAAAATAATTTGAGGTTATAGAAAATGTTAATGTGAGAAAACTTGTTTAAATAGTTGTTCACTCTTTAGTGGAAAAAATCGGTAGAAAATTTTCTTGTAGGAAATTTCCTCAAAAGTTTTCTATCAAGGGTGAAAACCGCTAATATGTATTCACATTTACTAAAAAATATATTATGTTTCTGTTAATTTATTATGTTAATTAAAACTATTATTTTTTTATATTAATTTCAGACTAAATAATGGCTTCAACGTTTTACAAAGTTGGCGTTACAACGCTTAGTGCAGCGATTGGTTCAGTTTTAGCAACATGGTCCTTAGATCGTATGAATTCAACACACATGGTAATTATCCGCAATTCTATAGAAAATCAGTTAAACATACTGTATATTTGATATATTTTTTATAGGTGAGCACTGAAATGAAAGCACCTCCAAAACGTAAACGTACTTTGGTATCACGTGCCGAACAAATGAAGTCTTTATCAAGTGGAGAAGAGTTTGATGTACTTATTATTGGTGGTGGTGCTACCGGTGCTGGTTGTGCTTTGGATGCTGTCACCAGAGGCTTAAAGACCGCCATGGTAGAATCAGATGATTTTGCCAGTGGTACATCATCAAGATCCACTAAATTGATTCATGGCGGTGTACGCTATTTACAAAAGGCTATTTTAGGCGTAAGTACACAAGATGGCAATTGGCCAATAACATTTATTATTATTTTTAAATATCTCTTTGTAAATATGTAGAAGATGCTAAATCAATGTCAATAATCAATTGTTTTCGTTTTGTTTGTTTGTGTATTCTTATCGCTTATTGTAGTTAGATTATGAACAATATCGTATGGTTAAGGAAGCCTTAGCAGAAAGAGCGTCAATGCTCGAGTCAGCTCCTCATTTAACTCATCCCTTGCCTATTATGCTGCCAGTTTATCAGTAATATTTTTTTGCAATTGCATTTTATGGCTTTTAAAAAGAAGACCTAAAAATATTAATTAGCATTTTTTTTTGATCCTTTGTCTTTTGCTTCATTAGATGGTGGCAAGTACCATACTACTGGGTGGGTATTAAGGCCTACGATTTTGTAGCTGGTGACCGCAATGTCAAGAGCTCATATTTATTATCAAAGAAGGAAGCTTTGGAATTGTTTCCAATGTTGAAAAAAGACAAATTATGTGGTGCCATTGTTTATTATGATGGTAAGTGGCTAACAGGAATCCCAAGGAAAATTCTAAATCTAAAAAAAAAAAATTATAAATTCCAGGTCAACAAGATGATGCCCGCATGTGTTTGGCAGTCTCATTAACAGCTGCTCGTCATGGTGCCACCGTTTGCAATCACGTTGAAGTCAAGGAGTTGCTGAAGAAAGACGATGGCACTGGCAAAAAAGTTTTGTGCGGTGCTAAAGTAAAAGATCACATATCAGGCAAAGAATTCACTGTAAAAGCTAAATGTATTATCAATGCCACCGGTCCATTTACGGATTCTATACGTAAAATGGATGATCCCACCGTCAAGACCATTTGCTGTCCCAGTTCGGGTGTGCATATTGTACTGCCCGGTTATTACAGCCCCGATCAGATGGGTCTCTTGGATCCTTCCACCTCAGATGGTCGTGTTATCTTCTTTTTGCCTTGGCAAAGACAAACTATTGCTGGCACTACAGACTTACCATGTGATATTACACATAATCCCAAACCCACTGAAGATGAAATTCAATTCATTTTGAATGAAATCAAAAATTATCTCAATGCTGATGTTGAGGTTAGACGTGGTGATGTGTTATCGGCTTGGAGTGGTATTCGTCCGTTGGTATCAGATCCCAACAAAGGTGATACACAATCATTGGCTCGTAATCATATTGTTCACGTTAGTCCTTCCAATTTGGTAACAATTGCTGGTGGCAAATGGACTACATATAGAGCTATGGCTGAACATACTCTTGATGCGGCTATTAAAGGTAAGTTAGGAGAAGTATTTTAGACTTTTTCATTTTACATAAATGCAAACAAATTAAATATCACGATAACGGTGGGGTGAAATAAAGCCACAGACAATAAGGCCATATGGTGTTATTTCTAAATGCATTGAGAAATAATGCCGTATGGCTTTATTACCCCCACCCCTCTTCAAGCAAATTTAGGTTGTGTTAAAAAGGTGACAAAATCGGGTAATGGCATTCTACTCGTCTTTATTTTGAACTTTAAAAATCGTTAACACGAAAATCCTAGCTGATCCTGTTTTTGAGTTATTGCTAAATAATTACACTGTTCGACAACAAAAACCTCCCAGTTATATATACAACTAATTCTTATAGATTGTGTTCTCCTGAATCCAAATCTGCCATCCATTTTTTTCTAGCACTTTTATTTTTGATATATTCGCTGTTAAAAAGTCAAAAAACTAATAATTTCGCAATCTTGGGGGCCCACTGTTATGTTGCATCCAACAAATAGAACTTGATTTCATATAAATTGGACTTCCTGATTCCAAAACTGCAATCCAAATTTTTCTAGCATGTTCCGTTTTATAGATATTCCCGTTCAAGATTTTCGCGTGGACAAATTTTCGAATGCGAATATCTTAAAAACAGAACATGCTAGATCAATTTGGATGGCAGTTTTGGAATCAGGAGGTCTATTTTATATATGAAATCAAGTCCTATTTTTGGAATAATCTGTAACAGTGGACCACTAAAAGTGCGAAACTATTGGTCTTTTGACTTTTTAATTGCGAATATCTCAAAAACGGTACGTGCTGGTACGTTGGATGGTAGATTTGGATTTAGGGGAGCAAAATCTATTATTCCTGAAAGGATTTGTATCAGTGTTGCCACTTTCTGGATAATTATCCAAAAGTGGGACAATTTCAAAATCCTTGGATAATTTTTGGATAATGATATTTTTTGTGTAATTTTTGTGTAATTTTACCTCAATAAAGTTCCAACTTTTTTTTATCATTTTATCGACATTTTTGGCTTAAAAAATACAGGATAACAAATGAAGAACATGCATATTTGGACCATTAAAGCCTTAATTTTGTTCATGACTTAGATGTTGAAAAACAACGCTCTAAAATTTTTTAAATTAAAAATTGTTCTGGAGAATACCTATTCCCAAATCTGAAAATTCAATATCTTTTAATATCCCCATATTGGGGGACACTTTTCCCCACGCGATAAATGTTGGCAAGTTGATTTATAATGAATTATTACAATTATATCAATATTAAAACCATTTATCATGATTAAAATTATTTTTTTTATCCACGCCTACAATAAAATACAAAGAAGTCATTCAAAAAATGTCGTTTTTCAGAGGTTGCACTGTGGGCCAGGATTTCCATTTTTTGGCCAATAAGGTCTGTAAGGCAACACATATTTAAAAATATTTTTTCAGAATGTCAACATCTTGAATTTTGTGCACCTTTAATATCTTTTTATTGTAGCTTAAAGTTTTTTTTTTTGTATGAGGTTAAAGTTTGAGATTTTTTTATATTTTGTATTCATGAAACAAATAATTTTTTTTTTGTACTTCAGCACAATATTTTTTCAAATTTTCTGCGAAGTTCTCCTAAAGACATACCTGTTAGTCCAACACATGAGATAAACTGCTAAAAAGAAAGCTAAAAGTATATATTTTTTTTAATAAATTATGGAAATTCATACTTTTGTTGAAATCCGCCTTTTTTCAACACCAAAGTCCAAACGATATTGACTAACCTCGAATTACGATTTGTCTCTGACAATGTATTCTATTCACATTTTTGCGACCATGTGCGACCGTTCATAAACATTTGACATAGAGGTAATAAACCAAAATATGGCGTTTAGAAATGCCCTAAAATGAAACTTCAAAATTGTTTTGATATTTTTTTTATTGATTTCTAATAAAAAATTTCCCACTTCGACAACATTGGCGTGATAACTGGAGATGAGCGCGTGAGTGAATTTTGACTCTCGTTCACACACGCTTACGCGAAAAAAACATAATTTACTCAATCGTTTTTATTTTCTCACACTTACTCACTATTTACGTGAGTAAACAAAACACCACTCACGTGTGACTCACGAAAAACATTTTAAACACAAAAAATTGTAAAAACTGAATTAATACACATATATAATTCTGACTCACGCAAAAAAATGACACTCAATACGAATCACTCACGCAAAAAATGTCTCACTCACTCGTCACACGCGAACAAAAAATTTGAGACACGCTCACTTTCGATCACGTGTGATTCGCGTGACCAGCGTCCATATGTAGTGCTTAACATTAAAGCTGGGAATGCATTTAAGCGGACATATATCAATAAAATTAAATAATTTTGACTCACGCAAAAAAATTTATTAAAATTTTCTGATAAAAGCAAAAAGAGGGATTTATAAAAACTTAGGAATGTATACATTGTACATTTTTTTTTAAATATTATGTCCTACATTTTGGATCCGCCATTTTGATTTCAAAAAGTCTGTGTCCGTATTCGTGTTACGCAATCATTTCCTAGTGATATTAATCAATAATTTAAATATCTTGTCCGCCATATTGGATTCGCTATTTTGAATATTTGGTTCTGAAATCAGATTTGGCATCCGAAAAACCATTAAAATCAGACAACAGAAAAAATGTTATATTTTATTTGTCGCCATATTGGATCCTCCATTTTGAATTTAAAAAATTGGAGCTCATATTCGTAATTACCGACCCTAAATACATCGAAAATGATTAATTTTAGTACAATTAGCTAAGAATTACAAAAGCATATCCGCCATATTGGATCCGCCATATTGGATCCGCCATATTGGATCCGCCATTTTGAATTTCCAATCTTAAATTCCGAAATCGGTTTTAACATCCGAAAAACCATTAAAATCGAAGTTTTTGGCAAAAATAAACAACATATAAAAATCTTAAATTTAAATTTGTCGCCATATTGGATCCGGAATTTTGAATTTTAAAAGTCTGAGCTCATATTCGTTATTAACGACCCCAAATACATCGACAATGATTATAGTAATTACAATAAGCGAAGAATTAAAAAATCATGTCCGCCATTTTGAATTTTGAAATTTTGTTTCCAGAATCGTGATCAGCGATCCTTTAACACCCATATGTAATACTTTTTTCACATATAGGTTAAGCGGTCTATTTATGGCCAAAATTCAGGGATGCTGACCCACAGTGGGTTGGTTTAGTTTTTCAAGGGAAACATTTTTCCACCTGGACCGATTTTTCCCATTTACGAACTTAGCCTACCTATGTTGACCATAAGACAAATTCATGCCAATCTTCAGGAATCTAGACTATTTTATTTTGGAGTGCAGTATGTTTTATACAGATGGACGGACGAACATTCAGAGAATGTCTTAGAATCGATCAAGGATCAACAATGTAAATATACCTTAAGGGTTCTCTGACCGATATTTCGATATTTTAGTGTCCACAACTGATATAACGTAAAAATTTTTATAGCAATAATTGCTTGGAAATTTTTTTGAGCAGCTATTGCTGGCAATTAAACATCAAAATCGTACGCCATCTTTGTTTGGAATTCATCAAAATAGACGCAAAGCGGTTTTTTTGTTCATTTTGCATACGTTATTGCTTATTGCCGTCAATAAAAATCAGGTGTAGACCAGGGGTTGCAAACGGAATGACAAAATAAAAAATTTTGTGTAATTTGAGAGATTTTGGATAATTTTTTGTGTAATTTCCAATTCCATTAGTGGCAACACTGATTTGTATATCCTACACCACTCTGTGGCACAGGGTATAAAGATTTTGTGCTGATGTTTTCAACTACCCGAAATATGGACACTTTCAAGTATGCTGATCGACTTCGATTCACTTTTTGAGTAGATTTAGCGATGTCCGTCCGTCTGTCCGCATTAACATATCAAATTTGTCTTAAATGGCTCTAATAACCGTATTTTAATAATCACTTCAATAATCAAGTTTTTTATGAACATTATCTCAGGAGATAGATAAACTTATACCAAAGTACACTTTTTTACCCTCATAGCGTCCAAACTTTCTAAAAATTATTTTTTTCACAATGTTTTTTTTTTTACTGAATGATCCTACACTCAGAAAATTATGTAAGTTACTACATGTTAGTTGTTTGTATATTTTACAGTAGTTAGTTGTTTTCAACTACAAAGTCAGTTGTTTTTGTATGAAAAATATCAAACAACTATTTCTGTTAGTTATTTTAAGTAGTTTTTTTGAATAACTAACAAAAAAGTACTGTTATGTAGTAACAGTTATTTAAAGTAGTTAATTTTATTTTTATATTTATCTCTGAAAAATTTTCAGTTTTTTTCCAAAAAATAAAATTAAATTTTCGTTTGTTTTTTATTTTTCACAACTTTTTTTTTTTAAAAAAAACTTTGAAAAAATTTGGTCTTCAAATTTTTTTTCTGAAAAATTTGTTGAAAAAAATTATTATTTATTGATTATTTTATTTTTACTACATTTTAGTTGTTTTGACTACAAATATAAGTAGTTTTTACTACATAAGTCAGTTGTTTTTTGTAAGTTAAAATAACTAACATTGTTAGTTGATTTAACTGAAAAAGTAGTTGACCCCAAAACAACTTACAAAGTAGTTATTTTGACTGACATTTTCAGTTGATTTTACTAACATAATTTTTTGAGTGTACATTCCACATTTCAAGTTTCTTAAACCATTATTTCAAAAGATAGAAAAAGTACCAAAGTGCAATTGTTTATCTTTTTTCTCCCATTTAAATCTAAATTTCCAAAAGGTAGATTTTCAGAAAGTATTTTTGGGCTGGAGGTTCCCACATTTCAAATTTCAAGTTTTTATGACTATTATTTTAGGATATAGAAAAAGTACCAAAGTAAAATCGGACTTTCCAAAAAGTACTTTTTCCCAATATTTGGAAATCGGATAGTAGTTCCGTAGATTTTTAATTTTTAAATTTTTTGGCTACAAGTGGGTGTAGAAATGGGCGTATTTGTATTCCCTGAAATTGGATTATTAATTTGGGAAAATCAGTCGTTTCCTAATAAATTTTAAACTCTTATTTCAATTTTATTTACAGCTTGCAATTTGAAACCAGAACGTGCTGAAGCTGTTACATCAATGCTAAAGATTGAAGGTGGTCAAGGCTGGACTCCTACCATGTATATTCGTTTAGTGCAAGATTTTGGTTTGGAATGTGAAGTTGCTGAACATTTAGCAAAGGCCTACGGTGATCGTGCATTTGCTGTAGCTAAAATGGCATCCCTAACTGGTAAACGTTGGCCCATTATTGGTAACCGCATCCATCCTGAATTCCCCTATATTGATGCTGAAATTCGTTATGGTGTTAGAGAGTATGCTTGTAATGCTATTGATATGATTGCACGTCGCTTACGTTTGGCTTTCTTAAACGTACAAGCTGCCCAAGAAGCTTTACCCGTTATTGTAGACATTATGGGTGAGGAATTGAAATGGTCCAAAGATGAAAAAGAGGTATAGATTAAACAAAAACTTATTGTTTTTTAGTTTTAATTTAACTTTGTTTCGTTTTAGAAACAAATTAAATTGGCTACTGAATTTTTGGCCAATGAAATGGGTCAAATGGTAAATCGTGCTTCTAAGGAAAAAATACCTATTAAATTGTCCAAGGAAGAAATACAAACATACATCAAACGCTTCCAGCTTATTGACAAAGACAACAAGGGTTATGTTTCCATTAATGATATCCGTAGAGCCCTTAAGGTAAAAATACCAACACTAAGAAACGTTTGGCAGTAAAATTGACTACAATGTTAGTTGTTTTGGGGTTAACTGTATTTTTAGTGAAAAAAAACGAAATTAATTTTTTTACCCCAAAACAACCAATTTTATTCAACTTACGAGTATTAACATATTTTAAATTCCTAAATTTTGAGTTTAATTACAAATTATAAAAAAAAAAATATTTTAATTTACAGACCTTTGGTGAAGCCGATGTATCTGGTGAACAATTACATGAAATCTTAAGAGAAATTGATACAAACATGAATGGTCAAGTTGAACTTGATGAATATCTACAGGTTAGTTAAATAGTTCAGACTCTTAATTTCAGACTTTTAATTTCATAAACCATTTCCAGATGATGTCTGCCATTAAAACTGGTGATGTTGCCTATTCGCGTTTTGCCCGCATGGCTGAATTGGAAGAACAAAAGCATGAAGCTCAAGCACTTAAAACCAAAATCACCGTTGATCGTTCCGGCGGTGGTTTGTAAATAATTTACATAAAAAATTTATTTTCCAAATTTTTTAATATTTTGTAGTTAGTTCGAAACAACTCAATATTTACTTAAAAAAAAAAAACACCAAAAAACAAATTTTCAAAATTTTTTGTTCGCCTTCGCCTTTAAATTTAAAATTTTCACTTTATCATTATGCTGTTAAAGTTACTCTTTCAAAAACACACAACAAAAAAATAATTATATTTAAGAATAAAAAAAAAAACGAAAAACGTATAACGAAATAATGTTATAATAATGCAAATAAACGGTATAAAATTATTTAAATTGTATGCATTTTATTTTTAATTTAATGGCTTTTTAATAGAAAACTAACAACTAACGCTGTTTTGCCCGGAAATATTTAGCGCCACCTATTAGATCCATTCATACATACACAATTCTCTTATGACGAAACAAATATAGGTTTTGAAGTGCCGTGAAATTGTACAGAAATGAAGAATTTCGTAATAAACTTCCCTGAAGCGCTATCTACCGTATTCAAATTTTTATCGGCAAACTTATTTGCTTTTTAATTATTTGTGAAAAGAAATTTGTATTCGAAAGCATTTTCTTTTCGAATCGAATTACGAAAAACCTTCCCGAAATAAAGAATAACAAGTAGAAAAGTTAAATTCGACTTTGCCGAATCTATGAATACCCTCCACAATGTCTTTTTTAAAGGATAGGTACATTTTTTAACGTGAATAAATTAACAATTTTGATTAGAAATATTTTATTTTGAGTAAAAAACTCTTTTTTGTCATTAAAAAAAAAAAAAAAAAATTTACTAATTTTTTTTTTGAGTGTAAAACTTTTTTCGAGTGTAATGTTTTATTTACTTTAAAAATATTTCTGTGTGCATGCATGTACGTAAAACTAAACAAGTTTAAAAAGCATTGCTTTAAAATTAAACAAGTTTGAAAAGCATTGTTAAGTAACCACCAATGCTTTTAAAACTTGTTTAAACATGTGGCATTTAAGATGAAACTAATCTGAAATTCAGGGTTTTGCTTATAACTTTTGAACTACTGGACCGATTTGGCCGGATTGCAATACTAACCTGACCAACATATATGCCAAACGTCAGTAGCCTCTGTAAAGTCTTTCAAAAGTTAGCGTGTTTTCTACGGACAGACAGACAGACGGACGGATGGACGGACATCGCTAGATGGACTTAAAATTGATCGGGGATCATGAATATATATACTTTATAGGTTCCTAGACCAATATTTCGATGTGTTACAAACGGAATGACAAACTTATATATACCCTCTATCACTAGAGAGGAGGGTATAATAAATAATGTTGTTAATAAATTAACTCCAACACCATCTACTGTGTCCAAATTTTATCAGAAAACCTATTTTTGATTAATAAATATATTTTGTAAATTAGAGCCAAATTATCCCATAAATACAAAAAATTTAAATATTACCACAGCGCCACCTACCGGTAACAAATTTTTATCGGGAAATTTGTTATTGCTTCCCGAGTAAAAAATATTGTTATGATCATATATGAATTCAGAGAGATAGGAGATAGGGCGTAGGTATGTTTTGAAAAAATGTTGTAGGGTAAAAATAAATGGGGGTCGGTCTCACTAATGACCCTTCTCGGACGCACCATTGGGCCGGTAGAAGCTGATGAAATAAAACAAATTTACAAAAAATAAAAAAAATTGTATGGGGACCACCTTAACAGTTAAAGATAGAGGGTAGGTGTGTTCAGAAAAAATGTTTGGACTAAAAAAATATTGTGGGTCGTCATACATTCTGTTGCTCTAAGGGCACTATTAGGGCAGTTAGAGCGGTTGGAACAAATTTTAAAAAATGTCGTTTTGTGTGGGAGCCCCCTTAGAAATTGGAGATAGGGTATAAGTTTGTTCCAAATAAATGTTAAGACGTAAAAATTAATGGGGGTCGGTCTTATAAAGGACCCCTCTATGACGCACCATTGGAGCAGTAGAAATGATTTTAAAATTGGAAAATTACAATAAATTTTTTTCAAAAAATTTTAAAAAATAGTAATAATCGTTATCCCACGATTATTACTATTTTTGCCGATTGCTCTAAGGGCACTATTAGGGCAGTTGGAACAAATTTAAAAAAATGTCGTTTTGTGTGGGAGCCCCCTTAGAAATTGGAGATAGGGTATAAGTTTGTTCCAAAGAAATGTTAAGACGTAAAAATTAATGGGGGTCGTTCTTATAAAGGACCCCTCTATGACGCACCATTGGAGCAGTAGAAATGATTTTAAGATTGGAAAATTACAATAAAAAATTTTCAAAAAATTTTAAAAAATAGTAATAATCGTTATCCCACGATCCTCCTGGGCAAAAAATTTGTAGAATTGATAGAAGTTTTACACAAAAAAAATTCAAAAAAATCGAAGAGTACAAACATTTTCAAAAATGAGATTTAAATTTTAAAACTTAAAAATCGCATACTAGAGCGCTTTTAAGAATTTTTTGGGGTTTTGTTTTTAAAAGTACGTAAAAAAACAAAAATTTTGAAAAAAAAAAAATTGAAATTTGGACCATTATTGAAGAAGTGATGATTAAAAGAAGTTTGAGTAAAGGAACAAACTACCAATTTTTAAAAATTCGATATTTTTTGAACGGGTCATCAAAAAAATCTGAAAATTTACCACGAAGGAGTTTTCGAAGGGTACTAAAAACTGTAAACAAATTAGGAAAATCAAAAAAAAAAGTTTTTCAAAGTGTCCGATTTCACATGGAATGCCCCATATATATCTTGACTTTTTCTTAAATATATTGCTTACCTTTTTGGTGTTTTTTTCTGCCTTTTTGATGTTTTTCAAAAAAAAAAAAAATTAACGAATAAATGTGTTTGTTATTTTCACGGTTTAGTTATATAAGGTTACATACGATTAGTAAACAAATCCGCCATGTCAACGGTTTGACAAGTTTCGGTGTTTAATTATGATTTTAATTATCTTAAATTTTGCACACTTTTGCCACCTAAAATTTGTTAAATTTTTAAGAATTTAAAATTTAAAATTATATTTTTTATAAACATTCACAATTTATACAAAATTTAATAAAATTAAAGATAATTAAATTGAAAATTTTTTCAATTCCTTTTTGTTTCGACATTCTATTTTTTTAGTACACACCGATTTCTGTCGTTCTTCTCAATCCTTTATATATGTCATTCGTGGTTATTTTTGAAAATTTTTTGACATTTTTTTTTGAAAATTATTTAAAAACAAAAACATTTAAGGGAAGTACATCTGAGTAAAGGGAGGTATACACAAGTATGGTGTTTATTTGATGTCATATATGAATTGATAAAAACATATCTGATATTATATATGACCAGATATAATTATATCTGATATTTAAAAATTTGGAAATATTTCATATATGGCCATATTAAATCATATGTGATCAGATATGAAAATATCTGATATCAGATATCGTCAGATATGAATACATCTGCTTAAAAATATATAAACATATACAATTTTATCTGATACCATATCTATTCAGATATAATTTGATCAAATTGGATACATTTTGATATTTTCTTTTTTACACGGGTTAGTTAATATATTTAGTAAATTTGAGCAAAATCGGTTATAATTAAAGAAAACCCTTACCAAAAAAGGTCTCAGCTTTCGAAAATTTTTCCCTATAGCGGTTATTGACAGATTTAGATTATTTTTTCTAATAGAAAAATTCGTATGTTCTGAAATGCACAGAAAAAAATAAAAAAAAAATTTGAGTAAATTTTTAATACTATTGAGTAAAAAATTACTCAATTTTCCACCAGTAAACGATTTAATAGTATTGAGTAAACTTTTAATAAAAAATTATTAAATGCTTAATAAAAAATTTGAGTAAATTATTAATTCACACAATTAAATCTTTACTTAAAATTTTTTAATATTTTTAAGTAACTTTTTAATTGTGTCAAGTAAAAATTTACTCAAAATGTATCAAATTATTTTTTTAAAAAGTTTAAAAAGTTTCTAATTTTTTTTTTTCCAAAAAAATTGCTTTTACAAACTTTACCAAATATACTTATGTCTTCAAGACAAAGTAAAATTTTATAAAGATGATTTCAAACTTTCATATACATATACAAAAAACAATAAACTAAATGAGAATTCAAAACACCAAGAGAAAAAAAAATAAATAAAAAAAATATTAAATTTGTATTAAATTATTTACTCAAATTTTATTTTCAATTTTTGAGTAAATTTTTAATTGCGTCAATTAAAAAATTACTCAAATTTTTTTTAAAAATTAAACAAGTGATTACTCAAATTTGTTTCCTCCATATTTTTTTCTGTGTGTATTTCCTAAGGTGTCGAGATCCTATCGAATTAGACTTAGATTTTGAGAAGTTTTTCTTATCGAAAAACTTTTAGATTTAAGAAAAGTTTTCTGTCAAAAAGTCTTAGTCTGAGACATTCTGTGACCTTCTCCCTCTGCGTAAAAACCTTTATTTAGTAATTTAGTATTTTTAACAAAACTTTTTAAAAACAAATATGAAAACACTTCAAAAAACGTTAAAAAATAAACATTTACAAAGAAAATGAAATTCCCGGGAATTCCCGCTCTATTTTCCGGGATTTCGGGATTGAAAATTGTCGAGAATTCCCGTGAAAAACTCTAATTATGAAGTACACTGCCATAGTCTGGTGCCCGATGCAGAGGGTTGGTACGGCAACACTAGGCAAGGTACAGCCAGGGCCGTTTTAAGTTATGGAGGGGCCCTGTGCACACAAGAATGTAGGGCCCCGCTGGAAAGTAAAAAGTCGCATGAAAAAAAAACATTTTTGGTACAAATTAAACTTATATTATTACCCGTTTTAAGACAAAGAAACTGAAAAAAATATATAATTTGAGTAGGGATATTCTAGCTCGAGGTAATTTTTCTTTACTTATTAAAACCATGATATTTGTGTAGAACAATTTGGTTTTAATGAGATATTTTTCATCTCAGAATCTGAAACGTTTTCTATACGGAAAATGTCTTAGAATCTTAAACCTTTTTTATATGAAAAATGTCTCAGAATCTGAAATTTTTTCTTTACGAAAAATGTCTTAAAATCTGCGACAATTTCTTTACGAAAAATGTTTTAGAGTCTGAGAATATTTTTGTGCGAAAAATGTTTCAGTATTTGAGATTTTTTTATACGAAAACGTCTCAGATCTGAGACTTCTTCAATACGAAAAATTTTTCACAATCAGAGACTATCTACACGAAAAATGTCTCAGAATCTAACAATAAGTCTTTTTCACTACGAAAAATTTTCTAAAATCTAAGACTTTTTTTATACGAAACTTGTCATAGGATCTGAAACTTTTGCTATGCGAAACATGTTTTAGAATCTTTGCGAAAAACGTCTAATCTTATAAAAAAAATGTCTTGGAATCTTAAACTTTTTCTGCACGGAAAATGTCTCAGAATCTGAGACTTTTTCTATACGAAAAACGTCTTGCCATCTGAGACTTTTTCTATATGAAAAATGCCTCAGAATCTGAGACATTTTCTGTGCAGAAAAAGTTTAAGATTCCGAGACATTTTTTTTATCAGATTAGACGTTTTTCGCATAGATTCTATACGAAAAATGTTTTAGAATCTGAGACTTTTGTTAGAAATTTTTCTGTAAGAAAATGTGAAGTTTTCTTTAAAAACAAATTAAAAATACAACTCACTAAATTAAGCAAAAGTCTTGGTGAGTTGTATTTTTACCAAAAACTTAAAAAAATGTAAAGGTTTTTTATGTGTAGGGTTAATAGCCAGGCAGCACATCAAGCGCTGTCTTTTTAGAAATTTAAGTTAAAACACTGGAGGGTTTTCATGACCTTAACAGCTGACCCAATTGTGGGGTGATTAGGCCCAAATATTCGACTATGATAAGGGGTTTGAAGAAGGCAAACTACCTAAGCTTGTGGAAGAACTCAGGGGGTCTACGACAATCAAAAGCGCTAAACGCGCCACTATCATATTAGGAATATTGTTAATCACAATGTCACTTTTGACATTAGATTACTAAGGGCGAGTTTTTGAGTTGCCGAATTTACTTGTTTTAGGTTTAAACCAGTGTTGCGCACACACAGCGAAAAGACAACAAATTTGCTCAAGCAACAGAATTTTATAGTGTACGTTTGTCGACTGCACACAAGCAGCATTTTTTAGCCTACACTCAAAAAAATAAAACTGTAAAGTTAACAAATTTTTTTTTGTTAACTCAAGTTTGCTGGCTTTTTAGCAAATTTTTAGTTAAAATCAGCGTTTTAACTACTTTTTTTAGTTAAGTTCAATTTACGAAAATACTAGTTTTGAACAAATTTTGAATTAATTTTTTTTTTTGTTGACTTCAAAACAGAGTTTACGAATTTTTACTAATTAATTTGCTGATTTTTCGTAACAAATTTGTTAAGTGAAATTTCTTGCGTAGCCTCCTATGCAAATCTCAAGTTCAAAGTTCTACTTAAGCTGATGAAAAAACAGAAAAAATAATCTTACAATTTTTTACAAAATATTTTATAAATTTTAGTTTACGAAAAGTAACAAAAAGCTTAGCTGAATTCAACTAATTTTTTTGTTAATATATGTACATAAAAACGTTACGAAATTTTAGCTAAATTTTTAGTTAAAGTTACGTTTTTTTTGCTACATTCATTCTACGAAAAGTTAGCTAAATATTTTTAGTTAAATTAACTAATAATTTAGTAGGCCCAAAATCAGGTGCTTTTTTAGTTAAATTTAACTTAATTTTTTTTGCTAACTTTACAGTTTTTTTTTTTTTTAGTGTATTCCCGCGGGAATAGGAATTACAAACTGATTGTGAGTTAAAACTGGTTTAAACTGATTGTGAGTTAAAACTACAAATTTTGTTTTTGAGATGTGGTGTATTTTAAGTTTAACTCAAAAATGTTGGAGAGTTAAACTGAGGTACAAAAACGTCCAAAAAAAACACCTCTAATTCTCGAATATACTGGTGAGCGTTGCTATGTTGTGGCATTTTATTGGAAAAAATGTCAGATGTTGGCAACTATTCTAACTGGAAATGCAATATTCAGTATGGCAAAACATACAAATATTCAAAACAACTTTTTGAACGTTTATTCAAATACATAACTGTCTTTTAAATAAAATTATGCGTAACGTTTAAATACCCAGTCAGAAATTGCCAACCGTACCAAAAATTTTGTGTTGGTACAATATCGGGCTAGCCAAAAATACAACATTGTATAATGTAAAACAGTTTTACTAAAAATATTGGCCCTTACCACAAGAAAACAAAAAGTCTATTTTAACAAAAGTTTTATTTTAAATTTCAAATTTTCAATACATTTTTTGAAAGTCGATTTTAAAAACAAAAACAATTTGTATGGAAATAAAATTAAAAGCTCATTTTAAATTTATTTTATTTTCTTGTGGTAAAGCTGATTGTGTTGGCACAACTTTGTGTTTACATAAAACACTACACTGTAGATTATAATTTTAAAGATTAACATTTTTATTTTTTTAAAAAGTTTTTGATTTACGTTGACCTCAACTCTTTAATCTTAGTGAACACTCAAGTAGTTGCTTTTTCAACCAATTTGTACAAAATGGTAACTAAAAAGCACTACATCGAGATTTTTAATACATCCATAAGCAAGAGGTCAATCTAATGTCGTAAATTTGTAAAATCAATGTTAACCCAACGTCAAAACAAAAGTCGAGCGATCGCTTGCCACTGTTATCATTTTAACCTCGGAATGACGTCGTAGACTTAGAAACGGGTATGATTTGCCAACGTTGGTACCGTCGCCGCCAACTTCATTCCAACGTTGGCCCGTTTGTATTTTTCTGCCTGGGTAACTGAAAAACAAACCACATATTTTACGTGTCGTTTGTTATTGTCAGTTATTTGAAAATTTCTAAAATTAGAACTTTTTTTTTGGAATTTTAAATTCAAATTTAGTTGCTGAGAGTAGCTTGTGGCACAAAGAGTAGCGTGCTGGGCTATCAGCCAGAAATTATGAGTTCGATTCTCCTCAGGTTTGAAGTTTTTGTAAATTATTTCTAAAAAAATAAATAAAAATTAATGTAAATTTCCGTTATTTTAACCATTTTTACAGTAAAATTTAGTCAGTAATTTTTTAAGGATTTTTACAGTTATTTTTACGGATTTTAAAAGTTATTAAATAACATTTAAAAATAACTGAAAAATGTTTTTGTTTTAAATGAAATGTAAGTACACTCAGAAAATTATGTAAGTTACTACATGTTAGCTGTTTGTATATTTTACAGTAGTTAGTTGTTTTCAACTACAAAGTCAGTTATTTTTGTATGAAAAATATTAAACTACTTTTTCTGTTAGTTATTTTAGGTCGTTTTTTGAACAACTTACACTCAAAAAAATAAAACTGTAAAGTTAACAGTTTACTGAGTTTTTGTTAACTCGAGTTTACTGGCTTTTAAGCAAATTTTTAGTTAAAATCAGCGTTTTAACTACTTTTTTTAGTTAAGTACAATTTACAAAAATTTTTGTTGACTTTAAAACTGAGTTTACGAATTTTTATTAATTAATTTGCTGATTTCTCGTAACATATTTGTAAAGTGAAAAAATGTTAGAAATTTCTTGTGTAGCCTCCTATGCAAATCTCATAAGTTCTACTTAAGCTGAACTTAATGCTGTGAAAAAAGAAAAAAATAAGTGAAGTGTTAGTGTATAAAATCAATATTTAACAAACTTACAATTTTTTTACAAAAAGTTTAGCTGAATTTAACTAATTTTTTTTGTTAATACGTACATAAAAATGTTACAAAATTTTTAGCTGAATTTTTAGTTAAAGTTACGTTTTTTTTTGCTACATTCACTCTACGAGAAGTTAACTAAATATTTTTAGTTAAATTAACTAGAAATTTAGTAGGTTCAAAATCAGGTGTTTTTTTAGTTAAATTTAACTAAATTTTTTGCTAACTTTACAGTTTTTTTTGAGTGTACAAAAAAGTACTGTAATGTAGTAACAGTTTTTTAAAGTAATTAATTTTATTTTTTATCCCTGAAAAATTTTAAAATTTTGTTTCCAAAAAATAAAAATAAATTTTCGTTTTTTTTTTCATTTTTCACAACTTTAAAAGAAAAAAAAAAAAAAAAAAATATTTTGATTATTTTATTTTTACTACATATTAGTTGTTTTGACTACACATGAAAGTAGTTATTACTACATTAGTCAGTTGTTTTTTGTCAGTTAAAATAACTAACATAACTATCCTTATACGTCATCTAACGTTGCAAAAATTATCCGTCATCGGAAGGTTTAAGAAATTATAACCAAAATTACAAAGTTTTAAAAAAGTGGGCGTGACCATTAACCGGCATCCCATATTTTTTATAATGCTCTTTTCGAAGTCAAAACGAACATTTATAGCGAATTTCAAGTCAACATAATTAAAATTGGATTTTTTTTCGTCCTAGATTGGCAAATGTGGCACTGTGCGCTGAACCGATATCGCTCAAATGCAATACCAAACTGCTCGGGAGAACTTCCAATAAATATGTTAAGTTTCAGACATCTCCGTGTAATATTTTGGCCGTGATCACCATTTCCACAGACAGACAGACGGACATCGCTAGAATATCTTAAAATCGATCACTGACCAATTATATATATGGGGCATTCCATGTCAAATCGCACACTTTGAAATTTTTTTTTTAGATTTTCCCAATTTGTTTACAGTTTTTAGTACTCTTCGAAAACTCCTTCGTGGTAAATTTTCAGATTTTTTTGATGACCCGTTCAAAAGATATCGAATTTTTTAAAATTGGTAGTTTGTTCCATTACTCAAACTTCTTTTACTCATAACTTCTTCAATAATGGTCCAAATTTCAAATTTTTTTTTTCAAAATTTTTGTCTTTTTACGTACTTTTAAAAAAAAATCCCAAAAATTCTAAAAAGCGTTTGAAGTTTTAAAATTTAAATCTTATTTTTGAAAATGTTTGTACTCTTAGATTTTTTTGAAATTTTTTTGTGTAAAACCAAATATTGTGGGTCGGTCAAACATTTTGTTGCTCTAATGGAACTATTAGGGCAGTGTTGAAAAACCCGGCAACTCTATCACTTGTTAACTTCTGATTTGCTTTGCCTATCTTCCTTTCAGCTCTCAGAATTCGAATGTAAAAAAAAATGATAGAAGAAGCATAATTGAGATTGTAACTTTATTGAAAAACCACGTTGCTTAAAATCTTAAATTGTTATAAAACATAAATTTGTTAATAAAGAATTATTTGTTATTGTGGAACTATACTGAAGTAAATAAAACTAAATGTAAATTGAAAATTAAAACTAAGTTTAAGTAAATGAATTTTGTATTTTCAGGATTTTTAAAATTCCTTTTCTTTATAATAAAGTGAATTGAAATAAACTTCAGCGTTTCATTTAAATTTCAACATCTTTTAAAAATCTTCAAACTTTATAATAATATAAATACCAAGATGTCCACAACTAAAAACAACACTAAAAGCTGTATCTTGTGCGTTGAAGAGGACAATGAGGAAATGGTGTGTTGCGATAAATGCGATGGCTGGTACCATTTTTTTTGCGTTGGAGTCACGGAATCAATTGCTGATGTTGAGTGGGTGTGTAGTTCCTGCTCCAGTCTGACAGACTCAGTGGCAAGGGCTTCGTTAGGTAACCACTCCATTTTGTCTGCAGTTTCTCCAGCCGGCGAGTATATTCAACATAACCCCACTTCTGACTTGGGGGATTCTGACTTGGGGGTTGCAAAAAAAACTTCAGCCCAGACAACATCTTCTAAAAGCGTTTCCAAACGTCATTTAGAACAAATGAAAATTCTGGAAGAGGAAGAACAGATTTTGCGTAGAAAGGAGGAGCTTTTAAAGAAAAAGAAAGAACTGCTAAAGCAACTGGAAACTGACAGCGATAACGAAGAAAGTTGCGACCCGATGCCGAAGGTGTGCCGGCCCAATGCTGAAAGCACAAAAGCGCGCGAAATTGATGAACATGACAACTCATGGGCATTAAATGATGATGCTGGTCTGTCTCAAATGCGAAATACAATAAATGCAATCATGGGCAAAATGGCAGAATTAGAGTTAAAAGGTAATGCCACACAAGAACAAAGTTCGACTTCGCAATGGTTACCCGGTGTTTTCCCCGATGTATCTGTGAAGGCAAATCTGCCCACAGCCCCTACAAATGTGGTTAGACGGCTTACGCGGGAACAAATCGCAGCTAGAAGCAGCTTTGCGAAAGACTTGCAAAAATTTTCTGGCAATCCTGAAGACTGGCCATTATTTCTTGCTACTTACCAGCAAACCACTGAGATATGCGGTTTTAACGAAAATGAAAACTTACTTCGTCTTAGAATTTCATTAGAGGGTGACGCTTTAAAAGCAGTAAAAAATTTACTGTTCCATGCTGGCTGTGTTCCGCAGATCATAGAGACTTTGCGAATCAAATATGGTAGGCCAGAAATAGTGCTAAGCATCCTTTTAAAACGTGTAAGAGAGCTAAGCCCTATTAAAGAGAACAAGCTAGAATCAATGGTAGATTTTGCATTAGAGGTTCAAAACATTATTGCTACCATAAAGGCCGCCGATCTGGGAAATTATTTAAACAACCCAGAACTTGAGCAAGAGCTTGTGTGTAAACTTCCCGGAATTATAGCAGCCTTTTGGGGAATGTACAAAAGGAGTCTAGTTGCATGTAACTTAGAGCACTTTGGTTCCTGGCTTTTTCAGTTTGCCCAGGGTGCGAATAGTGTGTTGATGCCAGATCATAGTTTTGGGGGGAAGTCATCTAAGCGTGGAAATGTAAACACTCACTCTGAATTACACCGCTACGATTGCATAGCTTGTGGCTCAAAATGCGAACAACTTTCGGAATGCGAAATTTTTAAAAAATTGAATCGGTCGAATAAATGGGGGTTAGTGCGAACACACGGTTTGTGCCGAAAGTGCTTAAAACCCCATCCTATAGCACAATGTCAATCAAATGCATTGTGTGGAATCGACAACTGTCAATTTATGCATCATCCCTTACTCCATAAGGAGACACGTGGAATTTGTAACGTCGTAAGAAAATTGGAAAACTCCGTATTGTTTCGAATCCTACCAGTTGTCTTATATGGCAACGGAACGCAAATAAAAACGTATGCATTTTTTGATGATGGATCTTCACTTACGTTGATGGAAGGCAGTCTGCTTCGAGACCTGCATTTAGAAGGTATGCCTAGCCCCTTATGTTTAAAATGGACTGCCGACACTCATCGTTACGAAGACGACTCCGTGGTACTTAACCTCCAAATATCAGGTGATCTTAATAAAAAATGTTTCGATTTAAATAATGTACATACTGTTAAAAGTTTAAATCTTCCCAAGCAAAGCATAGACGTTCATCTTCTGAAATCGAAATACAACTACTTGAAAGAAATTCCTATATCATCGTATACTGACGCCCAACCAAAACTTCTGATTGGCCTAAACAATGGCTGGCTTGGAACAAGCCTAAAATCAAGAGAGCGCACAATGTCAGATCCGGTCGCTGAAAAAACAAGGCTTGGCTGGACCGTAAAGGGCCAGTGTTTTTCGGAATCCCACAATTTTGGCCTCAATGCCTTTCATATGTGTGGGGAAGCGAGTGAATGTGATTTAGTGCAAACAGTAAAGCGCTATATTTTACTCGACAATTTGGAAGTCAGTCAAGACCACTCGAAACTGTCATCCATAGAAGACATGCAGGGTCTAAGCCAGCTTAAAGAAAACACGCGTAAGCAGGGTCACCAATATGAGACCCGGTTGTTGTGGAAGTTGCCCAAAATACATCATCCCGACAGTTTTCCAATGGCTAAGCGTAGGGCTGAATGCCTTTTGAAAAAACTATCAAAGGACCCTGGGTTATATGCCTCGATGAATACAATGATTAGAGATTATGTAACCAAGGGCTACGCTATTCGTTTATCTGAAAGTGAGAAAGGATCGTCTCATTGTTGGTATCTCCCTATTTTCCCAGTCATCAATCCCAATAAACCAAATAAACTACGTATAGTGTGGGATGCAGCCGCAAAAGTTAAGGGGATATCGCTCAATTCTATGTTATTGAAAGGGCCGGATCTAACAGCTCCCTTGGTTAATGTTTTAAGTCGTTTTCGTCAAAGGCGTTATGCTATCAGTGGCGATATTAAAGAGATGTACCACCAAATTAAAATACATCAGGAAGACCAAAATTATCAGCGGTTTCTATGGTATGAAGAGGGAAATAGTGAACCAACTATGTATGCGCTTACCGTTATGACATTTGGAGCCACATGTTCACCTTGCGCCGCTCAATATGTAAAGAATCTCAATGCAGAAGAATTTCGTCACACGCATCCAAGAGCCGTGGAATCCATCGTCAATAACCATTATGTTGATGACCTGCTGGATAGCATGGACACCGAAGCTGAAATCTTGCAATTAGCAAATGATGTTCGCCTCATACATTCTAGAGGTGGGTTTACCATCAGAAACTGGAGATCAAACTCTAAAAACACCTTACGTGCCTTAAATGCTTCGGATTCAGAGGATTTAGATTTAGACGTCGATCAAGTAATGGGGCCTGAAAAGGTTCTGGGGATGTGGTGGTTAACATCGGAGGACTGTTTCTCTTACAAGGTTTCGCAAAAATACAAACATTGTGAGTATCTTAATGGTAAATGCCGGCCTACGAAGCGACAGGTGCTTAGTATTGTTATGAGCATTTTTGATCCTCTTGGGCTCGTCAGTTTTTACGTAATGTACGCGAAAATAGTCCTGCAAGCGCAGCGGTTGTGCTTGGGACGAATGCATAGACGACACAAATTACACAAGATGGCTGCGTTGGATCCAACATTTGCCCGATGTTGAAGAATTGAAAATTCCAAGGCATCACTTTTACGGAAGCCACGATCAGATAAAGGATTTGGAGTTGCATACATTTGTGGACGCCTCCGAATGCGGTTTTGCAGCAGCTGTGTACGTGCGTTGCCACATTGGTGACTCCATTAAGTGTAGCCTAATCGGAAGTAAAACAAAAGTGTCTCCACTTAAGATGTTGTCGGTCCCGCGGCTAGAGCTACAGTCTGCTCTGTTAGGTACCCGTTTAGTAAAAAGCGTCCCCTCATCTCTTGACATCAAGTTTAACCGCAAAGTATTTTGGACTGATTCTAAGACAGTTTTATCGTGGATTCGGTCCGATCACCGTAAGTACTCACAATTTGTAGCATTTAGAGTTAGCGAAATACTAGAAACTACCGAAATTGATGAGTGGAAGTGGGTTCCATCCGCCGATAATGTGGCTGATGATGCTACCAAGTGGCAAAGAACTCCAAATTTCTCTCACAACAGCCGGTGGTTTAAGGGTCCTGGGTTTCTTTTAAACGATAAAAAGTACTGGCCTACAGAAACGGAACAAGGTGGTACAGTCCAAGAATTGAGACCCCAGTACGTGGGTTATCACGAAAACGTACATTCCAAGTTTTATGTACTCCCTGCACGGTTTTCCAAATGGTCGCGTTTCGTTGGAGCAACTTCAACATTTTTACAAGTAGTACGTATTTTAAAAAGTAAAATTAAGGGCGATAAGTCTATATGCTTCTCCAAAACACAAGAAGATATCGCATCCGCTGAAACCATGATTTGGAGGAGTACTCAGAGCGAAGCCTTTGGTGATGAGTTAATACTGTTAAGCAAAAACCGAATAATACAGCCATCTAGCTCCCTATACAAACTTTCTGCTTACCTTGATAAGAACGGCGTTATAAAAATGGGTAGTAGAGTGCAGATTGAAGGTCGAGATGATCCGATAATTTTACCTAAGGATCACCGGGTCACTTATCTTCTTGTGATGAATTATCATGCCAAATACTTACACGGTAACCACGAAACAGTAGTCAACGAGTTACGCCAGACTTTTTGGATACCTAGACTCAGGTGCGTACTAAAAAAGATACGAAAATCATGTCAAACATGTCTTATTCAAAGTGCAAAGCCCATCCCTCCAAGAATGTCTATATTACCAGCTGAACGTGAACTGATTGATGCTGTCAACTTAATGAATAAGAATGATATTATAAAAGCCTTTACATCTTCGTCAACAACTTGGAATTTTATCCCACCGTCTTCACCACATATGGGAGGGGCTTGGGAAAGGCTAGTAAGATCAGTTAAATCTTCGCTATCGTCAATTCTGCCCAGATATAGACTTACAGATGAACTACTTCGCGGAGCCTTTGCTGAAGTGGAAAATATAATAAACTCGCGTCCTCTCACTTATTACCTCTTGAACACGACGAAGATGAGTCCTTAACACCTAACCATTTTTTACATGGAAGTTCCAACGGAATGAAACCTTTAGCTCCACCTGACAGTGACGGTAGAATGTCTCTCCGACGGGGATGGAAAGTTGCCCAGCAAATAGCTGACTCATTTTGGACCCGCTGGCTTCGCGAATACTTGCCCATTGTTACCCGGCGCTCAAAATGGTTTGAAGCCGTAAAACCCATAGAAATCGGGGATGTGGCTTATATTGCGGACCCAAATAACCCTAGGAACTGCTGGCCAAAGGGCGTAATAGTCAACGTAAAAAAGGGAGCAGATGGACAAGTCCGAAGTGCATACATCAAAACTACAACTGGAACATATGAACGACCAGCTACTAAAATTGCCGTACTTCCTATTGGTATTTCGGTAGGTCCACAGAAGGACATACCGGGGGGGAGTGTTGAAAAACCCGGCAACTCTATCACTTGTTAACTTCTGATTTGCTTTGCCTATCTTCCTTTCAGCTCTCAGAATTCGAATGTAAAAAAAAATGATAGAAGAAGCATAATTGAGATTGTAACTTTATTGAAAAACCACGTTGCTTAAAATCTTAAATTGTTATAAAACATAAATTTGTTAATAAAGAATTATTTGTTATTGTGGAACTATACTGAAGTAAATAAAACTAAATGTAAATTGAAAATTAAAACTAAGTTTAAGTAAATGAATTTTGTATTTTCAGGATTTTTAAAATTCCTTTTCTTTATAATAAAGTGAATTGAAATAAACTTCAGCGTTTCATTTAAATTTCAACAGGCAGTTAGAGCGGTTTGAGCAAATTTTAAAAATTTTCGTTTTGTGTGGAAGCCCCCTTAGAAATTGGAGATAGGGTATTAGTTTGTTCCAAAGAAATGTTAAGACGTAAAAATTAATGGGGGTCGGTCTTATAAATGACCCCTATATGACGCACCATTGGAGCAGTAGAAATGATTTTAAAATTGGAAAATTACAATAAAATTTTTTCAAAAAATTTAAAAAAATAGTAATAATCGTTATCCCACGATCCTCCTGGGCAAAAAATTTGTAGGATCGATTGAAGTTTTACACAAAAAAATTTCAAACAAATTGAAGAGTACAAACATTTTTAAAAATAAGATTTAAATTTTAAAACTTTAAAATCGCATACTAGAGCGCTTTTAAGAATTTTTTGGGATTTTTTTGAAAAAGTACGTAAAAAAACAAAAATTTAGAAAAAAACAAGTGAGAGTGTTACATTCGGCTGTGCCGAATCTTTTATACCCTCCAAAATGTAAAAAAAAACTATATAAAAAAAATCCAGGGGCGTCTTTTTTTTTGGAGGGGGAGGGGTTGGGGGGAGACGTTAAGGGGCACCTTCCCCTGCGATTTTAAACTTCTTCTGAGATAAGAATGTTGCATTTGCTTAGAAAAAGTACAAAAAACCCTGCAAAAAATGCGGTTTTCTTGGGTTGGTTTAGTTCTCTAAGGGGGAACTTTTTTCCCCTTGGTCCGATTTTGCCCATTTCCGAACTTAACCTGCCTAGGAATATAAGACATATTCGTGCCAAACTTCGTAAGTCTAGCTCGTTTAGTTTGGACTGTATCGTGTCTTCTACAGACGGACAGACGGACGGACGGACGGACGGACATCGCTAGAATGTCTTAGAATCGATCACTGATCAATAATATATATACTTTATGGGGTCCTAGACCGATATTTCGATGCGTTACACACGGAATGACAAAGTGAGTATACCCCCATACTGTGGTTGGAGGGTATAAAAAAATTGAAATTTGGACTATTATTAAAGAAGATATGAGTAAAAGAAGTTTGAGTAAAGGAACAAACTAACAGTTTTTAAAAATTCGATATCTTTTGAACGGGTCATCAAAAAAATCTGAATATTTATTACGAAGGAGTTTTCGAAGGGTACACGCAAAAAAAAATCTGTGTCGGAGTGAGCAAAAATCTGGCATAATTTTACCAAAAATATGCTAAAACTACAACCGACGAAGTAGTTTTTGTAATTTAGCCAAAACACTTATGTAAAAAATTTTGAAGAAAATGCTAATGCTATTTAAGCAAAAACTTGGTAAAATATACCAAAAGAAATGTGGTGAAATATACCAAAATTATTAGAAAAGGTGACTAAAAATAATGCTAAAAATTACCCCTTTTATGCTAAAATAAATTTTCTATAAATTTTTTGTAAAAATTTGTATATTTGTCGAATTTAAAATTTTCACAGAATAAATCCATATTAATATAATGTTGTGTAGGATTTTATTTACCAACTACCAACTGATCATTTATGTACAATTTTCTCCAGTGACTGCTGCCTACGCTTTTTCTTGAAGTGAAGGATCCGCTATAGCGTCACGAATTTATTTAATAGCATCCTGTAAAAATAGAAAATTATTACAAAACATAAATTTTTAATTTAAAAAACTAGTAAACCTCATTGGTCTTTTGATTAGGAGGAACACGTACTTTGTGATTCCATTTGTAACTCATCAAAACAGGTCTGGACTCCATTGGCTTTGCTATATAAATGAGTTTTTAGGTTTTAATTTTATAACTAAAGGGAGGACTGGTGCCCATGCTCTTTATTGAAGTGAAGGAATCGCCATAGCTTCAAATATTTATTTAGCAGTACCCTGTAAAAATAGAAAATTATTACCAAACATTAATTTTTAACAAAAAATCTATTAAACCTTATTGGTGTCTTCGGAATAGGGGTATACTCACTTTATCATTCCATTTGTAATTCATTGAAACAAACGTCTGGGACTCCATTGGTTTTGCTAAATGAATGGTGTTTTAAGTTATGACAGCAAAATTAACTTTAGCATTTTTTATACCCTACACCACACTGTGGTACAGGGTATAATGAGTTTGTGCTGATGTTTGTAACTACCCGAAATATTGGTCCTAGACCCACCTTTAAGTATACCGATCGACTCAAAATCACTTTTTGAGTCGATTTAGCGATGTCCGTCCGTCCGTCCGTCTGTCCGTCCGTCCGTCCGTCCGTCCGTCCGTCTGTCTGTCTGTCTGTCCATGTAAACGGTGTAAACACGATACAGGTCGCAATTTTTAATCAATTGACTTGAAATTTGAAACTTAAGTCTCTCTTGGCCCAAGGACGAAGCCTATTGAAATTGGAAAAAATCGGTCCATATTTAGACCTAGCCCCCATACAAAGGTCCTCTTTAGTTTTGGCTCAAATGACTCTAATAACCGTATTGTAGAAGGTATCGCTTTGAAATTTGGATGGTAAACATGTTTTGTCTTCACATATCATCATTCCGAATTTCAAAGAAATCGGACCAGTTCTTCTTGTAGCCCCCATACAAACCACCTTCCCGATTTTCACATAAATGTCTCAAATTTCATGAAAATAGAAAATATTTAATTAAAATTTTGTTTGTGTATGTTAAACGCGTACTTAAATAACCTTATCAAACCTGATAATCATCGGACCAGTTTTGGACTCAGGCCCCTTGTGAAAATTTCGCCCGATATTCAGTTAAAGCGGTTTATTGTCAACAAATAGAAGCCTATTTCACTCAAATTTGATTTGTGAGTGTTTTCTTCACTTATTAAAGGTTTTACAACATATAGATCTAATCGATCCATGGGACCCATTTTCCGGGAAACCTTGGTGTAGGGTATTATATGGTCGGTCTTGACCGACTATAATTTTCTTACTTGTTTTATTTTACATTTATTTATCTTTTAAAAAACTAATTATTTATTTTTATTTATTAATTTATTTTAATTTTATTTATCAATTTCCTTTTTACGTTTTTATAACACAAAAAATAAACGAACAACGCACACAAAAATACAAAATGAAAATGGAGGTCTGTATTTGTTTTTTTTTTTTGTTTTCTTTCGATAAATTTTTGTGCAAGTAATTTGCGTTATTGTGCAAGCTACTTGGTTATTTTACATAAAAAACTAATTATGTTACTTTAACATCGACAAGCATAATTTTAGCAAAAATTTGGTAAAATTTTTTTTTTGGTATGAAAAAAGAAAAATTTTTTTTGGTATGAAAAAATTTTTACCAAGTAGGCTCAATCTGACACAGATTTTTTTTTTGCGTGTACTAAAAACTGTAAACAAATTGGGAAAATCTAAAAAAAAAAATTTCAAAGTATTCGATTTGACATGGAATGCCCCATATATTTTATGGGGTCACAGACCGATATTTCGATGAGTTACAAACCGAATGACAAACTTATACATATCGTCACCTAAAATGCAAATGGCCCTAACTAACATTTTATTAATTTTACAGGAGAAGCAAAAAGCAGTGTAGCCCAGTAAAAACTTGGTAATAAGTCCCCATTACCGCCTGCATTCTATGTAATGAGGGCTCGTTACCTGCTCGATTACTTCTTGTTAACAAACAATGAGTTACCGATAGCCTAATACAAAACCGGTTACATCTTGTTAATAAATAATGAGTTACCGATAACCTGATACAGAACAGGTTACTGGTAAATACGATTTGAAATATCTGATAAATTGTCTAAACAATTTTTTTTAATGAAATTAAAAAAATGCTAAAGAAAATTTAGAAAAAAACTTGCACATTTACATAGCTTAAAAAAGATTAACATTTATCTACTTTTTCTAATAAAACTCTGTTAACAGAAATTTAAATTCAGGAATTCTAATTAAAATTGGGACAAGGCAAAAAAAGTTTAGAAAACCAAATTGATATTCAGAAAACTGGATCAAGCTGACACTTGATCGTGATTTATGAGCCTTAATTAGTCTTTACATAACTTCTATTGAAGTTTTCTGGATTTTAATTGGCTTTTTCTAAATGGTTATTGTTTTTTCTAGAAATTTTGTGGTGTTCTCCAAATTTTAATTTAACTTTTTTTGCCTTGTTGTTTAAAGTATGTTAAAGCCGGTAAAAAGGTAAAAAACCATCACAGACAGTATTTCCCTTAAAACCTATCTCACTTTTATATAGACTTAAGATGGTGTTTAATGCGGTTTTCATTGGCTGAGCAGCAGTCGCTTCCGTATATTTGTTATTGGTAATGTCCTAAGTAGCCAAATGTCCCTTTCTACGAGGTTCCAAGATATATTTTCGGTCCGGTAATATTTGAATTTTACAATCAAACATTTGGAGAGATGGATATCACCGTAAACATTGGTTCCGTTGGCACATTGGATCTTTTCCATTTCCACATTTGCCCGCTTGGTTGCTCTTGAAATAAACACGTTCAACATGAACTTGTTCAATTTCATATTGGCGGAAGTTGCCCCAAGTTAAAAATTTATTAAAACAATCAAAAGCTGTTGGTAGCATTTTTGTAAGGAGTGGGAAACGAGTTATTTTTGAGCAACTGGTAGCTACTTATTTTTGGGACTAATGTATGCTGTTATTTGGTAGCATTTTTGTAAGTAGTGGGTAACGAGTTATTTTTGGGCTACTAGTAGCTTATTATTTGTGGTACTAATGTATGTAGTTTTTCAGTAGCATTCTCGTAAGCGAGTGGGTATGCGGTCGTTACTCCAATGACATCGCCATGTTAAAATAATGAGTGTTTCACCAACATAGTAACTAGCTACCACAATCAATTTAAAGGCGAAAACTTCATTACTTGGCAATAGAAGTTTTTACTGGGAGAGTAAGATTTTTAATTTGTTAATAACTTGGTTGGTTTTGATTGAATTGGGCTAAAATTTTGTGAGTACATATGCACTCTAATTAAAATGATTTCAGTTTCCTACTATAAATTGGGTAAATTTACACAAAATATGTAGTTTTACCAAAAAATTATTAGAAATTTACACATTTATAGTAGTATATTATTTGAATTTGTTGAAATTTACCCAATTTATAGTAGGAAACTGGACTCATTTGTTTAGAGTGTGTATCAAAATGATTAAAAAATGTATTTCTAGTTGCGTTCATTGGCGATTTCGCAATTCACGTGTTTTTAATTTTTGGCTATAAAATCGCTAATTTTTATTATGTGACCCTAATATTTTGTAAAATATTAGGGTCACACATTTTGTAAAATATTAGGGTCACATGGCTCCAATGGCTCCAGAATAGGAGCAACTAGTTTTATAGGATTAGATTTAAGATTTGATTTACATATTGTTAGGCCTAATAAAGGCAGATTCAATATTAAAAATAAAAGCATAAATAAATAAAAAAAAACAATAGGCTAATACGTAAAAAGACGGGACGAATAAATTTGTGTTTTCTTAAGCCAGGACCACAATGAAGCAGTGCGGCAGTGAACAATCGCAGTCTGTCAAAACAATATGTACTTAGAAATTACATGTTCTGTAATCAATAATTTGAATCATCCAGATTCAATTATCAGTTATTTGATATTTCCCTTATCATACTATTATCACAAAATAATCCTCAAATAAAAAATATTAATAATAAAATAAGGGGAATAACTAAAAGCATTTTTTCAAATTGCAATTTGTAGTTTTCTTGTGAAATTCAAAAATAAGGAAACAACTAGAATGTACTCGTTGTGTATGGTAAAAAGTCTTTTTTTACACACTTTAATTTTTTGTAAACATTTTTTTTTTGAACTGCTTACTTTCGGCCAATCAAACATGCCCACATACTGTGTGTATTGTAAGGGTGTTCACAGCATGTCATAAACAAACCACTTTGCAACAACATAATTTTTCATAAATTTTCACGGCTGACAACCTGCTGACATTTTTTTTTTGTTCGCGAAAAATCTTTATTTTCGTGAAAAAATTGGTTCAATACAAAAACTTTTAGTTTGATTTAAACTTACGACAGCCATATGGTAATGCTAGGTCGTGTACACTAATTCCCATTGTAATATCAGTTTTTTTTCAAAGTTAGCGTATGTATTAGCGATATTCGCGATAATTTTTTTTTTTATTTTTAATTAAAAAACAATCAATTTTTTTATATTATTTAGACAATTGCTAAATTTTAATAATCTAAATTTTATTGAATATACAAAAAAAAATTATTCGCAGAAATTTTTTTTCGCGAAATTTTTTTTCCAAATTTTTTTATTATAAGATATTTTTTTTATAAGATACATTACAGAGACAAAATTTTTCGAAAAAAAATGTTCGCGATTTTTTTTTCGGTAAAAATTATTTGTTTACAAAAAAAACAATGCATTTTCTAAATTTTTATCAAAAAACTATCCCAAAAGCAAAAAAATTTCGTTTTTGTAATTCGCGAAAATCGCGAATACGAGCGCTAACTTAAAAAAACGGCTAGCGTAATTAAATTTAGCGTACCCGAATTAGCTTTACCAGCAGGGTGCCCAGCTTTTTAATTTTTGCGACTAGCACAGTGTAACTTGTGAAACATGTTATAGCTGGATTTTTTTGGATACAACATTCTAGAGATGTCTGTCTGTAGAAATGGCGATCACGGCCAAAATATTACACAGAGATGACTGTGCTAACATATTTACTGAAAGTTCTCCCGAGAAGTTTGGTATTGCATTTGAGCGATATCGGTTCAGCGGTTCAAAAGTTATGAACAAAAATGTAAGGACACCTCAAAAATGTTTGTACATTCAACATAACCTAAAAATACAAAATGCTTGTGAACATAATTGAACACCAAATGGTATTTAAACAAGTACGAACATATTTTTTGGCAAAAAAAGAAAAAAAATCGCGGTTTTTTTTACCAACAAATTTTTTTTCGCGGAAATTTTTTTTCAAAAAATTTTTTTTTCTCAAAAGTAACTTCGTTTTAAATTAAGTTTTTTCAATAATCTTTTTTAAATTGTGGAGGGTATCAACACTTTCAGCAAGGCCGAATTTAACATTTTTACTTGTTTAACTTTAAATGGCGATATCTCGAAAATTCAACCAGATAGAGCAAAAAGGAGGGTTTTTGGTTCTTAGAATCTGCATAGTTTAATATGTGTACACCAAAATGGTTTCCAACTTTGAATCCGAAAAATTGGTAATCCCGAAATTTTAAAAATGATTATACCCAAAGGTTCGAAAGAATTAATTCTTTAATTCAATTTCCTAATTCGAATTAAAAAAATAGAATTTGGCATTCCCTAAAATCATTCAACTTTCATAATCATTGAATTAATTCTTTCAAGAATTCATTCCTTAAGAATGGTCATTCTTAAGAAATGAACTATTTTTTTATCCAAATCAATCTACTACAAATTGAATGGTGAAATTTTCTTATCATTCAATTTAAAACAGTGAAGCGCAACACACATACACACACATTTATGCTTGTGTGGGAAGCAGCAGACGAGACGTCAACAAAACAACAACCGATCGTTTACACACGAAGATGCTTAAAATGCACACAAGCAACACATTTTTGAAAATACAAAGGGAATGAAATAAAAAAATCATCATTCAATTTGTAATAGATTTGAATGATGAAAAATTTTGATCATTCAATCGAATGATTGCTTGCAAGGAATTAATTCTCTTGGGAATTAATTCAATTTGATTTAAGCTTTGAGAATTAAGCCTTTGAATTAATTCGTGTTGAATGCTGGTATGGAATGATAATTCAAAACTTATTAAAACAGAATTAAACTTTTGGTGAATTAATTCTCAATAGAATTAATTCGTTCGAAGCTCTGATTATACCTCATTCATACCGACACAACAAAAAGTCCAAAATGATTTATGTAGCTCTTGGTTTCAAGAACTCATCTAGAGCCCTCAGAGTAATAGTTTTTAAGTTATTCAGTTTTTAAAATTCTCAAAATTCTATTAGATAGGGCGTAAGTATGTTTTACAAAAATGTTGGAGGGTAAAAATAAATGGGGGTCGGTCTCACTAATGACCCCTCTCGGACGCACCATTAGACCGGTAGAAGCTGATTAAATAAAACAAATTTACAAAAAATAAAAAAAATTGTATGGGGACCGCCTTAACAGTTACAGATAGAGGGTAGGTATTTTCATAGAAAATGTTTGGACTAAAAAAATATTGTGGGTCGGCCATACGTTTTGTTGCTCTAAGGGCACTATTAGGGCAGTTAGAGCGGTTGGAGCAAATTTAAAAAAAATGTCGTTTTGTGTGGGAGCCCCCTTAGAAATTGGAGATAGGGTATTAGTTTGTTCCAAAGAAATGTTAAAACGTAAAAAATAATGGGGGTCGGTCTTATAAATGACCCCTCTATGACGCACCATTGGAGCAGTAGAAATGATTTTAAGATTGGAAAATTACAATAAATTTTTTTCAAAAAATTTTAAAAAATAGTAATAATCGTTATCCCACGATCCTCCCGGCCAAAAAATTTGTAGAATCGATAGAAGTTTTACACAAAAAAATTTCAAAAAAATCGAAGAGTACAAACATTTTAAAAAATGAGATTTATATTTAAAAACTTAAAAATCGCATACTAGAGTGCTTTTAAGAATTTTTTGAGATTTTTTTTTTAAAGTACGCAAAAAAACAACAATTTTGAAAAAAAAAAAATTAAATTTGGACCATTATTGAAGAAGTTATGAGTAAAAGAAGTTTGAGTAAAGGAACAAACTACCAATTTTTAAAAATTCGATCTTTTGAACGGGTCATCAAAAAAATCTGGAAATTTATCACGAAGGAGTTTTCGAAGGCTACTAAAAACTGTAAACAAATTGGAAAAATCTAAAAAAAATAATTTTCAAAGTGTCCGATTTCACATGGAATGCCCCATATGTATTAGTGACGGCACGCGGGTGTAACTTTTGACATTTCATACAAAACATCAACAAACAACAAAAATACTGATGTAAAAGCTCACACGAACAGGCACACGTATTCTAGGCAGAGAAGTAAATTTAGTAGTATTTTGTATGCGTCCATATTGAAAGTACTAAAATAAGCACTCGTGTTGCATCTCTATATGGTCTGTGGTGATATGTTACTAACTGGATTTTTGTGAGTATCCTAAATAAAAATGTTGTTAAATCCATTGCTCTCTTTGAAAAAAAAACTTGAATACGACTTGGCCGAATCTACACTCAAAATAATAACTCTGTAAAATGACTGTAATCTCAATTCAACAGATATTTGACAGAATTTTCTGTCAAAATACAGATTTAAAGAAAATACTTTGTATTTTGTTGTGACAAAAAACAAAGTTTCCTCTGTTATATTACTTTTTACTTTGTAATCTTAATTTTACAGATAATTAACAGAGTTTTCTGCTAAAATACAGATTTAAGCAAAATACTTAGTATTTTTTATAATCAAAAAAGTTTTCTGTTTTGAGTAGTTTTTGTTTTTGTTACCAAACATCAAAATTTTATCTGTATATTTTTTTTTGAGAAAAAGTTGAAAAATTAGCAAAAAAGTTTTATTTTTTTTTTTTTCAGAAATCTTATAAAAATTTTACAAAATAACATGCATTTAACTAAACTCTGTAAATTTACAGAGTTTTTTCTGTATTTTTTTTTGCATCAAATGCATTTTACAAATATATGTAAATTTACATTGTTTTCTTTGCTAAATGGTGGTTTACTTAACCAATATTTTACTACAAACTCTGTATATTAACAGTTTTTTTTTGTCCAAATCATTTTGCAGAGTTTTATAGAAAAACTACAGAGTTTTCTCTGTAAAAAAGCTTTCATATTTAACCAATATTTTACTATAAACTCTGTAAATTAACAGTTTTTTTCTGTCAAAATCATTTTACAGAGTTTTTTTAGTAAAATTACCAAGAAATGTTGTTAGCTGGAAAAGTATGGTGTACTCTGTTAAATTAGCAGAGTTTTTCTGTAATTTAACAGAGTTATTATTTTGAGTGTATGAATACCCTCTATAATGCCCAAAACACTTTAAATGCAAATAAATTTAAGCGCAACAAGTAAAAAAGTTAAATTCGACTTGGCCGAATCCATTATTACCCTCCACAATACTCAAAATGTTTTAAATACGCATCTTTTCAGTGCAAAAACAGTTTTAGTGGTATAAATTTTAATAAAAATTTTGACTTAATAAATTTTATTTTGAGTAAAAAACAATTTTTATTAACTTGTTATTTTTTTTAAATGGCAAAAAATAATATGTTTGTGGCATGCCGATGTCATTCAAAGCGTGTTTAGGTGTTTTTTAAACACGCGAATTCGTTATAACCCCATTTACATTTAACAGTTTTCTCATAACTTCTGAACCCCTGGACCGATTTTGCTAACTCAATACCAACCTGACCTGGAAAATTACAAATATAAATTTTTTCCACCAGATATTGAGACGGGCAGACATTTGTTGTGTTTTTCAATTATTTGTACTTATTAAGTACATTTTCTAATATTACCCCAAAAGGGTGCTTTAAAAATGCTAAAAAGTTCAAATAATGAAAGTTTTAAACAAAAGAGCTTTTACTTCCTGCATGATTTGATGGGGATATTTATTGTGCGCCCTTAAAGTATGTTTTAAGAATATTACAAAAGCTCTGAATAAAATACAATCCACAACAGGGAGAGTCAAATGCTTGCTAATCTGTAATAATAATAATATTTATTAAGTCCACAAATTGTATGGTAAATCCTAATCCAAATGATTGCAAAACACAGCTATTGCTAGATTGACCGATATCTGGAGGTGTTACAAATAGAATGACAATCATAAAAGTTTTTATTTTGACAACGAATTTTTTTGGTTGTTTTATCTAAAAATTTTTATTGTCGTGTATCTTTATGTACTTCATGAAGTCTTGAGCCGATATTTGGAGATGTTACAAACGGAATGACAAACTTACATGTAACCACTATCACTAACAATAAGTGCAGGGTATAAAAATGAGTTGCCATTGTGTTTGTATAAATATTTCATAGATACTTTTTGAGATATGTTTACTTGTTTAAATCAATGTTGCCATGTTTTAGATAGCGACAACGGCAAAATGTAAGGAGAAAGCAATTATGTGTTTTTTTTTTAGCAGATTTTTCTGAATCTCCCAAAAGGTTTTGAACAAAAATTAATTTGAGTGCAAAATGAAATTTTTTTAACGTAAACAAAAATTTACAAAAAATGTTATTTTTGGTTAAAAAAAATTGTTTTTACTCTAAAATTGTTAAGAAAACAATTTTATAGTATTTTTTTTTTGGTGTAAATATTTTTTTTTTTGAGTTTAAAATTTTTTTGATTTGAGTATATTATAACAAATATATGTGCAACATTTTTAAATTTAGTCACCAGTCTTAAAACATTATCATGTTAAAACTTTTAAAGTGCCCGACTTTTCATGTAATCCCCATTTGTATCTATCATGATCCTCGATCGGTTTTAAGACGATCTAGCGATGTCCGTCCGCCCGTCTGTTAAAAACACGTTAACTTTTGAAAGACTTTACGGAGGCTCCTGAAAATTGGCTTATATGTTGGTCATTTGACTGCACAGAAAAAATTTTAAACGAATTTCAATCAACAAAAAATCAATTAATTTTTTGATTGAAATTCTTCCAATTAAAAAAATTGTTTTACTAATCATGAAAATTTGTAACAAAAAATTGCAAAAATTTTAATCAAAATATTGATTGACTCATTTAAATTATGTTGATCAATACATTTAATTGAAAATTTTTAGCCAATAATTGTTTGTGTGTGGTCAGGTAAATCCAGCGAAATCGGTCCAGTGGCTCAAAAGTTATGAGCAAAAGAGTGAATTTCAGCAAGGAATTTTCGCGAATTTACGAGATAAACAACACCATAAAATTCTGAGGGTGCTGAAATCTTGGCATATATATTGTTCGATCCCCTGGTCTGGTTCATATTGAATTTCAGCCAAATCGGTCTAGTGGTTCAAATATTATTAGCAAAACCGTGAATTTCAGATTGGTTTCACTTTAAACCACGTATTGAAAAAACCGTTAAAAACATACGTGTCGAATTAATTTTCGTTCTGAACAACATATCCAAATGTCATGAAGATCAGAGGGTGACACCAGGAAGACTCTCCTTGTAAGCCCAAAAATGGTACGATTATAATCAGATTTGATTACGTTAAAGTATGCGTTAAACACACACAAACAAAATTTAAATACTTTCTATTTTCATGAAATTTCAGAGATTTATGTGAGTATCGGGAAGGTGGTTTGTATGGGGGATACAAGAAGAACTGGTCCGATTCATTGAAAATTCGTAGTGGTGATTATTGAATACAAAACACGTTTGCCTGCCGAAAAGATATCAATTATAATACGGTTATTAGAGACATTTGTACCAAAATAAAGCTGC
Organism: Pegoplata infirma; assembly: GCA_963921195.1. Taxonomy (NCBI): domain Eukaryota; kingdom Metazoa; phylum Arthropoda; class Insecta; order Diptera; family Anthomyiidae; genus Pegoplata; species Pegoplata infirma. Next base: position 12,965,815 of record OY992538.1, on the reverse strand, counting down.
TCTTTGTATGGGGGCTATGTCTAAACATGGACCGATTTTTATACCTTCCACTTAGTGATAGAGGGTATATATAAGTTTGTCATTCCGTTTGTAACTCATCGAAATATCGGTCTGGGACCCCATAAAGTATATATATTCATGATCCCAGATCGATTTTAAGACATTCTAGCGATGTCCGTCTGTCTGTGGAAATGGTGATTACGGCCAAAATATTACAAGGAGATGACTGAAACTTAACACATTTATTGGAAGTTCTTCCGAAAAGTTTGGCATTGCATTTGAGCGATATCGGTTCAGCGGTTCAAAAGTTATGAACGAAAATATAAGGTCACCTCAAAAATTTTAGTACATTCAACATAACCTAAAAATACAAAATGCTTTAATTCAGCTGCTGGTTGATATATATGAACATAATTGAACACCTAATGGTATTTAAACAAGTACGAACATATTTTTTGACAAAAAAAGGAAAAAATCGCGGACTTTTTTTTTACCAAAAATTTTTTTTTCGCGGAAATTTTTTTCAAAAAAAAAATTTTTAAAGTAATTTCCTTTTAAATAAAGTTTTTTGCAATAATCCTTTTGAAATTGTGGAGGGTATCACTACATTCGGCAAGGCCGAATTTAACTTTTTACTTGTTTCTAATTTCAATAGGCTTCGTCCGAGGATTAAATTTCAAATTTCAGCAAAAGCGATTGATAATTGCGACCTGTATCGTGTTTATAATATTTAGATGGACGGACATCGCTAGAATGACTTAAAAAGTTATTCTGAGTCGATCGTCACTTGAAAGTGGGTCTAAGACCAATATTTCGGGAGGTTACAAAAATCATTATACCCTGTGCCACAAAGTGGTGCAGGGTATAAAAATCTGAAAATTTACCACGAAGAAGTCTACGACAGATTTGACACCACATACTTTACAAATATGAACAATGTCAAATTTATTTTTGCCAGTTAAAACAACCACATTTTTTAGTTGTTCTTACTGAAAATAATTTTGTGTGTAAATGAAAAATACTTAAGTTTTCACAGTTTGTCAGCCAAAAGATAAATGATGTAAATTCCCTTTTTAATATATATTTTTTAAGTAATGGGTAACTCTGTTAGCTTATCAAGTATAAAAACACTCGCTACTATTTTTCTTTAATTATAAAGTGTTTAATGTTTGAGAACAAAACAACAATAATGTGCGGAGAAAATTTAGAAGCCATATTAATCGATATAAATCGGTTTATTAATATCAAAAACGATCGACAACAATATGCAGGACACTTTGAGAATTTAAAAAATATTATTTTCCAAGAGTTACGGAAAAAACAACCATTTGCTTATTTATTTAATGGATATCAATTGGGTGGTAAGTTCAAATGTATTAGTAAATTCATCTATAAAGTTGTGTTACATGTGTAAATAAAAGTGCAATTTGTAAAAAAGTCTTAATATCATTCGAGTTTTAAAGTCTTATTTCTGAAAAACCGCTTGATATGTTTTTTTTAATTTTTATATGATTCTGTTTTTGACAAAAGTTTTTAACGGTTCAAAAAAAAAAAATAGTTTTTCGATCTTAAGATATAAGATGTTGTAAAATCTAAAAATAATTACTTACATATTAGAGTAGAAACAGAACAAGCACGGCACGGGGGACGGTTGCCGTGCCCGGAGAATATAGGCCCAAAACAATGACGGGGGACGGCGACGGCTAAAAATGTTATTTGTTCGTTCAGTGCTGCTAACTTTTAATAAAATTAGAGTTATTTTACGGAAAAAAATCACTTATCACATAGTCAATGTGATTAAGTTGGCACTACTGTACGTTTGTTACACCATTGTGAATGAAAAAATAAAAAAATGTTGTGAAAATGCGGCAGAATCACTTCTCAACTAGCTGGTGAGTTAAGATCAAATAGAGCGGAAGAATACTGTTTTTGAGCATATTTCAACGGTAGACATCTTGGATTTGTTTTTGGCAAGTGCTGCTTTATTTCCTTTGGGAATTTTGATTTAATCGTGTTTTTTTTGTGACATCCTTGGTTTTCCTGACTATATCTGATAAGTGGTGAATAGTACACAACATGAGCCAACATGGCTCGCTTCCATTGACTGTACCCGTCGACCAATTTGAGCAGTTTGTTGGAACTCGTGCTGGCCAGGCAACTGCTTCGGGTAAAAGGCTTAGATTAGATGACGACTTATTGCTAATTGAAAATGATAACGCTTTTGTTGATACGTGTGGATGTAATGCTACGATAAATGTTGATTTGGTTACATTTACTAAACATGATAGATTTAATGATCAGCAAAGTCGCAATGTGGCGGCTTCTGCAATGGGAGGTTATATGAGTGGTGGTAATCTACCTGGTGATCCGTTTATGACTGATTTGAACCTCTCGTCTACTGATTTTGATCCTTTTACAAATGTAAGTAATGATTCGTTAATTTTCCAAAATAATGAGGCTGGTGCTCGAGTAAATGTGGAGAAAACTAAGAGGGAAAACATTTATTACCCTTCCGACCATCAAGGGCCGTTTCATGTTTTGGTTGATACGGCTGCTGCTAGCGGTCCATACAGTAAAGGCCCTAGAAATGAGATGTTTTTGTTTGAAAAGATCAAAGACCTTAACTTAAATGGATTAGTCCTAATACGTTCTATCGGTCGCACTCTTTTTAGAATTAAATTTGATTCTGTGGTAAATGCAAATGCTTTTGCTAAAATGAATTTGACCGAGCTTGACCTTGAAGCGTTTATTCCCAAGAGTATGGTTTACAAATATGGTGTTTTACGGGGAGTTCCTCTAAGTTTCACTGATGAGTTTTTAAGCGAAAATATTGATAGCCATGTAAAAATTGTATCCGTGGAAAGATTTATGAAGAAAAAGGTAACTAAAAAAGACAAAAAGAAAAATAGTGATAATGAAGAAGGAGAAAAAACTTGTGATAGACAAAATGATAGTCTGATTGATAGACCGATTGAGGAACGTAAAGATGAAGATACCGATAAACAAAATGATGAAACAGATGGCGTTACTGTGACACTTATACCGACTTTTTCTGTAAAGATTGGCTTTCTATCAAATTCTCTTCCTCAGGAGGTGTATTTTGGACACTCTATTGTTAAGGTTCATGTCTACTATCCTCCGGTAAGACAGTGTAGAAAATGTGGTAATTTTGGTCATACGGCTAATTCATGCCGTGGTAGAAGAGTCTGTTTAAAATGTGGTAGAGAAGGTGGTCCCTGTAAACCTGATTGTATTGTTGATAAGTGTTTCCTATGCGGTGGTGATGATCATTCCTCAGATGACAAACGTAAATGTCCAAAATGGAAGCAAGAAGAGGATATAAAGAAAATTATGGTTTTGAAAAATTTTTCCAGACGTGAAGTTGTCACCACGTTCTCCTCAAACTACTTTTCGTTGCTTGATAACTATGATGGTGAATTTCCTGAATTGCCTAACCGTCAGAGAAAAGTTATCGATCCTGATTCTGAAGTAAATAGGATTTTGACTAATAGGGCGAAATACAGTAGAGCTGTAAAGCGTGCTGTAGTCCCGCAAAGACGTATTGAACATTTACCCCCTTATGAATATGAAAAGGACACGTCTGGTTACGGTGTATTTTTTAAAAATCAGATGGAAAAGGTATCTAACTTGGAAAAAACTGTTTCAGAGCTTACAAAACTGGCGATGGACTTTTTTTCCAAGGAAAATAACGTAAATGGAATTCAAGCCATTAATCACTTGAAGCAGAGAATTGTTAAAGACTTTGACGACATTGGTAAAAATTTAAATTATTCTTCTGCAAGTAATCATGAAACTGCTACAACACAACATTCAGAGTTTTAAATGTAATAAAAATTATCTTGAATATTATCTCAATTCTCAAGATTTTGATGCCGTTATGCTGTGTGAAGTTTTTAGTTTTGATGAGAGTGATGTTCGCTTAAAGCTTTTGTCTTATAATCTTATCACAAAGTTTAGAGGGGATGGTTATGGTGGTGTTGCCATTGGTCTTAGAAAGAAGTTTAAGTTTAAGAAGATTAAATATACTACGCAACACGATATACTTGTTATTCAGATTTTAAATTCAAAGCCAGTCATCACTCTTGCGGTTGTCTACATGCCTAGTTCTGAGATTGGTGTCTTTCGAGAGGAAATGTCAAGACTTTTTAATTTTCTTGATCAATTTGATAATGTAATTCTTGGTGGCGACTTTAATGCCAGATCTCGTTTATGGGGTGACAGAATTGATTCTTCTAGAGGAAATCATCTTCAAAATCTTGTAAATGATAGCCTTTTTACGTGTGCTAATAACGGATCCTATACATTTAAAGCCAATATAAATGATTTACATGGTTCGGTCCTGGATTTGACGTTTTACAAATGCTCTTTGAGTGTTAACTGGTCATGTGTTCCTGTTTACCTTGGTGGAAGTCATCACTCTCCAATTGAGATAAATATTTGTAATTTAGAGGTTATTCCCTCAAAATTTTTATCGAAAAGGAAACTTCTTAAGGATCTATCGACGCTTGACTTTAATTCTGATTTCAACTCTATTTCTAATGCCTTTGCTAATACTGTTGACAATGCTACGTTTAATCGTAATGAACTCAGACATAAACCGAAATCCTGGTGGAACGATGATCTTACCAGATTATATCGTTTGTATCTTGCTGCTAAAAAGAAAAGTGATAAGTATCCTAGTTTTGAAAATTTAAGTAATACATCTACGGCTAAAGGAGTGTGGGAAAAGGCAGTTGGTGATGCGAAAAAATCATCATTTCAAAATCGTTTAAATGAACTTAATGAAACCCCAAATTCTCGGTCGGCATGGAATTTTGTAAGGTCCTTACGTGGTTGTTCTAACATTTCTTCTTTGTGGGAGCCTGAAAATAACTTGGCTTATCTTGGTTTTCTAAAGGATCAAGTGCCTTTTAATATCCCTAATACATATGAACAATTTCCTGCTCTTGGTTGTGCTCATCCTTTTGAATTTAAGGAGCTTTGCTCTGTCCTATCTAGGAAAAAATCTTCTTCTGCTGGTGGTTTAGACCGGGTTACATATCCCATGGTCAAGGCCTTACCACAGACTAAATACAGACTCGACAGTAGGGTTTTATAAGAAAAAATGGGGAAAAACTAAGCGATTTTAGGAGAAAACACAGCGGTTTTTAGTCCGTTTTACGCTAACATGGCAACACTTTCTACGACTTAGGAGTGAGTGAAACAACAAAAATCGATCTGGCATCCATTTTTCTTATGGCGCGTTATATCAGTTTTCTCTTTCTAACCTAATTCGTAGAATAATTTGAAAATAGTAACCATATGGTTCAAGAATACTTTTTTGACACCTGTCACTTATGTCGAGTCTGTATTAGTCTGTGGCCTTACCTTGTGAATCAAAGGAAAAATTATTAATGGCTTTTAATCATCATTTTGTGAACTGTGATTTTAGAATGGAATGGACGAGGATAAAAATTGTACCTATACCTAAAAAGGATAAGGACTTAAGCATTTTTACTAATTATAGGCCTATAGCTCTCCTATCTGTGTTTGTGAAGATAATAAACCTTATGGTTAAGGAGCGTCTTATGAAGTTTGTACATCAACAGAATATTTTACCCAGGAGATGTTTTGCTTATAGGGCAAATTTTTCGACTTCAATGTGTATTAATGACTTGATACATAATGCTCGTGTTTTCAAGGATGGTGGTCTTAAAGTTGTGTTATGTGCCATTGATATTTCTTCCGCATATGATTGCGTTAATATTTCATGCCTAAGGAATATTTTGATTAATTTTAATATTCCATCTGATCTTGGTAACTGGATTATAAAATTTTTGTCTCAAAGGATTTTATGTCTTGGTGATGAAACTGTTGAAGTCTACAATGGCCTTCCGCAGGGATCTTGCCTGAGTCCTATTCTGTTTAATATTTATACTGCTTCCCTACATTCTATTGAAGACGAAAAAACTCTTATATACCAGTATGCTGATGACTTCATAATTATGTCTGCTGCCCGCGATTTTGATGACGCTGTTTTCAATTTAAATAGCAAAATTTTTGAGTTTGGTAACATTTGTAGTAGACTCAATATGTCTTTTAACTCGGCGAAAACTAAGACGATGTACGTGGCGAAAGGAAGTCGTAAGAACATTGATGCTTTTTCAAATGGCGTAAGATTAACACAGGTAAGAAGCCTCAAATTTCTTGGTGTTGATATCACTGATAGCCTTACAGTTGCTCCACACTATGAGCGTATAAAAAGGGAGTCCAGTTCTGGTTCAAATTTGTTGAAGATGCTAACTACTATAAGAGAAGGGCTAAGCCCAAAAGTTGCAATTAACTTTTACAAGGCGTATGTTAGAAATAAAGTAGAGTACGCTAGGTCGTCAATGGCGCAGTGCCCGGCTACTATTGATACTCGTGTCCAATCGATTCATAATTCGTCGTTAAGAAGATGCTTAGGTTTAACACCATCTACTCCTGTACATGTGATCCTTGCTCTCTCAGGTGAGTTGCCTGTTTGTGAGAGGGGCTTACTACTGGCTGCTAAGGAGCTTGTTAAAGTCGCCTTTTATAACCCTCAACTGTATTCTTTGGTTCTTGATAATCAGCAAGTCAAATCCAGCTACGCTTTTGTAATTAGAAAATTTGGTAATCTTTTTGAAAACCTGATTACTGTCTTTGATCCTTATAACTGCCCGTCGAATTGTGTTTTTGAAGTTGGACTGCTATACTCTTCTAAACGTAATATACCCAATGAGGTTATTAAAGCGATTTATATTTCTAAGTTAGAGGAACTACGTAATAAGGGCTATGTCCCGTTTGCTACGGATGCTTCAGTCACTCCAAATGGTTTTGGTATTGCTGCCTACAATATAAATTCTGATATTTTTCATCTTTTCCGTAATAACAATAAGATTTCATCACTTTCTGCTGAACTTCATGCTATTAAAATTGCTATTGATATGGCTTTAAAGGATGGTGTTGCTAAGCTAGCGATTTTCAGTGATAGTTTGAATGCACTGAAATTAATCAAGCGCGGTCATGAGAGGAACTACCTTATATCTGAAATCAACAGACTTCTTGGTCACTTTGAGCATTGTATATTAATATGGGTACCTGGCCATGTTGGTGTTTATTATAATGAAAAAGCGGATTACATGGCTAAAAAAGCTTTGGGTATTGGTCATCCTCTGGATATAATGTTTTCTGATAGTGATATTTTGGATCTTATTAAGAACTCTCTTTGGTCTGATTGGAACACTAGATACCAACAGCTTAGTACAAATAAGGGACGATTTTTCTTTAATGTTTCTGACAATGTTTTTGACAAACCATGGTTTCGTAAATGTAATTTCTCTCCCAGAGAAACTAAAATGATCAACAGGCTTATGTCCAATCATGCATATGATAAGAAGTACCTTAATTTGATTGGTTCTGAGGACTCAGCGAATTGTGATACCTGTGGTGTCGTTGAAACGGCTGAACATCTCATCTTCCAATGCTCGAAATTTCAATCTATACGTATACGCTTTGATATTTTTGATGTTTATGAAAATCTTGCTGTTATTTTGAAATCCGGAAACTATGCTCATTACTCTCTTTTGTTGAATTTTATTTCTGAATGTAAAATTAATTTTTAGAGAGTGCATTTATGTTTTTTTCATCTTTGAATATTTGTAATTGTTTTTATGAAAAAAGAAAAATAATTTTCAAATGGAAAAAGAAAAAAGGGTTAATTAAAAAAAAAAAAAAAAAAATTAAAAAAAAAAAAAAAAAAAAATAAAAAATTAAAAAAAAAAAAATAAAAATAAATAAGGAAGAAAAAAAAAAAATAATTAAAAAAAAAAAAAAAAAAATTTTAAATAAAAAAAAAAAAAAAAAAATAATTAAAAAAAAAAAAATAATAATTTGGCATATGTATCTTTTTGACAAAATTTAGTGCTGCTGAAGATGAATCCAATTTTTTCTATATATGGTTTGAAGATGTTACTTATTTGATGCTTTATTTATTTCAAGGAGCGGTTTCAACAAATCTAGTGGGATACCCTGGCACATATGTGTGTTCTCTGAGGGAACATCGCCAATTTTTACACCAAAGTCAAAAAAAAAAAAAAAAAAATGCGGCAGCCCTGGAGTGTGAGAGGGAGGGAGTTTGAGAGAACCCGGAGATAAAATAAGTTTTAATTTTTTGTCGTGCCGGTCACGGTTTTCAACTGTCAAATCGTATGGAAAAAGTCGTGCGGGGCTTGTTCTGTTCCTACCATTAGAGTGGCTCAAAAAAAAATTTATAATCGACAGCTTTTTTTTTTTTTTGAGTGTAAACTGTTAACTTTTGTTTGAGTGTAATTTTTTTTTTTTCAAACATTTGTTGTAACATAATGACTTTGTAAATTATTTTTGGGGCTTACCAAAAACGTCAATTCGCGATAAAAACCATCCAAAAATCTCGGTTTTATCTAAAACCCAAGACCGATTTCGCTAAAATTCAATAGCAACCTGAGCAAGAAAATATGCATTTTTCTTAAAGATTCTTCAAAGAAATTTAAATTCTTTTTAGGAGTGTAAATTTTTTTGTACTGTATTATTTTTTTGAGTGTAAACATTTTTTTGAGTGACAAAAGTACTTTGTAAACAATTTTTTTAATGGCTTACCAATCTTTATCAAAGCGTGCTCAGCAATTTTTTAAGACGTGAATTCGGGATAAAATCCATGTACAGTGTTCTACTGGCATCCGTCGATTAAGCATCGGCATCGGCGTTGTTGTTAATTCGTTAAAAGCAAAACTGTACCTTTTGTTTTTTTTGCGGTCCTGCTGGTGCGCTCGGCATTTTTCGGGCATCGTTGCCTGAATTTATGTCTATTCCACCTGGTCGCATTGCATCACTCCTCCATTGTGACGACAATGGTGTATCGTGTTCGGTGTTAGCCTAGGTGTTTTTTGGCTGTAGCGTGGCGTCATTATTTGTAACGGGATTGTCCCGTTAGTTTTTGGTGGTTGCTAATCTATAGCCGGCTTTGTATCAAGAGCAGCACGGCTGCATATTAAATAAAAACTTAAAATAATTTGTGAAAATGGCAGCATGGCTGCAATATTGGTGATGGCTTTACCTTAGGGCCAAATAATTATAATTATTGTTTAATAATTATTCCTTCATTTGTTACGGTCAATGGAGTAATTTAAGAACTAACAAACAAACAAACATAAAATCCATGTAAAATTCACCAATTAGCTCATAGCTTTTGAAACACTGAACCGATTATGCAAAAATTCAATACCAATCTGACCGAAGAATACCAATCTGACCTTACACTCAAAAAAAAAAAAACTGTAATGTTAGCAAAAAAAGCTTGTAAACCTACAAGAAAATTTGCTGATTTTGAACCCACAATTTTTTTGCTAAAGTTAGCAAAAATGTTTTGCCAATAATTAGTTAACAAAAAAAAATTTTTTTTTGACACATTTGAGGACCCCATTGGGTTCGGACCCGATAGGTCCAGACCCCGATGGGCCCAGACATAGTTGGGTTCCTTAAAAATCGTCATAGTTTTAGATCCAAAATGTGTGTCCGTTTCGCTCTACCTTGCTTAGTTTTTGAGATACGTGATTATAGGGGACCACTGGGGTCTTGAGAATTAAAAAACTCGATAACTTCAAAAATATTACTCGGAGAGCTTTTGACTATTTTGCGGTCTTGTTCTACGTATTGAGGGCTACAAAAATGCTTTTGGACTTTTTGTTGTGTCGGCAATATTTACCGAGATATGAGCATTTTAAAATTTTCGGGAATGCTAACTTTTTTGGATCCAAAGTTAGGGTCCATTAGGGTCCACACATGTGAAGAGGACCCGCGAAAGTATGGAGATTCTAAGAACCAAAAATGCCCTCCATTTTGTTCTATCTGGCTTAGATTCCGAGATAGAGCCATTTTAAGTTTTCTGAAAATAAAAAAAAAATTACCATTATTTTTGCTAATGTTAGCAAAAAATCTTGTAAAAATGTTGTCAACTCAATTTCAAATCTTAGCAAAAGAAATTAGTTCAACGTTTGTTTATAATTGCTAATGTGCTAAATGAAGTTTACAAGAATTTTTTGCTAACATGCTAATCTCAACTAAAAATTTGCTAAAAGTTAGCTAACTAGCATTAGCAAAAAAAAATTAGTAAATCTACTAACGTATTTTTTTGAGTGTATATAGTTTCCGTATATATAATGCATTCCACACCAAATGTACCGCTACAGAAAATCATTTGTCCCATAAATTTTTGAATAGGTTGTATTCATAGCCATGGAACTAAGAAAATTGGGTTTTTCGGTTTTAAGATTTTCAAAATCTGGGGTTAGAAGGCGTGGCTAAATATTGGAAAAATGGCCAAATTGTATCGAGTTGCCTTGATTAAATATTTGTCAAATTAAAATGTACCATAATCTCAAAAATTTGCATTCTTGTAATTTTTTTATGGATTAAAAATTTTCAAAACCTGTTTTTTAATTTATGGTATTAAGTTTTTAATTAACTAAATATCCATTTATTTTTAATTAACGACATACATACATACAACATTTTTAATTTATATGCGCATTTTAGTGATTAGTCCGGATTTAAATAATTTTTTAATTAAATTTTTTTTTTTGTGTAGAATTTAGTTAGGTTTTGTATATCGGTTCAATTTTTTTTTTGAGTTTTTATAAGTCCAAATTTTCTTCTAATTGCATAAAATTACAGTACCGTTGAATTGCCGTATAACAAGTGTTAGATGTATTGTGTTATTGAAGAATTTTATTTAATAAATTGAAAATGCAATTGATAAGAGAAAGAATTTGAATTCCTAGAATTGTAATGTTTATTTATTTTTATAAAATTAAGTATGAAATATATTGGTCAACACTTAAACACAATGTTGGCAATCGATACCTTTTCAATACCGTTATCAGTTTCAAAACCCTTTAAATTGAATACCGGTACCAATACCAATACCGAAACTCAGTTTTGGTATCGGATACCGGTATCCAAAAACCTTTTCCTTCGGTACCGGTACGTACCGGTATTGAAACGGTTTTTGCTAAAAAAACATGTTTTTCTTAAAAAAAAAAAATAATAGAAAATTTTTAATTTTTTTGGTTTTTGTAAATGAAAAATGCCTCCCCAAAGTCTCATAAAAATCAAAAAAATCTTTGGGCACCCACATCGTGGATTAAGTAAAAATTTCCCAAAAAAATCATACGTCAACCGCTATGCGGGAGCAGTAGAAAATTATTGATTTTCACGAAATTTTTTTGAAACCATTTAGACTCTCAATAGAAACTTTCTGAATAGTTTAGTTTTATGGAGATTTTTATTTAATCCGCGACGGATTTTTTTGATATTTATAGGACTTCGTGGTTCAAAAATGATTAGCAAAACCGTGAATTTCAAATTGGTTTTAGTTCACGTGTTGAAAAACGTCAGAAAATTATTTTACAAAGTATTTTTGTCACTAACAAATATTTTCACAATTAAGCAAAAAAAACTTACAGTGGAAAAAATTTTACACTCAAAAAAAAAATGTTGTATTTTTTTTTTTCAAAAATGACTAAAAAAAATTTTTTACTCAAAATAAAATATTTCTAATCAAAATTGTTATTTTTTTTAAGTTAGAAAACTAACTATGACTTTAAAAGGGCACCGTGGATATTCATGGATTTGGCTAACAATAAGTCGAATTTTACTCTTCTACTTTTTTACATATTTTTTTTACTTTTCTTTAACAAATGAAACATTTCTATGTCAGAATAACTTCAAAGTCCTTTTTTCACATTTTTAAGGGCATTTTAGCAAAAATGCTAAAAATAAATACGTAAATACGTGTTTTAATTAGACTTTTTCATGGGAATTCCCGGGACGGGATTTCCCGGGAATTCCCGTAAATTTTCGATCCCGAAATCCCGGGAAATAGAGCGGGAATTCCCGGGATTTTCGTTTCTTTGGAATTGTTGATTTTTCGACATCTATTGATTATTTTGTATGTGATTTTTATAGAGATTTTATTGAAATTCTTGATAATTCAAGGCAGAAACGTACGCAGGGACCAGGAGAGCCCAAAAAGTATTCCAAGAGACCCCTTCTAACTAAAAAATGTCATAAAATCTGAGACTTACGAAATAAAAAAGTCTCACATCTTTGATAGGATATAATTATCAGAACCTGATACTTTTTTCAGAAGCTGAGAGATTTTCTTTCTATGATTATAATCATAAAAAAATATTTAGTATGTCTCTGGACATGATTCTTTTTAAATCGATAAATTGATGTAAAATCTGGAATGACTCTGAAATTAACGCGTTTTCTTTAAGAAACCAGAATTTTTAAATTGTTTTCAAATTGTTTTGGGTAAATTTTCTTGTAATTTCATTTCTCTTAAACAGTTACATTTAGTTTTAGAGACATAATTGAGAAATTCCTCTAAATCAGTTTCATTCTGTTTTAGAGGCAAATCGTTGAGAACCAAATTGTACAAATTAACTGAGATGAATTAGAATAAATGATGAATTTTTATTATTAAACAGATAAAGCGATGTGAAATAATACTTTTACAAGACTTCGACATATTTAGGCCGTTTTTTTATTAAAATTGTGTAACAAAAATTGTTCTATTTTCTCGAAACTTATTTACTAAATAAGATTTTTATAGTGTTAATAAACATTATAAATAGTGTAATCGCATTCATAAGGTTTTTATATATTCTTATGACAAAAAATTTGGGTTTTTAGTTTTAGCGGGAATTCCCGGGATCCCGGGAAATTTAAAAATGAATCCCGCTTTCCCGGGAAATGAAAAAGTCCGGGAAAAGAAGAACTCTAGTTTTAATATTAAAATTGAAAAAAAAAAAGATTTTTTTTACCCAGCAAACAAGCAGACTCACTTTTGACTCCAAAATGGGCTCCAAAAATATAACAGAAATTTCAAATTATTGTATGAAAGTGGTTATGCGTTTTTTTACATTTTTAGCATTTTTTTTCGATAATACCGGTACGTACCGGTATCGACGTTTCGGTATCGGTAATACCGTAACCGATTCAACTCAAATACCGTAACCGATACCGATACCGAAATAAATAAAAAAACGATACCAATACCGATATCGATACCGTTATTCGTTTCGATTGCCAACCTTGCTTAAACATAAACACAGTCTTGACAGTAGAGTTTTATGAGAAAAAACGGGGAAAAATTTTTGTATGGGCTATCGATTAAAAAAATAAAAATTGGAAAATTTTCAGAAGAAGTTCTGAATTTTTTAAATTTAAACTTAAACTTTATTTATCAAAAAACATGTCGCAATTTTATTTTATTTTTTTTTTATTTTTTAAAAAAAAAGTTAAAGGACTTTTCCTTCTGTTCTGATATTTTCAGAGATGTGTTTTGCCTTGTTTTCGAGAAATCAAATGTCAAAGATTGCAACACGCTAATTTTATACAATAATGGTGTATAAAACGTGTGCGTATGAGTAATATTAATACTTAAAAAATATTTTAAGAGGCAATGGTAGCGTAAGTGAGTTTTTAATAACGATTACGCACGCTCATGAAAGAAAAAATTTAGTTACGAACGATATTTTATTTTGCTCACGCTCATTCACGCACACGTGAGTAGAAGAAAATAAGTCACGGTCACGATGTTCACGTGAGCGTGAGTAAAATAAAATACCGTGCTTGAATATTTTTTTTTCTTTCATTAGCGTGCGTGATCGTAAATAAAAACTCACCCACGCTCCCATCGCCTCTTAAAATATTTTTTAAGTATTGATATTACTCATACGCACGCGTTTTATACACCATTATTGTATAAAATTAGCGTATAGCAATCTTTGACATTTGATTTCTCGAAAACAAGGCAAAACAGATCTCTGAAAATTTTAGAACAGATAGAATAGCACTTTAACTTTTTTTTAAAAAAATAAAAAAAATAAAATTGCGGCATGTTTTTTGATAAAGAAAGTTTAAGTTTAAATTTGAAAAATTCAGAACTTCTTCTGAAAATTTTCCAATTTTTATTTTTTTAATCGATAGCCCATACAAAAATCTATAAAAAAACTTTTGTTTTAAAGACTTTACTGTGTTTCATTTAATTTGCATAAAAATTGAAGTAAAGGTACTCAGGGCAAAAAAGTTTGATATTTTCAATATTTGACCACGCCCACTTTTTAAAAAAACTAAAATTTTATTTTTGTTATTTAATAGTACCCTAAGAGCGAATACTTTGCAAATGATATCCCATTGAAACCACTATGGTTTTTCTGTAGTGGAACAGTTGGTGTGGAATGCCTCATATGTATGTCAACCAGCAGCCGAATTAAGACATTTTGTATTTTTAGGTTATGTGGAATGTATCAAATTTTTCGTTTATAACTTTTGAATCGATATCGTTTAAATGCAAATCAAACAGCTCAAAGCAGGGATGTTAAATGGGGTTTTCAATTTTGTACCAACTTTCAAAAAAAATTGTACTTTTTGGACCCTTACGGTACCATTTTTTTTTAAAGTAATAAAAACTTAACTAAAACAAATGAGAGGGTAAATTCGGTTGTACTAAATCTTATATACACCCCCTCCCCCTCAGAATTCTGGAATTTTTCGACAGGAAAAATGTATTTGAGTGTGTAAAAAAAATTTCTTAGAATTCTTCCAAAGATGAAAGGTGTCAAAATCTGCGATTAATATAATCTTCATTAATTGTCTATAAATAACTGACTGATTCTTCTGTGGAAAATTCTGAGACTTTTTGTTTGGTAAAAGAGAGTAAGATTTTTTTCTCAAGTGTCTAATTCTGATAACTTTTCTTTTTTTGTAATTTTTTTATTTGAAAACTACTTTAAACTGTTTTAAAACAACTAAAAAAAGTGTCTCATTTATGGTGTAATTCGGTCTAAATAAATAACTGACTGATTTTTCTGTGGAAAATTCTGAGACTTTTTGTTTGGTAAAAGAGAGTAAGATTTTTTTCTCAAGTCTCTAATTCTGATAACTTTTCTTTTTTTGTAATTTTTTTTATTTGAAAACTACCTTAAACTGTTTTAAAACAACTAAAAAAAGTGTCTCATTTATGGTGTAATTCGGTCTAGCATTAGTACTTTTGTGAGAATTTGTTTAAAGTAAAGAAAAATGATGGGGTCTTTTTTCGATATTTCGATGAGTTATAAAGAAATTGAAAATTTTAAAATTGTACCAAATGAGTCGCGGTAGTACCACGGTACTTTTGAAGGTCAAAATGTACCAAAAAAAGTACAATTGTACCAACTTTAACATCCCTGGCTCAAAGCACCGACAAGTTTTTATATTTATAATATTTATACAGTCATCTCTGATTCATATTTTGGCCGTAATCGACACTTCAACAGACAGGCGGACGTTGCTAGATCGACTTAAAGTCGATCGAAAATCAAGAAAACTCAAACGGACTTGCAAATATAAAAATTAAAATAGAAAATTCCTTCCCTCGTCCGCCCACGCTAAACCAAATTCGATAGAAAAAAAAAGGAAAAAAGGATTATGAAAAGGAGAAGGAGGTAGGGAAAGAAAAAAGTCTTGGAATCTAAAAATTTTTCTATGAATAAAAAAATCTGCGATTTTTTTTTTGAAAAAGAAAGGAAAGGAATGAAAATTTTTCTATAGAAATTTTGTTATAGGAAAATATAAGAAGGAAGGGAAAAGAGAAAAATAATCCGAAAAAAAATCTTTTTTTAATTTTATAGAAAACTCTAACAAGGGAAGTATCTCAACCCTTATGAACCGATTTGCATGAAACGTAAAATATATATAAAAGAGACAATTCTAAGGTTGGGGTGTCTTGGCTTATCGGCCATATCGCGGATTTAGGGGTTCTAAACATGGGTCAAAAAATGGCGAAAAAATAGTTTTTTGTATTTTTCAGCCATTTCTTTCGAAGAAACTATATGATGTTTACATATGAGAAGAAAGGTTTTTTTAATGCCTATCCAACGGTGGCATAACCCAGCAAAACTTTGGTAATGGGTAGTGGTTATATAACACATTACCAGGTAATGTATATACCTTATTTGTAGCATTATTTTAGGATGTCTTACCAAACATTTGTTCCACAACGTATTATTTTAAAGTGAAAAATAATGCATTACTAATAATTTGCTACGTAATGCATGATTATTGGAAAAATGTATTTCATATTTATTATTTCTAAACATTATATCATGGATGATTTATATTTGGTTACATTATGTATTATTTAAAAGTTTGAAATAATGCATTATTTATAATTAAATGCATAATGCATTACAATAACATAAAAAATAATTATTTTATAAAAAAATGTAGAAGTTTAAACTAGAGATGGGCTCACGACAAGAAATTTCTAACGACTCACACTCACTAGCATATTATATCTACTTACACTCACTTACAATCACGTGAGTAAATTTAATACAAAATTACTTTTTCACTACTCGTAACACCTTATATATTACGTTCTGGTATGCTATATTATATACCTTACTCGTAACCTATAAAATATCATATATTTTACACCTTACTGGTATTCTTCGTTATAAATTTATGACTTATTTTATACCTTACTGGTATTCTATGTGATAATGTGGATGCATTACTTTGAGTCTCATCGCCTGTTAAAATCATCAATGCTGCAATGTATAAAATAAGAGATCATATACCTTATTTTATACCTTATTTGGTAATCTAAGTTTTGCTGGGAAGCTTGTAAAAGTTTGGCTTCGTTAAAAACTTTTTTCATGGAAATGTGTTAATTTTGGGGGGTATTTATATTAAGACATTGACTTACGATGTCCATATGAATATGAAATAATCTTTATTAAATTTAAGTCGACACGTATTTTTGCTCTAGAAGATATTCCTATTTGTTCGGGAGTTATCAAAATTTTCCCGGAGGTCCACATTGTTTCATAACGGGACAACGAAATTTTGAATCACTGATATGGCCGATAAGCCGAGACACCCCAACCTTAAAATCGTCTCTTTTATGTATATTTTAAGTTTCAGGCAAATCGGTTCATAAGGGTTGAGATACTTCCCTTGTAAGTTTCAAATTTCAAGTCAATTGATTGAAAATTGCGACCTGTATCGTGCTTAAACCGATAGATGGACAGACGGACGGACGGACATCGCCAAATCGATTCAAAAAGTAATTCTGTGTCGATCGGTATACTTGAAGGTATGTCTAGGACCAATATTTCGGGTAGTTACAAATATCAGCACAAACTCAATATACCCTGTACCACATACTAGTGGTGTAGGGTATAATAATGTATCAGAATTTGAGATTTTTCTATAGAAGAGAAATTACTCAGAATACAAAAAATTTTTCAGAAAATATAATTTTTCAATAAAAAACATCTGAGGAAAACAAAACGACACATATTTCGCTCAAATTTGCTTTGCTTATGTTTTCTACATTAATTAAATATGTGACAAAAGATAGATCCAATCGGTCCATGTTAAGACTTGGGATCCATTTCCCTGCAACACTGGTGTTGGGTATTATATGGTCGGTCTTGGCCGACTAAAATTTTTTATTTGTTTTCTATTAGAAATTTATTTCAGAATCTGGGACTTTTTACTATCCAAAAAATGCTTAAGAATCTGATACTTTTTATAGTATATTTTTTTTTTTAAATTTAAAAAAAATGTTAAGAAATCTTTAAAACAGTAATACTACTATATTTTTAATATTTGGAAATATTTCTATAGAATTAATTGTACTATACAAGAGGTATAACCTAAAAAATATAAATTAATGATGCAAATTCGTCCAGAATTTCCCAGTAACAATAATTGTTTGAGTTAAAACAAGTAAAAAAGTTAAATAAGGCCTTGCCGAATGTATTGGAATTTAAAAAAAGAAGTTACTTAAAAACAAGTAAAAAAGTTAAATTCGGACTGGCCGAATGTATTGATACCTTCCACAATTTCTAAAAGATTATGGCAAAAAACCTTATTTAAAACGAAATCACTTTTGAAAAAAAAAAAAAAAAAAATTCCGCGAAAAAAAAAAATCCGCGATTTTTTTCTTTTTTGTCAAGAAATATGTTTGTACGTGTTTAAATACTATTCGGTGTTCAATTGTGTTCACATATGTCAATCAGAAGCCGAATTAAAGCATTTTGTATTTTTAGGTTATGTTGAATGTATGAAAATTCTCGAGGTGTCCTTTCATTTTCGTTCATAACTTTTGAACCACTTAACCGATATTGCACAAATGCAATACCAAACTGCTCGGGAGAACTTCCAATAAATATGTTAAATTTCAGTCAATTTCAGTCATCTCCGTGTAATATTGTGGCCGTGATCACCTTTTCTACAGACAGACAGACGGACATCGCTAAAATGTCTTAAAATCGATCACTGATCATAAATATATATACTTTAGGAGTCCTAGACCGATATTTCGATGAGTTACAAACGAAATGACAAACTTATATATACCCTCTATCACTAACAATAAGTGGAGGGTATAAAAAAAACAATTTTGAAAAAAATTTCCGCGAAAAAAAAATTGTTGAAAAAAATCTGCGATTTTTTTTTTTTTTTGTATTCGGTGATTAATTCTGTTTACAAATGTCAACCAGCAGCCATTTTGAATTTTTAGGTTATGTTGAATGAACCAAAATTTTCGAGGTGCCCATACATTTTCTTTCTTAACTTTTGAACCGCTGAACCAATATCGCTCAAATGCAATACCAAATATTTAATTATGTTAAGCTGCAATCATATCCGTGTAGTATTTTGGCCGTGATCGCCATTTCAACAGACAGACCGACGGACAGGCGGACATCGCTAAAATGTTTTGGGGTCTTAGACCGATATGTCGATGTGTTACAAACAGAATGACAAGCTTATATGTACCCTCTATTATTTCACCCACCCCCACCCCCACCAAGAGCTGGATCCGCGCCTTGTTCCGATTTTAAGATTTTTCCCACGATTGGAAACTGAAACGATATCGGCGAGATCAATGAAATTCCCAAACTCTTTTTCTATTTTAAGATTTATTAATGATTGTAAATTTTTTTGTTTCTTTTTTTTGACAGGCAGTTATGGTGACAACCTAAAAGTTACGATACCAAACGAATTTGATTTGGTGTTTCACCTGAAATTTCCCGAAAATACCCTAATTGAGGTCAAAGAAGATCACAATTTACCAGGCAATGTTCATTTGGATTTTACCAAAGTTTTAAATAAAATAAAAAATGAAAAACAACATGAAATAAACTTGCGTTATCTCAAAACTTGGCTTGATGAGAATAATCGATTGATTATTGGAAAGTTACAATCATATATTCAGTCATGTTTTACCACCGTCTTACGTGATATGAATGGGCGTATAACGTATGCTGGAAAATTAGCTATACTACGTTACACAAGAGAAGGTCCAGCTCATACTATACATGTTATGGAATCTCCTACAATGAAGTATTCTGTAGACTTTGTTCCCGGTATTTTATTGGATGAAGCGCAGAGTATAATGCCAACACATGTTGGCCAATGGGAGGCTATACCGAAACCTTCCAAAGGACACCAACCTGGGTTTACATCGTTTCGATCCTCCTTTTATCGGCAGGAACAAAAAGTAATGAAAAATAATTTAAATTTGAAAAATGTTTTAAGAATGATGAAAAAATTTCGAGATTCTCACCCGAACATGAATAAAATGAAGAGTTATTTTATTAAGACCTTATTTCTGTGGAAAGCTAAGAGAGAAAATGCCAGCTATTGGAGAAAATCCTTAACTAATATTGTAATAGATGTAATTATACTTGAACTTATTAAAAAAAAAAGGATTTCATTTAAAATTACGTTTTTGTTTCATATAGATGTTTAAGGACTTGGAAAAAAGTTTGCGAGATGAAAATTTGCCATTCTTTTGGGATAAACGTTTAAATTTGTATGAACCATATACTCCAAGATTATTGCGTGAGATGCTGAGTTGCGCTGAAAAGTCTAGAGAAACACTAGAATTGGCTGCCGCTGGTTTAACTCCAGCTTTGAAAAAACGTGTCTATTGTGTGTTTTGTAAGTATGGTTATTCATCATGCAATTACAAACTCAGAGAAGAGATTTGATTATGCCAACCATAATTTAAGAGCATCATATGATTGAAATGTTTATAGTAATCATAATATGTTTGTAGCAATCATAATATGTTTGTAGCAATCATACAAATTGTGTAGAAATCATATTATTATATGATAGGATCATATCATGATTGCTAAAAAAATGTTATGGTTGCTACAAACAAATAATGATAAAGTTTTCATTCATTATATGACGCTCTTAAATTATAATTGCCACAATCATATCTCTTCTCTGCGTGTATTACAAAAAGGCCAGGGTTGGGTGATTGGATTTCATTTTTTATCGTTTATTTAGGTGCCACTTCAAAAAAGAAGTTAAAGTAAACATTTTGAAAAATAATTTCTTTTAGTAAATTCAACAGAACGAAGGCCATTGGATAGTAATAATAATGGATTGATTGCTGATACTACTAAAGACACAAAATATTGCATACCAAAAAAAGGAGAACAATCATCGTGTACTATTTCATAAAGACAACATTCAAAATGAGAAACCAGTGTCTAAACTGCGAGGGTCTAACATTTTCAGAAAACTGTCTAAAAAAAATATAGACGCTCGATGTTATGCACTAGTTTTTAATTTTTAAGACTGCCACAAGAACTTTAATTTTATATATATGGTGCTAATTTTTTTAAAGTTATTTGTTTAAAATTTAAACACTTATAAGACTGCTTTAATTTTAAATATGTAGAAATAAAAAAAATTATAAACCGAAATTTTTTTTCAATGTTTTTTTCTTTCAAATATTTTTGTATCTCAATCAAACTACACTGAAAAAGAACTAAAATTTAGGAACAAATATCTTTGAAAATTTATCATGTATTTTCCTAAAATTTAGTTAAATTTAACTAAAGTAAAATTATGGAATAGCTTAGCTCTACACATTTGTCGGGGTCCCAAGCCCTTAATTTTGAATCTAAAATTTCACATTTTATGTATGCCCATATCGGCAAGCGAAAAAGTCCAACCGCATTTACCCGAAAGCCCTCCTTCTAATAGTTTTTGAGTTATCCAATTTTTAAGATTCTCAATACCCTATCAAGACCCTTATTACCGTATCTTAAAAACTAAGCAAGGTAGAGCGAAACGGATAAAAGTTTTGGGTCAAAATCTTTGGCGACCCTTAAAGGACCCAAGGGGGTCTTGAGTTAACCGAGTCTGGGCCAATGGGGTCCGAACCCATGGGTCCAGGGTCTGAACCGAATCTAGTCCTAAAATGTGAATGTAATATGTATAGTTTTTCCCATTTTCTATTGGCATAAAATTAAACAACTTTGTTTTCCTTATTTTTGGTAAAAATATGAACTTAAACCAATAAAAACAAGTAAAAAAGTTAAATTCGGCCTTGCAAAATATAGTGATACCCTGATACCCTCCACAATTTCAAAAAGATTATTGTAAAGAACTTTATTTAAAAGGAAATTACTTTAAAATTTTTATTTTTTTTTTTTTTTGAAAAAAAATTTCTGTAAAAAAAAAAAATTTTTTGGTAAAAAAAAAATCGCGATTTTTTTCTTTTTTTGTCAAAAATATTTTCGTTCTTGTTTAAATTTCATTTGGTGTTCAATTATGTTCACATATGTCAATCAGCAGCCGAATTAAAGCATTTTGTATTTTTAGGTTATGTTGAATGTACTAACATTTTTGAGGTGTCCTTACATTTTAGTTCATAACTTTTGAACCGATAGCGCTCAAATGCAATACCAAATTTTCGGGAGAACTTCCAATAAATATGTTAAGTTTCCGTCATCTCCGTGTAATATTTTGTCCGTGATCACCATTTCCACAGACAGACAAGGATACAGACGGACATCGCTAGAATATCTTCAATCGATCGGGGATCATGAATATATATACTTTATGGGGTCCCAGACCGATATTTCCATGAGTTACAAACGGAATGACAAACTTGTTTATATGTTCCCTCTATCACTAACAAGGTCTTTCACAAGGCACCCACCGATTCTACTGAAATTTGTATATGGGAAAGAGGGGAGGAAAATAAGAGTTACCTGTTTTTTTTTTAGCTGCCCAATCTCACATTTATCGGGTCAAAGGGGAGGGGGAAAACGGGATTTTTTCCGTTTTTTGAGAATTTTTCACATTTCTTCAAAAGAAACTATATAAACATTTTATACAGGTCGAAAGGTTTTTTGAAGGCCTTTCCAATTGTGTATCTGTCGTGAATTCCGCTTCGCTAAGTTCGTTATTGTCAAAAATGAATAATCGTTGGGGTAGTTTATATGGAGATGTATATACGTACGACCGCCAAAATCTTATATATAATCTTATATAATCTCTATTATTTTTCGGATTTTTCCGAAGCCCTTATTTTTTCATAAGGTGGCAATCCTTTTTTAAACTTGAGATTGGGCGGCTAAAAAAAACAGGTAACTCTTATTTTTGCCTCCTCATTCACATATTCAAGTTTCAGAACAATCGGTGGGTGCCCTGTGAAAGACCTTCCTTGTAAGTGGAGGGTATAAAAATCTTTGCAGTCAAATCATTCCCTCTTTTTCTCAAAATTTAATTAATTTTTCCAAACTTCAGGTTAAGATATCTAACAAGGGAAGTATCTCAACCCTTATGAACCGATTTTCCTGAAACTTAAAATATATATTAAAGAGACGATTTTAAGGTTGGGGTGTCTCGGCTTATCGGCCATATCGGTGTTAAAAAATTTCGTTGTCCCCTTATGAAACCATGTGGACCTTCGGGAAAATTTTGATAACTTCCGAACTAACAGGAATATCGTCTAGGGCAAAAATACGGGTCGACTAAAATCCAAAAAACGATTTTTTCGCCATTTTTTGACCCATATTTTGAACCCCTAAATCCCCGATATGCCGATAAGCCGAGACACCCCAACCTAAGAATTGTCTCTTTTATATATATTTTAAGTTTCAGGCAAATCGGTTCATAAGGGTTGAGATATTTCCCTTGTAAGAGATAAATCAAGATATTACAATGGTTAAACATTAATTTTAAATATAATTTCCGATAATTCGCGCAGTTATAACGTCTCGAAAAACGGGGTTTTTTGCAACTCCAAGCTAAGATATCTCGAAAACCTGATGTGACAGGCCAATTCTGAGATAAGATTAGGATTCAGCGCAACTCAAACATTTAGAAAAGTCTATGGGTTAAAATTTTGTGGGCTTGTGTTATGCATTTTTTAGTCAAAGGCGTTTAGGAAACGTAAAAAACTATAATAAAAACACATCTGAGCTTCAACAAGTGAGAGTGTTAAATTCGGCTGTGCCGAATCTTGTATACCCTCCAACAATAAAAAAAAAAAAAAAAAAAATACTATGCTTTTTGTATAAAAGATATACAATTTCATTATTATATTAATTATTTGCTAATATCCACGCCCACTAAAGGGGGCGGACCAAAAAAAGTCATTTTCAAATCCCCTGGGTCCAAGTCCAAGACTGAACTTTTTCAAGCATAAAAATGTTTCATTTGTTTAACAAAATACCAGGGTTGGCAACCGATACCCACCTAGAATAACGGTATTTGGCTATTGTACAGCAACCAATAAGGATATGGACATTTTCAAAAACGATTATGAAAGCTGATGAAATTTTTAGTATTTTAAATGTGTCACTTCGTGTTTCTACCGGTTCGTTTTTGTTATATAGCCCAATACCGTTATAATACCGTTTGAAACGGTATTATAAAGGTATTGACCTATATTTCGAAAACGAACCGGTAGAAACACGAAGTGACACATTTAAAATACTAGAAATTTCACCAGCTTTCATAATCGCTTTTGAAAATATCCATATCTTTATTGGTTGCTGTACAATAGTCAAATACCGTTATCCTAGGTGGGTATCGGTTGCCAACCCTGCAAAATACAAAAAAATCTATAAAAAGTTACCTTTTTTTCATGGGTTGGTTTACTTCGTCAAGGGGGAACTTTTTCCCCGATTTACTTTACAGATGCTGATTTTTAAACAAGAAAATATTTTTTTTATCCAAATTGGTCTCAAAAGTTAGAAAATGTTAAATGTGTTAACTAAAAAATATTAAAAACATATAAAAATGCGATTTTGGTAAAAAAATGCTGATCTGCGATTTTGGTCCACAGATGCTGATCAGCATTTTCTGACCAAAATCGTGTTTTAATATGTTTTTAATATTTTTTAGTTAAAAAAAGTAGGAAAATGTTAAGTGTTTTATCTAAAAAATATCAAAAAAATATAAAAATGCGATTTTGGCGCAAAAATGCTGATCTGCGATTTTGGTCTACAGATGCTGATCATCATATTCGGAACAAAATCGTGTTTTCATATTTGTTTAATATTTTTTAGATAACACACTTAACATTTTCCAACTTTTAAGACCAACTTGGATAAAAAATAATTTTTATGTTTAAAAATCAGCATCCGTAGACCATAACCGCGGTTTTGGAATTTTTTAAATATTTTTCCAATAAAGTGCGCCAAATTTCCGAATTTTTGAGCCGGATTTGGTAAAAAAATTCGGACATGAATTTTGGTTGAAATATGTAATTTTTTCCAACTTTGACCGACGGTTGCCGACTGAAGATGACCTTGCAAAAATTTTTTTATAAACTTTCCCACAATCAGATCTAACGTGGCCATCGTTTGGTAGGTATTACGACATGAAATTCGGAAATTTAAATTTGACGGGGCGCCCTAATAATTACAATATCCAGTAATTATTTTTATACCCTCCAACCGCAGTATGGCAGTATACTTACTTTGTCATTCCATTTGTAACGCATCGAAATATAGGTCGGGGACCCCATAAAGTAAATATATTATTGATCCATGGTCGATTCTAAGACATTCTGTGAATGTCCGTCTGTCCGCCCGTCCGTCTGTCTGCAGATGGCACGATGCATCCTGAAATTTGGCACGAATATGTCTAATCCTAGGCAGGTTAAGTTCGTAAATGGGCAAAATCGGACCAGGGGGGAAAAGTTCCCCCTTGAGGAACTTAACCAACCTCTGAAAAACACTTTTTTTACGTGTTTTTTATATTTTTGTAAAACAAATGAAACATGTTTATGCAAGAAGAAGTTTAAGGTCCTGCACTAGGATCGGGGACAAAAAAAATTAGTTTTTTTTGGTCCGCCCCCCTTTTGGGGCGTTGATATAAAAAAATAGCTTAAATAATGATAAAATTGTATAACTTTAGTGCAAAAAGCATAATAAATAAATTACTAAACATTTTTTAAGAGGGGGAGGTTTCCCCAACAGCTCCCACCGAAGCCCCTCCCAAAAAACGCCCCTGTAATTTTTTTGTTAACATGTTGGAGGGTATAAAAGATTCGGCACAGCCGAATATAACACTCCCACTTGTTTGTATTCGTTTTTTTTTTCTTTTACAGATTGAAAAACATATTAAAATCTCATATCAGTATTTTTGTAGCTTTTAAAATTCCCAAAGTATTTCTTAGATTTTGCTTGTTAACCCGATGAAAAATAAATAAACATGCTTATTCATTATTTTTGTTAATTTTAGAACGATGGCCAAAGTGAACATAGGAAAAAACTGATTTTGCAGAAAACGTGTTTAAAAAAAACAAGTTTTAATAAAAACAAGTAAGAGAGTTAAATTCGGCTGAACCGAATCTTTGATACCCTCCAACATGTTAAAAAACATAAAAAAAAATTTCAGGGACGTTTTTTGGAGGGGACTCTGTGGTGGGGATTCTTTCTCCATCGCGATTAATGGTTACTAATTTATTTATTATGCTTTTTGAACTTTAGTTATACCATTTTCTTGTTATTTTAATGATTTTTTTGAATCCACGCCCACGGGGGGCGAAAACCCAATTTTTCTAGCTCCTCTAGGGGTAAGTGCAGGCTTTGGAACTCTTTATAACACAAAAAGGTTTAATTAGTTTAACAAAAATGCAAAAAAAAATCGGTAAAAAATCGCGTTTTTTAGAGGTTGGTTTAGTTCTTCAAGGGGGAACTTTTTTCCCCCTGATACGATTTTGCCCATTACCGAACTTAACTGGCCTGTGACCATGAGACCTATTCGTGCAAATTTTCAGGAGCCTAGCTCTTTTATTTTGGACTGAATCGTGTTTTATACAGACGGACGGACGTATGGACGGACATTCATAGAATGACTTAGAATCGATCATAGATCAATAATATATATACTTTATGGGGCCCCCGGCCTATATTTTTATGCGTTACAAACGGAATGACAAAGTTAGTATACCCCCATACTGTGGTTGGAGGGTATAAAAAAATGTATTAATATCATATTCTCTTCTCAAGCGGTGAGTTTAAAAGATATTAATAAAAAAAATATTTATACAATACGAGTATAAAGAATGATATAACAAATAATTTTACATCATTAAATCAAAAATAACGTTTGTCTCTATTGTAGTAAATGAGCATTGGCGTAGATAGCCCTGTCTGGGGGGGTCTTAGCCCCCCAGAATAATTTTAGCCCCCCCCCCCCAGAATTTGAATCGTTCACATTTTTTTAATAATTTAATGATTTCATTAATTTTTGCAACAATAAATAATAATATGTAATGAGTCTTCAGGGCTCGTTATGATTATTCAATGAGTCTTAAGGACTCGTAATGATTATTATATAAGATCTAATAGTTTTTCCCATTGAAAAATAGTCTGAATTATTGAAAAAAGTTTTTATATGAATCTGATGTTTTTGTCAGTAATAGAAACTTTACCGAATCTTAGGGTTTTACCTTCAGGAAAACATTTTAACTTCGTTGATTTAAAAAAGTTTCTAAATTCTAAGGGGTTTTTTATAGACAAAAGTTATTGAAAGAGTCTGAGAATTTTGACTAATAATCATAAGCGTAGCTAGACCATTATTCTGGGGTGGGCAAAAGCCCCCTTCCCAAAAAAAACTTTTTAAAAAAAATATATATTAAAACTAAAAAAAAAATATAACAAGAAATCACAAAAAAAAATTATTTAAAAAAATTAAAGTTAACTACCCGAGTAAAAAAGTTCATATATATTCATATAAAATTATATTAAGCCATCATATATAATCATATATAGTTTAATGCGAAAAATGAGTCGATAAAACGATATAAAAACTTATCAAATTTGATCAAATCTGATCAAATTTGATATAATTTTAATATAATTTTATATAGTCATATGCGAAAATTGGACCCTTTTTTGTATAAAATTGATGCAATTATATATAATTAAATATATTTATATATAAGAAAAAAATGTTTTCCCCCAAAACGCAAAAAATTGACAAAAAAAAATTTGTTTCCAGGACTTAAAAATTTTTAAAAATATTTTTAGGACTTGAAAATTTTCAAAAAAAAACATCTCGACTTAGAAAAATTTTCAAAAGTTATATTGAATTATATGTAAAGGACTTAGATTTTTTTTAAATTTTACTCATATAAGATAACATATAATTTAAAAACAGTTGCATAAAGTTTTATATAAAATTTCTTCAAATATTTTGTTTTATCAAATTATATAAAAAAGAAGACAGAATTTTAAAGTTCATATGTAATTATATAAACGAACTTTAAATCATATGTTATTATATAAAAGTCCATATTTTCTGTTATATAATTTTATATAAGAAACAAATTAGAAGTGCAAATATATAAAATCACATATGATGCAACAAAAAATACATATAGTTTTACAAAATAATATATGTATATATAAAACTATATATAATTATATAGGAACTTTTTTACTCGGGTACTATTTTTGTTAAAAATATATATAAACAATAACACTGCTCTACACGGTTTTTGCACAGACATATTGAATACATTTTCTAGAGTATTTTGGCCTCCTAAACACGAATCTGGCATCAGAAAAATTGTACCAAATCGCCTTCTCGAGATTTAGGTATTTTTATTTTTTGTGGACCAAGCCCTCAAAACCGAAATTTTTTTAATATTGAA
The DNA here is from genome assembly GCA_963921195.1 of Pegoplata infirma. Classification (NCBI taxonomy): domain Eukaryota; kingdom Metazoa; phylum Arthropoda; class Insecta; order Diptera; family Anthomyiidae; genus Pegoplata; species Pegoplata infirma. Next base: position 12,937,770 of record OY992538.1, on the reverse strand, counting down.
AAAGTGTATGTTAAAGTTAATATTAATATTTTTTTTTATTTGAACTTGGTCCACAAAAATTGGAAATGGCTATATCTCGAGAAGGCGATTTGATACAAGTTTTCTGATGACAGATTAATGTTTAGGAGGCAAACATTTTTGGGATATGTGTTTTGATCTTTTTTTTTTAATTTTACTAAAAAAAATCATAAAAATTGGTACGAAAAAATTTACGAAAAAAATATTAAAAGTTGGTTCAAAACTTTGATTTCTTTTACAAATATTTCTGGATATACTTCATGGATTTTGGATTTTAACCCCAGGTTCTTTTTATTGGAGTATTTACTTTACATATCTGCTTTGAACAGGATATTTATTGCAAAATTCGGATACTTATAAGGATGTAACCATAAAAAGGACATCTTGAACTTCCTTATAATGTTCTGATGATATCCTTGATCGCACTGAGTCCGGATTTCTTGCAAAAGTTAGGTAATTTTATTGGGATTTTGAATAAAAAAAAATTATGAATATATTTTACATAAAATTTTCAAATATTAAAAAAATCGTCGGTTTTGAGGGCTTGGTCCATAAAAAATTAAATTACCTATATCTCGAGAAGGGGTGTTTAGGAGGCCAAAATAACTTAGCAAATGTACCCTAGAACTCTGTGCAAAAAAAGTTGATTTTTGTAGAGTAGTATAATTAGTATATTAAAATCAATTTATAATGAAAAGAGTTAATAAATCCCAGTAAAAACTTCTATTACCAAGTAATGAGGTTTTCGCCTTTAAATAGATGGTCGTAGCTAGTTACTATGTTGGTGAAACACTCATTATTTTAACATGGCGATGTCATTGGAGTAATGACCGCATACCCACTTGCTTACGAGAATGCTACTGAAAAACTACATACATTAGTACCACAAATAATAAGCTACTAGTAGCCCAAAAATAACTCGTTACCCACTACTTACAAAAATGCTACCAAATAACAGCATACATTAGTCCCAAAAATAAGTAGCTACCAGTTGCTCAAAAATAACTCGTTTCCCACTCCTTACAAAAATGCTACCAAATAACAGCTTTTGATTCTTTTAATAAATTTTTAACTTGGGACAACTTCCGCCAATATGAAATTGAACAAGTTCATGTTGAACGCGTTTATTTCAAGAGCAACCAAGCGGGCAAATGCGGAAATGGAAATGATCCAATGTGCCAACGGAACCAATGTTTACGTTGATATCCTTCCCTCCAAATGTTTGATTGTAAAATTCAAATATTACAGGACCGAAAATATATCTTGGAACCTCGTAGAAAGGGACATTTGGCTACTTAGGACATTACCAATAACAAATATACAGAAGCCACTGCTGCTCAGCCAATGGAAACCGCATTAAACACCATCTTAAGTCTATATAAGAGTGAGTTAGGTTTTAAGGGAAATACTGTCTGTGATGGTTTTTTACCGGCTTTAACATAATTTAAACAAGACAAAAAAAGTTAAATTAAAATTTGGAGAACACCACAAAATTTCTAGAAAAAACAATAACAATTTAGAAAAGCCAATTAAAATCCAGAAAACTTCAATAGAAGTTATGTAATGACTAATTAAGGCTCATAAATCACGATCAAGTGTCAGCTAGATCCAGTTTTCTGAATATCAATTTGGTTTTCTAAACTTTTTTTTGCCTTGTCCCAATTTTAATCAGAATTCCTGAATTTGAATTTCTGTTAACAGAGTTTTATTAGAAAAAGTAGATAAATGTTAATATTTTTTAAGCTAAATGTGCAAGTTCTTTCTAAATTTTCTTTAGCATTTTTTTAATTTCATTAAAAAAAATATATTTAGACAACTTATCAGATATTTTAAATCGTATTTACCAGTAACCTGTTCTGTATCAGGTTATCGGTAACTCATTATTTATTAACAAGATATAACCGGTTTTGTATTAGGCTATCGGTAACTCATTATTTGTTAACAAGAAGTAATCGAGCAGGTAACGAGCCCTCATTACATAGAATGCAGGCGGTAATGGGGACTTATTACCAAGTTTTTACTGGGAAATGTAATATATCTCTTTTTTCATTTTTTCTTTTTTAATATTTAAAACTTCTAAATTTGAAAATCGTTTCTGAAGCATTGCACTTCGTAACCCTGTTTTTATTTAACGCATAGCTTAGAAACTTCTTTCACAACTAGCAGAACTAATAGGAAGGCTTATTGCTACTTGTAAAAGTTTAAATAAATATTCCTGGCAATTTTGGATTTAAGCATATCAAAGTTTAAATATTAAAAATAAGGAAAATTGTCTGGGGTGGGCTAAATGCAAAAATGTCTGGGGTGGGCTAAATCGAGTCTAGGGTGGGCTTTGCCCACCCCAGCCCCCCCGTTTCTACGCCTATGCTAATAATCATCAACTTTTGCAATCATCAGAACTTTTTCTTGAAAAAAATCATAGTAATCTAATGATTTTACTATAGGAAAAACATTAAAAATCGTTCATTCTCAAAACATATCTGGGAGTTCTAAATTTCCGAAAATCTACAGAATCAAAATTTAAAAAAAAAAAATATGAATTTTTAACCGCTTTCGGGGGGCATTCGTTTCTAGGACACCTAGACGCATGTTAAAGGGAACGCTTCAGGAATAGGTCTGGGTTTTTCAATAAAAAAATACCAAAAAAATAAAAAAAATCTAGGTGGGCTTTAGCCCCCCCCCCCCAGAAATGTTGGCTTCCTACGCCAATGTAAATTAGCGATATGTAATTGTTTTTATACCCTCCACTCAGTGATAGAGGGTATATATAAGTTTGTCATTCCGTTTGTAACTCATCGAAATATCGGTCTGGGACCCCATAAAGTATATAAATTCATTTTAAGACATTCTAACGATGTCCGTCTGTCTGTCTGTCTGCCTGTCTGTCTGTCTGTAGAAAATGTGGTCACGACCAAAATACAAAACGGATATGACTGAAACTTAACATATTCATTGGAAGTTCTCCCGAGAAGTTTGGTATTGCATTTGAGCGATATCGGTTCAGCGGTTCAAAAGTTATGAATGAAAATGCAAGGACACCTCAAAAATTTTAGTACATTAAACATAGAGTTTGCAAATAATCGAGATATCTCATAATCGCGATTACGATTAAAAAAATCGCCGTTAATCGCGATTATCGATTAATCGAATTTTTAAGTAAATTGAATTGTAAGAGACAAAAAAGTTGAAAGAAAGTATGAAGTGAGGTTGAGATTGCTAGAAATAGAATTGTAGTGTTGGAAACTGTCAAAATTTATTCTGTAAAAACTATAAATATTCACATATATAAAAAACAGTTTTCATTAACAAGACAAACCGACATTTAAAATCCTACTGATGATGACACTAACTGGGGTGTTTGAAACCGGTATAGGAAATACCAGAAATGTCTATAATTTTTAGAAATTCAATTTTTCTTCTGCATTTTTTCAACTTGAACCCTTATAACAAATATAATTAGAGCCCGTGCTCGATCTGTACTTACAGAAAAAATCAAATGAATTGCAATAGATTTATTAAAAAATTCTTTTGAAATTTAAATTTACAAATGTGTGAAACCACAAAAATTTATATTTTTAATATATAAAGTGCTCAATTCGAGAGTACTTTTTTACCATTCACCTTCACATTTTTTAAAATTTGATATTCCTTCGAATTTTAATATTTTCAATAATTAAACGATAAAAGTTTAAAAATCTCTAAATTCGAAAGGACATCAAATTTTTAAAAATTAGGTGAATCGTGAAAGAGTACTCCCGAATAGAGCACAATAAATTTTTGTATGTGGTACAAATTTGAGGCCAATCGAATAAAGTTTACCCGCAGTACTAAAATTTATTTTTGCTTTTTCAGACTTCTTTGCAATGGAACCCCCTTGATGCTTACAACAAAAAAATTAGAACATAAAAAAAATTATTTGGTCGAGCGGTTTTCGAGATATAATTCAAAATTTGCAAAAAAAAATGTCGGGTTTTCCAACGTTCAATTTTTTTTTTGTTTTCAAATCTCAACATTTTTTTGCTTCAGCTTGAGACGAACTTTCATTTGATTTAAATTTGAGTTCGATCAAAACTTTAGATTTTTGGAAAACTTTCGGAAAATTTAATAAAATTTGATCGAAAAGCTGCACGGGTTTAAATAATTAGTTTTAGCTCAAATAAAGTTAAAATAAAAGTTTGTTTTAAGTTTTATGAAAGGATCAATGAAAAAGAAAAAAATTTAAAATTTCTTAAATGTCACTATTTGAAATTTTTTGAAAAGTTTTAAATAGCGATATCTCCAAAACCGTGCGACTGATTTTAAGATTTTCTGGATATTCGTATTCAGCAAGCCAAAATCAATAAAATATATAGCAAATTATTTTTATATTTAAACTTTTTTCAAAAAAAAAATTTTGGTGGAAATTTTTCATATTATATGTATATTAAATTCGTAACCAAAACAATAAATTTCATAGAAAATGATTAATCGTAATCGCATGATTTTTTTGCCGACTACGATTACGATTAATTGGTTCGATTAATCGCGATTACGATTACGATTTTAATCGTTTTGCAAACTCTAATTAAACATAACCTAAAAAGACAAAATGCTTTAAATCGGCTGCTGGTTGACATATGTGAACATAATTGAACACCAAATGGTATTTAAACAAGTACGAACATATTTTTTGACAAAAAAGAAAAAAATCGCGGATTTTTTTTTTTTTTACCACAAATTTTTTTTCAAAAGTAATTTTCTTTTTAAAAAAAGTTTTTTGCAATAATCTTTTTGAAATTGTGGTATCACTACATTCGGCAAGGCCGAATTTAACTTTTTTACTTGTTTTAACTAACTTAAATTTGGCGAATATTCGGCAAACTGTTGACGAATATTTATTTAACCGAATATTCAAAAAACATGCCGAATATATTCAAAAAACATGCATAGTAATTTTTTTTTTAAATTTCAGATGGGGATATTTAGAAAACTGTTCGACCGATTTCATAAATTTTTTGATATCTGTATTTAGCATGCTAAAAATAAAAATAAGGTATCGTAAGATTTATTTAGAAACTTTGTTTTTCAAAAATCCAAATTTTTTGGGGGAAATTTTACAAAATGTAAAACTTTGATTTGGCTTAAATTAAGTTTAAATGAAAGTCAAGAAAAAAAAAATTTTTTAGGAGTTAAAAAAAAATATTGAACGAAAGAAGGAAAAACAAGTGAGTTTATTAAATTCGGCTGTGTCGAATATTTTATACCCTCCAAAATGTAAAAAAATTAAAAAAAAAAAATTGTCAGGGGCGTTTGCTTTTTTTTGAGGGGGGGGGGGGGCTGATGGGGGTCAGTGGGGGACGTTGAGAGCACCTTCCCATACCGATAAATATACCAAATGTTTAATTTATTTAACAAAAATACTAAAAAACATGTAAAAAAGTGTATTCTTTCAGAGGTTGGTTCAGTTTTTCAAGGGGGAATTTTTTCCCCCCTGGGCCGATTTTGCCCATTTAAATGGACCATAAGATATATTCATGCCAATTTGAAGGAGGATAGCTCTTTTATTTTGGACTGCGTCGTGCCATCTACAGGCAGACGGACGGAAGGACAGATAGACATTCACAGAATGTCTTAGAATCGATCATGGATCAATAATATATATACTTTATGGGGTCCCCGACCGATATTTCGATGCATTACAAACGGAATGACAAAGTGAGTATACTGTGGTTGGAGGGTATAATAATGTGTTTGTCATACAAAAAAAAAAACCCCGGTCTTATAAACATGCATGCAATTTTTCAACCGGGTATATACTTTGACAAGTACTTATTATTTGACAAGACACCAACAAGCAAGCACAAATGAACGGGGGAAATTTAGAATCAACATTAACCGATATAAATCGGTTTATTAATATCAAAAATGATCGCCAGAAATATGTTAACCATTTTGACTATGTAACAAATACAATTTTCGATAAGTTACGGGCATGTAAACCATTTGGTTATTTGTTCAATGGATTTCAATTGGGTGGTAAGTTTTAGGACTCGTTTTTTTTATATATATGAGGCATTCCACACCAACTGTTCCAATACAGAAAAACCATAGTGATTTCCAAAGGATATCATTTGCAAAGTTTTCGCACTTAGGGTACTATTAAATAACAAAATTAAAATTTAAGATTTTTCAAAAAGTTGGCCTTGTAGGTATGGTCAAATATTGAAAATTTCTACATTTTTTGACTAATTTATTTTGTTGTTCTAATTTTTATGATATTTTGCCTCCTAAATACGAATTTGTCATCAGAAAAATCGTATCAAATAGCCTTCTCGAGATATAGGCATTTTCAATTTTTGTGGACCAAGCCCTCAAAACCGACAAATTTGTTAATATTAGAAAAGTGTATGTTAAAAAGTTATTAATTATTTTTTATATTCGGATTCCCAATAAAATTGCCTAACTTTTGCAAGAAATCCGGACTCGATACAATCAAGGACATTATAAGGAAGTTTAAAATGTCCTTTTTTTGGTTATGTCCTTATAAGTATCTGAATTTTCCAAGAAACTATCTGTTCAAAGCAGATATGTAAAGTAGACACTATAATAAAGAGAACATGGGATTAAAATCCAAAATCCATTGAGTATATCCAGAAATATTTGCAAAAGAAGTAAAAATTTGTTTTTTATTTTTTCTGTGTCGTCAGTATTATTAATTCTATTTTAATCAACAGGAAGTTATGGCGACGGGCTAAAAGTAAAGCTCCCTAACGAATTTGATTTGGTATTTCACCTCAGATTTCCTGAAAGCAACTTAATTATTGTCAGAAGGGATTATGATTTTCGGGAAAATGTACATTTAGATTTTACTAAAGTTTTGAATAAAATATACAAAGAAAAACAACATGAAACAAATGTTCGTTATCTCGAATCTTGGCTTAACAAGGATAATTGTTTGAAAGTTATAAAACTACAATCATATATTGAATCATGTTTTGATATGGTTTTACGTGATTTGAACTTTGGTATATTCTACGAAGGAGAATTAGCTGAACTTAGTTATTTAAAGCAAAGTCCAGCCCATACTATATATGTTTCTGTTAATAATCTAGAGTATTCTGTAAATTTTGTTCCCGGAATTTTATTAGATGAATCGCAGAGCGTATTGCCAAAAAAACCTTTTGGTAAATGGGAAGCTATACCAAAACCTCCAAAATGGCACCAAAATGACAAAGAATTTATCACATTCCGATCCTCATTTTTTCGGCAAGAACAACAACTGATGCAAAATAAATTACATTTGAAAAATGTTTTGCGAATGATGAAAAAATTTCGAGATTCCCATCAGAATATGAATAAAATGAAGAGTTATTTTATTAAGACCTTGTTTTTATGGAAAGCACACGAAGAATCGGATAGCTATTGGAGAAATTCTTTAACGAAAATTATAATAGATGTATGTAGTATTTAATTATTTATTTATTTTCTAAAATGATTTAGCATGTTATTTTTGTATTATTAATAAAGATGTTTCAGCTCATGGAAAATAGTTTCAGAATTGGAAATTTGCGATTCTTTTGGGATAACTACTTGAACTTGTACGATTTTTCTCCAAGTTTATTAAGTGAGATGCTGATTTGTACTGAAAGTGCTAGGAAAACTTTAGAAGCGGCTGCTCTTGGTTTAACTTTGCCTTTAAAAAGACAAGTCTATTGTATATTTTGTAAGTATGGTTATAAAGTATTTTAAAGGAATGATATAAAAAGGATTTGATTGTTTTTTAGGTGATACTACTGAAATAAGTACATCAATTAAATTGGAAAGTGATGTCCATGGGGATCTTGATGATACCATTCGAGGTATAGAACGACTAGTATTCGAAAAGGATCTTGATGATAACATTCAAGGTATAGAACGCATGGCATAGCAAGAGAAAAACGAATCGTGGTGCACTATTTTATAAATATACTATACACTATTTTATAAATATATTCCCAAAAAAGAACTTTTTTTAATTTCAAAAGATTTTAAGCTTTTAAGAAAATAAGATTTTATGGCATTATGCTCCATATCCAATTTTGCTTACACATTTGGGACTTTTGTGTGATATGGAGCAAATGAGTTCTCAACGCTAAACAAAATAACAATGAAACAAAAAGAGCTAGATCGACAAAACTGGGTATTTAGAACACTTATATAGTAAGGTTGCATGGTATTAAAAATGGGGATGAGCGGTCAATGGACACGCCTACCTCCCACACAACCTAAATGGCAAATACGACATTACTTAAAATGTTTAGAAGTTACGGTATTAAAATTTGGTACGTAGAATAGTACCAACATAATTAATCTTTATTCCAAAAATATGCAAGATCCGTTAATTTTTAAATAATATAGAGCCTTTTCTATAACGCAAATTTTCAAAAAAGTCAAAATGGTGTGTTTTTTCTTAGAAAATGCTGGAATCCAGCAGCTGGATATCTCAAATTTGAAAAGATGTTTTAAAAAACGGACTTCGAAATAAGAAAGAGGATATTTATATTATATGTATTCCATTCCTAACTCATTTTTTTTTCAAAAATGGCGTATGGAGCAAAACAATAATAAGGTGACGAAGTGCCAGGGCTGGCAAGTAAGACTGAATACCACTATTGTTTATTTCTAATAAAACAGTTTTAAACAACAATTTTGTGACATTTTATTGTTTTTTAAGGATTTATATTGATATTGAATCCCGGGAAATTAAAAAGTCCGGGAATTCCCAAAGACTATTTAAAATAAAAGCAATTCTTTTATTGATTTTTAAATTTGAATTTACTTTCTTCCTCTGTTACGTCATACTGAATTTATCTTCACGTTGTTTTTTGACGAAATTTTATTTACAATATGACGGATTTTACGATTTTTTTTATCTAAAACTGACGATATTTCACGCAAGTTAGATGGCAGCACTGCATGTATCTTTTACAATTCCCAAAGTAATTGTTAGATACTTTTATATTTTACAACAGTGGGCAACTCTTTTTGTTGATCAACCCGGGAAAAAATAAATAATATGATATATAAATTTTGACGTTATATAAATGTTGACGTTATGTCTAAGTATTTATATTAGTTGTGGACCCTATGTGTAATTGCCAGCAATAGTTGCTCAAAAAAATGTCAAGCAATTATTACTATATAAATTTTGACGTTACCTCTCAGCTACACTTTCCATAATTATGGTGACGCCGCTTTATGTCAACAAACACACACAAAACAATAACACATTTTTGTTTGCTATTTTATGTTTACATAATTATGGCAGGTATAGCTGAGGTGTTATATATATATTTTGACATTATGTTTAAGTATTTATATCTTATTGCCACCAAATATCGTTATTGCTTATTGACACCAAAAAAAATCAGGTGGAAACCAGCGGGGTTACCGTGTAACTTTATTCGAAAGAAGTCGTTCGAATTCGGAAATTGTCGTATGGTGGGTTGCTAATATAGATACTGCACGTTGGGGCAGCCTAAGGTGATCTCCCGCAAAAAGTCCAATTTTAAATCTTCGAATTTTTCGAAATAATTTGGCAAATCTAATAGATAAGACCTTGCCAAAACTAGTTCCGTTTTGCTTTTTGAGATATTTCATTTATTGGTACGATGGCATGCTGTCAAAGTCAAAGTTTTATTTCCAATTTTTTTTTTTTATATTAAAAAGAGGTACTAATGTTAGCCAGTGTTGAGCGGGTTTAACCACTTAGGTGACTACCCAGGCAGAAACTGCCAACCGTTACAAAAAAAAGTCTCGGCAAAGCGCTTTATTTTTTGTGTATAAGGTAGTATGAATTCGAAAAAGTGCCTTGCAAGCGCTTTGCCAATGTTTTTCTATTTAAGTCCGTTCAAAGTATAAACTTGTAAATAAAATTTATAAATTTTCATAACAATTGGAATATTTTTTTATTTCCCTGCAGGATAAGTGACCGGTCCTTGATAGTTCTCGTGATATGTCACTTAAGCTATGTTTACAACAAAATGTTGTAGGCCCACCCCACTGTGCTGTGTTAAATTTGTAAACAAAATCCACTCTAGTGGGTATGTATGAACTTACATGCTTATTTTTAAACGGGTAAATATAAAAACACTCGCTGCTATACTTTAATTTATTTTTGACAAGACGGCTACAAGTAAGCACAAAGAACAAGAATCATGAACGGAGAAAATTTAGAATCAACATTATCCGCTATAAATCAGTTTATTAATATCAAAAATGATCGCCAGCGATATGCTGACCATTTTAACCATGTAACAAAAACTATTTTCGATAAGTTAAGAGAAACCCAACCATTTCGCTATTTATTCAATGGATTTCAATTGGGTGGTAAGTTAATAATACACCACGGTTGGGAAATGTGGCACAATAGTGCCATTTTTGGCACTATTGAATGGTCAGTGGCACCACAAATAACAGTTTTGGCCCTTTTTCATTCTCTCCAAATATTGTCAAAATTTATTTAAAATAAAAATATTCGTACTAAAATTTAATTATGTATTACAAACACGAAAAAATTATCAGTTGTTCCCCCTTACAATAACGTAAGTTTCTGTTTCCTTCAAATTATTTTGAAGTGTTTAATCCCTGAGGGAAATTGATTGGTCCCACAGGAAAAATTGATCCTAAAAACCTATCCCATGACTTATTCAACGCGAACTGGTTATGGAATACTAGTTCTAATACCAGCAAAAATGTGTTTAGAGATCTGGAACATATAACAAGGTCTTAATTATTGACAGGTACTTGTTGTACAAAAAAACACTATGCCCGGTCCACGACTGGTCACCATTCCCGCAGAGATGATTTTAAATACTAAAAAATATTTTAAAAAAAATTGTTGGCCCTTTTCAATCTATTTTGGCCCTTTTTAGCCTTCAACTTGGCACTAATTGAAAATTCTCAAATACCAACACTGTAATACACTCTGTCAAACGTGAGAAACCGGTCAATTCCATAGAAAAAAGATAATAAGAGTATTTGATAGACTCCAAAATCAATCTGTCACTTTCTATAAAACGGTAGACTCAGGGGGTTATTCATAATACTTAAAGTAGGTTTATTTGACAATTATTTATGCAAGATCAGTCAAATAAACCAACTTTACATTTAATTTACTCATTATGAATAACCCAGTCAGTGTATTTTTCTTTTCATATACGATTTTACAAGTAATTGCCTCTTACACTAAATATAGAGAGAGGAAAAAAATTGTATCCAACCAACCTGATAGCCACTGGTCAGGTCAATACGATCAAAATGTGTATAGTTTTTTTTTTTTTTAATTTGAGAATTGTCTCAGAATCTGAGAATTTTTCCACAGAAAAAATGTCTCAGAATCTGAGAATTTTTCTATAGTAAAAATGTCTCCGAATCTAAACATTTTTCTATAGAAAAAATGTCTCAGAATCTAAGAATTTTTCTATAGAAAAAATGTCTCTGAATCTGAGAATTTTTCTATAGAAAAAATGTTTCAGAATCTGAGAATTTTTTCTCAGAATCTGAGAATTTTTCTATAGAAAAAATGTATCTGAGTCTGAGAATTTTCTATAGAAAAAATGTCTCTGAGTCTGAGAATTTTTCTATAGAAAAAATGTTTCCGAGTCTGAGAAATTTTCTATAGAAAAGCTAGAAGGACGAAAATTTGGCATGTGTTGCTAAATATTAAGGTCCTTAACATCTTTTTTTAAAAAATATTTTGTTAACAATTTTATAGGATATTGAAGGAAAATGTTTTGAAAGGACATTATTCACAGCCTTTTTTCCTGATCTGGCAAAATAACAAAATGGAAAAATTAATAGAGATCCTCCTCTTTCAACTGCTATAGTGGCATCCTAGGGCTAGTACAAATGTTAAAAAAATATTTTACAAAAATGTTATCCTCGAAAACTTTAAAGTTCTTTTAAAAGGAAACAGGATCACCAAATACAAAACTTTAAATGCAGTTTTATTACTTTTAATCTATATATTCCGACGTATGTATATCATCTGGTTCATGTTTAATAGTGGCTGTCGGACGGTGTAGTAGTAGTAGTTCTGTATTATTAAACTAAAAAATTATAAATGAATCTAAAAATTCTACATTCTGAGAACAAAATATTTGAAAGTTTTGACAAATTAAAAAAAAAAAATCTAAGTCCCGAAGTTGTGTTCCTTATACAACTTGATCGTTAAGGTGATGTGTCACAAGGTAGGTAACCCTGTGATGTATTCTGTGACATGTCAGTATATAACCGTGTTGTGTTTCTTAGAAACATATGCATTGACATTTCACAAGATATATATCCAGTGTTGAGACATTTCCTGACAAAAGTGGCTGGCTTGTAGGAAAGGTCAACATTTTCTGATAGGTCATCATAGGGACAGCTGCATTTCCAGCATGGATTTTTTAACGCATAAAACCCTAATTTTAGCATATTTTTGCTTTCCCTAGAAATCATCATACCAAAATCTGCTATAAATAATGTATAGTTTCTATACGCATCAACTTTCCGTAAAATGTGTATCCCCATGTTATTTATTCTATTTTAATTAACAGGCAGTTACGGCGACAGATTAAAAGTAAAGCTCCCTAACGAATTTGATTTGGTATTTCACCTCAGATTTCCTGAAAGTTACTTAATTAATGTCATAAAAGATTACGATTGTCGGGGAAATGTACATTTGGATTTTACTAAAGTTTTGCATAAAATATATAGAGAAAAACAACATAAAACAAATTTACGTTATCTCAGATCTTGGCTTGACGAGAATAATTTTTTGAAAGTTACGAAGCTACAATCATATATTGAATCATGTTTTTTCATTGTTTTACGTGATATGAACTTCCATATGTTATACGATGGAGATTTAGTGAATCTTGGTTATTTAAAACAAGGTCCAGCCCATACTATATATGTTTCCAGTAATTGTATGGAGTATTCTGTAGATTTTGTTCCCGGAATTTTATTAGATGAATCGCAGAGCGTAATACCAGAACATGTTGGTCAATGGGAAGCTATACCAAAACCTCCGAAATGGAACCAAAACCGCGAAGAATATAACTCATTCCGATCCTCATTTTATCGCCAAGAACAAAAACTGATGAAAAATAAATTTCAGTTGAAAAATGTTTTGCGCATGATGAAAAAATTTCGAGATTCTCATCAGAATATGAATAAAATGAAGAGCTATTTTATTAAGACCTTGTTTTTATGGAAAGCACACGAAGAATCAGATATCTATTGGAGAAATCCGTTAACGAAAATTATAATAGATGTATGTAGTATGTAATTATTTCTTATATTAAATGATTTAGCGCTTAATTACTGTGTATTTCATAAAGATGTTTCAGCTCATGGAAAATAGTTTCAGATGTGGAAACTTACCCTTCTTTTGGGATAGCCATTTAAACATGTATGATTTTTCTTCAAGTTTATTAAATGAGATGCTGATTTGTACTGCAAGTGCTAGGAAAACTTTAGAAGCTGCTGCTTGTGGTTTAACTTTGTCTTTAAAAAGACAAGTCTATTGTATATTTTGTAAGTATGGTTATAAAGTATTTTAAAGGAATGATATGAAAAGGAGTTGATTATTTTCTTAGGTGATGCTACTGAAAGAAGTACATCAATTAAATTGGAAAGTGCTGTCCATGAGGATCTTGATGATACCATTCGACGTATAGAACGATTAGTATTAGAACGGAATCTTGATGATAACATTCAAGGTATAAAACACATAGCATTGGAAAAGAAAAACGAGTCGTGGTGCAATATTTTATAAATATGCTTCCAAAAAGGAACTTTTATTTCATTACCTTTTTTAAATTTTTTATAATTTAAGTTAATAAAAATATTCACAATTATGCTTTAATTTTAACCAAACTAAAAAAAACCGCAACCGCAAACACTTTTTAAATGTTTATAGGGGTTTTCACTGTCACGAGCAAATAAAGAGAATAATCACAATTGGAGCGGGAAGCGTTTTTCCGCAACTGTTCACATACGTTTTCACTGTTGCCAAGTTGGAGGTTTTCCCGCTAGATCTAGCGCTTTTTGTTTGGATTTAGCGGGGGAAAATTGGTTTTAGCGGGAACGGTGCTTTAGCGGGAAAATCTAGCGCTTTTTGTTTGGATTTAGTTGGAAAAATTTAGAGGTTTTTTCCAATTTTTCTTTTTTTTTTTCAATCGAAAACGCCAAGTTTGTCGAATTTTAGCGCTTTTTTTTTGTAACTTAGCGGGAGAATTTTATATTTTTCCGCTAAATTTTTTTTTGCGGTTTCTTGCGCGTTTTTAGTGAAAAGTAAATTTTTGTAGAAAAATAATTTGGAGGTTTTTTTTTAATTTTTTCTTTTTTGTCAATCAAAAATGCCAAGTTTTTCGGTTTTTAGCGCTTTTTTTCGTAATTTAGCGGGAGAATTTTAAATTTTCCCCGCTAAATTTATTTTTGGCGGTTTCTAGCGCTTTTTTAGTGAAATTTAGAGGTTTTTGGTTAAAAATAGTTGGCAACAGTGTACGTTTTATATGAAAACAAAATTCCGCCGCGTTTTTCCGCCAAACTAGATTCAATTCTATTTTTATGAGGACAGTTGCGTTTTTCCGCTTCCCGCTCCAATTGTGATTATTCTCAAAGGCTGGATTATATTCTACATGCAAAAAGTCGTCGGAGTGAGCAAAAATGTGGCATAATTTAACCAAAACTACACACAAAAAAATATTTTACCAATAACTTGGGAGGATATGCGTTTTTAAAGTTTTTTACATAAATTATGAAAAATTTTGTAACATTTTACCAAGTTTTTGCATAATTTTGGTTAATAGTGCGTTTACATTGGATTTCTAATCTAGTAAATTGCGATTTTAATCTACTTTGCAATCTGTACCGTTTACATTGGCATTTTTTACATTTGAGAAGATTAGGATTGGCATTTTTAACAAAAAGTTGGTAATAAATGTGTGTGACTGCGTCAAAAGACAGCGACGGTAATTAGTCGTCGTATGATTAACAAGGACAGTGACGGCGTTTACAAATAACAATGACGGCGGTATACACATACTTGGCGGCGTCATCAAAACGGCAGGCTTTGTGTCGGTGTTTTTCAGTGTTGGAAAATGCAAATAATAGGTATACAGAGTTGTATCTAACTTTACCAGATTGCGTTTGCCGATTAGAGTCTAAACTACTAGATTGAAAAAAATAAATTTGTATGGGCAATCTAATAGATTGAAACTGGATTGGAGCCACAATCTACTTTAAGCTAGCTTAGAGGACCAGTGTAAACGCACTATAAGGTTTGTAAAATTACACAAGTTTAAATACTTTTATGAATATTTTCTAAACTTTTATCAGAAACAAGCAAAAACTTGGTAAAATTATGCTATTTTTTGCATAATATATGCAAAAAACTTTAAAAACGCATATCCTCCCAAGTACTTGACAAATTTTTTTTTGTGTGTATGCTAAAACTACAACCGACGAAGAAGTTTTCGTAATTTAGCCAAAATGCTTACGTAAAAAATTATGAAGAAAATGATAATGCTATTTAAGCAAAAACTTGGTAAAAATACACAAAATGAAATATGGTGAAATATACTAAAATTATTAGAAAAGGTGACTAAAAATAATGCTTAAAATAACCACATTTATGCTTAAATAAATTTTCTATTAAATTTTTGTAAAAATATACACGCAAAAAAAAAAATTGTGTCAGATTAGAGTAATCCTCCTTCACTCATACACTCAACCAAAAATCATTGTATTCCCAAAGAAAATCGTTGTAAATTCAACAAAAATCATTGTTGATTTTGACCCTACAAATATTTATGTTGATTTCAATAAAAATTGTTGTCAGTTTTTGTAAAAGTTGATCAACTCGTTTTTTTGTTAATCAACTCGTATTTTATGTAAATTCAACTCATATTTTTGTTAATACAAGAAATTTTATTATTAAAAAAAAGCTTGTTGTTATTTGTAAATATTCTTTTATTAAGTATAAACCACAATGTTTTTTATTTCCGGCTTTTTAAGCTGCAATATTTGAAGATTTTCACAAAGATTTTCACACACACTTCGTTAATTTATGTTATGCACCCATTAGCCATTCTCTAGTTATCTGATGATACCAAAACAAAATCCTAAAAAAAAACAAAAAACGTTTTAATAAAGTATGAATACATAAAGTAATCAATGTATTTTTTTACTTACCAAATATTTACAGATCCTATTTTTATTTATTCTTCTAATATTAAATAATTTTATAAGAAACAAACACATTAAATAATTTTATAAGAGACAAACACATTGCTACCAACTCACTCGTTCACTCGTTATAATAAAAAAAAAACCGAAAAAACCGAAAAAACAACCCTGTTCGGGTTGTTTTTTCTTTTTTGTGTTATCTATTGAATTCTGTATACGCCATTGTAACAATTGAATCAGCTATACTGATTATTCAACGATATCAACATTAATTTTTGTTGAATACGGCATTATTCTGTAAAACTTGATCTA
This sequence comes from Pegoplata infirma, assembly GCA_963921195.1. Taxonomy (NCBI): domain Eukaryota; kingdom Metazoa; phylum Arthropoda; class Insecta; order Diptera; family Anthomyiidae; genus Pegoplata; species Pegoplata infirma. The sequence continues at coordinate 12,921,246 of OY992538.1, read as the reverse complement.
CAATGGGTTTACTAATTTTTCTACTAAGATATTTCTATGAGTGTAGAAATATCTTAGTAGAAAAATTAGTAAACCCATTGTAGATCAAGTTTTACAGAATAATGCCGTATTCAACAAAAATTAATGTTGATATCGTTGAATAATCAGTAAAGTTGAATCAACTTTTTACAACGCTTATACAGAATTCAATAGATAAACCAAAATAGAAAAAACAACCCTGTTCGTTAATTTTTTTTTTTATTATTAACGAGTGACGAGTGAGTTGGTAGCAATGTGAATCGTGTTTATCTCTTATAAAATCATTTTATGTGTTTGTTTTTTATAAAAATATTTAATATTATAAAAATAAATAAAAATAGGATCTGATTTGTAAATATTTGGTAAGTAAAAAAATACATTGATTACTTTATGTATTCATACTATATTAAAACTTTTTTTTTTCTAAGGATTTTGTTTGGTATCATCAGAAAACTGGAGAATGGCTTATGAGTGCATAACATGAATAAACGAAGTGTGTGTGAAAATCTTTGTGAAAATCTTCAAATATTGCAGCTTAAAAAGCCGACGATAATACAAAAATATTGTGATTTATGCTTAATAAAAGAATATTAACAAATAACAAGTTTTTTTTATTAATAAAATTTCTTATATTAACAAAAATATGAGTTGAATTTACAAAAAATAAGAGTTGATTTACAAAAAAACGAGTTGATCAACATTTACAAAAACTGACAATAATTTTTATTGAAATCAACATAAATATTTGTAGGGTCAAAATCAACAATGATTTCTGTTGAATTTACAGCGATTTTCTTTGGGAATACAATGATTTTTGGTTGAGTGTTGGTAATATTTTTTTCTTACCAAACAAAATTTTTTACCAAATTTTTGCTAAAATTATGCTTAATTAAAGTAACATACACTCAACCAAAAATCATTGTATTCCGAAAGAAAATCGTTGTAAATTCAACAGAAATCATTGTTGATTTTGACCCTACAAATATTTATGTTGATTTCAATAAAAATTGTTGTCAGTTTTTGTAAAAGTTGATCAACTCGCTTTTTTGTAAATCAACTCGTATTTTTTGTAAACTCAACTCATATTTTTGTTGATATAAGAAATTTTATTAATAAAAAAAAAAAAAGCTTGTTATTATTTGTAAATATTCTTTTATTAAGTATAAATCACAATATTTTTTAGAATTATCACCGGCTTTTAAAGCTGCAATACTTAAACACTAGATTTTCACACACCAGGGGCGTATCCAGGATTTTATTTCGGCGGGGGCCCAACATTTTTTCTCAATTTTTTTTTTTTGCAAAAAATTTACAAAACAGCACATGTTTTAGAATTTTTCTCGATCTTTTCCTTGAACTGATATACACAATCAGATTCTTCATTTTTGTGTAAGTTTAAAACTGTTGGGGGAAAAAAATAAAATTTTTTTTATATTTTTAAATTTTTTGAAAGACATAAGCCTTTTTTAAAGTGTGAATTGTATCAGATGCTGATACAAGATTCAGAATCTGATTTTTTTTTAAGAAAAGTCTAAGAGTCTATGACAATTTCCAGTTAAGACAGTTTTTGTTATAGAAAAAGTCAAAGGCTCTAAATGATATTTTCAATGGAAAACGTTTCTCCGAAAAAGTCACGTTAGAAAATGATTCTATAAACATATTCATAAAATACTTTTCCAAAAGAAAAGACTCCGGTTGTAAGACATTTTCCCATAATCTGAGATATTTCTAGTTTTTTTCAGATTCTGAAAAATTCTACACAAAATGTTTTAGATTCTGAGAAAATCTTCGCTTTTTCTATAAGAAAAATGATTCACATTCAGAGACCTTTTTAAAAAGAAAACAGTATAAAGAGTCTTAGATTCTAAAACATTTTTGCTAAAGAAAAACTCTCGGATTCTGAGAAAATTTTCCTATGGAAAAAGTCTAAGATTCTTAGACATTGTTCCTATAAAAAAGTTTCTAATTCTGAGACATTTTTCCTATAAAAAGTCTAAGATTCTTATGGAAAAAGTGCCACATTCTTCAACATGTTTCTTACAGAAAAAGTCTCAGATTCTTCGACATTTTTCCTATAGAAAATGTCTCACACAGAAATAAATATGGAGGAAACAAATTTGAGTAATCACTTGTTTAAATTTAAAAACAAAAATTGAGTAATTTTTTAATTGACGCAATTAAAAATTTACTTAAAAATTTCAAAAACAATTTAAGTAAATAACACAGCTCAACAAGAAAATGCGTATTGGATTCTGGTTAGTGATTTGGATAGTGTCTGTTGCGCTAATTCCAAATCCGGAGCCCAAATTTGTCTATCACGTCAGGATTTTGAGTAATTCGCGGTTAAAGTGCCGAAAAAGTGCATTTTTGACCCTTTTTAAAAGCTTATAAAATAAGATCCTGTCATGCAAATGACTTGGTATCAAGCTCATTAGAAAGCCTGTAATTTTCTCTTAAAGATTAGATAAAATGTTCTAAAAATTTAATTTTCGAAAATGTTAAAAAAATCATTAGCAAAAACCCTTCCATTTTTTCAATATTTAGTTTATTTACACAGTGTTTTTTAACAAATTTCCATACAAATTCATACGTAAATTTTAGATTTAAAGCACTTGTGGCTAATGATTTTCTTACCACTTTAGAAAATTAAATTCCAAGAAGATTTGATCTTGTCTGAAAGAGAAAATTACACACTTTCGAATGAGCTTGATACTAAGTCATTTGCATGTCAGGGTCTTATTTTATAGGCGTTCAAAAATGGTCAAAATGGGCATTTTTGACACTTTAAACGCGATTTTCTAAAAATTGTGACGTGATAGAAAAGTTTGAGTGGCCGTTTTGGAATCGGGGCACCAAACCCTATCAACTTTTTTTGGTTTCGTCCAAAACGCAGCGACAAACCTCAGATTTGTAGAGCGGTGTAATTTAATAAAAATTTAATATTTTTTTTAATTTTTTTTTAAACTCTCATAGTTTTTTGAATTCTCGTTTAGTTTATAGTTTTTTGTGTATGTATATGAAAGTTTGTAATCGTCTTTATAAAATTTTCCTATGTCTTTGAGACATAAATATGTTTGGTAAAGTTTGAAAAAACAAGTTTTTGGTTTTTTTTTGTAAAATAATTTAAAACTTTTTTAAACTTTAAAAAAAAATAAATAGATAAATTTTGAGTAAATTTTTAATTGTGTCCATTAAAAATTTACTCAAATTTTTTTTCAAACATTTAATAAATTTTTATTAAAAATTTACTCAATACTATTAAATCGTTTACTGGTGCAAAATTGAGTAATTTTTTACTCAATAGTATTAAAAATTTACTCAAATATTTTTTTTATTTTTTTCTGTGCAGATTCTCAGACATTTTTCCTATCGAAAAAGTCTCAGATCCTTAAACACTTTTCTATAGAACAAGTCTCAGATTCTGAGACATTTTGCCTATAGGAAATTGTCAGATTCTGAAACATTTTTCATATAGAAAAAGCCTCAGATTCTGAGACATTTTTTCTAAAGAAAAAGTCTCTGATTCTAAAAAATTTTTCCCATAGAAAAATACTCAGATTCAGAGACATTATTCTTATAGAAAAAGAGATTTTTACAATAGAAAAACTCTCAGATTTTGAGCATTTTTTCTATACAAAAATTCTCAGAGAAACAACTGAGACATTTTTCCTATATACAAGGTCCACGATTTTGAGATAATTTTCCTTAAGGAAAATTCGTTGATTCTGAAATATTTTTCGTGACATTTGAGACATTTTCCTAGATTGTAAGAAAAATTCTCAGATTCAGAGACATTATTCCTATAGAAAGTTCTCAGATTCTAATACATTTTTCTAGAATTTTTTCTAAGAATTTTTTATAGAAAAAATCTTAGATTTTGAGACATTTTTCAGATTCAGAGACATTATTTCTATAGAAAGTTCTCAGATTCCGAAACATTTTTCATATAGAAAAGCCTCAGATTCTGAAACATTTTTCATATAGAAAAAGTCTAAGATTCTGCGAAAAACGCTAATATTTTAAGGCATTATTCCTATAAATAAGTCTTAGGTTCTGAGAATTTTTTTTTAAGAAATAGTCTCGTTCTGAGAAATTTTTCTAAAAGACGAAGTTGCATTTTAAGATTTGACTAAATTTTACTTACAATTAGGTAAATTTTTGTGTACATAAAACTTTAGGTTCTAAGATATTTTTTTATTAGAATCTTAAGCTGAAAAATTTAAAATTCTAAGAAAAAATTTTCAGATTTTGAGTTTTTTTTAACAGAAAAAATTTCAGTTTCAAAACATTTTTCTTCAAAAAATTTTAGATTAATCTAAAATCTTTTTCTATTTTTTTTAAAGAAGATTTTTAATATTGTACTTGTACTTAAATTTAATACCAAATCCTGAAATTTGTGAAATCATTTGTATACGCCACTGTCACACACTCTTCGTTTATTTATGTTATGCACTCGTAAGCCATTCTTCAGTTTTCTAATGACACCAAATCAAAAACCTTAAAAAAAACAAAAAAAAAAAATATAATATAGTATGAATACATAAAGTAATCAACATATTTTATTACTTACCAAATATTTACTGGTCAGAATCTGATCATCAGATCCTATATTTATTTATTTTTATAATATTAAATATTTTTATAAGAAACAAACACATAAAATAATTTTAAAAGAGACAAAACAAATTTTACATTGCTACCAACTTGATAATACAAAAATGAACGAACAGGGTTGTTTTTTCTTTTTTGGTTTTATCTATTGAATTCTGTATAAGCGTTGTAAAAAGTTGATTCAACTTTACTGATTATTCAACGATATCAACATTAATTTTTGTTGAATACGGCAATATTCTGTAAAACTTGATCTACAATGGGTTTACTAATTTTTCTACACTCAACCAAAAATCATTGTATTCCCAAAGAAAATCGTTGTAAATTCAACAGAAATCATTGTTGATTTTGACCCTACAAATATTTATGTTGATTTCAATAAAAATTATTGTCAGTTTTTGTAAAAGTTGATCAACTCGTTTTTTTGTTAATTAACTCGTATTTTATGTAAATTCAACTCATATTTTTGTTAATATAAGAAATTTTATTATTAAAATAAAGCTTGTTGTTATTTGTAAATATTCTTTTATTAAGTATAAATCACAATATTTTTTATTTCCGGCTTTTTAAGCTGCAATATTTAAAGATTTTCACAAAGATTTTCACACACACTTCGTTTATTCATTGTATGCATTCATTAGACATTCTCCAGTTATCTGATGATACCAAAACAAAATCCTAAAAAAAAACAAAAAACGTTTTAATATAGTATAAATACATAAAGTAATCAATATATTTTATTACTTACCAAATAGTAACAGATCAGATCTTATTTATTTTTATAATATTAAATAATTTTATAAGAAACAAACACATTAAATAATTTTATAAGAGACAAAACACATTTCACATTGCTGCCAACTCACTCGTTCACTCGTTATAATAAAAAAAAAACGAACGAACAGGGTTGTTTTTTCTTTTTTGTTTTATCTATTGAATTCTGTATACGCCATTGTAACAGTTGAATCAAATATACTGATTATTCAACGATATCAACATTAATTTTAGTTGAATACGGCATTATTCTGTAAAACTTGATCTACAATGGGTTTACTATTTTTTCTACTAAGATATTTCTATGAGTGTACTAAGATATTTCTATGAGTGTAGTTAATTTTTTATCTAAAACAACCAAGTAAATTGCACGATAACGTAAATTACTTGCACAAAAAAATTATCGAAAGAAAACAGAAAAAAAAAAAACAAATACAGACCGCCATTTTCATTTTGTATTTTAGTGTGCGTGGTTCGTTAAATTGTTTGTGTTATAAAAACGTAAAAAGGAAATTGAAGAAAAAGCGTAGGCAGCAGTCACTGGAGAAAATTGTACAAAAAGGGTCAGTTGGTCGGTGGTAAATTAAATCCTACACAACATTTATTATATTAATATGGATTAATTGTGTGAAAATTTAACAAATATACAAATTTTTACAAAAATTTAATAAAAAAATTATTTTAGCATAAATGTGGTAATTTTTAGCATTATTTTTAGTCACCTTTTCTTATAATTTTGGTATATTTCAACATATTTTTTGGTATATTTTGCTTAAATACACTCAACCAAAAATCATTGTATTCCCAAAGAAAATCACTGTAAATTCAACAGAAATCATTGTTGATTTTGACCCTACAAATATTTATGTTGATTTCAATAAAAATTGTTGTCAGTTTTTGTAAAAGTTGATCAACTCGTTTTTTTGTAAATCAACTCGTATTTTTTGTAAACTCAACTCATATTTTTGTTGATATAAGAAATATTACACCCAAAAAATTACATAGTAGCATAGTTAAGAAAATCCATAGTTATTTCAAATCATTTTTAAATCAACTATTTATAATCAATAACAACTATGGACAAAGTTGATAACAACGATTTTTTTATATTTGAAAAAGCAAAATAAAAAAATGTCAGAAATAAAAATTAACAAATTAAAATCAAACGTTCAAAATGTTTTTTTTGCTAAATAAACCAGCACAATAGATGAAAAAAGGAGGACAACGAAAAATATGAACAAGGATGGAAGGATTTGGTAAGAAATATTTTCTTAAAAAATTAATTTAGCTGTACACCGAGCGTTTCTAAAGAAAAATATCTCAGAAAATTATTTATATTTTATAGAAAAATTGTCTCAGACTTTTTTCTATAGAACAAATCTCTCAGAATCTTATATTTTTTTACAGAAAAAATGTCTTGGAATATAAGATTTTTTCTATAGAAAATATGTATCGGAATCTAATATGGTTTCTCAGAATCTGAGACTTTTTTATAGAAAAAATGTCTCAGAATCTGGGACTTTTTTTTTTTTTCTCTAGAAAAAATGTTTGAGAATCCGATTTTGAGTTTGAGTCTAAGATTCTGAGTCATTTTTTCTATAGAAAAAGTCTAAAATTCTGAGACATTTTTTCTATAGAAAAAGTCTAAGATTCTGAAACATTTTTTCTATAGAAAAAGTCTTAGATTCTGAGACATTTTTTCTATAGAAAAAGTCTCAGATTCTGAGACATTTTTTCTATAGAAAAAGTCTCAGTTTCTGAGACATTTTTTCTATAGAAAAAGTCTCAGATTCTGAGACATTTTTTCTATAGAAAGTCTCAGATTCTGAGACATTTTATATATTGAAAAAATGTCTCAGAATCTGAGACTTTTTCTATAGAAAAATTCTCAGATTTTGAGACATTTTTTCTATAGAAAAAGCCTCAGATTCTGAGACATTTTTTCTAAAGAAAAAGTCTCAGATTCTGAGACATTTTTTTATAGAAAAAGTATCAAATTCTGAGACATTTTTTCTATAGAAAAAGTCTCAGATTCTAAGACATTTTTTCTATAGAAAAAGTCTCAGTTTCTGAGACATTTTTTCTATAGAAAAATTCTCAGATTCTGACATTTTTTCTATAGAAGAAGTCTCAGATTCTGAGACATTTTTTCCATAGAAAAAGTCTCAGATTCTGAGACATTTTTTCTATAAAAAGTCTCAGATTCTGAGACATTTTATCTATTGAATCAGAATCTGATACTTTTTCTATAGAAAAAATTTCTCAGAATCTTAGACTTTTTCTATAGAAAAAATGTCTCAGAATCTGAGACTTTTTCTATAGAAAAAATGTTTCAGAATCTGAGACTTTTTCTATAGAAAAAATGTCACAGAATCTGAGACTTTTTCTATAGAAAAAATGTCTCAGAATCTGAGACTTTTTCTATAGAAAAAATGTCTCAGAATCTGAGACTTTTTCTATAGAAAAAATTTCAGAATCTGAGAATTTTTCTATAGAAAAAATGTCTCAGAAACTAAGACTTTTTCTATAGAAAAAATGTCTTAGAATCTGAGACTTTTTCTATAGAAAAAATGTCTCAGAATTTGATACCTTTTCTATAAAAAAAAATGTCTCAGAATCTGAGACTTTTTCTTTAGAAAAAATGTCTCAGAATCTGAGGCTTTTTCTTTAGAAAAAATGTCTCAAAATCTGAGAATTTTTCTATAGAAAAATGTCTCAGAATCTGAGACTTTTTCTATAGAAAAATGTCTCAGAATCTAAGACTTTTTCTATAGAAAAAATCTCTCAGAGTCTGAGACTTTTTCTATAGAAAAAATGTCTCAGAATCTGAGACTTTTCTATAGAAAAATTTTCTCAGAATATGAGACTTTTTCTATTAAAAAAAATGTCTCAGAATCTGAGATTTTTTCTATAGAAAAAATGTTTCAAAATCTGAGAATTTTTCTATTGAAAAATGTTTCTGAGTCTGAGAATTTATCTATTGAAAATTTTCTATAGAAAAATATCTTAAAATGTTAGATTTTTTCTAAAAAAAAAAAATGAAATTTTTCTGTAGAAAAAATGTCTCAGTATTCATGATATTTTCTAGAGAAAAAATATCTCAATTTCTGACGTGTTTTCTATACAAAAAAAAAAAAAAAAAGATTACAAAATAATACATTTTTTTTTTTTCATATTTGCAGGTTGGCTTTGGATCCTACAATATTGGTGTTTGCAGTTTATATGCAATTTTAATAAAATAATGTTTATGAAAAAAAAAAAAAAACTCAAAATTTTGTTTTTTTTTGTATACAAATTATAGGGTATAATTAACTATTTATTAAATTACATAGTAAATATTTACTATGATTAAATTTTATAAAAAATTTAACTATGGGCCTAGTTGTTTACCTATGTTTATCAAACACATCGTTGTCATTAACTTTTCACATAGTTAATTTGTAGATTTAAATGACACATAGTCAGCAACAACTATGTCACATCAACTATGACAAAGTTGGGGCTATTTCACCTATGATATAGTTGAAAAAATAGTAATCATCAACTATGTAATTTTTTGGGTGTATTAATAAAAAAAAGCTTGTTGTTATTTGTTAATATTCTTTTATTAAGTAAAAATCACAATATTTTTTAGAATTATCACCGGCTTTTTAAGCTGCAATATTTCACCACAAGATTTTCACACACTTCGTTTATTTATGTTTTGCACTCGTAAGCCATTCTCCAGTTTTCTAATGACACCAAATCAAAAGCCTTAAAAAAAAAAACAAACAAAAGTATAATATAGTATAAATACATAAAGTAAACAATGTATTTTATTACTTAACAAATATTTACAGATCAGAATCTGATCATCAGATCCTATTTTAATTTATTTTTATAATATTAAATATTTTTATAAGAAACAAACACATAAAATAATTTTATAAGAGACAAACAAATTTCACATTGCAATGCATTGCTACCAACTTGATAATACAAAAATGAACGAACAGGGTTGTTTTTTCTTTTTTGGTTTTATCTATTGAATTCTGTATAAACGATGCAAAGATTTGATTCAACTTTACTGATTATTCAACGATATCAACATTAATTTTTGTTGAATACGGCAATATTCTGTAAAACTTGATCTACAATGGGTTTACTAATTTTTCTACTAAGATATTTCTATGAGTGTATGTACCTATATAAAAATATGTCACCAAGTAGGATTCCTCAATCTGACCCTAGTTTTTTTGCGTGTATGGTCTGATACGTTTCTTGCCATTGTGAATGAAAAATAAATACAATAGAAAAGTGTCGCGTCTGTCTACTACTAAAATAATACAACTCCTCACCACTGTTGCCAACTATTTTTAACCAAAAACCTCTAAATTTCACGAAAAAAGCGCTAGAAACCGCCAAAAATTAATTTAGCGGGAAAATTTAAAATTTTCCCGCTAAATTACAAAAAAAAAGCGCTGAAAACCGAAAAACTTGGCATTTTTGATTGACAAAAAAGAAAAATTAAAAAAAAAAACCTCCAAATTATTTTTTTTATGAAAATTTACTTTTCATTAAAAACGCGCAAGAAACCGCCGAAAAAATTTTAGCGGGAAAATACAAAATTCTCCCGCTAAGTTACAAAAAAAGCGCTAAAATTCGACAAACTTGGCGTTTTCGATTGAAAAAATGGAAAAAACCTCTAAATTTGTCCCACTAAATCCAAATAAAAAGCGCTAGATTTTCCCGCTAAAGCACCGTTCCCGCTAAAACCAATTTTCCCCCGCTAAATCTAAACAAAAAGCGCTAGATTTAGCGGGAAAACCTCCAACTTGGCAACAGTGCTCCTCACAATTTTTTTTTTAATGTTTTGACAGTTTTATATTTTTTTTGCACCGTGTTTTCATATAATCAATTTTTTAGAAATTTCCTATTTTCACATATTTTGCGTAATGAATATACCTGTTAAAAATCTAAATATATTAAATAGAATATATAAAACCAATTTAACATACCAGCAATGTGCTATAAAAGGATTAAAAACTTTAAGTTGTAAACAACAGGAAAAAATAAACAATTGGCAGATTAACAACAACATCGCCGCCGCCGCCGCCACCACCACCAACAACTACAATTGTGGTGTTAAACTTTTGGAACTGGGAAGATATACTCAAGTTCGGGCATATTCTAATATATCACCTAAACCAGCAGAAAAGGAGGATAATATAAAGAAAACGAATAATGAGAATGATCAAGATGAGGATAATAAACAAATGCCTGAACATGGTCAGGGACGTACGCTACCTCGTTTAATGGATTTTCCTGAAATAATGTGGCCGTCCATGTTAAATACCATTAAAAATTGGATAATGGTACAATTTATTATAAGACCGTATATGGATCGAGAATTTAATATACGTGATTTTTGTCAAGGAGCCAAAAAAGCAATGCAGGTATGGGAGTTTTGTAACATAGTGTCTAAATTTACAACCACCACTATTATCATACGTCAAAATGATGGTATACAATTGATGGTAGAGCACCAGCTCTATTATAGATTGCAAACAATCCAATGTCAAAATGATGCTTACCATCGAGTTTGGCGTTTGCAAATGTGACATCGAATTGCTTAGTGGTGGTTGCTAATCTAGACAGTGTGTAATAGCAAGAAAACACACTACAGGTGTTCGTTGTGGCACATCACAGAACTACCTCCCTGTGACATATCACAGACCTTACACATTTTACATAAAAACATCTATCACTTTTGTGAAAAAATGTCTCAAACCTCGAAAAATCATTGGACATGTCACATGTCCTTAAGGAACAAACATTTTTTCTTGACTTCATTTTTATACCCTCCAACTACAGTATGGGGGTATACTCACTTTGCCATTCCGTGTGTATCGCATCGAAACATCGGTAAATGACCACATAAAGTATTTACATATATTACACTGTTACTCTAAATCCAACATTCCGAATCGGAGTGGGATGAATCTAAATCGGAGTGGCATTTACACCGTCCGACAAAAATGAAAAAAGTCGTTAAACACGAACTGGATAATATACTAGGGACTAAATGTAGTAAAACTGCATTTACAGTTTTTCATTTCGTGATCCTGTTTCCTTTTAAAAGGACTTTAAAGTTTTAGAGGACTAGTGATATGAAATGAAAAAGGAGGATCTCCCCTAATTTTTATATTTTATTATTTTTACATATCACGAAAAAGGAGGTAAGTTACGTCCTTTCAAAACTTTATCCTTCAATGTCGTTCAAAATTTTCCAAAAAATATTTCGACAAAGTTTTCAAATGACTTTATTCACATGGCAAAATAAAAAAATGGAAAAATTAGGTGTGATCTTCCTCTTTCATTTGCTATCACCAGTGCCACCATAGGACAAGTACAAATATCTCAGAAATATTTTTCAAAATGTATCCTTTAAAACTTTGAAGTCCTTTTAAAAGAAAACAGAATCACGAAATGAAATTGTAAATCCAGTTTTACTCCATTTGATCTCTACTTTCAGACGTATATCATCCGGTTCATGTTTAATATTGGCTGTCGGACGGTGTAATAGACAAAAGTTCACCAACTTCAAAAAAAAAACTCCTGACGGTTTTGTTTTAAAACATGTCAACTTTCATTTGCTTTTGGTTTCATTCCATTCCGATTTAGAATGTTGCACTGTGTTATTGATCAGTAGGGATGAGATTTCCATGCAAATGCATGATTTTTGTAGATAGTCTAAAAACGATATCGACCAATTATGTTTCCGAATCAAGATTTTTGAGTTAAAATGGCATCGATTTGTTTTTGCATATTTTTGCATATTTTGATGAAAATGCATATTTTTGCATATTTTGGTTTTAAGGGCATATTTTGTGCATATTTCCAACTTTTAAGTGCATATTTTTGCATATTTTGGCATTAATTAGCAAAAACACAAATTGAAATTTATTTTAAAAACTATTTCAAATTTTAAAAATTAATTTTGAAAATAAGAAAAATTATTATTTTTCTTTCAAATTTTTTTATAGATTGTCTTAATTTCTGAAAAATCTTGCTTTTATAAAGTTTTAAATGTTAGTATTTAAGCCCGGCGTTACTTTTTTGCCTTTTAAAAAGTTTTTTCCTATGAAAGCAATATTTTTATTGCACACATTTTATTTTTTTAGTGCATATTTTTAGGTTTTTTAGTGCATATTTTGAATTTTTTAGCGCATATTTTAAGCGCATATTTTCGATTTTTTAGTGCATGAAAATCTCATCCCTATTGATCAGTAATCGATTCTAAGACATTCTAGCGATATCCGTCTGAGAGGCCATGATATAACCCAAAATAATAGATCTACACCATTTCCAATTGTTTTTCAGAAGTTATTAATTGTATTTCAGAATTTATCGATTGTATTTCAGAAGTTATCAATTGTATTTCAGAACTTATCAAATTTTTTTCAGAATTTATCAATTGTAATTCAGAATTTATCAATTGTATTTCAGAATTTATCAATTGTATTTCAGATATTATCAATTGTATTTTAGAAATTATCAATTGTATTTCAGAATTTATTAATTGATAATTTCTGAAATACAATTAATAAATTCTGAAATACAATTGATAATTTCTGAAATAAAATTAAAAAATTTTGAAATACAATTGATTATTTCTGAAATACATTTGATAAGTTCTGAAATACAATTGATAATTTCTAAAATACAATTGGAAATGGTGTAGACTTCTGAAGTTCAGTGAAGACTCCTGAAGTTCGGCACGTTGGTCCGAATTACTTGGAAAATCTTGTACTTAAGTATATACTTACAAGCGAAGTCTTCCTAGTGACACCTTCCGATCTTTTAATTTTTTATACCCTCCACTTAGTGATAGAGGGTATATATAAGTTTGTCATTCCGTTTGTAACTCATCGAAATATCGGCCTGGGACCCCATAAATTATATATATTCATGATGTCCGATCGACTTTAAGACATTTAAGCGATGTCCGTCTGTCTGTCTGTGGAAAATGCTAACGCGGACAAAATATTGCAGAGATGACTGAAACTTAACATATTTCTTGAAAGTTCTCCCGAGAAGTTTGGTATTACATTTGAGCGATATCGGTTCAGCGGTTCAAAAGTTATGAACGAAAATGTAAGCACACCTCAAAAATTTCAGTACATTCAACATAACCTAAAAATACAAAATGCTTTAATTCGGCTTCTGGTTGACATATGTGAACATAATTAAACACCAAATGGTATTTAAACAAGTACGAATATATTTTTTGATAAAAAAAAAATAATCGAGGATTTTTTTTACCAAAATCTTTTTTCGCGGAAATTTTTTTTTCAAAAAATTTTTTTTTTTTTAAGTAATTTCCTTTAAAATAAAGTTTTTTGCAATAATCCTTTTGAAATTGTGGAGGGTATCACTACATTCGGCAAGGCCGAATTTAACTTTTTTACTTGTTTATTTTAAAAAAAGTATTTAAATGTTTTAGGCATTGCAATGCATTTTAAAGGGTATTCATGGACACAGTCGAATTTAATTTTTTTAGTTGTTATACACATAAATCAAACCTTGCTTGATTTTAAATAAAAACAAATTATTTTACCATTCCAGGTTATTTCCTCAAAATTAATGAATGGTGATTTTACAACACTTCACAATCTAGTTTCATCGGAAGCGCTAACCGAAATTAAGCCAGTTATACAAAAATTGTCGGTATCACAAAGAAGACAATTAGAGGTTAAAGAATCGGACATCTATCTTACATTTCCCTATCAAATTGGCATTATTTTTGATGAAACTAATGAAGAGGCACAAAAAAGATGGGTAGAAATAACTATGGTCTTCCATGTACTCAGAGGTCTTCAGGAAATGCGTGAGTCGGGCGAAGAAATACCCTGGAATATGGGCACTTTGCCGGAATATCAAGATAAAGTTTTCGTTTGTAATTATCGTTTCATCAAAGAGTTCACCAAGGGTCAGGAGTCCGACTGGACGGTTAATGTTGTTAATCATTTCAAACCAATTGATTTAATCAATGAATTAAAGAGAGAATAGTGGATTCAATTCATAACCTTTTTTTGGATAAAAGTTTTGTTGTTCTTATCAGAAAATTTTTTTTTTCTTGATTTGTAGGTCGTTCATAATTTTTTAAATAAATTTTAAATGAAAATATAAACACTTTTGTTTTAACATTACTTTAGTTTTTATTATAAAAACAGTTTCTTTTTTCTATAATCAACATCAGATCGTTAAAAAAAACTACAACGCTCTTAAAATTTACTTTTTGCCAGTAGTGGCAGCTTGGGCAGCAATTTCATCTTCTTTAGCGTGCAATAGAATGAGTTCCTGCTTCTTATTGGCAATACGCTCCTCACGGCGCTTACGGGCCTCACGTACCTTTTGTCTTCTGGCTTCAGCTTGATCAGCCAACATTTTGCTACGTTGTTTCTCAGCCTTCTTCTTGTGGATATATTCCATAAGGACACGCTTGTTCTTGAAAACATTACCTTTGCACTTCATGTACAAGTCATGGTACAAGTGACGATCAATTTTCTTGCTATCACGGTACTTCTTTAACAAACGACGGAGTACACGTTGACGTTGCATCCACAAGAATTTTGTGGGCATACGAGCATTGGCTGTACCCTTGCGTTTACCAAAACCACAATGACGACCCTTGCGACGAGCTTCAGTGTTCTTACGGACACGATAGCGGGAGTGTACAACCACGGGTTTTTTGATAATCAAACCATCCTTAATCAATTTGCGGATGTTTTGGCCTAGAAAAAAAAATAAACCAAATATTTTATTATTTATATAAAAAAATATTTTTTGTAAAATAAATATGCACTTAAATATTTTTTATGCTGTAAATGTGTAGCTTAGAAGTTAACACAAAACAAGCAAGAACATTAAGAGCCACTCAAGACCTAGCATATAATACCCTACCCCAGTGTTTAAGTTCAAACACGGAGGAATTATATTATTCTTTTGTTTCACCTTTAAAAGGTTTAGAAAAGATACAAAAACCAAATTTAACTAAAATATGCTTCTATTTGAGTGAAATATGCTTTCGACACACCGATTAAACTAAATATCGACCTAAATTTTTCTAAAGGCCTGAATTCAAAAATAGCCCAATTAAAATCAAATTTTACAATGATACCAAAGCTCACTTTCAACACATTTTAATTAAATATTTCCTAATTTTAAAAATATAAAATTATTTGAGCCAAATTAAAAGAAGACGTTTGTATGGGGCTAGGTCTAAACAGGGACAGATGATTTCCAACTTTGATGCAATTTTTTTAAAATCACTTAAGTTTTAAATTTGATTGAATTGAAATTGCAACCTGTATCAACAGTTTCCTGACATGGTTAAATCGATTCAAAAAGCTATTATTAGTCAATCGGTAGGTCTAGGAACAATATTTTGGTTCAAGAGTTATTGTGCATTTTTGGTGAAGAATTCACCGCGGCGTTTGCGGTGAAGAATTGGAGGCGATAAAAATTAATAAATTTTCACTGCATTAAAAAATTCAACTTAGAAATATTTTTTAAAATTTTTCTAAAAAACGTCTACAAATAATTTTATTTTACAGCGCGACCTTCGTATCGCATTTAAT
This sequence comes from Pegoplata infirma, assembly GCA_963921195.1. NCBI lineage: Eukaryota > Metazoa > Arthropoda > Insecta > Diptera > Anthomyiidae > Pegoplata > Pegoplata infirma. Next base: position 12,905,221 of record OY992538.1, on the reverse strand, counting down.
ATTTGCTCAATCTGAAAACTATCAAGCATAAACTAAATCTTGAAAAATTTCCTTTATAACATTTTTTAAATGATAGTCGATTGATAATATTAAGGGGTTTTTATAGTCGACTTTGTCGATAACGAATTACATCTACTTTAGAACTGTATATCGATTCAAAGTTTTAAGAGAAATTGCCCATATCTCCTTCAATACTAATTTGATTAAGATGAATTTGGTATTCGATTAAGATGAATTTGGTATCGTTGGATTCCAAATAGATTTTTTAAATACCTTTAAAATTGAACAAATTTGGTAAAAATTGGTTCTCCCATTCTGGATTAACTGATTTTGAGCAAATTTTTATTTAATAGGTGTTTGAATTACCTTTCAAATGATATCAAATTCATCTTAATCGTATATGAATTGGCCGAGTTATGGGCAATTTTGTTTAAAACAATTAAGCGATATATCTATCGAAATATCACGACCAAAAGGTTCTATTTGTGCCCATTTCTTTAAGCAAATAGAAACTTGTTGTTCAAAGGTCTCGATATGTCTCCTGATTTTTTTTTTGTTAAAATCAGTATAAAAAGGACTATCTACAAAAAAAAAAAAAAAATTGGAGCGGTGTCGTTTAAGTCCAGTAAAGCCATCATGGGAATTTTTAATTGGCATTGAATTTTCATTGGCATTAGTTGGAACTAATGCCAACGCCAAAAAAAGCATTAGCATTTATTGCCAATGAAATTTTTTGGCATTGGCATTGTTTGTAATGCCAATGAAACGGCACAAATGCCTAAAAAAACTATTTACAATTGATAAAAAAAGCATTTTTTTTACAATAAACACATATTTTTTTTAAAAACTTAAAATGGCGATATCTTGAAAACTAATGGTGTTTTCTTTTCTGGCAAAAAATGTGCCTTTTTTTTGCATTTCGCCCCGAAATTTGTGTTTTTGTGTTCTTTTCTAAAAAAATGTCAACCCTTAAAAGAATATCGTGTTCTTTTCTAAAAATGTCTGCCCTATAAAGTACAAAAAAACTGCACTTTTTACCCCGTAAAAAATCACGGGGTTGAAATTGCCTTATACAACAGCTGACTTTTTCTATGTTGTTTTCTCAAAACAGCTGTTTAAAAATACAGGGCAGATTATTGCTGTATGTTGTGTTCTATTCCAGTCAAATAAAATGCAATTTTTTATAGGTTTTTTTTAGGTATGTTAAACATTTTAAAAATGTTTGCCCTAAAAAGGCAAACATTTTTTTTCAGAAAAGAAAACGCCATAAGCCAGATATAGCAAAATGGAGGGCATTTTTGGTTCTTAGAATCCCCATACTTTCGCGGGTCCTCTCTACTTAAGTAAAACTTAAGTCATCTATTATCATAACTTAAGTTTTACTTAAGTAATTTATTTTGATTTGACAATTCAAAAAAAAAAAAAAGTACAAAACAAAATTCAATTAATAATAAAAACATAAAAAAAAAAATCCAACAATTGCTCTTCTTTTCCTTTAAAATCCATGACCCATCAAATGGGTAACATCCAATCTTTTTCCTCAAGATTTTGTTGAAAATAATAAAAACGTTTGTTGGTGTGGAAATCTGAAGTCAAGCGGGTGGATCATTTTTCAATGATGACCCTAGCGCCTTGATCGTTTTGGTTCTAACAAGGCCCAAGGCAGATGATTGTATTGGAAAAGAAGAGCAATTGAGTGATTATAACCTACACCACTCTGTGGTACAGGTATCAAAATAGTATGTGATGAAGATTGTAATTACCCAAATTATTTGTCCCAGACCCACATTTAAGAATACTGATCTACTGTTCGTCCGTCTGATTGTCCATGTATCGTTGTAAACGTCTCCATGAAAAGGTTGCTGTTATTTCCAACAAGAATTAAGATTACCGGTTATGTTACCCACTTGATGCTTTAACATTTCTTAAACATTATTTTTTTATTTTATGGAAATACCTTTTATTTAAGAGTGGCGGAGATTTCCTATCAAATAGGTAACATAATCGTAATCGAAAAAAGTTTTGGTGGAAATAACAGCAACATTTTCATGGAGACGTTTGTTGGTGTGCAAATCCAAAGTAAAGCGGTTTGAGTATTTTTTAATGATGCCCTTAGCCGCGTTCTAAAATGTTAAGGTTCTAACAATACCCACGGTGAAAGATTTTAACGGAAAATAACAGCATTTGTGCGATTTTTCGTTATTTTACATAATTTTTGTTTTGTATATTTTTATTATTTTATTTTTTTGTATTCTTTTTGAATTGTCAAATCAAAATAAATACCTTGTGTTACCATATTTTTAGCATATTTTCTTTTTAACTTAAGTAAAACCGAAAAATCGAATTTAACTTAAGTAATAAAAAATACTTAAATAAATCTTAACTAAGATTTTACTTAAGGGGCATGTCACAGACTCAATTCCGTTCGGATTTGAAAAAAGTGGTTTACTCGTAAAACGCAAAGCGAATAATTTTTTTCGGAATGAAACCACTTTTATGCAATTCAATTCCACTTTGATTTTTGAAAATGATTTCATTCCGAAAAAATAATATTCGTTTTGCGTTTTACGAGTAAACCACTTTTTTCAAATCCGAACGGAATTGAGTCTGTGACATGCCCCTTAATATTGCTAATGCTTTGTTTTCATTAAGGCATTTATTAATGCCAATGAAATTTTTCATAATTGGCATTACTAATGCTACTAATTCCTTAACGGGCATTGACATTGATTGAAACAATGCCAATGCTAAAAATTTCATTGGCATTAGTTTCAATATAATGCCAATGAAATCGTCAATTAATTAGTCCATTTATTTAAATAGTCCCATGTATGAGTAAAGCCTACATTCCTAAGAGACCGAAGGGCTAGAAATATTTTTTTCTCAATTTTCGGAGCATGTTACAGTCAATTCCTTTTAAAGGTGGAATGCAATGTTCATTTTAAGGGGCATGTCACAGACTCAATTCCGTTCGGATTTGAGAAAAGTGGTTTACTCGTAAAACGCAAAACGAATATTATTTTTTCGGAATGAAATCATTTTCAAAAATCACAGTGGAATTGAATTGCATTAAAGTGGTTTCATTCCGAAAAAAAATACATATTTGCTTTGCGTTTTACGAGTAAACCACTTATTTCACTTCCGAACGGAATTGAGTATGTGACATGCCCCTAAATCAAGAGTTCACGGGAAACACGTTAATTTCTTAAAATTGTGAAATTTGTTTTCACGTTAAATAGACAAGGTACATTTTATTAAATTTGTGTGGCTTTTGACTTTAACGTAGTTATACTATATTCTTGCTTTTCGTTTTTGGAATAAAAAATATTCATGCAAAGAAACATGATAGCAGGCGCCGACCAGATCCGACAACAAAAAAGATTTGCATGATAAAAAGAGGTTTTATTTCGAAAGTTTCTTTAGTTTTGCGTTTAAAGACAAAAATTTTAATTTCACTTTTAAATAAAATAGACAGTGACATTTTCCTTTATTTTAGTTTTTGGAATTTGTTTAAATCCAGTGCCTAACCTTAAAAAACACAATGAACAGCTAGGTCTCTTAACATTTAGCTTTGTTTTTGTTTAAAACACGTTGCAGCATTAACACTTCCTAATTTCTAATATAATTTTATTTCACAACCATTAATTTTTGTTTTCATTATTTTTTTCACAAATTTTTGCTACTTACGGGAATTGGTATTGGCAATCTCATTGATTTCATTGGGATCCAACCAAACCTTCTTTTTGCCGCATCGCATAACAGAGGCTGCCAGCCTCTTTTGAAGTTTCAGGGAACTGTAAAAAACACGGTTTTCTTATTAAAATTTATTGTTTTCATTTAAAGCACACATTGCTAATGTTTTATTTGGTATTTCTACATAATGTTTGATTGTTTAAATGGTTTTTATTTACAAAATTCGTACCTCATGGTGTCGACTTGTAATCGTCGCTTTTCAGAAAGACAGGAAAAATTGTTAAACGGAAACAGCAGCCATTTTCGATTTTTTTTGACGTAACTTCGAATTCGAAATGTCAAAATGATTGATACAGGGTTGTATTTCTGATGTAGCAGTGTTGTATTTATTGTTATCATGCATAACCTAATAAGTCGTTATGCATGAAATGGCATAAAATTATAATAGTTAAAAATTATAGTTTTTACTTGTTTTTAATTATTTTGTTAGCAGCATAAAATATAAAAATTTTGTTAATAACTATAAATATATAAAATATAAATAAAAAAAAATAAATAACTATAAATATGTATTGTATTTTTTCAGCTGCAAATATAAAAACTATTCATATTTAGATTACTAAAAAAATTATAAGTAAAATATACGGAATTTTTTGAAAGTTGTTTTGGGACAACTACATTTTTAGTTAAAACAACTAACAAATGTAGTTATTTAAATTTTATTTTGTATGTATCAGAATATGAGACTTTTTCTAAACGAAAAATGTCTCAGAACCTGCGACCATTACTATACGAAAAATCTGAGACTTTTTTACGAAAAATGTCTCAGAATCTGAGACTTTTCTATTCGCAAAAGTTCTTAGAATCTGATTTTCTTTTTATACGAAAAATTTCCCAGATTCTGAGACATTTTTTGTATAGAAAAAGTCTCAGACTCTGAGATATTTTTCGTATAGAAAAAGTATCAGATTCTGAGATATTTTTCGTATAGAAAAAGTCTCAGATCTCAGACCTTTTCTATACGAAAAATATCTCAGAATCTGAGACTTTTTCTATACAAAAAATATCACAGAATCTAAGACTTTTTTCATACGAAAAATGCCTTAGAATCTGAGACTTTTTCTATACGAAAAATATTTCAGAATCTGAGACTTTTTCTATACGAAAAATATATCAGAATCTGGGGATTTTTCTATACGAAAAATATCTTAGAAACTGAGAATTTTTCTATTCAAAAAATGTCTGAGAATCTGAGACCTTTTCTATACGAAAAACGTAAAAAAAATAAAAATTCCAAATAAAAGTTGTTTTGTGAAGCACTCAGAAAATTATGTAAGTTACTACATGTTAGTTGTTTGTATATTTTACAGTAGCTAGTTGTTTTCAACTACAAAATCAGTTGTTTTTGTGTAAAAAAAATTAAACAACTGTTTCTGTTAGTTATTTTAAGTCGTTTTTTTGAATAACTAACAAAAAAGTACTGTAATGTAGTAACAGTTATTTAAAGTAGTTAATTTTATTTTTTTTATCTCTGAAAAATTTTCAAAGTTTTTTCCAAAAAATAAAAATAAATTTTTGTTTTTTTTTTATTTTTCACAACTTTAAAAAAAAAAAAAACTTGGGAAATATTTGGTCTTAAATTTTTGTGAAATTTTTTTTAAAAACAAAAATTATATATTGATTATTTTATTTTTAATACATTTATGTTGTTTTGACTACAAATGAAAGTAGTTTTTACTACATAAGTCAGTTGTTTTTTGTCAGTTAAAATAACTAACATTGTTAGTTGATTTAACTGAAAAAGTAGTTGACCCCAAAACAACTTACAAAGTAGTTATTTTAACTGACATTTTCAGTTGATTTTACTAACATAATTTTTTGAGTGAGGTATATAAAGATTTGGCAAACCCGGATCTTTTTATTAACATTTAAAAAACTTTATTTTTAAAATATCACTTTCTGAAATCATTTTTCTAAAGAAAAATTCTTACAGACTCCATTTAAATTAACATATTTCTACACGTTTAGGATACTAAGATAATTTAATGAAATATCTTTTGTGTATTTAACTCATTAAAATATTTGCAAACATACACTCAACGAATTATGTAAGTAAAATCAACTGAATATGATAGTTGAAACAACTACTATGTTAGTTGTTTTGGGGTCAACTGTATTAACAGTAAAAATGACAAACAAATATGGTTGTTTTTACCAGTTTTTACTTAAAACTTTTTAGTGCCAAAAATAGCTTACTTTATAGCTTTATTTTAATGAGCTAAACACAACTACAAAAAAAATAAAATCGGTCTAGCGTTTTTTGAGATATAACTATTTGAAATTTGAAAAAATTGCATTTTTTCCAACGTTTAAGAAATTTCTTAAAAAAAAAAATCTCAAAATTTCTTTTCCTCAACCCTTTCATAGAGCTTCACTCAGAAAATTATGTAAGTTACTACATGTATATTTTACAGTAGTTAGTTGTTTTTAACTACAAAGTCAGTTGTTTTTGTATGAAAAATATCAAACAACTATTTCTGTTAGTTATTTGAAGTCGTTTTTTGAACAACTAACAAAAAAGTACTGTGCCGAGTAACAGTTATTTAAAGTAGTTAATTTATTTTTTTTATCTCGAGATAGATCTAAAAAATTTTCAAAGTTTTTTTCCAAAAAATAAAAATGGGGCATTCCATGCCAAATCGGCATGGAATATTTTCCCAATTTGTTTACAGATTTTAGTACCCTTCGAAAACTCCTTCGTGGTAAATTTTCAGATTTTTTTGATGACCCGTTCAAAAGATATCGAATTTTTAAAAATTGTTAGTTTGTTCCTTTACTCAAACTTCTTTTACTCATAACTTCTTCAATAATGGTCCAAATTTAAAATTTTTTTGTTCAAAATTTTTGTTTTTTTACGTACTTTAAAAAAAAATTCCCAAAAAATTCTTAAAAGCGCTCTAGTATGCGATTTATAAGTTTTAAAATTTAAATCTCATTTTTAAAAATGTTTGTACTCTTCGATTTTTTTGAAATTTTTTTGTGTAAAACTTCTATCGATTGTAAAAATTTTTTGCCCAGGAGGATCGTGTGATAACGCTTATTACTATTTTTAAAAAATTTTTGAAAAAATTTTATTGTAATTTTCCAATCTTAAAATCATTTTTACTGCTCCAATGGTGCGTCATAGAGGGGTCATTTATAAGACCGACCCCATTAATTTTTACGTCTTAACATTTCTTTGGAACAAACGAATACCCTATCTCCAATTTCTAAGGGGGCTCCCACACAAAACGACATTTTTTTAAAATTTGCTCCAACCGCTCTAACTGCCCTAATAGTGCCCTTAGAGCAACAAAATGTATGACCGACCCACAATATATTTTTACTCCAAACATTTTCTCTGAACACACCTACCCTCTATCTCTACTTGTTAAGGCGGTCCCCATACAATTTTTTTATTTTTTGTAAATTTGTTTTATTTAATCAGCTTCTACCGGTCCAATCGTGAGTCCGAGAGGGGTCATTAGTGAGACCGACCCACATTTATTTTTGCCCTACAACATTTTTTAAAACATACCTACGCCTTATCTCCACTCCCTAAGTAGGCTTCCATTCAAAATTTAATTTTTATAAAATTTCCTCCAACTGTTATTTGTATGGAGCCTACTTAGGGAGTGGAGATAGGGTGTGGGTATGTTTTACAAAAATGTTGAAGGGTGAAAATAAATGGGGGTCGGTCTCACCAATGACCCCTCTCGGACGCACCATTGGACCGGTAGAAGCTGATTAAATAAAACAAATTTACAAAAAATAAAAAAAATTGTATGGTGGCCGCCTTAAAAATCAGAGATATAGGGTAGGTGTGTTCAGAAAAAATGTTTGGACTAAAAAAATATTGTGGGTCGGTCATACATTTTGTTGCTCTAAGGGCACTATTAGGGCAGTTAGAGCGGTTGGAGCAGATTTTAAAAAATGTCGTTTTGTGTGGGAGCCCCCTTAGAAATTGGAGATAGGGTATTAGTTCGTTCCAAAGAAATGTTAAGACGTAAAAATTAATGGGGATCGGTCTTATAAATGACCCCTCTATGACGCACCATTGGAGCAGTAGAAATGATTATAAGATTGGAAATTTACAATAAATTTTTTTCAAAAAATTTTAAAAAGTAGTAATAATCGTTATCCCACGATCCTTCTGGGCAAAAAATTTGTAGAATCGATAGAAGTTTTACACAAAAAAATTTCAAAAAAATCAAAGAGTACAAACATTTTCAAAAATGAGATTTAAATTTTAAAACTTAAAAATCGCATACTAGAGCGCTTTTAAGAATTTTTTGGGATTTCTTTTTTTTTTAAGTACGTAAAAAAACAAAAATTTGGAAAAAAAATTTGAAATTTGGACTATTATTCACACAAAAAATTATTGGCTAAAAAATTTCAATTAAATCTATTGATCAACAAAATTTAAATGAGTCAATTATTGTTTTGATCAACATTTTTGTTATTTTCTTTAACTATCAAAATACAAATTTTCAACATACCAGATTTTTTTTCGCTTCAATTTATTTGAATACATTAATTCAAAAATATACTTTTTACTACGGTTTTACTTTTTTTTATTGTCGGCAACATATTTGAAAGCAAAAAATATGAATTTTTTTTATAATTTTTCAATAAGCGTGAAATTCATTTGTTAAATCAATAATTATTTTAATTGACTTTAAATAAAAAATCCATCAAATTTTTGATCAAAATCGAAAAATGATTAATTGAAATAAAAATCAATTAATCACCTACAATTTGATGATTGATATAACAATTTTCTTTATCGGAGGAGTTTCAATTAAAAAATTAATTGAATCCGCGTTTTTGTTGATTGACTTTCGTTTTCAATTCTTTCTGTGTTGATGAAGTTATGAGGAAAAGAAGTTTGAGTAAAGGAACAAACTACAAATTTTTAAAAATTCGATATCTTTTGAACGGGTCATCAATCTGAAAATTTACCACGAAGGAGTTTTCGAAGAGTACTAAAAACTGTAAGCAAATTGGGAAAATTAAAAAAAAAATTTCCAAAGTGTCCGATTTGACATGGAATGCCCCAAATATTTTTGTTTGTTTTATTTTTCACAATTTTTTTTTTTTTTTAAAAAATTTGGTCTTCAATTTTTTTTCTGAAAAATTTTTTGAAAAAAAAAAATTATATATTGATTATTTTATTTTTACTACATTTTAGTTGTTTTGACTACAAATGTAAGTGGTTTTTGTTACATAAGTCAGTTGTTTTTTGTCAGTTAAAATAACTAACACTGTTAGTTGATTTAACTGAAAAAGTAGTTGACCACAAAACAACTTACAAAGTAGTTATTTTAACTGACATTTTCAGTTGATTTTACTAACATAATTTTTTGAGTGTTGAGGCAGCATTTCATTTAAACTTAAGTTAAGCCAACCCCGATCATTTTTACCCGTGACGCTCTTCGATAAAAATTTTGGATTTTTGGAAAAATTTCCACCAAAATTTTAGATTTTTCAAAAATGAAAAAATAAAAAAAATTCTGGCGATACATTATTTTTTATATTTATTTTGGCATTCTAAATATGCAAAAAAAAGAAAATTGAAATCGGGGTAGCGGTTTTCGAGATATCGCCATTTGAAATTTGTCAAAAATTTTTTAAAAATTAAGGGTTTTTCCTACATTTTAGAAACTAAAAAAAACCTAAAATTTTTTTCCACTGACTTTATCAAAAAGCTTAAGACAAATTTTAATTTAAACTTAATTTGAGCCAAATCAGAATATTTTAACCCATGCCATGCCCCCTTCTTTCAATGGTTGTAGTTTTGTTAAAAATTTTGATCGAAATCAGATAAAATTATCGGATTTGACTCAAATTAATTTAAAATAAAAGTTTTTCTTAAATTCCATGAAAGGGACAAGGTAGAAAAAATCGCCATATTTTGAAAATTTCAAATAGCGCACTGAAAAAAAATTATTAAAAACGGAAAAATTAACTAAATTCAAGGAAAATTGATAATGTCATGTTTTTTTTTAAGTTCATATTTTTCAACATTTTTTAATATTATGCCAATTTCACCAAAAAAATGGGAAAAGTTTTATTTCAATTTAGTTCATACACATTTGAGCACCCGATTGGATGAAGGCCCCATTGGGGCCTTGATTTTGGACTTTTTGTTGTGTTGGCAATATTTGCCGAGATACAAGCATTTTAAAATTTTCGAAAATGACAACTTTTTTTAATCTAAAGTTAGGACTCATTGAAGTCCACACATGTGAAGAGGACTGGCGGTTTTTGTATGAAAAAGATCAAACAACTATTTCTGTTAGTTATTTTAAGTCGTTTTTTTGAACAACTAACAAAAAAGTACTGTAACGTACTAACAGTTATTTAAAGTAGTTAATTTTATTTTTTTTTTATCTCTGAAAAATTTTCAAAGTTTTTTCCAAAAAATAAAAATAAATTTTCGTTTTTTTTTCACAAAAAAAACTTTGAAAATTTAACAGAGATAAAAAATAAAATTAACTACTTTAAATAACTGTACTTTTTTGTTAGTAGGTCAAAAAAACGACATAAAATAACTAACAGAAATAGTTGTTTGATATTTTTCATACAAAAAAAAACTGACTTTGTAGTTGAAAACAACTAACTACTGTAAAATATACAAACAACTAAAATATAGTAACTTACAAATTTTCTGAGTGAATGATTTTAAACATTTTGTTGTGTTGGCAATATTTGCCGAGATACGAGCATTTTAAAATTTTCGAAAATGACAACTTTTTTAAATCCAAAGTTAGGACTAATTGAAGTCCACACACATGAAGAGGACCGGCCAAAAATGGCCTCCATTTTGCTCTATCTCGCTTAGTTTTTGAGATATTGCCATTTTAAGTTTTTTGAAAAAAAAATCCCCAAGTTATAAACATTTTACTAAAAAAGTAGAAAAAACTTTCTCAAATCTAAGAAGATTAACTAATTGGTAGAAAATAACGTTCTAAAACTAAAGAAGAGGAATATGCCTTAAAAATAAAGATTTTTTTCATATATTAGGGGAAAATTTCTTTTGCGGTAAGAATTTCTTCGATGTATTAGGGAATTCCATTTAAGAAAATAATGAACTATTTAACAGTACATGAACTAAATTTTTTTTCCTTACAAAACCCAACTTTTAGATAAATTTAACTAAATTGTGGGAAAATTTATAAACTATTTTGAAGAAAATTTTTCCAAAGTTTAAGTTAAGTCTTTTATTGAGTGCGATATCTCTAAAAAAGTTCGACCGATTATTTTTTTTTTTTGATATTCGTGTTCAACACATCAAAACCAAAAAATTCAATGCTTTGATCTCCAGGCTCTACTGGTTTATTTAATCCGATTGGCTTCAAGTTTTAACCACATAACTTTAAGGTCTAGTAGAATAAAAATTCGCCTGAAAGCTCAAAATCGGAAGAAAATCTTTTTTTGTGGTAAAAAAAAAAAAAACACCAGTCGACTATAATATTTTTTTGAGTGTATGTGGGTTTTGTTAATTAAGTACATTTTATAATTATTCCTTGAACTTTTATTCTAGGAATAAACAAAATTTTTGATGTACGTAAGTTGATAGTATCTTGCTGTGTAGTTCAAAGTTTTTTTTTTTTAAACACATAAAACTTAAGTTACATTAAAAAACAACAAGCTAAATTGGTAATACTGGGATAAGCCGAATCTGTGAATACCCTCCATAGTTCCCAAAACATTTTTGAACACACATTTAAACCAGTTGAGAATGGAACAACTGATATTTTGCCATATTCATACAGACTGAACGGCACCTTAGACGATACAACCACACTCAAAAAATTATGTTAGTAAAATCAACTGAAAATGTCAGTTAAAATAACTACTTTGTAAGTTATTTTGGGGTCAACTACTTTTTCAGTTAAATCAACTAACAATGTTAGTTATTTTAACTGAAAAAAAACAACTGACTTATGTAGTAAAAACTACTTACATTTGTAGTCAAAACAACTAAAATGTAGTAAAAATTAAAAAATCTATAAATATTTTTTTTTTTTAAAAAAAAGTTGTGAAAAATAAAAAAAAAACGAAAATTTATTTTTATTTTTTGGAAAAATACTTTGAAAATTTTTCAGAGAGAAAAAAAATAAAATTAACTACTTTAAATAACTGTTACTACATCACAGTACTTTTTTGTTAGTTATTCAAAAAAAGTACTTAAAATAACTAACAGAAATAGTTGTTGGATATTTTTCATGCAATAACAACTGACTTTGTAGTTGAAAATAACTAACTACTGTAAAATATACAAACAACTAACATGTAGTAACTTACATAATTTTCTGAGTGCACCACATTGATATGATATGCTTTGATAAATAGTCGTTTCTTGTTCTATTACTGCTGTGTTTACATATTTTTAGTTTCTACAGAATTAAATTTTACAGTTTCCAACATTAAAAGTAAATTTTTAGTAATCTCAGCTCGTTTTAACCGCTCGAGCAAATTTATTCACGCGTTATATTACTTTTTTTTACATTCCTTCCTTTTTTTAACATCTGTCATAAGTGTCGCTTCTTCTAAGTCTGTACCAGGACTATAGGAAATATATAGGTTAAACATCTGCACCATCAAACTGTTTTTTAAAAGTTGTCTTTTTGAACAGACATATTTAAATCGATATATATATACCGATATTTGGAGGTGTTACAAACATAATGACAAACTCAAACATACCCTCTACCACTAAGAGGATGGCATTAATAAAACAAAAATATCCATATGTAAATAACGAATGATGTATTTCACACCTTTTCACATCTCAAAACTTAATGACGATAATCATGATGAAGGTGAGTCATCAGAAAAATTGTAAATATTAACAAAAGTTAAAGCTCGAATTGAATGAACTACAATGATCATGAAACCAAAAACAAAGATTAAAATTATGATTGATTGTGACCGAAAATATGATACCCTACACTAAAAAATGCCTGCGAATTTTGTACTCTTGCCCAAAACATTAAATCATGATAATGTTTTGCGGAAGATTTGGGTGTACTTGCCAAAGCAAAATTTTTTAAAAAAAATAATGTTATATTACTTTGCTATTCCATGCAAAACGAATTGAAATATCAGTCGAGGACCCCATTAAAAAACCAAAAAGAGCTGTACATTTCGTAAGTGAGTGCAAAAATAAGTGCAAAAAATTGTTTTTACACTTGTTTTATGTACATTTGATAAACAAATGGAAAATTTTTATGCGAAAAGCTTAGACTTATTGTTAGTGAAAAAGTAGTTTTGGTATAAAAAAATTATTTTTTTTTTACGAAAAACTAAATTATGTTAAAAAAAATTAATGAACCCAAAATTGTTGTTGAAAAAAAATTTTGATGAAAAAAAGTTTTTAATGAATTTTTTTGATGAAAAGAAAAATTTTTTGATGTGAAAAAAAAATTGATGAAAAAAAAATTTTTTTGGTGAGAAAAAATTGATAATAAAAAATTTGATAAAAAATGAACCCAAAAATTTTGATGAAAAAAAGTTTTTGATGACTTTTTTTGACGAAAAGAAAAATTTTTTGATGTAAAAAAAAATTGATAAAAAAAAATGAAAAAAAAAAATTTTAGTGAGAAAAAATTTATAATAAAAAATTTTATAAAAAATTTGATGAAAAAAATATGATAAAAAAAAATCATGAAAAAAAAAAATTTTGATGAAAAAAAAAAATTATGAAAAAAAATAATGAAAAAAAAATTTGATGAAAAAAAAATTTGATGAAATAAAAAGTTTGATGAAATAAAAAGTTTGATGAACAAAAAAAAATTGATGGAAAAAAAAATTATGAAAAAAAAAATTGATGAAAAAAAAAAATTTAATGAAAAAAAATAAATGAAAAAAAAAAATTATGAAAAAAAAAAAAATTGATGAAAAAAATTTGATAAAAAAAAATTAATAAAAAAAAATGATGAAAAAAACAAGTAGAAAAGTTAAATTCGACTTTGCCGAAATCTATGAATACCCTCCACAATTCCTTTTTTAAAGGAAAGTACATTTTTAACGTGAAAAATATTAAAAATTTTGATTAGAAATATTTTATTTTGAGTAAAAAACTATTTTTTTGTCATTTAAGAAACAAAAAGAAAAATTACAAATTTTTTTTTGAATGTAAAACATTTTTCGAGTGTACTGTTTTTTTTACTGTAAACATAATTCTGAGTGAATGCACGTACGTACATATGTACACGAAATAATGTCATTTTTGTAAAAAAAAACAAAACTTTTTTTTAGTGTAAATTTTTTTTTGAGTGTACAATTTTTTTCGAGTGTAATTTTTAAGTTACCAATGCATTTAAAACTGAACATGTTTAAAAAGCATTGCTTTAAAACTAAGTCAAGTTACCACCAATGCTTTTAAAACTTGTTTACGTGGCATTTAAGATGAACCCAATCTGAAATTCGGGGTTTCGCTTATAACTATTGAACCACTGGACCGATTGAGCTGAAATTCAATACCAAATAGATCTGGGGAACGGCAAAGATACATGCCACGTTTTAGCAGTCTCATTATTGTCTTTCGAAAGTTATCGTGTTTTTTATCTCGTAAATTCCCGAATAACCCTTGCCGAAATTTACTCTTTTGCTCATAACTTTTGAACCACTGGACCGATTTGGCTGGATTGCTGAATAAGTGTACTTCTTAGAATTTAGTTAATAACTTCTTAGAATTTAGTTAAAAATTCAAAATAGCGATATCTTGAAAACCACTGATGCCAAATATCGCGTTTTTTGAAACTCTCTTATGGTCTTTTGGCCTTCTTAGAAGCATATTTTTTTAAATACTTTTTTTATAAATGGCTCATTTTTGAACAGCCTTTTTTAAGAAAAAGTATTTAAAAAAAAATTGCTTCTAAGAAGGTCAAAAAATCCTAAGAGAATTCCAAAAAAAGCGCTAAATGGCATCAGTGTTGAAAACTAAGCAAGATAGAAAGTACTGCAAAGAAAAATACAAAATACCCTAGCTCTACCCTAGCTCTACACATCTGTCGGGGTCCTGAGTCCCTAATTTTGAATCTAAAATTTCACATTCCAGAGATTTTATATATGCCCATATATCGATAAATACTGTCGGCATGCGAAAAAGTTTGTAGCCATTTGCTCGTAGAAAACTACCGCAAAATACCCGAAAGCCCTTAGAATAATAGTTTTTGAGATATCCAGTTTTTAAGATTCTCAAGACCCTATCAGGACCCTTATTACCGTATATCAAAAACTTAGCAAGGAACAGCGAAACGGACAAAAGTTTTGGACCCAACGGGGTCTCGAGTCGACATGAACCTATTAGTCGAGTCGACATGAACCTATTAGGGTCTTGATCCAATCTAGTCCTAAAATGTAAATGAATTCATTTAAAATAAAAAAAAAAAAACTTATTGTTAGAATGTTTTTCAGAGAAACAAAAATTGAAGACCAATTTTTTTTATTTTTTGAAAAACCAGTGAAAGAAAAATTAAAATAATGAGTTTTTTTTAAACATAGAAAATTTTTCAGAGATAAAAAATAAAATTAACTACTTTAAATAACATTTACTACATTACCGTACTTTTTTGTTAGTTGTTCAATAAAAGACTTAAAATAACTAACAAAAATAGTTGTTCGATATTTTTCATACAAAAACAACTGACTTTGTAGTTAAAAACAACTATCATAAAATATACGAACAACTAACATGTATTAAATTTAGTTAAATAAGTTTAGTTAAATTTTACTAAATTGTGGGAAAACTTATAAACTTATAAACTATCATAAAATATACGAACAACTAACATGTATTAAATTTAGTTTAATAAGTTTAGTTAAATTTTACTAAATTGTGGGAAAACTTATAAACTATTTTGAAGAAAATTTTTCCAAAGTTTAAGTTAAGTCTTTTTTTTTGAATCAGGATCTGCGCCTGATTCAACCGAACATGCCGCGGTCCAAAGTTACACTACACTCAAAAAATTATGTTAGTAAAATCAACTGAAAATGTCAGTTAAAGTAACTATTACAAAGTAGTTATTTTGTTATTTTGGGGTCAACTACTTTTTGAGTTAAATCAACTGATAATGTTAGTTATTTTAACTGACAAAAAACAACTGACTTATGTAGTAAAAACTACTTATATTTGTAGTCAAAAAAACTAAAATATAGTAAAAATAAAAAAATCTATAAATAATTAATTTTTTTTTAAAAAATTTTCAAATTTTTTCCAAGTTTTTTTTTTTTTTAAAAAGTTGTGAAAAATAAGAAAAACAAAAATGAAAAAAAACTTTGAAAATTTTTCAGAGATACAAAAAATAAAATAACTACTTTAAATAACTGTTACTACATTACAGTACTTTTTTGTTAGTTGTTCAAAAAAACGACTTAAAATAACTAACAGAAATAGTTGTTTGATATTTTTGATAAAAAAAACTGACTTTGTAGTTGAAAACAACTAAATACTGTAAAATATACAAACTAACATGTAGCAACTTACATAATTTTCTGAGTGTATGAATTATGTTTCATTTCTTTTATTTGTCATTAACAAGGAGAGGACTTTCATGCAAATGCATGTTTTTTCCTGTTCGTCTTAGAACAGCATAAACCAAATATCTTTGCTAATCAAAGAATTTGCTTGAAAATGGCATCGATTCGTTAGTGCATATTTTTGCATATTTTACCGAAAATGCATATATTTGCAAATTTTGCTATTATTTCGCTATAAATGCATATTTTTGGGTTATATTTTGTATAAAATTTTAGTTTGGGTTTTTTTCGATTTTTAATGACCGTTTTATGGACATCGTTAATTTTTTTCGAGGTCAATTTTTGAATTTTTTTTAAATACTTGTCCAACCAAAAGGATTTTTTTTTCGTTAATAAGCTAACAAAGTAAAAATTTTAAATCGAAATGAAATTTTTGAATAATGTGGAGATTTTTGTTTATAAAACTAAAAATGCACTATTTTTATAATTTTTAGTGCATATTTTTATACCCTCCACTCTAGTGATAGAGGGTATATATAAGTTTGTCATTCCGTTTGTAACACCTCGAAATATTGATCTAGGACCCCATAAAGTATACATATTTATGATCCTCGATCTATTTTAAGTCGATCTAGCGATGTCCGTCAGTCCGTAGAAAACACACTAACTTTTGAAAGACTTTTCAGAGGCTACTGAAGTTTGACATATATGTTGGTCATTTGCCTGGCCAGGTTGGTATTGCAATCCAGCCAAATCGGTCCAGTGGTTCAAAAGTTATGAGCAAAAGAGTAAATTTCGGCTAGGGTGTTTCGCGAATTTACGAGGTAAAAAACACGATAACTTTCGAAAGACAATAATAAGAATGCTGAAGCTTAACATGTATCTTTGCCGTTCCCTAGGTCTGTTTGGTATTAAATTTCAGCTCAATCGGTCCAGTGGTTCAAAAGTTATAAGCAAAACCATGAATTCCAGATTAGTTTCATCTTAAATGCCTAGAGTGTTCAGCCGATTAATTATTGTTCGATTAATCGAACAATTTTAGATGAATAACTGTTCGATTGATTTAAAATTGCTAATTTCGATTAAAGGATTAATCGAAGGATTTATGCCGATTAATCGAATAAAAATAATAATAAGTTTTTCTGGAAACATGTATAATTTTTTAAAAGTTTTAAGTCAAATAAACAAACCAAAGGTATGTGATCATTAATATTAAAAAAAAACAGTCATGTTTACTAGAATGGTCCTTATTTGATTTTTTTCGGATTTTTGCTGCTCCTGATTCTTGGATTTGTTAAACGGATAAAAATAAGTACCTAATAAAAATTTACTCTATGACTGTGCTAAAATCGGTAAAATTTTTGAGTTTTGAGCAAAAACCCACTAAATTATAAAAAAATTAAATAACAAAAACAAAACAGATAATAAATACAAAATGTTTGTTATATCGGAAATCTATATAAATTTGGCAACAAAACCAATTTTTAAATTCTTTACATTTTTGAAATCTCCAAAATTATTTTTTTTTAAATTTTCTCAAATAAAATTGCAGAAAACTAAAATTTTTGTAAATTTTGTAATGCTTTTACGTTTTTTTTTGTTTATAAAATCGTTAAATACTTGTTATTAATATTGTTTATTTACTCAAGTAAAATTTTTTCTAAAAATGTCAGAAAAAAATCCTGAAATTTTTAAAATTTTTGAATTTGGAATTATTCGATTAATTGAACAATTTTAAAAACTTATTCGTTTAATCGAATAAATCAAAAATACCAAATGTCGATTAATCGTTAAATCGAACAATAAAAAAAACCCGATTAATTGAACACCATATAAATGCCACGTGTTTAACAAGTTTTAAAAGCATTGGTAGTAACTAAACAATGCTTTTCAAACTTGTTTAATTTGAAAGCAATGCTTCTTAAACTTGTTTAGTTTCAAAAGCATTGGTAACTTAAAAATTACAATCGACAAAAAATTTTACACTCAAAAAAATTTTACACTAAAAAAAATTTAGTTTTTTTTTTTACAAAAATGACAATATTTTGTGTACATACGTACGTGCATTCACTCAGAAATATTTTTACAGTAAAAAAAACATTACACTCGAAAAAAATTTTACACTCAAAAAAAAAAAAATTAGTAATTTTGCTTTTTTTTTTAAATGACAAAAAGAGTTTTTTACTCAAAATTAAATATTTCTAATCAAAATTGTTTATTTTTTCATGTTAAAAAATGTACACTCAAAATAATAACTCTGTTAAATTACAGAAAAACTCTGCTAATTTAACAGAGTACACCATACTTTTCCAGCTAACAACATTTCTTGGTAATTTTACTAAAAAACTCTGTAAAATGAATTTGACAGAAAAAACTGTTTATTTACAGAGCTTATAGAAAAATATTGGTTAAATATGAAAGCTTTTTACAGAGAAAACTCTGTAATTTTACTATAAAACTCTGTAAAATGATTAGGACAAAAAAACTGTTAATTTACAGAGTTTCTAGTAAAATATTGGTTAAGTAAACCACCATTTAGCAAAGAAAACTATGTAAATTTACATATATTTGTAAAATGCATTTGATGCAAAAAAAAAATTTACAGAAAAAACTCTGTTAATTTATAGAGTTTAGTTAAATGCATGTTATTTTGTAAAATTTTTATAAGATTTCTGAAAAAAAAAATTTGGTAACTTTTTTTGCTACTTTTTCAACTTTTCTCACAAAAAAAAATATACAGATAAAATTTTGATGTTTGGTAACAACAACAAAAACTACTCAAAACAGAAAACTTTTTTGGTTATAAAAAATACGAAGTATTTTGCTTAGATCTGTATTTTAGCAGAAAACTCTCTTAATTATCTGTAAAATTAAGATTACGAAGTAAAAAGTAATATAACAGAGGAAACTTTGTTTTTTTGTCACAACAAAATACAAAATATTTTCATTAAATCTGTATTTTGACAGAAAACTCTGTCAAATATCTGTTGAATTGAGATTACAGTCATTTTACAGAGTATTTTACAGAGCTATTATTTTGAGTGTACTATTCTTTAAAAATGCATTGTGGAGGGTATTCATAGATTCGGCAAAGTCGAATTTAACTTTTCTACTTGTTTTAGTTTTTAGTGCATATTTTAAGGTTCTTTAGTGCATATTTTAGGCGCCTAAAACATAGTTTTTTAATGCATGAAAATCCTGTCCATGGTCATTAAGTTTAAATTAATTTGTAATTCTTATATGTACTCTAATATTTAAGTATTTGAAAATGTTTTGGAGATGTATCTAGAATATTTTTTATTTTTGTAATTTTGGAAATCTTTGGGCTTGAATTTATTTGCGTCAAATTAGCTTAACTTGATTCCTGAATAACCTTTTTTGTTTGTTGAACCATTAAAATACAAAAAAATCAAGGTTAACATTAAACAGTCATGTTTTTTTTTTGTGTAAAGTAATAAAAACACTTTTTGACGTAAATAAATATATTTTTTTTTTAATTTTAAGGAATATTTATTTTTTTACTAAATGTCATTGATTTTTTACCGACTACTGACTGATTGTTTGTAAACAAGAAATTTTTGCTCTTTAAACGTTCATTGTCTTGTTAAAGTCCTGTAAGTTGTTCACCGGTGAGAAAAAAAAAATGTTTCGAAACATCAAATAATTTGTATCGAAAATTTTACAGTCATATGTTTGGTTATGTTTCGCACATCGGCTTACATAAAATAACTTTAATTTACAATATTTTTTAGTAATTTTTTTCGATTTATCTGAAATAATTAATGTTTACAGTGCCATTTTAATTCTAAATATCAAATTTCACCGCTTTTTAAAAGGTCTGAAAATTAAAAAAAAATTTGCTGCAACATATTTTAGGTTATTTTACCGGCGTTTGGGGTTTTCACCACCGAACAGAATACCTCTTTAGCAAAATTTTAAAGCTTTTGTAAAGCCAGTGTGAAATTTACGTTTTTTTTTTTATGGATTTTGACAGATTTTCACGTGAAAATCGAGCAACTTACTTAGTTTAAGTCTGAAATGATTTTAAATCTTATTTTTAGGTTGTCTCAAAACAACCTAATATACATAAATAACTTTTGTTTGAGTTGACATTAATTTTTAATTTTTTATTTATTTTGGTTTTTTGATTTTTTTTTGTTTATGTATTTGTTATTGCAACAAACGGTGTTTTTTGTGTTGGCCATTAGTTCGATGGATAGATTTAAATATGGGTTTTCTTTTATTTTTGGATTTCAGACAAATACTAAATGAACACGTTGTTTTCGAAATAGTATCCCCGTATGCACGTTAGTGTGTAAATTTTTAAAGTTCGTTTAGTTCAACATTAGTTAGACAGATAGTAAAGCTCTCACAAACAAATCATGTCAATTGAAATTCAAAATTTTGGTGTTTTTTTTTTTAAACGTCATTTCTATCAGCTACTGGCCAAAAATCCACAAAAAAATATCATACAAACATCACGATATAAAAGCCCCTAGTCATAATGTGTGTATTAGGGTGGAGCAAATTTTAATTTTTTTCGAATTTCAAAATCGTAGGGTCAGAATAATTGCCTTTTAGTGCCTCCACAATGCCTTAGTAAACTTTATGACTCAAACAAAAAATTAAACAATTTTAATTAGAAATATATTTTATTATGTAAAAAACTTTTTTTTTGTCATTTTTGTAAAAAAAGAAATTAACTACATTTTTTTTTGAGTGTAAACATTTTTTTTGACTGTATTTTAATTAGAAATGTTTTATTTTGAGGAAAAAACTTTTTTAGTAAATTTTTAAAAAAATTGACAAACAAATTTTTTGAGTGTAATTTTTTTTTGAGTGTAAAATTTTTTTTGAGTTTAAAATTTTTTTCTAGTGTATTTTTTTTAAATATTTTTAAGCGACAAAAATGCTTTGCAAAATATTTTTGTGGCTTACTAATTTTTTAAGCTTTTTTTCCGTTTTTTCCAACACGTGAATTTAAGGTGAAACCAATCTGAAATTCATGGTTTTGCTCATAACTTTTGAGCCACTGCACCGATTTTGCTGAAATTGAAACCAGACAACAAAAACGACACAACAAATGAACAGTTCATGCGAATAATGACCAATAGACAATTTGTATAATTTTACAAATGACGATAAAAACGCAGGAAACGGTTTAAAACTTATATTTTTGTGAACTTTTTTGCATTAATGGATTAGTGCATTATGCAAAAATGTTGGAAAAAATATTTGTTTTTAGCCGTTTCCTGCGTTTTTATCGTCATATGTAAAATAATACAAATGGTCTATTCGTCCTTATTCGCATGAACTGTTCAAATATATCTGCATAGCTTTAGTAGCCTCAGGATTGTCCTTCGAAAGTTAGCGTGTTTTTTAACTCCTAAATTCGCGAAAAACCCTTGCCGAAATTCACTCTTTGGCTTATAACTTTTGAACTACTGGACCGATTTTGCTGAAATGTAATTCCAACCTAGCCAGGCGAATAACAAACGTATATGCCAAACTTCAGCAGCCTTAGTAAAGTCTTTCAAAAGTTAGCGTGTTTTCAACAGACAGGCGGGCGGACAGACATCGCTAGATTGACTTAAAATCGATCAAGGATCATGAATATGTATACTTTATGGGGACCTAGACCAATATTTCGTAGTGTTACACTAAAAAAAAACTTGTACAGTTACAATAATTTTGTAAATAATTTTTACCAATAATTTTGTTTTTTTACAAGCTTTTAACCAATAAAATTGTAAATTTACAATTTTTTTGACGCGATGAAACTTACAAGGAGGTCTTGTGATTTTACTAGATTTTTGCTACCTCCAATTTTACGAGAATTCCTAGTAAAAATTACGAGCTTTTTGTAATTTTACAAGTTTTTTAGCAATAAAATTGTTAATTACAACTTTTTTGGCAAAATAAAACATACAAGGAATTCTCGTGAATTTACCAGTTTTTTTTTTTTTTTAAAAAGTTGTAAATTTGTAAAATATTAAAAAAAAATGTAAATTTCGATCGAAATTTTTTGTTAAAAAACAAGAAAAACTGTCAAATAGTGGTAAAATAGGATTACGAAACTTTTTCTAGTAATTTAACAAGGATTTCTTTTTGTGTGTAACAAAAAACAAGTAGAAAAGTTAAATTCGACTTGGTCGAATCCATGAATACCCTTCACAATGCCTTAGTAAATTTTATAACTTAAACAAAAAGTTCAACAATTTTAATTAAAAATATTTTTTTTTTAATAAAAAACTTTTTTTTTTGTAATTTTTGACCAAATTTTTTTTTGAGTGTAAATTTTTTTCGAGTGTATTTTAATTAGAAATGTTTTATTTTGAGTGAAAAACGTTTTTTAGTAATTTTTGTAAAAAAAATTGACAACATTTTTTTTTTGAGTGTAAAATTTTTTTCTAGTGTATTTTTTTTTATTGTAAAAATTTTTGGGTGACAAAAATACTTCGTAAAATGTTTTTGTGGCTTACTGAAAAAAGGAAGATATGCTCCACCCTAGTGTGTATCTTTAACCGGTTTTAACAAGCTTTTCCTTAAGATTACACAGAAAGAAATATTTTATGTTAAATTACAGAAAATTTCTAAATATAAATCACAAAACAAATGTTTTGACATAATTAACTGCTCAACTAATTTTATCATACGATCTTTACACACTGAAAAAAAAAGTATATCAGATTCAATAACAAGTATACGAGATTATTTTAAATCTTTTATTAAAAAAACTGTACAATTTAGATGTTTATTCAAAGTTAATTTTTAACAGAAAAACTTTGCCAATTCAACAGAGTACACCAAATATTTCCACCTATCAGCTATCAATAAAACTTGGTAATTTTACTAAAAAATAACACTAGTTTACAAAAAAAAAAAAATGGCGATCCACGACATTTTGCATTGATTTTCCATATTGAATCTAAAGCTGAATCCGTGAATTAAGTCCAAAAAATTTAAAGTAGAACCGTTTTCGAGATATTGCTAACTTTTCAAATTTTCAACTTTTTAAAAAAATGGTTTTACCGAAGTAAAAATATCTTCAGAACAAATCGGTGAATTTCTTTCGGGGTGATTTTTACGATTTGTAAGAATAGAGCCAAAAATACCGTTATGAGGGGGAGTTAGAGGGTTAATATTTGCCATAATATTTTCTAAAAAGTTGCTGAAAAAAAGTCTACACCTCAAATGTAAAGAAAACATAGTTCTATATACCGATATACTGCAAGAACAAGCCAAAGATGGGAAACTTTAACCGTGGGTGGTGGTCCAATAACAAGTATCTTTTTGGTGGGGTGGTCCAATAACAAGTATCTTTTTAAAAATGCAATAAAATGATCAATACTCAACTTTTTTGGAATGTTATGGCTTTATTTGAAAGAGCAAACATTCCCATTTTTTATGGCAAACGACTTCATTGATGCGTCCTCGGCTTGCTCCGCTGTATCGCGTTGTAGCGCAGTACTGCGTTGCCAAACTGTTCGATTTTCGAAAAAATGTTTTTAACCGAAATAAAGCACTCAAATGAGGTTATGTTAGCAAACAAATTGCTACATCTTGAGATCGGAAAACCCGAACGGTATTGTTAAGAATCCAATTCATCTATAGGAAGTAGAGATGGGTGAATTTTGACGTGAGTGAATTTTGACT
The DNA here is from genome assembly GCA_963921195.1 of Pegoplata infirma. NCBI lineage: Eukaryota > Metazoa > Arthropoda > Insecta > Diptera > Anthomyiidae > Pegoplata > Pegoplata infirma. The sequence continues at coordinate 12,881,344 of OY992538.1, read as the reverse complement.
CACGCATGATCACGCTCACGAAATAAAAATATTTTTCTTACGCTCACGAAATAATCACGCTCCACGAAATTAAAATAAACAAATTTTTATTTTACTTTTTTTGATTTCTTGCACAAAAAGTATATAATTTCCTAAAAAAACAATCATAAAAATTTATTTAAATCAAAATTTTTTATTAATTACCCTCAAAATTCAATATTATGACAATTTTCTTACTTGTTTTCTATTTCCGAAGGCACAAAACAATCACGCAAACTCACGAAACAGAAATTACTCACGCACGCTCACGGACAAAACTATTTTTACTAATCACGCGCACTCACGATCACGCATGATTCACGCGGGAATCGCGTGAATCACGAAAAATTCGAAGGAAGCATCAGATTTCAGTATCATTTAGCATCATTACGCAATACGCATTCAGCATCATTACGCAATATTTTCAAAAATACAGCTGAAAACCCCATTTTCGTCAAAGATGAGGCTACAGAGCCATGATTACCGACTTTTTGTTGGCCGTAATAGAATATATCAACTTGGATGACATTTGTTTAGAGAAGGATGTCACAATATGTCCCACAGTCCATCAAAAAATCGATATTTGCGCACTTAGTTCGGAAATCGTGTTTTTAGCCATATTCGCGGTGACAATTGCTCACTTCAGAGCTGCGGTTTAAACCCTTTAGACATTTTTTTGAGGGGTCTTGTTAAAGATCCATGCAACATGGGAAATTCAGAAATATTCTAGGCCCTTTCGACGAATATCGTTCAAGCCATTCGGGAGATAAACCCAGAAACATTAGAAAAATGTGTGCCGAGGATGAACTACTGCGGAGCGAACCCAGGCAGCCGCATGAATGAAGTCGATTGCCATAAATAATGGGAATATTTGCTCTTTCAAATAAAACCATAAGGTTCCAAAAATATTGAGTATTGTTGATTTCATTGCATTTTTAAAAAGGTACTTGTTATTGGACCACCCTGTATAATTATATAATTTTTAATAATACTTAACCGTCTTTTTTGTGTCTCCTCTACTAGAATCAATAGTCGGAACCCCATAATTTTGCAAAAAGTTTGAATTGTTGTACATTGTAATAATAATAATATATTACTATAGTAATTTTGATCCCATGATCAAGTATTTTTATTTTATTTTTTAAATGAAATAACAAAACATTTTTAATAATTTCAACCTAAACGACAACTGCTAACAATGACCGTCGCCTCGTTGTAGCGACTAAACCAAGAGTTCTGGTGGGAATCGAACCCACGACCCCCAGTTTCAAAGGCTAGCACGCTACCAACTAACCTACAGGGGACCGATTTCAGTATATTTTCCTGCTAAATATAGCAAACAATTTTTGCTGCAGTTGAAACCCCAAAAACTATTGCAGTAAAATTTTTTTGACTACACTACACTTTTGGAGAGCAAACTTTGGTCTAATAAATATTTAAAAAAAAAATATTGATGCCAGTTTTAGGTTTCAATCAAACTTGTTATGTAATTTTTTAATAATACTAATTTTTTTGCTCATATTAATTTTTTTTTTGTTTGTAATTAATCATTTCATTTTTTTTTACAGTGTATATGTAGTAATTCATTTGGTATATAAAGACTTAACAAATTCAAATTGAGTGTAATATTGTTTAAGCCTTTAAACATAACAGTTATCAAAAAAAATGTAAGTCATGATAAAATATTTTTTTATTTTAAACAAAAAAAAGTGTGAAAAAAATTAATAACAAAAAAAAAAAAAAAAAAGATTTTTTGAAAAAACCCCCCAAAAAAAGTGAAAAGTGTGAATTTCTAGATATAATTAAAAAATAAGAATTTCTTGAAAAATTAGAATAAAATATCAATTTGTTTACAAAACCAGTCATGAAGTTAAATTAAAAATTTTTAATATTTTTATATACGTTTAGAAGTGTTTATTAAAAAATTTCCAAAAAAAAATTTTAAATTACAAAGTAATTTTTTCTTATAAGGCAGTTTGGTAGTGTAAACAAAAAATTGTGTAAATTTGTGTTTTGTATTCATTACAGGTTTTAAAATTGTAATATATTTGATTTTTTTTTTCTAAAGTGTTTTTAAGAAAAATTAAAACTATGTTAACTTATTACAATTTAATTAACATTATAAATAGTACCTTCAAATGTGGCTCTAAAAAAGGCTACCTGCCATAAACGGACAATATTATATAATAATTTAAATCGCGATTGCATTTCACAATATATATTTGAACGAATTGGGTTGGCATACAAATAAAAAATTAACAAGAAGAGGAAAAAAAAACCTGTCACACATCTTGTATATTTCAGTTCCCCAGTTACTATAACATGTTTCATAAGTTTACCCAGAAATTTTTCATTAAAAAAAAAAAAAATCAAATTTCTATAAAAAAAACTTACGAAACATGTTATCGCTACTGGCGATTACTCTTAATATGTTTCATAATTTTTTGTAAAAACCAAAAAATAAAAACTGAAAGTTTTAAATTTATGCTTTTCTTTCTTGATTTCAGATATATCGACCAACATAATGAAGACAACTTTAGCCTGTTTATTGGTTGCTACTGTATGCTTGGCTTTGGCCACAGCTGAAAAGTCTTACACCAGTAGATTCGATAATGTTGATGTTGATACTGTTTTGCAAAGCGAGCGTACCTTAAACAATTACATTAAATGTTTAATGGATAAAGGACCTTGCACATCCGAAGGACGTGAATTAAAAAGTAAGTTTTTTTTTTATAAATTGAAAAGTTAAATTTGACCACAACCTAAATTTAGGCTACTTTTGAAAAAAAGTTTTATGACCAGAAAAACTTTAAAGTATTATATCTTTGAAAATATAAGTGATAGGACCACAATATAAAAGCAGTTTGACATTTGAATTATTAACTAGCCAGGCATTTTTTTTGGAACATCTTTTTTGTTTAGTAGGTTTTATAATACAATTTATGGAAATCGAAATAATAAAAAAAAGCAAGTAAGAACATTTAAGGCTGTCCTTACCAACCATTTTATACCCACACCAGTGATTGCCGGAAAATGGTTCCGCAGTCCAAACATGGACCAGGTACATAAAATACCTACAAATTTAAAGGACCTCGCATAATTGACTCTAAAAGTTATTCTGACCAACAAACTAACATTTCGCAAGGTCGTTATTATAACCTCCCAAAATTGTTCACCCTATAGGGGTAAAATTGAGAAGGTTCATATTTTTTATTAAAAAAAAAAATTCATCTATTGTTTTGTTGATAACAATTTTCTTAACAATCTGAAGCCACCGAGTCCGAGCCCTTCCAAATCTTAATTTAGGTTTTTCATTGGCATTTTTTTTTAGTAAAGTTTAGAAGAAATTTTCCATAGATTGCACTGAAAAAAAGACTAATATTAAGGAAAATATCTTTGAAAATTTATCACGAATTTTCCTAAAATTTAGTTAAATTTAACTAAAAAATAAGACATTTTCTTAACTATGAGAAACAAAGTTTAGTTCATTTACTTATAATTTAGTTAAAAATTCAAAAAGCTGATATTTCAAAAACTAAGCTAGGTAGAGCGAAACGGATGAAATTTTCAAAAGAAAGTACTACAAAATATGGAATAGCCTAGCTCTACACATCTGTCGGGGTCTCGAGCCCCTAATATTGAGGAACGGGTAAGAAAAGCAACGATTGCTTTATATTCTTGTAAACGGGCCATTGGAAAACGATGGGGTTTTAGCCCTCAAGTCGTTCATTGGATCTATACAGCAGTGGTGCGTCCAATTTTGCTGTTTGGAATCGTTGTCTGGTGGCCTACTTTAGAAACAAAAGCGAACTGTGTCTTTATCACGAAGATACAGAGAATGGCGTCGATGTGCATCACTGGTGCTCTTCGTACTACACCTACGGCTGCATTAGAAATCCTCCTTCACCTGATACCATTGGACATATTGGGTAGGTAGTATGCGGCTGCGTCGGCAATGCGACTTAATAGCACGCTGAAATGGAGGAGCAGCGATTGTGGCCATATCGCGATCTTGAAGAAGATAACAATACCACAAAATGTGGACTGTGCTCCCTCTATGAGCCTCTTTGAGCGCCACTTTACTACTATGATACCATCCAGGGAGTCTTGGATGGGGGACATTCCGGGTAGTGGAGCCACCATAAATTTTTACACAGATGGATCTAGGCTGCACAAACAAGTGGGCTTTGGAGTCTATTCGGAAGAGCTTGGATTGATCCTGGTTTGAAGATTGCCAGGTCATTGCAGTGTTTACCAGGCAGAGATCCTGGCAATAAAGGAAGTGGCTGACTGGTTGAGCTGCAATGTCTTGTCTACAACCGCAGTCAACATCTATACCGACAGTCAAGCCGCGGTCAAGTCCCTGAATTCAATGTTTCTGAAAACAAGATCTGCCCTTAACAGCCGCACGTCTTTAAATGAGATGGCCAAGCAGTTTAACATACGACTCATATGGGTCCCAGGGCACAGATACATTCCAGGGAATTGCAAAGCCGATGAGCTTGCAAGACTAGGAACTACCTTACAGGTTCCAACAGAATTGGAATGTGTTGGTATGCCTCTAGAAACTTGCAAGCAAAACCAATGGCTTTGTTCTGCGACGGAGACTAATCAAAGATGGGCAAATGGATGGACGTGAGAGACAACACGACTGATTTGGCCTTCTCTTATAGCCGTAATTTCAACAAGCAGATAACTAGTAGTGCATAGATATCTACCGTGTAAGAAAAATTTCGTTAAGTTACCTCTTAGGTAACTATAGTTTTCAATGTTAATTTACCGGCTAGGCAAAGATATCTGTTAGGTATTTTACACCAATAGTTACCTACTCCTTGAAATTACGAGCATTAATCAGGGGCGCACAAGTGAGCTGATATCGCTTCCAAGAGGTGAGATTTCGACGGTGGTTTCTATAATTACCGGACACTGTCTTATAGGGAAGCACGCAGAGCGGTTAAATGTGCCGTCGAATGACTTTTGCCGAAGTTGCATGGATGAAGAGGAGCTGGAAACTATCGAACACTTTATTTGCCATTGCCCGGCACTTTCTGGTCAGAGACTTGCTTTACTGGGATCTAGGGAGCTGTATGATCTTTCTGATTTGTCGGATGTCAAAATTCAATATCTAAGGAGTTTCATAAGAAGCTCAAACTGGTTTAACGACAGGGACTAGTAGGGAAACCTATTACGGTCCCGTGGTATCACAATGGACCTCAGAGTCTACGTGTGTTGACGTAAAACGTCAGCAGCCACTTACAACCTAACCTAACCTATCCACTGTGGGCCAGGATTTCCATTTTTTGGCCAATAAGGTCTGTAAGGCAACACATATTTAAAAATATTTTTTCGGAATGTCGACATGTTGAATTTTGTCCATCTTTAATATCTTTTAATTATAGCTCAAAGTTTTTTTTTTTGCATGAGGTTAAAGTCAAAGTTTGGGATTTTTTTATATTTTTTATTTATAAAACAAATAATTTTTTTTTGTACTTCGACACAATATTTTTTCAAATTTTCGGCGTAGTTCTCCTAAAGACATATCTGTTTGTCCAATACATGAGATAAACTGCCAAAAAGTATGCTATGAGCTTATTTTTATACCCTCCACTCTAGTGATAGAGGGTATATATAAGTTTGTCATTCCGTTTGTAACACATCGAAATATTGGTCTAGGACACCATAAAGTATATATATTCATGATCCTCGATCGATTTTAAGTCGATCTAGCGATGTCCGTCCGTCCGTCCGTCCGTCCGTCCGTCCGTCCGTCTGTCTGTCTGTCTGTCCGTCCGTAGAAAACACGCTAACTTTTGAAAGGCTTTACAGAGGCTGCTGAAGTTTGGCATATATATTTGTCATTCGGCTGGTCAGGTTGGTATTGCATTTCAGCCAAATCGGTCCAGTGGTTCAAAAGTTATGAGTGAAAAGGTAAAGGTACCTCTAAATTTTTTGGGTATTTCACGCAATAAAAATGGTATAACTTGACATCTGTTGAATGAATATGAACGAAACTTGGTATAGGTTGTTATTTTATCATTTCTAACCCACACACAAAATGTGGGCGGAAGTGGACAATGGGGCGTGGCACCTGTGGTGTTACCGAAAAATTTTAAAATGCTTTATCTCGACTATTGGTAAATGTATTTAAGCGAAATTTAAAATTGGTACATATTTTATTGTTCTGTACGTATTTCTGATCATTTTGGTATGAAATATGGCAAAATCGGTTTAGGGGTTAAGAAGTTACAAGCAAATCAAAATGAGGTGTAATAAATTCCACGTGGTTTAATTTTTTTGTTGTTTGATTGCATTTGTATTATCGTTGTTATTGTAGTGTAGTCAGAAAAAAACCGTTATTTTTTTTTGTTTTTGTATGTAAATATATTGAGGTGAGTTTCAATATAAACAACACCATTTTATTTTTGTTGTTGTTTTAGTCATAGAGTAAAGATGATGATGGTTGTTGTTGTTTTACTAATAGCTAAAAATGAGTTGCCATATGTTTGTTTGCTTGTTTAAGTATATTACTAATAGTAACAAATATGTATGTATGGTTGCATGTACATATGTACACGTGGATTCTTTTATATGGTTGAGCGTTGGCATAATAAATATGCAAATGAATACACTATTTTTAATCTATGCCTTGGTTAATATTGTGGAGGGTATTCATAGATTCGGCCAAGTCGAATTTAAATTTTCTACTTGTTTTTAAATAAATTATGGAAATTCATACTTTTGTTGAAATCCCCCTTTTTTCAACACCAAAGTCCAAAAAAGTCCAAACGATATTGACAAACCTCGAATTACGATCTGTCTCTGACAATGTATTCTATTTACATTTTTGCGACCCTGTGCGACCGTTCATAAACTTTTGATCTAGAGGCAATAAACCAAAATATGACGTTTAGATATGCCCTAAAATGGAACTTCAACATTTTTTTGATATTTTTGTTTCTATTGATTTCTAATAAAAAATGTCCCACTTTGACAACATTGGCGTGATAAGTGGTGATTGGCACGTGAGTGAATTTTGACTCACGTTGACTCACGCTCACGCAAAAAAAAAACATAATTTACACAATCATTTTTTTTTCTCACACTTACTCACTATTTACGTGAGTAAACAAAAACCACTCACGTGTGACTCACGCTCACTCGTAACTCACGCTAAACATTTAAAACACGAAAAAAAATGTAAAAACTGAATCAATAAATTAAATAATTTTGACTTACGCAAAAAAATTGCACTCACTACTAATCACTCACGAAAAAAAATGTATCACTCACTTATCACTCACGAACAAAAAATCACGCTCACTTTCTATCACGCGTAATTTACGTGACCAGCGTCCATCTCTAGTGCTAAACATTAAAGCTGGTAACGCATTTAAGCGGGCATTTTTGATATTTTTTACAAAATTGTAAGCTAGTAGCATTATTTGTACATTTAGGATGGCAAATGCTAATTTGAAATAAAAAAGTTCTCTCTTAAATGAGCCACTGAATATATGAACTTTTTGACGTATTTAAAAGAGAAATATTTTATTAAAATCTTCTGATAAAAGCAAAAAGAGGGATTTATAAAACCTAAAAATGTAAACATTGTACCAAAGACTATCAATACTTAAAGATATGTGAAGTCTCCCTTCTTCTGTTAAACCCTCTCTTAAATTCCCTTTGCTAAGTCCGCCATCGAACTGGACGTTTCATCAAACCAAAAAAAATCCTTTAAGTTCGATATAAAAAAAAAAAGTGTTGCAATTTGGCGATTTTCAGACTAAAGCTAGCGTGTTTTTTCATCTAGCTGCAAAAAAAATTTTTTTTTGTGGATTAACGGGAAATCCAATGACTTTTTATTTGCTGAGAATTTGTTTTAAACACTTTTAAAGGTATTTCTTAAATAATAATACCATAATAATTATAAATTGATACATTTTTTCAAAATTTATTAAACGCCTTTTCAATATAAAAAGTTAGCATTATTTGTCAAACCAACAATGTTAATTTAACATTATCGTATTTTCCTCGTCTAACAGTTTTCGTACCTTCTGTTAAAAACTTCCAAAATATTAAGAGCGGGAGACAAAGAGCTTGATTGTACATTTTATTAAAAAGCTATGTCCTAAATTTTGGATCCGCCATTTTTATTTCAAAAAATCTGAGTTCGTATTCGTGTTGCGCAATCATTTCCTAGTGATATTTTGAAACATTAATCAATAATTTAAATATCTTGTCCGCCATATTGGATCCGCTATTTTGAATATTTGATTTTAAAATCAGATTTGGCATCTGGAAAACCATCGAAATCAGACAACATAGAAAAAACCTTAATGTTTTATTTGACGCCATATTGGATCCGCCATTTTGAATTTAAAAAATCTGAGCTCATATTCGTAATTACCGACCCTAAATACATCAAAAATGACTAATTTAAGTACAATTAGCTAAGAATTACAAAAGCATATTCGCCATATTGGATCCGCCATTTTGAATTTCAAATATTTAATTCCAAAATCAGTTTTAACATCCGAAAAACCATTAAAATCGAAGTTTTTGGCCAAAAGAGACAACGTATAAAAAATCTTAAATTTAAATTTGTCGCCATATTGGATCCGCCATTTTGAATATTAAAAATCTGAGCTCGTATTCGTTATTAACGACCCCAAACACATCGATAATGATTATATTAAACACAATAAACAAAGAATTAAAAAATCATGCCCGCCATTTTGGATCCGCCATTTTGAATTTTGAAATTTTTTTTCCAGAATCGTGATCAGCGATCCTTTAACACCCATATGCAATACTTTTTTGACATATAGGTTAAGCGGTCTATTTATGGCCAAAATTCAGGGATGCTGGCCCACAGTGCTATCTCGAAAACCGCTCGACCGATTTTTTAAATTTTTTGATTTTCGTATTCAGCATGCTAAAATTTTAAAAAATAAATACCGCAAGATATTTTTTTTTTTTCATTTTCAAAAATCCAAAATTTTGGTGGAAATTTTCCAAAAGCCCAAAACTTTGATCGAAAGGCGCCACAGGTTCAAATGATCGGATTTGGCTCAAATTTGTTGTAAATGAAAGATTGTCTCAAGCTTTATCAAAGGGTCGACAGAATGATGTTTTGAGACTTTTTTTTAAATTTCTTGAACGTAGGAAAAAACCGCCATTTTTTTTGCAAATTTCAAATAGCGATATCTCGAAAACGGTTCTGCCGATTTAAATTTTTTTTTGATATTCCTGCTCAGCGCATCAAAATTAACAAGTGTTATGTGTCGAAAGATATGTATATTTATTGTTTATTATTTTTATTTTTTTAATTTTTCAAAAATCCAAAACTTTGACCGCCGGGCGCCACGGGTTAATTTAATCCGATTGGCCTCAAATTGGTACCACATAAGGTTTAGGCCTAGTAAAAAAAAAAAAATGCAGGGGGGTTTTTTTTGGGGGGTGTCGCTAGTGGTAATTGGGGGGGGCAAACTTTCACTCGAAATATATGTTTATGCTTTTTGCACCATGCTTTTTGCACTAAAGAAATACAAGTTAGTCATTATTTAAACAATTTGTTTTAATCCACGCCGACAAAAGAGAGGCGGACCAAAAAAAAATGACAATTTTTAATTCTCTGGGCCCAAATGCAGGACTTTGAACTACTTGTAACATAAAAAAGTTGCATTTGTTAACCAAAAACACAAAAAATTATGTAAAAAAAATGGTATTTTTCAGAGGTTGGTTTAGTTCTTTAAGGGGAAACTTTTTTCCCCCTGCTCCGATTTTGTTCATTTATGAACTTGACCTGCCTAGGAACATAAGACATATTCGTACCAAATTTCGGGAGTCTAGCTTTTTTATTTTGGACTGCATCGTGTTAAATACAGATGGACGGACGGATGGACAGACGGAATGACATCGCTAGAATGCCTTAGAATCGATCACTGATCATAAATATATATACTTTATGGGGTCCTAGACCGATATTTTGATGCATTACACACGGAATGACGAAGTGAATATACCCCCATACTGCAGTTGGAGGGTATAAAAATCTTTGGAGTCAAATCATTCCCTATTTTTCTCAAAATTTAGTTAATTTTTACAGTTTTTAGTTCACTTTTTTTGAGTGTGAGAAGTTTATACTAGATCCAACGGCCAGTACCGTAGTACCGGTAATGCCGGTATTCCTGGTTCTAGGTATTATCGGGAATCGGTACCGGTTTCCCGGTTCTTGAATTTTTTTCTTTATTTGTACCAAATTATGTTAAAAACACCATTTCCATTTTTTTTACGAATTTAGGAAAAAAATATTACATGATTTTTAAATAATTTTACAAACACAACTAAATATTTCTGAAATACTTGTACAAAATTATCTATTATTTTAAGAATTTTTCTAAATATAAAAAAAAATCTTCTAACATTTTAATTTTCTTCTGTTTACCTTTCAGAACTTTTACCTGATGCTTTACAAAGCGAATGCTCAAAATGTACTGACATTCAAAAGAAAAATTCCCAAAAAGTCATTACCTTTTTGAGAAACAATAGAGCCGGTGAATGGAAATTACTTTTGGATAAATATGATCCCAACGGTAGCTACAGAGCAAAATATGAAAAACATATTAAAAATTAACAAATTACATCAACGAATTTAATTTATACAATATTGAGATTTAGATTTAAAAAACATACCAATCTAGATCTATCCAAAATTTCTCATCATTTTCTTTTTATATGTGTAAACTACATTTTGAAACCACCTTCATACAAAAAAAAATATTTGAATAAAATTGTAAAATAAAAGATTTATTAAATTATAACTAAAAAACAAAATGGCGTAGTGCTTACTTATTTACTAACTTACTTGCTACGTTTGCAACATTTGCAAAAAATATCACTATAGGTTTTACGACTTAATAATAAATAGATCTTAAGGAAACTATATAAAGCTAAAACTACGTAAAGGCCCATAAAAATGGGTTGTAATATTGGAACGACATCTATATTTATGTGCAGTAGTATTTGGATAAGTGATGGTAAATCGTCCAAGTCCTGGAAGTAAAAAAAAGAACAAACAAAAAATATAGTAAGGTTAATTATATAAATTGAAAAAATCAAAAAAAAATCTGATTTGCCGAATCAAAAATACTCCTCACTAAGAATTTGCCTGATATTTTATACCCTCTACGGGAAAAAAATAAAAAAATTGGAGATCATCTTCAGGGCGACACCAGCTCCTAAAGTTTGCATCCGTAGTGCATTTTTTAAAAAAAATATTTTTTTATTATTATTATACTTTTTATACCCTACACCACTCTGTGGTACAGGGTATAATGAGTGTGTGCTGATGTTTGTAACTACCCGAAATATTGGTCCTAGACCTACCTTCAAGTATACCGATCGACTCAGAATGTCGATGTCCGTCAGTCTGGCCATCTATTGGTTTAAGCACGATTCAGGTCGCAATTGACTTGAAATTTGAAACTTAAGCATCTTTTGGCCCAAGGACGAAGCCTATTGAAATTGGAGAAAATCGGTCCATGTTATGACCTAGCCCCCATACAAACGACCCCTTTGGATTCGGCTTAAATGACTCTAATAACCGTATTAAAATAGAGATCGCTTTTAAATTCAGCAAGTAATCAAATTTTGTATACACAAATCACCACTCCAAATTTCAAAGGAATCGGGTCAGTCCTTCTGGTAGTCCCCATAAAAACCACCTTCCCGATATTAACATAATTCAATCAAAATTCATAAAAATGGAAATATTTGATAAAAATTTTATTTTAAGGTGTTAAACGTGTACTTCAGTAACCTAATCAAATCGGAATATAATTCGACATTTTTGGACTTAGTTCCCCATATAAAAATTTCGACCGATATTCAGTTAAATTGGTTTATTGACAAAAAAATAAACCAATTCCACTAAAATTTGATCTGTGTGTGTTTTCAGCACTAAATAAAAATCTAACAAAAGACAGATACAATCGGTCCATGTTTCGACTTGGGACCCATTTTCCGAAAACATTGGTGTAGGGTATCATATGGTCGGTCTTGACCGACTATAACTTTCTTACTTGTTTTTATATTAAAAATAATTCACTACGGATGCAAACCTTAAGCGATGTTTGCGCCCTGAAGATGTCCTCCATTTTTTTTTTTTAAATTTTTCCTCGTTAATAAGCTCTTCAGTAAGCATCGTTCAAGGGGTATCTCTATAGAAATTCAGGAATTAATGATTTCGGGACACAGTAAAGGGCGTTTAGCTACTTTTTTATTCCGTGTGTAACACATCAAAATATCGGTCGAGGTCCCCATAAAGTATATATTGGCCATTTTATACCAAATCGGACAATTTGATTTTTTTTTAGACTTTCACTATTTTTTCAGTTTTTAGTACCCTTCGAAAACTCCTTTGTGGTAAATTTTTAAATTTTTTTGATGACCGTTGAAAAGATATCGAATTTTCAAATGTTTGGAGCTTGTTCCTGTATTCAAAAAAAAACTTGTAAAATTACAAGAAAAGTTTGTAACTTTTTATACCCTCCACTCTACACCCAGAAAAGTTTTACAGTAACTTATTTACGGTTATTCAAAAAGTTTTTAGTTAAAGTAGTTTTAAACGTTTTATAGTTTGTTTTTCAAAGAAAATAAAATATTGAATGATTTATACAGTTGTTAAAACAATTAACTACAAAAGTTACGGAAAAATATTTTTATCAGTTAAATTATTTGTGACTGATTATACCGTATAATTTTACAGAAGAACGGTTTTTGTAGTTTGTTATTCAAAAAATTTAATTTTTACTCCAAAAAATTAAAAATTGTAAACAGTTAAAATAACTGAAATATCGTTTGTTTTTACGGAATGTCTATTCATGTATTAACGTTTAAAAATAACTGAAAAAGTCGGTTGTTTCAAATGAAATATAAGTAGTCCGTTTTTTAAAAGGAAAAACGATTGTTTTAAACGTTTTTTCAGTTGAATTTACTTACAAAATATTTTTAGTGTAGTAATAGAGGGTATATATAAGTTTGTTATTCCGTTTGTAACACCTCGAAATATTGGTCTAGGACCCCATTAAGTGTATATTCATGATCCTCCATCGATTTTAAGACGATCTAGCGATGCCCGTCTGTCTGTCAATTGAAACCACGCTAACTTTTGAAAGACTTTACGGAGGCTCCTGAAGTTTGACATATATGTTGGGCATTTGGTATTGCAATCCAGCAAAATCGGTCAGGTGGTTCAGAAGTTATGATCAAAAGACTGAATTTCGGCAAGGGTTTTTCGTGAATTTACGAGATAAAAAACACGCTAACTTTCGAAATACGGATTCTGAGGATGCTGAAGCTTATCATATATATATATATTCCGTTCTCCTGTCCTGATTCGTATTGAATTTCAGCCAAATCGGTCTAGTGGTTCAAAAGTTATTAGCAAAACCGTGAATTTCAGATTAGTTTCACCTTAAATTCACGTTAAACCCGTTAAATGTGTTTTTAAAACATTCGTAAGCGACAAAAATATTTTACAACGTATTTTTGTCACTCAAAAATATTTTTACACAAAAGAAAAGGAAAATACACTCGAAAAAAATTTTACACTCAAAAAAAATTTTGTAAATTATTTTTTTTTTTCAAAAATTACTAAAAAAAAGTTGTTTAACACAAAATAATATATTTCTAATTAAAAATGCTATTTTTTCCACGTTAGAAAATTTAGAGTCCCCGCACAACAATGTCGGTGACGTTTTTTTCATACAAATTTGGCAAGAAAAAACGCTCGACGGAAAGCCGCTTGAATAAAATCAATTTTATTTTTGTGTCGGTTTCTCTCTCTCTTTTAATTTTTGATATGAAAATGTTACCACATTTTTATAAATATTTCGATTATTTTCGATAAAGTAAACAAAAAAATGTGATCTCTAAAAAAAAAATATAAAAAATTCTAAAAAAAACACAAAAAAACGAATCAATATGAAAAAATTATATTGATATTAAAAAAAATAATAAAATTAAATAAAAAATGTGCAGAAAAAGTGAATAAATACTGTGAATATAAACGTTTGACTGAATTTTCCGCTGCCGCCTTTGTTTTGCGCCTATACTCTCCCATGACCGAAACCGTCAACCGCTCCGACATTGTTGTGCGGGGACTCTTACTATCACTTAAAAAGGGCATTGGAGGAGGGTATTCATAGATTCAGTCAATTTGAATTTAACTACTTGTTTTTTTTGCTACCTCCTATTTGACAAGAATTCCTTGTTATTTTACAAGCTTTTTAACAATTATTTTGTAATTTTACAAGCTTTTTACCAAAAAAATTGTAAAACTTACAAGGAGGTTTTGGATTTTACTAAATTTTTTGCTACCTCATATTTTACGAGATTTTGCTACCTCATATTTTGCTACCTCATATTTTTGTAATTTTACAAGATTTTTACCAATAAAATTGTAAATTTACAACTTTTTTGGCGAAATAAAATTTACAAAAAAATTCTCGTAAATCTACTAGATTTTTTTTTTTTTTTTTTTTAAATCTTGGACATTCGTAAAATTACAAAAAAAAAAAAACGATCGAAAATTATTTGTTAAAAAACAAGGAAAACTGTCAAATATTTGTAAAATCTGATTACGAGACTTTTTTGATTTGAATGAGTTTGACAAGGTTTTTTTTTGAGTTTAAAGAAGTTTTCTGATAGACTTTAAAATCGTACGACGCATATGAAACGAAATATGTACTATTTGCAAAAAACTGAAGAAAACTGTTTTTCGTGACCTTTGACCTAAATATAATGGTTAAGACACTGTTGATTTGTTGGAATTTTTCCCCCTTGCTTAGATTGTCAATACTTAGGACTATGCGAACTTATCCGAAATTACGCAGACGAGCCCTTATATAACGAGTATCACGAATTGTGTATATCTGAATTTAAACCGGGAATTCTGAATTTTAATTAGGAAATAAACTTGTAAAATAATTTTTTGCTGCCTACTATTTTATGAAAATTTCTAATACAAATTACAATTTTAATGGTAAAAAGCTTGTAAATTTACACAATTTTTGACGCGATAAAAATTACACAGAAAAAAATAAAAAAAATATTTGAGTAAATTTTTAATACTATTGAGTAAAAAATTACTCAATTTTGCACAAGTAAACGATTTAATAGTATTGAGTAAATTTTTAATAAAAATTTATTAAATGTTTGAAAAAATATTTGAGTAAATTTTTAATTGTGTCAATTAAAAATTTACTCAAATATTTATCTATTTATTTTTTTTTTTAAATTTTAAAAAAGTTTTAAATTTTTTTACAAAAAAAAAAAAAACTTGTTTTTTCAAACTTTACCAAACATATTTATGTCTCAAAAACATAGGAAATTTTTATAAAGACGAATACAAACTTTCATATGCATTCCACACCAAATGTCCCGCTACAGAAAATCATGTGTCCCGTAAATTTCTGAATAGGTTGTATATGGAACTAAGAAAATTGCGTTTTTGGTTTTTCAAATTTTCGAAAACTGGGCTTAGGAGTCGTGGTCAAATATTGGAAAAATTGTCAAATTTGTGGCGAGTTGACTTGATTAAATATTTATCACATTAAAACGGAATGCACCACAATCTCAAAAATTTACATTATTATATAGTTTTGTATGGGCTATCGATTAATTTTTTTTTTTTTGGAAAATTTTCAGAACCCGTTCTGAAATTTTTAATTTTTTAAAAAAGTCAATTTATCAAAAATCCGGCCACTTTTTTTTATGTTTTTTTTTAAAGTTTAGATGTTTGTCCATCCACACAAAAAAAATCAGAAACACGTTCTTCTTTTCTTCTTTTCTTGTATATTCTTGTTTCACCAGAGCGTATGAGAAATATTTATTCAATTAATAATACTCATTCGCAACGTTAAACCAAGAAAATACAAGCAAATTACAAAATTGTTATGAAATTTAAAATTCAAATGCGATTTTCTCTAAAAAAGCGAAGAACGTGTTTCTGATTTTTTTTGTGTGGATGGACAAACATCTAAACTTAAAAAAAAAAATTAAAAAAAAAGTGGCCGGATTTTTGATAAATTGACTTTTTTAAAAAATGGAAAATTTCAGAACGGGTTCTGAAAATTTTCCAAAAAAAAAAATTTAATCAATAGCCCATACAAAACTATATAAGAATGTAAATTATTGAGATTGTGATGCATTCCGTTTTAATGTGATAAATATGTAATCAAGGCAACTCGCCACAAATTTGACCATTTTTCCAATATTTGACCACGCCTCCTAAGCCCAGTTTTTCAAAAATTGAAAAACCAAAAACGCAATTTTCTAAGTTCCATATAGGGCTAACCATACAACCTATTCAGAAGTTTACGGTACACATGTTTTTTTTTTCGCTGAACATTTAGTGTGGAATGCCTCATATACAAAAAACCATAAACTAAACGAGAATTCAAAAAACTATGAGAGTTTAAAAAAAATTAAAAAAACTATAAAATTTTTATTAAAATTTTTACTTAAATTGTTTTTACAATTTTTAAGTAAATTTTTAATTGCGTCAGTTAAAAAAATTACTCAATTTTTGTTTTTAAATTTAAACAAGTGATTACTCAAATTTATTTCCTCCATATTTTTTTCTGTTTACCAGAACTTCTCGTGACTTTACTAGATTTTGTGCTACCTTCTTGTAAAATTAATTTCTAGTAAAAATTACGAGCTTTTTTGTAATTTTACAAGCTTTTTACCAATGAAATTGTAAATTTACAACTTTTTGATGCAATAATACTTACAAGGAATTCTCGTGACTTAACTTGATTTCTGTTGTAAAATTACCTTAAAAATTTGGGCATTTACGAAAAAAATTGTAAAATTGCAAAAAAAAGAAATTAAATTTCGATCGAAAAGTTTTTTTGGATTTCATAAATTTGGGTTTTAAAAATTTTAATTGAGCTTTTCTGAACTTCAATTGTGCTATTATGAATCTCTCTGGGTATTTTATGAATTTTGTGTAATTTGTGTCCAAATGTTTTGAATGTTTGATTTTAAAAAATTATAATATTTCGACCTTTTGATTAAATCACGAATTTGTGCATTTCTGAATTTTAACTAGGATTTCTGAAATTTAATTGGGATTTTTTTGAATTTAAATTTGGCTTTTCTAAATTTTAATTGAGCTTATCTGAACTTTAATTGTGCTTTTCTGAACTTCAATTGTGCTTCTCTTGGTATTTTATGACTTATTTTTTTTTTTTGATTTGGATCCAAATGTTTTTAAACTTTTCAAAATCTAAAATTCGTTTAAGAAAATTTATCAAATTTAAATTATTAATACTTACATATTCATACCAAAATGAAGGTACTATCATATTACTAAATCTTTGTATATCTTTGTTATAACCCTTCATATCCGGCATGGGTATATTCGATTGAAATCTATATCTTTCTTCAATTGGTATACCCGTTATTGGTTCCAATATAATGTGAGCTTCATGATCATGTTTATTTGGATTTAGACCTTCATAGTGTTCTGAATAATTATAACCGGTATCTAAGAAATGTGGAGCCGAAAAAGCCGATGGAACATCATCTGAAATGAAAAAGAAATCATATTAAAATTATTTTAGAAAATTTTAAAAGAAATTTCTGGCCATTCTCATTACTTACTAAATAAACATCTAGATACATCAAATATTCCTTTTGGTAATGCTATACCCTTTGAAATATTCAAACATCCGGGTGCGTCACTTGCCTCTCCGATTGTATAACGATAGCTCTTAAAACCCATATGTTCAACCTGTTTATCATATTTCATTTTTAATGTTCTACAACTTTCAACAGCAATTATTTCCATATCAACACCGGGTTTTGTGAAGGGGGGAAACAGTGAATTATCGAATGTTTTATTAAGTGTAACGGGACAGTAGTCATTGGGATCGGCGGCTCTTTTTAAATATGATAACTGTTCTGGAAAATAGGTTTTATTGTTGAGCGTATTTACACGAAAGAAATTTTCAACACCATTTTTCATGCCAATATCGACGTTATAGACTTCTTCTTTTTCACGCATAGCCTGAAATTGAGAGATTTTTTTTATTAAAATATATAAATAAATAAAAATTCTATGAGTTTTTTTTCTTGTAAATAAATATTCTTTTATTCCATTCCAATATTGTGATGACATAAAATAATATTTATTTATAAGAAAAAAACTGGCCTCGAGCTCGAAGAATTTTTTTATACCCTCCACTCTAGTGATAGAGGGTATATATAAGTTTGTCATTCCGTTTGTAACACCTCGAAATATTGGTCTAGGACCCCATAAAGTATATATATTCATGATCCTCGATCGATTTTAAGACGATCTAGCGATGTCCGTCCGTCCGTCCGTCCGTCCGTCCGTCCGTCCGTCTGTCCGTCTGTCTGTCTGTCTGTTGAAAACACGCTAACTTTTGAAAGACTTTACGGAGGCTCCTGAAGTTTGGCATATATTTTGGGCATTTACCTGGTCAGGTTGGTATTGCAATCCAGCGAAATCGGTCTAGTGGTTCAAAAGTTATAAGCAAATGAGTGAATTTCGGCAAGGGTTTTTTTGGAATTTACGAGATAAAACACACGGTAACTTTCGAACAGCAATTCTGAGGGTGCTGAAGTATGGCATATATATTTGTCGTTCTTCAGGTCCGGTTTGCTTTAAATTTCAGCCAAATCGGTCCAGTGGTTCAAAAGTTATTAGCAAAACCGTAAATTTCAGATTCGCCTCACCTTAAATTCACGTGTTGAAAACCCGTTAAACATGTTTTAAAAACATTGGTAAGTCACAAAAATATTTTACATCGCATTTTTGTCACTCAAAAATATTTTTACACTAAAAGAAAAAAAAAATACACTCGAAAAAAATTTTACACTTAAAAAAAATTTTACACTCAAAAAAAAATTTAGTAAATTATTTTTTTTTTTTTTCAAAAATTAGTTAAAATAAAAAGTTTTTTTACACAAAATAAAATATTTCTAATCAAAAATGTTATTTTTTTACTCTAGAAAATTTACTATAACTTAAAAAGGGCATTGTGGAGGGTATTCATAGATTCGGCCAAGTCGAATTTAATTTTTCTACTTGTTTTTTATTTTATTTTCGAATAAAAGGTCGAATAATAACAACTTTAAATAAAGTATATATTTAAATAAATTTTTATAATAATAATTCTTATTTCGCATTAAAAATAGAGAATATAAAAGTTTTTTTTTTCAAAGCAATTTTTTTTAACTGAATCTTTAGATTTCACGATCTGCGATTCCACAAACTGGGAGACACTAATAAACTGTCCCGGTTAGTCAAATTTTAGTAAACTAACAAGAGAAACTTTCCCAAAGGTAAAATGTCTCCGAATTTCGGAATCTGAAACGTTTTCTAGAAGAAAAATGCTTAAGAATCTGAAATTTTTTCTACAGGAAAATCTATTGAAAAAATGCCTGAGAATCTGAGACTTTTTCTATCTTAGATTCTGAGAATTTTTTTTTACGAAAAATTCTCAGATTCGGATATCTCAGAATCTAAGACTTTTTCTTTAGAAAAAAATGTCTCTAATTCTGAGACTTTTTCTTTAGAAAAAATGTATCAGAGAATATTTTTTTTTGGAAAATTGCCTCAGAATCTGAGATTTTTTCTTTAGAAAAATCTATCAGAATCAAAGATTTTTTTTAGAAAAAATGTCTCAGAATCTGAGATTTTTTCTTTAGAGAAAATGTCTCTTAATCTGAGACTTTTCCTTTAGATTTTTTTTTAAATCTGTCGAGTGGTTTTCGAGATATCGCTATTTAAAATTTGCTAAAGAGACACTTTGATCGAATTGCGACAAGGGTTAAAATGGTCTGGTTTGGCTCAAACTAAGTTTAAATTAATGTTTGCCTCAATCTCTATAAAATACTTAATTTTAATATTTTTTTAAAAAATTTCTTGAACTCAGAAAAAACACGCCATTTTTGAAAATTTTTTGACAAATTTCAAATTGCGATGTCCCGAAAATCGTTTGACCGATTTCAGAATTTTTTGTTATTTGTATTCAGCATGGTGTTGGGCGCGTGAATGAACTCACGACAGGAATTTTCGAATCACGCACACTCACGAGCATATTTTTCTACTCACACTCACTCACAAGACAAAATTTAATAGCTCTCACACTCACGTTCATTCACACAAGCTTCACTCTCATTTGCGTTAACTCACGCTCACGCGTGATCACGTGAAACACGCACTAATCTGCTAATGTGCCAATCTCTTTGAAAAGAGATTGGCATGAAAAAGATAGTAAAAATAAGTTAATAAAACTTATTGCAAGATAATTTATTTTTATTTTTTAATTTTCCAAAATTTTAAATTTTGGTAGACATTTTCCAACGGCGCAACTAGTTAAAATGATCAGATTTGCTTAAATTTTAATTAAATGTCTCAAGCTTTTTTAAAGAGTTAATGGAAAGAATTGTTGAGATTTTTGTAAAAAAATTCTTGACCTTAGAAAAAACCATAATTTTTTGGAATCTTCAAATAGCAATATCTCGAAAACCGTTTGACTGATTTAAAATTTTTTTGGTATTCATGTTTTTTAATTTTTTTTATATTCGAAAATTCAACAATTTTTATTTCTGATTCTAAGGGGAAATAAAGTCTGTGGACGTTTGACAAAAGCACTTATTTAAAAAAAAAAAACTTTTTTTAAGAAACTGCTATGGCAAGAACTGAACGATTTTCTACACATTTTTTAAGAGATCTGATAATTAAAATTGTTTAGATCTCATAAAAAAATCATGGAAAAAGTGTTTGTTGCAGCCCAAAAAGTATATTTTTATTATCTTTGTGACAAAAGAACTCAAATCGATTTAAATGCTTTTGTCAAAACACCACAGATGTGTTTGGTACCTTTTATATTTCCAGAAAAATTGGACCTGGAAACTTGAAATTTGGAATGCAGGATTTTTTGGTGGAAACAGAACTTTCTAAAAATTTCAATTTTTAGGGGACAGAAAGGTGTAAAGTAGTTTACTTTGGTACTTTTTTTATATCCTGAAATAATGGTCATAGGAATTTGAAATTTAAAATGTTGGATTTCCAGTAAAAAAAAAATTCTAATATAAGTACCTTTTGGAAATTCCAGTTAAATTTTGGTAAAAAGGGTAAAAAATTGTACTTGGTACTTTTTTTATCTCCTGAAATAATTATTCTAGAAACTTGAAATGTGGAATATAGGATCATCCAGCAAAAAACGAACATTTCGACAAAAGTACTTTATAGAAAAAAGTGTTTTTTGGTACTTTTTCGATCTCCTGAAATATTGGTTATTAAAACTTTACTTTTGAAATTTAAGAAAATCTACTTTTAGGAATTTCGTTTCTAAGAGGGTAAAAAATGGGAACAACTATACTTTCAAACTTTTTCGATAAGCTAAAATAATAGTTAAATTTTCAATCAGGATCATCCAGAAAAAAAAAATCTGAAAAAAGCAGTAGAATCCTCAAGCAGAGCTAACATCTCAGAAAAGGACTTATTTTAAAATTTAAAGTTTTTATAACCTCCAAACACAGTATGTGCACAGAAAAAAATAAAAAAAATATTTAATTAAAAAATTCGTAGATTTAATTAAAAAATTAATTAAATCCGGACCAATCACTAAAATGCGCAAATAAATTAAAAATATTTGCATGTCGTTAATTAAAAATAAATGGATATTTGTAAAAACATTCTTTTTGAATAAAATAGTTTAATATTTCTTCAAACTTAACCAAATTTATTTATGCCGTAAAGACATAGTCAGTGAGATGATTTTATAAAGTTGATTATAAACCTTCCATATACATACACATAAAACTATAAACAAAATGAGAATTCAAAAACCTATGTGAAAAATAAAAAAACTTTCAACAAACTTTTTATACTTATGTATTTTTTTTGTATGTAATACAATGCAAGAGAAAAACACACACTCGCACACACACGGAAAACAAAACAAAAAAAAAAAAATAAGTAAAGCTAGAAATTTAATTAAACATTTAATTATATAAATTAAATACTTAATTAATATTAAATTTGAAAACAATTAAAATATTAATTAAAATAAAGTTAAAAATTTAATTAAACAATTAATTATATTAATTAAAAGTTTAATTAATATTAAATTAAAAAACAATTAAAATTTTAATTAAAATAAAATATACGATATTATTTTCTGTGTGGGTACACTAATTTTGTTATTTCGTGTGTAACGCATCAAAATATCCGTTTAAGATCCCATAAAGTATATATTATTGATCAGTGATTGAGTCTAGGACATTATAGCGATGTCCGCCCATCTGTCTACCGCCCGTCTGTCTGTGGAAGACACGATGCAGTCCAATATAAAAGAGGTAGACTGCTAAAGTTTGGCACGAATATGTCTTACACAAAAAAAATATTTGCCAATGAACGGAATTCATAGTATTTATGAACAAATACATACAAATTATGAACTTTTTTTACTAAATTTTTAAACTTTTTCATAGTATTTATGAAAAAATGTGAAATAGTTCTTAAATTTCACATATTATGATTTATTCATAAATACTATGAAAAAGTTAATAAATTTTATGAATATGCTCATAAATACTATAAATTTCGTTCATTGGAAATTTTTTTGTGTGTATGGACATAGGCTGGTTGGACTATGTCCATACACATAGTAAAAAGTTCCCCTTTGAAGAGCTAAACCAACCTCTAAAAAACGCCATATTTCTACAGTTTTTTTTTACACCCTCCACCTAGGTATAGAGGGTATATATACGCTTGTCATTGACATATCGGTCTGGGACCCCATAAAGTATATATATTATTGATCAGAGATCGATTCTATGGCAATCTAGCGATGTCCGTCTGTCTGTTGAAATGGCGATCACTGCCAAAACATTACTTACATATGACTGAAACTTAACATGCTTACTTGTTGTTGTCCCGAGCAGTTTGGTATTGCATTTGAGCGAAATCGGTTCAGGGGTTTAAAAGTTATGAACGAAAATGTAAAAAATTTTGATTCATTGCACAAAACCAAAATATTCAAAATGCTTTAATTCGGATGCTGGTTGACATTTGTAAACAAAATTCCCAATGGTATTTTAACAACAAGAAGAAACATATATTTTAAAAAAAAATATTTTTCGCGGATTTTTTTTTCACCAAATTTTTTTTCCGCGAACAGTTTTTTCAAAATTTTTTTTTTTTAAATTAATTTTGTTTTTATTGTGGAACGTATAAATTGTTAAGGCCGCATTTTACTTTTTTTACTTGTTTTAATTTTGTTTAGCAAATGAAGCATTTTTAGTCAGAAGAAGTAAAAAGTTCTGCACTTGGCCCGAGGGGATTTACAAAATTTATATTTTTTAACCCGCCCCCTTATGTGGTTGTAGAAAAACAAATAATTAATTTAAATAACTAAAAAATTGTTCACTTGAGTGTAAAATTAATTTCTTATCATTTATCGCTAGAAAAAAGTACAGACTTTTCCCCGCTGACCGCCCTTTAAAAAACACCCCTCTCAAAAAATGTTTGTAACCTACACCAAAAATTTTTTGTAACCTACACCTACACTGTGACACAGTGTATAATGAGTTTGTGATAATGTTGTAATCACCCGAAATATTGGTTCTAGACCCACTTTTAAGTATACCGATCTACTCAGAATCAGTTTTTGAGTCGATCTAGCGATGTCCATGAAAACCTTGTAAACACGATACAGCTCGCAATTTTTGATCAATTTACTTGAAATTTAAAACTTAAGCCTATCTTGGCCCAAGGACGACTCCTATTGAAATTGGAAAATATCGATCCAATTTTAGTCCTAGCCCCCATACAAAGGTCCTCTTTAATATTTGCTCAAATCATTCAATTCATATCAATTCGAAATTTAGCAGGTAAACTTATTGTGTATTCGCAAATCACCAGTCCAAATTTTAAAGGAATCGGGCCAGTTCTTCTTGTAGCCCTAGCACGCTACCAACTAATCTACAGAGGCCCTCAATTAAAATCCACTTTATTTCCTGAGGATGATATTCGAAAAATAACGAAATATCGGTAATAAATAAGAGTTTTTATTAAAGAAAACTCAGGCCTCGAGCTCAAACATTTTATTTTTATAATTAAATTGGAAAGGTCGAATAAAAAACAACTACACTCAAAATAATAACTCTGTGAAATTACAGAAAAACTCTGCTAATTTAACAGAGTACACCATACTTTTCCAGCTAACAACATTTCTTGGTAATTTTACTAAAAAACTCTGTAAAATGATTTTGACAGAAAAAAACTGTTAATTTACAGAGTTTAAAGTAAAATATTGGTTAAATATGAAAGCTTTTTTACAGAGAAAACTCTGTAATTTTACTATGAAACTCTGTAAAATGATTTGGACAAAAAAAAAGCTGTTAATTTACAGAGTTTCTAGTAAAATATTGTTTAAGTAAACCACCATTTAGCAAAGAAAACTATGTAAATTTACATATATATGTAAAATGCGTTTGATGCAAAAAAAAATTTACAGAAAAAACTCTATAAATTTACAGAGTTTAGTTAAATGCATGTTATTTTGTAAAAATTTTATAAGATTTCTAAAAAAAAATTTTTTTTAACCTTTTTTTGCTACTTTTTTTTAACTTTTTCTCAAAAAAAAAAAAAAAAATACAGATAAAATTTTGATGTTTGGTAACAAAAACTACTAAAAACAAAAAACTTTTTTGGTTATAAAAAAATACGAAGTATTTTGCTTAGATCTGTATTTTAGGAGAAAACTCTGTTAATTATCTGTAAAATTAAAATTACGAAGTAAAAAGTAATATAACAGAGGAAACTTTGTTTTTTTGTCACAACAAAATTGAAAGTATTTTCTTTAAATCTGTATTTTGACAGAAAACTCTGTCAAATATCTGTTGAATTGAGATTACAGTCATTTTACAGAGTATTTTACAGAGTTATTATTTTGAGTGTACTACTATAATTTTTTTTTTTTAACGCATGTTTACGGAAAAAATGAAACCTACATGGAACGAAATGAAATTGGGAACGAAATGGAATAAAACTGCTGGCAATTTTTTGGTTCTCTTTTGTTCACTTAAAACTTTTTTCACTCAAATTTTTTTTCATTCAAACTTATTTTTCCACATAACCTAATATCCACTAAATTTTTTTCAATAACATTTTTTTCCTCTTAATTTTTTGATTTCATAGGGCTATTAATGTTTTAAGGGCTCTAAAAACTCTCAAGAAAATTTTTCACCGGAACGAACACGACTCTGGATTTTTTCCATATTACCGGTAACGAAGTACCGGACGGGCATACAAGTATTTTATACATATTTTAATAAACTTATCATTGTCATTTACTTACATTGTGC
Source organism: Pegoplata infirma (assembly GCA_963921195.1). Classification (NCBI taxonomy): domain Eukaryota; kingdom Metazoa; phylum Arthropoda; class Insecta; order Diptera; family Anthomyiidae; genus Pegoplata; species Pegoplata infirma. The sequence continues at coordinate 12,855,913 of OY992538.1, read as the reverse complement.
AACATACCACAATTGGAAACAATATTTGGCACATAATTTGACATCAAACTCAATGCCGGCAATGTAAAATCCCACAAAAAATAATAAACACTCCTTTCCAAAAACACCGATTCCGTTATGGTAATTGCATTAAATGCCGGCCTTACAAACGATAGCCAATCATGTAATTTTGCCGCCGTACCCAGTAGTACCAGGTTTGGCAAAATGACCGTTTTATTAAGAATATCTGGTGAACAACTTGCTTCGGGATCAAATTCGGCATGTTCATAACGTAACTTACGATATGTTAAAGTATCGTCAGTTTGATTTAAAACTTCATTACGTCCGGTTAAACGATAGGTAATCGGACCAACTTCTTCCACACGTATACGTGAATCGGCGCCATTTAAGAAGGCTTCAGCATTGGTGACATTGAACAGATAAAGGCTAAGGCGGCCATAGGGAGAATTCTTCCAATTACTTTGAGAAGCAAAACCACTACGAAACCGAACATGTTCTTTGGCCAATTCCCATTGATAGTCCACATTTAAGGAAATGAAAAATAAAAACGTGGACACAACACCGACTATGGTCAATGTTATAACTTTGCCTATAATTATAGTTTAAGAAGAAGAAGAAAAAACGAATTATAATCACTTTTTAATTAAAGGAAATCGCAATTAATTGCATTGAAGTATTTTTTTTTTGTACTAACACAATAAACATTTGCTGCCAGACATGATGATCTTCTTAGAGATTAAAAGTACAAGATCACTTAAAAATAATATTTATAAAAAAAAACCGGTAAACTTAGAGCGGGTCTCTGGTATAAATCCGAGACCGGCGTTTTTTATTATGAAGACGTTTTATTAGGACGCGAAAAACACTACTAAGGTTTTAATCTCAACGAAATAAAGATTTTAATTTAAAAAAATTTTAAATGTTAAAATTGTATAAAAAAAATTGAAAATATTAAAAAAATATACAAAAACCATAAGGAGTTCTTATCATCTGATGTTAAGGTCTTCTCCGTCGACCACAATACACTCGAAAAATATACTTTCTTTTTTTCGATTATTATAAACTTGTATGTCATTCAGGGTTATGACTAATTTTTTTATTTTGGCAACAAAAAACCTTCCGCATAAAATGTAATTTCTAAAATCTCACACATATTTGTGGTTTTAAGTCTTATATACCTAGGGTGACCATTTTTTCTGAACTCAAATCAGTACGCCCAAGATTTATAATTCATAAATCTTGGGCGTACTGATTTGAGTTCAGAAAAAAAATAGTCACCCTAGTAGGGCTTTCAATCCCGAAATCCCGGGATTTTTGTCATAAAACGAATCCCGATTCCCGGGATTTTTAAGCTCAAATCCCGGGATTTTTGAAATATAAAAAAATGTATGACAATTTATTTTTAAAAATACAATTTTGTTCAATTACACCGCTCAACACTCATTTTCCAGTTTGAATTCTGATGATTAATTTTAGTAGACTTTCATCTCCTGATTCCAAATCTGTTCTCCAAATTTTCCCATCACGTCTAGATTTTTAGTTATTCACGGTTGAAAATGCGAAAAATTACGATTTTTGCATTATTTGAAAGCCTACACAGCAGCCATTCAGTGGAATACAAATCTGGTATAAAGCGAAAAAGTATAATTTGTCTATGGTCCCATAGAACACAATTTTTTTTCAAATTATTTCGTTTGGTTGGGCTTTAATTGCGTTTTAAAATGATACTGTTAAAATTATCATTTTTGTAAAATTTACCTTAGTTTTTTGATATTTTTCAAAGAAAAACTCCAAAAAAAAATTATTTTACAAAATTAAGCTTTCTGTGTTATTTTTTGTATAAACCGGAAGATATCTTGAATGGGTTTAAAAGTCTTAAGAAAAAATGAACTTTTGCCTAAATTTTGAGCTCATCGCAGTAAAGATCGATCATCTGGTTTTTGTTGTAGAGCCTTTTAAAAATTGTGCTTTTTCTATTTTTTTTTGACAGTGTTTTTTTAAAATGCATGTTTGGCCAATAATAGTGCAACAACTAAAAATTTTTTTGATCATATATTTGAGATCATAGTTCAATTCTACTCTAACGCTTTATACCAGATTTTTATTTCACCCAGTGGCTGCTGTGCAGACTTTCAAAAAAGTAAAAAATCGCGTTTTTTCGCATTTTCAACCGCGAATAATTAAAATTCTAGACGTGATGGAAAAATTTGGAGCAGATTTGGAATCAGCGAGTCAAAATCTTTTAACATTTTATATGAAATTTCAAGCCGGAGCCAATAACCTTCGATTTGTTGAGCGGTGTTATTGTTACATTTATATAAACAAATTAAAACTATTTTTTTTTTAATTTTATCGTAGCTAATTTGGCTGAGCTGAGAATTCTACCCAGGCTTGCAGAATAATAGTCTAACGCACTAACCATTAAGCCACAGTCACGAAGCATTTTGACCAAAATTTGCAGGTTTTGGCGAAAATTTTCCAAAAAACCGAAACTTTGATCGAAGGGTAAATTTAATAAACCACGGGTAAATTTAATCCGACTGGCGTCTAATTTGTACCACATAAGTTTTAGGCGTAGGAGAATAAAAATTTTCCCCGACGTTCAAAATTGGAAGAAAAACTTTTTTATACAAAAAAATGCAAGTCTAATGTATTATATTATTACTTTTCTCCTTTAAATGGTTTTAGTATTTTAAATTTTCTGTAAATAAGTTTTAAAATTATACAGTGCATCAACCAAAATCGGAATGGGATGAAACCAAAAGCAAATAAAAGTAGTCATTTCCTCAAGGCCTTTTTTAGTTCATTGCTAAATATTTAATAATAATAATAATTACTTGAAAACTGCATAAGTGGCGTATACTTAATTTTTTAATTGCCTTTAAATAACAATCAGAATAATTAGAAATCATTTTTTTAATAATTTCGTTGTAGTGAAATCGACCTAAGGGTTTTCGTGGGAATCAAACCCACGACTCCCTGCTTAATAGGCTAGCACACTACCAACTAACCCACAGTAGCCCCCTTAATATGCGCAATAAAATTGAAACATAAAAAGTCTACTATTTTTTTACTTTTATCATCAAAGAAATTTAATCCCGAAAAATCCCGGAATCCCGAAAAAACCCGGGATCCCGAAAAATACCGAATCCCGGGATTTTAAAAAAACTGATCCCGTTTGCCAGCCCAATTTATTATCTTTTTTCCTAGAAATAACTCTAGGAAAACTCTCTTCCACGAGAAACCACAATTGATTTTTTTAAGAAAGAATTTCGGTTAAACTAACAAACTTGTGCTCAATATTTCAGTAAAAACAACTGTTAAAAAACAACTGTTATAAACTGTTGTCCTTTTTTTTGCAGAACATTTAGTTGGCAACAATTGCATTTGAATGTCTTGCTTGTTTCAGTGCAGAGAACATAACAAAAACCCAAGGGGTTTTGAGAATAAGAAAATCCCTTAGATCCTGAGGACTTTTTCCCTTAAGTTTTAATAACTCTTTCTTTAAGAAAACGTTCCAGATAATAAGCACATGTTTTTATACCCTCAAACTACAGTATGGGGGTATACTCACTTTGTCATTCCGTGTGTAAAACACCAAAATATCGGTCTAGGACCCCATAAAGTATATATATTTATGATCAGGGATCGATTCTAAGACATTCTAGCGATGTCTGTCCGTCCGTCTGTCCGTCTGCAGTTAACACGATGCAGTCCAAAATAAAAGAGATAAACTCCCGACATTTGGCACGAATATGTCTTATGTTCCTAGGCGGGTTAAGTTCGTAAATGACCAATATCGGACCAGGGGGAAAAAATTTCCCCCTTGAAGAACTAAACCAACCTCTGAAAAACACAATTTTTTCACAAGATTTTTTTGTGTTTTTTTTTTATGGGCGTGGAATAATTTTTTTTTTTTTAAATATTGATAAACTTACGCAAAAAGCATAAGAATGAATTTTTAAACACATATTCGAGAGGAAATCCCCCCCCCCCAATCACCACTACCGACCCCCCCCCCCAAAAAAAAAAAGAAAACGCCCCTGGAATTTTTTTATTTTGTTTGCATGTTGGAGGGTATAAAAGATTCGGCACAGCCGAATTTAACACTCTTACTTGTTATACCCTCCAACTACAGTATGGGGGTATATTCACTTTGTCATTCCGTGTGTAACGCATCAAAATATCAGTATAGGACGCCATAAAGTATATATATTTATGATCAGTGATCGATTCTAAGACATTCTAGCGATGTCCGTCCGTCCGTCTGTCCGTCTGTAGTTAACACGATGCAGTCCAAAATAAAAGAGCTAGACTCCCGACATTTGGCACAAATATGTCTTATGTTCCTAGGCAGGTTAAGTTCGTAAATGGGCAAAATCGGACCAGAAGGAAAAAAGTTCCCCTTGAAGAACTTAACCAACCTCTGAAAAATATCATATTTTTACATGATTTTTTGTGTTTTTCTTTAACAAATGCAACATTTTTATGCCCCAAGAAGTTCAAAGTCCTGCATTTGGACCCAGAGAATTAGAAAATGCCCCCCCTTTATGGGCGTTGAATAAAACATTTTTTTTAATGATGATAATCTTGTATTTCTTTAGTGCAAAAAGCATAAGAATTAATTTTTAAACACATATTCGAGGAGAAATTTGTCCCCCAATTACCACTACCGACCCCATGACCCCCCCAAAAAAAAAACGCCCCTGCAATTTTTTGGATGTTGGAGGGTATAATAGATTCGGCACAGCCGAATTGAACACTCTTACTTGTTGTTTTTTTTTAAATAGACCTGGAGTTCTGCACTCCAGGGGTAAAACATGAAAAGTAGTGTCCCCTGTTTTGGTAAAGAATTTTCGAATAAAATTATTTTTTATGTTGAAATGTTAAGAAATCAGTACAATCAGTACATTTTTCAAAAAATAAGTACAAATCAAAATAATATTTGAGTGAAATTTGCTTATTTTTGTTGCCAATACACCGATTTTCCTAAATATCGCGCGAAATTTTTATATGGGTTTAAGTCCAAAAATGGTCCAATTATATTCAGAATTGATTAGGCCACCAAAGTTCACGTTTAACACCTACAAAACAAAATTTTTATCAAATATTTCCAGTTTTCATGAGTTTTGAGAGATTTATGTGAATATCGGGAGGGTGGTTTGTATAGGGACAACAAAAAGAACTGGTCCAATTCCTTTAAAATTTGGAATGATGATTTTGTGAATATGTACACAACATGATTACCTGCCAAGTTTCGAAAGGATACCTATTATAATAGGGATATTAGTCATTTGAGCCAAATTATAAAGGGGCGTTTGTATGGGCCCTCGACCGATTTTTTCCAATTTCAATAGGCTTGGTCCTTGAGCCAAATGAAACTTAATTTTCAAATTTCATACAAATCGATTGATAATTGCGACCTGTATCGTGCTCACAAGTTTACATAGACAGACGGACGGATGTCGCCAAATCGTCTTAGAAAGTGATTCGGATTCGATCGGTATACTTGAAGGTGGACCAATAGTTAGCTACACTCAAAATAATACATTTACTAATTTTTTTTTGCTAATGCTAGTAATCTAACCTTTATGAAATTTTTAGTTGAGATTAGCATGTTAGCAAAAATATTAAACAAAATTTGAACTAATTTTTTTTGCTAAATTTAAAATTGAGTTGACCAAATTTTTACAAGCTTTTTTGCTAATATTAGCAAAAATAAATTGTAAATTTTGTTTTTTTTTAAGAAAACTTAAAATGGCGCCATTTTTGGTTCTCAGGCTCTCAATAGTATCGCCGGTCCTCTTCAGATGTGTAGACCCTAATGGGTCCTAACTTTGGATCCAAATATGTTAGCATTCCCGAAAATTTTAAAATGCTCATATCTCGGTAAATATTGCCGACACAACAAAAAGTCCAAAAGCATTTTTGTAGCCCTCAACACGTAGAACAAGACCGAAGAATTACAAAAAACTCTCCGAGTAATATTTTTGAAGTTATCGAGTTTTTTAATTCTCAAAACCCCAATGGTCCTCTAAAATCTCAAAAACTAAGCAAGGTAGAGCGAAACGGACACAAATTTTGGATCAAAAACTATGACAACTTTTAAGGAACCCAACTAGGTCTAGGCCTATCGGGGTCTGGACCTATCGGGTCCGAACCCAATGGGGTCCTCAAATGTAAATGAACTAATTGTAAGTTCAAATAAAAAAATAAAAAAAATTCAGTTTACTAATTTTTGGCACAACATTTTTGCTAACTTTACCAAAAAAATTGTGGGTTCAAAATCAGCAAATTTTCTTGTAGGTTTACAAGCTTTTTTTGCTAACATTACAGTTTTTTTTTGAGTGTATAAAAACTTTCAGATTTTTTCTATCAAAAATTTTCGGATTTCAGTGTAATTTTCATTCGGAAATTTCCTTCTTCTTTCGTTCTTTTTTTCTTTCTTTCTTTCTTTCTTTCTTTCTTTCTTTCTTTCTTTCTTTCTTTCTTTCTTTCTTTCTTTCTTTCTTTCTTTCTTTTTTCTTTCTTTCTTTCTTTCTTTTTCTTGCTTTTTTTTAATTTTTTCTTTTTGAAATTTGGTCTGGGGGGGGGGGATTTCCCCTTTTCTCCCCCCACCCGTTGTACCCGCGCATGTGCTAGACAATTACATAATGACAGTTTGTTTGGCAGTTACTTCTATACGAATTTTGGAAAAAAAAACGTAAATTTTTTCTTCTTGCCGCCGTAATATTTAAAATTTTCTGCAGCAAAAAAAAAGGTCTTCAGCTTGTATCTCTGGTTGTTGTTTTCTTCTTGTAAACTTCTAGAAGATTTTATTACAAATGCAGTTATTGTAAATAGTTCATTTAACATTTATTAACTAACGTTTTTCTTTGGGTGAATGTTTGTCTCTGCAGTTCTAAACTGTCTTATCAATAATTGAACCGCATTTCATTCTTATCACTTCAGCTTAAACTTGCTTCAGTAATAGAAATTGTGTATTTTTTTTTACCAGAGATACAATTTTCAATTTCATTTGCTGCTTATTTATGGTCATTAGCTGTGGTTGTTGTACGACAGATAGTAATTGAGATGATTTTCTTTTGGATTTGGTCAGTTTTTTTTTTATTATTTTCCAATATGCATATTTAGGTCATTTCAATCAAATTTGTTATTCAAATTATATTAACGGGGGCATTCCGAAACATTGTTCCCACGCATAATTTCATAAATCCCGAATACCGGGTTAGCCAAGAAAAAATAAAGTTCGACTTGGAAAAATCTATGAATATCCTCAATACTCCTTTTTATATAGTCTTGTTTGTTAAATATTTTCTTTTTTTTCAACAAGGTCGGACGGTCAAGACCGACCATATGATACCCTACACCAGTGTTTTCCGGAAAATGGGTCCCAGGTCCAAACATGGACCGATTGGATCTGTCTTTTGTCAGATATTTATTTAGTGTAGAAAACACACACATATCAAATTTTAGTGGAATTGGTTTATTTTTTTTGTCAATGGACCGATTTAACTGAATATCGGTCGAAATTTTTATATGGGGGACTAAGTCCAAAAATAGTCCAATTATATTCCGATTTCATTAGGTTACTAAATTACACGTTTAACACCAAAAAGAAATTTTTTAACAAATATTTCCATTTTTATAAATTTTGAGGGAACTTTGTGAATATCGTGAGGACTACCAGAAGGACTGACCCGATGCATTTGAAATTTGGAATGGTCATTTTTGCATACAAAATTTGATTAAATGCTAAATTTCAAAGCGATTTCTATTATAATACGGTTATTAGAGTCATTTAAGCTTAATCCAAAGTGGGCGTTTGTATGGGGGCTAAGTCTTAACATGAACCGATTTTTTCCAATTTCAACAGGCTCCTTGGGCCAAAATATGCATAAGTTTCAAATTTCAAGTCAATTGATTGAAAATTGCGACCTGTATCGTGCTTAAACCGATAGATGGATAGACGGACGGACGGACAGACGGACGGATGGACATCGCTAAATCGACTCAAAAAGTGATTCTGAGTCGATCGGTATACTTGAAGGTAGGTCTAGGACCAATATTTCGGGTAGTTATACCCTGTACCACAGAGTGGTGTAGGGTATAAAAAATATAAAGGGTAGAAGTAAAAACCTTGCGATACCCCTGATTGAAGCTGAAACTCGTTTAATGAAAACTCATCTATAAAACGATCCCTGAGCAACCTTGAAATAAATCGAGAAATGTCATTACTGAAGCTTCTGGATCGGATGCAATGGAGTGCGTTGAAGCTCATCAATGACAGTTCTATCCATCTCTATTGATTCATTGGAGCATCGTCGTAATGTGGGTTGTGCGTCATTTTTCTGTCGATGTTACCACGGTAAGTGTTCAGCAGAGGTGGGCAAACTCATCCCTGAAACGCGGGTGCATGCCCGTAGTACTCGCCTCTAAAGCAGATCACATTCGTTCGTTGTCGACTGTCCAATGTCTCGCACAACTAATTGCAAAGAAAATTCGTTTCTCGGTCGAAATAGACGTATATGGAATAATCTCTCGGCAGAGGACTTCCCAGTCGGCTACAAAATTCAAAAAAGTCAAATCAAATGTCCACAAACACTACTCTTTCTTTCCTTCTCCTAATAACATATTTTCCTAATAACACCACAATGCATTACATTGTAGGGACTTCCCCTGAGTGTTGGCTCAAAGTAAAAAAAAACCCAACGTTCCGAAAGGAACACCAACAGATCTCCAGTAGAACGAGTTCTACGAAAATCATACTGTCGACCACTAAATTAGCTTCCAGATACCTAACAAGATGGCAATTTACTACGCTCCATAACTTTCGAGTGCGCAGATCGTACTCATATTGCAACTGGGGGATACTTATAAGGGTTATTAGCCACACCCTTTTTATTGATTGTCTGGACATTAGCAACCCTCTAACATAAGGGAAAGGCTCCCGCACGGTAAGACGAGATAAAAAGTTTAGCCAGTGAACGCGTTATCGTCCGATATCGTGCGTCTTTTAAAAATATAGTTGGCATAGTATGGCATACCCTCTAGAGTTTGGGCAGTGGTTGATTGCTTTCCGGCAAGAAAGAATTTCTAGCAAAGAGACCCCGCAACAGGTTAGCTTTATCAACCAGTTCGGTGATCAATTGGTCGTCTTTTAAAGGAGTCGGGATAGAAGAATTATCATTTTCTCTGACATTTAACAAATGACCAAAAGCTCTTACTGTACCGAGGAGGCAAAAGAATTTTAGCACGAATACGCTTTTCATAAAGAAGCTTTTACGACTAAGTTCCTGCAAGTCTGGTTAAACCAACATTTATCGCTTGGTTTTGCCGAAATGAGCTTCGATGGAATGAATGGTTTTATTCCTAGTACTATACCCTTTTTAACCACTTTCTTCGAGGCATTTTCAATGTTGCCGTCAAGGAAACAAAGTCTTGATGTTCGTAGCTACGAAAAGGATGCGGAAATGGTGAAGTGATCTGAATTACCAAGAGGTCCAAATATTTTTACTTAATATGGATGTGAAGTAACAAAAAGGAGGAGTATTAAATGCTTATTCCCCACATCTCTTAAGCGGCTTGGTTCGTTAAATAATTGCGACAGATGGTTATGCGCAGCGAATAACACGACGTAATCGCCAACGGGAGTCGAATGGTTAGAATGGAGGACATAGAAACGGTTGTGAACATTGACATCACCTGCCACGAAAATTTTACTGCTCGGGCAACATTTCATGATCCTCGATATGAAATTGGAAAGGGCGTCAAAACCATCTATGAAGACAACCTTCCCGCATTCGGGCTTTACACAGGAACTCCCAAAAAATCGATGTAGCAAAAAACAAGTAACTTTTATCACAGTTAATATATCACCATTTTTTGTTTGAGTGTGTAAATAAGCAAGTCTCATAAGAGTTCAAGAAGTCTTTAAAAAATGTATGACTCAAAACAAAATTTCCATCACGTTAGTTTCAAATGAAATTCCTCATATAAACTTGAGTGCGGTTTAATTGTAAAGTTTATATTACACTTGAAATACTAGCAATAAGTACGTTCATTAGGGTGGCACGAATAATGATTTTTTTGAATTTCGTCGACGAGAAGTATTTTTTTCGTAATAAAATAGAAAATTAAAAAAACCGTAAAAAACGATTGTTTTTTTCCAGTTTCGGAACGCACTTTTGAGGAAGATCAAGATGTCACAGATCGGAATAATATTTTTTTTGAGTATTTAATGTATCAACAAATATCGTTGCTTGTCAAAACTAAAAAAAAAATTAATTTTTAAAGGAGGACCTCATCGGCCTCCAAAATTATTTTTAATTTTAAAGCGGAATGGTTTATCCCACCAAAGTGAAATTGTTTGTCGTTAATAAACTAATCAAGTAAAATAACAATTAAAAAAAAAAAATTAAAAAATCGAAAACAAAAAAAAAAAAATTGGTTTTTGTGTTGAGAAAAAAAAAATTAGGGCAAAACTTTAACCCCCCAAAGGCACAGGTTAATTTTGCCCGATTTGGCTAAAAATTTAAACATAGAGTTTATAGACCAAAACGAAACATAATTAGCCCGGCGATCGACGAAATTCGAAAAAAGTCATTATTCGTGCCACCCTAATGTTTATATGTTTAAAGAAATGTATGTATTTATATGTGAACAATTTCAAAACATAATATTATCAATCAGACACAACAACAATAATGCGTAAATTCTTTAATAGATGACAAGTGGGTGTAAAATAAATAATACATATTAAGTCGAATTGTACAATTTTGACACCGTAACTTGTTAAGGATTGCAAAATGTTGCCTTAAATTCCCCTTGTTCAATTGTAATTCGAAGATTCTATTTGTAATTCGAAAATTTCATTTGTAATTCGAAGATTTTACTTGTAATTCGAAAAAGATCAATTGTAACTTAAAGATTCCAACTGTAATTCGAAAAGATTATTTGTAATTCGATTAAGATCAATTGCAATTCGAAAAAGATCAATTGAAGGGCTTACTGCAAAAACTTGATAAGCAACATTTTATTTTTTGGTGTTTTTTACCTTCTACTGATGTTCCATTAACAGATTTTCGGCAGAAGTGTTGCTTAAACCCTTCGTACAAGTATCTTGAGAATGAAAGTTCTGCAAAAGTTTTATTTTCTACATTATTTCAAAAGTTTTAAAGCAAAAACCACCATAAAATGAAATGTTGCTTATCGAGTTTTTACAATAAGTCCTTCAATTGTAACTCGAAAAAAGTTAATTGAAATTCCAAAAACATCAATTGTTATTCGAAGATTCCAATTAACTCGAAAAATATCAACTGAATTTCCTTTAATTATCTTCGATTTACAATCGGAATCTACGAATTACAATTGATGTTTTTGGAATTACAATTGAACTTTTCCAAATTTTAATTGATCTATTTCAAATTACAATTGATAGTTTTTAAATTACAATTGATGTTTTTAGAATTACAAATTTTTTGCAATACAATCGATCTTTTTCGGATTACAGTTAGAATTAGGAATAATAAACGAAATTTTCGAATAACAAATGGAATCTTAGTGCCAGTTTACAGAAGGCGAACGCTACACACGAACGAAAATTTTGCATGTGTTTTGTTATTGTAACAACAACAAAATACATGTAAAATTTTCGTTCTTGTGTAGCGTTCGCCTTCTGTAAACTGGCCATTAGAATTTTAAGTAGAATCTTCGACTCCAAATAATATTTTTAGAATTATATCTTTCTCGAATTACAATTGATCTATTTCGAAATTCAATTGACATTTTTGAAATTACAATTGTTCTTTTTGGAATTACAATTAGAATCATCGAATTACAATTTGATATTTTTATACCCACCACTCTACACCATTTACAGATGTAATTCGAAAAAGATCAATTGTAATTCGAAGATTCTATTTGTAATTCGAAGATTCTATTTGTAATTCGAAGATTCCATTTGTAATTCGAAGATTCCATTTGTAATTCGAATACTCCAATTGTAATTCGAAGATTCCAATTGTAATTCGAATACTCCAGTTGTAATTCGTAAAAGATCAATTGTAATTCGTAAAAGATCAATTGTAATTCGAAAAAGATCAATTGTAATTCGAAAAAGATCAATTGTAATTCGAAAAAGATCAATTGTAATTCGTAAAAGATCAATTGTAATTCGTAAAATATCAATTGTAATTCGTAAAAGATCAATTGTAATTCGTAAAAGATCAATTGTAATTCGAAGATTCCATTTGTAATTTGTAAAAGATCAATTGTAATTCGTAAAAGATCAATTGTAATTCGAAAAAGATCAATTGTAATTCGAAAAAGATCAATTGTAATTCGTAAAAGATCAATTGTAATTCGTAAAAGATCAATTGTAATTCGTAAAAGATCAATTGTAATTCGAAAAAGATCAATTGTAATTCGTAAAAGATCAATTGTAATTCGAAAAAGATCAATTGTAATTCGTAAAAGATCAATTGTAATTCGAAAAAGAGTAATTCGTAAAAGATCAATTGTAATTCGTAAAAGATCAATTATAATTCGAAGATTCCAATTGTAATTCGAAAAACATCAACTGAATTTACATTGATAATTTACGAATTACAATTGGAATCTTCGAATTACAATTGATCTTTTACGAAATACAATTGATCTTTTACGAATTACAATTGATCTTTTTCGAATTACAATTGATCTTTTACGAATTACAATTGATCTTTTTCGAATTACAATTGATCTTTTACGAATTACAATTGATCTTTTTCGAATTACAATTGATCTTTTACGAATTACAATTGATCTTTTACGAATTACAATTGATCTTTTACGAATTATAATTGATCTTTTTCGAATTACAATTGATCTTTTTCGAATTACAATTGATCTTTTACGAATTACAATTGATCTGTTACGAATTACAAATGGAATCTTCGAATTACAATTGATCTTTTACGAATTACAATTGATCTTTTTCGAATTACAATTGATCTTTTACGAATTACAATTGATATTTTTCGAATTACAATTGATCTTTTACGAATTACAATTGATCTTTTACGAATTTCAATTGATCTTTTACGAATTACAATTGATCTTTTACGAATTACAATTGGAATCTTCGAATTACAAATGGAATCTTCGAATTACAATTAGAGTATTCGAATTACAAATGGAATCTTCGAATTACAAATAGAATCTTCGAATTACATATGGAATCTTCGAATTACAAATAGAATCTTCGAATTACAATTGATCTTTTTCGAATTACATCTGTAAATGGTGTAGTGATAAAGGGTATATAAAGGGTGTCCAAAATTGAGGTATCATTTTAATTTTGCTGGCATTTTTTTTCTACTTGTAATTTTTTTCCAAATTTTAATTTTCAGATTCTAAATACATTCCGGTTAGTTAATATGGAACGATACACGAAGGAACAATGTGTTTTTATTAATTTTTTTTTTTTTGAAAATGGAATGAAGGAAATGAGAATTTTTCAACAACATTTTTTCACCGACGAAGCCCATTTCCAGCTCAATGGCTACGTCAACAAGTAGAATTGTCGCATTTGGAGTGAACAGAATCTAATGGCCAGTTTACAGAAGGCGAACGCTACACAAGAACGAAAATTTTACATGTATTTTGTTGTTGTTACAATAACAAAACACATGCAAAATTTTCGTTCGTGTGTAGCGTTCGCCTTCTGTAAACTGGCACTAAGAGTTATCTTAGAGCAACCATTAAATAAACAAAAAGTTACGGTTTGGTGTGGTTTGTGGTCCGGAGGAATTAGTAGACCATATTTTTTGAAAACGAAAATGGAAATGTGATGACGGTCAATGGAAATCGCTACAGGGATATTATCCGAAGGATTTTGTGGCGGAAAATTGATGATTTATACGTAGAGAATATGTGGTTTAGCAGAATGGAGTCGCTTGTCACACAGCAAGAGAAACAATGGATCTTTTAAAAGACAAAATCGAAAATCGCATTATTTCTCGCAGAGGAGGAGTAAATTGGCCATCAAGATCGTGTGTTTTGACTAGGGCTTCCAATCGGGATTGGATTTTCTGAATCCCGGGATTCGGGATTGAAGAAAAATTTTCGGGATCCCGGGATTTTCGGGATATTTTGAATCCCGGGATTCACGGGATTTTTTGGAAATTTTCGGGATTTTTCGGGATTTTCAAAAATTTCTAGTATTTTTTGTCACTTTGAAAAATACACGCGTTCGTAAAGATTAGCAAAGTTGATGTTGTGGATTCCTCCTGTGAAGAATATCCGTATTCGGTTATCTTTCTTATCTTTCGTCGTGGCTCATCGCTATCAACTTTTAGTGAGTGTGAGTTGAAAAAAAAAAATAAATGAATTTTCGAATTTTTGCATAAGTGATTAATTTTTTCCTAAAGCTTGCGTGATTTGATTTTTAATTTATTTGATTTTTTTTTCATTTCTTGCAAAAAAAATATTTTTGTTTTTTTTTGTTAAAAAATGTTTTTTTTTGGTAAAAAAATGTTTTTTTTTGGTAAAAAATGTGTTATCGAGAGTGCGAGAGTAGAGTTTGCATGGCTCACGCGTGAGCGTAAGTCACAAGTGAGTGATTCCATTATTGTTTGCGTGAGCGTGAATCAGCCCCCACTCACGCCTTTAAAAAATGTTTTAGTAAAACATAAAATTGAAAAAGTTTACAACTTAAGGAGTTAAGATGTGTCAAAAGCCATTTACGTTCCTATGCTTCTTGTAAGAGTAAAATTAATAAATAGGGCAAGTACTTTCATGCATCTAAAAATCGAAAATATGTGCCTATAATATGCGTCTAAAAATCCAAAATATGCACTTAAAACTTAAAAAATATGCATTTAAAAATTATTGTTTTTACAAAAAAAAAAAAAAAACGGTTTGTCAACATAAATTAAATTTTGTCAAATACTTTAAGGCCCTCTACAGTTCTTACAGCGGTATTTTTGAGTGGAAATAATTTTTTATAAGCAAAATATTTTGTTTATTGACACATTTTTTGATTAAAGTCCTTTTAATTGAACACATTTACTTGAGTTTTTTTTTCTTTGAGTCAAAAAATATTTATGGAGTAAAAAATTTAATAAAACAAAATATTAAAGTAACATTTTTTTAGAACCAGTAAAGTCCTAATATTAAATATTTTTTTCAGAAAAAATAATGTTTTCAAATATTTTTTTTTTTCACTTTTTTCGGAATTTTACCATTCTGAAGGCAAAAAATGAACTCAAAAACAAAAGACCCCGCTCTAACTCTAAGCGAAATCCAAAAAATAAATGCAATTTTCCTGTAGGAATATTTTTTTTTTACGACTAGTAAAATGTATCATAATAGGAACATTAAAAATAGGAAACATTTTTCAGAATCTAAAAATTATACATCCAGAAGCAATTTTCTATAAGAAATGACTCAGAATATGATTTCTGTAAATAAAAATATTTTTTAGATAAGAAATAGGCGATAGGTTTTGAATTTTCCCAAGAAAGTTTTGATAAAATATTGATAAAAATTGAAAAAAGTCCAATTTATATGAAAATATGCAAAAATATGCATTTATACCAAAATATGCAAAAATATGCAACTACAAATCGATGCCATTTCATTGCAAATTTCTTGATTCGGATAGATATTTAGTTTGTTGTATGATTAATGTGCCGAGTAAAAACATGCATTTTCATTAAAGTACTTGCCCTAGTAATAAATATAAAAGCCCTTATGTCGAACCACCACTAGTTTTTAGAATTTCTTTACATTTCGCAAACATTTCACCTTTTTCTATAACAAAAACAAGGTACCTGGCGGAACTTTTGTCGATTTTTTTTATTTTGTTCCACAAAATTTATACAAATTATACAAATTATTTAAAAAAATTTTAAAATATTGAAAAAAATAAAAAAATCGGGATCCCGAAAATCCCGGGATTGAAAATTAGAAATACCGAGATTCGGGATTTGCCTAATCCCGAAAATCCCGGGATTTCCGGGATCGGGATATCCCGATTGGAAGCCCTAGTTTTGACACATTTAGATTTTTTTGGTAGCGTTTTGTGAAATTGAAAGTGTACTGCAATAATCCCACAACAGTTTAAGAGCTTAAAACCAAATTTATCAAGCAGATATCAACCATTGACAAGAGTTTATTGAACAACGTGTTTGATAATTTTGGTAAAATATTGGGAGCCTGCCGAGTCAGTAGGGGGGTCACTTGACCCACATAATTTTTTATTTTTAACCGGAACCTATTTGTAGTAAGTAAACGGAAATAAAGATATTTTTAATATCTGAAAAAAAAAATATTTTTTCATTAAAATTAAAATGATACCTCAATTTTGGACACCCTTTATAAGTTTGTCATTCCGTTTGTAACACCTCGAAATATTGGTCTACGACCCAATAAAGTATATATGATCCTTGATCGATTTTAAGACGAGCGTTAGAGGGTAAATGTGTTCTAAAAAAAAAAAGCACCATAACATTTTACTGAAGACATCTACGAACGTTACTTACAAGGGAAGTATCTCAACCCTTATGAACCAATTTGCATGAAACTTGAAATATATATAAAAGGGACAATTCTAAGGTTTTCTCGGCTTATCGGCCATTTCGGGGATTTAGGGGTTCAAAACATGGGTCAAAAATGGCGAAAAAATAGTTTTTTAGATTTTTCAGCCATTTATTTCTTAGAAACATATGATGTTTGCATATGAAAAGAAAGTTTTTTTTTTAATGCCTATCAAACGGCGTCATAAATATCGGCTTCGTTAAATATTTTTTTGATGAAAATGTGTAAATTTTGTGGGGTATTTATATGAAGACGATATTCCTGTTAGTTCCGGAGTTATAAAAATTTTCGCGCAGGTCCACATTGTTTCATAAGGGGACAACGAAATGTTTAAACACTGCAGTGTTATGATATCGCCGATAAGCCGAGACACCCCAACCTTATATATGGGGCATTCCATGTCAAATCGGACACTTTGAATAATTTTTTTTTAGATTTTCCCAATTTGTTGACAGTTTTTAGTACCCTTCGAAAACTCCTTCGTGGTAAATTTTCAGATTTTTTTGATGACCGTTTTAAAAGATATCGATTTTTTAAAAATTGGTTTGTTTGTTCCTTTACTCAAACTTCGTTTACTCATAACTTCTTCAATAATGGTCCAAATTGCAATTTTCTTTTTTTTTTACGTAAAAAAAAATCTTAAAAGTTATATAGTATGCGATTTTTAAGTTTTAAAATTTAAATCTCATTTTTGAAAATGTATGTACTCTTTGATTTTTTTTGAAATTTTTTGTGTAAAACTTCTATCGATTCCACAAATTTTTTGCCCAGTAGGATCGTGGGATAACGATTATTAAATTTTTTTAAAAAATTTTGTTGTAATTTTCCAATGTTAAAATCATTTCTACTGCTCCAATGGTGCGTCATAGAGGGGCTATTTCCAAGACCGACCCCCATTAATTTTTACGTCTAAACACTTCTTCGGAACAAACAAATACCCTATCACCAATTTCTAAGGGGCCCCATACAAAATGACATTTTTTAAAATTTGCTTTAACCGCTCTAACTGCCCTACGAGTGCCCTTAGAGCAATAAAATGTATGACCGACCCACAATATTTTTTTAGCCCAAACATTTTCTCTGAATACACCTACCCCCTATCTTTAACTATTAAGGCGGTCCCCATACATTTGTTATATTTTTTGGTAAAATTTTAATCAGCTTCTACCGGTCCAATGGTGCGTCCGAGAGGGGTCATTAGGGATACCGACACCCATTTATTTTTACCCTCCAACATTTTTGTAAAACATACCTACGCCCTATCTCCACTCCGTAAGTGGGCTTCCATTCAAATTACATTTTTATAAAATTTGCTCCAACTGTAATTTGTATGGGAACCTACTTAGGGATTGGAGATAGGGCGTAAGTATGTTTTAAAAAAATGTTGGAGGTAAAAATAAATGGGAGTCGGTCTCACTAATGACCCCTCTCGGAAGCATCATTGGACCGGTAGAAGCTGATTAAATAAAACAAATTTACAAAAAAATAAAAAAAATAATAGTTAAAAATAGGGGGTAGGTGTGTTCAGAGAAAATGTTTGGATTAAAAAAATATTGTGGGTCGGTCATACATTTTATTGCTCTAATTGCACACGTAGGGCAGTTAGAGCGGTTAGAGCAATGGTTCCCAACCTTTGATTCTCGCCCCCACTGGGGGGCAATTTGAAGGTTCCAGGGGGGGCAACGAGCAAATTTTCAAGATTTTTTTTAGTCAAATTAACTACAAAAACTATTTTTTTTTTTTGCAAAATTAACTACAAAAATCTTGTTAATTTTTTAACATTTTTACTAAAAATTTAATTTGAATGCTTATTTTACAAAAACTTTGCTAAACAAGTAGTAATTTTTCATTAGAAACAAAAATTAGAAAAACTAAAAATTTTTTTGTTAGTGTAGGGGGGACAAGACAATTTTTTTAACTTAAAATTGGGGCGTGGCGTAAAAAAGGTTAGGCAAGAATTGGGTTAGAGCAAATTTAAAAAAATGTCATTTTGTGTGGGAGCCCCCTTAGAAATTAGAGATAGGGTATCAGTTTGTTCCGAACAAATGTTTAGACGTAAAAATTAATGGGGGTCGGTCTTGGAAATGACCGCTCTATGACGCAACATTGGAGCAGTAGAAATGATTTTAAGATTGGAAAATTACAATAAAATTTTTTCAAAAAATTTAAAAAAATAGTGTTTCACGTTATTTCACGATCCTACTGGGCAAAAAAAAAGTTTTACACAGAAAAATTTCATAAAAATCGAAGAGTACGTACATTTTCAAAATGAGTTTAAATTTTAAACTTAAAAAATGAATACTAGAGCACTTTTAAGAATTTTTTTGGATTTTTTTTTAAGAAAAATCAATTTGGACCATTATTGGAGAAGTTATGAGTAAAAAAAGTTTGAGTAAAGGAAAGCTACCAATTTTCAAAAATTCGATATCTTTTGTACGGGTCATCAAAAAAATCTGAAAATTTACCAAGAAGGAGCCTTCGAAGGGTACCAAAAACTGTAAACAAATTGGGAAAATCTAAAAAAATTTTCAAAGTGTCCGATTTGACATGGAATGCCCCATATACGTACGAAAAAATCATGTATAATAATCTCTATCAAAATTAAACAGACCCATATTTTTTGTTTGGCGAAATTCTTGGTAGTTCGGCTTTTATACGGATTTTCCCGAAAGCCCTTATAGGTATTTCATAAGGTGGTAGCCCTTTTAAAAAAATACAGGTAACTCTTATTTTTTCCTCCTCATTCCCATATTAAAGTTTCAGGATAATCGATGGGTTCCCAATGAAAGAAATTCCTTATGAGTATATAACAAATTCATAAAACTTACCTTTACTTTTTCGTTTATCCAAAATCGCTAATAAAGAACAAAAAAACGCTGTATTATCTCCATTAAAGCTTTTAAAAATTAATTTGTGCTCAATATTACAAAACAACAATCAGCACTTAATTCTCATACATAATTTTTAATTTGCATGTTGCCAATAATTTTGCCACACCCTGTTAATTTGTTGTGTGTATTGTGAGAAAAAAAGCTTTTTAGCTTCAATTCAAAAACTAACGGTTTAATATGTTTTAATTGTTCATTTGAAATTCAATATGCATTGAAAAACATAATGCAGCTTAAACAAAAAAAAAATATTTAATTCAAGTGTTTTTCTGCCAGATTTATTTATATATAATTTTGGAATTTTTTAAGTCACCATGGGGTCTAATATACAATAATTAAATTAAAAAGCAAAAGAATGAATGGATGGCGTGTTTTTTTTTTGCTGTCTTGCACTTAAAAAAAGTCAATTAAACAATTAAAAAATCTTAAAAATTGTAAATAAAAAATGTCTAGTCTAGACTTTAAGAACAGATAATACAAAAAACGCGTACAGATGGGAAGTTTCAAAGACACCCAAAATAGTCAACATTTTAAAATTATTGCAAATTAAATTTATTAAAAGAATCCTTATCACCTCCAACGTTGTTTTTTTTTTCTTAAGAAATTTTCTAAAAAATTGTTTATGGGCAATTTAAATGCGATAATTGGAAAAAAATGATAATGCCGACTTTAATGATGACAATCCTCTTCCTCACACGCTCTCCTCTCTCATTCGCGAAAGCAAGTGTGTGAATACAAGTGCGCGTATTAATCGATACTAAAATGTGTTTCACTTTTTTTTTTAGTTTTGCTTTTTAAAATGGCGCAATAAAAATAGTTTTAGTTTTTTTTTTATTGTTAAAATTAATTAATTGTAGGAATACTAACATTAATTACAATTAAATATAATGTGGATTGTTGTCTTAACATTAGTTTTTTTTAGTTTGGTCTATTTTTATATTAATCATATCTATCATTTCTGTGTAGATTTGACAAAAGCATTTAATTCGATTTAAGTTCTTTTGTCAAAAATATATTAAAATGGACTTTTTCGGCTACAACAAACACTTTTTCCATGATTTTTTTTTAAATCTCAACAATTTGAAATATTATGTTATCAGATCTCTTGGAAAATGTGGAGAAAATCGTCCAGTTCTTAACATTACAGACTCTTAAAAAAAGCTCTAAAAATATTTTTTTAAAAAAATAAGTGCTTTTGTCAAACGTCCACAGATTTCAATCAATCAAGGTGGAAAGTGTTAGTGTAAACACTGTCTTTAACGAAATGCTGTCTTTAACGAAATGCTTGCTACCAATGAAAGAACAAGTGAGTACATACAGTAAATCTCGGTTAAGTTAACTGCACTGAAAAAAAATCATTACTAAATTTTAGGAAAAAATTTCTTTGAACATTTTTCATGAAATTTCCTAAAATTTAGTTAAATTTAACTAAAAAATGGGAAATTTTCCTAACTATGAGGAAAAAATTTTAGTTCATGTACTTACACTCAAAAAATTATGTTAGTAAAATCAACTGAAAATGTCAGTTAAAATAACTACTTTGTAAGTTGTTTTGGGGTCAACTACTTTTTCAGTTAAATCAACTCACAATGTCAGTTATTTTAACTGACAAAAAACAACATACTTATGTAGTAAAAACAACTTACATTTGTAGTCAAAACAACTAAAATGTAGTAAAAATAAAAAAATGTAATTTTTTTTTTCAAAAAAATTTTCAGAAAAAAAAATTGAAGACCAAATTTTTTGAAAGTTTTTTTTTTTTTTTTTTAAGAAAAGTTGTGAAAAATAAAAAAAACGAAAATTAATTTTTATTTTTTGGAAAAAAACTTAGAAAGTTTTTCAGAGATAAAAAAATAAAATTAACTACTTTAAATAACTGTTACTACATCACAGTACTTTTTTGTTAGTTGTTCAAAAAAAAATACTTAAAATAACTAACAGAAATAGTTGTTTGATATTTTTCACACAAAAACAACTGACTTTGTAGTTGAAAATAACTAACTACTGTAAAATGTGCAAACAACTAACATGTAGTAACTTACATAATTTTCTGAGTGTATAAATAGTTCATATTTTTCCTAAAATGGTCTTCCTAAATATAAGAAAAACAAGTGAGAGTGTTAAATTCGGCTTTGCCGAATCTATTATACCCTCCAAAATGTAAAAAAATTAAAAAAAAAAAACTGTCACGAACGTTTTTTTTGGGGGGTGGGGGGGGGGTTGATGGGTGTCAGTGGCGGCCTTTGAGAGCACCTTCGCATCGCGATAAATATACCAAATGTTTCATTTATTTAACAAAAATACAAAAAAAAAATAATAAAATAGTTTATTTTTTAGAGGTTGGTTCAGTTCTTCAAGGGGGAACTTTTTCCCCTGGCGCGATTTTGCGAATTGATGAACTTAACCTGCCTATGAACATGAGACATATTTGTGCCAAACTTCAGGAGTCTAGCTTTTTTATTTTGGACTGCATTGTGTTATCTACAGACAGACGGACGGACATTCACAGAATGTCTTAGAACCGATCATGGATCAATAATATATATGGGGCATTCCATGTCAAATCGGACACTTTAAAAAATTTTTTTTTAAATTTTCCCAATTTGTTTACAGTTTTTAGTGCCCTTCGAAAACTCCTTCGTGGTAAATTTTATGATTTTTTTGATGACCCGTTCAAAAGATATCGAATTTTTAAAAGTTGGTAGTTTGTTCCTTTACTCAAACTTCTTTTACTCATAACTTCTTTTACTCATAACTTCTTCAATAATGGTCCAAATTTCAAGTTTTTTTTTCAAAATTTTTGTTTTTTAACGTACTTAAAAAAAAAAAAAATCCCAAAAAATTCTTAAAAGCGCTCTAGTATGCGATTTTTAAGTTTTAAAATTTAAATCTCATTTTTGAAAATGTTTGTACTCTTCGATTTTTTTTAAATTTTTTTGTGTAAAACTTCTATCAATTCTACAAATTTTTTGCCCAGAAGGATCGTGTGATAAGGATTATTACTATTTTGTAAAATTTTTTGAAAAAATTTTATTGTAATTTTCCAATCTTAAAATCATTTCTACTGCTCCAATGGTGCATCATAGAGGGGTCCTTTATAAGGCCGACCCCCATTTATTTTTACGTCTTAACATTTCTTTGGAACAACTTAATACCCTATCTCCAATTTCTAAGGGGGCTCCCACACAAAACGGCATTTTTTAAAATTTGCTCCAACCGCTCTAACTGCCCTAATAGTGCCCTTAGAGCAACAAAATGTATGACCGACCCACAATATTTTTTTAGTCCAAACATTTTCTCTGAACACACCTACCCTCTATCTTTAACTGTTAAGGCGGTCCCCATACAATTTTTTTATATTTGTAAATTTGTTTTATTTAATCAGCTTCTACCGGTCCAATGGTGCGTCCGAGAGGGGTCATTAGTGAGACCGACCTCCATTTATTTTTACCCTAAAACATTTTCTTAAAACATACATACGCCCTATCTCCACTCCCTAAGTAGGCTCCCATACAAAATTACATTTTTATAAAATTTGCTCCAACTGTTATTTGTATGGGAGCCTACTTAGGGAGTGGAGATAGAGCGTAGGTATGTTTTAAAAAATGTTGGGTAAAAATAAATGGGGATCGGTCTCACTAATGACCCCTCTCGGACGCACCATTGTACCGGTAGAAGCTGATTAAATAAAACAAATTTACAAAAAATAAAAAAATTTTACAGTGGGGAAAAATTGATTTTTTTTTTGTCCAATTTTGCCTACAGGTCGCAATTCTTAACCGATTTTGATTTTTCTTTTTTTGTATTTTAGCTAATAAAATTCCGCATTGATCTGTCATGGTGGATTTTTGAAAAAATTTCGGATTACTTTTTATATTTTCCTAAAGTTTAGAAAATGTTCATTTTTTCAGTTTTTTTGCAATAAAAAATGTATTAGGCATGGGAAGAATATGCTTTATGGACTAAATTAAAGGTATTGGAACCGCCTATTAACGACATGATCAGTATTTAAAAATATATTATTATTTTGGTTTTTATAACCAGACAAAAATTCAAGAATTTTCACTTTTAAAAGACTATATCTTTAAAAATAATGTACCAATTTCAATGAAATCTTTTTTTGATTAAAGCTTATGTTTTGCTTAGTCATAATTGGTACACAAAATTTTTTGAAACAAATATTTTATTTTTTTGCTTAAATTTTACCTTATGATTTTTGGAATTTCAAAATTATTTTTTAGTCTGTTTAAAAAAAAAAAGTTGTTACATTGAAAATTCGAAAAAAATAGTTAAACAATTTTGCAAAAATACTTTATGTACCAATAATAGTGAAGAAAAAAAATTTCATTGAAATTGGTACATTATTTAAAATGATATACATAGATACTTAAAAGTGAACATTTTTAAGTTTTCAGATGTTTATAAAAACCAAAATAATAATAAATTAACAAATGCTATTAATGTCATTTATAAGGGGTTCAAATACCTTTAATTTTGTCCATACAGCTTATTCGTGCCCTGCCTATTACATTTTTTAGAGCAAAAATTATAAAAAAAATTAATATTTTCTGAACTTTAAAAAAATATTCAAATAAAACAAAAACGATTTTTAGAAATCCACCATGACAGACCGATAAGGAATTTTATTAGCTAAATTTCAAGAAAAGAAAAACTAAAATCGGTTAAGAATTGCGACCTGTAGGCAAAATCGGACAAAAAAAGTCAATTTTTCCCACTGTGCGCCTTAACAGTTTAAGATAGAGGGTAGGTGTGTTCAGAGAAAATGTTTGGACTAAAAAGTATTGTGGGTCGGTCATACATTTTATTGCTCTTAGGGCACTATTAGGGCAGTTAGAGCAATTGGAACAAATTTAAAAAAATTTCGTTTTGTTTGGGAGCCCCCTTAGAAATTGGAGATAGGGTATTAGTTTGGTCCGAAGAAATGTTAAGACGTAAAAATTAGTGGGTATCGGTCTAGGAAATGACCCCTCAGTGACGCACCATTGGAGCAGTAGAAATGATTTTATGATTGGAAAATTACAATAATTTTTTTTGTTTTTTTTTTAAGTACGCAAAAAACAAGATTAAAAAATAAACAAGTAAGAAAATAATAATCGGTCAAGACCGGCCATATAATACCCTACACCGGTGTTTCCCGGAAAATGGGTCTGAAGTTTAAACATGGACCGATGTGATCTATATTTTGCTAAATCTTTAATAAGTTTAAAAAACACCCAAAAACCAAGTTTCAGCGAATTAGGCTTCTATTTGTTGCAAATATTCCGTTTTAACTGAATATCGGGCAAAATTTAAATATGGGTCTAGGTCCAAAAATAGTCCGATAATAATCAAATTTTATAAGGTTATTAAAGTACGCGTTTAATACATACAAACTTAATTTTAATAAAATATTTTGGATTTTCATGAAATTTGAGAGCTTTTTGTGAATATCGGGAAGATGGTTTGTATGGGGGCTACAAGAAGAACTGGTCCGATTGCTTAAAAATTCGGCATGGTGATTGTGAATAAAAAACACGATTACCTGCCACATTTCGATAGGATACCTTTTATAAAACCGTTGTTAGAGTCATTTGAGGCAAATTAAAAGGGGACGTTTGTATGGGGGCTAGGTCAAAACATTGGCCGATTTTTTCCAATTTCAATCGGCTTCGTCCTTTTAAGTTTCAAATTTCAGTCAAATCGGTTGATAATTGCGACCTGTATCGTGTTTACACCGTTACATGGACAGACGGACATTGCTAAATCGACTCAAAAAGTGATTCTGGGTCGATCGGTATGGTTGAAGGTGGGTCTAGGACCAATATTTCGGGTAGTTACAAACATCAGCACAAACTCATTATACCCTGTACCACAGAGTGGTGTTGTGTATAAAAATTTGGAATTTAGACCATTATTGAAGAAGCTATGAGTAAAAGAAGTTTGAGTAAAGGACTAACAATTTTTAAAAATTCTATATCTTTTGAACGGGTCAACAAAAAAATCTGAAAATAAGCTTTCGAAGGGTACTAAATAAAAACTGTAAAAAAAAATTGGGAAAATCTAAAAAAAAAGAGTTCAAAGTGCCGGATTTGACATGGAATGCCCCATATATTATATATATATTACATATTATTGATCTATGATCGATTATAAGATATTCTATGAATGTCCGTCCCTCCGTCCGTCTGTTTTAAACACGATTCAGTCCAATATAAAAGAGATAGACTCCTAAAAATTGGCAAGAATATGTCTCATAGTAATAGGCCGGTTAAGTTCGGAAATGGGCAAAATCGGATCAGGGGGGGAAAAAGTTCTACCCTTAAAGAACTTAACTAACCTCTAAAAAACGAAAGTTTTTACAGTTTTTTTTTGCATTTTTGTTAAGCTAATTAAACCTTAGAAGGACTTCAAAGTCCTGCACTTAGACCCAGGGGGCTAGAAAATTTTGTCCACTCTCACTTGTTTTTATTGTTTTGGGGAACTAAATTATGGAGCTACAGATGGTTTTGTATTAAAAGTACTGGCACAACGCTAGACTTTGTAGTTTTATAGTGCTGTTTTGATGCTGTCAAAACCTAGGGGCTATCATTAGATCAGAGTTATAATTTAAGTTACAGGGTCTGTACAAAAATACCAAAAATACTACGTCCTGACAATGCTTGTTTCGTCATTTACGTTACTGGGCCAGTATTGGCCTGCATGCATTTTCCTGACTGGGTAAGTTAAAAAACCATAATAAATCAATTTCTCAACATTTATCGCTAGAGGGAAGTGTCCCTAAACGTCTCTAGCCGAACCACCCAAGAAATAGCCCCTGGCAAAATTCTTATGTCGATGCTATATTCGGCTTATTCGAATTTTATTGATTAACTTGTTTTTTATGTTTGACTAACATTATTTTTGAGTGTACATGTGTATTTATTAATACAAGTGTTTAAATATGGTTGTCAATAAAAAAAATCAATTTGGGGTCCAATACTAAAGTCAGATTTATAAAAAAAAAATCTCACGTGTATTTATTTGTTTTTCTTAACTTTCAAAGTACATTTTACAGTGGGACGCCTTCACATAATTTGCGAAAATTTTGCTTTAAGCTACTTGACAAAAAAAATGTTTTTATACCCACCACTCTAGTGATAGAGGGTATATATAAGTTTGTCATTCCGTTTGAAACACCTCGAAATATTGGTCTAGGACCCCATAAAGTATATGGGGCATTCCATGCCAAATCACTCACTTTTAGGCCCGACCCCCTTCGATTAATTTTATTTTTGGATATGTTTTAGTACGTATTAAATGCAACTTCCAGCCAAATTTTCAGCCTTTTATACCAAGGTGGTGTTGAGTAATCAATTTTTCAAAATGGCGATTTTTTCCAAAAAATTAAAAAATTTAAATTTTCAATCAATTTTGACCAGTAAAAAATATAGATATATTAAAAAAAGATGGACAACATTTTGTTGGTAGTTAAATGTAGTTTTAGAAAAAAAAATATGAAAAATTATTCGAAGTAATTATCACTTGTTTTTTATCGTATAAAAATTAAAATCGACTTTTTGAAAAAGTCCGAAACCTTCGATTTTTTTTAAAAAATGTTAAAAAATTCTACTCTAAATTACGCAACTTTTAAGTCATAATTCGAGATGTGATCGTAATTCGTTCTATTTTTATTCAAATTTTGAAAATTGCACTTTTTTTTTTTTTTTTGACTCTGGTTTATTTTATATGGTGCTCCAAAAAAAATAATTTGGTAAATATTGACCGTAACTTCCCCTAGATATATTAACTTGGGTGTAAAAATACGTCTCAGAAAATTTTAGGATGATCGGACATGGGTAAGGCGTGCCGCATCGGCTTTGAAGTTTGAAAATCGGATTACAAGGGAAAATATGCATTTTTTTCTGTTTTCTTAATTTTTTTGGTATTTTAAGTTAATTTTGAATTCAAATGGTTACAGAATTGAAATGTAGAGTAAAATGTCTCTCTATTAAGGTCATAAAAACCGAAATCGGTTTAAAATCAGCCAAGTTGTTACAACTTCCCCAGGCATCTAACGTGTGGCAGACAACTTGATTAATCAATACAATCCGATTTTTGAAATTCATTGAAATTTTCTACTGTAATAACATTTTTTTATTCTTCAAGTTCAAATGTTATTAGATGACAAGTATTTTTCATATTGTGTTTTGCTAACATTTTTTAAATTAGTGCTAAAAATGCCTGAATTTTCCACACCCTTTTGAAATCTCTATTTTTAAAAAAAAAATATTTTTTTTGTTTTAAATTTTGGAAAAGTCAAAAAAATATTACACTGAAACATGAATAATGAAAAAATGTTATTACAGTAGAAAATTTCAATAAATTTAAAAAAAGGGCCTCGTATTTTTTAATCAAGTTGTATGGCACACGCTAGATGTCTGGGGAAGTTGTAATAACTTGGCTGATTTTCAACCGATTTTAGTTTTTAGTACCTTATTAGAAAGGCATTTTACTCCACATCATAATTCTGTAATCACTTGAATTAAAACTTAACTTAAAATACCAAAGAAATTGCGAAAACAGAAAAAATTCATATTTTTCCTTGTAATCCGCTTTTTTAAACTTCAAGGACCATGCTAAGCGCCTTACACATGTCCGATCGTCCCAAATTTTTGTGAGACGTATATTTACCTCCAAATGAATATATTTAGGGTAAGTTAGGGTCAGTATCTACCATTTTTTTTTTTTGGAGCCCCATATAAAATAAATCAGAGCCAAAACATAAAAGGTGCAATTTTAAAAATTAAAAAAAAAATAGAAAGAATTGTGATCACATCTCGAGTTATGGCTTAAAAGTTGCATAATTTAGAGTAGAATTCTTATAGTTTTTTACAAAAAAATCGAAGGTTTCGGACTTTTTCAAAAAGTCGATTTTAATTTTTAAACGTCAAAAAATAAGTGATAATTACTTCGAATAATTTTTTTACATTTTTTTTTCTAAAACTACATTTAAATACCAACAAAACGTTGTCCAACTTTTTTTAAAATATCTATATTTTTTACTGGTCAAAATTGATTGAAAATTTAAGTTTTTTCATTTTTTGGAAAAAATCGCCATTTTGAAAAATGTGGTGTTGATTACTCAACACCACCTTGGTATAAAAGGCTGAAAATTTGGCTGCAAGTTGCATTTAATACGTACTAATCCAAAAATAAAATTAATCGAAGGGGGTCGGGCCTAAAAGTGAGTGATTTGGCATGGAATGCCCCATATATATTTATGATTCTCGATCGATTTTAAGACGATCTAGCGATGTCCGTCTGTCCATCTGTCTGTTTGTTGAAAACACGCTAACTTTTGAAAGACTTCACGGTGGCTCCTGAAGTTTGGCATATATGTTGGGCATTTACCTGGTCAGGTTGGTATTGCAATAAAGCGAAATCGGTCCAGTGGTTCAAAAGTTATAAGCAAATGAATGGAATTTACAAGTTAAAACACACGGTAACTTTCGAACGACAATTCTGAGGGTGCTGAAGTGTGGCATATATATTTGCCGTTTCTCTGGTCCATTTTGTTTTAAATTTCAGCCAAATCGGTCCTGTTGTTCAAAAGTTATTAACAAAGCCGTGAATTTCGGATTAGTTTCACCTCAAATTCACGTGTTGAAAACCCGTTAAACATGTTTAAAAAACATTAGTAAGTCACAAAAATATTTTACAAGGTATTTTTGTCACTCAAAAATATTTTTACACTAAAACAAAAAAAAAAATACACTCAAAAAAAATTTTACACTCAAAAAAAAAAAATTTACACTCAAAAAAAATATTAGTAAATTATTTTTTTTTTTTCAAAAATTACTAAAAAAAAGTTTTTTTATACAAAATAAAATATTTCTAACCAAAAATTTTATTTTTTTCACGCTAGAAAATTTGCTATCACTTAAAAAGGGCATTGTGGAGGGTATTCATAGATTCGGCCAAGTCGAATTTAATTTTTCAACTTGTTTGACCTTAAATATTCTATTTTGAGCAAGATTATTCTACCACCACCTTTAACAATAAAAGGAGTTTCAACTAATATTTTGAAACACACAATTGAAATTAAGACACTTCACCAAATAGAATTGTTGGCTTGATTTAGAGCCTGAATATGTACATATGTGTAGTACAGTGCATAGGGCTTATTTGATCTATTTTAATATTATGCACTTTTTTTCAGGCTTAATTATTTATTTAATTCCACTGTAGCATTATCTAAAGCTTTGATTGCTAAAGTAAATATTTATGAAAATCCGTTTGAACTTTAATAATCAATTTATATTTAACTTTCCTACACCATTCAATATTTTCAGTAATTTATAAATTCTGAATAAAGAATCAATAAAAAAAGGGGTTTTCGAATTTTTATGGCATCTTTAATATTCAAAAGGTGTGAAACTCATAAAGAAATATTTTTGTGATGACATTTTTTTTTTAGCTTTTTGTCAACAATAATGATTTAATAATACAATCAAATTCAATAAAAAATCAATTGCAAAAAATATGCAATATCAAATAGGTATATTTTTCAGTTATTGTATAAGTTTACAAAAAAAAAAATATTATAAATTTAAGTATATATATGACTCAAATCCATTCAAACCCGATTTGGCATAAAAAAAGTATGATATAAAATAGTTTTATTTTTGCTATCAACGGAATTGTTGCAATCAATACCAACCAACACATTGATGTGAAGTCAACAGTATTTTATGAGATTAAAAAAGTATTTGTTTGTGAATATTAAAGTTAAAAAACGAAAATTAAAAAAAACGATCGTTTTCGAAAAATCCAAAACTCGAGTTATGTTACCGTGCGTAATCTATGTATGTAGCTTTAGTTTATCAATGAAAAATGTATGTTTGTTTGATCGTTCGTTATGTTTTTGAAATGGTATTAGGGCTGCCAGATTTAGGGATTAATACCCAAAAATTTGGGGATTGGGAATTGAATTGGGGATCTTAAAAATATTTTCAAAGCCATCCAGGCTTATGGGTATGTATCATCATCTTGGTGCGATGTCAAGGTTGTTTTTATTCCCAAACCTGGGATGAAGGACTACACCTTGGCAAAAAGTTTTAGACCAATCAGTTTATCATCCTTTCTACTGAAAAGTCTTGAGCGAATGGTTGAGAGATTCATAAGGTCAGTAGCATTAATCAAATGCCCCATAAATAGTCGGCACTTCACGATCTTGTGTTCAAGATTGAAAAGGGCACTGACAAACAAGACTATACTCTGGGTGTTTTTGTTGATATTAAGGGCACTTTTGATAATGATACTTTTGATTCTATGAAAACTTCGGCTGAATTGCATGGAGTGGATCCAGTTCTAGTCAAGTAGATTCATTTTATGCTCTCTTGAAGACTGTTGACGGCTGAAGGTGAGTAGGGCACAAAAGTAACGGTTGAGGTTAGCAGAGGCTGCCCCCAAGGGGGTGTCCTCTCTCCTTTGCTGTGGTGTTTTGTGGTAAACTCACTCTTGGTTAAAATACAAGCTCTAGGTGTACACTAGGGTGGCTCGTTTTTGGGCTTTTCTCTCTGATCAAATTCTAATACCCGCCAAAAGTGTCGATCCCCTAAGGGTAACTCACGTGCAAAATATCACTCCGATCGGATTTTATCTTCTGTCTCCACTTGGAGCCTAAAAATTGGGGTTTTTGCAAAAAAGGACTTGCTAAAAAAAAAAAAAAAAATTTAAGTTTTTTTATTAAAATAATGAAAAAAAATTTTTTGTATAATATTTGATCGTAAATACTTAAATATGAAATTTCAAGATTTTACGGTATCATTAACCCGTTCAAACTTGATACCAAAAAAATAGCATGATTTGGGGGGCGTTCTCAAAACACCTTTTTTCAAAATTTGAAAATTTTATTAAAAAATTTTTTTAAATATACCATTTTTTTTTCTGAATTCATTAAGAACACCTTGGAGAAGAAAAATGTGAAATATGGCGGATACCCGTAGCGCCACTTTTTGGGAATCTCGGGGGGAAGTTAGCGGATATCAAGGAAATGTTGGTTTTATCAATAATTTGGATTAATAAAATCTTATAAATTTCATTTTTGGGCAAATTAACTGTTTTTGGTGTCGTGGCATTCTATTAGATAACTTTAAGTCTGTCATGAAATCTTACCAACCTAGGACGTCTTTAACCCACATTGGCTGGGGGTCAAAAATGACCCCCGCAGGAAATTTAAAGTTTAGAGCTTAAATTTTGTGCTATAAACAGGTATAAAAAGGCTTTTGGGTTTTTTACCCCAACTATTATTTCGTATTAATATATTATCTTTAAAAAAATCGTTAACCCTTCTTGGTGGGGGTCAAAAATGACCCATTCAAAACAGTACAAATTCTTGCATCGAGCTTGGTAGTAAGTTTACTGTAATATTTCCGAGTAGGGAAGACTGGGGCAACCCAGCAGACCCATTGGAAAATTACACGAATACTTTCTACACGGTTGGATCCAGTACCTTAAATGGCTCTGGGTCTGGTTGGTATTTGGACAATGCGACCAAATGCTATGGGTAAAATAGCAACAGTATTTCAGACTGAAATATTTGATATTTTGGACGTGGCGACCTGGATAATTTGGAACAGACGGAGGGATAGGAGAATCAGTATATGCAGTAACAGGCAGGCTGCGTTTATTGCACTTGAATCTCTAGTCACTTTATATAAAATTGGCCAGGAATTTAGACACAGACTCAATGAGGTCTCATGTGGGAATAGCGTCAATCTTCCGGGTCATAGGGAAATACGGGGAAACGAGATTGCCGACTATTTGGAAAATCTAGGCTCCGATACAATTCCTCACAATCCGGAACCCTTGATTGGTATATGATGAGTTGGATCAACTATTTTATGAAAACAATTTTCATGGAAAGATGCTCAAATGAGTTGGCATGCAAGAATACCAAACGTTTTGTGTACTCAGTCTCAGTAGAATAGACTGTCGCAGACTTACTGTCTTAATTACGGAACACAATGCCTGTGCTCGACATATAACTAAATTAGGTGTCTTATTAGACCCATTATATGCAGCTTGTCTTGAGGATGAGGACACAACTGAACATTACGTCTGTTGTGGTCCAGCGTTCTTAAGGGCTAGAAGGCGGATTTTGGGTTCTGATATTCTGCCAATGGACACGGTCCATGGACTTCCCTTGCCTGATTTTCTCAAGTTTGTAAAAGCAACTGAGAAATTCTGAACAAGCAGTTTTTCATTCTTTTTCTTCTAATCCTTTTTTTTTTTTTTTTTAAAAAAAGAAACAACACTCAGGCAATGCTGCCTATCAATTACTACTGTAATCGTGATGTTTCTTTCGGAAAGGGGATAGAAGAGAGATGAACGATTTGAAAGAAAGAAGGGCTTCAGTATGGCAACACTGTAAATGCGCGTGTTGATAATTTTGAGTACAGTTGTTGCATCGCCATCTGTTATTGATCTGGCGAATTATTTTTGAAGCTGTGTTTAATAGCCATTATTTTATTATTTTACTTCGTTGACGTTTTTTAGTGCTATTTATCAACGAAGGAGGGTGCTGCGATAGGTATTAGTTATAAATAGAAACTAATAAATATCTGAAAAAAATGTTGTTCTGCCTGAGCCGGGAATCGAACCCAGGCTTGCTGGCTAGTAGTCCAACGCGCTAACCACTTAGCCACAGCACCCAGCACTAATCCTTTACCATTTAATCCTCACCATTTTTTTCTTCTCAGGGTACGGTACAATGAACTATTTTAAGTCTGAGCGTCATGGACTTGCTTGAAAATTGCCTTACTCAACTGCATCAGCATCAGCACCAGTACTGGTAACTATCCGTCCCGGTGGCCTGTTTACGATAAGATCCGCAAGAACCCTTTTAACCTCAGGAGCATCAAAAAATATCTTGGGCATAGTATTGGATACCCTCTCGATTTTTGGATGTTTAGATTGCCGTTCTGAAATAATATTTGATTTCGATTCTAAGGGGGCAAAAAGTTCGTACAAATTGAAAATTGATATTTTTCTAAAACAACTGAACTTAAGACACCACTTTCTCAAAGTTTGAGACGGATATTTTTAAGAGTTTTTAAAATTAGGCATTTTAACCCTACTTTAAAATATTTTTTTTCTCAAATTTACTACCAATGAACTTTAGGGGAATAAAAACGTTTAAAAAATTAAAAATTTTAGCTTTTTGAATCTCCTGTGTACCCTCAAATAGTTCTTAGGTAAACAGAAAAAAAAAAAATTTTATCCAAATTTTTTGTAATTGTTATTTTAAAACCTGGCTAAGAATACGTATCCGCTTGTCATTTTTCAATCCGTATTTCTCTTGGTTTTATACCGATTTGTGTTTACACCATACTATTTTATAGATTTTACAAAAAGTTTTGACAGATATTATTACAAATATTATAGTCTGAAGCCACCTTAAATAATATTAGTTAGAAAAAAAAGCTTTAAGTAATTGATATCTTAGCAACACTCAAAGAATAATGTTAGTAACATTGAGCCGGTGATCGATCTGATATTATTTAACCCATACCGCAACAATTTTTGGTTAACTGAAGAACTAACTAAAATTAAAAAAAAATTCTTCAAAAAAGTTTATGAATTTTCATAAAGTTTAGTAAAATTCTACTAATATATGGTACATTTTTCTTACTATGTGAAAAAAAAAAACTTTAGTTATTATACTAATAAATAGCACCGCTCTACAAATCTGAGGTTTGTCACTGCGTTTTGGATGAAACTAAAAGAGTAGTTAGGTTTTGGTACTCCGATTCCAAAACAGTCACTCAAATTTTTCTATCGATAAAATCGCGGCTCAAAAAAGGCCCATTTTGCCAAATTTTTAAACGCCTATAAAATAAGATTCTAATATGCAAATGACTTGGTATCAAGCTTATTCGAAAGTGTATAATTTTCTCTTTCAGACAAGTTCAAATTTTCTTGGAATTTAATTTTCTAAAATAGTAAAAAATCATAAGCCACAAGTGCTTTAAATCTAAAATTTACGTATGAATTTGTATGGAAATTTGTGTTAAAAAACTAAAATTTAAAAAAATGGAAGGTTTTTTGATAATTATTTTTTTTACTATTTTAGAAAATAAAATTTTTAGAACATTTTATTTTTAAGAGAAAATTACAGACTTTCGAATGAGCTTGATACCAAGTCATTCGCACATTAGGATATTATTTTATAAGCTTTTTAAATAGGCGAAAAATGCCCTTTTTCGGCGCTTTAACCGCGAATTACTCAAAATCCTGACGTGGTAGACAACTTTGGGCTCCGGAATTGTAATCAGCGCAACAAATACTATCCAAATAACTAAGCAATACGCATTTTCTTATTGAGCTGTGTAGAAGTGCTTACCACCAAAAAAGTTTTTTCGAAATCCATAAAAAATATGTTTATTTTTAATATGTTCACACAAAATTTAGTTAAACAAGTAAGAGAGTTATAGTCGGTCAAGACCGACCATATGATACCCTACACCAGTGTTTTTCGGAAAATGGGTCCCAAGTCCAAATATGGACCGATTGGATCTATCTTTTGTTAGATCTTTATTTAGTGTAGAAAACACACGCAGATCAAATTTTAGTGGAATTAATTAATTTTTTTGCCAATGGACAGATTTAACTAAATGCATATCGGTCGAAATTTTTAAATGGGGGGACTAACAAGGGAAGTCTCCGTAGTGTCTCCCGGGGATCTTTGTGGAATTGGTTTTATTTTGTAGTATTTTTTTTTGAGTGGCCCAAATTCATACTTAGGGGGTGAAAAGGAGGGGGGAAGAAAAGGTAATTTTTCAATTTTTTCATTTATCTCCTTTATTATGCAAATAAACCTAGTCATGTGACATACCAAATGAAGGGTCTTTGGAAAACCTCTCTACGTGTGTTAAGAACGTGTCCAAACACGCACAACTTATCGTCATCTTGAGTAAAATACCAAAATTTTAGGACCTTTTGTTAATAAGTCGAAAAATATTAACTTCTTCGGCCCGTTTTTAGCACCACGAGATAGGTATTTTTAATACCTTTAATCTGATTCCACATATGTCTATATTAATTTTGTTTAAATATGCGTAAATCGTAAAAAAACTGAAAAAGGTCAATTTCCCCCCCCCTACAAATCGATCCCCTCTAAAAATGAGTTTGGGCCGCTAAAAAAAATACGTGTCGAATCAATTTTTGTTCTTAACAACATATCCAAATTTCATGAAGATCGGAGGGTGACACCAGGGAGGCTTCCCTTGTAAGTCTAAAAAGGGTCCAATTATATTCCGATTTGATTAGGTTACTAAAGTACACGTTTTACAGCTAAAAATAAATTTTTTCTCAAATATTTCCATTTTTATGAATTTTGAGGGAATTATGTGAATATCGGGAGGGTGGTTTGTATGGGGACTACCAAAAGGACGGATCGATTCTTTTGAAATTTGGTATGATGATTCGTGCATATAAAATTTGATTACCTGTTAAATTTCAAAGCGATATCTATTAAAATACAGTTATAAGAGTCATTTAAGCCTAATCCAAAGGGGTCGTTTGTATGGGGGCTAGGTCTTTACATAGACCGATTTTTTACAATTTCAATAGGCTTTGACCTTGGGCCAAAAGATGTCTAAGTTTCAAATTTCAAGTCGATTGATTGAAAATTGCGTCCTGTATCGTGCTTAAACCGATAGATGGACAGACGGACGGACGGACAGACAGACGGACGGACGGACAGACATCGCTAAATCGACTCAAAAAATAATTTGAGTCGATCGGTACACACAAAAAATTATTGGCTAAAAATTTTCAATTAAATGTATTGATCAACAAAATTTAAATAAGTCAATCAATGTTTTGATTAACATTTTTGTTATTTTTTGAACATACCAGATTTTTTTTCGCTTTAATTTATTTGAATAGATTAATTCAAAAATATACAAAATAATCGAGCTTTACTTTTTTTTTTATTGTTAGCAACATATTGAAAAGCAAAAACGATGAATTTTTTGATAATTTTGTCATAAGCTTACAATTCATTTGTTAAATCAATCATTATTTTGATTGACTTTAAATAAAAAATTGATAAAATTTTTGATCAAAATCTAAAAAATGTTTGATTGAAAAAATTTTCAATCAATCACCTACAATTTGATGATTGGTATAACAATTTTTTAAATTGGAGGAATTTCAATCAAAAAATTGATTGAATCCGCGTTTTTGTTGATTGAAATTCATTTCAAATTTTTTCCGTGTATGCTTGAAGGTAGGGTAGGACTAATATTTCGGGTAGTTACAAACATCAGCACAAACTCATTATACCCTGTACCACAGAGTGAAGTTTTAAGTGAAG
Source organism: Pegoplata infirma (assembly GCA_963921195.1). Classification (NCBI taxonomy): domain Eukaryota; kingdom Metazoa; phylum Arthropoda; class Insecta; order Diptera; family Anthomyiidae; genus Pegoplata; species Pegoplata infirma. Next base: position 12,819,082 of record OY992538.1, on the reverse strand, counting down.
TTTTAATTGTGTCAGTTAAAAATTTCCTCAAATTATTGTCATACATTTAAAAAATTTTTATTAAAAGTTTACTTAATACTATTAAATCGTTACTGGTGCAAAATTGAGTAATTTTTAGTCAATAGTATTAAACATTTACTAAACTTTATCTTGTTTTTTCTGTTTGAATTTTTAAGTAAAATAAACTGATTTTTTATATTATTTACACAATTGCTGAATTTCTATCATCTAAACTCAGTAAAATATACAAAAAATAAAACAGCAACGTAAATTTTATCCGCGGATTTTTTTTTCGCGAAATTTGTTTTCCCGAAATTTTTATTTTGATATTAATTTTTGAAAGTGGGAAGAATACAATACAGTACAGAAACAAACGTTTTCGAAAAAAAAATTTCACCGATTTTTTAATTTTTTTTTTGCGGAAATTTTTTTTTGCGAAAAAAAATCAATGCGTTTCCTATATTTATATTTGAAAATTATCCCAAAAGCATAAAAATTTCATTTTTGTGGTACTTAAAATCGCGAATACGAGCGCTACCTTCGAAAAACGGCAAGCTTAAACAGCAAGGTAGGGATGCCAAACGGGAAATCCCGAATCCCGGAATTTTTCGGGATGGACAAATCCCGAATACCGGGATTTATTTTTTTCAATCCCGGGATTTTCCGGGATTGAGAAATCCCGAAGAATCCCGGGATTTCGGGATTTTTTTGTCAAATATTGTAATCAAAATTGACTATTTCTTCAGTGTTTGTTGTCCAATGGTAACAAAATGGATATCGTTTGAAAGGTGTTTGAAATATCTTTCAAATGTGGCATGTTGGACTTAGATTCTCTTACTCTTTTGGAGTACAATTTAATTTTCAGGTCGTATTACTTAATATACAGAGGGTGAAGCATATTTTCCTTTTTTCGAATTTGAAAATTGTCGGAGTCAGAATTGATGCCTTTTAGGGTCAATATTATTCGTGCAGGGAAATGTCTTTAGGTTCCTTTTTTACTTCAAAATCGGAAAATTCCGAACAAAGTAAAACATTTCTTTGCTTTGTTTGAAACCTTCACATTTTCTTGTCTAAAAAGAAGCCCTACAGGTCATTTTAAAATTCGGAAAAAAAAATTTGCCCCACCCTAATATGCAGTTAGCTGCCGATTTTCAAAAATGAGTTAAAGCGATGAGAGGAAAATTTCCCCCTTGAAGAACCAAAACAGCCTCTGAAAACCCAAATTTGTTTACCAATTTGTACTTTTGTTAAGCAAATGAAACATTTTTAAGTTTCACCTTGCCAGAAAATGCAATTTTTCTCGTCCCGCCCCTTTTTGTGGGCGTGAATATAAAAAATAATATAAATAATGATAAAATTCTGTTAAAATGGAAGAAAACCGGTAAAATGCGATTTGCCTACCAATAGGACAGGAAGTGTAACAAATTTATTAACACAATTTTATCATTATTTAAACAAATATTTTATATCCACGTCTACAAAAGAGGCTGACCGAAAAAAAAGAATTTTCTAATCTTTTGAATTCGACTGCATCGCGTCTTTCACAGACGCACATCGCTCGAATTTGAGGTCATAGTTGTTCGATTTGAGGTCATAGTTCTTCCTAAATTTTCGGGTTTTCTGTGCTAAATATGTAAAACTTTACGATTATTATTCAATGGTTATGAATTAATTGAATATATATGTATGAAAAAAAATTATTAAATATATAACGTAAAAAAGCCAAATTTTAAAAATCCCGAAATCCCGAAAAATCCAGGGATCCCGGAAAATCCCGGGATCCCGGGATTAGTATTTTAAAATCCCGAATCCCGGGATTTATAAATGTCAATCCCGTTTGGCATCCCTAGTGCCCTTGTTAATTTTCGCTACTTGCACAATGTAATTTTTCAAAAAAAAAAAAAAAACTACTTGCTCTAACAAGTGATTACTTTCGTGACAATTCCAAACAAAAAACATCGATTTGCAATGTTAAGTAGAATCGATTTCAGAATAATATAATACGTTCTGGAATCAATTATTTGGAACGGAAAATTTTTCTGGGTACACATTTAAAAAAACTAACATTTTTCTTTGAGTGTTTAGGTTTCAACAGATCCCCCAAGCTTTACCCCACTGTTGTTTGTGTGTTGAAGCTCAAAACAGCTATCTAGCTTTTTGTTTCTGCTGTGTGATATTCTTGTTGTTATTGCCAGCCAGCCAGTAAGTTAACTTGGCCCAATACTACCTGTTTAGTAAGTTTGAGCCAAGCTTATACAAACAGAAAATATGTGAATGATAATAAAAAAGCAACAGTAACAACAACAATAAGCGGTAGTAGCAGCAGCAACAACAACCAATACTTACGGACGGGCTTAAACAAACGACAATAACAACGACGATACTTGGCTCTAAAAAAAATATCTTGTCTTCAGTTTTTCATAGTCGTTGCTAGCGTGAATAACTCTGAATCTGAGTTGAAAAATCAGAGAAGAAAAATTTACAAAATAAAAAAAAAATAAAATAAAAATTTAAAAAAAAGTGCGCTTACAACGAAAATAAGAAAAAATAGACTTAAGAGAGTGAAATACGGGTTTTTTTATTTTTTATATATTAAAACCCATTTTTAAGAAAATCATAATTAAAGTGGCTTAAACACGAAAAAGAAGTCAACAAAATAATAAAAGCGAAAAAATAGTGGATAAACGGAAAAATTAAGCAACGTTTAATTTATTAAATTAATAATAAATAAAAAATTATTTATTTTAACACAACAAAGTAAATATAATTTTAATTTATTTTTTTATATTTTAAAAAATTGTCTTTAATCATACGTGTAAAGTAAGATTTATAAATTTTTCTGATTACTAAAAGAGCTTTAAAGGTATTCAATCATAAATTTTAGCCTCGACCTCAATAATATATGGTTAACACTTTGGCCGGACTGTTTGGTCTAATTGCTTGGCAAGGTTGCTGTATTCAGCCCACTAAAAATGGCCACATTTTATTTAACTGGAAGATCTATACATTTTTAAGTGATTTGTTTTTAAAATAAAATGATAGTTTATTAATTTTTACAATTTCACTCAGCAAAAATGTATTTTTTTTGTTGGATCATTTTAATTTAAACCGTTGTTGTATTAACAAACAATTTAATTGTATTGACTAAGCAAATTATTAACTTCTTATTCAACAACACAATTTTTGTAACAATTTAATTAAATTGTTTGTTAATACAACAAAGTTTGAATTAACAACAAATAAAAAAGTAAAATCCGGCTTTGCCGAATAAATTAATACCCTCCACAACGTCAAAAATATTATTTGCGATTTTTTTTTATTTTTTTTATAACTTCTTAACCACTGGCTTCGTTGAAATGCGATAACCACCTGACCACCTAGCAAAAATAATTTAACATGATCTTATATACTTTTATATAGTCATATTGTTTCATATATGATCATGTATGAGACTATTTATTGCGAGATAAATTTATATAATTTATTTTCATGTGCAATTTTGAAAGATATCGATATACATAACTATATATTATAACATCTGGTCTCATGCATCATTCCAAATTTCTAAGTGTTTTATATAAATTGTTATATGTATCCATTTATGGGGTCCTGAACCAGTATTTCGGATGTTACAAATGGAATGACAAATTTTTTTCACTTTAGTGGAGGGTATAAAAAACCACCATACAACTGTCAAAGTCGGATTCCCAGATTCTGAGACATTTTTTTTATTAGAAAATTCATTTCCCATAGAAAAAATTCAAATGTTCAGAGAATTTGTTCCATAGAAAAGTTCTCAGACTCTGAAAAAATCATCGATACTTTAGTATACGGTGCGTATAACACTGTACGATAAAATTCAACTTTTGGTTGCACCCATGATCGGGAGAAAAAAATTCTGAAAGTAGAGCTAAAATAAAAATACCTGTGTTTCCCAGTTTTTCTAGATCAATTCGTTTTCGCTTTTTATAAGCGACTTAATATTTTTTTATATGTGAGGCATTCCACACCAAATGTCCAGCAAAAAAAAAAAACATGTGTGCCGTAAATTTCGGAATAGGTTGTATGGATATAGGGTAGTGTGGCCCATCAACATATGGAAAAATACCAAGTGTAACTCACAACTCAACGTACCTCAAAATATGATAGATGGCATCGTAACAAACAATTTATATAAATTTATATAATTAATTTTCATGTGCAATTTGAAAGATATCGATATACATAACTATATATTATAACATCTGGTCTCATGCATCATTCCAAATTTCTAAGTGTTTTATATAAATTGTTATATGCATCCATTTATGGGGTCCTGAACCAGTATTTCGGATGTTACAAATTAGTGTCCCCCATTTCCCGGTTCTCGGTATTCCCGGGAATACCGGTATTCCCGGTTCTGGAACCGGTTTCCCGGTTCTAGATATATTCCCTGGAATACCGGTATTCCCGGTTCTAATCCTGGTACCGGTTCTCAAAACCAAAAAAATAAAATGTTTAAATTACACTATTTAATCAGTATTTCAGTAATATTTAGTTGTGTTTTTAAAAAAATTTAAAAATTATGTAACTATTTTTTTCTTTAATTAAAAAAATAAAATGGAAATGGTGTTTTTCACATGTTTTGTATTTTTTTTGGTAAAAGCAAATAAAAAATTTTAATTGTACAAAATTTTACAAAATATTCATACCGGTAGTCCCGGGAATACCGTCAGAACCGGAACCGGGAATACCGGTATTCCCGGGAATACCGGGAATGAATTGAGAACCGGGAAACCGGTACCATTTCCCGGTAATACCGAGAACCGGGAATACCGGTATTCCCGGTACTACGGTACTGACCGTAGGCACTGTTACAAATGGAATGACAAACTTATCTCACTCTAGTGGAGGGTATAAAAAACCACCATACAACTGTCAAAATCGGATTCCCAGATTCTGAGAAATTTTTTTTTTATAAGAAAATTCTTAGATTTTAAAACACTTTTCCTATAGAAAAAAATTCTTAAATTTAAAAACACTTTTCCCATAGAAAAAAATTCAAATGTTCAGAGAATTTGTTCCATAGAAAAGTTCTCAGACTCTGAAAAAAAATCATCGATACTTTAGTATACGGTGCGTATAACACTGTACCATAAGATTCAACTTTTGGTCAAATCGCATTTCAATTTTTAATTTTATAACAATTTAGTAATTTTCTTGTATTTTCTTGTTTTAACAGAGCGTATGAGTAACATTTATTTTAATATTTAATACTCATTCGCTACGTTAAAACAAGAAAATACAAGCAAATTACAAAATTGTTATGAAATTTAATATTCAAATGCGATTTTCTCGAAAAAAACGAAAAACATAAATCTAAATTTTTTTGTATGGATAGGCAAATATCTAAACTTAAAAAAAAAAAAAAATTAAAAAAAGTGGCCGGAATTTTGATAAATTTACTTTTTAGAAAAATGGAAAATTTCAGAATGGTTTCTAAAAATTTTCCAAAAAAAAATTTTTTATCGATAGCCCATACAATATTACCCAATTAGAAATGTCGTTAAGACATCTCAAAGACTTCCTTATGACAATGTCAGTGTACCTGCTGACTGAAAAATCTCTGACCATACAAAAAACCTCATGACACCTCCTGACTTTTTCAAGTATTTTGTCAAAATTCCTCGCCGACAAGTATGCAGGTTGTCAATAGTGCTGACTACATTATGACATGTCCATAGTACGTCTGAGATCGTTAAAAAATTTAAAATTTATTAATCACGTCTTTTAATTTACACTACTTACTATTTTTATCTGTCCATTTCTTAAATTTAATTTTTAATAACTTTTTTTATCTGCCTCACTTGGTCCGCGAACTCAGAACCTTCTGTTCACTGGTCTAGCACCTTACCCATTTAGCCAAACTTTGATAATAAATGTGTTTATTTAAAAACAAATTTAAATTAATTTATTATTTGAATTGTCCTGTTATATATATTTCGTCACCTGAATTGAAAAATGCTACAATATAAATTTTTCTTCCTCAAATATAACATTTTTTTTTTTAATATTAATTGGAATTTGGCTTCATCCTATTTAACAAGATTTTTTAGAGTTATTTAAGCGTATCTGACAATGAGTTGTTTTTAATATTATTTATACAAAACAAAAAAAAACATTTACAATAAAAATATTGCAGGAGCCCTTTACAATTAAGGTGACGATATATTCAATTTATTTTGTTTTTGACAAATTTGAAAATATTATGATTTCAAAATATATTTTATTACAAACAATTTAAAGTTGTGGTTGGCCTAGTTGTCTAGCAGGTTCGACAGCTTACGTGTTGTAGATTTTTGGCCTTGGTTCAATCCCCGGTCGCGGATTTTTTTTTTTATTTTTTTTTTATTGTTTTAAGACCAATTCAATTTTATTTTTTTAATTACAAAGAAAATTAAAAGAGTTTTAAAGGATTAAACAAAATTATATCGATTTTACATCGGAAAAAATTTGTTTAGTGATGGGTTGGATTTGCTATATAATTGTCAGCATTAAAGACATGATTTTTCTAAATTGATAAGACACTTATATGACAAGTCAGTACATTTATAGAACTTGGGGAGCTCCGACAAAAATTATGACATGTCATTAAGTTGTCTTTAGTAAAATGTATTCACTTGCTGACTTCTACCTGATGATTCATTACTGACATTGTCTTAAAGACAAAATTTCTAATTGGGTATACAAGAATGTAAATTTTTGAGATTGTGGTGCATTCCGTTTTAATTTGATAAATATTTAAACAAGACAACTTGAAACAAATTTGACCATTTTTCCAATATTTGACCACGCCTTCTAAGCCCAGTTTTTGAAAATTGAAAAACCAAAAACTCAATTTTCTTAGCTCCATATAGGGCTATTCATAGAACCTATTCAGAAATTCATGTATTACATGTTTTTCTGTAGCGGGACATTAGGTGTGGAATGCCTCATGTGCGTTCGTATTGTAATATCTTGTATTTGGTATTCAAAATTTCTAAAGTCAATTATGTCAATTATTTTTTAAGCCAAAAATGTCGATAAAACGGTAATAAAAATTGTTGTAACTTTATTAAGATAATAAAATTACAAAAAAAATCTTTATCCAAAAATTTCCAAGGATTATTATAATTATTATTATTGGATAATTATAAAGAAAGTGGCAACACTATTTTATATTCAAAAAAAACTTTACACTAAAAAACAAGTAGAAAAGTTAGATTCCACTTTGCCGAACCTATGAATACCCTTCACAATGTAATTTTTAAGGGATAGAACATTTTTTAACGTGAAAAAATTAACAAATTTGATTAGAAATATTTTATTTTGAGTAAAAAACTATTTTTTTGTCATTAAAAAAAAAAAAATTAAAATTTTTTTTTGAGTGTAAAACTTTTTTTGAGTGTAATGTTTTTATTACTGTAAAAATATTTCTAAGTGAAAGCACGTACGTAAGTATACAAAATATTGTCATTTTTTTTTAAAGAAAAACTAAATTTTTTTTTTAAATGTAAAATTTTTTTTAAGTGTAAAATTTTTTTCGAGTGTAATTTTTAAGTTACCAGTGCTTTTAAAACTAAACAAGTTTAAAAATTATTGCTTTGAAACTAAACAAATTTGAGAAGCATTGTTAAGTTACCACCAATGCTTTTAAAACTTGTTTAACACGTGGCATTTAAGATGAAACCAATCTGAAATTCAAGGTTTTGCTTATAACTTTTGAACCACTGGCTTCTCATTATTGATTTTCGAAAGTTAAGCGCCAAACAGACGACAGACAAATCTTACAATTTGTCTAACGACCGAATGCAAATGGCGTCAATAATAGTATGTGTTCAGATGTGTGTTCGCAAATATTTTCAGAAAAAACATGCGCGGTTGGAAGACAAATTGTAAGATTTGTCTGTCATCTGATGGGCCCTTTAGCGTGTTTTTTATCTCGTAAATTAGCGAAAAACCCTTGCTGAAATTTACTCTTTTGCTCATAACTTTTGAACTACTCGACCGATTTGGCTGGATTGCAATACCAACCTGACCAGGTAAATGACCAACATATATGCCAAACTGTGTTTTCTAAGGACAGACAGACAGACGGACGAACATCGCTAGATCAACTTAAAATCGATCGTGGGTCATGAATATATGGGGCATTCCATGTCAAATCGGACACTTTGAAAATTTTTTTTTATTAGATTTTCCCAATTTATTTACAGTTTTTAGTTCCCTTCGAAAACTCTTTCGTGGTAAATTTTCAGATTTTTTTGATGACCCGTTCAAAAGATATCGAATTTTTAAAATTTGGTAGTTCGTTCCTTTACTTAAACTTCTTTTACTCATAACTTCTTCAATAATGGTCCAAATGTATTTTTTTTTCAAAATTTTTGTTTTTTTACGTACTTTAAAAAAAAAAAATCCAAAAAATTCTTAAAAGCGCTCTAGTATGAGATTTTTAAGTTTTAAAATTCAATCTCATTTTTAAAATTGTTTGTACTCTTCAATTTTTTTGAAATTTTTTTGTGTAAAACTTCTATCGATTCTACAACTTTTTTGCCCAGGAGGATCGTGGGATAACGATTACTACTATTTTTTTTAAATTTTTTGACAAAAAATTATTGAAATTTTCCAATTTTTAAATCATTTCTACTGCTCCAATGGTGCGTCATAGAGGGGTCATTTATAAGACCAACCCCCATTAATTTTTACGTCTTAAAATTTCTTTGGAACAAACTAATACCATATCTCCAATTTCTAAGGGGGCTCCCACACAAAACGACATTTTTTTAAATTTGCTCCAACCGCTCTAACTGCCCTAACAGTGCCCTTAGAGCAACAAAATGTATGCCCGACCCACAATATTTTTTTAGTCCAAACATTTTCTCTGAACACACCTACCCTCTATCTTTAACTGTTAAGGCGGTCCCCATATCATTTTTTTTATTTTTTGTAAATTTGTTTTATTTAATCAGCTTCTACCGGCCCAATGGTGCGTTCCTGAAGGGTCATTAGTGAGACTGACCCCCATTTATTTTTACCCTACAACATTTTTTTAAAACATACCTACGCCCTATCTCCACTCCCTTTTGGTTTCATCCCATTCCGATTCGGAATGGGACCTATTTAAATACTCGGCGACTTTTCTGATCATTGTAATTTAAATGAATGCATTCTTTGATGACATTCTTTTAAATACTATCACCATCCATATGTTTTAATTTTTTTAAGACACAATGAGTAATCATTACCCATTTGCATTATTTTGTACTTAATTTTCAATTCAATCCAATTGGGCGATTTGCCATTGTATCTGTATCTATTTTGCCTATTTTTTTTTTCTTCAATTCATTTCATGTCTTGTCTTTTATTATATTATTATAGTTCAGTTTAGTTAGTTTCTTGTAGTTTTACAATGTTCGTTGATTGCAAAAGTATTTAATTCATTTCGTTTTAGTTTAAATTAATAAGAAAAACTAAAAAAAAAACTAAAAAAAAAAATTAGTTGTTTGGTTTTGCTTGATCGATGATAAAATGTTCGCTGAAATACTTACAGAGTACTTACTTGTATGAGAAAATGAGTGGAAGTGTAAAAATTGTTTTTTATTTTTTTTTTAATAAGAAAAAAAACTTTTTCTTTTTTAAAAAAACATTCGTTTCTTTTACTACAATTTACAAACATTTATTTGCTGTGTATTATTTTTGTTGTGGTTGTTTAAACAATCACTGAACATAATAATGATGTTTAAAAACAACACTTTCATGTACAAAAGCTACAGAGAAAAGAGGTGTGTTGTTGTTTTTTAAAAAGGGAATTTTCAAAAGTTAAAAAAAATAAATAAATTTATTTGCAAAAAACAAAAACAGTGATTCACTATGATTTATTTTTGAGTGTATTAAAAGCAAAGTGTTAGTGATGTGGAAATTTCTTAAGCCATAACACTTAATAATCTTAATTGTCATCAGCAATTATCTCATTTTGTCCAATATCTAAAATGTTTTTTTTTTGTTAATAACATTATCTAACTTTTAGTTTTGAGTGTATAATGATTTGGCAATAATTATCTTTTAAATTGCTTACAAAATTCTTAGTTTCGTAACAAATTATCTACATTTAAAAATGTGTTAATTATATTTATGTTTTTGCTTCCGAATTGACCAAGCCTGCATTCCATTCAGGTTATTATCACATTAGAGTGACATTTTTTCTTTAACTTTTGATTTTATTGAGTGTAAGGGTAAATTTTTTTTCGACTAGACTGAAAATTTATGTTGTACAAATTTGCGGCCAATTGGATTAAATTTAACGTACAAAAAATAAACTGTCAAATTACTAGAAAAATTCTTGTAATCCCATTTTACCAATATCTGACAGTTTCCGTGTTTTTTAACAAAAAAATTTGGATCGAAATTTAAATTTTTTTTGTAACTTTACGAATTTCCAAGTTAATTTTACAAAAAATACCAAGGTTGGCAATCGATTCATACCCAAAATAACGGTATTTGTACCGCAACCAATAATGATATGGACATTTTTAAAAGCGATTATGAAAGTCAATAAAATTTCTAATATTTTTGATGTGTAACTTCGTGTTTGTACCGGTTGCTTTCCGAAATATAGGCCAATACCTTTATAATACCGTTTGAAACGGTATTTTAAAGGTATTGGCCTATATAACGAAAATGAACCGGTACAAACACTAAGTAACACATCAAAAATAAGTACTAGAAATTTCATCTACTTTCATAATCGCTTTTAAAAATGTCCATATCTTTATTGGTTGCGGTACAATAGCCAAATACCGTTATTCTGGGTGGGTATCGATTGCCAACCTTGAAAAATACTAGGAATTCTCGTAAATATTAGGTAGCAAAAAATCTAGTAAAGTAACGAGAATGCCTTGCTAATTTTATTGAGTCAAAAAAATTTTAAATTTACAATTTTATTGGTAAAAATTAGGAGGTAGCAAAAAAAAGTAACAACTTTTTCTTTTAATTTTACAACGTTTTTTTTTTTTTTAGTGTAACGACCGGCAATCAAAGTTTTTAATTTTTTAAATTTTTTAAAAAAATAAATATATTTTGGAATACACCATATATGAGGCATTCCAAACCAAATGTCAAGCGAAAGAAACATGTATACTAGGGCTTCCAATCGGGATTGGTTTTTCTGAATCCCGGGATTCGGGATTGAAGAAAAATTTTCGGGATTTTCGAGATATCTTGAATACCGGGATTCACGGGATTTTGGACATTTTCGGGATTTTTCGGGATCTTCAAAAATGTTTAGTATTTTTTGTAATTTTTTTTGTTCATTTTTGCTTAAGCTTGCGTGATTTGATTTTTTCATTTCTAGCAAAAAAATTTTTTTTCTTGGTAAAAAATGTGTTAGCGAGAGTGCGAGAGTAGAGTTTGCATGACTCACGCGTGAGCGTAAGTCATAAGTGAGTGATTCCATTATTGTTCTGTCTATCTATATATATAAAAATGGATGTGTGTATATATGTGGGTATGTATGTATGTATGTATGTATGTATGTTCCGAATGGATTCGAAAAGGGCTGGACCGATCTTGATGAAATTTTCAGGGAATATTCAGAATAGCTCAGGGAGTAACACTGTGCGGTCAGATTTTTGATTTTTTGCGTGTGGGCGGAGGGGTTGGCAAAATCGAATTTTTACATTGCACCACTAATGACATCTACAGTGGCTCGCAGCTTATTTCGTGTGTTAGATAACAGTTAGCAATCCATTTAAGAGAACAATAACAATTATACACCTAATTATTATTAAACGAGTAATTTTGTTGAAATGGCTGTGTAGGAAATTTATCGAGCTTTAATTTAAGCTTAATGACGTCCAGATTGAGTAAATACTAAACGTGCTACGAGGGTCGAAATGGAAATTGAAATTATTGAAAGACGTTTTTTAGAAAATTTCTTAAAAATACTTTAAGGTCGTTTTTTTCCTAAGATCAAACATTAAAAATTTAAAGAATAGTCCAATAAAATATATTCATTTATCAAGTAATTCTTCCAATGACCCAAACAAAAATCAAAATTTTTAAAATGCAGTCGAAGAAATCCGAATTTTTTGACCTCCAATTTTTTTGACCACCATTTTTTTGTAAACAAAGGAAATGTTCAATTATTTTCATATCTCATTACTATACACTAAGGTGTACTAAATAATTAAACAATTAAATCTTTTCTTTGTTTACCAAAAATTGGTGGTCAAAAAATTCGAATTTCTTCTACTGTGTTTTACAAATTTTGGGATTTGTTTGGGTCTTTGGGAAAATTACTTAATAAATGAATAATAACTATTGGACTATTTTTTTAAATTTTTAATGTTTGAGCTTGGATAAAATCGACCTAGAAATATTTTTAAGAAATTTTCTAAAAAGGGTCTTTCAATAATATTAATTTCTATGTCGACCATCGTAGCACATTTAATATTTACACAATCTGAACGCCATTAAGCTTTAATTAAAGCTTGATTAATTACAAACTAAGGACTTTTTACAAAAATACTTATTTGATAATAATTAGGTCTATTTTGGTTAACTTTGTCTTGAATGGATTTCTAACTAATATCTTTCACACGAAATAAGCTGCGAGCCACCGTATATATAAACAACGGATGGACCGATTTTGATGAAATTTAAACTAACGATAGTACTAACCAAGTACTAACTATGTGCCAAATAAGAGCGTGATCGGACAAATGGGCGTAAAATTACATGCCCCTTTTAATTGAAATGAATGTTTTTTCTGCATGCTTCTCAATAACGCAAAAACTGTAAATTTTCAGCACTGATACTGTTAACCGATTGCAGAACTATAGGCCATGTTATACTACGATTGTAAAAAGGGGACGTAAAATGCCACGCCCCTTTATACTATACTGGACGTTGTCTGCCTGTTTCGCAATCACGCAAAAACAGCTGAACCGATTCTCTTGACATTTTCACTACATACAGTGCTAACCAAGTGCATATGTAGGCCAAAAAATATCGTTATTGGAAAAAGGATCAAAATTGCAACGGCCTTTGTAGTATACTGACGACGATTGAACAAAGAGGCGTAAATTTCCACGCCCCGTTTTTTATACCCTTTGAAATCACGCAAAAACGGATGAGCCCAATCTGTCACTACTGATATAACCAACCGAGCTGGAACTGTAGGTCATATGAAGAGTGCGATTCGGCAAAAAAATATATAAAATGTAACTCCCATTTTTCATAAATAAAAAGTTATTTCCTCCTCTTTCGTAATCACACAAAAACGGCAAAACTGATGTCAATGAAATTTGCAGCACACATAGTACTAATCGAGGATGCAGCATGGAACTTTAGACTATCACGACTCGATAAAAATGCGTTAAATTACACGCCCCTTTGTACTATACTTAACGTTATGTATGTCTGTTTCGAAATCACGCAAAAACGTCTGAACCGATTTTGTTGAGATTTCTCTATAGATAAAGCTAACTCAGGGTGGAACCAAAGGTTACTAGCTGGACCCGAACCCGTGCTTTAATTTCGTCCAACACTATATTTAAACTACACTCAAAAAAAAAAGTTAGTAAAATGACATAAAATCCCCGTGATTTTACGGGGCAGGTTTTGTAAAATATGTACTAGCAAGAATCCCCGTAAAGTTACGGGGATAATTTGTAAATTGATTTAACAAAAGAAAATGTAAATTTACAATTTTTTTTGTAAAATATCATCTTCGAGGTGAACATTTTTTTTGTAAATTTGCAAAAAATTTGGTAAATTTACAAAACAAAATTGTAAACTTACAGAAAAAGGTTGTTATTTTACAAGGAAAAATAGAAAATGAAAAAAATAAATTGTAGATTAACAAATTACTTGGTTAAACTACTGTTTTTTATGCAAAAAACTTGTATATTTACAATAAAAAGTGGTAAATTTACAATTTTTATTGTATATGTACCATTTTTCCTTATTTTTTTGCCGTAAAAACCGTAGTTTAACCACAAAATTTGTAAATTTACAATACTGTTTTTGTATTTTCTATTTCATTTTTGTAAAATTACAACTTTTTTCGTAAGTATACAATTTTGTTTTTTAAATGTTCATATTTGTTTTGTAAATTTACAAAAAATTGGTTTATTTACATATTGGTTTTGTAAATTTAAAGGTTTTTTCCATTGGTGCATCTTATTTTTCCTTCTTCGGCAGCTGGAGTAGCACTTCAACAACCTGAAAAGATTTTTTTCACTTGAGCACTTTTAATAAACTTTTTAATGTATAACACTGCACTTTTTTTATTTTTTTCGACATTTCGTTTTTCTTAAGTAGAACATATGAGAATTGTGAAGGAGGCTACACAAGAAATTTCTTATATTTTCAGGAAAAATTAGTCAAAAAATATTTTTTTTTTTATACCCTCCACTTAGTGATAGAGGGTATATATAAGTTTGTCATTCTGTTTGTAACTCATCGAAATATCGATCTGGGACCCCATAAAATATATATATTCATGATGCCCGATCGATTTTAAGACATTCTAGCGATGTCCGTCTGTCCGTCTGTCCGTCTGTCCGTCTGTCCGTCTGTCCGTCTGTCCGTCTGTCCGTCTGTCCGTCTGTCCGTCTGTCTGTCTGTCTGTGGAAAATGCTGTCACGGACAAAATATTGCACAGAGATGACTGAAACTTAACATATTTATTGGAAGTTCTCCCGAGAAGTTTGGTATTGCATTTGAGCGATATCGGTTCAGCGGTTCAAAAGTTATGAACGAAAATGTAAGCACACCTCAAAAATTTCAGTACATTCAACATAACCTAAAAATACAAAATGCTTTAATTCGGCTTCTGGTTGGCATATGTGAACATAATTGAACACCAAATGGTATTTAAACAAGTACGAACATATTTTTGGACAAAAAAAGAAAAAAATCGCGGATTTTTTTTACCAAAATTTTTTTTCGCGGAAATTTTTTTTTAAAAAATTTTTTTTTTTTAAAAGTAATTTCCTTTTAAATAAAGTTTTTTGCAATAATCTTTTTGAAATTATGGAGGGTATCACTACATTCGGCAAGGCCGAATTTAACTTTTTTACTTGTTTTAATTTTTAATTATTTTCACAAGTATTTTTAAAAAATCGGAAAAAAAATTTTGGATATTGTAGATTGGATGTTTAAGTACCAGTTAAAATAAGAAAAATTTGACTTTTCTTAATTGGCAGCTTTCTATTGACATTTTAGGTACCAAATTTAAAAAAAAAAATTACCAAAAACATATGGTAAAATCACCAAAAAAATGGTAAAAATACAAAAAAAAACTAGAACAATTATAAAGTAGAAACACATAAAAATTGTGGTATTTTACTTAACGCAAATTACCAAAAAAACGGTGTAAAAATTATTTATAAAAAATTATTTTTAACTAAATTTTTTACTCCAAAAAAAATCTGAACTTAGAAAATTTTTGCGTGTCCTATTGTTTTTTTTTTGTAAAACAACATTAATTCTAGTAATAAAACAAGTTTTGTAAAATTATATTGGAGTTTTGTACTTTTCAATACATACATTTCAAACTGAAAACCTTGTAAACGATCTTAAAAAAAATGTTTGTAATAAAACATTTTTTTGGTAAAAAGACTAAATAACATCAAGTAAAATTATGTTGTACAATTACAGTTTTCTTGTGTAAAAAAACTAAACACCTTGTAATATTTTTTTAATTTGTAAAATAATTCACTTTTTTGTAAATTTACCTAAAAAATTTGTAAAATAAATTTAACAACATATAATAGTAAAATTACAAAGCAAACTGTAGTTTTCGTTTTATTAAATATACAACAATTATTGTAAAAAGACAAAAATATTAGTAAAACAGAATTACAAGACCTTTTACTTGTAATTTTACAAACTTTTTTTTTTGAGTGTAAAATGCAATATAAAACAGTTTTTTTCTTAGGGCCAGCAACGCGGACCGGGTATAGCTAGTAAAACATTAAACAAAAAAACCTTACAACATAAGGAGTTAAGATGTGTCAAAAGCCATTTACGGTGCTATGCTCCTTGTAAGAATTTATTTACATTTCGCAAACGTTTTACCTTTTTCTATAACAAAAACATGGTACCTGACGGAACTTTTGTCGATTTTTTTTATTTTGTAGAGTTACCTTGTTTAAATATTTATCAAATTAAAACGGAATGCCCCACAATCTCAAAAATTTACATCCTTGTATAGTTTTGTATGTGCTAACAATTATTATTTTTTTTTTTTGGAACATTTTCAGAATCCGTTCTGAAATTTTCCATTTTTTAAAATAGTCAATTTATCAAAAATCCGGCCACTTTTGTTTTTTTTTTAAATTTTTTTCTCGAAAAAAAAAAGAAAAACACATGACTGAATTTTTTTGTGTGGATAGACAAACATCTACTCTTTAATTTTTTTTTTTAAAATTGACATTTTTAAAATATGGTAAATTTTAGAACGGGTTCTTAAAATTTTCCAAAAAAAAAAATTTTAATTTTTAAAAATTTACATTCTTGTATAGTTTTGTATGGGCTATCGACTCAATTTTTTTTTTTTTTTTAATTTTCAGAACCTGTTCGGAAATTTCCATTTTTGGAAAAAGTCAATTTAACAAAAATACGGCCGCTTTTTTTTATTTTTTAAGTTTAGATGTTTGTCTATCCAGACAAAAAAATTTAGACATATCGCTCATTTACTTGTATAGTGTCATAACTCAAAATATGTCGTTTTTGGATACAGAATTTTTTGTTATATCCTGCTTTATATTGTGTAAAAAATTCATATTAATATCTTTTAAACAGGGTTGGCAACCGAAACGAATAACGGTATTGGTAACGGTATTGGTATTACATAGTTTTTATATCGGTAACGGTAAGGGTAACGGTATTTTTAATTATTTCGGTAACGATAAACCGTTACCGAAACATCGATACCGGTACGTACCGGTATTATAAATAAAATTTTCCCAGCATGATAAAAAATGGCAAATTTGTAAAAAAACACGTAAAAATCAAAAATTTATTTAATAAAATTAAAAAAAAACTGTGCATTTTTTACGCATAATTATATTTATTACTATTAATTAACTCAGAATTTAATTAAAATATTCACACAATTTTGTAATTTAATAAATATTTTTTTAATTTTTTTTACGTGTTAATAGGATGTCTCTGTCCAATCAGCAGAAAAATCTGCTTTTTGAGCCATTTGAAAATCTGCTGATTTTAGCTGACGCAGTTTGCTAAATTTCTGTCTAAATAAATCAGGTAGAGTCTGCAGAAAAATCCGATAAATCAGCTGATTTTAGCAGAAAAACCTGCTGATGATGAGTCTGAACACTTTTATAAAAAAGCGATAAAAAACTAGTAAAAGTTAAATTCGGCTGTGCAGAATCCTATATACCACCCACATTTAACCAAACAACAAAACACAAGTATTGACAGACAAATTTTCAGTGGGAAGGGGAAGAAGGAGAAATCCGCAGTGCGAAGGAGTGGCCTGGTGTTAAAAAAAAATAGCAACACAATAATTTTAAAGAAAGAAAATTTTCGATTTTTTTTAAGGTGACATTTTTTTAGTTTGCTGTTTTTCAATAAAATTTTTTAATTTATTTTTTTTAATAAATTTTTTTAATTTTTTTTTCAATTTTTTTAAACAGGACATCTAAATATTTATTTGAAATTATCAAATAATTGCGAATGTGAATATTGTTTGGACCGATTCCCTCATTTTTGTTTGTCCAAATAATACGATTTGCAATGAAAAAAACAAATTATTTATTTGACGTACATTAAAAATATTTTACTTCGTTTTTTGGCTGCAAAAAAAATTAAATAAGTAATATTTAGACAACCGAAACAAAACCGATATAATACCGGTAAAAATCCGAATAAAGGTAATGGGTTTTTATCGGTAACGGTATTTAAAATTTTTTATTTCGGTATTGGTAACGGTAACGGTAGTCAATATTAAAGGGTTTTTAATCGGTAACGGTATTGAAAGGGTAACGGTAGCCAACACTGCTTTTAAACTCACCGTTTGAGAAAATAACACTCCATTATAACATTTTCTACTCACGGGCCTTTTGCAACGTAAACCAAGTTTCAATTGTAAACTTTAAACAGTGTTTCTGTAAAATCAAACATTTTGAGTTGTGTCACTGTACAAGTAAATGAGCGATATGTTTTTCGTTTTTTTTTCGAGAAAGTCTCATTTGAATTTCGTAACAATTTAGTAATTTGCTTGTGTTTTCTTGTTTCACATAGCGTATGAGTAACATTTATGCAAATATTCATCATTCGCGATGTTAAGACAAGAAAATACAAGCAAATTAAAAAATTGTTATGAAATTTAATATTCAAATGCGATTTTTTCGAAAAAAAAAAACGAAAAATACATGTCTGAATTATTTTGTGTGGATAGACAAACATCTGAAATTAAAAAAAAAAAATTAAATTGACTTTTTTAAAAAATGGTAAATTTCAGAACTGGTTCTGAAAATTTTCAAAATTTTTTTTTTTTTTTAAATTTTTAAAAATTTACATTCTTGTATAGTTTTGTATGGGCTATCGACTAATTTTTTATTTTTTTTGAAAATTTTCAGAACCTGTTCTGAAATTTTTATTTTTTGAAAAAGTCAATTTATCAAAAATCCGTTTTTTTTTTGAAAGCTTAGATGTTTGTCTATCCAGACAAAAAAAAATTTTGACATGTGTTTTTTGTTCTTTTTTCAAGAAAATCGCATTTAAATTTTGAATTGCATAACAATTTAGTAATTTCCTTGTATTTTCTGGTTTCAACATAGCGTATGAGTAACATTTATGCAAATATTTAATAATCATTCGCTATGTTGAAACAAGAAAATACAAGCAAATTACAAAATTGCTATAAAATTAAATATTCAAATGCGATTTTTTCGAAAAAACTAAAAACACATGTCTGATTTTTTTTGTGTTTATAGACAAACATCTAAACTTTTAAAATTTAAAAAAAGTGTCCGGATTTTTGATAAATTGAAAACTTAAATTTTTTTCCTTGACCCTTACAATGAGCTTGAGACAAAATTTCATTTAAAGCTAATTTGAGCCAAATTTGATCATTTTATCCTTCTTCAGTAATTGAAATAAACTTTTTTCCTCAAAGCTAAGAAAATTTCTCATTTTTTAGAAATTCTTGATAAATTTTCAAAGACATTTTTTCCTAAATTTTAGTTATGTCGTTTTTTTCAGTGAAGTTTGCATTCTATTCGGATTTACCCGAAAGACTATATTTTTCATAACTTGGCAACCCTTTCTTTAAATTTGAGATTGGGCAGCTAAAAAAAACAAGTAACTCTTATTTTTCTCCCCTCATTCCTATTTGCAAGTTTGAGGACAATCGGTGGGTGCCCTCTGAAAGCTCCCTGGTAAGGTTTGAGCGAAGAACGCCATGGGTTAAAATAGTCTTCTTTGGCTCCAAAATGAAAGATTGTTTAAAAATCTATGAAAGGGACAAGAAAAATTTTGAGATTTTTTTTTAAATATCTAGAACAAATTTTTTACAAATTTTACAAATTTCAAATAGCGATGTTTCGAAAATCGTTCGATCGATTTGATTTTTTTTTTATATTAAAATTAAATTAAAATTAGGTTAAAATCGATGTAGCAAAATAAATTTGACATTAATAGTTTTTATGATGATTATAATAATAACTGGATTATATGAAACTAGTAAAAAACAAACCAGGATGTCTAAAATTATTACAAAAATTTAACTTTTCTTTCACACTTTTCTCAATTCAAAACCAGTTTTCGAGAAAGAAATTTAGAGATTTTTTTTATAAAGTGTCTTAAACGACGGAAAAACCCAATTTTTTGTCAATTTCAAATAGCGATATCTCGATATTTGTATTTAACGAATCAAAATTACTAAATATGATGTGGCGCCAGACAAATATATTTTGGTTATAATTTTTAATTTTCAAAAATCCAAAACTTTGTTTGCCGGGCGCTACGGGTTAGGTTAATCCGATTGCCCTCAAATTTGTACCAATGTAGGTTTCGGCTTAGGAGATTGAAAATTTTCCCAGACATTGAAAATCCGAAAAAAAACTTTCCCGGACATTAAAAATCTTATGAAAACCTATTGTTGCCATACCAAAAAATGCCGGTCTATTATCACATGCTATTAATTAACTAGGTTTTAATTATTTTGAGTGTAAGTATTAAAACAAAAACAAAAATAAATAAATACATAAATATTTATTTATTATTTTTTATTGCAATAATTAATATTTTATATATTTTTTTTTTCAATAACTACTTCCGATGGATATATATTTTTTTTAATGTTCCGCATATCAGGTTGTTTTTGAAAAAAAAAAAAATAAAAAAAAAAATTATTTATATGATGACCAACCAAACTTTCTCGTTTAAAATCTGATTATAAAACCTAATAAACTGTTACACTGTTAGTAACTTTCAGTGTTATTCACACTAACCAGGAAACTAATTTAGGGCGGATAATGCGATTTTAATTTTAATTGGATGATATGATAGAGCCATTAAATATTCTTTATACCCACTACACTAAAATAAATAGCTTTAAGATATTAGTGAAAAGTTACATCTATATGATGAAAAATGTAATGATAATGTTACATTTAATGTAATGCGTCATCACTATGATTGAGATAAGTTGTGTAAAACTTAAATGCGATGATATTATCATCTAAATTGATGGTAATTATAGTGTTTTTGCTCGTTTGGATAAAGATTTTACGAATAAAATTATTCCCCCTCACCCCAAACTGGAAATAAGGAAGAAAAGAAAAAGAAGAAAGGAAGAGGAGAAAACAAAATACGAAAGAACCACTGCTCTTACAGTACACTCATAATCAGAGAAGTGTTATGATCGTGGCAACCATAATTTAAGAAAGTCATATTATGATTGAAAATTGTATCATAATATGTTGCAATCATATAATTGTATATTTAGGATCATAACTTGATTACTGAAATAATGTTATGGTTGCTACAAACAAGTTATAACAAAATTTTCTACCATAATATAACGCTCTTAAATTATGGTTGCCACAATCATATCTCTTATCTGCGTGAAAGATAAAATTTTCAGAATCCAAAAATTTTTTTCTGATATTTGTCTGAGAACCTTAAAACTTTAAATGGGTAAAAATATTTCGACTTTAAGAATTTATCTTTACCCCTCTTCTTAAATTTAAACATTTAAAACTTTTTAAGAATATTTTTGATTTCAAGGGTAGGATTTCGTTAACGTCC
Organism: Pegoplata infirma; assembly: GCA_963921195.1. NCBI lineage: Eukaryota > Metazoa > Arthropoda > Insecta > Diptera > Anthomyiidae > Pegoplata > Pegoplata infirma. The sequence goes on along the minus strand of OY992538.1, from coordinate 12,797,779 downwards.
AGTGTAATTATCTATATGATTTATTTTGTTGGGATTTTTTTTTAAAAAATAATTATTTATGAATTAATATTGTATAATTACAAATTAATTTCTTATTTAATCATAGCAATAATTTATTTGTCATTAAAGGCTATCAGGGATGAATTAATTACTATTTTATATTTCTGAATTAATAAGTCAGTTACCTTTTTCTTCACAAAAACCACTGTTGCTAGATGAATAAAATCTTTAAAATAATTGTATGACAAAAGGTTTTTGTTTTTAAATTATTTATAAATAAACATTATTTATTAATTAAATTGAAAATTGTTATAAAACCATTTTTATTTTGGATATTTTTTAGTTACGTTCTGTTTTTGCGTTAATTGAAACTTTCGCGGTTCACGAACCCAAGGTCCCGACCTCACAGGGGCCCGAAAAGCCAGATTCCATCTAACACATTTCTTTGTAAATCTGAGACTTTTTCAATAGGAAATTTTTGTCTCAGATTCAGAGACATTTTTCGTATAGAAAAAGTCACCGATTCTAAGACATTTTTCGTATAGGAAAATGTTTTATTTTTTGTATAAAAAGGTCTCAGATTCTAAGACATTTTTTGTATAGTAAAAGTCCCAGATTCTAAGACATTTTATTTATAAAAAGATTTCTCAGATTCTGATTGTAACACATATTTTGTATAGAAAAAGTCTCAGAAAAGTCGCCTATTCTGAGACATTTTTCGTATAGAAAAAGTGTAAGATTCTGATACATTTTTGGTATGGAAAAGATAGTAAAAGTCCCAGATTCTTAGACATTTTTCTTATAGAAAAAGTCTTAGATTCGAAAAAATTTTTCTTATAGAAAAAGTCTCAGATTCGTAATCATTTTTTGTATAGAAAAAGACTCAGATTCTGAGATATTTTTCGTATAAAAAAATAAAATACTCGGAGACAATTTTCGTACAGAAAAAGTTTCAGATTCGGAGACATTTTTCGTATAGAAATAGTCTTAGATTCGGAGACATTTTTCGTACAGAAAAGTCTCAGATTCGGAGACATTTTTCGTATAGAAAATTCTCAGATTCGAACACATTTTTCGTATAAAAAAGTCACAGATTCGAAAATATTTTTTTTACAGAAAAAGTCTTAGATTCGAATTAATTTTTGTATAGAAAAAGACTGAAATTCGGAAACATTTTTCGTATAGAAAAAGTCTCAGATTCTGAGAAATTTTTCGTTTTACGAAAATTGCCTCAAAATCTGAGATTTTTTTTTATACGAAAAATGTCCCAGATTCGGAGACATTTTTCGTACAGCAAAGTCTCAGATTCGGAGACATTTTTCGTATAGAAAATTCTCAGATTCGGACACATTTTTCGTATAGAAAAAGTCTCAGATTCAAAAACATTTTTCTTATAGAAAAAGTTTAAAATTCGAAATCATTTTTCGTATAAAAAAGTCTAAGATTCTGAGACATTTTTTGTACAGAAAAAGTTTCAGATTCTGAGACATTTTTCGTATAAAAAATTCTCAGATTTTGAGGCAATTTTCGTATAGAAAAATTCTCAGATTCTGAGACATTTTTCGTATAGCAAAAGTTCCAGATTCTGAGACATTTTTCGTATATAGAAATTCTTAGATTCTTCGACATTTTTCGAAAAATCTCAGATTTTGAGACTTTTTCGTATAGAAAAAATTTTAGATTCTGAGACATTTTTCGTATCGAAAAAGTCACAGATTCTGAGTAATTTTTCCTATAGAAAAACTTTTAAATTCTGAAACTTTTTCTGTACAAAAATGTCTCAGAATCTGAGACTTTTTCTATAGAAAATTGTCTCAGAATCTGAGACATTTTTCGTACAAAGTCTCAAATTTTGAAGCGTTTTTCGTATAGAAAAAGTCTCAGATTCTGAGACATTTTTCTTACAGAAAAAATTGCAGATTCTGAAACATTTTTCGTATAGAAAAAATCTAAGTCTGACCATTTTCGTATAATAAAATTGTCAGATTCTGAAACATTTTCTTAGTCATTTTTAGTATAAAAAAAGTCTCAGATTCTGAGACATTTTTGTACAGAAAAAGTTTCAGAATTTGAAAATTTTTCAATACGAAAAATGTCTTAGATTTCCGCCATACCCTAAGACGGCCCAGCTGACTATGTGTGTTTGCACCCAGATTTTTTTGTATTACAAAAACGGTTTTCCTGAATTTAAAAAAAAAATAAAAAAAGAAACAATTTTTGAAAATCCGCCTTGACAGATCGAAGTAGAACTTTTTTAGCTAAAATTCAAAAGAAGAAAAACAAAAAACGGTTAAGAATTGCGACTTGTAGGCAAAATTGAACAAAAAAGTAAATTTTTCTCCACTGTGGTGCAAATTTAAATTTTCCTTCCACTAAATCTTATGAGGAGCAATTTTGATGTCAATCGGATTTAATTAATCACTCGGTGACCCAAATTTTGGGTTTTTGAACATTTAAATTAAGTTTTGCGACACATTATTTTTTTTTAAATTTTCCAAAAATATCAAACAATTTTTAAAAGCGATCAAACGATTTTCGAGATATCGCTATTTCAAATTTGCAAAAATGGTAGTTTTTCATAGAGACAAACTTTCATTGGAAACTAATTTGATCCAAATCCGATTATTTTAGTATGTGGCACCCTTGGCTCAAAGTTTCGGGTTTTCTCAAAATTGGACAAAAAAGTAAATTCCACTGTGTTGCAAATTTGAGGTCAATCAGATTTAATTAATCACTTGGTGACCAAAATTTTGGATTTTTTGAAAATTAAAAAGAAATAAAGTATTGCTACACATTATATTTTTTAATTTTCCAAGAATATCAAACAGTTTTCAAAACCGTTCAAACGGTTTTCGAGATATCGCTATTTCAAATTTGCAAAAATAGTAGTTTTTCATAGGGACAAACTTTCAGTGGAAACTAATGTGAGCTAAATCCGATTATTTTAGTGTGTGGCACCCTTGGCTCAAAGTTTCGGTTTTTCTGAAAATGTTTACTAAATACTCTAAACCAGCGGTGCGCACACACATACTATAACATTTATGCTTGTGTGGGTAGTAGCAAGCGAAAAGTCAACAAATTTGCTCAAGCAACAGAATTTTATAGTGTGCGTGTGTCGACAGCGCACAAGCAGCATTTTTTAGCCTATTCCCGCGGGAATAGGAATTACAAAAATGCGCATGACTGCTCTAAACTTTGATCGGAGGGTTCCAAGGGTTCAAAAGGTTTGATTTCGCTCAAATTAGGTTAAAATAAAAGTTTATTTCAAATTCTACAAAATTCTCGATTGAAAAAATTTTTGAGATTTAAAAAAAAAAAATTTTTTGAACATGGGAAAAACCGCCATTATTGGAGATTTTTTGACAAATTTCATATGACGATAACTCAAAAACCGCTTAATCAATTTTAGAAATTTTGATATTCGTATTCAGCATGCCAAAATGAATAATCTATGCAAGTTTTTTTTTATTTTTAAAAATATTAAAAATTTTTATTGTATTTTTCCAAAAATTTAAAACTTTGATCGATGGGTGCCACAGATTAAAATGATCGGATTTGGCTCAAATTTATGTAAAACGACAAGGAAAATAAATTTGGTTATTTAAAAATTCTAGAACATAGAATTTGTTTTTTAAAAATTCTAGAACGTGGAAAAACCCCAATGTTTTTTGCAAATTTCAAATAGCTATATCTCGAAAACCATTCGGGTTTTAATTTTTTTTTTGGAATTCGTGTTAAGTGTATCAAAATAAATAAATTAAAATTAAACAGTTTTTTTTTTTAGTTTATATTTGAAAATTTTTAAAGATCGAAAACTTTGATCGTTTTCCTTATTTTTAAGAAAATTATGAACTAAAACGAGAGAAAAAAATCTTTAGCTCAAATTAAGTTAACTTTCCCATTTTTTAATTCACTTTTTTTTGAGTTTTTTCTCAGAAAAACTTAGGCAATATATTCAATACTAATATATTGCTTTAAGTATCCCACATTTTTTATTATTTTTATATTTTTGGTTAAGCCCTTCTCTGAAAAAATGATAAAAACACTTGAATTTTCAAAATCAAGCAAAGAGACCTGGGCCGAACTGAATTAAAATTTTTTTGTTAACGTCTTCACGTCTGTCATTCCAAATCTGTTATCTTAATTTTGTTTTATTGCTGTCATATAAAAAAGTAGAACACACCAACAATAAAAAAAAAATAATAATTTTTCACAATGTGTGATTAATCAAATCGCTTAAAATTAACTTTTATTGTCGAGTGTATTTTTTTGGTCAAGTGATGATAATTATGTTGAAATATTTATTCAAATATAGTAATTTTAGTTTGTGGTTAAAAAAAAGTTATGTTTTTAATGGTTGCAAACATTTTTGCCGATTTATGATGATTTCTTATACACAGAGTACAACATATTTATAACATAAGAGTACATATTTGAATGTACAGGTAAACCACAATATACGAGATATTTTTGTTTAACTAGATTAAACAAGTTAAAAACTGAAATTTGAGCTAATTTTTATTTATTGAATTGTTCAAAAGGGGTTGATAAACCTGAGAAGCACTTGAAAACAGCACAATGAAAGCAGTTTCGAGTGAAAAAAAATTTGAGTGAAAAGAAATATTGAGTAAAAAAAAATTTAATAAAAAAAATTTAATAAAAAAATTTTAATTAAAAAATTTTCATTCCATGACGTTTCAGTTTAACATTTATGCTTTAATTCGGCTACTGGTTGGCATATGTGAACAGATTTGAACCCTGAATGGTTTTCAAACAAGTACGAACAAATTTTTTTTACAAAAAAATAGTTTGAGGATTTTTTTTTTCACCAAATTTTTTTTTTTCGTGGAATTTTTTTTTCCAAAAGCGAATTTCTTTCTAAATAAAGTTTTTTGTAATAATCTTTTGCATTGTAGAGGGTATTAATTTTTTTATTTTTCAAAAATCCAAAATTATGGTGGAAATTTTGCAAAAAAATCCAAAAGTCTGATCAAAGGGAACCACGTCTCAAGTGATCGAATTTGGATCAAATTCTGTTTTAATGAAAGACTGTCTCAAACTCCATGAAAGGGTCTAGGGAAAGAGATTTTAAGTTTTTTTTAAACATTTTTTGAACGTAGTAAAAAACCGCATTTTCAAAATAGCGATATCTCGAAAACCGTTTTACCTTGCAAGGGCATTATGGATTTGCCAAACCAACCTTTTGCATTAAAGTTTAGAATTTCCTTTAAAAGATGTTAAAATTTCAGGGAGGTGTTTTTTCGTGTTTTCGAGCAATAAATTTTCAAAATTGGTGACAAAGCTAAATTTTTGATTTTTTACAAAAAACATAAAACATCCATATATGACTTACTAACAAACTTTGAAAACTTATTGCTGAACAACACGAAAAAATACCTCTCTGAAATTTTAATAATAATATAAATAATAGTTTTGATCACACGATCAATTATTTTTATTTATTCTTTCTATTTATTTACAACTCATTTTTTTTCTAATAAACTCAACCTTACCGAGAACTGGTAACAATGACCGTCGCGACGCGTCGTCTCGTTGTAGCGAAAAACCCAAGGGTGCTGGTGGGAATCGAACCCACGACCCCCACGTTGAAAGGCTAGCACGCTACCAACTAGCCTACGGGGGCCCCCTGAAATTTTAATATTTAAGGACATTATTAACTTTAATACAAAATTTTGGTTTTGGAAATCCATGGTGTCCTTCCCAGGAAAAGGACATTCAAATATTGTTTTCATAATTTTTTGTTAAAATTTTTATGAAAAAATTTTTTTTTTCTAAATTTTAAATCTTCCTAATATTATCTACAATATTGTTCTTAAATGGTTTTGCGTAAGTCTAACGCTATTCCAGTAAAAAAAATTGTAAAAAAACTGTCTAAAAATAAATATTGTCTAAAAATCAATATTGTCAAAAAAGCGACTTTTTAAACGCCCATATCTTCCAAAGAAATGATAAAGAAAATACGGTTTTTAATCATTTATGCACACAAAAAATGATTGGCTATAAATTTTCAATTAAATCTATTGATCAACAAACTTTGAATGAGTCAATCAATGTTTTGATTAAAATTTTTGTTATTTTCTTTAACTGTCAATCAATTATAAATATTCAACATACCAGATTTTTTTCTCTTTATATATTTATATTCATGATCCTCGATCGATTTTAATATCTAGCGATGTCCGTCCGTCTGTCTGTTGAAAACACGCTAACTTTTGAAAGACTTTACAAAAGTCTGAATTTCGGCAAGGGTTTTTCGAGATAAATCACACGGTAACTTTCGAACAACAACTCTGAGAGTGCTGAAGTGTAGCACATATATTTGTCGATTCTCTGTCTCGGTTTGTTTTAAATCTCAGCGAAATCGGTCCAGTGGTTCAAAAGTTATAAGCAAAACCCTGAATTTCAGATTGGTTTCACCTAAAATTCACGTGTTGAAAAACCCGAGTTTTAAAAAAACAAGCTTTAAAAACCATTATAAGCCACAAAATTACTTTGCATAATATTTTTGTCACTCAAAAATATTTTTACACTAAAAAAAAAATTTACACTCGAAAAAAATTTTACACTCAAAAAAAAAATTAGTAAATTATTTTTTTTTTTCAAAAATGACAAAAAAAGTTTTTTCCTCAAAATAAAATATTTCTATTTAAAATTGTTAATTTTTTTACATTAAAAAATGTACTCTCCTTAAAAAAGGGCATTGTGGAGGGTATTCATAGATTCCGCCAAGTCGAATTTAACTTTTACACTTGTTGTTGTTGGCAACATCTTTGAAAAGCAAATTAATTCGCTAAATCAATCATTATTTTGATTGACTATAAATAAAAAAATGATAAAATTTGTGATCAAAATTGAAAAAAAGTTTGATTGAAAAAATATTCAATTACTCACCTATAACACTGTGCAACATGATTTTGTATCTTGGATGGGACAAAAAAAAAATGAAAGTATACCAACAGTAGAGCAAAACTCCCATAGGGTTTTGAAAACTTAGCTCGAGTTATTTTTTTATGGCACACTGAAGTTTCTAAATTTTTTTCAAAAGCGTTTTGAATAAGTTCAAAAAAAGTATTAAATCTAGTTCTGAGGTAAGTAATGTTAAGACATGTCTTCAGTAAAATTTGATGGTGGTTCTTTCCTAAGAATATATTAACCCGCTATCTCCCATTTTTAGGGGTCATTTTGGTCCTTTTTTCAAATATCCTTATAGAACACCAATAAAACGTGCGTTTAACGGGTTAAAATGTTCTACAAAAATGTTTTGCATCAAATTTCACTAAGAGTTGTCGAAGATCAAAAGTTCGTGCGAAAAGTGCAAAATGCTTAAAAAAGTTAAATTGTAAATTATCACATACTATTAAATTGTTTTTCATGAAAGTCGTGTGAAATAAGTCGAAAAAATTTTATAAATCTGCTTCTGAGCTAAATTACGATAGCAGATGTCTTTAGTGAAATTGTATAACATTTTAACCCCTTAAATGCAAGTTAAGTGGTGTTTTATAAGTGTATTTTGAAAAAGGACAAAAATTACCACTAAGAATGGGAGATAGAGGGTTAATATATCTTAAGAAAAGAACCGCCATCAAATTTTACCGAAGACATGTCTTAACATTATTTACCTCCGAATTAGATTTAATTCTTTTTTTTGACTTATTAAAAAGGCCTTTGAAAAAAACTGAAAAACTTCAGTGGACCATAAAAAAGAACTCGAGCTAAGTTTTAAAAACCCTTCAGGGGTTTTGGTCTTGTCTTGGTATACTTTAATTTTGTTTTTTGGTCCCTTTCAAGATACACTCGAAGACCCCAAATTTGTTGAACAGTGTAATTTGATGATTGGTATAATAATTTTCTTTATTGGAGAAATTTCAATGAAAAAGTTGATTGAATCCGCCTTTTTGTTGATTGAAATTCTTTCTGTGTGAAGGTCTATTAAATAACCAAAAATTAACAAAATCGGTGATCTGCCAGTTAAATTTCACATGGATTTGCTTATAATTTGCACAGTTTTGATACCGTCTTTTTCAAGTGCGTATATTGACAGTTACCTGTAAACGATTTAACGCTATTTTTTGTATTTTTTTTTGGAGTATTCGTATTCATTGGTAATCGGTGCTTTTTGAGAAGCATTTTATTTTTTTGTTGATTACCTTGGAATTTAACTGCAGTCGGTTGAGCAAACATAAAAAAAACGGCAAAAAAGATATTTACAACAAACAAGCCAGCAAAACGCTTTCTTCAAGCTTGGTTTTTTTTGTGATTCGTTTTTTCTACTGTTTTTAGACGTGTATTTTGTGTGTGTTGTGTGCTATTTACTCGGTTAATTGTGAGTTTTTTTTATATTTTTAAACTAAACTTTATGTAGCTAAAAAATCTCAAAACCAAAAACTAACAAAAATAAAACTGAAAAAAAAAAAAATTTTTTTACAGAAAACGCCTGTGAAGCGTTGATAACACTTCAATCAACGTGATTTGACTGTAAATTGTCTACGAAATTGTATTTGAAAGATTCAACTAAACTAACTTTACACTCTAAAGTTTAGAGCAACAAGTTAATATTATAATAATAAAACTAAAAAAAACCATTTAGTTAATTTATGCAACTTTTACTTGTTTTCTTTTAAATTCAACAACAAAATGAATCGTACAAAAATTTTAAAACAATTGATAAATTTTAATAACTTTATGCCCCTTTTGGGTTTTTACAATTCATCACTTTTGGCGACCTTTATACACTCAAAATAAAATAAATGCTTACTTTAAGAAAATAGTTTTCAATTACAATTGCAGCTACACTAAGAAACAAATTTCAAATCAAGCTTAAACAACCTCATATTAAAAATATAACAGTGGCAAAAGTCAACAAAGTTCTTTATTTCTTAATTAAAAAATATTTTTTTATATTTATTCGACATTTTTTATGCAATTTTATATTAATTAATAGGACAAGCTCGAGGTCACAATTGTTTTTATAATACATTAATTTTTATTTCTATTATTTTCCATATTTTTCTATCCTTTGGATGGAAGATGCCAGGAATCTTAAAAATATAAACAAAAAACACAAATTGGAAACACTGTAACACTAAAAAAAACAACTAGAAAAGTTAAATTCGACTTGGCAGAATCTATGAATACCCTCCACAATGCTCTTTTTAAGTGATAGTAAATTTTCTAACGTGAAAAAATAACATTTTTGATTAGAAATATTTTATTTTGTGTAAAAAACCTTTTTTTTTAACCCTCTAACCGGCAAGACCTCAAAAATGCTCGGATAAAGCCAATATTTTTTTTCCAAATAGATATAGTCAAAAGAAACTTAATTTTAAATTTTCAGGTGAAAAAAGCATTTTGAAAGAGCGCCAGGTGAAAAATAGTGAACACCGTCTATAGACGGTCTTGCCGGTTTGCATGTAATAAAATATCTCAGATAAGCTTTATCTATAAAAAAGTTTTATTGAGAAAAAGTAGCAAACAATGTTAAAATAGATATTGTTTTCGATGGTGGTAGCCCCAGAAGCAATTTTTATCGATCTGCCTGCAAAAATTCAGGTCGAATTTGGAACAAACGACTTGGGTGTCAGATTTATTGCAATGTTTGCACCTCTTTTAGGGAAATCGATCGACACAAGGGAAATCGATCGACGCCATCGAATCAAACATCAGCAAGTTGATGAACAGCTCTTTTCCCAACACCTAATGTGCCAGGCTGTGGTGATAAAGGCTCATCGAGATTTTTAGCAGACGATAGTAGCCCTAGAGACCGTTTGTTTTTGAAACAAGTCCAGCTATTTCCTCATGGAAACCTTGAAGCAGTTAAAACAGTTTACCATCGGACACATTGTTAGAAGCATTGGCTTTCTCGGCGTGTAAGCCTATGTATAAAATGAACACTTTTGTAGAGTAGATTCCACTCCTTAGCCAAAATATGGTATCGACCCATGTGCCATCCAAAAGATCTAGTCCACCCATGTGAGCATTGTATTGTAGTATAGTTTGAGGGCATTTTATTTCGATAAAATTCTTCTGATTTTTATCATACCGAGGTGCCTTTGATAGTTGTTCATCAGGAAATTTGCTATCATTCCATAAAACAGTATTCACATCGACTTCATTGATTGAGGCCATACTTGGGACCTGGCATTACTTTTGTATGAAAAAACCATTCCAATGCCCGCTATTTCATTGGCATTTTACATGAAAAAAACTCAAAGCTTTGGTCCCAAGTATGATTGAGGTCATGTGTTCTACGAAAAATTCTATCTGTTCTTTGTTCATTTCGCTATCGGTCGGTAGTGTACACGCAGTAATATGATTGACTATAAATTCGAAAGCTTAATAGTGTCATACCTGCAAATGATTAGGTTGAACTGAAGGTCCAGTAGATTTAGCTCTTGGGAATGGAGATCTGGCTCTTTTGCATTTGAAGGATGCTTTTGTTTCACTTGAAGTCGACGTTCTTGTGTCCCAACGCTTCTACCTCTGCTACATCTTCAACGAAAGTAGTTTTCTTCATTCGAGGGTATGTCTATCGCGCTCAAATTCAGAGATAAATTAATTGGCTTTATAAATGTATCGGTAGTCTCAGTATGATCTGCATTTTCTGGCAATGTATCGGGCTCGATATTATCCAAAACTTAAGTGGGATCAGCAACACTGTCATCACAATCAAAGTTTTCATCAGTGCTCTTGACAGATCTCTCCACAGAATCGATGAACTCGAGCAATTGCTCATCATGCGTTTCCTCGAAATTGATATTTTTATTTTAAGAACAAATAATTGGATCCATATCTAACACAAAATGTTAATAAAAGGTTAAAATAATAAAAGAAAAAGCACAAAAAAGTGTTTTCCCGAACAAATGGTGAAAACAAAAATTAAAATCAGGGGGATATTTTTGTATACTCAACCCGGCAAGACCGTCTAGAGACGGCCTTTACTATTTCGTCTGGAAAGCACAATTATATTTTATTTTTTAATTCAAAAACATTTTAAAACTCAAATAAAATATGTTAACTACTTACAGAAAAATTTTGAAGTCGATCACTTTATTCTAAATGTGTTTTTTTAATAGTTGCAAAAAATAAAATTTGCGAAATAATTTTCGATGCAAATTTGTTGACTTTTTGCATTTGATTGATAACAGCTGACAAACAAATTGTCAGAACGTGTTGGGGAGTATAACAAATGTAAAACAATGTTATCTACGGACATTTTTGTCTTTTTTGAAGAGAAAAAATTAAAAATACGACTTTGGAGCCCAAAACTCGAAGACCGTCTTAAGACGGTCTTGCCGGTTAGAGGGTTAACCTAAATTTACAAAATTTTTTTTTGAGTGTAATTTTTTTTTTTTAGTGTAAATTTTTTTTCGAGTGTATTTTTTTTTTCTTTAGTGTAAAAATATTTTTGAGTGACAAAAATACGTTATAAAATATTTTTGTGACTTACCAACACTCAAAATAATACGTTAGTAGATTTAATAATTTTTTTTGCTAATGCTGGTAAGCTAACCTTCAACAAATTTTTAGTTGAGATTAGCATGTTAGCAAAAATATCTTGTAAACTTCATTTAGCGCTTTAGCAATTTTAAACAATATTTGAACTAATTTTTTTGCTAAATTTAAAATTGAGTTGACCAAATTTTGACAAGCTTTTTTTTGCTAATATTAGCAAAAATAAATTGTATTTTTTTTTTTTAAGAAACTTAAAATGGCGCTATCTCGGAAACTAAGCCAGATAGAGAAATGGAGGCCATTTTTTTTTGCCATATTTTTGATTAGAAATATTTTATTTTTTTTTTAGTAAGGAGTGAGATCATAAAAATGTTAACACACATAAAGTTAAATAAAAAACAGACTACTGAATTTTAAGACTTCAAACCAAATTTTTATTAAATAAAATTTAATACAAAATCATAACAAAAAAACCGCATGGAACTCTAACCACTACGAACAAAGTTATCCACTTTTTCCGGAAACCCTCCCATTAAGGCTTTTATGGTAGTTTCTGTCACCTTTTTAGAGCAGGTGGTCCATCTACGTTTGAAATCTTGCATGTCCTGGGAGACCTTTTTTGTGCCCTTTAATTCTTTTTTAACAAGAGCCCAATATCTCTCCACTGGCCTGAGCTCCGGGCAGTTTGGTGGATTTGCCTCTCTTGGTACAAAAACCACATTATTATCATTATACCACTCCAGCGCTTTCTTGCTGTAGTGACAAGATGCTAAATCGGGCCAAAAGTAAGTGGATACATTGTGCTGACTCAAGAACGGAAGAAGTCTCTTCTGCAAACACTCCTTGATATAAATTTCGCTGTTTATAGAGCCAGATGTCACAAATGACTGGCTTCTTTGGCCGAAGCTACATATGGCTTGCCATACTAGGAATTTTTTGGGGAATTTCGTTTGCTTTTTTGACCGAAATTTTTCCGCAACATTTCCTCGAACATCGGAAACATAAAATTCTTGACCAGGGAGCTGCGCAAAATCAGCCAGGACATAAGTTTCGTCGTCCATTACACAACAGTTGTATTTTTTTATAAAATTTGATTTCAATTTTCTAGCTCTGGTTTTGGCCTCCAAATTTTTAAAAGCGTTTCTATCGGGAACTTTTTGAACTTTGTAGGACTTTAGTCCCGCCTTACGTTTCACTTTACGTACAAAAAAGTCTGAGCATTGGGCTAACCGAGCTGTTTTTCTGCCAGATGTGTTAGGAGCTCTCTTAAGGATGGTTTTAACTTTATATGCCTTACCAATGTTACGATAACCAGTCGTTGTTCCTGTTCCCGGCTTCCTTTCAATTGTTAGGTGTTCCAGATACCTTTTTACCACTTTTGAAACTGTTTGGCGGCATACATTAGTTTCTTTGGCAATTTTTTTGTATGTCCATGTTTGGTTTTGTTGAAAATATTTAATTATTTTTGAACGCACTTTTCTTTCATCGTCCATTGTGTAAAAAATTGCAAATTAAAACTCATGATGTAAATTAATTTATTAACTGACATATTTTTAAAATGTAAACTGCCGAAAAAAAAAAAATTTGGAAGCTTTACACCAAAGTTGTAGGCAAAAATGTGTGTTAACATTTTTATGATCTCACTCCTTAATTAAAAAAAAAATAATTTACTAAATTTTTTTTGAGTGCAAAATTTTTTTTTGAGTGTGAAATTTTTTTGAGTGTATTATTTTTTAGAGTAAAAATTATTTTGAGTGACAAAAATATGTTGTAAATTTTTTTTGTGTCTTACAATGTTTTTAAAACATGTTTAACGGCTTTTCAACACATGAATTTAAGGTGAAACTAATCTGAAATTCACGGTTTTGCTAATAACTTTTGAACCACTAAACCGATTTGGCGGAAATTTAGTACGAACCAGGCCAGGGGAACGAAAAATATATGTGACAAGCTTCAGCATCCTTAGAGTTGCCTTTCCAAAGTTAGCGTGTTTTTTTATCTCGTAAATTGACGAAAAATCTTTGCCAAAATTTACTCTTTTGTTCATAACTTTTGAACCACTGGACCGATTTTGCTGGATTGCAATACCAATTTGACCAGGTAAATTACAAACATATGTGCCAAACTTCAGAAGTCTCTGTAAAGACTTTCAAAAGTTAGCGTGTTTTCCACAGACGGACAGACTGACTGACGGACGGATGGACGGACGGACATCGTTTTTGTGTATAATCTTTTAGTGTTACAGTGTTTACAATTTAATTTGTGTTTTTTGTCTATATTTTTAAGATTCCTGAAGATGCCATCCAAAAAATGGAGCAATATTGAAAATAATAAAAATCAATATTATATAAAAACATCTGTGACCTCGAGCTTGTCTTTTAATTAATTAAAAATTTATTCTCATTTTTAAAATGTGCGTTTTTAATTTGAAATTGAAACATTTTTGATTCAATATTGATTCAATTTTGTTTTTATGTTGCTTTAAACGATTTAATCCAATAATAAAAACAAAATTATTTTATTGTTTAAATAAAAAATAACACACTTACCATTTTCCAACTTTTGATACCAATTTGGATAAAAAACAAGTGAGAGTGTTAAATTCGGCTGTGCCGAATCTTTTATACCCTCCAAAATGTAAAAAAAACAAGTAAGAGTGTTAAATTCGACTGTGCCGAATCTTTTATACCCTCCAACATGCAAAAAAATAAAAAAAAAAATTGCAGGTCCGTTTTTTTTGAGGGGGTGGGGGGTTAGGTAGTGACAATTCGGGGGTCAAATTTCCTCTCGCATATGTGTTTAAAAATTCATTATTATGCTTTTTGCACTAAAAAATAGAAGTTTTTCATTATTTGAAAATGTTTTTATTCCACGTCCTTAAAAAGGAGGGGGGACGGACGGACCGAAAAAACGACATTTTCTAATTGTTTGGGTCCAAATGCAGGACTTTGATTTTAGTAGCATAAAATTCAGGTCCGATATTGCTCATTTACGAACTTAACCTGCTTAGAAACATAAGACATATTCGTGCCAAATGTAGCTCTTTTATTTTGGACTGGTCCAATGATAGAGGGTAGGTGTGTTCAGAGAAAATGTTTGGACTAAAAAAATATTGTGGGTCGGTCATACATTTTGTTGCTCTAAGGGCACTATTAGGGCAGTTAGAGCGGTTGGAACAAATTTTAAAAAATGTCGTTTTGTGTTGGAGCCTCCTTAGAAATTGGAGATAGGGTATTAGTTTGTTCCAAAGAAATGTTAAGACGTAAAAATTAATGGGGGTCGGTCTTATAAAGGACCCCTCTATGACGCACCATTGGAGCAGTAGAAATGATTTAAAGATTTAAAAATTACAATAAAATTTTTTCAAAAAATTTAAAAAAATAGTAATAATCGTTATCCCACGATCTTCTTGGGTAAAAAATTTGTAGAATTGATAGAAGTTTTACACAAAAAAATTTCAAAAAAATCGAAGAGTACAAACATTTTCAATAATGAGATTTAAATTTTAAAACTTAAAAATCGCATACTAGAGCGCTATTAAGAATTTTTTGGAATTTTTTTTTAAAAGTACGTAAAAAAAAAAAATAAAAAAAAAAAAATTTAAATTTGGACCATTATTGAAGAAGTTATGAGTAAAAGAAGTTTGAGTAAAGAAACAATCTACCAATTTTTAAAAATTCGATATCTTTTGAACGGTTCATCAAAAAAAATCTGAAAATTTACCACGAATGAATTTTCGAAGGGTACTAAGAACTGTAAGCAAATTGGGAAAATCTAAAAACAAAAATTTTCAAAGTGTCCGATTTGACATGGAATGCCTTATAAGTTTGTCATTTCGTTTGTAACTCCTCGAAATATTGGTCTAGGACCCCATAAAGTATATATATTCATGATCCTCGATGGATTTTAAGACGATCTAGCGATGTCCGTCTGTCTGTTGAAAACACGTTAACTTTTAAAAGACTTTAAGGAGGCTCCTGAAGTTTGGCATATATGTTTATCTGGTCAGTTTGGTATTGCAATCCAGCGAAATCGGTCCAGTGGTTCAAAAGTTGTGAGCAAAAGTCAAAATTTCGGAAAGGGTTTTTCGTGAATTTGCGAGATAAAAAACACGATTACTTTCGAAAGGCAATTCTGAGAATGCTGAAACTTGACCTATATATTTGTCGTTCCCAGTGGGTCAAAAGTTATTAGCAAAACCAAGAATATCAGATTAGTTTCACCTTAAATTCACGTATTGAAAACCCGTTAAACATGTTTTTAAAATATATTTTTGCAACGTATTTTTGTCACACAGAAATATTTTTGCACTAACAAAAAATACACTCGAAAAAAATTTTACACTCAAAAAAAAAATTAGTGAATTATTTTTTTTTTTTCTTACAAAAATTACAAAAAAAAAAGTTTTTTAGACAAAATAAAATATTTCTAGTAAAAATTGCTAATTTTTTTTACATTCAAAAATTTACTATCCTTTAAAAAGGGCATTGTGGAGGGTATTCATAGATTCGGCCAAGTCGATTTTTTTTTTTTTTTTCAAATATTACTAAAAAGAGTTTTTTATTCAAAATAAAATATTTTTAATCAAAATTGTAAAATTTTTTCACGTTGGAAAATTTACTATGACTTAAAAAGACATTGTTTAAGGTATTCATGAATTCGGACAAGTCAAATTTAAACTTTTTACTTGTTTGTCTTCCGAATGGGCTTTTTTAAGAACTCTTTTGAACCGGATTTCATGATTCGAAGCTCTATTCGATAAGTATCTAATGCTTTTCGCTAAAAGCCAAATGTTAAAACGAGTTATTGGATATTATTATACGGAAAAATATTGTGATTGAAAAAAAAATTTTTTTTTTGTTGCCAAGCGATCCAATTGTAATTTATCTTAGAGATGCTAAAAAACACACAGAGAGAGAGCACGACTTTGTCATAAACAATAAAATCAAAATATATAAAAAAAAATATATATATTCACTTGACCCCGGTCAAGGTGGCTGGCATATAAATAAAATTAAATAAATAAAAAAAAAATAGTTAATGCTTGCTATTTCTTTATAAATCGACTCATTCAAGTCAATTTTTTTTTTGTAAATATTTCTTTATTGTTGTTAATTTCGCATCTTTTAACATTAATAGCAATTTAATGCACGTAGTTCTGTCGTGTTTTATTTCAATCTTTTTTTTATAATTTTTTTTATTCTCAAAACATTTTATTATAATACTTAGACCCTTTTTATTTATTATTAACTCTATTAAAAAATATTTTTTTTTTATAAAAGTATTAAGTATTTGTTTGTACTTTTAACCCCTATTAACTATTAAACAGAAAATAAATAATAATAATATAAAAAAAAAACACTGTCATTTGTTTAATTGTTTATAAATGTTTTATAAATGAATGAACAAAAAAGTAAAATTAAGAGATGGAAAAATAAAGATTATGAAAAATAATTAAATTTTTTTTTTTGAAAATTCTGTTTTATATAATTTTTTTAAAAGATTTTTAAATGTTTTAACAATAATTACATAATTGCAAAGCATCAATGCTAAAAATAAAAGAATATGACCCTTTAAGTTGTTCAAGCTTTAAATTATAAAAACTAAAAAAAAAATAATTCAATTAAACAAGGTCAACTGCTATTCCCTATGGGAAAAAAATGAAGCATAATTTAAAAAGTTAATTAAAACATTAAGATTGATTCAATGCAATTATTTGAATGGCAGATAAAGGCAAAAATAAAATATTGTAGGACTTTAAGCTGCAGTCAAAATATATGTTTTTGAAAAGAAAACCTTGAAATTAAAAACAACATATTTTTTAAATTCAAAAAAGAGATCAACTGAAGTTGTGTTTATATCAATTGTTAAGGAGTTTTTAATGTTTTTCACTATTTTTTTCCCTTAAAACATTCCATTCAACAGCTTCTTTTACCGAATTAATCAATATTATTAAAAAAAACTTTCCATTTCGTTTCTTTTTTGTTCTAAAAAAATCCAAAAATTAAATCAAAATTTTTTAATTATTTAATTTTTGACATTTAAAATTAAAACTTGTATTTCGAAAAATGTTCTAAAAGTTAATAACAATAATGCTATTGGTATAAAATTTAATAAACTTGATTTTTAAACTTCCTAATAAAATAAAAATGTTCGACCATCTTGTTAACAAAACTAGTCCAATACTAAAATACTGCCTATCTTTTGTTTCATTTCAAAATTTAAGAAACCAGAAAAATAATTGTATTGATGGACAGATTAAAAAAAATATGTTTATTTTTTAGACAACCTTGGCTTTTTTTTAAATGATCTTTATGAGAAACTATTAACAATTATGAACGTTATATTAATTGTTTAATACAGAAAATTAGACGAGCCAATCGTTTTAGTTGCTGAGAACCAAAACTATTCTGAAATGTCAGGCTTGTTATGATAACAATACATAGGTGCTAGATATAGATCTAGCACGTTTTTCAATCTTATTAAATATTCTTCACCAATTACACAGTGATACAAAATCGAACTTTCTGATTCGGAATGGGATGAAACGAAAAGCAAATGAAACTTTACATTTTATATAACAAAACCCTTAAGGTTTTTTTTTTATTTCAGCGCTAGATTATTTTTACACACTTTTGAAGTTGGTGATTTTAAAGCATTTAAAGTTTTTGTATACAAGAAATGCCCTACCTTAGGGGCCCCTGGTGGTGCCCAGGGCCGCTTTAAGGTATGGCGGGGACCCTGGGCACACAAGATTTTGGGGTCACGCTGGAAAGTGAAAAGACGCATGACAAAAAAAAAACATTTTTTTGGTACAATTTAAAAAATTCTTATTACCTGTTTTTAGACAAAGAAACTTTAAAAATATATATTTTGAGTAGAGATAAACTAGCTCGAGGTCATTATCTTATTTATTAAAACCATGATATTTGTGTAGAACAATTTGGTTTTATTGAGATCTTAAAATCTGAAACTTTTTCTATACAAAAAAATGCCTCGGAATCTGAAACTTTTTCTATATAAAAAATGTTTCAGAATAATCTGCAATTTTTTCTTTACGAAAAATGTTTTAGAATCTGCGACAATTTCTTTACGAAAAATATTTTAGAATCTGAGAATATTTTTGTACGAAAAATGTCTCAGTATTTGAGATGTTTTTATACGAAAAACGTATCAGATCTAAGACTTCTTCAATGCGAAAAATGTTTCAGAATCTGAGACTTTATCTACACGAAAAATGTCTCATAATCTGACACTTTTATAAAAAAAGTCTAAGCATCTGAGACTTTTTCTTTACTATACATGTCTCAGAATCTGAGACTTTTTCTATACGAAAAATGCCTCAGAATTTAAAACTTTTTCTATACGAAAAATGAGATTAATACTATACGAAAAATGTCTCAGAATCTGAGACTTTGCATACGATAAGTGGCTCAAAATCTAAGTCTTTTTATTTTTGAAAACTTCTATAAACTTTAGACTTTTAAAATCTCAGAATCTGAAACTTTTTCCATACGAAAAATATTTCTCAATCTGAACCTTTTTATGTAGAAAAAATTTCTTTGAATTTGAGACTTTGATATACTTTGATATACGAAAAATCTGTTAGATGCTGAGAATTTTTTTCTAAGAAAATGTGAAATTTTCTTTAAAAACTAATTACAAAAAAAATTGCTCCATTTTCGTATTAGCGAATTTGGCACTTCGTTGCCCCTTAGGTCATGGGCCCTGGGCACGTGCCCAGTGTGCCCTAATGGTTAAAATGGAAATGGTGGTGCCCCTATTGGATATGTGGGGTTTATCGTCCAAACTTAAGCTCGAAATTACGTTAGCTATAACAGGTATGAATTTCGCTGCAATCAGTTTAGTACCAATTACTGAATAGCGAAATTGTTAAAAATTAACCACTGTGCACCGTCGCCCAGAAAAATATTCTGTTTCAAATAATCGGTTCCTGAACGCATTATACTACACTGCAACCGATTCTACTTAACAACCAATTCACACCTGAGGTGAAATTTCGTTCGAACGAGATTTCTCCTCAGATGTGAATTGGGTATAACATTCCATAATCAATGATAAATAGTTTTTTAGAGCAAGTAGGTTTTTTTTTTAAATAATTTTACATAGAAAATTTGGTTTTAATTACCGTAGAATGTGTTCGAGACTCTTTTCAACCAGGAATTTGATCCGAAAATTTTTTCTGGGTGCTTTTTATTGTTATCTAAAGGCAATTACAAAATTAAGCATACGCCACTTATACAGTTTTCAAGCCATTATTATTATAATTATAATTAAAGTTCACCAACTTCAAATACGTGCACTCAAAAGAAAACCTCTGTTGAAAAATCTGTAAAATAATTTTCAGTTGGAATTAACAAACTTTTAGCAGATTTTTCTGTTTAAATGCATATTTTACAAAGTTTTCTTTCATTTAGTTTTAGAAAGTAACATAAATCAGCAGATTATTTTGCTAATTTTACAGAAATATTTAGTATGAATACCCTCCACAATTCCCTTTTTAAGTGATAGTAATTTTTCTAACGTGAAAAAAATAACATTTTTGAATATAAATATTTTATTTTGAGTAAAAAACTTTTTTTTAAGTAATTTTTAAAAAAAAAAATAGTTCACTAAATTTTTTTTGAGTGTAAATTTTTTTTTGAGTGTAAAAATTTTTTTTTTGGGGTTTTTTTTTTTAGTGTAAACATATTTTTGAAAATAAATATTTGTCTTACCAATGTTTTTAAAACATGTTTAACGGGGTTTCAACACGTGAATTTAAGATGAAACTTATCTGAAATTCACGGTTTTGCTAATAACTTTTGAACCACTAGACCGATTTGGCTGAAATTCAATACGAACCAGGGAATGAAAAGTACCAACGAAAAGTACCAAGCTTCAGCATCCTCAGAATTTCCTTACGAAAGTTAGCGTGTTTTTATCTCGTAAATTCACGAAAAACCCTTGCCGCAATTCAGACTTTTGCTCAAAAAGTTTATTTGCAAAAAAAACAAAAAAAATTTTTGAAAAAAAAAAAAATTTGCGAAAAAAAATTTTCGGTGAAAAAAAAAATTTGTGGAAATTTTTTTTTTTTTTGTAAAAAAATATGTTTGTAATTGTTTAAATAACATTTGATGATCAATTTTGTTCACATGTGCCAACTAGTAGCCGTATTTAAGCATTTTGTATTTTTGTGGTTATAGTGAATGTACCAAAATTTTCGAGGTGTTCTTACATTTTCTTTCATAACTTTTGAACCGCTGAACCGATTTCGCTAAAATGCAATACCAAACTGCCTATGGCAACAAAAAGTAATTATGCTAAGACTTAGTCATATTTGTTTAAAACTTTGGTCGTGATCACCATTTTTATAGACGGACAAACAGACGAACATCGCTAGAATGTCTTAAAATCGATCACTGATCAATAATATATAAACATTATGAGGTCTTCGACCGATATTTCGATGAGTTACAAACGGAATGACAAACTTATATATATGCCCTCTATCACTAACAGTTAGTAGAGGGTATAAAAAGAACAATTGTAATTCGAATTACAATTGATCTTTTTCGAATTACAATGAAATGTTCGAAATACCATTCATATTTTTTGAATTACAATTTTTTTTGTCTTACTACAATTGATACTGACTTTATCATTCCGTGTGTAACGCATCGAAATATCGGTCTAAGACCCCATAAAAAGTATATATTATTGATCACTGGTCGATTCTAATACATTCTAGCGATGTTCGTCCGTCCGTCTGTCCGTCTGGAGAGGACACGATACAGTCCAAAATAAAAAAGGTAGACTTCCGAAGTTTGGCACGAATATGTATTATGGTTATAGGCTGGTCAAGTTCGGAAATGGGCGAAATCGGACTAAGGGGAAACAAATTCCCCCTTGGAAAACTAAACCAATCTCTAAAAAGCGGTGTTTTTGCTGGGTTTTTGTAATTTTGTTAAGAAAATGCAACAACAGCGGATAAAAAATAAAAAAAAAGTTTTTCCCGCCCTCTTTTGTGGGCGTGGAAATAAAAAATGTATTTTAATAATGATTTATTGGATTAAATAATTGCAAGAATCATAATAAAAGCATTTGATAATATATATCGCATTGGGATGGTGTCATCCAACCAAACCGCCCCAAACCCCCCCCCAAACGCCCCTGATTTTTCTTATTTTTACATTTTGGAGAATATAAAAGATTCGGCACAGCCGAATTTATCACTCTCGGTCTTAATCGAGATCGCGTCGGAGAAGCATCTATTCGTCGCTGAAATTATTTTATAAATTTAGAAACGTGTTTGTGTTTGTCGGTCGCCAGTATTGGTTATTTCTCCGCGAGTACCGTTAGACAACGGTGTCTAACCATACTGGAACACACGCACGTGTTAAGGAAGCGTCGCTTCACTCTTCCATTGTGAGGGCAATGGTCGTATTGTGTCCGGAGTTTCCCACGTGTTAAAACCCCACAAAAACTTTATCCCCACAAAGGTGCCACATAGACTTCGTGTCTCGGTCACCTTTTTATTCGTCCATTCGTGGACAAGGTGTAGCATTGCTACACCACTGAAGAAGAAGAAGAAGAAGAAGAAGAAGAAGAAGAAGAAGAATTTAACACTCTCACTTGTTGGAACGACTATTGATCTTTTTCGAATTACAATTGACCTTTTTCGAATCACAATTGATCTTTTTAAATTACAATTCATCTTTTTCGAATTACAATTGATCTGTTTTGAATTTCAATAGATTTTTTTCGAATTACAATTGATCTATTTCGAATTACAATTGCTCTTTTGGAATTATAATTAATCTTTTTCAAATTAAATGTTAGAAAAATGCATTTTGAAAATTTTTCTTGTATTTAAGAACAGGTTTAATGTCCTTAAAATGTAACCGTGTAATATGCAGTTAAGGGTTAATATTATTCTTAAAAACGTATTTTGTGTCATATAATATTACAACTTCATTAAATGTCAGGAATAAAACACAAAAATAAAGAATAAAACTTGCCATGTCCTTGCAATCCTTAAAAAGTGTATCCTTGTAGTGATTAAAGTGTTACAAACAAATACCAACACTAGTTCTTAAAGTATTGCATGAACTGTTCAATTAGAAACATTTTCGAATTACAAATGGAATCTTTGAATTACAAGTAGGATCTCCGAATTACAAATGGTATTTTTGAATTACGAATGAAATCTTCAAATTGCAAGTAGAGTCTTTGAATTATTAAGGGTTGCAACGCGTTGACTTAAAAAAAAAAAACTCAACATGTAAATTCCCTCTTAGCGTATGTATTCTATATATTTTGCTGTTTGGTTGAAATTCAAATCAATTTTTTTCCCCTGTGAATAGAAAATTTGAAAAACCAGAATTTAAAATATAAAAACAAAAGATATACGAAAGATATATCAAAATAACTCTACCAATCAAGCATAAAGAATTTGTTACAACCACAAATTGTGAAAATCTCTTATAGTTATAATGAAATATTTTGGAATTTTTCCTATACGAAATTACTTAACACAATTCGTTGAAGTAATGATATTTTACCAGAAGTGGAATTATTTTTGTTTCATTAAACGGAAGTGATGAAATGAAATCTGTGGATTTTTTTTTTTGCAGCAATAATAATTTTAAGAAGATTTTTATTAGTTGAGATTTTTTTTTGCCTTTAATAATTTCGTATTTTAACCACCTTGAACTTTAATTATAGTATGGAAAATATATTTTTATTATACATTTCGTTTTTTTTTCGCTCTTAATTATAATTTAAGAACTTTATGGAAGGGTCCAGTGTGGAAATGTAAAGAATTTAAATCTCTAGACTTTATACTTTCAAAACTGGTTTTTAGAAGATAACTTAATGAACAAAAAAAAAATTATATATTACTTGATCATTTACGTAGTTTGAGCTGTAAATATTGCTTAATACAACAAGTTCAATTTTATAGACTAAATCAGTTGTTCTTAAACGGGAGGGGGGATAACGATGTAATTGAAGGAGATGCTAGAGGTATTTCAGTTATCTCTACTTCATTTTTGGTCGTGATCACCATTTAAGTGGAGGGTATAAAACCAGAAACAAGAACAAAAATACTTTTTTTTGACACAAAAATTTATTTCGCGAAATTTTTTTCACCATTTTTTTTTACCGCGATTTTTTTTTTAATAAAAAACAAATTTTTGTCTTAATAAATTTCTTTTAGCAATTAAAGCATTTTTTTTTTCTTAAAAAACTTTTAATACCCTACAACACTCTGTTATATAATGAGTTTGTGCTGATGTTTACAACTACCCGTAATATTGGCTCTAGTTAGACCCACCTTCAGGTATAACGAGCGACGCATTATCACTTTTAATACCGATTTGGCGATGGTTGTCCGTCCGTCTGTCCATTAAAAAAAATTATTTGAATTTTGAGTAAATTTTTACTTCACACAATTAAAAACTTAATTAAAAAAAACGAAGAATTTTGAGTAAAGTTTTAATTGTGTCAATTAAATACTTACTCAAGTTTTTTGGCAACCATTTAATAATTTTTTCTTAAAAGTTTTTCAATACTATAAAATCGTTTACCGGTGCAAAATTGAATAATTTTTTACTCAATAGTATTAAAAATTAAATCATTTTTTTTTATTTTTTCTGTGCGGTTTTTTTTTTGTTTTTCAAGACAATGAGTTTAGATTAGACTTCGAAGTCATTTTTCTCGAAAACAAAAAATAATTACTCTCTGAAAATTTAAAATTTTGTAGAACTTTCATTAAAATAAAAATGGCATGTTTTTTAATGAAAAAAAAAATTAATATAAAGCGAAATTGTTATATTTTACCATATTTGACCACGCCCATATTTCTAAAAAAACAAAAACTTTTGTGCCACGATTTGTCAGTTCCGTATAGGGCAATAAGCGCTGTAAGTTTGACTTTGATCCAACATTTTTTTTATACCCTCCACTCTAGTGATGGAGGGTATATAGTATATATGTTTGTCATTCATTTCGAAACACCTCAAAATATTGGTCTAGAACCCCATAAAGTATATATGGGGCATTCCATGTCAAATCGGAAACTTTGAAATTTTTTTTTTTTAGATTTTCCCAATTTGTTTACAATTTTTAGTACCCTTCGAAAACTCTTTCGTGGTAAATTTTCAGATTTTTTTGATGACCCATTCAAAAGATATCGAATTTTTAAAAATTGGTAGTTCGTTCCTTTACTCAAACTTCTTTTACTCATAACTTCTTCAATAATGGTCCAAATTTCAATTTTTTTTTGTTTTAAAATTTTAGTTTTTTTACGTACTTTAAAAAAAAAAAAATCCCAACAAATTCTTAAAATCGCTCTAGTATGCGATTTTTAAGTTTTAAAATTTAAATCTCATTTTTGAAAATGTATGTACTCTTTGATTTTTTTAAATTTTTTTGTGTAAAACTTCTATTGATTCCACTAATTTTTTGCCCAGTAGGATCGTGGGATAACTATTATTACTATTTTTTAAAATTTTTTGAAAAAATTTTATTGTAATTTTCCAATCTTAAAATCATTTCTACTGCTCCAATGGTGCATCATAGAGGGGTCTTTCCAAGACCGACCGCCATTAATTTTTACGTCTAAACATTTCTTCAGAACAAACTAATACCGTATCTCCAATTTCTAAGGGGGCTCCCACACAAAATGACATTTTTTAAAATTTGCACCAACCGCTCTAACTGCCCTAAGAGTGCCCTTAGAGCAATAAAGTATATGACCGACCCACAATATTTTTTTAGTCCAAACATTTTCTCTGAACAGACCTACCCCCTCTATCTTTAACCATTAAGGCGGTCCCCATACAATTTTTTTTATTTTTTGTAAATTTGTTTTATTTAATTAGCTTCTACCGGTCCAATGGTGCGTCCGAGAGGGGTCATTAGTCAGACCGATTCCCATTTTTTTTTACCCTACAACATTTTTTTAAAACATACCACAGCCCTATCTCCACTCCCTAAGTAGGTTTCCATTCAAAATTACATTTTTATAAAAATTGCTCCAACTGTTATTTGCATGGGAGCCTACTTAGGGAGTGGAGATAGGGCGTAGGTATGTTTTAAAAAAATGTTGTAGAGTAAAAATAAATGGGGGTCGGTCTCACTAATGACCCCTAACTAATGAACCCTAACTAATGGACCGGTAGGTGCTGATTAAATAAA
This sequence comes from Pegoplata infirma, assembly GCA_963921195.1. Classification (NCBI taxonomy): domain Eukaryota; kingdom Metazoa; phylum Arthropoda; class Insecta; order Diptera; family Anthomyiidae; genus Pegoplata; species Pegoplata infirma. Next base: position 12,772,105 of record OY992538.1, on the reverse strand, counting down.
ACAAATTTACAAAAAATAAATAAAAATGTATGGGGACCGCCTTAACAATTAGAGATAGAGGGTATTTGTGTTCAGAGAAAATGTTTGGACTAAAAAAATATTGTGGGTCGATCTTACATTTTGTTGCTCTAAGGGCACTATTAGGGCAGTTAGAGCGGTTGGAGCAAATTTTAAAAAATGTCGTTTTGTGTGGGAGCCCCCTTAGAAATTGGAGATAGGATATTAGTTTGTTCCAAAGAAATATTAAGACGTAAAAATTGGGGGTCGGTCTTATAAATGACCCCTCTATGACGCACCATTGGAGCAGTAGAAATGATTTTAAGTTTGAAAAATTACAATAATTATTTTTTCAAAAAATTTAAAAAATAGTAATAATCGTTATCCCAGGATCCTTCTGGGCAAAAAAGTTGTAGAATCGATAGAAGTTTTACACAAAAAAATGTCAAAAAATTCGAAGATTACAAACATTTTCAAAAATGAGATTTAAATTTTAAAACTTAAAAATCGCGTACTAGAGCGCTTTGAAGAATTTTTTTGGATTTTTTTTTTTTTTAAAGTATGTAAAAAAACAAAAATTTTGAAAAATAAAATTGAAATTTGGACCGTTATTGAAGAAGTTATGAGTAAAAGAAGTTTGAGTAAAGGAACAAACTACCAATTTTTAAAAATTCGATATCTTTTGAACGGGTTATCAAAAAAATCTGAAAATTTACTACGAAGGAGTTTTCGAAGGGTAATAAAAACTGTAAATAAATTGGGAAAATCTAAAAAAAAAAATTTTTCAAAGTGTTCGATTTGACATGGAATGCCCCATATGCTTTATGGGGTTCCCGACGATATTTCGATGCGTTACACTCGGAATGACAAAGTTAGTAAACCTTCATACTGTTGTTCGAGGGTAAAACATATTTATTTCATGAACTATTGAGTGAATTGAAAAATTGAATGGAATCAGCAGGTCAATCGTTCAGTGAAGTGAATAGTTCAATTGAACTAGTACGATTATGAACGACACAACTTTGCTTAGCTATGACAATTAAAAATTATATGTCAATCTGATCAGCATTAAAGATATGATTATGATTTGATTCCGCTCCGCTATCAAATGGGAAGAAACTTGGTATCATATGATTTTATTGAGTAATTTTTCTGTTGTAAAAATTTAAAAGTTTGTGAATCGCTGATGTCGTAGACTTGCCTAACTGATAAATAGTTTTGTGTTTTTTTTTTTTGTAGATTTTAAGTTTTTGGTTTGAAGAAAACCAGAAATGGCAATATAATAGTTATGTTTACTATGTAGTCAGTTAGACGTTGTCTTAATACAGGTATTTCGGTTGCATGGCATAAGTCGTGCGTGCTTTTTTTTTTTTTTTTTTTGATTGAGAATGAACCACCAACATATTCACCATAGATACAATTCTTAACCAATATTTATTAGAGGGGTCTTAAATCTATTTAAATAGTTTTTAAAGAAACTGATACGCGCTGAGGAGAAGTTAAGATAAATCAAATTTTATAAATTAGATTTTTAAAATTTTTGAATTTCTGAAATTTTTTGATTTCCCGTGTAAAAATGTATTAGTTCTTATATGATCTGTTCATATATCCCAGCAAAACTTTGGTAATGGGTAGTGATTATATAACACATTACCAGGTAATGTATATACCTTATTTGTAGCATTATTTTAGGATGTCTTGCCAAACATTTGTTCCACAACGTATTATTTTAAAGTAAAAAATAATGCATTACTAATAATTTGCTACGTAATGCATGATTATTGGAAAAATGTATTTCATATTTATTATTTCTAAACATTATATCATGGATGATTTATATTTGGTTACATTATGTATTATTTGAAAGTTTGAAATAATGCATTATTTATAATTAAATGTATAATGCATTACAATAACATAAAAAATAATTATTTTATAAAAAAATGCATAAGTTTAAACTAGAGATGGGCTCACGACAAGAAATTTCTAACGACACACACTCACTAGCATATTATATTTACTTACACTCACTTACAATCACGTGAGTAAATTTAATACAAAATTACTTTTTCACTACTCGTAACACCTTATATATTACGTTCTGGTATGCTATAGTATATACCTTACTCGTAACCTATAAAATATCATATATTTTACACCTTAGTTTTGCTGGGATACTTATATATGATCGTATCTGATTGTATATAGTTATATCTTAAAAGGTCAAAATCGAGATCTAATTATGTTTCGGATTTGGTCAACATTGCCACAAAATTGAGATTTAATTATATCTGTTCAGATATAATTATATACAATCAGATGCAATCATATATTATCAGATAAAAGCAGATCTGATTAGATCTAATCGATTTTTACCAGGGTTGTTAAAATAGATTAATCCCTCTTGAAAATAGCGAGATTTTCCCAATTCATATTTTTTATTTTGTTTGATGATCTAACTTCAAAAATATTATTTTTAAACTTTATCAATTTCAATTTCCCTAAAATTTTCTTTTCGCCCACTCTATCGCGTATTCCAACAAGTGAAAAATTTATGTGTATAGTATCGAATACAACATGTTATTATTGCAATACCAGAAATACATACCAAAAATTATATATATTTTATTTGAAATTCTTTTAGTTTTTTTTTTATATTATTTTTTATTTTTTATTAACAATAAGACACGTTTAAAACAATAAAAATGTTTGTGTGTTTAAATTTATCGGCTTTAAAAAGAAAGAGATAAACCGAAATTTGAAATCTTTATAAATATAACAAAAATAATAATAATAATAATAAAAAACCTCTTTCTACTTTTTGCCAATTAAAAATTAGCACGTAAATTATAAGAATATAAAAAAATAAACAAAAGATTTTATCGTTGACATTAAAATATTTATATACCCTGTATTCTACGCTGCAAAACAGGGTATTATAAATTTGTTCTTATGTTGGTTTTTAGGATGAAAAAATTCGTATTTACATTCAAAAAGTTACAAAAAAACCCACTGTGCTGAGCCAGAAGAAGATGTTTAATTTATCTAAGCCTACAAAGAATTTTGGTGGGTTTACCAAAAAACTTTTTAAAATTAGTAAAAAAAATAACAGATTTTTTTCAAATAATTCTGTTAAAAATCTAAACCAAATTTAAAAAGATCAATAAAAACAAGTAAAATCAATTGAAATTTCAAGAGAGATTCTTTTGAAATTTGATAAAGATTATATGAAAGAAATTCGAAAAATATCTTTTGAGTTTCGTAAAAGATCAAGTAAAATCAATTGTAATGGATAATGTAAATTTTGAAATGTATAAACTGAAAAGATCTTTCGAAATTCAAAAAAGATTATTTAGTAAAATTCGTAAGAGATCAATTAAATTCCTAAAAGATCAATTAAAATTTGTAAAAGATTCAATTTAAAGGTCAAAATTGGATTCAGTGCGCCAAAACCTTTAAAAATTATGGTACACACAAAAAAAAAAAACTTGTCAAATTACTAGAAAAAGTCTCGTAATCTCATTTTACCAATATTGCACAGTTTTCTTTGTTTTTTAACAAAATATTTTCGATCGATTTTATTTAATTTTACAATTTTTCTTTTGTAATTTTACAAATTTCCAAGGTTTTTTACAAAAAAAATCTAGTAAATTCACGAGATTTCCTTGTAAGTTTTATTGCACTTAAAAAGTTGTAAATTTACTATTTTATTGGTAAAAAGTTTGTAAAATTACAAAAAAGCTAGTAATTTTACTGATTCTCGTAAAATAGGAGGTAGCAAAATGTTGTAAATTTACAATTTTATTGGTAAAAAGCTTGTAAAATAACAAAATTGTTGGTAAAAAGCTTGTTAAAATTAAAAAAAAAAAAACAAGTGAGAGTGTTAAATTCGTCTGTGCCGAATCTTTAATTCCCTCCAACATGTTAACTAAAAATATTACAGGCGCACTTTTTTGGGAGGGGGCTTCGGTGGGGGTTGTGGGGGAAACCTCTCCCTCTTTAAAAATGTTTACTAATTTATTACGCTTTTTGCACTAAAGTTATATATTTTATCATTATTTAAGTTATTTTTTATATCCACGCCCCAAAAAGGGGGTGCTTAAAAAAAATTAAATTTTTTAATCCTCCCGGTCCTAGTGCAGAACTTTTTTTTGCATAAACATGTTGCATTTTTTTTTAACAAAAATATTAAAAACATGTAAAACAAGTCTATTTTTTTAGAGGTTGGTTCAGTTCTCAAGGGAGAACTTTTTTCCCCCTTGTCCGATTTTGCCCATTTCCGAACTTAACTTAGGACCATAAGACATATTCGTGGCGAATTTCAGGAGGATAGCTCTTTTATTTTATATTTTTTTAAAACCACCAACAACGCCATTGAAAAGGCCGTCAAAAATACTTTAAAAATCGTTTTTTAAAAATAAATTCTTATCGCATCAAAGTGTCAATAAAAATTCAACCAAATATGTTCTTTGCAAAAAAATTAAATCTTCCCATCTCTGTAACTCTAAAAATATTTCAATGAAATTTTTTTTATTTGAACTGTAGACTACCTACTATTATCCTAACATTTTGGCAACATTATATCTAAATCGGTTTTTTGGTGTGGACCGTTGACGCGTTTTGCCCCATATACCCTCTACCACTAACAAGGAAGGTCTTTTACAGGGTATCCACAGATTGTCCTGAAACTTGCATGTGGGAAAGGGGGAGGGCAAGAAAATAAGAGTTACCCGTTTTTTCTTATCTGCCCAATCTCAGCTTTAGGGGGTCAAAGGAGAGGGGGAAAAACGTTTTTTTCGTTTATTTGAGGATTTGTTACATTTCTTTAAAAGAAACTATGTGAACATTTTATACAGATCGACAGGTTTTTTAAGGCCTTTCCAATGGTGTATCGTCGTGTTAAAATTCGGCTTTGTTAAGTCCATATTTTAAAAAATGTATAAGCTTAGGGGTAGTTTATATGGAGAGGTATATACGTACGACCGCCAAAATCACTTATAATAATCTCTATTAAAATTAAGCTGATCCGTATTTTTTCGTTTGGCGAAACTTCTGCTAGTTCGGATTTTATTTGGATTTTTCTGAAAGACCACATTTTTTCATAAGGTGGCAACCCTTTTTATACCGTCCACTCTAGTGATAGAGGGTATTTATAAGTTTGTCATTCCGTTTGTGACACCTCGAAATATTGGTCTAGGACCTCATATAGTATATATATTCATGATCCTCGATCGATTTTAAGACTATCTAGCGATGTCCGTCCGTCCGTCGGCCTGTTTGTCTGTCCTTCTGTCTGTTGAAATCACGCTTACTTTTGAAAGACTTTACAGAAGCTCCTGAAGTTTGGCATATATGTTGAGCATTTACCTGGTCAGGTTGGTATTACAATCCAGCGAAATCGGTCCAGTGGTTCAAAAGTTATAAGCAAAAGTGTAAATTTTGGCACGGGTTTTCGCGAATTTACGAGATAAAAAACACGCTAACATTCGGACGTCAATTATGAGGGCACTGAATATATGTTTGTCGTTCTCCGGTCTGATTCGTGCTAAATTTCAGCCAAATCGGTCTAGTGCAATGGTTCCCAACCTTTTTAACGCCACGCCCCACTTTTAAGTTTAAAAAATTGACTTGTCCCCCCTAAACTCCAGAAAAATTTGTTAATTTTTCAAATTTTTGTTTCTAATGAAAAATTACGACTGGTTTTGCAAAGTTTTTGTAAAATAAATATTTAAAAAAAGTTTTTATTAAAAATTCAAGCAATTAACAAAATTTTTGTAGTTAATTTTGCTAAAAAAAATAGTTTTTGTAGTAAATTTGACTAAAAAAATCTTTAAAATTCGCTCATTGCCCCCCTGGAGCCTTCAAATTGCCCCCCAGTGGGGCGAGAATCAAAGGTTGGGAACCATTGGTCTAGTGGTTCAAAAGTTATTAGCAAAACCGTGAATTTAAGATTGGGTTCATCTTAAATTCATGTGTTGAAAAAGCCGAGCTTTAAAAAAACAAGCTTTAAAAACATTGGTAAGCCACAAAATTACTTTAGAACGTATTTTTGTCACTCAGAAATATTTTTACACTAAAAAAAAATTTACACTCGAAAAAAAATTTACACTCAAAAAAAAATTGGTAATTTTTCTTTTTTTACAAAAATGTCAAAAAAGTTTTGTTCTTAAAACTAAATCTTTCTAATCAAAATTGGTAATTTTTTTTAAGTTAAAAAATTTACTATCCTTTAATAAGCGCATTGTGGAGGGTATTCATAGATTCGGCCAAGTTAAATTTAACTTTTCTACTTGTTGATTTTGAGATAGGGCAGCTAAAAAAAACAGGTAACTCTTATTGGTCTCTTCTCATACCCATGCAAGTTTCAGGACAATCGGTGCGTGCCCTTTGAAAGACCTTCCTTGTTAGTGGTAGAGGGTGTATATTAGTTCCGTTTGTAACTCATCGATATATCAGTCTGGGTCCCATAAATTATATGTATATTATTGATCATTGATCGATTCTAAGACATTCTAAGTCTGACTGTTGAAATGGCGATCACGGCCAAAATATTGCATTTACTTGTTGATGCCCCAAGAAGTTTGCTGCCCAGCTGGAAAATGTGTCACTAAGGAAATTTCCACAGTGATTCCTTGAGGAAATGTCTTCAGGTTCTGACAAATCATAGGCAATCCTTGATGACATGTCCTAACATTGTCAGCACTGAATGTTTGCTTTAAGAGTGTGTACATTCCTCTAAGACGTCTAAAAGGAAATGTCTTCAGAATAGCAGTATATTAAATTAGAATTTTAAATCTGGGCAACTCTTCAATTTCCAAGAAAAATATGGCAATATTATCGACTTAATTAAAATAAAATAAAAATCTAACAAGTAGAGTAAAAGTAATAAAAATACGAACAATTTTAAAAATAAAGTTTGGAACAAGGGGTTAGGTGTGGGACTAATAAATTGGAGGTTCCAGGTTCAAATCCAGTTGGGACTAAAAAAGGCGAAAAGTTTTTTCTAAATATGAGAAAGATAGTTTATAAAGGAAAATGGATAAAAGTAAAAACTAAAGAAAATACGAAAATTTTTTGTATTTTCGCATGACCTATGTCAGACATTTCCCCAAAGAAGTCTTATGTGCCATGTCCCCAGAAGGTCAGCCCTGACCACTGCTGACTTTGAGTGAGGACATTTTGAAAATTTGTATGAAACTGTCCTCAACCCAGTACATAGAGATGTCTTGTGGAAGTCAGGTGTGACTCTGACATGTCATCGCTCCGTCACTGAGGATGGCTCGAGGACGTTGCCAACTGGGTATAGCTTATGGATTCAGCGGTATGGATTCAGCGGTTCAAATGTTATGAACGAACATGTAAGGACACCTCGAAAATGTTGGTACATTCCACATAACCTAAAAATACCAAATGCTTTTATTCGGCTGGTTGAATATGTCAACAGAACAAACAGTTTTTTTTACAAAAAAAAACTATTTTGCGGATTTTATTTTTTCACGTACATTTTTATCCGCGAACATATTTTCAAAAACTTTTTGTGGTATGGCAATGTTTTCAAACAAATATTTACTTTAACCATAAATCATATAACATTCGTAAATCCACGAAATTATATAAAACAATGCGAATTTAGTAAATTTATTATTTATCATTTATAATTTAATTTTAAATTTTGTATTAAAATTCTGAAAAAAATCACAAAATAAATTCGAGCAGTTCTGATCAGCTCTTTTTATTTGAAATTTTTAACAACAATCAGACGTTTTAAGCGATTTCTTAAATTTCTAATTTATCGATATCAAAAAAAAAAATTCATTAATTTTATAATAAACTTGAACTACAAAGTCTAAAAATGTTCAGATACAGTAAGATACAGTAAAACACGAATATAACGTTTTGGATATTCGTGTTTTACTGTATCTTGTTTATTTGTGAAATCCAATAAAATTTCTTGGAACCTTAAACCAGTTTAATAAATTTCTATAAAAGATTCTCCCAGCATTTAAAGGTTAATTATCTTTAACGCGTATTTTTTTTTTTTGTTAAATTTATATTTTTTTTTAATATTCAAATGAGTAGCGCCAACCATATTTATGACTCTAACAAAATTCATAAATAAATACAGAAATTAAATATATAATTTAATTGATAAACAACAATAAAACTTTAAACGCAGCACACAATCAGTAAATTATTTTTTGTTTTTTAGAAATTGGCCTCTAAATTAGTTACAATTGAATTGTAGCGTAATTTTTAAGTTGTGTTTTTGTATTTTTTAAGACAACATTTAAAAAAATAAAACTAAAAAAGTTAAATTCGGTCTTACCGAATGTCTTGATACCCTTCACAATGTTAGATAATTAGCAAAAAAACAAGTAGAAAAGTTAAATTCGACTTTGCCGAATATATGAATACCCTCCACAATGCCTTTTTTAAAGGCTAGCAAATTTTTAACGTGAAAAAATTAACAATTGTGATTAGAAATATTTTATTTTGAGTAAAAAACTATTTTTTTTGTCATTTAAAAAATAAAAAATTACTATTTTTTTTTCTTGAGTGTAAAACTTTTTTCGAGTGTAATGTCTTTTTACTGTAAAATATTTCTGAGTGAATGCACAAAATATTGACTACAAAAATATTGAATACACAACATATTGACATTTTTGTAAAAAAACAACTAAATTTTTTTTTGAGTGTAAAATTTTTTTTGAATGTAAAATTTTTCGACTGTAATTTTTAAGTTAACAATGCTTTCAAAACTAAACAAGTTTAAAAAGAATTGCATTAAAACTAAACAAGTTTGAAAAGCATTGCTAAGTTACCACCAATGCTTTTAAAACTTGTTTACCACCCCTAGTAAAAATATTATGCTAATTTTACTAAATAGATCTAATTTGATCCGTAAAATGGTTGTATCAAATAATATCTAATTGTATTACTTTAGATCAAAAAATATAAAAATTGATACAATTTGATCCTGAATTTGGTCAAATCTAATTAGATCAAATTGATCTTATAATATAAATTTTTATATAATTTGATGAGCAAAACCAAAATACGAATCTAATCATATATGGAGCAATATCTAACCATATAAAGTGGATCAACCGTATCAAAGTGATAGATAAAATTTTATCTAAATTTATACGGAAACATATTAACTCATATAAGATTGTATTAAATTATATATGATTAGACCAGAAAATTTTTACTCGGGACGTGACATTTAAGATGAACAAAATCTGAAATTCGGGGTTTTGCTTACAACTTTTGAACCACTGGACCGATTGAGCTGAAATTCTATACCAAATAGACCTGAGGAACGTCAAAGATACATGCCATGTTTCAGCATTCTCATTATTGTCTTTCGAAAGTTATCGTGTTTTTTATCTCGTAAATTCGCGAAAATCCCTTGCCGAAATTTACTCTTTTGCTCATAACTTTTGAACCACTGGACCGATTTGGCTGAATTGCAATACCAACCTGACCAGGAAATTGACAAACATATATGCAAACTTCAGTAGCCTCTGTGAAGTCTTTCAAAAGTTAGCGTGTTTTCTACGGACGGACAGACAGACAGACGGACGGATGGACATCGCTAGATCGACTTAAAATCGATCGAGGATCATAAATATATATACTTTATGGGGTCCTAGAACAATATTTCGATGTGTTAAAAAAGGAATGACAAACTTATATATACCCTCTATCACTATTACTATATATTACGCTATTCAATTCTGTTCACAAATGTTAACCAGTAGTCGAGTTAAAGCATTTAGTATTTATAGGTTATGTGGAATTTACCAAAAGTTTCGAGGTGTCTTTACATTTTCGTTCATAACTTTTGAACTGCTGAACTGATCTCATTCAAATGCTCGGGAACAACATATCTGAATAATATTTTGGCCGTGATAGCCATTTCAACAGACAGACGGAGATCGCTAGAATATCTTAGAATCGATCACTGATCAATAATATTTGAGACATTCCATGTCAAATTGGTCACTTGTAAAAAATATATTTGTTTTTTGTTTAAATACCATTCGGCATCGAATTCTGTTTACAAATGTTAACCAGCAGCCGAATTAAAGAATTTTGTATTTTTAGGTTATGTTGAATGTACCAACATTTTCAAGGTGTCCGAACATTTTCGTTCATAACTTTTGAACCGCTAAACCGATTTCGCTCAAATGCAATAGCAGACTACTCGGGACAACAACAAGTAAATAAGTGTAGTGAATTTTAACCGTGAGCGCAATTTTAACAGACAGACGGAAATCTCTAGAATGTCTTAGACTTGATCATTGATCAATTAAATTTTTTAAGCGGATCCAGGCCAATATTTCGATGAGTTACAAACGGAATGACAAACTTATTGTAAGTGTAGGGTATAAAATTTAAAAAACTTAATTTTAAACAGATTTTCTTATGATTTTTGAGTTGAATTAAAGTCAAAAAGTATTCAAGTCAAGTTAATAGTTTTTTTTTCTATTTGTTTTTATTTTTTGTTGTGGTTGTTGTAATTTTCGTAAATATTCGTGCGAATGTCAAATTAAAACGTTTCATATGTGTGTAATTATACCGGTTTTTGAAAATGGTTATGATGGTTAGTTAACACTATAACAACCAAAGACGGTTGTCACCCGTTTTAGGTGTGCTGTCAATATTTGCATATTTATTAAAACATAAATGTTTATGGCGCATGATAAAGCATTTTTTTAATTATTTTAATAAATATGATAAATAATAAAAAATATTAAAAGTTTTTTTTTTCATTTTAAGTCTAATTGATAACCTTCATTAATCTCAGTTAAGATTTTATAAATAGGTGAACAAAGTTTAACTTGTTAACACTTTTTTTTTTGATTTACTGATGTGAGTAAAAGGTTTTTTTTATTGTTTCATATTAATTCTTTTGAACTACCTACAGATGTTTCTAGGAATCTTAAAATCTTATATCTGATTTTACTAAGAATTTAATGGGAAGGGTATTTTTTTAAGTTGTTATTTTAGCCATAAATAACTTTTGTTTATAATGTTTTCAGTAACCATCCCTAATTTTTTTTATTTTTTAAATAAACATATCGTAGGAGTTCTCAAAAAATAACACTGCGAAAAGTCTGCGACGTTTTTTTTTCATGTAATATTGACCGCTTAACTCAAAAATTTCACCGAAAAAAAATTTGAATTTATTTTTTTTAAAGTTTACATGTTTGTCTATCCACACAAAAAAAATAATTTTTTTCGAGAAAATCGCATTTGAATATTAAATTTCACAACAATTTTGTAATTTACTTTTATTTGATTGTTTCAACATGGCGAATGAGTATTAAATACTTGCATAAATGTTACTCATACGCTATGTTGAAACAAGAAAATACAAGCAAATTACAAAATTATGTCTGAATTTTTTTGTGTGTATAGATAAACCTCTAAACTTAATAAAAAAGTGGCCGGGTTTTTGATAAATTTACTTTTTTAAAACATTGAACATTTCAGAATGTTTTTTTCGGTGGACATTTGGTGTGGAATGCCTCATATATACTTTACGGGGTCCCTCACCGATATTTCGATAAGTTACAAACGCAATGTCAAACTTAATTTATATAACTAACAAGGAAGGTCTTTCACAGGGCACCCACCGATTGTCCTGAAACTTGAATATGGGAATAAGGGGGGAAAAATTTGAGTTACCTGTTTTTTTTTAGCTGCCCAATCTCAAATTTAAAAAAGGGTTTCCACCTTATGGAAAAATAAGGGCTTTCGGGAAAATTCGCATAAAAGCGGAACTAGCAGGAATTTCGACAACCGAAAAAATACGGGTCAGCTTAATTTTGATGGAGGTTATTATATATGATTTTGGTGGTCGAACGTATATGGGGCATTCCATGCCAAATCGGACACTTTGAAAATTTTTTTTAAGATTTTCCCAATTTGTTTACAGTTTTTAGTACCCTTCAAAAACTCCTTCATGGTAAATTTTCAGATTTTTTTTGATGACCCGTTCAAAAGATATCGAATTTTTAAAAATTGGTAGTTTGTTCCTTTACTCAAACTTCTTTTCCTCATAACTTCTTCAATAATAGTCCAAATTTCAATTTTTTTTTTTTTCAAAATTTTTGTTTTTTTACGTTCTTTAAAAAAAAAAAAAAACAAATCCCAAAAAATTCTTAAAAGCGTTCTAGTATGCGATTTTTAAGTTTTAAAATTTGAATCTCATTTTTGAAAATGTTTGTACTCTTCGATTTTTTTTAAATTTTTTTGTGTAAAACATCTATCGATTCTACAAATTTATTGCCCAGGAGGATCGTGGGATAACGATTATTACTATTGTTTAAAATTTTTTGAAAAAACTTTATTGTAATTGTCCACTCTTATAATCATTTTTACTGCTCCAATGGTGCTTCATAGAGGGGTTATTTATAAGACCGACCCCCATTAATTTTTACATCTTAACATTTCTTTGGAACAAACTAATGCCCTATCTCCAATTTCTAAGGGGGCTCCCTCACAAAATGACATTTTTTAAAATTTTCACCAACCGCTCTAACTGCCCTAATAGTGCCCTTAGACCAACAAAATGTATGACCGACCCACAATATTTTTTTAGTCCAAAAATTTTCTCTGAACACACCTACCCTCTATCTCTAATTGTTAAGGCGGTCCCCATACAATTTTTTTATATTTTTTGTAAATTTGTTTTATTTATTCAGCTTGTACCGGTCCAATGGTGCTCCCGAAAGGGTTCATTAGTGAGACCGAACCCCATTTATTTTTACCCTACAACATTTTTTTAAAACATACCTACGCCCTATCTCCAATCCCTAAGTAGGCTTCCATTCAAAATTACATTTTTATAAAATTTGCTCCAACTGTTATTTGTATGGGAGCCTACTTAGGGAGTGGAGAAAGGGCATAGGTATGTTTTAAAAAAATGTTGTAGGGTAAAAATAAATGGGGGTCGGCCTCACTAATGACCCCTCTCGGACGCACCATTGGACCGGTAGAAGCTGATTAAATAAAACAAATTAACAAAAAATAAAAAAAATTGTATGGGGACCGCCTTAACAGTTAAAGATAGGGGTAGGTGTGTTCAGAGAAAATGTTTGGACAACAAAAATATTGTGGGTCGGTGATACATTTAATTGCTCTAAGGGCACTTTTAGGGCAGTTAGAGCGGTTGGAGCAAATTGTTAAAATTAATGGGGGTCAGTCTTATAAATGGCCCCTCTATGACGCACCATTGGAGCAGTAGAAATGATTTAAAGATTGGAAAATTACAATAAAATTTTTTCAAAAAATTTAAAAAATAGTAATAATCGTTAAAAAAGGATCGTGGGGATCCTCCTGGGCAAAAAAATTGTGGAACCGATAGAAGTTTTACACAAAAAAATTAAAAAAAAAATCAAAGAGTACAAACAAACATTTTCAATAATGAGATTTAAATTTTAAAACTTAAAAATCGCATACTAGAGCGCTTTTTTTTTTAAGTACGTAAAAAAACAAAAATTAAAAAAAAAAAAAAAAATTAATTTGGACCATTATTGAGGAAGTTATGAGTAAAAGAAGTTTGAGTAAAGGAACAACGGGTCATCAAAAAAATCTGAAAATTTACCAAAAATTTATTCGAAAAAAATAACCAACGAAAACATTAAAAATTAATGATAGTTCTGTTATTTTTACCAACAAATTTCAAAAAAATAACCTACGAAAACAATAAAAATTAATGATTTCGTAGGTAATTTTTTAAAATTTTTTATTGAAATATTTTTTTAAAAATTTTTTATAAAATTTTTGGGGAATCGATCCCGCAATCAACTACATTCTGGTCAGACACTCTACCCATCGTGCCAAAGTCACTTGATACAAACATGTTTTTATATTTCTATAAATAATTTTTTGAATTTTTTTCTACAAAAAAATAACCTACTTGTGTAGGTAAAAACTAATGACATCTCATTGAAAAATACCAACAATTTAAAAAAAATGACTTACACAAATCATTAAAAATTTAAATAATAATCAGTAGCTTTTACTTACAGAACAAAAATAAATGACTTTAAAAATTAAAGGGTAATGAAAGTCTTTATTTTTTAGTGTGTTATTTTTGAAATAAAGGACAGAAGTAGTCATTAATAAAAACTGAACATCAAACAAATGTTTTTTCTTTTAAAAATTACTAAACGTAAAACTTTTTAAATAAACTACAAACAGTTAATGACATAATTTTTTGAGTGTATATGCAAATTTCAGAACAATCAGTGAGTGCCCAGTAAAAGACCTTCCTTGTAAGTGGAGGGTATAAAAAAGTAAAACTGAAATCTTTCATTTAAAACTACTTTAAAATATGAAAGCTTCTAAAAAAATCTGTAAAATTTGCTTTTACACCCTGTCTTTAACTGCAATTAATGTCGGTGGCAATAAAAAGAAATGTCGACAGAATTATATATATAAACTACCGTCAATAAAAAGTTAGCAATTTGAACGGTCCACAACAAAAAATAATGTAATATATCGTAATATTAATATCAGTTGTAGACTAAGTAAGTATAACAAAAATGTTAGAACATAATAAATTTTCTTAAAAAAGCAGTCTCATCAGATATAAAAAACATTTTCTTTAGAATTTGAGGCCAATCGGATTAAATTGACCCGTGGCGCCGGTGATCAAAGTTTGGGATTTTTGAGAATTAAAAAAAAAGTAAAAAAAAAGTATATCTTGAGACACATACTGTCGATGTGTTGACAATGTCTAAAAAAATTTAAATCGGTTAAACGGTTTTCGAAATACCGCTATTTGAAATTTTTAAAAAAATTGTAGTTATTTCCTGCTTTCAAAAAATTAAAAAAAAAATCTCAAAACTGTATTCCTTTCACCCTTTCATAGAGCTTGAGACAATATTTAATCAAAACTTAATTTAAACAAAATCCGATCACTTTAACCCATTGCGCTGTTCGATAAAAGTTTTGGATTTTTTAAAAATTTACACCAAAATTTTGGACTTTTAAAAAAATAAATATCTTGGGGTACATTATTTGTACTGTTTTTAGCATGCTGAATTTTAAAAGTTTCTGAAATTGGTCGAATGGTTTTCGATATTGGCATTTGAAATTTGTGAAAAAATTTCCGGAAATTCAAACATTTTATTAAAAAATAAAACTTCCATTTACAATTTCGTTTAAACTTATTTTGAGTCAAATCAGACCATTTGAACTCATGGCGCCCTTCGATCAAAGTTAAGACTTTTTGGGTAATTTTATTTTTAATTCTAAATATTTTTGTTGAGTGTATATTTAAATTTAAAATTTGTTTATTTCCACAAAAAAAAAAAAAAAAAAAAAAAAAAACAGAAAAAGATCAATAGAAGTTAATGTATAATTTGTTTGTTGTCTTCACTTTGACAGTTCATTGTCTTATGATCACGCCATAGATAATTTGAAATAAAAACAAGGTTGTAATTTTGAATATTTTTTTTTTTTCGAAGTTTTATTTATTTTGATTTTTAATTCTTTTTGTTCTTAATAAACTAACATGTTAAAAAAGCGTTTAAATATATGTTTTTGAGTTGTAGTGCCAAATTTTGAATTGCATTTCAAATTTTTTTTAAAGACTTTTATAACACTTATTGTTAATTATGCATAAATGTCAAAATTTGACAGCCACTGCTCCCATTATGTTTGATACACAAATTTAAAAATAATATTATTTTGCATTCAGATAATTTTGATGGTCCACTTCAAACAAAATAACTTTATTGAAGGCTAATTTTTAAGAAAAACTAATTTGAATAAATATTATGATTTAGAATAGAATAGAGTTAAAATAAAGTTTTCAAAACCAAAAAAGATTGTGGTTATTTAGTGAGCAAAACTGTGAATTTTTGATTTATCCCGAATTCTGAATGCTGAAATCCGTTAAAAGCGGCTTTGCTAAATATTTTTGAGACTCAAACAATTTTTGCAATGAAAAACTTCTTCACTCAAAGAAAAAAAAATTAAACTCAAAATTTATTATTGAAAAACTTATGTGTAGTAAAGGACACCAAACGTATGAATAATATAATTTTTTTTTTCATTAAGTATACGTATAGGGCTTTCAAGTTAAAATTATAAATAAATACAGAATTGGAGCGTATACGCAACATTTATTCTCCATTTTTTAAAGTACGGCAAATTTTTGTTTTACCAGGCTTAAAACTTAATGATTACAAATCGGATTAAATTAATCAGTGGCACCGGCGATTAAACCCTGCAAAAAAAGTCATTACCACTTCTCAGTGGAGTGCTTTAAAACTATAACAAATGTAATGAAATACAACAAAAATAACAAAAAACACAAGACAAAAACACACAAACAGTTTTTTCTACTCCAGAATACATAGATATTCAGCACTTAACTCATTACCTATCGCGACACCTCCATACAAATGTAAGTAGATATTCAGTAGAAAAGAACTACTCCGTGGAAGTAGTTGGAAGTTGTTTGAAAGCTCGGAGTACTTCTTATCTACTGAATATCTACTTACTTTTGTATGGGAGTGTCGCGGAAGGTAATGACTTAAGTGCTGAATAACAACTTTTTATGGAGTAGAAAAAACTGTTTGTGTGTTTTTTTCTTGTGTTTTTTGTTATTTTTGTTGTATTTCATTACATTTGTTTTAGTTTTAAAGCACTCCAAATAGAAGTACTCCGCACTTTTTTTGCTGGGAAGTTTTGGATTTTTGAAATTTTAAAAAAAGTGTTGCGACACATCATATTTTTTTAATTTGGATTCGCTGAGTATGAATATCAAAACAAAAAAATAAAATCGGTGAAACGGTTTTCCCGATATCGCTATTTAAAATTTGCAAAATGGGGGGTTTTTTTATGTTCAAGAAATTAAAAAAATCTAAAAAATTTTTTCTTGACCATTTTATAAGGCTTGCATAGAACTTTCATTTAAACCTAATTTGAGCTAAATCCGAGCATTTTAACCCGTGACGCCCTTCAGTAAAAATTTTTGGATTTTTGGAAAAATTATGGAATATTTTAAAATTTTAGCGAAGGGGACCACGCCCTATAATTACGTTTAAAGGAAATTTCATCTCAATTTTAAAAAAAGCGTCAGGGGAAAAATATTCAGAGAAAAAAATATCTTGAACGTAGGGAAAAACCCCTGTTTTTGGGCATTTTTTGGCGAATTCCGAATGGCGATATCTCCAAAACCGTTCGACCGACTCAAGAAATTTTTGATGTTTAAGTTTAAATTAATGTGAAAGCTCTATGAAAGGGGCAGGTAAAAAAATGTTGACATTTTCTTAAAGAACATTCCTTGAATGTAGGAAAAAACTGCCGTTTTTGGAAAATTTGACAAAGTTCAAATGGGGATATCCCGAAAACTGTTTGACCAATTCATGAAATTTCTTGCTATTCGTGTTTAGAATGCCAACATGAATAAAAATAATGCATCGCAAGACAGTTTTATACCTTCCCACCACAGTATGGGGGTATACTCACTTTGTCATTCTGATCACTCTGATCAGATCTGATCAGTAATCGATTTTGAGACATTCTAGCAATGCCCGTCTGTCCGTCCGTCTGTGGATGACACGATACAGTCCAAAATAAAAGAGCTAGACTCCTGAAATTTGGCACGAATATGTCTAATGGTCATAGGCTGGTTAAGTTCGGAGATGGGCAAAATCGGATCAGGGAGGAAAAAGTTCCTCCTTGAAGAACTAAACTAACCTCAAAAAAACTTAATTTTTACAATGTTTTTTATACTTTTATTGAGCAAATGAAACTTTTTTCTGTCAAAAGAAGTTTGTCATCCAGCACTTGCATCCAGGGGATTAGAAATTTCCGTTTTTTTTTTGCCCGCCCCTTTCGGTGGGCGTTGATATGAAAAATGTATTTAAATAACGATAAAACTGTATTACTTTAGGGCAAGAAGGATAAAAAATGGATTTGTAAAGATTTACAGCGAGAAAAAAAGTGTACCCAATGCCCCCTTTCGACCCCCACCCCTCCCCCGAAAAAAACGCCCCTGCAATTTTTTTTTTTTTACATTTTAGAGGGTATAAAAGATTCGGCACAACCGAATTTACCACTCTCACTTGTTTTTTTTTTTTTTAATTTTTCAAAAATCCAAATTTTTTTGGTGGAATTTTTCCAAAAATCAAAAACTTTGACCGAAGGCCACCAGGGGTTAAAATTATTGGATTTTGCCTAAACTAGGTTTAAATAAAAGCTTGTATCAAGCTCAATAAAAAAGTTCTTGAACTTAGGATAAACCGAAATTTTGGGGAACTTTTTTTTCACATTTCAAATGGCGATATTTTGAAAACTTTTTGGCCGATTTAAGAAATTTCTTGATATTCGTGTGTTGCAAAACATGTTTTTTATATTTTTCAAAATTCCAATTTTTTTGGTGAACATTTTTCAAAAAAAGTTTAAATGAAAGTTCGTGACAAGCTCTATTTAAGGGTCAGGTTAACATTATAGAGATTTTTGGGAAATTTTAAATGGCCATATTTCGAAAACTGTTGGACCAATTAAAGAAATTTTTTAATACTTATACTTACAAGTTCATTAAAGAAATTTCTTAAATGAAAGTTCGTGTCAAGCTCTATGTAAGGTATGTAAGGGTCAGGTAAACATTATTGAGATATTTGGGAAATTTTAAATGGCCATATCTCGAAAACTATTGGACCAATTTAAGAAATTTCTTGATATACAAGTTCAGCATGCAAAAATTAATAAAAATAATGTGAATTTTTTTGATTCTTTATTATTTTTTTCTTTTAATTTTTTAAAAATCTAATTTTTTTTTTGGAAAACATCCATTTTAGTGAGTTTTTTTTTACCAAATTTCGAATAGCGACATCTCGAAAACTTTCTACAAGACACATTTTTTATAGTACACTCAAAAAAAAGGCCCTGTAAAACGACAAGAAAAGTTTGTAACTTTTTTTTTTGCTACCTCCTATTTGAGAACAATTCCTTGTAATTTTACAACCTTTTTACCAAGGTTGGTTACCGAAACGAATAACGGTAAGGGTAACGGTAACGGTATCTAATTTTTATTTATTTCGGTAAAGGTAACGGTAAGTGTTTTCAAATCGTTTCGGTAACGGTATGTACCGGTACCGAATCAACCAAACCGGTACGTACCGGTATTATTAATTTAGTTAAAAATTTGAAAAAAGATAGAACTGAAAGCTAAAAATATATTATAGACCCAAAAACCAGTATAGATTTGATATGATTATTATTTTTGTCATTTATTTTATGATAATTTGCAAATTATAAATTTAAAATTATGTTAGCAATTTGATTTTATTTTTTTGTTCGTTAAAATCCCTTTAAACAGGTAAAATTTTGAATACCGGTACAATACCGGTAACTTCTAATAATTATAACGGTAACGGTAAGGGTAACGGTATTCTAAAAATATTTTTAGCGGTATCGGTAACGGTAACGGTATTCGATTTGAAAGGGTTTTGAATCGGTAACGGTATAATAAGGGTAACGGTAACCAACCATGCTTTTTACCAATAATTTTGTAATTTTACAAGCTTGTTACCAAACAAATTGTAAATTTAAAAATTTTTTGACGCTATAAAAATTACAAAGAGGTTTCGTGATTTTACTAAGTTTCAAAATAATAACTCTGTAAAATACTCTGTAAAATGACTGTAATCTCAATTCAACAGATATTTGACAGAGTTTTTTGTCAAAATACAGATTTAAAGCAAATACAAAAAACAAAGTTTCCTCTGTTATATTACTTTATACTTCGTAATCTTAATTTTACAGAGTTTTCTGCAAAAATACAGATCTAAGCAAAATACTTCGTATTTTTTTATAACCAAAAAATTTTCTGTTGTGAGTAGTTTTTGTTTTTGTTACCAAACATCAATATTTTATCTGCATATTTTTTTTTTTGAGAAAAAGTAGCAAAAAAAGTTATCAAAAAAATCCTTTTAGAAATCTTATAAAAATTTTACATAATAACATGCATTTAACTAAACTCTGTAAATTTACAGAGTTTTTTCTGTAATTTTTTTTTACATCAAATGCATTTTACAAGTGTATGTAAATTTACATAGTTTTCTTTGCTAAATGGTGGTTTATTTAACCAATATTTAACTAGAAACTCTGTAAATTAACATTTTTTTGTTCAAATCATTTTACAGAGTTTTAAAGTAAAATTACAGGGTTTTTTCTTTGTCAAAAAGCTATCATATTTAACCAATATTTTACTATAAACTCTGCGAATTAACAG
The DNA here is from genome assembly GCA_963921195.1 of Pegoplata infirma. Lineage (NCBI taxonomy): Eukaryota > Metazoa > Arthropoda > Insecta > Diptera > Anthomyiidae > Pegoplata > Pegoplata infirma. The sequence continues at coordinate 12,751,839 of OY992538.1, read as the reverse complement.
TTTTTTTCTGTCAAAATCATTTTTACGGAGTTTTTTAGTAAAATTACCAAGAAATGTTGTTAGCTGGAAAAGTATGGTGTACTCTGTTAAATTAGCAGACTTTTTCTGTAATTTAACAGAGTTATTATTTTGAGTGTACTAATTTTACAAGCTTTTCACCAATAATTTTGTAATTTTTCCAGGTTTTGATCAATAAAATTGTAATTTTACAAATTTTTTGACACGATAAAGTTTACTAGGAGGTTTCGTAACTTTACTAGATTTTTTGCTACCTCATATTTTACGAGAATTCCTAGTAATTTTACAAGCTTTTTACCAATAAAATTGTAAATTTACATTTTTTTGTCGAAATTAAAATTACAAGGAATTCTCGTGAATTTACTAGATTTTTTTTGTAAAATTATCTTGGAAATTTGTAAAATTACAAAAAAAATTGTAAAATTACAAAAAAAAAAAAAAAAATAATTTTGATCCAAATTTGTTTGTTAAAAAACAAGGAAAACTGTCAAATATTGGTAAAATGGGATTATGAGACTTTTTCTAGTAATTTGACAAATTTTTTTTTTGTGTGTATAAAATGTCTCATCAAAATTAAAAAAATGATTTTTGAAAATCAAAAACTTTGTTCGCCGGGCTTAACGGTGTAATGTAGGCTGATTGGCCACAAATTTGTACCACATAAGTTTTAGTCCATGGACAATAAAATTTTGCTCAAACACTTGGGAAAATTAAAAGTTGAACAAAATTCCACTCTTCCGCTCTTTTTCCAAATTTTAACATTATGATACTTTTAAAGCCCTGAGTAATAACATTTTATAACTATTTTTAAAATTAATTTATATATTTTTTTTTTAAATAATTTGTATTATTACTTTTTTTTTTAATTACAGTTAGAAATTTTATGAAATTAGTATGAATGGTCAAAAGCACAAACTTTGTACAAAACTATCAAGTACATATCTGAGAAAATGGTGTAAGTATTAATTAAATAATTTTTTTTTTATTTTTATTTTATTACTAATTTAGTAAGTATTATGTAATATTCCATACTCGTGCCTACAAACGCATTAAAATATTTTTTTAATATTTTAATTATTAATTAATATTCAATTTTCTAACATTGATTTGCAAAATATAAAAAAAAAAATATTTGTTAGATGTAATCAACATTTAAAATTAAATAGAAATATTAATAAAACTAAATAGCAACAAATTGATAGATAGATAGAATTTAACAATATTAACAATTAATTTATACATTAACAACAACAACAACATAAAGATGTCATATTTGTGTAGAGAGTTGTTGTACTTAGCTGTCAATTATCAATTTTAATGGGGATTTCTTCAAGGAAAAAACTTTGATTTTACACACAGATTAATAAATATTGTTAAAATTTACAAATTAGTGATGATAAATTTAGTTTAATCGACTAGAAAAAGTTTTGTGTGAAAAAATTTTTTGATCAATAATATCGTTTTTCGAAGTTAGCGCTCGTATTCGCGATTTAAAATTGTAAAGCCTAGGGATAGTTTTTAAATATAAATTTAGAAAATGCATTGTTTTTTACGCGAAAAAAAATTTTGTTTTGAAAAGTTTTGTGTCTGAAATGCATCGTGTCCTATTTATTTTCATAAATTTATAGCAAAATAAAAAAAGATTGGAAAACAAATTTCACAAAAAAAATTCCGCGAATAATTTTTTTTTGTATATTCAAGCAACTGTCTAAATATGTAATATAAAAAAGTATTTTTTTTTTTACTTAAAAATAAAAAAATTGTTCGCGAATATCGCTAATACAAACGCTAACTTTGAAAAAACTTACATTACACGAACAAGCTTTGCCAGATTGCTGTCGCAAATTCAAATCAAACTAAAAATATTTGACAACACGAGTAAAAAAGTTTTTATATAATTATAAATAACACAGCTCAAAAAGAAAATGCGTATTGGATTCTGGTTAGTGATTTGAAAGTGTCTGTTGCGCAGATTCCAAATCCGGAGCCCAAATTTGTCTATCACATCAGGATTTTGAGTAATTTGCGGTTAAAGTAGAGATGCGCGCGTGACACGAATTTTTCGTGATTCACGTGACTCACGCGTGAATCATGCGTGATCGTGAGTGAAATTTAATTTTACTCACGTGATCGTGAGTGCACGTGATTATAAAAAATAGTTTCGTGCGTGAGCGTGCGTGAGTAATTTTTTGTCGTGAGTTTGCGTGATTGTTTTGTGCAGTTTGAAACAGAAAACGAGTAAAAAAATCGTCATTATATTGAATTTAGAGGGAAATTAATCCAAAATTGTGATTTTTATTATTGTTTTAAGGAAATTCAATACTATTTGTGATAGAAATCGAAAGAAGTAAAATAAAAATTTGCTAATTTTAATTTCGTGAGTCTTCGTGAGCGTGATTTTTTCGTGAGCGTGAGAAAAATTTTAGTTACTCACGTGAGCGTGCGTGAACGTGAGCAGAGAAAAGAATTTCGTGCGTGAGCGTGCGTGATTAATATTTTTATTTCGTGAGCGTGAGCGTGCGTGAGTCAAAATTCACTCACGCGCCCATCTCTAGGTTAAAGTGCCGAAAAAGGGAATTTTTTACCTTTTTTAAAAGCTAATAAAATAAGATCCTGACATGCAAATGACTTGGTATCAATCTCATTCGAAAGCCTGTAATTTTCTCTTAAAGATAAGATTAAATGTTCTAAAAATTTAATTTTCTAAAATGGTAAACAAATCATTAGCAAAAACCTTCCATTTTTTCAATATTTAGTTTATTAACACAGTGTTTTTTAACAAATTTCCATACAAATACGTAAATTTTAGATTTAAAGCACTTGTGGTTTATAATTTTTTTACCATTTTAGAAAATTAAATTTCAAGAAGATTTGATCTTGTCTGAAAAAGAAAATTACACATTTTCAAATGAGCTTGATACCAAGTCATTTGCATGTCAGGATTTTTTTTTTATAGGGGTTCAAAAATGGTCAAAATGGGCATTTTTTGACATTTTAACCGCGATTTTCTCAAAATTGTGACGTGATAGAAAAATTTGAGTGACCGTTTTGGAATCGGGGCACCAAGCCCTATCAACTTTTTTTGGTTTCATCCAAAACGCAGCGACAAACCTCAGATTTGTAGAGCGGTGTAATTTGATATAATTATATATAATTATATAAAATTATATACAGAACTAAAATTTTCCAAAAAATTAAATAAAATTATATATAATTTGATAAAATTATATATATTTATATCCAGGATTTGGTGGATATAATTATATAAAATTATATCAAATTATATATAATTTGATAAAATTTTATAAAATTGTATAAAATTATATATAATTTGATAAAATATTTTATTATTATATCCACCAAATCCTGGATATAATTATATATAATTTTATATAATTTTTTTGAAAATTCCCGAATAAAAAAAAGTTATATGACACAATATTTAATTATATATGAACAGATATGCTTTTATGTAAATCCATATTAATTTTGATCCGAAAATTGGCGGATCGAATATTATACGATTATATCAAATTCTATTATTTTTGATAAAATAATATCAAATTTGATTAAGTTTGATCCCAAAAATGGGTCTATCTAATTGTATTAAATCATATCTTATCTGTTAAAATTATATAAATTTTTATATAATTAGATTAAATCTGGTAAAATGTTTTGGAATTTTAAACGTGAAATTAGAAATATTTTTATCAGATTGGATATATTATCAATTAGAACAGTTTTTATTGCATTCTTCGGAATTTTTTCGGGACTTAGCAAATTATTAAAAATTTGTCAATTATTTTTTTCTAAAATCATTTTTAAGGGATTTAAAAATTTCAAAAAATGTTTGTGTCTTAGAAAATTTAAAAACATTTTTTAGGAACTTAAAAATTAAAAAAAAAAAAAAAAAATCTCATAAAAACATTTTCAATGATTTTTTTACACAAAAAAAAAAAATGCCAAAAAAAAATGTGTGTCCGGGACTTTGGAAAATTTTCAGAAAATTTTTTAGGACTTTAAAATTTTTTAATTTTTGTTTTTTTTTTTAATTGTCCAGGACTTAGAAAATTTTGAATTTTTTTTGTCGGGATATAATTATAAATAATCATATATCGTTTTATCTGCCATATCTAAAAATTCCCGACCTTATATGTTATATCTAATTTCATATAGATCGGTATATAAATAGATATGAATATGTATGTTATCATATTAAAAAATAAGTAAAAATACAATGCTATATATAAACTTATATGTCCATATCAAAGTTCATGCATAACCATATATAAATATAAATAATTATATAATAGCATATATGATTATATCAGATCTTTTTTACTCGGGTTTTACCTCTATATACCTATATATGGGGCATTCCATGCCAAATCGGACACTTTGAAAAAATTTTTAGATTTTCCCAATTTGTTTACAGTTTTTAGTATCCTTCGAAAACTCCTTCGTGGTAAATTTTCAGATTTTTTTGATGACCCGTTCAAAAGATATCGAATTTTTTAAAATTGGTAGTTTGTTCCTTTACTCAAACTTCTTTTCCTCATAATTTCTTCAATAATAGTCCAAATTTCAAATTTTTTTTTCAAAATTTTTGTTTTTTTTACGAACCTTTAAAAAAAAAAAAAAAATCCAAAAAATTCTTGAAAGCGCTTTAAGTTTTAAAATTTAAATCTCATTTTTGAAAATGTTTGCGTCATAGAGGGGTCATTTATAAGACCGACCCCCATTAATTTTTACGTCTTAACATTTCTTTGGAACAAACTAATACCCTATCTCCAATTTCTAAGGGGGCTCCCACACAAAACGACATTTTTTAAAATTTGCTCCAACCGCTCACTGCCCTTATAGTGCCCTTAGAGCAACAAAATGTATGACCGACCCACAATATCTTTTTAGTCCTAACATTTTCTCTGAATACACCTACCCTCTATCTCTAATTCTTAAGGCGGTCCCCATACAATTTTTTTATTTTTTGTAAATTTGTTTTCTTTAATCAGCTTCTACCGGTTCAGTGGTGCGTCCGAGGGGGTCGTTAGTGAGACCGACCCCCATTTATTTTTAACATACAACATTTTTTTAAAACAAACTTACGCCGTATCTCCACTCCCTAAGTAGGCTCCCATACAAATAACAGTTGGAGCAAATTTTATAAAAATGTAATTTTGAATGGAAGCCTACTTAGGAAGTGGAGAAGGGCGTGGGTATGTTTTAAAAAATGTTGTAGGATAAAAATAAATGGGGGTCGGTCTCACTAATGACCCCTCTCGGACGCACCGTTGGACCGGTAGAAGCTGATTAAATAAAACAAATTTACAAAAAATAAAAATAATTTTATGGGGACCGCTTAAACAATTAGAGATAGAGGGTAGGTGTGTTCAGAGAAAATGTTTAACCTAAAAAAAATATTGTGGTTCGGCCATACGTTTTGTTGCTCTAAGGGCACTATTAGGGCAGTTAGAGCGGTTGGAGCAAATTTTAAAAAAATTTCGTTTTTGGAGCCCCCTTAGAAATTGGAGATAGGGTTTTAGTTTGTTCCAAAGAAATGTTAAAACGTAAAAATTATGGGGGCCGGTCTTATAAATGATCCCTCCAAGACGCACCATTGGAGCAGTAGAAATGATTTTAAGATTGGAAAATTACAATAAATTTTATTCAAAAAATTTTAAAAATAGAAATAATCGTTATCCCACGATCCTCCTGGGCAAAAAATTTGTAGAATCGACAGAAGTTTTACTCAAAAAAATTAAAAAAAAACCAAAGAGTAAAAATCGCATACTAGAGCGCTTTTAAGAATTTTTTGGATTTTTTTTTTTTAAAAATACTTAAAAAAACAAAAATTTTGGGTAAAAAAAAAAATGAAATTTGGACCATTATTGAAGAAGTTATGAGTAAAAGAAGTTTGTGTATACCCAGCAGAAATTTTGCTGAACGTTCAGCAGCTTTTGGAAGGGGAACTTGAGTTAAGGAGCGCATCCAATTGCGCTGAATTCATGCATGATTCCCTAAGGCGATGTCCCACTTTAGAGCGCTAGTTGGATACACAGAAACAGCGCTCTTTAGATGCACTGAAATCACGTGTCTTTAGAGCGCTGATTTAAGCAGAATAAAGATGCTGTAAATTCATGTATCTTTTTAGCGCTGATTTAAGCAGATTAAAGATGCAGTGAATTCATGTATCTTTGTAGAGCTGATTTAAGCAGAATAAAGATGCTGTAAATTCAAAATTGAAATCAAATAACTAAAATTTAAAAAAATATAACAAAAAAATTCATTCGTTTTACTTTACAAAACTTTATTTATGTGAAACAAAATGAAAAAAAAAAATCGGAAGTGAACATCAAAAAAATATCGGAAATTTTCATTTTCACATTTTTATGGGATTTTTTTGGGGAACAGCGGTCAAAGATGCTATGATTGAAGCGCTCTTTGCAGCGCTGATTAATGCGCAATAATGATGCAGTCAAATCATGTGTCTTTGTCTAAAACTCATGTTTTTTTATTCAAAAAGTGTTAAAAATATTAAAAAGGAAAGCAAGTGTGAAATTTTATCAAAAAATAATTACACATTATAAGTTTTATATAAAAAATCTTAAAAAAAAATTAAAATTTTTTCCCCTTCCTTTTACTGCATCCCTAGGAGCGCTCTTTGGATGCTCTACGGTATGCTATAAACAGATGCTGTGTCGCCAAAATCTCGATTTATTTCTGCTGGGTAGGAACAAACTTCAAATTGTTGAAAATTCGATATCTTTTGAACGGGTCATCAAAAAAATCTGAAATTTTGCCACGAAGGAGCTTTCCAAGGGTACTAAAAACTGTAAACAAATTGGGAAATCTAAAAAAAATAATTTTCCAAGTGTCCGATTTGACATGGAATGCCCCATATGTACGTTCAAAAAAAAAACTTCATGATGTAAATGAAACGATTTCATTATTTTGTTTTCATTTAACCAATGAAGGAATTCATAACCTTTTCCTTGTTTTTTAACAAATAATTTTCGATCAAAATTTAATTTTTTTTTTGTAATTTTACAGTTTTTCTTTTAATTTTACAAATTTTCAAGATTTTTTACAAAAAAAAAATCTAGTAAATTTACGAGAATTCCTTGTAAGTTTTATTTCGCCAAAAAGTTGTAAACTTACAATTTTATTGGTAAAAATCTTGTAAAATTACAAAAAATCTCGTAATTTTTACTAGGAATTCTTGTAAAGTAGGAGGTAGAAAAAAATCTAGCAAAGTCACGAAACCTCCTTGTAAGTTTTAACGCTTCAAAAAAATTGTAAAATTACAATTTTGTTGGTAAAAAGTTTGTAAAATAACAAGAGATTCTTGTCAAATAGAAGGTAGCAAAAAAAAATAATAACAATCTTTTCTTGTAATTTTACAAGTTTTTTTTTAAAGTAATCAACGGAGGTGCTTAAAAATTATATCGATTCGTTAGTGCATATTTTTGCATATTCTGCTGAAAATTCATATTTTTGCATATTTTGCTATAAATGCATATTTTTAGGGGATATTTTGCAATATTTTAATATTGTTGTGTAAATTATTCTAAATAGTTTTTGGGGCAGACTTTAACGTATGCAATTAAATCAAAAAAAAGATCGTAAGGGGGAATTTTAGAAACGGAACTTTTATCCTGATCCTGATAAGTACAGGACGGGGATAAAAAGAAGGCATATTTGTGTCAAACTTCAGTGTTTTAGCTTTTGGTCTAGATTTACGTAAAACTGGTCTTTCAAGTGGTCAAATAGAATACAGTTTAACGGCTTCAAAACACAATTATGATACGGCCAATTGTCATCGCTTTATTGAAAAAATTCACTAAATTTTTTAGTAAATTTTCCAAATTAAATTTCCTTGCTAACAAGTGTAACGTTCCTTGTTTAATATTTCTCCAGTTTATACTACATATTTAAGTGTCAAATGATGACAGCTCAATTCTTGACATTTCATCATTTGACAGCTAACAAACATTATAACCTAAAATTTTCCCACCCTGTATCTGAATTAATATAGAATATTAAAAAGTAATTGCATTTTACAACATCACTATACATGTGAAAGTAAATATTCTCAGTATGATTTAAATTGATTAATTGTAATAACAGATTATTTAAAATGTATAATTTATTTAAACAATTTTCTTACAGATAAATTAAATCTAAAAAAAATTATAGTGTATAACAATGACGTTCAGGTTTTTTTTTTATATTTTTAATTCTAATACAGATTTAATTAATGCAACAAATTAAATAATTAAATAATTATAATTCTTGAAAACTGACTCATTTTCGAGAAAAAATATTTTAATACATTTTCATAATTAAAATTCCCCCTCTAGCTAATCTTTCTTGGAAATCTTATTACAAGAAAATTTATAATAAAATTAAAATAAAAAGAAAAGTGGTGACATCTAAACACATTTTCATAGAATTTATGCAAAGATTTACCCGTTTCAGACTCTGTTTCAGTCAGTATAAATTATTTATTTATAATTTATTTTGTTGTTTTTTTTTTTTCTTCCAAAGATCTACACACGTTCGTTTATTACATTTAATTAAACATGATTTATATGCAGCTCAATGTGCAAATCTTGAATATTAAAAAAAAAAAAAATATTATTATTAAAATTATTTTCACTTGATGACAATAAGTATCTGTCTGTATATGGAAGCGAAATTACACTTTGTATGATGGACCGTATGACAAGACGTGACAAGTTAAGATCACTAAAAATTGTCGGTTGTTTTGTTTAAAATGTACTATGAAATTAATAATAAAAATTATTTAATTATTATAAATAAATATAAGCATTTATTTACAAAAAACAGTACTTTAGAAAAGTATACGACCCCGTTACAAAAACATCCTTGAATGCTCAGGAGATTTTGATATCACTTTACTATTTCAAGATGTTATTCAAAAAGATCATTTGAAATTCCAAGATTTTGTTTAAGATTTCAAAACTATGAAAATTGGAAAACTCAAATTGTGTTGCCACGAATCTGTTTTATGTTCTTGGGCTGGTTAAGTTCGGTAATGGGCACAATCGGTTCAAGGGGAAAAACTGTTCTCTTTAAGAACTAAACTAACCTCTAAAAAACGAGTTTTTATCCAAAGCTCAAAGTCCTGCAGTTGGATCCAGGAGGCTAGTAAATATCATCTGATTTATTACGTCCCCTTTTAAGGTAATGGATAAAAAAAATATTAAAATAATAATAAAATTGTATAACTATAGTGCCAAAATCATAACAAAAGAATTATTAAACATTTATCATGAGAAAAAAGGTGTCCCCGTGTCCGACGAACCCCTCAAAAAAAAAAAAAAAAAAAGAAGACGTCTCTGCAATTTTTATTTATAAGTGAAAGTTGTAAATTCGGCACAGCCCAATGGCAACCCAATGACATTGTTTTGTAATTTACAAAAAAAAAAAAATTTTTACTCCAAAATTTTTTTTGAGAGCAATATTTTTTCATTGTAAATACATACTTTTTGGCAAAATTTTTTAGTTACTCAATTTTTTTTTTGGTTTCTTTCGGAAGTTAGTTTGCTTTTTTGTAATATGAAACTCAACACATTGACGGTTTTATTCATGATTTCTTAATTCTCAGACCGATTTCGCTAATATCCAATACCAGCCTGATCAGGAGAACGACAAAAATATTTGCCGATCTTAAGCAGCTTTCGAGTTGCCTTTCGAAAATTAGCGTGTTTATAAAAGCCATCAGAAGAACGGACATCGTCTGATGGTATAAAAATTAATCGGTGATCATGAATATATTTTTGGGGTTTTAGACCGAAAGTTAGAGGTGTTAGAAAAGAGAGCTGGCAAAAAAATAAACATTTACTGACTCTAATGCGCTTTCAATTAATATTTCGATGTCTGACATATAAGACTGGATTTTTTTTTTGCAAAAAGTCCTGGCAAATTCGTAATCTCCTAGGCCTAAAACTTAATCTCCTAGGCCTAAAACCTAAACAAATTTGAGCCAAATCGTGATCAAAATTTTGAATTTTTGAACAATTTTTTTTTTTAAAAATGTCTTGCGAGACCTATGATTTTTGTTAATTTTGATGCGCTATCAAAAAAAATTAAAACCGGTAAAAAAAAAATTTAAACCGGTCGAACGGTTTTTGAGATTTTTTAAATTTGCAAAAATGTCGGTTTTTTTCTACGTTTAAGAAAATTTTTAAAAAAGTCTCAAAACTGCTTTCCTTGGCCCTTTCATGCTAGAGATAGTCTTTTATTTAAACTTAATTTGAGCCACAGCCGAACACTTTAACCCGTGGCGCCCTTCGATCAAAGTTTTGGATTTTTGGAAAATTTCCGCTCATATTTTAGATTTTTGAAAAATAAAAAAAAACAAAACAAGTAAGAAAATTATTTTCGGTCAAGACCGACCATATGATAACCTACAGCAGTGTTTCAGGAAAATGGGTCTTAAGTCCAAACGTGGACCGATTTGATTTATTTTTTGTTAGATTATTAATAAGTGAAAAAACCACATAACTACCAAATTTGAGTGGAATTGCCTTATTTGGGTTGCTAACCGATCTGGCGAACTTTTTATATGGGGACTTAGTCCAAAAATGGTCCAATTATATTAAGGTTTGATTAGGTTACCAAAGTTTACGTTTAATACCTACAAACAAAATTTTAATTAAATATTTCCCATTTTTATGAATTTTGACGGAATTTTGTCAATATCGGGAAACCTTGTAAAATTACAAGAAAAACTTGTAACTGGTTTTGTTTGCTACCTTCTATTGAAAAAAATTCCTAGTAATTTTACAAGTTTTTTACCAATAATTTTGTAATTTTACATGGTTTTTACCAATAAAATTGTAAATTTACAAATTTTTGACACAATAAAATTTAAAAAGAGGTTTCGTAATTTTACTAGATTTTTTTTGCTACGTCCTATTTTACGAGAATTCCTAGTAATTTTACAAGCTTTTTACCAATAATTTTGTAATTTTACAAGCTTTTTACCAATAAAATTGTAAATTTACAGTTTTTTTGGCGCAATTAAAATTACAAGGAATTCTTGTGAATTTACTAGATTTTTTTTGTAAAATTATCTTGGAAATTTGTAAAATTACAGAAAAAATTGTAAAATTAAAAAAAAAAAAATGTAAATTTCGATCCAAATTTGTTTGTTAAAAGACAAGGAAAACTGTCAAATATTGGTAAAATGGGATTGTGTGTAGAGACGTTTAAGCCAAATTCAAAGGGGACGTTTGTATTGGGGGTAGGTCATTATATGGAAAATTTTTTTCCAATTTCAATTAGCTTCGTCCTTGGGCCAAAAGATGCTTAAGTTTCAAATTTCAAGTCAATCGATTGAAAACTGCGACCTGTATCATGATTAAACCGTTAGATGGACAGAGTAATTCTGAGTCGATCGGTATACTTGAAGGTAGGTCTGGGACATATATTTTGGGTAGTTACAAACATCAGCTCAAAATCATTTTACCCTGTACCACAGAGTGGTGTAGGGTATAAATATTTTGAGAAACATTACCTACTTTTATAAATTTTGGTATGCTGAATATGAACATCAATAATTCTCTAAAATCGGTTGTGTGGTTTTCGAGGTATCGCCATTAGAAATATGTCGAAAATCCAAAAACTTTTTTCCGCTGAGTACTTAACAGAGCTTAAGGCAAACTTTCATTTAAACTTAATTTGAGCCAGATTAGAACATTTTCAATCAGAGTTAAGAGTAGCCCTGTTTTCGCATAACCGTATATAAGCTTACCCATAAAAATTTTAAATTATCCCACTTATTTTTAGCGTGTTTAATTATCAGCGTTAATTTTAAGCTTCGATAAAAAGTGAAAGAAATGTAAATTTCGATCGAAATTTTTTTGTTGAAAAACAAGGAAAACTGTCAAATATTAGTAAAATGGGATTACGAGACTTTTCTACTAATTTGAAATTTTTTTTTAGTGTATTATCGATCAGTGATCAATTCTAAGACATTCTGGCGATGCCCGTCTGTCTGATCGTCTGTTGAAATGGAGATCAAGACCAAAATGTTACACAGATATGATTGAAACTTATCATATTTACTTGTTGTTGTCCTGAGCAGTTTGGTATTGCATTTGAGTGAAATCGGTTTAGTGGTTCAAAAGTTATGAACGAAAATGTAAGGAGACCTTGATAATTCTAGTACATTCCACATAACCTTAAAATACAAAAAGCTTTAATTCAACTGCTAGTTGATATGTGTGGACAGAATTTGATGTCAAATGGTATTTCAAGAAAAACAAACAAATATTGTCACAAAAAAAAAATTGCGGATTTTTTTTCAAATTTAATTTTGCAAAAAATCGCGTTTACATTGTGGGGGTTATCAATACATTCTGCAAGGCCGATTTTTTTTTGCTTCGCCGGGCACCACAGGTAAATTTAATCCGAATGGCCTCAAATTTGTACACCCAAAAAAAAACCTTGTCAAAATACTAGAAAAAGTCGCATAATCCCATTTTACCAATATTTGACAGTTTTCCTTGTTTTTTAACAAATAATTTTCGATCGAAATTTATTTTTTTTAAATTTTACAGTTTTATTTATCCAAAAAAGTTGTAAATTTACAATTTTTTTGGTAAAAATCTTGTAAAATTACAAAAAATTTCGTAGTTTTTACTAGGAATTCTCGTAAAATACGAGGTAGCAAAAAATCTAGTAAAATCACGAAACCTCTTTGTAAATTTTATCGCGTTAAAAAAATTGTAAATTTACAATGTTGTTAGTAAAAAGATTGTAAAACTACAAAATTATTGATAAAAAGCTTGTAAAATAACAAGGAATTCTTGTCAAGTAGGAGTAAGCAAAAAAAAAATACACAACTTTTCTTGTAATTTTACAAGGTTTTTTTTTTGAATGTAACACATAATTTGAAGGGTTATTAAAATAAAAATTTTCCAGAACACTTGGGAAAATCAAAAGTTGAAGAAAAAAATGTCTCTCTAGTGACACATGGAAAGACTTCATAAAAAAACAAGCTCAGAACCGACCATAAAATACAAACACTAGTCCCCATTCCAAACATGGACCGGTTGATCCATGTATTTATGTTCAGAATTTAAATTGGTCCAAAAGTTACACACAAACCAAATTTAGGCTTCTTTTTGTTGCTAATAGATAGATTTAACTGAGTCCAAATTACAATTATAATCAGATTTGATAAGGTTACAAAACTACACGATTAACACCATATTTTAATGAAATTTGCGAGATTTATGTGAACAGCCCCCGACAAACCACCCTATATTCACATAAATTTCTCAAAATTCTAGAGTTGTGTCGTTCACGAACGAACTAGTTCAATTGAACTATTCACTTGACTGAGCGGTTTTTCTAGTTCGTCCATTTCAGCTCTTTTAGGTCTTTTCGTTCATTCAGCTCAATTGGTCATTACTTCGTTTTGATCTTTCATTTCGGTCGTTAAATTTTTTTTGTCAATTTTGTCATTAGGCGTTAGTTTTTTCTCCTCTTTTGGCACGCTTTCTCATAATTTATGTGTTTTTTTACAAAAATTTTATATATTTTTTTTTTTTTTTTAATTAATGTTTTTATTCAACATTTTTGTATTTTTTGAACGAAAGCCAAAACAACAGACATGATCGAAATGATTCGATCACTAACTATTGAACGAAACCCAAAATTGACCGATTTGAACTAGATGAACGACCAACAGACATGATCAAAATGATTCGTTCACGAACTGTTGAACGAAAAAGCCAAAAGAGCGATTGAACTAGATGAACGAACTAGGTCTTTTATATGAAATGAACGAAAATGAGCGCTCACTTAATTGAACGATTAAGCACAAGTCTACAAAATTCATGAAAAGAATAAATATTTCATTAAATTTTTTATTTAGGTTTTGGACGTGTTTTGTAACCTAATCAAATCGGATTTTAAGAGTACCATTTCTGGACTTTAACTCCATAAAAAAATTGGCAACAAATAGACCCATTTCAAATTTTGTTTTGAAAAGACCCACATTTTCTTCAATAAATAAAGATCTAACAAAAGATGAATCCAATTTGTTCATGTTTGGAATGGGAACCTAATTTCCGGAAACTTCGGGTGTTTTAAGAGAATCTCCAATTGTCATAAATGAATATTCGGTTTCCAAAATATCGATTTCCAAACCAACATCGGTTCTTTTGTCTGAAATTCGGTTATGTAATAGCTGAATATGGGTTGACATAAGCGAATAAATTATAAAATTGATCTATGGAGTCCAAATATTAAGCAAAAAAATCGGTGCATCCAAAAATACTGGAAATTTTAAAGAATTCATCAGAAACTGGGAAATCGAGATAACGTTAATCCCAGTTACAATTTTAATTTGTATAAAATAAAATCTTATATCACTAAATATCTTTTTAAAAATTTAAAAAATTAAAAGTATGCAATGACAAACATTCTGTATAAAAGAATTTATCATTTCTCACGCGTGAAAAACGCATCTTTTGAAAATAATGAAAACGTGTAAACTTCCGCATTCTTTTGTAACGCACGGTAAAACATAAAAGGTCATTTATCATATCAGTTGATGTTGCTGTGATTTAAATTCTAAAGATAAATAATATTGTAATTTAATTCGATATAATTATTATAAACTTTTGTTTTTGTTTACATGAATATGAATATACATAACTGTTTCCTATTTACTTAATAAATTCTTTGTTTCATATTTTTTTTTTTTTTTAATTTTCTTTTCATATTTTCACATCAACAATACGAAATGATGAACAAACAGGGTTCACAATAGCAGTTTCCGTATGTCTACTGGTCTTGGGCATACTGGTGGCTTGTCAATTTTATGCCTTAATTAATATGGTCATAAACTATCAGGTGGCATTAAGGCCGGGCGGACAAACATATGGCTGGTGGTCAAAGCCCCCAGTAGAACCAAAAATTTCAGTTTATGTCTACAATGTAACAAATGCCAATGAGTTTTTAAGTAATGGCTCAAAACCAATTGTAGATGAAGTCGGTCCCTATGTTTACACGTAAGTTTATAATGGAATGACCTTAATGATAACTATAATATATCGTTATCCGAGACTAAAATAAATAATTAAACTTCATATGGTTTTTATTAGAAAATTAATCTGACTCAAAAACTAGACCCACTATTTTATGTATTTTGACCTCCTGAATTCGATTCCGCCATAAAAATTAAATTCTATCGTGGCGTTTTCCTGTAATTAACAAGGAAAGTCCGGAAAGTGAACCTACCTAATTTCTTTGTAAATTTGACCAAGTTAAAAAATTTTTATTCTATATACAAAGTTCAAGTCTAATTTATTACCAAGAAAAAAAGAGGTTTGTAAATAAAATCCATCAAAAATTGTAGAAGTTACACGCATTTGAACAAAAATGCATAAATTTTGTTTTATACAAAAACAGTTGTATTTGTTTATTTCGGTTGTGCCGAATGTAACAAATGCAACTGTTTTTGCATAAAAATGAATAGATGCATTTTTGTTTAAATGCATGTAACTTCTACAATGTTTGACAGATTTTATTAAAAAACCTCTTATTTTTTCGTAATAAATCAGACTTAAATTTAACATACAGGAAAAAAGAGTTTAAAATTTTTAACTTATTGTCAGTCAAATTTACAGAGAAATCAGGTAGGTTCACTTCGCAGACTTTCCTTGTAAATTACAGGAAAACCCAACGATAGAACTCGATTCTAATGGAGGAATCGAATTCAGAAGGTTAAAATTCTTAAGGATTAGTGGGTCTTGTTTCTGGGTCATCAGTTTTTTTTTCTGGGACTGTGTAATCTTTCAAACAGAAAACTATTATTTTTTTGTTATTCATGTCCGTTTGCATTTTCGATAACAATATTTAATTAATAATACCTACTCGATTAATAATTTAATTTTTTTTTTGAACATTTTCTAGAGAATCTTGGGAAAAAGTTAATATTGTTGAAAACGACAATGGCACTTTAAGTTATAATTTAAAGAAAATTTATGTCTTCCGTGAAGAATTATCAGCTGGTTCCGATGATGATGTTGTCATTGTACCCAACATACCCATGTTAAGTGCCACTTCACAAAGTAAACATGCAGCCAGGTATTTGGGTCACATTGATTTCTCATATTATGATTTTATCAGCATTGATTTGTTTTCACTTTTATTTTAGATTTTTACGTTTAGCTATGGCCAGTATTATGGATATTTTAAAAATTAAACCATTTGTTCAAGTTTCGGTGGGTCAGCTGTTGTGGGGCTATGAAGATCCTCTATTGAAATTGGCCAAAGATGTTGTACCCAAGGAACAGAAATTACCCTATGAAGAATTTGGTTTGATGTATGGTAAAAATGGTACATCAACGGTAAGTTTAATCATCTTCTTCTATCTTCTAAACACAAAAAAAAACCTTTTCAAATTACTAGAAAAATTCTCGTAATCACATTTTACCAATATTTAAAAATTTTCCTTTTTTTAACCAAAAAATTTTATCGAAATTTACATTTATTTTTCGTAATTTAACAATTTTTTTTTTTTGTAATTTTACATTTTTTTTTTTTTTGTAATTTTACATTTTTTTTGTAATTTTACAAATTTCCAAGTTTTTTTACAAAAAAAAAAAATCTAGTAAATTCACGAGAACTCCTTGTAAGTTTTATTGCGCCAAAAAATTGTAAATTAACAATTTTATTGGTAAAGAGCTTGTAAAATTACAAAAAAACTCGTAATTTTTACTAGGAATTCTCGTAAAATAGGAGGTAGCAAAAAATCTAGTAAAATCACGAAACCTCCTTGTAAGTTTTATCGCGTCAAAAAATTGTAAATTTACAATTTTATTGGTAAAAATCTGGTAAAATTACAAAATTATTGGTAAAAAGCAATTACAAAGAATTCTTTTTAAATAGGAAGGAGGTAGCAAAAAAAAAAAAAATACAAATTTTCTTGTCACTTTACAAGGTTTTTTTGAGTGTATATACAAAAAAAAACGAATTTGTTCATTGGTAATCCCATCACTTAAGAACGGCTGGACCGATTTAGAATTTTTTTTTTTAATGTTCGTCATAATCCAACTTATGTTTTTACAGAAAGCAAAATACACCACGCCTACTTTTTTTAAATTTATCTTAAGTCGGAGAACGACAGGACCAGAATCAAAATTTTTTGTTTACTCATAATATGAAGATTAATGTACATTAAAATTATGGAAACATTTTCAATAAGAAAATGTCTCAAAATCTGAAACTTTTTTGTTGTGAAAAATCGGAAACTTTACGAAAAATGTCTAAAATTTTTTCGATATTAAAAATGTCTTGGAATCTGATACATTTTCTTTTTAAAAAATGACTCAGAATCGGAGAATTCTTCTCTATGAAAACTGTCTCAGAATCTAAGATTTTTTTTATTCAAAAACAGTCTCAGAGTCAGAGACTTTTTCGATATAAAATATGTCTCAGAATCGAAGATTTTTTCTATATGACAAATGTCTCAGTATCCGAGACTTTTTTTATAAGAAAAATGTCTGAAAACCAAAGACTTTTTCTATTCGAAAACATTCTCAAAATCAGAGACTTTTCTATAAAAAAATGTCTCAAAATCTGAGACTTTTTCTATTCGAAAACAGTCTCAGAATCGGAGACTTTTGGTGTGTGAAAAATGTCTCTGAATATGAGACTTTTTCTATATGAAAAAGTCTGAGAATTTTTCTGAATGAATGTCTTAGAATCTGAAACTTTTTCTCTATGAAAAATGTCTCAGAATCTGAGACTTTTTCTATATGAAATATGTATCAGAATTATCTGAGACTTTTTCTATTCGAAAAATGTCTCAGAATCTGAGATTCTTTCTATATGACAAATGTCTTAGAATCTGAGACTTTTTCTATAAGAAAAATGTCTTAAAAACTGAGACCTTTTCTATTCAAAACAAGTCTCATAATCAGAGACTTTGTCTATAAGGAAAATGTCTCAAACTCTGAGACTTTTTCTCTATGGAAAATGTGTCAGAATCTGACACTTTTTCTCTATAAAAAATGTTTTAGCATCTGAGACTTTTTCTCTATGGAAAATGTGTCAGAATCTGACACTTTTTCTCTATTAAAAATATTTCAGAATCTGAGACTTTTTCTCTTTGAAAAATGTCTTAGAATCTAAAACTTTTTCTACATGAGAATCTCATAATTTTAAACATTTTCTGTATGAAAAAGTCTCAGAATCTGAGAATTTTTCTGTTTAAAAAAATTGAAAAATGCCTTGGAATCTGAAACATTTTCTATATAAAAAATGTCTGAGAATTTTTCTGTATAAAAAATGGCTCAGAATCTTAGACTTTTTCCATAAGAAAAACGTCTCGGAATTTGAGAATTTTCCTATTCGAAAACAGTCTCGGAATTAGAGACTTTTTCTATATGAACAATGTCTCAGAATCTGAGAGATTTTCGATATGAAAAATATATTTAATTTTTTTTATGTTTCATATATTTCTTTTCATGTAAACACGATACAGGTTGCAATTTTCGATCAATTGACTTGAAATTTGAAACTAAAGCCCCTCTTGGCCCATAGACGAAGTATATTGAAATTGAAAAAATCGGTCCATGTTTAGACCTAGCCGCCATACAAAGATCCTCTTTTATTTTGTCTCAAATGACTCTGATTACCGTATTATAAGGAGTGAGATCATAAAAATGTTAACACACATAAAGTTAAATAAAAAACAGACTACTGAATTTTAAGACTTCAAACCAAATTTTTATTAAATAAAATTTAATACAAAATCATAACAAAAAAACCGCATGGAACTCTAACCACTACGAACAAAGTTATCCACTTTTTCCGGAAACCCTCCCATTAAGGCTTTTATGGTAGTTTCTGTCACCTTTTTAGAGCAGGTGGTCCATCTACGTTTGAAATCTTGCATGTCCTGGGAGACCTTTTTTGTGCCCTTTAATTCTTTTTTAACAAGAGCCCAATATCTCTCCACTGGCCTGAGCTCCGGGCAGTTTGGTGGATTTGCCTCTCTTGGTACAAAAACCACATTATTATCATTATACCACTCCAGCGCTTTCTTGCTGTAGTGACAAGATGCTAAATCGGGCCAAAAGTAAGTGGATACATTGTGCTGACTCAAGAACGGAAGAAGTCTCTTCTGCAAACACTCCTTGATATAAATTTCGCTGTTTATAGAGCCAGATGTCACAAATGACTGGCTTCTTTGGCCGCAGCTACATATGGCTTGCCATACTAGGAATTTTTTGGGGAATTTCGTTTGCTTTTTTGACCGAAATTTTTCCGCAACATTTCCTCGAACATCGGAAACATAAAATTCTTGACCAGGGAGCTGCGCAAAATCAGCCAGGACATAAGTTTCGTCGTCCATTACACAACAGTTGTATTTTTTTATAAAATTTGATTTCAATTTTCTAGCTCTGGTTTTGGCCTCCAAATTTTTAAAAGCGTTTCTATCGGGAACTTTTTGAACTTTGTAGGACTTTAGTCCCGCCTTACGTTTCACTTTACGTACAAAAAAAGTCTGAGCATTGGGCTAACCGAGCTGTTTTTCTGCCAGATGTGTTAGGAGCTCTCTTAAGGATGCTTTTAACTTTATATGCCTTACCAATGTTACGATAACCAGTCGTTGTTCCTGTTCCCGGCTTCCTTTCAATTGTTAGGTGTTCCAGATACCTTTTTACCACTTTTGAAACTGTTTGGCGGCATACATTAGTTTCTTTGGCAATTTTTTTGTATGTCCATGTTTGGTTTTGTTGAAAATATTTAATTATTTTTGAACGCACTTTTCTTTCATCGTCCATTGTGTAAAAAATTGCAAATTAAAACTCATGATGTAAATTAATTTATTAACTGACATATTTTTAAAATGTAAACTGCCGAAAAAAAAAAATTTGGAAGCTTTACACCAAAGTTGTAGGCAAAAATGTGTGTTAACATTTTTATGATCTCACTCCTTAATGTATATTCATTAGAAATTTGGCAGGTAAACGTGTTTTGTATTTATTATGTTTTGTAGAAATCACATTCCGAATTTTAAAGAAATTGGACCAGTTGTTGTTGTAGCCCCCATACAAACAACCTTCCCGATATTCACATAAATCTCTTAAATTTCATGAAAATAGAAAATATTTAACTGAAATTTTGTTTGTGTATGTTTAACGCATAACAATAAAATCGGATTATAACCGGACCATTTTTGGACTTCTAAGTCCAAAGGGCCTAAAGGCCCTTTGTGAAAATTTCACCCTATATTCAGTTAAAAACCGCTTTAGGTTTTTAACTTTCATTTCACTCAAAATTTAGTTTGTGAGTGTTTTTCACACTTATTAAAGGTATGATGAAATATAGATACAATCGGTCCATGTTTTAGCTTTGGACCCATTTTCAGGGAAACACTGGTGTAAGGTATTTTATGGTTGGTCTTGATCGATTATAATTTTCCTACTTGTTTTTATTAATTTTGTCATGTTGAAAACGAAAAAAAATATTCTGAAATTGGTCCAGCTGTTTTCGAGATATCGCCATTTGAAATTAGTCTAAAAATTTCCAAAAATGGAGGTTAAAGAAATGTTTAAAAAATACCCCATCATTTCTTGTCATTAACTATTTGATAGAGATAGAGATTTAAACTTAATTTGAGTTAAATCTTATCATTTTAACCCATGGCGCCCTTCGAACGTTTTTTGGTGAAAAATTTATAAAAAAACCAAAACTTTGATAGAAGGGCGCCACGGGCTCAAATGATCGGATTTGACTCAAATTAATTTTAAATGAAAGTCTGTCTCAAGTTCTACGAAATGGTCAAAGAAAATAAAATTAGATTTTTTTAATTTCTTGACCTTAATAAAAAAAACCGCCATTTTTTGCAAATTTCAAATAGCGATATCTCAAAAACCGTACGACCGATTTTAAAATTAGTAAATATAATGAAATTATATTTTTACTTGTATATAATCATGGAATTAGTGTTATTGTGAAACACTATTTGAATTGTAATATAAATATAATAGCACCTACAAAATGTTTGTAGGTGCTAAAAATAACAACAGTTTTGCAAAACTGATATTCTTAAATTTTAGTTCACAATACAGAATATTTGTAATTTTGTCTCTTCAAAAGAACAGACACACAAAAAGGTGTTAATTAATTTTAAAGATTTGACATACAGACGTTAGTTATTGTTTTTATACCCTCCACTTTGGTGATAGAGGGTATATATAAGTTTGTCATTCCATTTGTATTACCCCGAATCTATTCCAGGGTTCTATTCTAAGACATTCTAACGATGTCCGTCTGTTGGAATGGGTTTCACGGCCAAAGTATTAAACAGATGTGACTGAGAGTTTGTATATTTACTTGTTGTAGTCCTGAGAAGTTTGGTATTGCATTTGAGCGATATCGGTTTAGCGGTTTAAAAGTTACGAACGAAAATGTAAGGACACCTCGAAAATGCTGGTACATTCCACATAACCTGAAAATACGAAATGCGTTAAATAGGCTTCTGGTGGACATATGTGAACCGAATGGTAGCTAAGCAAGTACAAACATACTTTTTTATACAAAAACTTTTTTCGTGGATTTTTTTTCACCAACATCTTTTTTCCGCGGAAATTTTTTCGAATTTCCTTTCATTTTTTAACGTTTTTTGCAATATTTTCTTTAACATTGTGGAGGGTATCAATATATTCGGCAAGGCCAAAATTTTCTGTTTTTACTTGTTTTTTTATTGGTTTAAAACATATTAAATAATAAAACATAAACATTTTTATTATAGTTCGTCGTAAACTTTCTACTAAATAAATGACTAATTCTAGAAATTTTAAAATTATAAATATATTTTAAAGCCAAAACAATTTTTTAATAAATCTTAATTAACTTTTAAATTTTTTTTTTACCATTTTAGGATCGTGTTACCATTTTTACTGGTGTTGATGATGTTACCAAATACGGTATAATCGATAAATATAATGGCCGCTCCCATTTACCTCACTGGCTGTCCGATGATTGTAATACCCTTAACGGTACCGATGGTTCTATTTTCCCACCTCACATCACCGAAGATCGTGTCTTACATATTTACGACAAAGATTTATGTCGTCTTTTACCGTTGGTCTTTGAAAAATCGGTGGATACTAAGGCTGGAGTAAAAGGTTTCCGTTTCACACCACCCACTAATGTTTTTGCTGATGTAGACTCAAATCCTGATAATATGTGTTTCTGTCCAGCAGGACAACCCTCATGTTCACCAAATGGTTTATTTAATGTTTCATTATGTCAATATGGTAAGTTTTGGAGGAAAATTAATGGTTTAATTTATGAAAATTTTCCCATTTGTTCTTTTTAGATTCTCCTATTATGCTAAGTTTCCCTCATTTCTATTTGGCTGATGATAGTTTACGTACCGCTGTCGATGGAATTTCACCACCTGAAAAGGAGAAACATCAATTGTTTATTGATGTACAACCGGTAAGTAAACTGCACCATTTCCAATTGTATTTTAAAATTGTTCAAATATATTTTTAAATTGCCCAAATGAGTTTTAAAATTGTCCAAATGAGTTTTAAAATTGTCCAAATGTATTTAGAAACTGTCCAAATATATTTTAAAATTGTCCAAATGTATTTTAGAATTTTCCAAATATATTTTAAAATTGTCCAAATTAATTTTAAAATTGTCCAAATATAGTTTAAATTTGTCAAAATGTAGTTTAAAATTATCCAAATTTATTTTAAAATGTCCAAGTGTATTTTAAAATTGTCCAAATGTAGGTTAAAATTGTCCAAATGTATTTTAACAATTTCCAAATGTATTTTAAAATACAATTGGACAATTTTAAAATACATTTGGACAGTTTTAAAATACATTTGGACAATTTAAAAACATATTTGGACAAATTTAAAATACATTTGGACAATTTTAAAATTAATTTGGACAAATTTAAAATATATTTGGACAATTTTAAAATACATTCGGACAATTTTAAAATACATTTGGATAATTTTAAAATTCACTTGGACAATTTTAAAATATATTTGGACAGATTTAAAATACATTTGGACAATTTTAAAAATACATTTGAACAATTTTAAAATATATTTAGACAAATTTAAAACACATTTGTAAAATTAATTTGGACAAATTTAAAATACATTTGGACATTTTTTAAATTAATTTGGACAATTTTAAAATATATTTGGACAATTTAAAATACACTCGGACAGTTTTAAAATACATTTGGACAATTTTAAAATTCACTTGAACAATTTTAAAATATATTTGGACAATTTAAAATACATTTGGACACTTTTAAAATTCAATTGGAAATTGTGTAGACTTATATGGGGTTAAATTTTTTAAAATCTTTCGGTTTAAGGGCGGATTACTCAATGAAAAGTTAGTTGCTAACTGCCGATTTAACGGAGCCTTATGTCAAAATTTGTATGAAAAAGTTAAATTTAACGGAGAGTTTTTTTTATAACGGAGCATTGAGTAATCCAGCCTAAATGTTTTAGTTTTCGCGAATTTTCTTTTAAATTTGTTGTTTTTACATAAAACCAGCTCAAGGTAGTTGTTTTTGGAATCGTTTTTTCATAAAAAAACAACTGTAATTTGTTGTATTACTAAAATTGTAGTGAAAACGAAACTGGGCCCGGGTGTGAGAATCTTAGAAATTTCTCTTATTTTATATTAAAATCGTCTCAGAATCTGATACATACATATTCAGACTTTTATTTAAAGGAAAAATGTCTTAGAATCTATGACTTTTTCTAACACTTATTTTATAGAAATAACGTTTTAGAATCCGACACTTTTTCTATAGGCAAAATGTCTGTGACTTTTTGTATAGAGGAGAAAGTTCAGAATATAAGTCGCTTTTTGTAGAAAAAATTTTCAGGAATCTTAGACCTTTGCCTCAAAATCTGAGACTTTTTTTTATAGGAAAAATGTCTCAGAATCTGAGAATTTTTCTATAATAAAAATGTCTTAGAATCTGAGAATTTTTCTATTGGAAAAATGTCTCATAATCTGAGACCTTTTTTATAGGAAAAATATCTCAGAATCTGAGACTTTTTAATAGGAAAACTTTCTTAGAATCTGAGACTTTTTGTATAGGAAAAATGCCTCAGATTCTGAGAATTTTCGATGGAAAAAATGTCTCAGAATCTGAGACTTTTTCTATAGGAAAAATATCTCAGAATCTGAGACTGAGACAGAATCTGAGACTTTTTCTATAGGAAAAATGTCTCAGAATCTGAGACTTTTTCTATAGGAAAAATGTCTCAGAATCTGAGACTTTTTCTATAGGAAAAATGTCTCAGAATCTGAGACTTTTTCTATAGGAAAAATGTCTCAGAATCTGAGACTTTTTCTATAGGAAAAATGTCTCAGAAACTGAGGAAAAATGTCTCAGAATCTGAAACTTTTTCTGTAGAAAAAATGTCTCAGAATCTGAGACTTTTTCTATAGGAAAAATGTCTCAGGATATGAGACTTTTTCTATAAAAAATCTGTTATAGATTTTTCTATAGGGAAATGTCTCTAAATAAAACCGTTAAATTAAAAATATTTTTTTAGCGCTTTATGGTGCTTTTTACTTCAGTCAAATTAGAGATGGGCACATGAGTAGATTAGAGCGTGATTCACGTGATTCACGCGTGAGTGTGACTGAATTCAATTTTACTCAAGTGATTGTGAGTGAGTGTGAGTGGAGAAAAAAATTGCGTGAGTGAGTGTGTGTGTGTAAGATTTTTGCGTGAGTGAGTGTGCGTGAGTCAATTTTTTTGCGTGAGTTTGCGTGATTTATTTTCTTTTCATATTTCCTTTCGTGCCAAAAAAAGCAACAAAAAAATTTTAAAATTAAGCTTTACTTATATTAAGATTTCGTCCCAAAAAAGCAAAAATAAAGGTAAAATTTCGATGAATTTTAAATTTTGCTGAAAATTTTGAAAGATTTTTGAAATTTTAGTTTTTAAAATTTTTTTTTTTTATATAAATTAGAGTTTCGTGAGTGTGAGTCAACGTGAGTGTGAGTAAGGCTTGCGTGAGTGCAAGTGAGTGTGAGTTGTATTAAATTTACTCACGTGAGTGAGTGTGAGTAGAAAAAATATGATAGTTAGTGAGTGTGCGTGATTCAAAAATTCCTGTCGAGAGCCTGAGTGAGTGTGAGTAAAAAATCACTCAAGCGCCAATCTCTAATTCAAATTTATCGTTTCTTAGCGCTTTTTGATTCATTGTCTTGCGCGTAAAAAGTTGGCATCACTGTAAATCATTTACATAAAAGCTTTCTCTTTCTGAAAAGAATATAGAGAGCTTTTTTAGTATTATAAATATCAGTGTTGTCAAACTACCGTTTTATTTGCCACTTAAACGATTTTAGAAGACGACTACTTTTTATCAAAATAATAGTGGTATTCAGAGTCTTACATGCCAGCCCTGGCACTGGTGGTAAAAGAGCACTTTTTAAAATTACTTTTCAAAATACATGTATTTTTTGAAAGAAGTACTCTTTTGCTACATTGCCAGGGCTGGCAACAAGACTCTGAAGAACTTCTATTATTATTATTTTTTTTGGCAATTTAAAAAAGCAAATGTAAACAAAAACTTTCGTTTTACCAAAACATTTTGAAAAATAACAAAAAGTGTCACAGATTACCCCATCCGATAGCCAATATTAAACGTGAACCGGATGATATCCGTCTGAAAGTAGAGATCAAATGGAGTAAAATTACATTTACAGTTGTTAATTTCGTGATCCTTTTTCCTTTTAAAAGGACTTCAAAGTTTTAAAGCATTACATTTTGTAAAATATTTTTTAAATATTTTTACTTGTCCTATGATGCTACTGGTGATGGCAATTGAAAGAGGAGGATCTCCTGTTATTTTTTATATTTTTTATCATGATAAAAGGATGTGAATAATGTCCTTTAAAAACTTAAGCAATAAATTTTGTTGAAAATTTTGAATGATATTAAAGGATAAAGATTTGAAAGGACGTATTTTACCTCCTTTTTCTTGATATGTAAAAATAATAATATTAGAAAATTAGGGGAGATCCTTCTCTTACATTCGCCATAACAAGTATAAATTAAAAAAAAATAATAAAATTTAATCCTCTAAAACTTTGAAGTCCTTTCAAAAGGAAACAGGGTCACAAAATAAAAAGCTGTGAATGCAGTGTTACTACATTTTGTCTCTAGTTTCAAACGTTTATTATCCAGTTCGTGTTTAACGATTTTTTTATTTTTGTCGGACGGTGTTAGTTACCATTAAGCAATACAAAAATTTGTGACTGAAATGGAACGGTTTGAGAAAATGGCTCTGAATGGTAGAATCCTGTGTGGTTCGCTATATCCTTAATTTTGTATCTTAGTTGGGGAAAAAATTGATATGCATTTACATCACTTTTGCTTAATTTTTTTCAAAACAAATAAAAATCTTTATAATAATAATCAAAAACCTGTCAAATAATTTAGCTTATTTCCTTACTAATATATTATTTTTTTTATTTTCCAGGACATGGGTACCACATTAAGAGCTCGTGCTCGTGTTCAAATAAACTTGGCCGTCAGTCAAGTTTTCGATATCAAACAAGTAGCCAATTTCCCCGATATCATCTTCCCCATATTGTGGTTTGAAGAAGGCATCGATAGTTTACCCGATGAAATAACTGATCTTATGAATTTTGCCGCTACAGTACCTCCCAAAATACGTGTTATTTTGATAATTGTATTCTTTGCTGTGGGTGCTCTACTGCTGCTCATCTCAGTATTTTGTTTAATACGCAATTCGCACCGACAAAGTACTCTGCATTTAGAAGGCTCAAATTATTTGGCCACCGCTCAAATTGACGCACAAAAAAAGAAGGCCAAGGAACAAAAACCGAAATATTAGAAAGATAATGCATCCTGTATACCCTTCTCTTTCTCCGTCTTTTTAAATAAATAAGTTAGATCTATTTTAAAATGTACTTATTATTATTTTAATAAGTATTTCTGTATAAAAAAAAACAAACGAAATTCTTTTTAGGGATATGGAATGGTTCTTGAAAATCATCAACAAAGAAAAAAAGCAAACTCTACTAAATATTTGTATTTTTTTGTTTAAACGTGGGTGGCATATGTTAAATATAATTATTTTTTTTAAGCTTTCTTATGATGTAGTTTTTAAATATTTTGATTTATTATTTTTTTTTTTTGTTAAATTGATTAAATTAATTCTCTATTACACACCACTGTACTTATATCATTCTCTAATTCACATACAAAACAAAAAAATGAAAAATTTTAAATTTTATTAATCTTTAACAGCCGTATTCATAATAGAAACCTCACAATTACTCCACTGAAGTGACCAAAAATTAGTCACTTTTCATCACAAAATGTTCAATTACTATTATGAATACCGCCCTAACAGTTTACTGTGATTACCGTAACAAACAACAACAGAAAAATACAAAATTTTTTATATAAAATCTATAATTTTTTCATGAAATTATGTCACAAATTTTATTATTGTAATTTAAAAAAAAAAACGAACAAAAAACACACAAAAAAAAGACAAAAAAGTTTTTTATAAAAATCTTTATACTGTTGATTATTATTATTATTTTTTTTGTTAGTTTTTAAGTAAAAAATAAATATTTTTGTTTGGGCTTTTTTTTTTTGTTAAAAAATTACACATTTTTTTTTATTTTAAGGTTTAAGGTCAGAAGAGTCACAAGTTTTTTTTAAAGCTATAAAAACGAAAACATCATAAAACAAAATACAAATAAACATTTTTAATTTTAAGTTTTAACTATAAATCATTAATGTAATAGTTGCAGATTTTGTAAAAAATAAAAGTAAAAATAAATATAAAAGTGATGTAAAAAAAGAGAAATTTTTGGGAAATTGTTTGAATTTATTTGAAGGAAGAATCCCGAGTGTCACAGTAGATGAAGTGGCTATTTTTTTTATAATAAAATAAAAAACCGGCTTAGTGGGTGTTGTTATCTCCTTTACTTTACGAGATAGAACCATTTTAAAAAGTGAAATTTAAAATTTTGAATGATTCGGCTCCAGTTTTTTTTGGCAATAGCCCGTCTGCATTTGTTCCGATTTATTTAAATTTAATTTCCATTGGCAGGCGCGGATCCAGCTCTTGGTTTCTTTTAGGGATTTTTATTTTTACTTATTTTTTTTTGCAGGGAACCTCAGGTCGCATTTGAACCATTAGTTAAGGTTTTTTAGTGTTTACCACTTCTTTATTTCGAATTTTATATAATTTCCTATTGAAAAGATTTAAGGACTTAAGAAAATGTTTGATGTTTTGCAAAATGTCTCCTCAAGAAATTCTTAGGTCCTTAAGCGTTTTTCTGACAAAAAAAGACACAAATTCTAAAATATCCATTTTTCGTTAGAAAATATATCACATTTCAGACATGTTTATTCAAAACAATCCAGATTTTGACGTTTTTCTGAGTCATTTGCTTAAAGAGAAAGTTTACGATTCTTAAATTTTTAGCCCTTTTTTATATTATATTTGGGGCATTCCTTGTCAAATCGGACACTTTGAACATTTTTTAGATTTTCCCAATTTGTGCCCTTAAAACTCCTTCGTGGTAAATTTTCAGATTTTTTTGGTGACCCGTTCAAAAGATATCGAATTTTTAAAAATTGGTAGTTTGTTCCTTTACTCAAACTTCTTTTACTCATAACTTCTTGAATGATGGTTTAAATTTAAATTTTTTTTTTAAATTTTTTGTTTTTTTACGTACTTTTTAAAAAAAAGTCCCAAAAAATTCTTAAAAGCGCTCTAGTATGCAATTTTTAAGTTTTTAAATTTAAATCTCGTTTTTGAAAATGTTTGTACTCTTCGATTTTTTTTTTTTTAATTTTTCTCTATAAAACTTCTATCGATTCTACAAATTTTTTTGCCCAGGAGGATCGTGGGATAACGATTATTACTATTTTTTTTAATTTTTTGAAAAAAATTTATTGTAATTTTTCAATCTTAAAATCATTTCTACCGCTCCAATGGTGCGTCTTAGAGGGGTCATTTATAAGACCGACCCCCATTAATTTTTACGTCTTAACATTTATTTGGAACAAACTAATACCCTATCTCCAATTTCTAAGGGGACTCCCACACAAAACGACATTTTTTAAAATTTGCTCCAACCGCTCTAACTGCCCTAATAGTGCCCTTAAAGCAACAAAATGTGTGACCTACCCACAATATTTTTTTAGTCCAAACATTTTCGCTGAACACACCTACCCTCTGTCTCTAATTTTTAAGAGATACAATTTTTTTTTATTTTTTGCAAATTTGTTTTATTTAATCAGCTGCTACCGGTCCAATGGTGCGTCCGAGAGGGGCTATTAGTGAGACCGACCCCCATTTATTTTTACCCTACAACATTTTTTTAAAACATGCCTACGCTCTAACTCCACTCCCAAAGTAGGCTTCCATTTAAAATTACATTTTTATAAAATTTGGTCCAACGTTCTAAGGGGCTGAGATTAGAAACATTAAGGACTCTGTTGCTTTTTTAAAATTTTTGACGCAATTTTCTGGATTCTGAAAAATTTTTCTTTTGAAAAAGTCTAAAATTCTCAAACATGTTATAAGACATATTTCCTATATTGAAAAGTCTGAGACTTTTCTACAAAAAAGTGTTAAGATTCTGAGACATTTTTCCTAGAAAAGGTCTCAGCTTTAGAGACAGTCTCAGATTCCGAGTCACAGACATTTTTTTCTGAGACATTTTTCAAATAACACGAATCTTAGAATTAAGGAAGGCCCTTTTTATATAGGAAAAGTCTCAGATTCCGAGTTATTTTTCATATCGAAAAAGGATTAGACTCTAGAAATTTTTTTGGAATAAAAAGTCACAAATTCTAAGACATTTTTCCAATCGAAAAAGTCTGAGATTTTTTCTCGGATTATAAGAATTTTTTCCTAAAGGAAAGGTCCATATTTTTCAAACAGAAATAATCTCAAATTCTGGGACATTATCTCAGAATATGAGGCATTCCACACCAAATGTCCAGCGAAAAAAAACACGTGTACCATAAACTTCTGAATAGCTTGTATGGATATCCCTATATGGAACTTACAAAATTGCGTTTTCGGTTTTTCAATTTTTCAAAAACTGGGCTTAGGAGGCGTGGTCAAATATTGCAAATATGCAAAAGTTATCTTAACAAAAACTATTATTTCAGTGTTTGCAATACAATAATTATAGTTTTTGTTAAGATAACTTTTGCAAATGAAAACTTTTTTGGACAAATTTTGGGTCAGTTCATTGTTTAAGGTTCCCACATTATATACTAAAAGATGAAGCCTCAAATCATCTCCTAAAGTGATGCTGCCATATACAAAAAAACGGTTTTTCGCGATTTTCATCATGATGGTCCATATAACATAGATGTTTTTTGTCCACTATTCATAGTGTCATGGACGCCGTAATGATCCACAAAATGCAAGTTTTTTATCAGAGACCAATTTAGCGGTTAATTTCGCGAAAACTTAAAAAATGAAGAAATCCGCGAATTTAAGGGCTTCAGATGAAAAGCTTTAAACCAAATTTATATTAGAAATATTGCTACAAGTTATATCTTTGCTCTCCATGCCATAAAATTTAAAAATCATTAGCTTTGGAATTTTTTTTGTTAAAAAAGCAGCTGAAAATCAGCCAATCTATAATGACATTTTACAAGAAAACTGTACCATACATCGAAAAACGGAGTACGCCATTCGAATCAGCATGTCCGAAATATATAGAAATGATGGTCGTAACTCTTGTTTATTTTTTAGTGTTCCGCAGTGTATTTAATCAAGGCAACTCGCCACAAATTTTACCATTTTTCCAATATTTGACCACGCCTCCTAAGCCCAGTTTTCGAAAATTTGAAAAACCAAAAACGCAATTTTCTTAGTTACATATAGGGCTATCCAAACAACCTATTCAGAAATTTACGGGACACATGTTTTTCTGTAGCGGGACATTTGGTGTGGAATGCCTCATATGAGAAATTTTCCTTAAAACAAGTCTTAGATACCGAGGCATTTTTCTGTGCAATTTTTCCTTAAGAAAAAGTCTCAGAGTCTAATACATTTTTTTTCTATAGAAAAATTCTTAAATTTTCCCTGAAATTTTTTTTTTTTTTATTTTTCCTATAGAAAAATTTAAAGATTCCGATACCTTTCTTATAAAAAATTCAAATGTTCAAAAACGTTTTTATAAAAGAAAAATTTTGAGATTCTTGGACATTCTCACTTAATGTTCTTTTCTTTTTCTCTTTCCTTTTTAACCGTCTAATCAAAAATTCTCCGATTTTTCCTATAATAAATTCTCAGATATATCCTATAGAAAAATTGTTACTTTTTCCTTTAAAAAACTTGTCAGATTATTCATTTAGAAAAATTCTCAGATATTTAATAAAAAATTTCTAAGAAAAATCACGAATTATTCCTACAGAAAAACACCCAAATTTTTCCTACACAAAAATGATCAAATTTTTCGTCTAGAAAAATCCCAAAAAAAAAACATTTTTTTTGGAAATGTTGAGAATGGATATTGGGAATTGGGGAATTTAATGCATCAAATTGTAAAATTTCTTTTTGCTATCTCATTTCTATTAGAAAGAATTATTTAAATACAAAAATTCATTTTTATGTGCCTGAAAACCAATTTTTTTTTTGCATAATGAAAATTTGAACTTTTAAAATTTTTCCCGATTTTTAATTTTTTTTTTATGTTTGAAAGCTATGTTAGGGAGCTATCTTAGGGGGTAGCTGTGTTTTAGAAAATTTTTGGAGGGTGGGGGGGCCGAAAATTAAGAGAGGTCCGGCTTACATTTTATTACTTAAGAAAGAACCATGCACTTAAAATCATTAATCTGTTAAATACTCTGTAAAATGACTGTAATCTCAATTCGACATTTATTTGACAAAGTTATCTGTCGAAATACATATTTTAAAAAATACTTTGTATTTTCTTGTGACCGAAAAACTAAATTTTGTAAAATTGGAGTTACTCGTTAAAAACTCGTAATTTTCACAAAATTAAAAATTTATAATTTGGAAGCATTTAATGCAAATCTAACAAAATTTTAATTTTAATAAATTGAATTTTTTTATTTTAATTAATGTTTTTGAAGCAGAGGAGTTTTACTCATAAAATGGATTTAACTAAAACTTTGTAAATTTACAGAGTTTTTTTTTTGTAAAATTTTGAACTCATAAAATGCATTTAACTAAAACTTTATAAATTTACAGAGTTTGTTTGGTAAAATTCTTTTCGGTTTTATCAATATTTTACAGATAATTCTGTAAATTTACAGTTTTTTTTATCGAAAACATTTTACAGAGTATTCTTCGTAAAATAACAAAAAATCTAGCTGGTTGTAAATCTATGGCATTTTCTGCTGGTTCAGCAGACTACCTCTGTAATTTATCAGAGTGATTATTTTGAGTGTGGGATCGGTAGGAGCTGATTATATAAACCAAATTTATAAAAGTGATATTTCGTAAAAATATCACTTTGTTTGAGAGTCCCCTTGAGGAGTGGAGTAGATTTGTTCAGTAAAACTATTGGGTAGAAAAGTTAATTCAACAAATTTGTTTCACTGTGTTTAGAACTTTCCGAATTTAAATTAAAAATGCTCCCATTGCCCTGCAGATCCAATATTTTTGTAAGTTAATATTCACTCAAAAAGCAACGATTTTCTGAAAATGCTTTTGATTTATAGCGATTTTAAATATTGAATTACCAGCTTTTTGTGTAAAAATTAGGCATCACTGTTAACAAACTCTATATAAGAATACTATTCACAATCAGAAAATCATTCACAATGTAGTAAAGTTAATTTTAAAGCTATAAACTTTGCAGGTTAATTCAAAATATAACCTTTTAATTAGCGATGAAACACCTTGTTTTACTTTTACATATGCTTTAAAAGCTTTTTTATTTTCTTCTAAACTGTATCCGTTTCACAATATATTATTTAAACTAGATGTGGAACAATTTTATTTTCAATCTACAAACAGGGCTGTCAGATGGCGATTTTAAATCTGTTACTTAACCAAATTAAATTTTAACAATATTTTTTTTTTTATTTTTTCTATGGCCCTTACCAAAGAAAAATAAAAAGTCTATTTTACCAAAAGGTTAATTTTGAATTTCAAATTTTCTATACATTTTTTGAAAGTCGATTTTAAAAACAACAAGTAGAAAAGTTAAATTCGACTTTGCCGAATCTACGAATACCCTCCACAATGCCTTTTTTAAAGAGCGTAAAACTTTTTTCGAGTGTAATGTTTTTTTTAATGTAAAAATATTTCTAAGTGAATGCACTTACGTATGTTCACAAAATATTGTAATTTTTGTAAAAAAAAAACTAAATTTTTTTTTGAGTGTAAAATTTTTTTCGAGTGTAATTTTTAAGCTACCAATGCTTTTAAAACTAAACAAGTTTAAAAATCATTGTTAAGTTACCACCAATGCTTTTAAAACTTGTTTTAACACGTGGCATTTAAGATAAAACCAATCTGAAATCCAAGGTTTTGCTTATAACTTTTGAACCACTAGACCGATTGAGCTGAAATTCAATACCAAACAGACCTAGGGAACGGCAAAGATATATGTATGCCAAGCTTCAGCAGTCTCTTTATTGTCTTTCTAAAGTTAGCGTGTTTTTTATCTCATAAATTAGCGAAAACCCCTTGCCGAAATGTACTCTTATGCTCATAACTTTTGAACCACTGGACCGATTTTGCTGGATTGCAATACCAACCTGACCCGGTAAATGACCAACATATATGCCAAACTTCAGTAGCCTCTGTGAAGTCTTTCAAAAGTTAGCGTGTTTTCAACGGACAGACAGACGGACACCGCTAGATCGACTTAAAATCGATCGAGGATCATGAATATATATGGGGCATTCCATGTGAAATCGGACACTTTGAAAAACTTTTTTTTCAGATTTCCCCAATTTGTTCATAGTTTTTAGTACCCTTCGAAAACTCCTTCGTGGTAAATTTTCAGATTTTTTTGATGACCCGTTCAAAAGATATCGAATTTTTAAAAATTGGTAGTTTGTTCCTTTACTCAAACTTCTTT
Organism: Pegoplata infirma; assembly: GCA_963921195.1. Classification (NCBI taxonomy): domain Eukaryota; kingdom Metazoa; phylum Arthropoda; class Insecta; order Diptera; family Anthomyiidae; genus Pegoplata; species Pegoplata infirma. The sequence continues at coordinate 12,717,681 of OY992538.1, read as the reverse complement.
TAATCATAACTTCTTCAATAATGGTCCAAATTTCAATTTTTTTTTTTCAAAATTTTTGTTTTTTTACGTACTTTCTAAAAAAAAATCTCAAAAAATTCTTAAAAGCGCTCTAGTATGCAATTTTTAAGTTTTTAAATTTAAATCTCGTTTTTGAAAATGTTTGTACTCTTCGATTTTTTTTTTAAATTTTTCTGTGTAAAACTTCTATCGATTCTACAAATTTTTTGCCCAGGAGGATCGTGGGATAACGATTATTACTATTTTTTTAAATTTTTTGAAAAAAATTTATTGTAATTTTTTAATCTTAAAATCATTTCAACCGCTCCAATGGTGCGTCTTAGAGGGGTCATTTATAAGACCGACCCCCATTAATTTTTACGTGTTAACATTTATTTGGAACAAACTAATACCCTATCTCCAATTTCTAAGGGGGCTCCCACACAAAACGACATTTTTTAAAAATTTCTCCAACCGCTCTAACTGCCCTAATAGTGCCCCTTAGAGCAACAAAATGTATGATCGACCCACAATATTTTTTAGTCAAAACATTTTCTCTGAACACACCTACCCTCTACCTTTAACTGTTAAGGCGGTCCCCATACAATTTTTTTTATTTAATCAGCCGGTCCAATGGTGCGTCCGAGAGGGGTTATTAGTGAGACCGACCCCCATTTGTTTTAAAAAAATGTTGAAGGGTAAAAATAAATGGGGGTCGTTCTCACTAATAACCCCTCTCGGACGCACCATTGGACCGGTAGAAGCTGATTAAATAAAACAAATTTACAAAAAATAAAAAAAAATTGTATGGGGACCGCCTTAACAATTAGAGATAAAGGGTAGGTGTGTTCAAAAAAAATGTTTGGGCTAAAAAAATATTGTGGGTCGGTCATACATTTTGTTGCTCTAAGGGCACTATTAGGGCAGTTAGAGCGGTTGGAGCAAATTTTAAAAAATGTCGTTTTGTGTGGGAGCCCCCTTAGAAATTGGAGATAGGGTATTAGTTTGTTCCAAAGAAATGTTAAGACGTAAAAATTAATGGGGTCGGTCTTATAATTGACCCCTCTATGACGCACCATTGGAGCAGTAGAAATGATTTTAAGATTGGAAAATTACAATAAAATTTTTTCAAAAAATTTAAAAAAAATAGTAATAATCGTTATCCCACGATCCTCCTGGGCAAAAAATTTGTAGAATCAATAGAAGTTTTACAAAAAAAAAATTTAAAAAAAAATCGAAGAGTACAAACATTTTCAAAAATGAGATTTAAATTTTAAAACTTAAAAATCGCATACTAGAGCGCTTTTAAGAATTTTTTGGAATTTTTTTTTTTTAAAGTATGTAAAAAAACAAAAATTTTGAAAACAATTTTTTTTTTGAAATTTGGACCATTATTGAAGAAGTTATTTGTAAAAGACGTAAAGAAACAAACTACCAATTTTTAAAAATTCGATATCTTTTCAACGGGTCATCAAAAAAAATCTGAAAATTTACCACGAAGGAGTTTTCGAAGGTTACTTAAAACTGTAAAAAAATTGGGAAAATCTAAAAAAAAAATTTTCAAAGTGTCCGATTTGACATGGAATGCTCCATATGTAGACAATGTGCTAGTAGAGGCCTTAAAAAAACCTGCTTAGCAGGTGTGATTATCTCCTATACTTTACGAGACAGACCGATTTTAAAAAGTGAAATTTCAAATTTTGACTGATCCGGCTCCAGTTTTTTGCCAATAGCCCGCCTGCATTCATTTCGATTTATTTAAATTTTATTTCCTTTGGCAGGGGCGGATCCAGCTCCCACCAAAAACTCTTATATTTTGAAAAATTTTTATATAAAAAAAATCTCAGACTTAGTGACTTTTTCCCCATAGAAAATTTCTTAGCATCTGAATTTTTTTTATTCTATTTTTCTACAGAAAAAGTCTATGAGATTAGAAAAATTAAAGACTTTGTTGCTCCTTAAAATTTTTTGAGGCAATTTCCTAGATTCTGAAAAATTTTTCTTTAGAAAAAGTAAAATTTTCTGAGACACTTTTTTTTAAAGAAAAAGTCTAAAATTCTCAAAAATTTTCTGAGACAATTTTCCTATTGAAAAGTCTGAGAGTCCAAGAAATTTTCCCTACAAAAAGTCTTAAGATTCTAAAATATTTTTTTTAGAAAAGATCTCAGATTCAGAGACATTTTTCTTATAGAAAAAGTCTCAGATTCTGAGTCACAGAAATTTTTTTCTGAGATATTTTTTAAATTACAAAAACCTCAAAATCAAAGAAAGTCTTAGGCATTTTTTCTTTAGACCATTAATAGCCCGTGAGAAAAGTCTCAAATTTAAATATAAATAAACATATTGGTCATTAACAAAATAAAATAAAAAAAGTCTCAGATTCTAAGTTATTTTTCATATAAAAAGAGTATCAGAATCTAGAACATTTTCACAAATTCTGAGACATTTTTCCAATCGAAAAAGTCTAAAATATTTTTCTCGGACTCTAAGATTCTAATTCTAATACTTTGCGCGCGATCACCATATCCACAGATGGGCAGACGGAAAAACAGACGGGCATCGCTAGAATGTCTTAAAATCGATCACTGATCAATAATATATACACATTATGGGGTCCTAGACCGATATTTCGTTGAGTTAAAAACGGAATGACAAACTTATATATACCCTCTATCACTAAATTGAGGGTAAAAAATCAGATTCCGAGACATTTTTCTGTGTAATTTTTCCTACAGAAAAAGTCTCAGATTCTAATAAATTTTATCCATAGAAAAAAATACATCTGACTCTTCTAGGGGCATCCTTGGGACAGTTAGAGCAATGGGAGCTAATTTCATAAAAATATCATTTTGTATGAGAGCCCCCTTAAGGAGTGGAGTAGGTTTGTTCAGTAAAACTGTTGGGTCGATAAATTAATGGGGGCCGGTCTTACATTGCACCCCTCTAAGTGAATTATTTTTAAGATTTTTATTTTTTTAATTTTTAGCTTAAAATATTAGTTAATGTTTGAACATTACTGAAAATGTGTTTTTATGTTTAAAAAAATATATCCGAATATTAATTTATATTAACCCATTTTGGACCAAGATTCAATTTTATTTTTCTTTTTGGCAAAAAGGTACTTTTTGGTAATTAGCACCCGCTGATCTCAAAAATCTTGTCAAAAAAAAATTTCAATGTGCCGTTATCCCAGAAAAGTCTGCATTTCAACTTTTTATCAATTTTAATATTTGAATTTATTTGCTATTTTATTAATTTATTTCATTATTTTCAAAATAAATAGTTTCAAAATAATTCAAATTAGTGAATTTCATAATAAATAAAATCTAAAAAAATTTTAAATTAATCTAAAAAATTAAACGCCGAAAATCAAAAAATTCTAAATTTTCGTTTCTGCTTGAAACAATTTCTGTACTGATTTGCATTGCATTTCATGGCATATAAATTGCGGTGGTATTTTAATACATAAATATTTTTTTGAAAAAGGTGTTCTCTATTGTTCGAAAAATCGAACAGAGGATCGAAATGGGTTAAGCTAAAAAAGAATTCAACAAATTTGTTTCACTGTGTTTGGAACTTTCCGAATTTTAAGTCGAAAATGCACCCAAAGACATTGCCCTGCATGCAGAGCTTCGAAGAATGAAATCCTTTTCGAATGAATTCTCAAAAAAATCCATTCCATTTTCAAAGTCAGTGAATGCATTCGATTTCATAAATCAACATTGAATGCAGTTCTTGGAATTCATTCAATTGACTGGAAAAAATTAATGCATTCGATTTCTTGTTCATTCGATTTAGAAAAATGGAATGCATTCGATTTCTTATCATTCCACTGCGAATGCAATAGATTGTTTAAATAGACCAAAACGAAGACAAATTTTGGTTCATAGTATCGTTGACTCTCTTTACATACGATGACCCTAATGGGCTCTAATTTTGAATCCAAAAAATTGGTGTTCCCGAAAATTTTAAAAATGCACACTATGTACAAAAAATTGGCTCCGTTTTTCTCTATCTTGGTTAGTTTTTTTTAAGTTTTTTATGCAATGAATGAATAAGCCATTCAATTTTCTTAATTGAATGAAAAGAAAATCTATTGCATTCGCAAGTAAATGCATTCGATTTTTAAAAGTCGAATGAAAAAAATCGAATGCATTCGATTTTTGAAAGTAGAATGAAAAATAAATCGAATGCATTAGATATTTATAAATCGAATGAGTCTAAAGTGAATTCATTCAATTCGCTAAAATGTGATTGGGGAATGCAATCACTAAATTTTCATTCAGAATGCCAAATCGAATTAAGGAATGATATCCTTCGAAGCTCTGCCTGCAGGTCCCATATTTTTGTAAGTAATATTGACTCTAAAAGCAACGATTTTCTGAAAATGATTTTGATTTTTAGCGATTTTAAATTTAATATGTTTTTAATTACCAGCTCTTTGTGCAAAAATTAGGCATCGCTGTAAGCAAACTCTAAATTGAAGATAACTATTCACAATTAGAAAATCATTCACAATGTATTAAGGTTAATTTTAAAGCTTTAAACTTGACACGTTAATTCATAACGTTAACTTTCAATTACAAATGAAACACCTTGTTTAACTTTTACATATGTATGTATGCTTTAAAAGCTTTTTTATTATCTGCTAACTGTATCCGTTTCCCAATATATTATTTAAACTAGATGTGGAACAATTTTATTTCCAATCTACAAACAGGGTTGTCAGATGGCGATTTTAAATCTGTTACTTACCCAAATTAAATTTTAACGATATTTTTTTTTTTCAATTTTTCTTCGCCCGTACCAAAGAAAAATAAAAAGTCTATTAAACAAAAGTTTAATTTTAAATTTCAAATTTTCTATACAATTTTTGAAAGTCGATTTTAAAAACAGAAACAATTTGCATGGAAATAAAATTTAAAGTCGATTTTAAATTTATTTTATTTCTCTAGGGTAAGGCTGTATATTTTTAACATTTTTTTTTACAAAAACTTAACAAAATAGAGTTTTGACGATCGGTAGCGATTTTTTAAATGCGACTTAGCGATTAACGTAAAACAATCTGACAACACTGCCTACAAATATTTAACAGAGCTTATTCTCTCATCAGATCACCACTCTCACCTTTTGAGTAATAAAAGCTCTTCATATAAAACAACTATTTTTTTAACAGAGCTTTTACCATTTTATTCACCTCACAAACCAACTTTTCCAGGTAATTTTTTTCCGTTATAAAATTAATGTTTGTTTTCATTCAAAAAATAGAGTCGAGTTTAACGAAGATCGGTGACAACAATTTGAAATAAATTTCCTTATGATTTTCGACGATTTTTATACAAAAAGTAAGATATTTTTTTGCATTAATTAAGGCATAGAGAAAAAATGTATTGTAATTTAAAAAAAATTTAATATCCTGCACTAAGGTGGACCTTCAATGAATGGGAAAAAAAAACTTATCAGTTTCAAAATCGCAGGGTGATTTTGTGTGACGTTAGGATACAAAATAAAAAAACCTATCGGATCAAATTAAAACGTAGTGCCGGACGATTAAAGTTTTGGATGTATGAACATTTTTTAAAAAAAATATGTCTTGTGACTCATCATATTTCTTAATTTTGATGCGATGAACACAAATATCAAAACATTTTTTTTGGATTTCGCTCAAATTAATTTTAAATGGCAGTTTTTCTCAAGCTCTATGAAGGGGTCAAGGAAAAAAAAATAAATTTTTCTTTTTTAATTTCTTGATTTTTGTCAATTTTTGCAAATTTCAAATAGCGATATCTCGAAAACCGTTCGACCGATTTCAAAAGTTTTTAAGAGTCCGACCAAAACCAGTTTTTTTGGCGCCGAACCATTTGGGTTTCAGCTAATATTTGGTCAAAATTTTTCCAAATACCGAGTAGTGGTCAACACCCAAATTTTCTGCTCGAACCGATCATTCGGTCGGACTCAAAATTGTTTTGATAATCGTGTTTAGCTCATTAAAATTAATAAATATAATGGTTGGCAAGACATATTTTTTTTATACCCTCCACTTAGTAATAGAGGATATAAATAAGTTTGTCATTCCGTTTGTAACTCATCGAAATATTTGTCTAGGACCCCATAATCTATATATATATATTTTATTGATCAGTGATCGATTTTAAGACATTCTAGCGACGTCCGTCTGTCTGTCCGTCTGTGGAAATGTTGATCACGGCCAAAGTATAAAACAGATATGACTGAGGCTTAGCATGTTTACCTGCTGTTGCCCTAAGTAGTTTGGTTCGGTTCAGCTGCTCAAAAGTTATGAAAGAAAATGTAAGGACACCTCGAAAATTTTGGTACATTCAACATAACCTAAAAATACAAAATGCTTTAATTCAACTGCTGGTTGACAAATGTGATCAGAATTGATCACCGAATGGTATTGAAACAAATACAAACATATTTTTGTACAAAAAAAAATTTTCGCCGATTTTTTTTTTCACCAAACAATTTTTCTCGCGGATTTTTTTTTTATTTTTTTTTTTCAAAATTTTTTTTTTTGTTTTTTGTTTTCAAATAAACTTTTTTACATTGCGGAAGGTATCAATACATTCGGCAAGGGTATCAATACATTCGGCAAGGTCGAATTTAACTTTTTACTTGTTTTATTTGTCATTCAGTTCTTTACTCATCGAAATATCGATCTAGGACCCCATAAAGTATATATGGAGCATTCCATGTCCAATTTGACCTTCGATTTTTTTTTAGATTATTATAATTTACAGTTTTTAGTATTATTCAAAAACTACTTCGTGTTAAATTTTCAAACTTTTTTGATGGCCCGTTCAAAGATATTGAATTTTTTAAAAATTGGTGGTTCGTTTCTTTACTCAAACTTCTTTTACTCATAACTTCTTCAATAACGGTCCAAATTCCATTTTTTTTTAATTTTTGTTTTCTACGTACTTTTTCAAAAACAATTCCTAAGAAATTCTTAAAAGTGTTCTACAATGCGATTTTTAGTTTTTAAAATTTAAATCTCATTTTTGAAAATGTGTGTACTCTTTGATTTTTTTGAAATTTTTTTATGGACAATTTCTATCGATTCTACAAATTTTCCCAGTAGGGAAATTTTATTGCAATTTTCCAAAATCATACACTCAGAAAATTATGTAAGTTACTACATGTTAGTTGTTTGTATATTTTACAGTAGTTATATATAATCCTTGAGAATTCCTAAGAGGAACATAGGGCCACAACAAATTTCTTCCATTCAACCTTATCTTCGGCCAGGCGTTTGATCTGGCTCCAGGAATACCCAGCATCACGGATTTCCTTTTCTGTGTTACGTCTCCAGGTGTTATTTGGTCGACCTCTTCTTCTGCTGCCTTGAGGGTTGAATTCCAGCGCCTTTCTTGTAATGTTGGTCATTGGTTTGCGAAGAGTATGACCAAGCCATCGATATTTACGTGTTTTGATGGTTTCAATTATTAATGGTTGGCTAGTTCTTATCCAGAGCTCATCATTGGAGATAGTGTTCGGCCAAAAAACTTTAATAATGCGCCGAAGGCATCTATTGACAAAAGCTTGAATTCGTTTGGCATCAAGTATTGAGAGATTCCATGTTTCGCATCCATACAATATAGCTGACTTTACGTTAGAATTAAAAATTTTGATTTTTGTTTGCACTGAAATGTTGGATGTTTTCCAGACTTTGGTAAGAGTTCCAAAGGTTTGTCTCGCTTTGTTAATGCGGTATTGAATGTCGGCCGAACTTCCTCCGGATTTATCGATTAGCGATCCCAAGTAGAGGTATTCATTAACATCATCTAAGCGTTGGTCAAGGAGAGAGAATTGACGGGTATTTTCGGTATTAAGCCTCAGCGATTTGGTTTTGTTGGTGTTTAATTGAAGACCTACTTTTTCTGCATTGGCGCTTACTAAGTCAAGTTTTTGTTGCATTTCACTAAAGTTATGCGAGATTAAGCAAATATCATCGGCATAGTCGAGATCATTTAGTTTGGCAGTGAAATCAAGATTGATGCCGCTGGTAGTGGGAATAGATTGTGCCATGACTAGGTCGAGTACAATATTGAAGAGTAAGGGTGATAGAATACAACCTTGTCTGACACCAACGTTGATATCAATGAGGTTGCTTTTGAGACCTTCATGAAGAACTAGACAGCGAGCATTGTTGTAAAGTGCTTTAATTAGCCGGATTATCTTAGATGGAACTCCCTTACAAGCCAAGGTCTGCCAAATAGCAGATTGATGTATAGAGTCAAAGGCACGTTTAAAATCAATAAAGATTAGATATAGAGGGGCTCTCAGTTCCACAGATTGCTCTACTATTATACGTAAACTATTGATGTGGTCTACGCAAGACCTGTTTGGACGGAAACCTGCTTGCTCTGGGCGCAAGTTTATATCTAGGGCATCGAAGATGCGATGGTGTAAAATTTTAGCAATGATTTTGTTTATTGTATTGAGTAGTGTTATTCCCCTCCAGTTAGAGCACTCCATTAGGTTCCCTTTTTTTGCAAGTTTAATGATGAGGCCTTCTTTAATATTATCAGGTAGATTTTCAGTATCCCAGAATAATTTAATGATTGGTTGGATGATTGATGCGGTCATTGGGCTGTTAATTTTAAACAGTTCAGAGGGAAGGTCATCCGAGCCGCTCGCCTTATTATTTTTGAGCGCACAAATGGCATTATTAATTTCATCTATGTCCGGAACGTCCACGTGAATAGAAAGAGGCAAGGGGTGGGTGATGCAGTTGCAGATGGGTTGGCTGCTATCGGCAGTTACGGTTAGTAGGTTTTTGTAGTAGTTCTCCCACACTAGAACTTGATCCTGTTTCGAGTATTTGACATTCCCATTGATGTCTTTTACAGGTTTGTTATTGGCACGATTATTTCCTGACAAGAGTTTGGTTATTTTATATAGGTCACGGGAGCGATTAGTCTCGCTAGCGGCTTGCGCTTCATGCGCAAGATTGTCAGTAGTTAGTTGTTTTCAACTACAAAGTCAGTTGTTTTTGTATGAAAAATATCAAACAACTATTTCTGTTTTATCTCTGAAAAATTTTCAAAGTTTTTTCCAAAAAATAAATTTTTATTTTTTTTTATTTTTCACAACTTTAAAAAAAAAAACGGAAAAATGTGGTCTTCAATTTTTTTTCTGATTTTTTTTTTTTGAAAAACAAAAATTATATATTGATTATTTTTTTTTCTACATTTTAGTTGTTTTGACTACAAATGTAAGTAGTTTTTACTACATAATTCAGTCGTTTTTTGTCAGTTAAAATAACTAACATTGTTAGTTGATTTAACTGAAAAAGTAGTTGAGCCAAAAACAACTTACAAAGTAGTTATTTTAACTGACATTTTCAGTTGATTTACTAACATAATTCCTTGAGTGGATCTGCTGTTCCAAGAGTGCGTCATTGAGGTGTCAATGGCAAGACCGACCCCCCATTAATTTTTACGTCTTAACATTTTTTCATGTTAAGACGTTCATTCAAAATTACATTTTTATAAAATTTATTCAAACTCTAATTTGTATCGGAGCCCACTTAGGGAGTGGAAATGTCGCGTTGGTATTTTTGGAGGATAGAAAGCTGATTAAATAAAACAAATTTATAAAAAAACAGGTATGGGGACCACCTTAAGAGTTTAAGAGAGAGGGTAAGTGTGTTCAGAGAAAATTTTTTTACTAAAAAAATATTGTGGGATGGTCATACATTTGACTACTTAAAGGGCACACTTAGGGCAATTAGAGCGGTAAAAGCGGTAAGAGCGGTTGGAGAAATTAAAAAAAAATCATTTTGTATGGGAGCCCCTTTAGCAATTGGAGAATAGAGCGCGTAGGTATGTTTTGAAAAAAATTTGGAGGGTAAAAATAAATGGGATTTTTTTTTTTAAAAATACGTAAAAAACAAATATAATTTTTTTTTTTTTGAAATTGGACCATTATTAAAGATGTTTTGAGACAAAGAAGTTAGGGAGAGTAAAGGAACAAACAACCAATTTTTAAAAATTCGAACGGGTCATCAAAAAAATCTTAAAATTTACCACGAAGGGTACTAAAAACTGTAAACAAATTGGGAAAATTTAATGTTTAATTTAATCGACCTTTAAATTTGTAATGTAAATAAAAAAATTGAGCTCGAGGTCTGTTGTTTTAAATAATTTAATTTAAATTTCGAAATATTGGAGAAATAAAATAAAAACTATTTAAAACAATAGACCTCGAGCTTAATTATTTCATTTAAATTAAAAATTGGGAAAATCTAAAAAAAAAAACTCAAAGTGTCCGATGAGACACAGAATGTCCCATATATTATTGTTCAGTTATTGATTCTAAGATATTCTAGCGATGTCCGTCAGTCTGTCTGTTGAAATAGCGATCACGGCCAAAATACTACACAGATATGACTGTAACTTAACACATTTGCTTGTACATAGTTCCTTCCAGAAGATTGGTATTGCTTTGGAGCGATATCGGTTTAGCCGTTCAAAAGTTATGTGCGAAAAGGTAAGGACACCTCGACAATTTTTGCACGTTCCACTGTGGAATTTCCACATAACCTAAAAGTAAAAATGCTTTAAAGTCGGTTTCTGGTTGACATATGTGAACAATTTTTATTGTTAACATATATTTTTTACAATATTTCGCGGATTTATTTATTTTTTTTTACAAAAAAAAAAAAATTCGCGGATATTTTTTTTCAAATAATTTGTTGTACATTCCGCTAGACCGAATTTAACTTTTTATACCATCCACTCTTGTAATAGAGGGTATACATAAGTTTGTCATTCCGTTTGTAACACATCGAAATATTGGTCTAGGACCCCATAAAGTATATATATTCATGATCCTCGATCGATTTTAAGTCGATCTAGCGATGTCCGTCCGTCTGTCTGTCCGTCCGTAGAAAACACGCTAACTTTTGAAAGAATATACAGAGGCTACTAAAGTTTGGCATATATGTTGGTTATTTACTGCAATCCAGCCAAGTGGATCCAGTTGTTCAAAAGTTATGAGCAAAGGAGTAAATTTCGGCAAAGGTGTTTCGCGAATTTACGAGATAAAAAACATGATAACTTTCGAAAGACAATAATGACAATCCTGAAGCTTGACAAGTATCTTTGCCGTTCCCCAGGTCTATTTGGTATTAAATTTCAGCTCAATCGGTCCAGTGGTTCAAATGATATAAGCAAAACCCTGAATTTCAGATTGGTTTCATCTTTAATGCCAAGTGTTAAACAAGTTTTAAAAGCATTGGTGGTAACTTAACAATGCTTTTCAAACTTTTTTAGTTTTGAAGCAATGCTTTTTAAACTTGTTTAGTTTTAAAAGCATTGGTAATTTAAAAATTACACTCGAAAACAATTTTACACTCAAAAAAAATTTTACACTCAAAAAAAATTTAATTTTTTTCTTACAAAAATTACAATATTTTGTGTACATACTTACGTGCATTCACTCAGAAATATTTTTAGAGTAAAAAACATTACACTCGAAAAAAAAATAGTAATATATTTTTTTTTTTTAAATGGCAAAAAAAAAAGAGTTTCTTACTCAAAATAAAATATTTCTTATCAAAATTGTTAATTTTGTTCACGTTAAAAAATGTACACTTAAAAAATTAAGTCATTAACTGTTTGTAGTTTATTTAAAAAATTTTACGTTTAGTCATTTTTAAAAGAAAAAACATTGGTTCGATGTTCAATTTTTATTAATTACTACTTCTGTCCTTTGTTTCAAAAATAACACACTAAAAAATAAAGACTTTCATTAACATTTAATTTTTAAAGTCATTTATTTTTGTTCTGTAAGTAAAAACTATTTATTATTCTTTAAATTTTTAATGATTTGTGTAAGTAACTTTTTTTTAAATTGTTGGTATTTTTTAAAGATATATCATTAGTTTTTACCTACACAAGTAGGTTATTTTGTAGAAAAAAAATTCAAAAAATTATTTATAGAAATATAAAAACATGTTTGTATTAAGTGACTTTGGCACGATGGGTAGATTGTCTGGCCAGAATGTAGTTGATTGCGGGATCGATTCCCCAAAATTTTATTAAAAATTTTTAAAAAAATATTTCAATAGAAAATTGTAAAAAATAACCTACGAAATCATTAATTTTTAATGTTTTCGCAGGTTATTTTTTTGAAATTTGTTGGTAAAAAAAACTGAACTATCATTAATTTTTAATGTTTTCGTAGGTTGTTTTTTTCGAATTTGTTGGTAAAAAAGAATGAAGAAACAGTAATTTTTTAATGTTTAATGTTATTTATTTTAGAAAATTTTGTCAACAGTAAAAAATAAATGTTGATGTTTGTTAAAACTAATGAATAATTACTGGGATGGTTTTCAATTGTTTATTCACTAGTTTTAAGTGTGTTTTTCATTTGTTTTTGCCTACAAAATATTTTGAGTGTACTATCCTATAAAAAAAGGGATTGTGGAGGGTATTCATAGATGCGGCAAAGTCGAATTTAACTTTCCTACTTGTTTACTTTAGATTTTTACATTTTTAAATATCTAAAACTTCACTCAAAAAAATATGTCATTAACTGTTTGTAGTTTATTTAAAAAGTTTTCCGTTTAGTCGTTTTTAAAAGAAAAAACATTTGTTTGATGTTCAGTTTTTATTAATGACTACTTCAGTCCTTTGTTTCAAAAATAACACACTAAAAAATATAGACTTTCATTTGCATTTAATTTTTAAAGTCATTTATTTTTGTTTTGTAAGTAAAAACTACTGATTATTCTTTTGATTTTTAATGATTTGTGTAAGTAATTTTTTTTTAAATTGTTGGTATTTTTTAATGAAATATCATTAGTTTTTACCTACACAAGTCAGTTATTTTTTTGTAGAAAAAAAAATCAAAAAATTATTTATAGAAATATAAAAACATGTTTGTATCAAGTGACTTTGGCACGATGGGTAGAGTGTCTGGCCAGAATGTAGTTGATTGCGGGATCGATTCCCCAAAAATTTTATTAAAAATTTTAAAAAAAATATTTCAATAAAAAATTGTAAAAAATTACCTACGAAATCATTAATTTTTATTGTTTTCGTAGGTTATTTTTTTGAAATTAGTTGGTAAAAATAACAGAACTATCATTAATTTTTATTGTTTTCGTTGGTTATTTTTTTCGATTGTGAAAAAACGTAATTTTTTAATGTTTAATGTCATTTATTTTAGAAAAGTTTGTCAACAGTAAAAAATAAATGTTGATGTTTGTTAAAACAAATGAATAATTACTGGGATGGTTTTCAATTGTTTATTCACTGGTTTTAAGTGTATTTTTCTTTTGTTTTTGCCTACAAAATATTTTGAGTGTTTGATTGCCAGCCGCCACTCGTTAATTTAATTCGATTGGCCTCAAGTTTGTACCACACAATTTTTAGGTGTAGTATTATACAAATTTTCCAGGAAACTTGGGAAAATCACAAGATGAAGAAAAAAATGCGACTCTATTTTCCGGCAAATCGGTGTATAACGGTTAGAATATGTCCCATATTAGTACATTATCATTTTCTAATAATTTAAAGTTTAAGAATCACTGCTTAAAATAACGCAATGAGGAAATATAACATTGACCGCCATAATAAGTATTTTTAAAAATGCATTTCTAAATTTAACCTTGTCTAATTCCATGATCTTCAAGAAAACTATTAATGTTTTTATTTTTTTTTGTATATTTTTTATATATTTTTTGTGTGAATTTCACTTCAACTTTTATTAAAATATATATTTTTTGTTTTTGTTTTATTTTTTATAATTATTTATAATTTTTTAATGCAGAATTTTTAAAAAGAGGGTGACAGGGTTGGGTCGGGTTGTAAAATGTAATGTTTAAAACTTACAAAAACTAAATATACGATGGTACATATTTTTTTTTTTAGAAAAAAGGAGAAAACTAAGTTTTATATATAAATTTTTATCTTTTTTTTTTTTTTGTTTTTCTCTGGGAAAAGAAGACATACACTTTTTTTGCTTCTTAATTTAAAAGTTTTTTTAAAAAGAAAATTAATTATAGATTAAAATTAATATTAAAAATATGTATAGTTACAAACTAAATGTGTAATATTAATATGAATATATTTAATATTTTTATTTAGATATATATAAATTTATAATCAATTATTTATTTATGTATATATTATTAAAAAACTATATATAATATTATTATTATTAATATTAATTTATGTATATGAATAAGTTTTATTGTATATTGTATAGATTTGTAAATTTATACTCGTATGACGATATTTCATTTATACTTAAAGTAATTTTTAATTTTAAATTTATAATAAAAAAATACACATAGATGTAGATCGGGGGTTTAATGATTTGAAATTATTTCAAATTTTATCTTTTTTTTTATATCACTTAAAAATTTACAATTTTATTAAAAATATATGTAGAGGGTTTTTTATGTTTTCACTTTTTTTTGGCTAAACATTTGCAAATTTTGAGCAAAACTGAATGATTTCCTTAAAATTTTAGTTTTTTTTTTTTTTTAATTGAGTAAAATATTTTTTTATTATGTGGAAATATTCAGCCTTACCACAAGAAAATAAAATAAATTTAAAATGAGCTTTTAATTTTATTTCCATACAAATTGTTTTTGTTTTTAAAATCGACTTTCAAAAAATGTATAGAAAATTTTAAATTTAAAATAAAACTTTTGTTAAAATAGACTTTTTGTTTTCTTGTGGTAAGGGCCATTTGTTATAGGTTTTGCTCAAATCAGGTTGTTTTTAAGCCAGTAAAGACATAATTTTAAGTTTAAATAAAGCGTTTACATCAGGTGATTTGAAGTCTGCTAAGGAATCGAAGTAATTTGTGTAAAACTTTTGAAACAGTAGAAATAAAAATAAAATAATAAATTATAGTTATTAAATAAATAAAAATTCTTCGAGCTCGAGGCCAGTTTTTCCTTGTAAATAAATATTCTTTTATTCCATTCCAATATTTCGATTCTCTTTGAGAATCATCATCAGGGGATTTTAGTGAATTTTTATGCACCTAAAAACTTAAAATATATGTTGTGATGGTTTCGACATCTAAAACTGCACGAAACCATCATAACATATTTTTTAAGTTTTTATGTGCATAAAAATTTACTAAAATCCCCTGATGATGATTCTCAAAGAGAATCGAAATATTGGAATGGAATAAAAGAATATTTATTTACAAGAAAAAACTGGCCTCGAGCTCGAACAATTTTTATTTATTTAAATTGGAAAGGTCGAATAATAACAACTTTAATTAATTATAGTTATTTTTTATTCGACCTTTCCAATTTAATTATAAAAATAAAATATTTGAGCTCGAGGTCTGGATTTTTAAATTAAAATTCTTTCTTACTTATTTCCATATTTCGCTACTCATTGAGTGGCATCCTCAGAGAGTATAGTGAATTTTAAGTAAAAACACAAATTTTAAAATATTTTAACGTTTTTTGTAGCTAGTCATCATAAATAAAAAATAATTTTAATTTAAAAATCTAGGCCTCGAGCTCAAATATTTTATTTTTATAAAAAAAAAATAATTTTGTAGTAGTTTTTAAAATTGGAAAAAATAAAAAAACAAATGAAAAACTCCAAAAAAAATAAATTTAATTAAATATTTTTAAATTTTTTGTAATCTTCATAATATTTTCTAATTTAAATATCGAAATTTCCCATTTTGGAAATTTTCCCAAGGGGACATAATTAAAAATTTTACAGTTTTATACAATGTTGGCAATCGATACCTTTTTAATACCGTTATCCGTTTCAAAACCCTTTAAATTGAATACCGGTACCCATACCGAAACTCAGTTTTGGTATCGGATACTGGTATCCAAAACCCTTTTCCCTCGGTATCGGTACGTACCGGTATTGAAACGGTTTTTTCTTAAAAACCATATTTTTTTACAAAAAATAATAATAGAAAGTTTGTAAATTTTTTGGTTTTTGTAAATGAAAAATGGTACTCCAAATGCCTCACCGAAGTCTCATAAAAATCAAAAAAATCTTTCGGCACCCACATCGTGAATTAAATAAAAATTTAAAAAAAGCCACTTCAATCGCGATGCGAGAGCAAAAGAAAATTATTGATTTTCACGAAATTTTTATGGATTCATTTTGACACACAATAAAAATTTATTGGACCTTTTTCAGCTCAAATAAAAAAGAAGGGTAAAAACCCATACGGCCTTATATTTATGTACTAAAGACATAGGAAAATGTCCAGCAAAACCAGTCCAGTGCTTCAAAAGTTATGAGCAAAAGACTGAATTTCGGCAACGATTTTTCGTGAATTTTCGAGATAAAAAAACACGCTAACTTTCGAAAGACAATCCTGAGGATGCTTGGCATATATATTTGCCGTTCCCCTGGCCATGTTCGTATTGAATTTCAGCCAAATCGGTCCAGTGGTTCAAAAGTTATTAAGAAAACCGTGAATTTCAGATTGGTTTCACCTTAAATTCACTTGTTGAAAATACCGTTAAACCAGCTTTAAAAAAATTGATGAGTCACGAAAATATTTTACAAAGTATTCTTGTCACTCAAAACTGTTTTTATACTAAACCAAAAAAAAAACTTACACTCGAAAAAAAATTTACACTCAAAAAAAAAAAAATGTTGTCAATTTATTTTTTTTTTTTCAAAAATGACTAAAAAAGGTTTTTTTACCCAATATAAAATATTTCTAATTAAAATTGTTAATTGGATTCACGTTAGAAAATGAACTATCAAATTAGCAGGGCATTCTTCTAGTTTTTACAATTTTTTCTCAAGTTTTTTTTCGTTTTTTTATACTTTTAGTATTTTTTCGATAATACCGGTATTGACGTTTCGGTATCGGTAATACCGTAACCAATTCAACTCAAATACCGTAACCGATACCGAAATAAATAAAAAAACGATACCGATACCGTTATTCGTTTCGATTGACAATCTTGGTTTTTTACCATTCAACATGGGGATAAAGAAATAAAGGTTGAGGACCCCATAAAGTATAGAGTTGTGTAACTCTTTAACGAAGTAGTTCAATTGAATGATTCGCTCAATTAAGCTTTGTGACTTAGTTCATTAATATTCGCTCGTTTAGTTCTTTTTTTAGTTAATCATTCCTTATGTTTCTCATCTTTTATCATCTCTATCAGTAATTCAAACGCGGGCTTCTCAGATGCCATTTAGGATACTAACACCACCAAATAATTAAAAAAAATATGATCCGTAAGAATCTTTAAAAATTAACGTTTTTGATTTTTTTACGATAATTCAAAAACTTAAAAAAAATATATATTTATCGAAATTCTCAAAGAAACCCTGATAAAGTGGGGTTAGAAGCCCGAAAAATCAGATACTTTTGCTTTTATACCCTCCACTTAGTGATAGTGGGTATATATAAGTTTGTCATTCCGTTTGTAACTCATCGAAATATCGGTCTGGGACCTCATAAAGTATATATATTCATGATCCCCGATCGATTCTAAGACATTCTAGCGATTTCCGTCTGTCTGTCTGATCACGGACAAATTATTATACGCAGATGACTGAAACTTAACAAATTTATTGGAAGTTATCCCGAGAAGTTTGGTATTGCATTTGAGCGATATCGGTTCAGCGGTTCAAAAGTTATGAAAGAAAATGTAAGGACAACTAGAAAGTTTTGGTATATTCAACATAACCTAAAAATACAAAATGCTTTAATTCGCAGCTGTTGACACTTGTGAACAGAATTGATCAGCGAATGGTATTTAAACGAGTACAAACATAATTAAAAAAAAAAAAAATTTCGCGGAATTTTTTTTTGTTTTTGAAAATATTTTTTTTTACATTGTGGAAATTAATACATTCGGCAAAGCAAAATTTCACTGTTTTGCTTGTTTTTTAATATTTTTTGTAGTGATAAATAAATTAATTTTATGTCAGAAGAAGTTTAAAGTTGTGCACTTGAATCCAGGGCACTACGAAATGCCGTTTTTTTTTATCGGCCCGCTTCTTTTTGTAGGCGCGGATACAAAAAATAATAATAAATTTGTATAACTGTAGCAAAAAAAGCATACTAAATGAATTTGTAAACATTTATATCAAGGAGGAAGGTGTCCCCCAACGTCCCGCGTCTCAAATTTTTAACTCATTTTTATTTTTTATTTGTTTGCATGGTAAAAAGATTCGGCACAGCCGAAATTAATGCTCTCACTTATTTAGGCTAACTAGACCGACAAGCTTTTAAAGCTACCAGGTCCCTTAGGGAAAGGTTACCGGATCCTGGAATTCAACATTTCGCAAACTCAAAACTCTGGACTAGACATGGGCATGTAACTCACGCAGTAATGCAGAATCACGTGTTTTCCTATATAGTGTGAGTCACACGCCCATGTATACCCTGGACATTAGGGTTATGACTTTTTGCATTTTTTTGCAAATATAAAAATTTACCTGCCGTAGCCAAAAAGGCCATAAAAAAATATTAAGAATTGCATTTTTACTTTTTCGCTTTCATCAAAAAAGTTCCCGCACCAAACGAGATGAAATTTGGTCTATATTTTCTTAATTTAATTGAAACTAAGAGAATATGAGACCCAAACGATGCGTAGGAAAAGCTATTTAGGGTCAAAATGACGAATGCTTAATGGAGGGACTTTTTTGACTCCTTCAAGATTCAAATTTGGCGGTTTAACCCTTAACTGCATAAAGTTAACTATTTATAACGTCAATTTTGGCAGCATGAAGCTCCAAAAGTAAAAGTCCGAATGGCATTATTTTTATTCGTAATTGTTCACAAGATCTTTTTTAATATAATTCATTCATTGGAAGGGTTAAAATTATCTTATTTTTTAAAAATAGGACTTATAACATAAAATATCTCTGACTTTTTAGAAATTGCGTTTGGTGCGGAAGGTTTTTTTGCCAAAATGACTTGCAAATACGATTTTTAATATTAATTTTGTATGGTCTATCACGTGGTGATAGGTAAAAATTTTGTCAAAAATGAGTCATAACCCTACTGGACATCCTTCTTCAGTTTTTGTACTCCCTAAAGGTTTTTAAGTGACAGACACTTAAGATTTTTAAGTGACAGAATGCTGTCAATTTACAAAAAAATCTATAAAATATAAACATAGTAACTGAAATTGCCTGGCGCCCACCCAGGGGCACCAATAAGACATATTGAGGGTTTTCAGTTTAAAATATTTCTAATTTATTTTCCATATTTTTTGCATTCACAATAAAAAAATTTACAAAGTAGTTAAAAAAAAATACATAATTAAAGGGTGCTCTATAAATATAGAAACTCTACAAAATACATATTAAGTTTTATATAATTTTCAGTTCGAAAACAATTCCTTTCTGAAAAAATATTATGGAATTTTACTTAATTATTTTACTAGAAACTCAAAACACTCTTTCGATTGGCGCACAACCTGGGACCTAACATTTTTTGTGATTTTAATCTACATCCAAAGAAAGTTTTACAACATTTTATTAAATTGTTATTAAAAATGTTCTTATTATTTTATGAAATTTCATCAACATGAATATTTTTCATTAAAACAAAAACTATTTCATTATTTTTTGTGCAGTTATGCAAAATGTCATTTAAATCATAATTTTTTTTTGTCAATTTAATGACAATTAAAATTAATTGCGCGCCCAGTATTGAGCCTTAAAATATTTTGTGATGTCAATCCACATCCAGAGAGATCTTTGTAATTTTTCACCAGACTAGTATTAAAAATGTTCCATTAATTTATAAGCAGCCAAAAAAAAACTTTATCAACAGTGCAGAAATATACCGACATTCCTTAACAACATTTTCTTTCTGAAAAAGATTATGGAATTTTATTTAATTATTTTTTTTAAAAACTGTTTCGATTGGCGCCCAAAATCGGGCTTTTAAAAATTGTTCATCAAATTGATATTAAAAATGTTCTATTATTTTACGAATTTTATTGACAGGAATATTTTTCAATAAAACAGAAAATGTTTCATAAATTTATGTGCGGTCATGGAAAATGTAATTTTTTTTTTGACAATTTAATGAAATTTTAAATTAATTTGGCGCCCAATACGGGTCGTACACTGGTCCTACAATTTTTTTTTAATGTAAAGCCACATCCAGAGAAATCTTTGTCTAATGAAACTTTTCATCAAATTGATGTAAACAATTTTGCATAATTTTATAAGCCTACTTTAAAAAAAACTTTATCTACAGTGCAGTCATGCAATATGACATATACGTAAACATTCAGATTTCATAAAATCATGGAATTTTTTTTTTTTTTATCAATTTTATGAAAAGTTACATCAATATGTTACATTGAACGAAAAAATATATACATTTTTTTAGTGTAGTTCAATTGTTTGACCGATAATTTCTGTTAATTTGAGATCAAGGGCCTAGTTCGTTCAACTAGTAGTTCAGTTTAGGTTTTCGTTCAACACTTCGTAAATGATGCATGAAATATGACATCTAGGTGAACACTCAGATGTCATAAAATCATGTAACATTTATTTTATCAATTTGATGAAAAGTTACATTAATATGTTACATTGAACGAAAGAAATATAAACAGTCTTTTTTTCAGTGTAGTTCAATTGTTTGACCGACCATTTTCGTTCATTTGAGATAAAAGGCCTAGTTCATTCAACTAGTTCAGTTCAGGGCTTCGTTCAACAGCTCGTAAACGATTTATGTTGAGATCATGTCTGTTATTTTGAGGTTTGTTCAGAAATATATTGAAAATAGACACAAAAAGAGAATGGCATAATGAACAAAATAGTCGAACTAAAGTGATTTAACTCACGAACTAAAATAATAAAGTGAGTTGACGAACAAATCCGCTGATTAAACAAAAATACTTACAACAGCTGTAAGGAATGAGCTAGGTCTAATCGTTTAGTGAATAGTTCAATTGAACTAGTTCGTTCATGAACTTCACAACTCTAGTTAAGTGACTATTGCCAGCAAAAATAAATCGAGATTTTGGCAGCACTGCTACACTAAAAGAAACTTAAACAGTTTCTTTTAGTGTAGTTCAATTGTTCGACCGATCATTTTCGTTCATTTGAAATCTAAGGCCTAGTTCGTTCAACTAGTTCAATTTAGGAATTCGTTCAAAAGTTCATAAACGATTCATGTCGAGATCATGTCTGTTGTTTTGGGTTCTGTTTAGAAATACAAATATTTTAAAAATAAACCAAAAAAAATAGAACGGCATAATGCACAAAATTGTCGAACTATAGTGATTAAACTAAAATAACGAAGTGAGTTGACGAACAATTGAACTGATTAAACAATAAGACTCAAAATGGCTGTAAGGAATGAACTAGGTCTAACAGTTTAGTGAACTAGTTCGTCAGTGAATGGCGCAACTCTAGTTTACTGACTATTGACAGCAAAAATAAATCGAATTGACATTTTTCTTTGTTTTTAAACCAAAAATTTTCGATCGAAATTTAATTTTCTTTTTGTAATTTTACAAATTTTTTTCGTAGTTTTACAAATTTCCAAGAAGAATTTGTAAATTTAAAGTTTTATTGGTAAAAAGCTTGTTAAATTACGAAAAAGCTCGTAATTTTTACTTGGAATTCTCGTAAAATAGGAGGTAGCAAAACATCTAGTAAAGTTACAATTTAATTAGTAAAAAGCTTGTAAAATTACAAAATTATTTGTAAAAAGCTCATAATTTGATTTTACCAGTATGTATTTAATATTTTTCTTTGTTTTTTAACAAAAAAAATTTCGATCGAAATTTAAATTTTTTTTGTAATATTACAATTTTTTTGTAATTTTACAATTTTTTTTGTAGTTTTACAAATTTCCAAGAAAATTAAAAAAAAAAATTAGTAAATTTACGAGAATTCCTTGTAAATTTAAAATTTTATTGACGAAAAGCTTGTAAAATTACAAAAAAACATTCATAATTTTTACTAGGAATTCTTGTGAAATAGGAGAAAAGCTTGTAAAATAAAAAGCTCGTAATACCATTTTACCAGTATGTATTTAATATTTTTCTTTGTTTTTTAACAAAAAACTTTCGAAATTTAAATTTTTTTGTAATTTTACAAATTTTTTCGTAGTTTTACAAATTTTCAAGAAAATTTTTTCAAAAAAAAAATCTGGTAAATTTACGACAGTTCCTTGTAAGTTCTATTGCGCCAAAAAATGTAAATTTACAATTTTATTGGTAAAAAGCTTATAAAATTACAAAAAAAGCTCGTAATTTTTACTAGGAATTCTTGTAAAATAGGAGGTTTTAAAAAATTTAGTAAAGTTACAAGAATTCGTTGTAAGTTTTATCGCGTCAAAAAAGTTTTAAATTTGCAATTTTTTGGCAAAAAGCTAGTAAAATAACAAAATTATTGGTAAAAATCTTTTAAAATTACTAAGAATTCTCGTCAAATAAGAGGAAGCAAAACATCAATATTAAATTCAAAGGAATTCATATTTCGAAACTGTGTTCTCATGTTTCTAGCTTGTTTTTTTGTACGTACATTGATTTATGAAGGTAATCCTTTCGAAGTCTTAAAGTTTTTGAGCAAATCAACTTCATAGATTTCAAAGAAATTTTTTGAAATATCTTAAAAAAACCATCACGATTTTAAATACCAGTTCTCTATATTACCAAACAGTTGCATTCAAATTAATACATAGATTTTCAATTAAATTTTTGTCCAAAATTATCAGTTTCTCTGTAAATCTAGCAGTTTCAAATGAAATCTAGCAAATCAGATATAGATTTAATCACATTTTTATCCAAAATTATCAGTTTCTCTGTAAATCTAGCAGTTTCAAATGAAATCTAGAAAATCAGCTAGATTTAATCATATTTAAGAAAATCACCTAGATTAAATTAAAATCTAGCAAATCAATTTCTTTCAACTAAACTAGTTTTAACAAAGAAAAAATCTAGTTTTCTTCCATTAGATTTACTCCGTTAATGTAAACGCTCTATTATTATTTTTGGGGCATTAAATTATCGGAAAGAAATTATTTTTTTTCAAAAAAAATATTTCTATTCAAAAATTTTTTTTTTTAAAAACCTAGAATCTGTAATTAAACTCTAAATGGCTACTTATAGATTGAGATGGTGGTTCATCATGAGTAAAATCGAAAAATGTACGATTTGTATCAAATGTCGTATAATTGAGATCACTTTGGTGTGTGCCAGCGATTATAATGGGTTCCAATGTTTCCGTATCACAATTATGATCCGGATTATAAATACTACTAACAGTTGCCTCCACCGAAGTGCCAGCAAATGTCGAGTGATCACAGTAGCCCAAATGGGGTGAATGAGTCGAATGTTGGTTGATGAGCATACAACTATCGTCGCCAGAGCATGAAGGTATTGTCACCGTAGTTGGTATGGAGGCAGAGTGGGCAGCATTATTATCGTCAAGGTGGAATGTTGTTGAATCATCCTTTTTTACGCAGTGCCTAATACCGTTGTGTATTGCAATATTCATGGTTACAGTTTGTTGTAGAGGTAATGAAAACATTTGTGCTGGGTTATTATTCATATTGCCGCCGCCGCCGCCATTGCCGCCACTACCATGATGGTGTTGATGATGGTTGTGGTGATGATGATGGTGTTGGTCGCCTCCAACATTGTCTTTGTTAGCACTATTCTGTTGATTGGCGACAGCATTGTTGCTGTTGTTATTATTATTATTTTTACAATTAGCACTTGTGCATGTGGATGAGGAGGATGAGAGTGTTGTAAAACATTCCTGGTGGTGGTCTGTTTGCTGTTGTGTCGACTCATCGTCCATTCTAAGAATATCATCACATATATCTAAATTACTAGATGAATTTGCAGTCGACTGCAAGTCGTTGTTGTTGTTTAGAGTATCGCAGTTGAACATGGAAAACTTTAAATTTGAATACTGCTGCAATTGATCGGCAGCAGCATTATTGGATTGTGGCTGCTGGCTGGCAGGATGTAAATTGGCATCATTATTAACAATTGTACCACCACCATTATCATCCGCATCAAATGTGGAATCAATGAGATCATTAACATAACGTTGTTGGTGTTGTTGGTGGTGGTGTTGTTGGTGGTGGTGTTGTTGGTGGTGGTGTTGTTGTTGGTGGTGTTGGTGGTGTTGTTGTTGATTGTGGTTATGGTGTTGTTGTGTATTTTGAGTATGCAAGTCCGTGGAAGGATTTATCAATGTTATCATTTGGCCGGTTTTGGTGGTGTTGTTATTATTATTACAAACATCCGTTAAACCATCACAGTCTGTTGTTTCTTTCAATTCCATTGAGTTTTCAAAAAAGCTATCAGGATTCATTAATTTATACACTTCATCATCGAACTTTGTATCCGATTCCGTTTTAAATTGTAACGTACCAGCCGTTAAACTAGTTAAACCCGGAAGTCTTTGCAGATGATGATTGTCATCCAAAATGTCAACATGTTGCATCACATCATTCTTATTGAGATCCGAATTCAGATCATCTGAGGTGTAAAAATTGCTTGAGGTAATTATATAATCACTGGCAGTTGTTGTTGTTGAATTTAAAAAACCGCTGCCTATATCCAAATTGTGATGGCGGCGACCATTATTATGGTTGTCCACCATCACATCATCATCTTCATAATCTGTACTTTGATTAAGAGATTTGGTACTATTGTGTCTTTGTTTTTTAAATGGGGGCGTTGAGGCGTTGCTGGGATAGTTCATGGAGCTATTGGTAGCTGTGCTGCTAGTGGAATTTCTTTTAGTTTTTCGAGCAGTTTTTGTTGTAGCTGTACCTGAATTTTGGGATTTCTGTGAATTGGTTGACGACGAGGAAGAATTTAATTCACTAGTACTTTCATTGTGACCATCGCCGGCACCGGCCTTAGATGTACCCGAATTAGGTCGGCCAACTTTCTTTTGTGGCCGGTACTTGTAATTGGGATATTCTATCATGTGAAGTTTGCGTAGCTTTTCAGCTTCCATAATATAGGGCTGTTTTTCTTCTTTGCCCAATAGTTGCCAACGTCTGCCCAATTCTTTAGAGATCTCAGCATTGTGTAGATCAGGAGTTTTTTCACAAATTTTTCTACGTTCCATTTGACTCCAGACCATAAATGCGTTCATGGGTCGTTTAATATGACCTGGTGAATGTTTCTTGGTCTGAAAAGAGAGAGAGAGAGGAAATGAGGAAACAAATTATTAATAATGGTTTTTATAAAAATAATAAACTTTATAGAAGGTTTAATAATTAAATATTTTAAACAACTATGAGATTGTTGAGAAAATTGGGCATTTATGGGAAAGGACCGACGTTCCCTCTAGGAAAAAAACACATTGTAAAACGACAAGAAAAGTATGCAACATTTTATACCCTGCACTCTAGTTATAGAGGGTATATATAAGTTTGTCATTCTGTTTGTAACACCTCGAAATATTGGTCTAGGACCCCATAAAGTACATATATTCATGATCCTCGATCGATTTTAAGACGATCTAGAGATGTCCGTCCGTCCGTCTGTCCGTCTGACTGTTGAAACATGCTAACTTTTGAAAGACTTTACGAAGGCTCATCAAGTTTGCCATATACGTTGGGCATTTACCAGGTCAGGTTGGTATTGCAATCCAGCGAAATCGGTCCAGTGGCTCAAAAGTTATAAGCAAAAGAGTGAATTTCGGCAAGGGATTTTTTTTCAAGAATTTAAGGGATAAAACACGCAGTGACTTTCGAACGACAATTCTAAAAGTGCTGATATTTGTCGTTCCTCTGTCCCGGTTCGTTTTTAATCTCAGCCAAATCGGTCCAGTAGTTCAAAAGTTATAAGCAAAACTCTGAATTTCAGACTGGTTTCACCTAAATTTCACGTGTTGAAAACCCAGATTTTTAAAAAACAAACTTTAAAAACGATGATAAGCCACAAAATTACTTTAAAGAGTATTTTTGTCACTCAGAAATATTTTTACACTAAAAAAAAAAAATTACACTCGAAAATAATTTTACACTCAAAAAAAATTTTACGAGAATTCCTATTAAAAATGACAAGCTTTTTCGTAATTTTACAAGATTTTTACCAATAAAATTTAAAATTTACAACTTTTTTGGCGCAATGAAACTTACAGGGAAATCTCGTGCATTTACTATATTTTTTTTGTAAAAAAACCTCGAAAATTTGTTAAATTACAAAAAAAATTCTAAAATTACAAAAAAAAATGTAAATTCCGAACGAAAATTTTTTGTAAAAAAACAATTTTTTTTTTGTGTATAAGGATGCAGAACTCATTTTACTAAGGATGCAGAACTCATTTTACTACAAAGTTTCCAATATAACACCTAATTGTTATTAAACGTGTATTTTTGTTAAAAGTGCTGTGTAGGTAGTTTATCGAGCTTTAATTTAAGCTTAATGACGTCCAGATTGAGTAAATATTAAACGTGCTACGAAGGTTGAAATGGAAATTGAAATTATTGAAAGACGTTTTTTAGAAAATTTCTTAAAAATCTTTTTAGGTCGAATTTTCCCGAGCTCAAACATTAAAAATTTTAAAAATAGTCCAATAGTATATACTAGAGTGTCCCTTATTTTGGAAATGTTGGAAATGTTGAGACGGTACCCCCTCATTTTTTTCCTTTTGACTAAAAAATAACTCAGGAAAAATTTTACGCCCCTACGACCACGCCTTCCCTACGCGACGAGGCCGTAAAGAGCGGGGCCTTAAAAATCATTTTTCCATACAAAGCAAATCCGTTGCTTGTCAAAACTAAAAAAAAATATTTTTTAAAAAATTTTTACTGTAGGACCCCAAAAGCTCTAATTTTTTTTCGAAAAATTTTTTAGAACTGAAAGCCTTATCCCACCAAAATAAAATTTTTTGTCGTGAATAAGCTAACCAAGTAATATTATAATTAATAACAAAAAAATTTAAAATAAAAAAAAAATTTTTTGCTTTGTATGGAAAAATGATTTTTAAGGCCCCGCTCTTTACGGCCCCGTCGCGTAGGGAAGGCGTGGTCGTAGGGGCGTAAAATTTTTCCTGAGTTATTTTTTAGTCAAAAGGAAAAAAAATGAGAGGGTACCGTCTCAACATTTCCAACATTTCCAATATAAGGGACACTCTAGTATATACTCATTTATCAAATAATTTTTCAAAAAAATCGGATTTCTTCAACTGTGTTTTAAAAATGTTGGTTTTTGTTTGGGTCTTTGGAAAAATTATTTAATTAATGAATATTAACTATTGGACTATTTTTTAAATTTCTAATGTTTGAGCTTGAATAAAATCGACATAGAAATATTTTTAAGAAATTTTCTAAAAAAGGTCTTTCAATAATTTCAATTTGCATTTCGACCCTCGTAGCACATTTAATATTTACATAATATGAACTCCATTAAGCTTTAATTAAAGCTTGATTAATTACATGTACAGGACTTTTTACGAAAATACTTACTTGATAATAATTAGGTCTATTTTGAATGACTTTGTCTTGAATAGATTGCTAACTAATATCTTTCACACGAAATAAGCTGCGAGCCACCGTACTTATTTTTTTTGGCGCCCAACTGGGGGCCTGATAATTCTACTAAGTACATATCTGGTTTAAATTTGAAATGTATGAAATAGTACAAATTCGGTGTGCAAAAAAGACAGCCATTGTTATTTCTTTCAAAAGAGCTCTAAGCCCTTTAGTACTTAAGAGCTCTGCTTGCCAATATATTTTATTTTTTTGTCAATTTAGTTTATTATTTCAATTATATTTATCATTTTCAAATGTTTTAAATAAAATCAAAATTTAAGTGCATCATTGCAAAATTTTTTGTATATAATATTTAGACATTTCTATGTAGAAATACAAATTATTATTAATAATTATAAAAAAATAAGCTTAAGATAAGATTACTAAAAAAGGTCATTGACTTTGAAATACTTCATTGTCAAATGCTGCTTTCGTAAATTAATAATAATAATGAAAACAAAAACAACAGCAAATACAAATATAACATCACAAACTGCAATAAAAATAATACCAACAACTACAAAAATATACATATACTAAGCAAAACTTGAAAGAATGGAAGCTTTTTTTAAGAAAAGTTTTTTTTCGAATAAAAATTGTGGGTAAAATTGTTTTTTTTTTTTTACTTTTCCGTATTTTTATGGAAAAATTTTGAATATTAAATTAAATTTTTTCAAATTTCGAAGATTTTTTAATTATAAGTAAGCTTTTATTAACTTCAACTAAGCTTTTTTCAAATAAAAAATGTTGGTAAAGCTGCCAATTTTTTTTAATTTTCTGTATTTCCATTGAATTTTTTTTTTAATTTAATTTTTTTTTTAAATTTCAAAGAATTTTTTTTTAATAACAATTAAGCTTTGATAAATTTTAATTGAGCTTTTTTGAATTTTAATTGTTTTTTTTTTTTAATTTCAAATAGGCTTTTCTGAATTACAATTATGATCTTTTAAATTTCGCAATTGAGTTAAATCGTGTTTTATATTGGCCCGTACCATAGAAAAATAAAAAGTCTATTTTAACAAAAGCTTTATTTTAAATTTCAAATTTTCTATACATTTTTTGAAAGTCGATTTTTAATACAAAAACAATTTGTATGGAAATAAAATTAAAAGCTCATTTTAAATTTATTTTATTTTCTTGTGGTAAGGCTGATTGTTTTCAGACTTTATAACTGAATTTTTATTTAGTTCACTTTAATTTCAATTACGATTTTTTTTTAAATTTTAATTGTGGTTTATATTGTTAGACTTTTATATTTTATAACTGAATTTTTATTTAGTTCGATTGTAGTTCATATAGCTTTTTCAAATTTTAATTGGGATTTTGTTATTTTTAAGAAAGCTTTTCTGAATTCCAATGGAGCTTTTGTATATTTTAACAAAACTTTACTGAATTTTCCATGTGAACTCAAAATAACGTCTTGGAAACTTCAATTAAGCTTTTCTTAATATCAAATTAAATATCGAAAATTGACGTTTTAAAACCTTTGAAAGAATTAATTCTTTTAAATCTCTACCGACTAGTGCAAATAATATTTTTGTACATATATATAGAAACAGGCATAAAAATAAAAATTGATTTTAAATACTGTTTATAATATAAAAATAATAAAAATAGAACTTTTCCAAATTTCAATTGAGCTTTCCCTCTAACGAATAAATTCTTTTTAATCTCTACCAATAAGTGCAATACTGTTTATAATAAAAAAAAAACATTAAACCATTTTTTAAATTTCAAAGGAGCTTTTTTAAAATTACAAATGAGCTTTTCTAAAATTAAATTGGGCTTTACTAAATTTTAATAGTGTTTTTTTAAATTTCAATTAGGGTTTTCTAAATAAAAATTGAGCTTTTCCAAATTTTAATTGTGCTTTTGTGGTTTTCAAAAAATATTTTCTAAATTTCAATAAAGCTTTTGTAAAATTCAAGTAAGATTTACTGAATTTTTCTTAAGTTCTGTTAAATAAAAATAAAGCTTTTTTAAATTTTAATTGAGCTTTCCAAAAAATTTCCACATTAGAACCCCTTTAATTGACAATTGAGCTTTTCTAAGATTCAATTATGCTTTTGTGGTTCCCAAAAAAACATTTCTGAATTTTAATTAAGCTTTTGTGAATTTTAATTTAGCTTAACTGAATTCTACTTAAGTGAATAAAAATAAAGCTTTTTTAATTTTCAATTGAGCTTTAAGCCTAGTACTCTGTATTTAAGGTGAATATTTCACTTAAATTTTAAACGCCTCAAATCGGAATAAAAAAATTTAAAAATCAACAAAATCCCTCTAACGAATAAATTTTTTTAAACTCTACTAATAAGTGCAATACTGTTTATAATATAAAAAAAAATTAATAAACCTTTTTATATATTTCAAAGGTGCTTTTTTAAATTACAATAACGTTAAATTGGGATTTTCTTAATTTTAATAGTTTTTTTTTTTTTAATTTCAGTTAGGGTTTTCTAAATAAAAATTGAGATTTTCAGAATTTCAATTGTGCTTTTCAAAAAGCTTTTGAGATTCAATAAACCTTTTGTGAAATTCAATTAAGCTTTACTGAATTTTTCTTAAGTTTTGGTAAATAAAAATAAAGTTTTTTTAAATTTTAATTGAACTTTCCAAAAATATTCCCACATTAGAACCCCTTTAATTGACAATTGAGCTTTTCTAAGTTTCAATTGTGCTTTTGTGGTTCTCTAGTTTTTTGAATTTTAATTGAACTTTTGTAAATTTTAATCAAGCTTAACTAAATTTTACTTAAATTTTTTGTGAATAAAAATAAAGATTTTTAGTTTTTAATTGAGCTTTAAGCCTAGTAATCTGTTTTTTAAGGTGAAAGCTTCACTTAAACTTTAAACGTCTCAAAACGCAATAAAAAAATTTAAAATCAATAACTTTTGACAATTATAAGAAAGAAACGATGATAACAAAACTGAAATATCACATTTTCACGGCAATCAAAATTGTTTTGCATAATTAAAATGCGTGAAAACTTTTTCAACAATTTCCCTATAATTTCTCGCGTTGCCATTTTTTTTTTATATGGAGCTTGACAGATTTTTTCCCTTGAAATCGAACAGAGTACTATGCTTTAAAAAAAAATGTCACATTAGAACCCCTTTAACCCTTTCACGACCACAGACAAGTATACTTGCCAAATCGTTTTTGGCGATTATTTTGGTTCAGGTAAAAGATAGGGCAAATGTTCCAAAAGGTGAATTGTAGAGGAGTGTTATTGCAATAAAAGTCTAGTTTTCAGTTAGTCTCTAACTTTATCCACTTAATCACTTACTCAAAGTTTGTAAAATAAAAATCTCTATTTTAGGGACAAAAGGATCTAT
Organism: Pegoplata infirma; assembly: GCA_963921195.1. NCBI lineage: Eukaryota > Metazoa > Arthropoda > Insecta > Diptera > Anthomyiidae > Pegoplata > Pegoplata infirma. Next base: position 12,686,866 of record OY992538.1, on the reverse strand, counting down.
ACTTGTCAAGCGAAATTGGGGCCAAGAAGGGAGTTTATGGGTCCAAATTCTTATAGAATAAATACAATAGAGTTGCAGATCTTAAAAATCACAGCGAATAGCAAATAGCTTTGGCCAGAACTGCGTAATCGTCGAAGGGCAAAATTTTTCCCCATGAATAATGAAGGGTAAGGAGAGTAGTTAGGGGTTCAATTTTTTGTTTAGTTACTTTTATTAGGTCAAAGATTAAGACAATGAACAGAAAATCAAAATCGCCTCGGCAGAAAATGTATGGTCGTCAAAGGGTTAATTAACAATTGAGGTTTTCTGAGTTGCAAGTGTGCCTTACAGAATTTAATTTCATTTTTGTAAATTTTAATTAAGCTTTTCTAAAATTTCAATTGAACTTTTAAAAAAATTTCCAAGAAACTTTTTTAAATTACAATTGAGCTTTTCTTAATTTTAATTGGTCTTTTCTGAACTTTAATTGTGTTTTTCTAAATTCCAGTTAGGTTTTTCCTGAATAGCAATTGAGCTTTTCTAAGTTTCAATTATGATTTTGCAATTTTCAAAAAAGCTTTTTGTGAATTTCAATTAAGCCTTAATGGATTTAAATTAAGTTTTTGTGAATTTTAATAAAGCTTTTCTAAATTTCAATTGATCTTTCAAAAAAATTGCTACACTAGAACACCTTTAATAAACTATTAAGGTTTTTTTAGTTTTAATCGTGCTTTTGTGGTTTTCAAAAAAAGCTTTTTTGAATTTTAATAAAGCTTTTGTGAATTTCGATTACACTTTACTGATTTTTACTTAAATCTTAGTGAATTTTTATAAAGCTTTTCTCAATTTCAATTGAGCTTTCAAAAAAAATGCCCCTTAGATCCCTCTAATTAATAAATTCTTTTTAATTTCTACTAATAAGTGGAAAATTATTGCGTATATAAAAACGGACATAAAAATAAAAATTCATTTTTTGCAATTGAGCTTTTCTGAATTTCGGCTTTTTTGAATTTTAAATGTGTTTTTCTAAATTTCAGTTAGGGTTTTCTGAGTAACAGTTGAGCTTTTGTAAGTTTCATTTGCGATTTTGTGGTTTTCTAAAAAGCTTTTCTGAATTTCAATTGAGCTTTTGAGAATTTTAATTAAGCTTTACAGAATTTTACTAAAGTTTTTGTGCACCCCTTTAACAACAATTGAGCTTTTCTGAATTTCAATTGTGCTTTTTTGGTTTTCAAAAAAAACTTTTCTGAATTTCAATAAAGCTTTTGTGAAATTCAATTAAGACTTGCTGAATTTTGCTTAAGATTTTGTGAATTTTGAAAAAGCTTTTATAAAATTCAATTAAACTTTAAAAAAAATTGTTCCATTAGAATGAATAAATTCCTTGAAATCTCTACCAACAAGTGCAAATATTTTTTGTATATATAAAAACGGACATAAAAATTGATTTTTAAATACTGTTTATAATATAAAAAAAATCCATTAAAATGAATGTTAAATATTTACAGTACACAGTTTTCTTTACAGTATACAATATCTTCTCATTGGATAATAAAAATTTAATTCTATATACAAGTATTTAAGTAAATTTACACACTCCTAAGTGCATCCATGTGTTTTATTTTTTTCAAAATGAAATTTAAAATAAAAAAAATCTATTACAAATTAAAATCGCGTATTTGCAAATACATATTGTTCAAGAGATCTGTCATTTGTTTTCTTTTAAAAGACAATTATTTTAAATTTCATATTTAATATTTATTATTTGTTTTCTCGGAATAATTTTTCCGTAGTATAAAATTTTTTTTTATGGTCATTATACTTTTAGTGGGTGGTTGACATATGTAGTCAAGTCAGCAGCATGCATATTTTAACAAATTGCACCTGTGAGGAAATTGTGTGTAAAGAAATATATAAATCTACTGACAGCCAAGAATCAGACAGAAAATTTAACTCAATTCGTTTATCATCATCAACATGATAATCGTCAGTATGTCCAGGAAAATATTATTTTTATTACATATGCATGCTTTTTTTTTAAACATGCAAATGCTTATATTTTTTATATAGGAACAATAGAAAATTTAAAAAAAAAAAATATTTTATAAATAATAATATTTCATTTTAAAATTTATTATAATTTCCTTTTTTGAGAAAATCATTTAAATGATTCATGGTGATAATTGTTTATATGGAATTAAAAAATTAATAAATTGCATTTTATATCAGATTTAATGGAAAATTATTAAAAAATTAAAAAAATTCCTAGAAATACATATTGTTTCATGTAGTGAGTTTCATAATGGAAAAGTCGGCATTTAATTTTTAATTAAACCTTTTTAAATTTAATTAACCTTTTTAAGCTTTTCAGCACTTTAACTGGGCTTTTCTAAATTTCAATTGTGCTTTTGTTAATATTTTTTGAGATAGTCTGAATTTTAGTTGTGATATTATGAATTTCAATTGTATTTCACGAATTTAAGTTGATTTTTTTTTTTAATTTTAATTGTGATTTTTTAATATATAAATTCAAGTTTTCTAAATTTAAGTTAGGCTTTCAATTGAGCTTTTTTAAATTTTAATTTTTACCAGTATATCAAAAAAGCTTTTCTGAATTTTATTTAGGTTTTCAATTGAGCTTTTTAAAATTTTCATTTTAACCAGAATTCCATAAAAGCTTTTCTGAATTTTAATCAATTTAAACCAAGGTTGGCAATCGAAACGAATAACGGTATCGATATCGGTATTGGTATCGTTTTTTTATTTATTTCGGTATCGGTATCGGTTACGGTATTTGAGTTGAATCGGTTACGGTATTACCGATACCGAAACGTCGATACCGGTACGTACCGGTATTATCGAAAAAATGCTAAAAATATAAAAAACGCATAAAAACTTAATTTTTTTCAATTTTAATACTTAAACACGTATTTACGTATTTATTTTTAGCATTTTTGCTAAAATGGCCTTTAAAATGTGAAAAAAAATCAAAATTGCGTTTTCTTGGGGGTCAGTGGGGACGTTGCCGGACCACACCTAAAAAAGGAGGTAGACCGAGAAAACTGTAATTTTCTTATCCCCTTGATCAAAGTGCAGGACTTTGAAGTTATTCTGACATAAAAATGTTTAATTTGTTAAAGAAAAAAGTAAAAAAAAATGTGTAAAAAAAGTAGAAGAGTTAAATTCGACTGACAAGGAAGGTCTCCCTGGTGTCACCCGCCGATCTTTATGGAATTGGTTTTATTTTGTAGAGTAGAAACAATAAAGGGACACGTATTTTTTATTGGCCCAAATTCATATTTAGGGGGTGAAAATGAGGGGGTAAGAAACGGTAATTTTTCAGTTTTTTGTGTTTATCTCATATATTGTACAAATAAACCTATGTCATGTTATATACCAAATGAAAAGTCTTTGGAAAACCTATCTTCATGTGCAAAGATCGTGTCCAAACATGCACAACTTTTCGTCATATTGAGTAGAATGCCAAAATTGTTGGACATTTTTGTTAATAAGTCGAAAAAAATTCACTTTTTTTACACGTTGTTAGCATCTCAAGATAGGTATTTTAATTACCTTTAATTTGGTACCAAATCGTAAAGAACTGAAAAAGGTCAATTTTCCTCCCTTCAAATCGACCCCCCCCCCCCCCCTAAAAATAAGTTTGGGCCGCTAAATAAAATACGTGTCGAATTAATTTTCGTTCTGAACAACGTATCCAAATGTCATGAAGACCAGGGAGACTCTCCTTGTTAGCCGAATCCATGAATATCCACGGTGCACTTTTAAAGTGATAGTTAGTTTTCTAACTAAATATTTTATTTTGAGTAAAAAAACTTTTTTTAGTCATTTTTGAAAAAAAAAAAATATTACACCATTTTTTTTTTAGTGTAAATTTTTTTTCGAGTGTAAGTTTTTTTTTTGCTTAATTGTTAAAATATTTGTGAGTGACAAAAAAACTTTGTAAAATATTTTTCTGACTCTTCCATGTTTTTAAAGGTTTAACGGGTTTTTTTAACACGTGAACTAAAGGTGAAACCAATTTGAAATTCACGGTTTGCTAATAATTTTTGAACCACGAAGTCCAATAAATATTTAAAAAAATCCTTACGCACCCACATCACGGATTAAGGACTAAGGGGTGCGGAAAGTTTCTATTGAGAGTCTTATAGTGCGTTTACAGTGGTTTTCTAATCTAGCTTAAAGTAGATTGTGGCTCCAATCTAGTTTCAATCTACACTCAACCAAAAATCATTGTATTCCCAAAGAAAATCGCTGTAAATTCAACAGAAATCATTGTTGATTTTGACCCTACAAATATTTATGTTGATTTCAATAAAAATTATTGTCAGTTTTTGTAAAAATTGATCAACTCGTTTTTTTGTAAATCAACTCTTATTTTTTGTAAATTCAACTCATATTTTTGTTAATATAAGAAATTTTATTAATAAAAAAAACTTGTTGTTATTTGTTAATATTCTTTTATTAAGCATAAATCACAATATTTTTGTATTATCATCGGCTTTTTAAGCTGCAATGTTTGAAGATTTTCACAAAGATTTTCACACACACTTCGTTTATTCATGTTATGCACTCATAAGCCATTCTCCAGTTTTCTGATGATACCAAACAAAATCCTTAAAAAAAACAAAAAAGTTTTAATATAGTATGAATACATAAAGTAATCAATGTATTTTTTTACTTACCAAATATTTACAAATCAGATCCTATTTTTGTTTATTTTTATAATATTAAATATTTTTATTCGATTAGAGTTTTATTCTAGTTCGAGGCCCAAAAATATTTCTATTTATGATATTGTCATAATAGAGTATTTTTAATTTATTGCTTTAAAAAAGTTACTATCTCATAGTATGTCTGTACTGATCAGTTTCATCCCCACTAAAGGAATCTTCAGCAGACTTTAGAGAATCATCGTTGGTCAATCAAACATCAAACCAGACATAATATTTGATATATTTCCCAAGTTATATGAGAAGTAGAAGAAGAGGGCCTCGAACTAGAATAAAACTCTAATCGAATATATATACATATATAAAGGCCGAATAAATACATTTTATTTTTATGTACCTTTTGGTACTAAAAATAAAAAAACAACATTTAACACAAAGTTTAGTACGACTTATCCTACCAACACTATTGTTTGGTTAGGCACTGTTGTTATTGTAAAATAACAGCAACACATATATTAATAGTTACCGACGGTGATTTAATATATACAATTTTTGCTTTAAAAGAGTTATTTTTGTTGGAAAACAGATTTCGGACCTTCATAATAGTACTTCTCATATAACTTGGGAAATATATCAAATATTATGTCTGGTTTGATGTTTGATTGACCAACGATGATTCTCTAAAGTCTGCTGAAGATTCCTTTAGTGGGGATGAAACTGATCAGTACAGACATACTATGAGATAGTAACTTTTTTAAAGCAATAAATTAAAAATACTCTATTATGACAATATCATAAATAGAAATATTTTTGGGCCTCGAACTAGAATAAAACTCTAATCGAATATATATACATATATAAAGGCCGAATAAATACATTTTATTTTTATGTACCTTTTGGTACTAAAAATAAAAAAACAACATTAAATATTTTTATAAAAAACAAACACATAAAATAATTTTATAAGAGATAAACACGATTTACATTGCTACCAACTCACTCGTCACTCGTTAATAATAATAAAAAAAAAAAATGAACGAACAGGGTTGTTTTTTCTATTTTGATTTATCTATTGAATTCTGTATAAGCGTTGTAAAAAGTTGATTCAACTTTACTGATTATTCAACGATATCAACATTAATTTTTGTTGAATACGGCGTTATTCTGTAAAACTTGATCTACAATGGGTTTACTAATTTTTCTACTAAGATATTTCTATGAGTGTATTAGATTGCCCATACAAATTTATTTTTTTCAATCTAATAGTTTAGACTCTAATCGGCAAATGCAATCTGGTAAAGTTAGATACAACTCTGTATTTCTGTTATTTTCATTTTCCAACACTGAAAAACACCGACACAAAGCCTGCCATTTTGATGACGCCGCAAAAGTATGTTTATGCCGCCGAAATTGTTATTTGTAAACGCCGTCACTGTCCTTGTTAATCATACGGCGTCTAATTACCGTCGCTGTCTTTTGACGCAGTCACACACATTTATTACCAACTTGTTATTTTAAATGCCAATCCTAATCTTCTCAAATGTAAAAAATGCCAATGTAAACGGTACAGATTACAAAGTAGATTAAAATCGCACTTTACTAGATTAGAAATCCAATGTAAACGCACTATTAATGATTTCAAAAAAATTTGGTGAAAATCAATAATTTTCTTCTGCTCCCGCATAGCGTTTGAAGTATGATTTTTTTTTTTTGAAATTTTTACTTAATCCACGATGTGGGTGCCCAAAGAATTTTTTTATTTTTATGAAACTTTTGGGAGGCATTTAGAGTACGATTTTTCATTTACAAAAAGCAAAAAAATTAAAAATTTTCTGTTAATTTTTGTTTTTGTAAAAAAACATGTTTTTTTTAGGAAAAACCGTTTCAATACCGTTTCAATACCGGTACGTACCGGTACCGAAGGAAAAGGTTTTTGGATACCGGTATCCGATACCGGTATCCAATTTAAAGGGTTTTGAAACGGATAACGGTATTGAAAAGGTATCGATTGCCAACATTGATTTAAACTGTTCTTAAGTTGGCTTTTTTCAGATTTTTAATTGGGCTGTTCTAAACTTCATTTTATCATTTCTGAATTTTGATTAGTCATGTAAGAAGGTACTTCGAAATAATTTCAAATGAAATAGTTCCCAATTAAATAAGTCCCAGGAGATACGAATTAACTTTCAACTTTAAAAAATGAAATAAGTCCCAATATTTGGGACAAAAAACTGAAAAAAACTCCCAATAAAATAAGTTCCCATTACAATAATTATGCTCATTATACTGGTTGGTCATAGTCCAAAATATGTATACCAGACCACTGTGCAATTTATTTTTTTGGCCTTAAAACTTTTTTGCGTAGCCGGCCTTTGGCCGAGCTTAGGAATTAAAAAGTTCTTGCATTAAACCCACCTTCTTCTCAAAACAAAGCTTTTTTTTGGGCACACAAAAAAAAACCTTGTAAAATAACAAGAAAAACTTGTAACTTTTATGTTTTGCTACCTAGTATTTGACAAGAGAGTAAATCCATATCAACATACCAAAAAAAAATGAATTTTTGACGTCCATCGACCCAAATTTCATGAAACTCGGTATATGTGTTGGGACTTACTCAACTTATGCTCAAACAAAATTTAAGACTTTTGACTTCCGTAGTTTTGGAAATATGACGTTTCAAATTCAAGAAAATCTTTTAAAAGGTAAATTACAAATATTTATATCTCGAAAAGTATTTGAGGTATATCACTTCCAGATAGCTTTTTTTAAAGGCAAAATCATCACCTTTAAAATATCATTTTGCAAAAATTTTTATTTTGGGATCTTTTTTGTGTTTCTGCACAATTTGCGATTCGCAAAAACATATCAAAAAAAGCGACATTTTTAAAAATCTGAAAAAAATATATGTTAAAGGTATGAGTCCTACCTACAAGCTCTAAAAATTTCGCGTTGGTGAACGTATTAAGTCCAGAGATATTAATAAAAATGTCTTGACAATTAGGATTTTTTTTTAAAATCTCATGAATATTTAATTACTATTTTTGAATATTTTTGCAAATACATAAAATAAAACGGTGAAAAAAGTAAAGTTGATGGCACACACGAGTACTACACATGAATATATTGTAACATAACTTTTTATCGATTACACTACTTAACAAAAGTCAACTTATTTTGCAGAGACTTTTAGAACACATTTTGAAAAGTATTTGGCCTACACGAATCTGTCATCATAAACATTTTATCAAATTGTCTTCTGGACATATAGGCCTATTTTACACACTAAACCCTCAAACCCAAGAAGAAACGTAATAATAAATGTTTAACACTGACATACCTCATATTTTTTGTTCGATTAATATTTTTGTATGCTTCAGCTGCAAAAACTAAATGGGCAAATCACGAGAACGCGATTACATAAAAATGGCAATGGATTCGCGTTTAGTGGATTCACGTTAAAGAGGGCAAACGACTTAAGAAAATGTATTTTAAACAATGAAAATTAAAAAAATAAAAATATTAGGGAACAAAGTATGTGCAAATAATATTTGCAAATTTTGCTCAAAATTTAGATTTTTTGCACATATTTTCGCATAAACTCAATGAATTTTGAAATAATATGCACTTTTAATAATTTTCCAATATAAAGTCATTCGTTGGTTTTTATGGGCTGGGACCGCAAAAGAGGTCTTTTCTCGAAAAGGCGATTTGATAAAATTTTTATGATAACAGATTCGTGTTAAAGAGACCAAAATACTTTAGCAAATGTAATCTAAGAGTCTGTGCAAAAAAAGTTAATTTTTGTAGAGTAGTGTAATTGATAAATATTCATGTTATATTGTAGCTATGTGTAGTACCCGTATGTACCATTAACTTTACTTTTTTCACCGTTTTATTATGTGTATTTGCAAAAATATTCAAAAATTAAAACTTAATATTCATCAGATTTGATAAAAATTTACTACTTGGCAACACATTTTTATTCATATCGCTGGTCTTAATACGTTCACCAACTCAAAATTTATACAGCTTGTAGCTAAGATAGTAGCCAATAACATATATTTTTTTCAGATTTTTAAAAATGTCGCTTTTTCAGATATATTTTCGCGAATCGCGAATTTTGCAGAAATAAAAAAAATTCCCAAAATAAAAATTTTTGCAAAATGTTATTTGAAAGGTCATGGTTTTGCCTTTAAAACAAGCTATCAGGGAGTAATATAGCTCAAATACTTTTGAAGATATAAATGTTTATATTTCATCCTTTAAAAGATTTTCTTGACTTTTGACACGCCATATTTCTGGAACCACGAAAGTTAAAGGTCTTAAATTTTGTCGGAGTATAAGTCTTATTAGTCCCAACATATACACAAAGTTTCATCAAATTCGGAGACATCGAAGGAAATCAGGGGTTCATGTTGAAAAATTTTAACTCAAGAATTCCTTGTAATTTAACAAGCTTTTTACCAATTATTTTGTTATTTTACAAGATTTTTACCAATAATTTTGTTATTTTACAAGATTTTTACCAATAAAACTGAAAGTTTTACAACTTTTTTGATACGATAAAACTTACAAGAACGTTTCGTAACTCTACTACATTTTTTACTACCTCGTATTTTACGAGAATTCTTAGTAAAAATTACAAGCTTTTTTTTGTAATTTTACAGGCTTTTTACTGATTAAATTGTTAATTTACAATTCTTTTGGCGCAATTAAACTTACAAGTTATTCTCGCGAATTTACTTGATTTTTTTTGTAAAAAAACCGTTGAAATTTGTAAAACTACAAAAAAAAATTTAAATTACAAAAAAAAAATGTAAATTTCGATAAAAAAATTTTTGTTAAAAAAACTAGGAAAACTGTCAAATATTGGGAAAAAATGTAAATTTCGATAAGAAAAATGTTTGTTAAAAACAAAGAAAACTGTCAAATATTGGTAAAATGGGATTACGAAACTCTTCCTAGTAATGAAGTTTTTTTTGTGTGTAGAAAAAAAATAACAACAATTGGAAGTTCAAAATTTTGAAAGGGGCGTTTGGGGACATTAGGCATTAGGGTGAGGGACATTGGGGATCACCTTCAATCTTGCAATAAAGGTTTAAAACTTAATTTTTTGTGTTTTTTGCACTTAAGTAATATAAAACAAGAAAGAAAGTTATAGTCGGTCAAGACCGACCATATGATACCCTACACCAGTGTTTTCCGGAAAATAGGTCCCAAGTCCAAACATGGACAGATTAGATCTGTCCTTTGTTAGATCTTTATTTAGTGTAGAGAACACACACAGTTCAAATTTTAGTGGAATTGGTTTATTTTTTGTCAATAGACCGATTTAACTGAATATCGGTCGAAATTTTTATATGGGGGACTAAGTCCAGAAATGGTCCAATTATATTCCGATTCGATTAGGTTACTAAAGTACATGTTTAACACCTAAAAATAAAATTTTTATCAAATATTTCCATTTTTATGAATTTTTAGGGAATTATGTGAATATCTGGAGGGTGGTTTGTATGGGGGCTACCAGAAGGACTGACCCGATCCCTTTGAAACTTGGAATGGTGGTTCGTGCTTACAAAATTTGATTATCTGCTAAATTTCAAAGCGATATCTATTATAATACGGTTATTATAGTCATTTAAGCCGAATCCAAAGGGGCCTTTGTATGGGGGCTAGATCTTAACATAGACCGATCTTCTCCGATTTCAATAGGCTTCGTCCTTGGGCCAAAATATGCTTAAGTTTCAAATTTCAAGTCAATTGATTGAAAATTGCGACCTGTATCGTGCTTAAACCAATAGATGGACAGACGGACGGACGGACAGACGGACGAACGGACAGACGGACGGACATCGCTAAATCGACTCAAAAAGTTGTTCTGAGTTGATCGGTATACTTGAAGGTAGGTCTAGGACCAATAATTATACCCTATACCACAGAGTGGTGTAGGGTATAATTATGTTTATTTAAGTTATCATTTTTTATAACCACGCCCACAAAAGGGGTGGGCGTAAAAACAACATATTTCCTAATCCCCTGGGTGAAGGACTCTGAACTTCTTGTGATATTAAAAATTTCATTTGTTTAACAAATATACAAAAACACTTGTAAAAACAAGTAAGAAAATTATAGTCGGTCAAGACCGACCATATAATACCCTAAACCAGTGTTTTCCGAAAAGTGGATTTCAAGTCCAGTTTCCAAAAATGGAACTTTGTATTGGACGTTTGTATTGGGGCTAGGTCAAAACATGTACCACTTTTGTTTTCCAATTTCAAGAAGCTTAAGATTCAATTTTCAGCCAAATTTATTGATAATTGGGACCTGTATCGTGATTACAAAGTTTACATTGAGAGACGGATGGACCAACGGACGGACATCGCTAAACCCACTCAAAAAGTGATATTGAGTTAATCGGTGTTTTTGAAGGTACTTTTTTCTAAGAAAGTACTAAATTTTTTCAAAAAATACTTTTTAGGAAAAAAGTACTTTATTTATTTTTCCTAAAACATTACTGTTTTTCTAAAAAAAAGTACTGTTTGTTCTAAGAAAGTACAATTTTTTCTAAAAAAGGACTATTTTTTCTAAAAAAAAGTTATATTTCTTCTAAAAAAGTACTATTTTTTTCTTAAAAAAGTATTTTATTTCTTAAAACAATTATTGAAGAAAACATCTGAAATGTGCCACGAGCCCCTAACTGGCACACGGCACATGTGCTCTTGTATGGCACAAGGCACATTTTAGATGTGACATGTACCGGTAGAATGGCACATGACACATCTCAAATGTGTCGTGTGACATACTAGGGCACACGTAACACATTTAAGATGAGCCCACATGCTCATGTGTGCCCTAGGCCCATGTGCCATTCTTAACCTGGTCTGCAGTAATTGCCAAGATGCGTGAATTTTCAAATTCTCGGAAAAGCCAAATTTTGTATTAACAATTAGGGAAAATGGGGTTCCTAGATGTGTAGAAGGAAAACTTATGGTACTATCTTGTAAAACTTTCATTTGTTTCGCTCTATCTTGCGTAGTTGTCAAGATTTCGCCAATTATAGTTTTTGAGATGTTAAGACAAATTTACTAAAACTGGAGGAAAAAGGATAAAATTATATGAAGATATGTAAATATATGAACTAATTGGTAGTAAATTAGGTCATAAAACTGAATTGGTGAACTTAATTTTGTGTGAACATAGTTTTAAGAAATAAGTCTTAAAAATAGAGATTTTTTCATAGATTCGAGAAAAATTTCTGTGGCGGTTAAAATTTTGTATCCGCTAATCTTAATTTAGATTAAAATCATCTAAAACGTTTTTTTCTCATAGTTAGAAAAATTTCCTAAATTTTAGTAGAATTTTACTAAATTTTAGTAAAATTTTACAAAATTTTTTTTTAGAAAATTCAAGTACTAGATTTGAGGAAATTTTTTCCCAAATTTTAGTTAAGCTTTTTTGAGTGTGTGATCATCTATAACGTTTTTTTCTGACAGTAAAGAAATTTTCCCACACATTAGTAAAATTTTACTAATGTTTTTTTAGAAATATCATGTACTAGTTTTGAGGAAATTTTTTCCTGAATTTTAGTTAAGCTTTTTGTGAGTGTGTGCCAAATTCCTTGTAACTAAAAATTTAAATATTTGTAAAGTGTATATAAAACACTTTGAAAAAAAAAAACAAAACTCCACTAATGTCTCATGATTTTTTAACACAATTTTGTATACATACTCGTATTTATTTTCATCACCCAGTGAAATTGCTTTTACAAAAATTGTAAAATCTTGTTTCCAAATAATCAAATAAGGCTGAATTTGTCATTAATACATAAATCTTAAGTATTCGAAATAAGAATTTGTAACGGTTTTGACACAAACAGCTTGTCAGTTTCTTTTTTTTTTTTTGTTGCGGTTCTTAATATTGCGACTTTAATTAAAAATTTACACATTTACAGTTTTAAATAAAACAAAAATATAAAAAAATAAAAAAAAATCTTAATTTGAACGAGCCCATCTGTATCATCAACGACAATTTCTGGTATTTTGTATTATTAACAAGAAATTTAAAATTATTTTTAAACTTTAATAACAAAAAAAAAGACAGAATTAAACATGACCATAATTTGAAGTTGATTGTAAATTAATTTCAATGCGTTAGGGGCGGGGAAAAAAGAAGGGGAGATTAAACTTTAAGTGATAGAGAGTTTGGTTGGGTAGTCTATATTAAAAAATGGGTGACTGACTTACTAAGGCTGGGTTTTTGAAAATTCCGAATCCAAGGGATAGAAGGTGTAGTTTGGTACTTTTTTATATTACCAGAAATGTAGGAAAAGTACTTTTTAGAAATTCCGATTTTAAGGGGCAAAGGTGTAAAAAAGTGTACTTTGGTACTTTTTTTATATATCCAAAAATCCTAGAAACTTAAAATTTTGAATCTAGGATTATCGAAAAAAGAAAAACTCGAGAAATAATACTTTTGGAAAATTCCGTTTAAAAAGTTAAAGTACTTTGGTACATTTTTCTATCTTTCGAAAAAAGGTTATAGAAACTTGAAATGAGGGACCTCCAGCCGAATAAAAAATTTTCTGTACATTTTGGAAACTCCGATTTTAATGGGACAAAAAAAGTAAAATATTGTACACACTTTGATACTCTTTCTATCTCTTAAAATATAAACTTGAGCGTCCAACCTGAATCAAATTACGTCGCGTAAGGCGTAACGCCCAATAATTTTTCGTTTCTAATATTTAAATGTGAGTTACCTAAATCAAACGGACGTAAAAATTTCAAATTTGATGTGTTTGTTTTTGTTTTTTTTTTACGTCTTGCGCTACGCATTTGATTCTGGTTCGACCCTGAAATGGGAAATGTAGGATCATTCAGCGAAAAAAAAAAATTCTGACAAAATTAATTAATAAAAAATTTTCGATGGTAACTTTGTTACTTTTTTGATCCGGATTCCTATTCCAAGGGGCAATAAGGGGTTAGTTAATGTAATTTGGTACTTTTTTATCTTCTGAAATAATGCTTATAGAAAATTTAAATTTAAAATGAGGAATCCTGCAGTAGAAAAAAAACATTCTGAAAAAGTACCTTTTAAAAGTTCCGATTTTAATGCAGTCACAAGGGTAAAAAACTGTACTTTGGTACTTTTTCTATCTGCTGAAATAATAATTCCAGAAAATTGAAATATGAAATATGGGATCATCCAGCTATTAAAACATTCTAACAAAATTATTTAATAAAAAAATTTCAATACTAAGAGGGTAAAAGACGTAATTAATACTTTTTTGATCTCCTGAAATAATATTTTTAAAAACATAATTTTTAAAATGTAGTATCCTCCACCCTAAGAGAAAAATGCTTCATAATATTTATGACATGGTTTCATACATGTTTTTGTCATAAAATTTCATTATAATTATGAAACGTTAATAAATATGATGAAGTTTTATGAAAAAAGTCTATGAAATGCACATTATAAAATATCATGATTTCATAAAAAAATTCATAAACGTGTCATGTGATTTATAATATGATTACGAAATTGGGGCAATAGAATTATTGCTCCTGACGCACAGTGATTCGTTCCCATATATCGAGTGGGCAAAAATAGAATATTGGTCGCAGATTTCTGAAATTTGGTACACAAGAATTAAATTATCTAATCAAGAAAAAAACGAGTTTTTGGAAAAATCGGAGCAAGGACACACCTACCCCCCATATATCCTGAAATTTAAATATGTGATTAAAACTACAAAAATAGTCACAAAATTCCCAAACTTTGTCAATGTTTTCAATTTTGATATAGTATTTTATGTGTAAATTTTTTTCTATATTGAAGCAAGGACTCGTGTGGCTGCCATATATCCTTTTTCTTAAAAATATTGTAAATCGCTCAAAAATTACTCGATACCCTTGAAATTTTTTGTAAAAATTTGAATAAGTGATGTCAATGTGTGTGCCAAATTTCGCTGAAATCGGTTTTGTAAAACAAAAGTTATTTATATATCCTTTTTAAAAACTGCAATAAAGTGTTAATATAGTTTAATCACAAAAATAAAATAGAAAGACTTGTCAACGATTTTCCAAATTTGGTACGCAGGCACAAAATTAATTAATAGAAAAAAAAATAAAAATTTTGAGCAAATCGGTCGAAGGACATTAGTACCTGTCGTATATCCTGAAATTTAAAAGTGGAGTTTTAGCCACAAAACTTGATATAAAATTACTTAACTTAGTTATTGTCTTAGAAATTTAGATAACTATCGACGTACAACTTTTGTATTTTAATCAGAACTACAACTTTTGTATTTTTATCAAGGACCCGCGTGGCTGCCATATATCCTTTTTCTTGAAATCGCTGTAACTAGTTTAAAAATCTTTCAATTGGTATCAAATTTTAAATATAGATTAGATCTAATGGCGTCAATAAGTGCGCCAAATTTCGTTGAGTTGCTTGCAGTAACAAAAAAGCTGTTAATATACACTGAAAAAAAAGACATAACTAAATTTAAGGAAAAAATGTCTTAGAAAATTTATCATAAATTTTTCTAAAATTTAGTTAAATTTAACTTAAAAATGAGAAATTTTCTTAACTATGAGGAAAAAATTTTAGTTCATTTACTTATAATTAGTTCAAAGTTTTCTTTAAATGGATTTTTTAAATATTAGGAAAAAAATTCTTACAGTCAAAGAAATTTTCCACAAATCTAAGAATCGTATCTTTATTTTTAAGATATATTTCTTAAAAAACCATTTAGTTCAAGTTTAGTTAAAATTTACTAAAAAAAACATCATCGTATTTCTCTTCTTTGAATTGAGGAAGTGTACTTCTTAGAATCTAGTTAATAACTTCTGAGAATTTAGTAAATAACTTCTTAGAATTTAGTTAAAAATTCAAAATGGCGATATCTCGAAAACTAAGCGAGATAGAGCAAAACGGATGAAATTTTCAAAAGAAAGACTACAAAGAAAAATATGGAATAGCCTAGCTCTGCATATCTGTCGGGGTCTCAAGACCCTAATTTTAGATCTAAATTTTGAAATTCCCGAGATTTTATATATACACATATCGCGGTAAATACTGCCAATACGAGAAAAAGTCCAACGGCATTTTTTTAGCTCTTGACTCGTAGAACACTTCCGCAAAATACCCGAAAGCCCTCCGATTAATAGTTTTTGAGTTATCCGGTTTTTAAGATTCTCAAGACCCTATCAGGCCCCTTTTTACCGTATCTCAAAAACTAAGCAAGTTAGAGCGAAACGGACACAAATTTTGGGTCAAAATCTATGGGGACCCTTAAAGGATCCAACGGGGTCTCGAGTTAAATGGGGTCCGAACCCATGGGTCCAGGGTCAAGACCCAATCTATTTCTAAAATGTGAAGTATAATTTTTCCCATTTTCTAGTTAAAATTGGCTTAAAATTAAATAACTTTGTTTTCCTCATTTTTGGGAAAATTATGAACTAAAACCAAGAAAAAAAATCTTTGGAGCCAAATCATTCCCTCTTTTTCTCAAAATTGAGTTAATTTTCCCAGATTTTAGTTCACTTTTTTTTTGAGTGTATCCTTTTTTTTAAATATAGTCAAAAATATAAAAATTCATAATAACTGCAAAAACAAAACATTCGCAACACTTATTTCCTATTGCATTACAAAAATTAATTTATTCAAAATAAGTTAAAAGTAAACTCGTTTAATACTTGATTTATTTCTAAGTATATAACCCGTTAATAACAAAAAACTTAAAAAAAAATTTTGGGTACTTCAAATTTTTATTTTTTTTTTTTCGTTTTTTCAAAAACTTAGTTATTTTTATTATTTGATCGTATAGAAAACAGTCCAGGATGTTAAAAAAATCAATAAAAAATAATTTTTAAGTACGAACTTTTTTTATGTATCTCAAAAAAAATTTTGGCTTTGATTTGGGATACCAACGAAAATCAAATACTGGCTTTAAAGCAAAATGGCCCACTGTATACTTATTTTATCGAATTATTTACTATAAATTTATGGTATATAATACAATAAATCCTTTTATATAAAAAAAACACTAAAATGTTGATGTATTTTTTAAATTTATTTACAGTAAATAAAAAAAATAATAAAAAAAAATAATCAAATTTTTGATTTTTTTAAAAAAAATTTTTTTCAACTTAAAAAAAAAACTTAGTTATTTTTATTTTTTGATCTTATAAAACATAGTTAAAAGTACAAAAAAAATAAAAAACAAAAAAATTTTATTCACGAACTTTTTTTATGAAGGCCATTAAAATTTGGTGATTTTGGGGATTTTAGTAAAAGTCGTAGATAACTTTTAAAGCAAAACGGCCCACGTACTGCATAATTTTTTTCTGATTTTTTATTATATTTTTACAGAATACTATATAATATATCAATGTGTAAAGAAAATATACTTAATATTGGATTTTTTTTGTAATATTTTTTCCATTATTAATATAGCTTTTGAAAAAAATTAAATAAAGACACAAAAAAAACCTAACTTTTTTCCAACTTCAGACAAAAACTTAGTTATTTTTATTGTTTTCCCTTATAAACCATAGTCCGAGCTATCGAAAAAGCGAAAAAAAAAAAAATTTGACTCACGAACTTTTTTTATGCATTCCAAAAAAATTTGTCAATTTTTGGGGATTCGGTAGAAAAAATATAGATTTCAGAGCATTGCAAAAATGTATTTTAAGATAAATTCTAAAAAATTGCAAATACAACTTTTAGCAAATATATTTAAGTAGCTTTTGCAAAAAAAAGTTCATTGATTTCTTTAAAATTCGATTTTTAATAATTATTTTAGTAAACCTATAAAAATCAATTTTTAGGTTTTAACACAATAGCGTTAAATTTCCATACTTTAGCGCCCTCTTGTGGCAACATATGGCTTCTTAAAAATCAGAAAAGCACATATTTGTTTTAGTTTACTATTAAAATATAAAAATACAAAAAATCATCAACATTGAAGACATACTTCTTTTTTTGATTTTTGCCAATGAAACGAATCACTGTGTGACGTCTATTTTTAACATTGTATTCCTTATTTTAGTTTTTCCAATGTAAATCTCATTAATTTTATTTCTAAAAAAATAATGCATTTGCTTTATTAATTAAACAATTCATAAATACAATGAAACGTTTTCATAAATATAATGAAACTTGTCATTAAAGTTCATCCAATATAACGGTTTCATAAATATTATGAAATATTACATAAATACTATGAAACATTTCATAAAATAACACTTTATTTTAAGTATTTCAGTATAAATATGTAACTATTTTATTGTACCAATGAAGTGGTACTTATAAACTATGATGAAATATTTATGAAATTTTTTATTACATTTATGAAACATTTCATAATATTTATACAGAGTTTTATAAATGTTTATGAAATTGTACTTATTATATTTCTGAAAATTTTCATAAATATAATGAAAAATTTCATAAATATTAACCCTATGAACAATTATGAAACTGGTTCATTGTATTTATGAAAATGTTACACTGGACGAACTTTAATGAAGATTTTAATTATATTTATGACAGTTTTCATAAATGTAATGGAGCTTTTTTTTGAGTGCATCGGAACAAAACATTCTGAAAAATGACTTTAAGTGGGTAAAAAGGGGTAAAATATTATTCTTTGATACTTTTTGATTTCCTAACAGAATAGTTTCATAAACTTGAACTTTTTTTATATAGGGTCATACTGCAAAAAAAAAACATTCTGAAAGGAGTAGGTTATGAAAATTTCGAATCGATAGGGACAAAAAGGGGGGGGGGGAAATTTGTACTTTTTTTATAACTATTTGTCTTTTTATAAAATTTCATCAAAAACTCTAAACTTTGATTGTCTGATTTAACTCAAATTAAGTTTAAATGAAAGTATGTCTCAAGCTTTAGGAATTAGTTAATGGGAAAAAATATTGAGATTTTTTGTTTTAAATTTCTTAAAAGTAGAAAGAAACCGCCTTTTTTGGACTAATTTCCAATTTTCCACCAAAAACTCTAAACTTCTGCCATGGGTTAAATTGTTCTGATTTGCCAAATCGAATTAAGTTTAAATAAAAGTTTTTCAAAAGCTCTATAAAGCTCTGGTCAATGGAAAAAAATTTCAAGATTTTTTGCAAGAAAAATTCTGTAGCAAAAATCTGCTATTTTCGGAAATTTGTTGAAAAATTTTAAATGCCAATATTTCGAAAACCACATGACCGATTTCAGAAGTTTTTTTTTTATATTCGAATTCAGAATGCCAAAATTAATAAAAAAATATTATATTTATAATTTTTTTATACCCTCCACTCTAGTGATAGAGGGTATAATAAGTTTGTCATTCCGTTTGTAACACCTCGAAATATTGGTCTAAGATCCCATAAAGTAAACATATTCATGATTCTCGATCGATTTTAAGACGATCTAGCGATGTCCTTCCGTCCGTCTGTCTGTTGAAAACACGATAACTTTTGAAAGGCTTTACGAAGGCTACTGAAGTTTGGCATATATGTTGGGCATTTACCTGGTCGTGTTGGTGTTGCAATCCAGCGAAATCGGTCCAGTGGTTCAAAAGTAATGAGCAAGAGACTGAATTTTGGCAAGGGTTTTTCATGAATTTACGAAATAAAACACACGGTAACTTTTAAACGACCATTCTGAGAGTGCTGAAGTGTGGCACATATATTTGTAGTTCTTCTGTCCCGGTTCGTTTCAAATTTCAGCCAAATCGGTCTAGTGGTTCAAAAGTTATAAGCAAAATCCTGAATTTTAGATTGGTTTCACCTAAAATTCACGTGTTGAAAACCCTTTAAAGATGTTTTAAAAACAATATGTAAGTCAGAAAAATATTTTACAAGGTATTTATGTCACACAAAAATATTTTTACACTAAAACAAACAAAAAAATACACCCAAAAAAATGTTTACACTCAAAAAAAATTTTACACTCAAAAAAAAATTAGTAAACTACTTTTTTTTTCAAAAATTAATAAAAAAAAGTTTTTTTACAGAAAATAAAATATTTCTAACCAAAAATGTTATTTTTTCACGTTAGAAAATTTACTATCACTTAAAAAGGGCATTGTGGAGGGTCGAATTTAACTTTTCTACTTGTTTTGTAAATCAACTAATATCCTCCTAATAAAACTTTGTTGTAAAATTACAGTTTTTTTTTTGTAAAATAACCTTTTAAAATGGTAGAATAAAATTACGAAAATAAATTTGTAAAATTACTAATAAAACTGTAGTTCTCGTTTGAGCAAAGTACAATTTTTTTTGTTAAAAAATAAGGAAAATTGTTAAATATTGGAAGAACGGGATTACAAGGCATTTTACCAGGCGTTTTACCAGTTTTTTTAGAGGGTAGGAAAAGTCTCGTAATCCTATTTTACCAACATTTGACAGTTTTCCTTGTTTTTTAACAGACAAATTTGGATTAGAATTTACATTTTTTTCTGTAATTTTACAATTTTTTTTGTAATTTTACAAATTTCCAAGATAATTTTAGAAAAAAAAAATTTAGTAAATTCACGAGAATTTATTGTAATTTCAATTGCACCAAAAAACTGTAAATTTACAATTTTATTGGCAAAAAGCATGTAAAATTACAAAATTTTTGGTAAAGAGCTTGTAAAATTACTAAAAAATCTAGTAATATTACGAAACCTCCTTGTAAATTTTATCGTGCCAAAAAATTTGTAAATTTACAATTTTATTAGTAAAATCCTTGTAAAATTACAAAATTATTGGTAAAAAGCTTGTAAAATTACTAGAAATTTTTGTCAAGTAGGAGGTAGCAAACTAAAAAAGTTACAAGTTTTTCTTGTAATTTTGGCAGGTTTTTTTTTAGTGTTGTTTACAGTGTTCGAAAAAAAAACAGTACGTTATTTAACGTTCCGTTCCAAGAACACATTCACTAAAAAGTTTTTGAAGTGGTTGTGAAGGTGTTCGCAAACAGAATTCCGAACGTTATGCCTGTGAGTTGAAGAACAGAAACTTTACGATAACGTACCGAACTAGGTTAGAAACAAAATAAAGTTCTTTTAGTGTTCTGTTTGCGAACTTTTGAGACATTTTTTTTTTTAATTTAAAATGGCGATATCTCGAAAACTAAGCAAGATAGAGAAAAACGGAGCACATTTTTGGTTCTTGGGATCTCCATAGTATCGCTAGGCCTCTACACATTGGTGGACCCCATTGGGTCCATATTTTGAATCTAAAAAAGTTAGCATTCCGGGAAATTTAAAAATGCACATATCTCGGTAAATACTGCCGACACGACATAAAGTCTAAAAGCGGTCATGTACTACGAGACAAGATCCACAAAAATGCTTTTAGACTTTTCATCGTGTCGGCAGTATTTAGCGAGATATGTGCATTTTTAAATGTCCCGGAATGCTAACTTTTTTAGATTCAAAATAAGGACCCAATGGGGTCTACCCATGTGTAGAGGCCTAGCGATACTATGGAGATCCCAAGAACCAAAAATGTGCTCCGTTTTGCTCTATCTTGCTTAGTTTTCAAGATATCGCCATTTTAAATTTAAAAAATGTCTCAAAAGTTCGCAAACAGAACACTAAAAGAACTTTATTTTGTTTCTAACCTAGTTCGGTACGTTATCGTAAAGTTTCTGTTCTTCAACTCGCAGGCATAACGTTCCGAATTCTGTTTGCGAACACCTTCACAACCACTAAAAAACTTTTTAGTGAATGTGTTCTTGGAACGGTACGTTTCGATAACGTACGGTCGCTCCATAGTTCCGTACAGAACACTAACGTACCGTACGTTAGAGTTTTTTTTCGAACCCTGGTTGTTTAAGTCTGCGGTTGGCAACCATTAAATATTTCTGAAAGTATATAACTTCAATCATTTAAGGGTTAAATCTTGATCTCTGTTTTCTGTTTTATTGACCTCCCCTCCCTGTTTAATGCTTCTTTTTTTTTTTGGACTGTTGGGTTTAATGATTGATGTTAACAAATTTAATTGGTTTTAGGAAGTGACGTCATAATTTAAGCAATATTAAACCACACACAAAAGCAGAGCACACAGAAATCCACACACACACCCAGCAAAAAAATATCACACACTCATTCACTCACTTCACAGTAGTATAATCAAATTAAATTTAAAATTTATTATTAAGCCCCCAATACAAACAAACCGACCGACAGACAGACATCGAGAATGCAAGATGAATTAAAAAAAAAAAAAAAATAATTTAAATTGCGAAATACACAAAAATGTCAATAACCCTAATGTTTGTTATATAGCCTGTTATTATTATTAATTGTATTAAACAAAAACAACAACAACAACAAAATACAAACAAATTAAAGAGAGGAACAAAAAAAAATAATAAAATTGATTTAAAAATAATAAAAAAAAAAAAATTAAACGGCAAAATATTCTACCTTAACATCAAGATAAATAAATATATTTAAAAATACAACTAGAAACAAAATATAAAAAAAAAAATATATTTATGTATAAAAAATAAAAAAAAAATTATCAAACAGCCTTGAAAAAGTTTAAATACCTTAAATAAATGTATACAAAACAAAATAAAAAATATAACATCCATCGTCGTACGTATTTTTACTGACTCTGACTGAAAAAAAAAATATATAATAAACTGAATCAACTGACGGTCGGACGGACGGACGGACCGACTGACTTTAAGACAGCCGGATTGGAGAGGTGCTATGGCTAAATAATAATAAAATATAAACAACAACAAAAAAATTTAAAAGATGCATTCTTAACCAAAACAACAACACATTTTTTTTTATTTTTATTCGATTTTAGCAAAACGTAGAAAAATTGTTAACAAAATGTGTTTAAGGATTTCTGCGTTATTTTTTTTTTTTTTACTTTTAAACTTTAAAATGGATGAAACGATTTATGGTTGTATACTGTAAAATTGACATGAGATTAAAACAAAGTTGCCAATTTATTTTTTGGTAGATAGAAATATACACCGGTTTTGAAAAAAAATATCTAAAATGTTTTTTATCTTTTTTATTTTACTGATTTTGAAAAATTAGAAAAAAGAACATGAGAATTCTAAAGCCATTAATATTAATAATTCGATCTCATGATCAAGTTTTTCATACATTACACAGTGCAACAACCAAAATTGGAATGGGATGATAAAACCAAAACCAAATTAAAGTTGACATATTCCATAAGAAAATCATCAAGGATTTTTTTTTCAATTCAGCGCTAGATTTTTTTCTTACATTAAAAAAACCCTTGTAAAATTACAAGTAAAACTTGTAACTTTTTTTTGATTGCTACCTCCTATTTGACAAAAATTCCAAGTAATTTTACAAGATTTTTACAAATAATTTTCTAATTTCACAAGGTTTTTACCAATAAAATTGTAAATTTACAAATTTTTTGACACGATAAAATTAACAAAGAGGTTTCGTAATTATACCCTACACCACACTGTGGTACAGGGTATAATGAGTTTGTGCTGATGTTTGTAACTACCCGAAATATTGGTCCTAGACCCACTTTTAAGTATACCGATCGACTCAGAATCACTTTTTGAGTCGATTTAGCGATGTCCGTCCGTCTGTCTGTCCATGAAAACGAAGCCTATTGAAATTGGAAAAAATCTGTCCATATTTAGACCAAGCCCCCATACAAAGGTCCTCTTTAGTTTTGGCTCATATGACTCTAATAACCGCATTATTATAGGTATCTTTTCGAAATTTGGAGGTAATCATGTTTTATCTACACAAATCACTATTCCGAATTTTAAAGAAATCGGACCGGTTCTTCTTGTAGCCCCCATACAAACCACCTTCCCGATTTTCACATAAATCTCTCAAATTTCATGAAAATAGAAAATATTTAATTAAAATTCTGTTTGTGTATGTTCGGTGTTGCCAGAACTTGGTAGTCAAAAACGGCTAAATTCATTCGAAAAAGCGGCTAAAAAATGGCTAAAAAAAGGCTAAAATTTTCGGTTTCAGTTTTACACATAAAATTAAATAAAGAGATCTTATGTTATATATTTGGTTCGGTTTTGAATTATTCTAGATAAAAACTAGGGTTCAAAACAAATTTTTTTTTAGTTATTTTTGTTTAAAAAAAAAAATGAGGTAAAATTTTTTGTTGCGTGGAAATTATTATTTTTTTTTTGAGTGCGAAAAATTTTTTTAGTTAATTTTTTATAGTAAAAAAACACTGCGTATATTTATTTTTGGCTTTCTTTTGGAAGTTGGCGCATTTGTAACACGTGATTTCTAGGTAAAACTTTTTACTCCAGTAACCGCTTTCGCTGAAATCTGACGTGAAGAATGACAAAAATATATATGTCAAGATTCAGGTCCAAGTCTTTAAGTTGAGTTTCGGACGTTAGTGTATTTTTAATAGAGAAACTGGCATCGATAGATCGTCGAAGATTTAGTATAATGTTAATAGTATGAATACGACAAAAATATCCGTTGTTCGATTCCAGACTGGAACTAATTAAAATTCATATACATATATGAAAAACAAGTACCTACTGACAAAACAAACCGATATTATAAATCCTGCTGTGATAACACTATAACTGGAGTGTTTGAAACCGGCCTGTGCTTGATCTGTACTAACAAAACAACCAATTTAATCTATATTTTGGTATAAAAAACACTAAAAATTACTTTTAAATTAAAAAACTCAAAAATGGCTAAAAAAAACTGCTAAAATAATTTCGAAAATGGCTAAAAAACGGCTAAGAGCTAAATGCATTTTTCTCCGGCTAAACGAGTTCAAAAGGAGCTAAATCTAGCCAGAAAATAGCTAAAATGGTAACACTGTGTATGTTAAACGCATACATTAACAACCTTGTGAAATCTGATTATCATCGGACCATTTTTGGACTTAGGTCCGCCCCATTTGAAAATGTTGCCCGATATTCAGTTAAAGCGCTATATTGTCAACAGAAAGAAGCCTAATTCACTAAAATTTGATTTAAGAGCGTTTTTTACACTTATTAAAGATCTGACAAAATATAGATCTAATCAGTCCATGTTTTGACTTGGGACCCATTTTCCAGGAAACTCTGGTGTAGGGTATTATATAGTCGGTCTTGACCGACTATAATTTTCTTACTTGTTTTACTTGATTTTTTGGTACCTCCTATTTTACGAGAATTCCTAGTTATTTTACAAGCTTTTTACCAATAACTTTGTAATTTTACAAGCTTTTTACCAAAAAAATTGTAAATTTAGAGTTTTTTGCCGCAATAAAAATTAAAAGGAATTCTCGTGAATTTACTAGATTTTTTTTGTAAAATTATCTTGGAAATTTGTAAAATTACAAAAAAAAAATTTTAAAATTACAAAAATAAATGTAAATTTTGATTTGCTAAAAAAACAAGGAAAACTGTAAAATATTGGTAAAATGGGATTACGAGACTTTTCATAGTAATTTGACAAAGTTCTTTTTTGTGTGTACAGTAGGGTGGCTCGTTTTTGGGCTTTTCTCACTGATCAAATTCTAATACCCGCCAAAAGTGTGGGTCCCCTAAGGGTAACTCACATGCAAAATATTACTCCGATCGGAGTTTATCTTCTGTCTCCACTTTGAGCCTCAAAATTGGGGTTTTCGCAAAAAAGGACTTTAAAAAAAAAAAATAAAAAAAATTTAAGTTTTTTTATTAAAATAATTAAAAAATTATTTTTGTATAATATTTGATCGTAAATACTTAAATGTGAAATTTAAAGATTTTACGGTATCATTAACCCGTTCAAACTTGATACCAAAAAAATGTCATGATTTTGGGGGCGTTCTCAAAACACCTTTTTTCAAAATTTGAAAATTTTATTAAAAAAAAATTTAAATATACCATTTTTTCTTTCTGAATTCATTAAGAACACCTTGGAGAAGAAAAATTTAAAATATGGCGGATATCCGTCGAAAAAAAAGACATAACAAAAATTAAGGAAAAAATGTCTTTGAAAATTTATCATGAATTTTCCTAAAATTTAGTAAAATTTAACTAAAAAATTAGAAATTTTCTTAACTATGAGGAAAAAAGTTTAGTTCATTTACTTATAAGTAGTTCATAGTTTTCTTTAAATAGAATTTTTAAATATTAGGAAAAAAACTCTTACTGCCAAAAAAAATTTCCACAAATCTAAGAAACGTATCTTTATTTTTAAGACATATTTCTTAAAAATCAATTTAGTTCAATTTTAGTTAAAATTTACTAAAAAAAAACATCATCGTATTTCTCTTCTTTGAATTGAGGAAGTGTACTTCTTAGAATTTAGTTAATAACTTCTTAGAATTTAGTTAAAAATTCAAAATGACGATATCTCGAAAACTAAGCGAGATAGAGCGAAACGGACGAAATTTTCAAAAGAAAGACTACACAGAAAAATATGGAATAGCCTAGCTCTGCATATATGTCGGGGTCTCAAGACCCTAAATTTAGATCTAAAATTTTAAATTCCCGAGATTTTATATATGCACATATCTCGGTAAATACTGCCAACACGAGAAAAGGTCCAACGGCATTTTTGTAGCTCTATACTCGTAGAACACTTCCGCAAAATACCCGAAAGCCCTCCGATTAATACTTTTTGAGATATCCAGTTTTTAAAATTCTCAAGACCCTATCAAACCCCTTATTACCGTATCTCAAAAACTAAGCAAGTTAAAGCGAAACGGACACAAATATTGGGCCAAAATCTATGGGGACCCTTAAAGGACCGGGGTCTTGAGTTAACAAGGGGCTGGACTCATGGATTCCGAACCCATGGGTCCAGGGTCTAGAACCAATCCAGTTTTAAAATGTGAATGAACTAAAGTGTAATATAATTTTTCCCATTTTCTAGTTAAAATTGGCTTAAAATTAATTAACTTTGTTTTCCTTATTTTTGGGAAAATTATGAACTAAAACCAAGAAAAAAAATCTTTGGAGCCAAATCATTCCCTCTTTTTCTTAAAATTGAGTTAATTTTCCCAGATTTTAGTTTACTTTTTCTTTGAGTGTAGCGGATTTCAAGGAAATGTTGGTTTTATCAATAATTTGAATTAATAAAATCTTCCCAGTCTGCACAGTTTCGAGGCGACAATTTTTTCGATGTTTTTTCGAGGCTTTTCCGCAAAAACGATTCGAAGTCGATATTATATACAGTCGATATTTTAACGTTTCTCGAACTCATATTTTTATTGAAAAACTAATCGATTTCGAAATGATTTCCAATCTACATTTTAGGAATTCTCGTATTTGTTGTTCCATAAAAAAATATTTATTTTCAATATAACATCGAGTTTTAATTTTATTAAATTTTACAAAAATTCCACAAATTTTACTTTTATTATTAAAAAAAAATAATATCTAACACTAGAACAATAAAAAAAAAATAAAAAAAAAAAATCCGCGACCGGGGTTTGAACCAAGGCCAAAAATCTACAAATCATAAGCTGCCGAACCTGCTAACCAACTAGGCCATACACAACTTGAAATTTGTTTGTACTAATATATATTTTGAAATAAAAATATTTTCAAATTGGGAGAAGTATGTCAAAACAAAATAAAATGAATATAAAAACAGGGTAATTCAAATAATAATACAAATTATAATTTAAGGGCAATTCAAATAATAATAAAAAATTCAAATTTTAGTAAAAGTAATTTTAAAAAAGTACTTTTATGATCAAACTTTGGCTGAGGGAGTAAGGCGTTCAACCAGTAAACTGGGAGTTCTGAGTTCAAATCTCAAGTGAGGCAGATAAAAATAGTAATTAGTAAAAATTAAATTTAAAGAATAAATAAATTAAATTGGTAAAAATTAGTTAATTGTAAGTAAGTAGTAGTAAGAAATAAAATATTTTTTTTTGTAATTCTTACCGTTTTTAAAACAATTAACTAAATTATTAAAAAACAAATGTATCGAAATTCATGAAATTTTTCGATTAAAAATCGAATCGAATCCTGTACCAATACTCGATTCTATATCACCTTGCATGCCACATAGGAAAACACGCTTTATATCGACATTATATCGAACTCGATATCGATGAAATTCTTAGAGAAAACGATTCTTTTTCGAATCGATATCGACTCATTTTGCATACTGGGTTATAAATTTCATTTTTGTGCAAACGGTTTTTTGGTGTCGTGGCATTCTTTTATATAACTTTAAGTCTGTCATGAAATATTGCAGATCTAGGACGTCTTTAACCCACATTGGCTGGGGGTCAAAAATGACCCCCGCGGAAAATTTAAAGTTTAGAGCTTTTGTGTTTTTTACCCCTCGAAATATTGGTATAAGACCCCATAAAGTATATATATTCATGATCCTCGATCGATTTTAAGACGATCTAGCGATGTCCGTCCGTCCGTCTGTCTGTCCGTCTGTCTGTTGAAAACACGCTAACTTTTGAAAGACATTACGGAGGCTCCTGAAGTTTGACATATATGTTGGGCATTTACCTGGTCAGGTTGGTATTGCAATCCAGCGAAATCGGTCAAGTGGTTCAAAGGTTATGAGCAAAAGACTGAATTTCGGCAAGAATTTTTCATGAATTTACGCGATAAATCACACGCAAGCTTTCGAAAGGCAATTATGAGGATGCTGAAGCTTGACATATATATTTGTCGTTCCCCGGGCCTTGTTCGATTTGAATTTCAGCTAAATCGGTCCAGCGGTTCAAAAGTTATTAGCAAAACCGTGAATTTCAGATTAGTTTCATTTTAAATTCATGAGTTAAAAACCCGTTAAACATGTTTTAAAAACATTGGTAAGTCAAAAAAATATTTAACAACGTAAAAATCGGAATAATATCCTTTCAAAACTTTGTCAAAATATTTTGTTAAAAAATTTTAATAATATTTAAAGATACAGTTTTGAAAGGATATAGCGCTTCTCCTTTTTTCATTATACGTCAAATTAGTAAAATGGTAAAATAAGCGGAGATTCTCCTATTTCCTTTGCCATCACTTGTAGCATCCTAGAACAAGTGCACATATTTAAAAAATATTTTACAAAAATGGAATCCTCCAAAACTTTGAAGTCATTTTAAAAGAAAAAAGGATCACGAAATGAAAAACTGTAAATGCAGATTTACTACGTTTAGTCCCTAGTTTAACGACTTTTTGCTCCTTTTGTCGGACAGTGAAATCACATCTAATAATTTTCATTTCAAATACACACAATAGGTGTGATTTATACAAAAAGATAATAATAAAATTTTTTATAAGGAAATTATTATTGTATATAAAAAAATTTTCCGATCTTTATCACTTCTTATTAAATCTGGCAACATTATTGGTTTCCTATAAAAAAAACCAGGTGATTATTCATGGTTAATGTCGATGTTATACGTAAAGTTGCTGTAATAAAATATTAATCTTATTAAATTTTGTACGTGATCTTAAAATACATATATAGGAATACATACATTTACATTATTATATACTGCATACTTAAGTATATGAACTCATATCGTATGTATTGAATCATTGGATTTTGAAAGAAGAAACTAAATATGATACTAATCTCTGCAAAAGGATTTTCTTCGGGGTTTTTTTTTTGGTTTACAGGCCAAAGAACTTAGAAAAGAAATTACTAAACATTTGTTTTCCAAAAAATCCCAAAAAA
Organism: Pegoplata infirma; assembly: GCA_963921195.1. Taxonomy (NCBI): domain Eukaryota; kingdom Metazoa; phylum Arthropoda; class Insecta; order Diptera; family Anthomyiidae; genus Pegoplata; species Pegoplata infirma. The sequence continues at coordinate 12,657,580 of OY992538.1, read as the reverse complement.
AAGGAAAGAAATTATGAAAAGAAATACAAGATACAACACACACTCACAGACAGGCAGACGGACAGAAAGAAAGACAGACAGATACCCGAAATACTTAGGGAATTTAGGTTGTATAGCAGGTAACGGTAATCAAGGTTCAAGAGTTCACTGACACCATACAGTCATTTACCCGAGCCAAGACACCACACCAGTCAACCAGCTAGCCAGCCAGCCAACCATCCATCCAGCCAGTGAACTAAAAATATAAAAAACAAACACACACACAAAAAACCTACCAACTAGTCATCACTCCATCCATCCATCCATACTAAAAAATTCAATCATCATTCAAAATCATCCTTTAAGCTGTTACAAAACGTAAGTCAGTCAGTCAGGCAGGTCGGGCATACGCATCAACATCATTATCATCTTCGTCACCATCATTATCATCATCATCAGCAGCACATTATGCACAACGACGACGACAACGACTAATACACAGACACCGGCTCAGACATATACACAATACACACACACACTTTCACACAGTCTGATACTTAAATTACCAATACTTTGGCAGACAGAATTTAAAGAACTGCCAGACATAGATACCATCCCATCTCATACTCTGACACACAGATACGCAGTTATTTTGTTTTAGTTGTTGTGTTTTATTTACAAGTTACCACCACTTCAAGATATTTAAAAGAATGAATTCTTTAAATTATTACTAAAAATATTTTAAGTGGAAGGATCAGTGATTTTAAATGTATCAATGACATTAAAATATGTCGATTCTGAGAAAATTTGACTTTCTCCAGCCGAAGAAAAAAATTGAAAAAGTACCTTTTGGAAGTTTAGTACCTACTTTGGTACTTTTTGTTTTTTGGTGCTTTTTGTCTCCTTAAAAAAATATGGTTCTAGAAACTTGAAATGTGGAAAATAATATCATCCAGCGATAAAAAACCATCCGATTAAAATATGTACTTTTTAAAAAATTTCAATGCTAAGACCAAAAAAAGAGTACTTTGGTACTTTTTTGATATTCTAAAATAAATGTTATGAAAACTTGATTTTTGGAATATAGGATTCTCTACCGAAACAAAACATTCTGAAAAAATATATTTTGAGTAGGTTTATTCTAACTCGAGGTCGTAATTCGAAAATTCCAATCGTAATTCGTAATAGATCAAATTTAATTCGAAAAAGATCTATTGTGATTCGAATATTTCAATTGTAATTCGAAAAATAGCAATTGTAATTCGAAAAAGATCAATTGTTATTTTAGAAACTCGAAACTTTGATCGAAGGGTGCCATGGATTAAGATGGTCCAAATTGGCTCAAGTTAATTAAACAACTAAAAATTCCCTTTTTAAGAGATAGTAAATTTTCTAACGTGAAAATAATAACATTTTTGGTTAGAAATATTTTATTTAGTGTAAAAAAACTTTTTTTAGTAATTTTTGAAAAAAAAAATAAAAAATAATTTTTATTTTTTATTTTGAGTGTAAAATTTTTTTTGAGTGTATTTTTTTTTTTTGTTTTAGTGTAAAAATATTTTTGAGTGACAAAAATACCTTTTAAAATATTTTTGTGACTTATAAATGTTTTTAAAACATTTTTAACGGGTTTTCAACGCGTGAATTTAAGGTGAAACTAATCTGAAATTTACGGTTTTGCTAATAACTTTTGAACCACTGGACCGATTTGGCTTAAATTTAAAACGAACTGGACCAGAGGAACGGCAAATATATATGCCGTACTTCAGCACCCCCAGAAATGCTGTTCGAAAGTTACCGTGTGTTTTATCTCGTAAATTCCAGAAAAACCCTTGCCGAAATTCACTCATTTGCTTATAACTTTTGAACCACAGGACCGATTTCGCTGGATTGCAATACCAATCAGGTAAATGCCCAATATATATGCCAAATTGGAGGAGCCTCCGTAAAGTCTTTCAAAAGTTAGCGTGTTTTCAACAGACAGACAGGCGGACAGACGGACGGATATCGCTAGATCGTCTTAAAATCGATCGAGGATCATGAATATATATACTTTATGGGGTCCTAGACCAATATTTCGAGGTGTTACAACCGGAATGGCAAACTTATATATTAGAGTTAATTTTGAAAAATAGATTTTTGGATATTATCACTTTTTAGAAGGGTTTTGTATCAATAAAAATAATGGCGTATTTTTTTGTTTTAAATTCCAACTCCTTCCCGTGCCTATAGGCGCCTCAAATCGCGGATTTTGGGTCCCTTTTCCGATACAACGAAAACGGCTGAATATATGTCAAATCTGACTTCACTATTCGATTCTACAGGAAAACTTAGGCCCATTAGCTTTTTTTTAGTTTTTGGAATGCACTAGAATGCAAGATTAGAGTGGTCCAAAAAACTAATTTTTTAAAAAAAAAATTAAAATATTTTTTTTGTTAATATACAATAAAAAAATACTTATATCTGAGAAAAATGGTCCAAAAATTTTAATTTTGTGGTTACCCGTTCATAAGTTATTAAATTTTAAAAATTAAATTTTTTAGTAAATACAAAATAATTTATTGGTTTTGTAATTTCTATTTAACAGCAATTCTAATTAATTCTATTCCTTTCGACAGCATATAAAGCTAAACAATTTAAATTATCTTTATTTTTAACTAAACACGAGTTGTTCAGGCGCGAAATTTTACCAACAAGTTGTTCGGTGGTAAAATTTCGCGCCTGAACAACTCGTGTTTAGTTAAAAATAAAAACAATTTAAATTGTTTAGCTTTGTCTGCTATGAAAAGGAGTAGAATTGATTAGAATTATTGTTGTTAAATAAAAATAACAAAACTAATAAATTATTTTGTATTCACTAAAAAATTAAATTTTTAAACTTTAATAACTTTTGAATGGGTTACAACAAAATTAAAATTTTTGGACCATTTTTCTCAGATATAAGTATTTTTTCATTGTATATTAACAAAAAAAATATTTTAACTTTTTTTTTAAAAAATTAGTTTTTTGGACCACTCTAATCATGCATTCTGGTGCATTCCAAAAACTAAAAAAAAGCTTATGGGCCTAAGTTTCGCTGTAGAATCGAATAGTGAAGTCAGATTTGACATATATTCAGCCGTTTTTGTTGTTTTGGAAAAGAGACCCAAAATCCGCGATTTGAGTCGCCTATAGGCACGGGAAGGAGTTGGAATTTAAAACAAAAAACTACGCCATTATTTTTATTGATACAAAAACCTTCTAAAAAGTGATGATATCCAGAAATCAAAATCCAAAAAAAAATTGAAAACGAACTCTATTATATATACCCTCTATCACAAGAGTGGAGGGTATAATAAAAGCTTTTCTCAAACTCTATGAAATACTTGGAAAACCCTGCATTTTTGGAAGTTTTTTTCACAAATTTCAAACGCTCGCCCGATTCCAGAAATTTTTTGGTGTTCTTCCGATCATTTTAACCCATGACACTCTTCGATCAATGAATCAGTCCATGTTTTGAACTTGAAACCTATTACCCGGCAAGCACTGCTGTAGAGAAATTATTTCAACATTTTTATAAAAAGTACTTTTGGGTGCATACTTGCACCTGTTCACTTTTTCAATGTTTCATCCCATATCCAGGACAATTCTCAAAACCAAAAAGTCATTCCTTAAATCTCTGACTACAACCACAACTACATTATTACCACAATCTTTTACCCACACTTGAGGTGTGCAGAGTGGCGCATGATTAAATTTATCAAAGTAGAGAGATTCCAAAATAACAAAAAATAAAGTACAAACACAACCAAAACAAAAAAACGAAATTACGAAAAAAAGCAAAAAAAAGATTCTACGGCCTTGCAAAGGGTCGTTAACTTATTACTGTGAACGGCATCTGTATTAAACTCGTAGTAGTAGAGTAGTAATAAAAAAAAGTGCGAGGAGTAAAAAAAAATTGTACATAAACAAAAGTGTATACAAGAGTACAAGAAACACAGGCAGTATTCAATAACTAAACAGTCAGTGGAAAAATTGAGTAATCACTTTTAATATTTAAAAAAACATTGATGTTTTTTTTTAAAACAAACTGCTGATCTCTGTTCCATTTCATTACGTTCCTTATTGGTTTCATTCCTTTTTGTATAAAAAATTTTGAGTTAAAAAATTTAATTCCATGTAGTTCCCTCATCCATTCCATTTCGTTCCACGTTCGATTACATTTCATTCCATGTTCCATTTCAGTGCGTTCCATGTAGTTTTGTTTAGGTTCGTTAAAGAAATAAACAAAAATACAGAGTGTTGATCTCAATAGATATAAAAAGTACCATTTTATCTAATTCTAACCGTTGTTTACACCCTTCTACCCAAAAGTTTAAATTTCGAAATATGCCCCTCCCTTGGATAAGAGAAGGATCCTTCATTTCAAATTTTGAGATTCTAGGGTTTTTGACAAAGTGCTGACTGATTCAATGAATTGATTGTTTAAAGTTCCTAGCAATTCCCGATTTCATAGTATTTGATTGCAAGGCCTTCAGAGCTTAAAGACTGCTTACGAAAATGTTAGTTTCGCAAGAACGTTGGTCCTACAAAATACTACATCCGGAAGTCTTAATTAGGCCCTAACCTGTAGCCTTCTCGATCGGTCCTTAAAAATTATGATTGCATTCTCTGTTATAACAGAGTTTTCCACCCACTCTTCCCTAGTTGGTACTTCAACTATGAATGTTCTGTCTAAGTTCGTCTGCGGTGATATATAGTCGGTTTCTGTTCCAGTTCCGTTTCGCCCACCGTGCTTAATATGTTCGAGTGTTCCCAGGAGCATTGCTTAAGCATTTGCGGCTCTCTGAACTTGAGAGCCGATTTTGCTGCTGCGCTCTTCATATAGATAACCACGGGGTGAATGTTTAGCATCACTTCCACGCTGGCCTGGGTTGCAAATCTAATAGCACCAGTGATACCCACACACGCCAGTCGTTTTGTCTTCTAAAGGTTGCAGATATATGATTTCTTATACACTGATCTCTACAACACGAGGGCACCATAGGTCAATATCGGTCTAATTATCGCATCATACATACATTGGATGATATACGGTTTTAGACCGCACCATCTTCCGAAAGTTCTTTCTTACAAGGAAAGTATCTCAACCCTTAAGAATCGATTTGCATGAAACAAGCCGAGACACCCCAACCTTAAAATCGTCTCTTTTATATATATTTTAATTTTCAGGCAAATCGGTTCATAAGGGTTGAGATACTTCCCTTGCTAGTAATTTTTGTGAACAAAACGAGTTCGGTTTTGACTGGATTAACTCCCAGACCGTTGTCGTTTGCCCACGTTGAGGGCTTATAATTGAAAAAGTGCCAAAGTACGAGGGCGGATCAATAATTCCGTGACTTTTGGAACTTCCCTCGTAGTCATATGAAATGCAACACTGGTCCCATAAAGTACCACCTGTTAATAGACTACTGTCAAATTTTCAGCAAGTTCCGTCATTTACTTTGTGTATCTCGTAGATTTTTTTAAAAAATTAAAAAAGTGAATTTCGAGTGCTCATAAAACATTATTTTTTTCGAAAAAAAAACACCGTCAATCAAACCAAGGAAAAGCTAGATAAATACTATGGGGACTCTGCACCATCGATTTCAATGGTAAAAAATGTGGTTTATAGTACATTCACACTTACCTCAAAACCCCGTTGAAACCTCGTACTTTCAGTTTTAAACCTCGACTGTTCACACTCTATAATTTTGACACTTATCTAGTTTTCGTAAACTAGAACAAAAAAAATATCTTTTAAAAATGAATTAAATACTGCAGAAATTATTTTTTTAGACATTTTAATTTTTTCTTATTCCAAATAAATTAATATTTTAAAGAATTTTTGTAAATAAATTGAATTATTTATTTTTTTATTTTTGGCGTTTTCCCATTTTCTCTCTTTCTCATTGTCGCACAGTGGTAAAAATATGAAAAATTGTGAATTTTATAAGGTTTCAATCGTACTTTCATTGAAACCTCACTACAAAATGGTTTCAATTTGTGAGGGAAAATACGTATTTTCAAATGAGGTTTGACACGAAACCTCGTTAAACGGGGTTTCGAGGTCAATCTGAACGTACTATTACTGACTTTCGTTGTGGTCGCACAAGTACAAATGACCCTGAACGTTATAGACGACCAATTAAGTTCAATACACCCGAAAGGGTCGAAAAAATTCTCGAAGTGGTGTTGGCCGATCGAAGAGTAAATGTGCGTAAGATTGTTGATGCCATAGGCAAAGACAAATACAGACTTGACATAAGTGACAGGTGTCAAAAAAGTTCTTAACCATATGGTTGATTTTTTCAAATTATTCTACGAGTTAGGTTAGAAAGAGAAAGCTAATATAACGCGCCATTAGTAAAATAGGTGCCAGATCGGTTTTTATTGTTTCACTTACTCCTAAGTCGTAGAAAGTGTTGGCATGTTAGCTTTAAACTAGCTAAAAACCGCTCTGTTTTCTCCTAAAATCGCTTAGTTTTTCCCCATTTTTTGTTATAAAACTTTACTGTCGAGTCTGTATATAGTCTGTGCCATAGGCATTTTATATGGCAGTGTGGTTTCGATTTTAAATGATCAGTTGGGTTTAAGAAAGCTGTCTGCAAGATGGGTTCCGCATTTGCTCTCAATTGAATAAACATAATCGTCGACAACTTCAAAAGATTGTTTGGAAATGTTAAACCGCAATTCGAATGAGTTTTTGCGGCTTTTTGTAACTGTGGATAAAACATGGATCCATTAAAACACTCCAGAGACCAAGAAGCAGTCTAAACAATCCAGGTGAACAGGCTCCGAAGAAGGCCAATGTAAGTTTTTTGGTCAATTAGGTAATGGGAATCGTTTTTTGGGATGCACAGGGGATAATCCACATCGATTACCTTCAAAAGGGAAAAACAATAAATGGCGAACATTATGCCAACTTATTGGATCGATTTAACGAGGATTTAAAAAAACGACCCGATATGGCCAAGAAAAACGTTCTTTTTCATCAAGATAATGCACGGGTTCACACATGTGCAGTCTAAATGAAAAAAATTCCATGAATTGAGCTACGAATTGGTACATAATGGGGCATATTGTAAGGATTTAGCCCCCAGAGACTATTTCCTAGAGATTTAGCTCCAACGATGAAATTATTAATCAAACAAATGCTTATTTTGCGGACTTCGAAAAATCCTATTTTTGAGAAGGGATACAAAAATTGGAGAAACGTTGGACTACCCGAGTAAAAATCGATTTGACTTATCCGATCTGCTACGATCTAAAAATGTTTGATTGTATCTGATCAGATATAATTTTATGTCAAATTTACGCCAATGTTGACCAAAAGCAAGATATAATTAGATCTCGATTTTGGTTTATTCAGATATAATTATATGAAATCAGTTACGATTATATATGAATAAATATACACAGATCTGATTAGATCTAATCCATTTTTACACGGGTAAGCATATTGAGAGAAAAGGAGATTATGTTGAAAAATATTTTATTTTTTTTTTGCAAAAAAAATCTGAAAAAACATAATTTCAGACGATAGAAAAAGTACCAAAGTACAAATGTTTACCCTTTTACACATTAAAATCGAAAATCCTAAAAGGTACCTTTTCCCGATTCAATATTTTTCTATATCAATTTTTTTATTATTCAAAAAATAAAATTTATAGTGAGCACTCACTTTTTCAGATAACTGTATGTATATTTTTAGTATGTATTCAGGGTACAATTTTGAAAATAATAAAAAAAAATTATTTGTTAATGTATAAGAGCATGTTTATGCATGTCTGTGTTGTTTTTTTATAAAAATATATATTTCGTATCCATGTTGTAGGAAAAAAAAGTGCATAAATGTATATTACAGTTCAAGAAAACTAAATTAAGATGGGTTCATTCATGTTTTTTTTTTTTTTGTTGTATTCTTACGAATTGTTTTCATTTTAAATTGTTGAGGCAGTAGATTTTTTTTGGGGGATGTTCGTTGTTTGGTTGTTTTTTGGGAGGTTCTGGGGTTAAAAACATATTAACCTTAAGCGAATATTGACCTTTTTTTCGAGTGTAACTGAGAAATCCCCCAACCAAATTGCCTTGCGGGTGTATGACAATTTCATTTAAAAAATTTTTCAACAAAAGGTTTTTGAACTGACAAAATATTTAACGTTAAATAGAGGATGGTGAAATTGTTGTTATTGTTTATTATTATTATTTACAAAGTAAATTACCTCATTAATAAAATTGCATACTGTTTGTATTTGTATTTTTAGTTTATTTCGTTTTTTTCCATTTTTATTTTCATTTTATCAATTTTTTTTTTTGTTAATAAAAATGTAATTATTTGCTTAATAAATCTTTTAAAAAACAATCATACCAAGGTTGTCAAATTTATGCAATTCAACGACTGGAGGTTTTAAACCTAGGACAACTTAAAAAAAAAAAAACGTTTCACTGAAAGGAAAAAACATGTGTTTTAGGGTGGGACGACTTTTGTTTTCTGTTGACAGCAAAAAAATGTTTTATTTGTAAAATACATTGAACTCAATTATGGGGAGGAAAATAAATAAAAGTTCATAAAATTCATATGACATTTTACGAGGTCATAGGCTAAAACAATTTTATAATTAAATTTTAAGATAATTCAATAAATTTTTAAAGGACAATCACCCTTTAAAGTAAACATGAATTGTAAGGTGTGTTTACAAAGTTTAACACTTGTCCTTTTAATTTGAACTCCTCATTCGATTTAGGTGATTTTGCAGCCCGATCCTAGTTTTAATTTAGTAATTCTGATCATATTTCTAATAACTCGTGTGTGGTAATATCAAAACTGACATATGTTTTTCAAGTTCGCACTACACCAATTCCAATTGAAATTCGAAAAATTCTAATTTAACCGAAACTCTGAATTATAATTGGAACTTCTGAAGATCCAATTAGAACTCTGAAATTCAAATGGGCTTTTCTGGATTTAAATTTGATTTTCTGTATTCCATTTGGCATTTTCTGTATTCCATTTGAGCTTTTCTAAATTTAAATTGGGGCTTCGGAACATCAATTAGATATTTCTGAATTTTTTTAGGAATTTTTGAATAAAAATTGTTGCTGTGCTTTTCAAAACTTCAAATGACCTTTTCTACGTTTCAATTTCACTTCTTTGATTTAAAATTGGGATTCTTTGATTACATTACTGAACATTTAAACAAAAACTTGATGCGACTGAAACGCGACTGGAACGCGACCTTACACAGGTAATTATACCCTAAACCACTCTGTGGTACAGGGTTGAATGAGTTTGTGCTGATGTTTGTAACTACTCGAAATATTGGTCCTAGACCCACCTTTAAGTATACCGATCAACTCAGAATAACTTTTTGAGTCGATTTAGCGATGTCCGTCCGTCTGTCTGTCTGTCCGTCAATCCATGTAAACGTTGTTAACACGATACAGGTCACAATTCTTAATCAATTGACTTGAAATTTAAAACTTAGGCCTTTTTTGGCCCAAGGACGAAGCCTATTGAAATTGGAAAAAATCGGTCCATATTTAGACCTAGCCCCCATACAAAGGTCCTCTTTAGTTTTGGCTCAAATTACTCTAGTAACCGCATTTTAATAGGTATCTTTTGGAAATTTAGCAGGTAATCATGTTTTATCCACACAAATCACCATAAAGAAATCGGACAAGTTTTTCTTGTAGCCCCCATACAAACCACCTTCCCGATTTTCATATAAATCTCTCAAATTTCATGAAAATAGAAAATATTTAATTAAAATTCTGTTTCTGTATGTAAAACGCGTACTTTAAAAACCTTATCAATTCTGATTATCATCGGACCATTTTTGGACTTAAGTCCCATATGGAAATTTCGCCCGATATTCAGTTGAAGCGATTTATTGTTAACAAAAAAAACCTTTTCCACTCAAATTTGATTAGTGGGTGCTTTTTACACTTTTTATAGATTTGACAAAATATAGATCTAATCAGTCCATGTTTGAACTTGGGACCCATTTTCCGGGAAACTCTGGTGTAGGGAATTATATGGTCGGTCTTGAGCGACTATAATTTTCTTACTTGTTGCAATTGTTTTAGAGATCACAAATCTGGTGTCCAAACTTTTCCATCACATCAGGTTTTTGAGAAAATTGAGGTCAAAGTTAAATAAATTCGCCGTTTTGGGCACTTTTGACAACTCATAGCGGATGAACCCGATGTGATAGCGACTTGAAAATGATTCGAGGACATTAAACATTACATTAAACATTGCTCTTAACGATGCAGAACTCATTTGTTCAGTCGCATTAACCCTTAGGGCACCGATTGTCTTTCAACAATGTCACATTTCCCAAAAACGATTTTTTCCGCCACTAACCATATGAAAAACAAGTTGAAAAGTTAAATTCGACTTGGCCGAATCTATGAATACCCTCCACTATGCCCTTTTTAAGTGATAGTAAATTTTCTTACGAACATTTTTGATTAGAAATATTTTATTTTGTATAAAAAAATTTTTATACCCTCCACTCTAGTGATAGAGGGTATTTATAAGTTTGTCATTCCGTTTATAACTCATTGAAATATCGGTCTGGAACCCCATAATTTATAATTCCTGATCGATTTTAAGACATTCTAGCGATGTCCGTAGATGACTGAAACTTAACATATTTATTGGAAGTTTTCTCGAGAAATTTGGTATTGCATTTGAGCGATATCGGTTCAGCGGGTCAAAAGTTATGAGCAAAAACGTAAGGACACCTCAAAAATTTTAGTACATTCAATATAACCTAAAAATACAAAATGCTTTAATTCGGCTGCTGGTTGACATATGTCATCATAATTGAAAACTAAATGGTATTTTAAGAAGTACAAACATTTTGTTTGACAAAAAAAGAAAAAAATCGCGAATTTTTTTTTTACCAATTTTTTTTATTTCGCGGAAATTTTTCTTCAAATTTTTTTTTTTTCCAAAAGTAATTTCCTTTTAAATAAGGTTTTTTCGATAATCTCTTAGAAATTGTGGAGGGTATCACTACATTCGGCAAGGCCGAATTTAACTTTTTTACTTGTTTTAAAGTAATTTTTGAAAAAAAATAATTTACTTTTTTTTTTTGAGTGTAAATTTTTTTTTTGAGTGTAACATTTTTTCAAGTGCATTTTTTTTGTGTAAAAATATTTTTGAGTGAAAAAATAAGTTTTTTTTGTGACCAATGACCAATGTTTCTAAAACATGTTTAACGGGTTTTCAACACGTGAATTTAAGGTGAAGCTAATCTGAAATTCACGGATTTGCTAATAAATGTTGAACCACTGGGCCGATTTGGCTGAAATTCAATACGAACCCGGCCAGGGGAACGACAAATATATATGCCAAGCTTCAGCACCCTCAGAATTGTAGAAAGTTAACGTGTTTTTTATCTAGTAAATTCGCGAAAAACACTTGCCGAAATTCAGTATTTTACTCATAACTTTTGAACTACTGGACCGATTTCGCTGGATTGCAATACCAAACTGACCAGGTAAATGCCCAACATATATACCAAGCTTCAGCAGCGTCCCTGAAGTCTTTAAAAAGTTAGAGTGTTTTCAACAAACAGACGGACGGACATCGCTAGATTGTCTTAAAATCGATCGAGGATCATGAATATATATACTTTATGGGGTCCTAGACCAACATTTCGAGGTGTTACAAACGGAATGACAAACTTATATATACCCTTTAAAACTTGATGCGATTGGAACACCACCATATACACATGATTACAATTTATCGCCTGGTCACAAATCCGGTCTCCAAATCTTTCCATCACATCCGATTTTTGAGAAATTTGAAATACAAACAAGTAGAAAAAAATTTAAATTCGACTTGGCCGAATCTATGAATACCCTCCACAATTCCCTTTTAAGTGATAGTAAATTTTCTATCGTGAAAAAAATAACATTTTTGATTAGTTTTTATTTTGTGTAAAAAAACTTTTTTTTTAAGTAATTTTTGAAAAAAAAAAATATAATTTACTAAATTTTTCTTGAGTGTAAAATTTTTTTGAGTGTATTTTTTTAGCGTAAAAATATTTTTGAGTGACAAAAATACGTTGTAAAATATTTTTGTGACTTACCCTGCCAAAAAATGCCCAAAACGGCAATTTTTTAAACTTTAATCTCAATTTTCTCAAAAACCTAACGTCATGGAAAACTTTGGAGAACGGATTTTTGACAAGCAGAACTATTGTAATTAAATGTATAAGGTAGCGTCCCAGTCACATTTTTTAAACATCAATTGGACATTTTTAAATTTCGTTTCAGCGATGTTGTTCTGAGCGAGCGCCCGATGTTTATGTTTAGCTTGTAATCAAACTACTAGTAACCACAAATAGAGTTTCTTAATAACCGAAAAATTTGAATATCACGGTTTCGATTTTCCAAATTATAAAATCTATTAGTTTCAGTTTTAATTAAGAAATTTTTCCTACATAAACATAGAAATTTTAGATAAATTTGTATACAAAACTATCAAAAAAATGGCGCCCAAGACGGGGCCGAATTACGAATCGCAAAATGATTTCAACAAAATTCAGTTAACATTAAGTGACAATTAACTAAACATTTTACGGTTAATCAGAAAAAATCAAGTTGTGGAAAAATTATTATTTCAAACCGTTTGGAAACAGTTTTGAAATATTTTGTCTCAATTTTTTCGCAATAAGTTTTGTAAGCTTTTGAATAATGTATGTATGCAGGCAGGCAAATGAAATGCAATACATTTTTTTGTTATTATATTTAAATCAATTAATTAATCATACGTAGTAAAATATATGTTATCAAACCAGGAAATGATTTTTAAACGATTATTGTTACAAAGTATGCAGGTTTTTTTTTTTAAATCAATCAGACAGACGATACCTTAATTGAAAATAAATGAATTACAACAAAAAAAAAAATTAAAAAAGATGATCCCAATAAATTTAAAAATTTCTAATATGATACAAAAAAAAACACCATATAAATAGAAAGTGATCTACAATACCCTGTTAAAAAAATTAGATTGGTTTCCTAGTAAAAAAAATTTTATTAAATTTTTTTATATAAAAACAAATTAAAAATTTTTATACAAAATTTTTTTTGAGTGTAAATTTTTTTTCGAGTGTAAATTTTTTTCTAGTTTAAAAATATTTTTGAGTGATAAAAATACTTTGTAAAGTAATTTTGTGGCATAACAATGTTTTAAAAGCTTGTTTTTTAAAAGCTCGGGGGTTTCAACACATGTATTTAAGGTGAAACCAATCTGAAATTCACGGTTTTGCTAATAAATTTTGAACCACTAGAACGATTTGGCTAAAATTCCCTATGAACTAGACCAGGGGAAAGGTTAATATATATGCCAAGCTTCAGCATCATCAGAATTGTTTTTAGAAAGTTAGTTTTATCTCGCAAATTAGCGAAAAACCCTTGCTGAAATTCACTATTTTTTTATAACTTTTGAACCACTGAACCGATTTTGCGGAATTACAATACCAACCTGACTAGATAAATGATCAACATATATGCCAAACTTCAAAAGCCTGCGTAAAGTCTTTCAAAAGTTAGTGTGTTTTCAACAGAGGTGTTACAAACGGGATAAAAGTACCTTTTACAAAAAGGTACCTTTTATAAAAAAATACCTTTTATAAAAAAGTACCTTTTATAAAAATGTACTTTTTATAAAAAAGCACGTTTTATAAAAAAGTACCTTTTATAAAAAAGTACCTTTAAAAAAAAGTACCTTTTATAAAAAAGTACCTTTTATAAAAAAGTACCTTTTATAAAAAAGTACCTTTTATAAAAAAGTACCTTTTATAAAAAAGTACCTTTTATAAAAAATTACCTTTTATAAAAAAGTACCTTTTATAAAAAAGTACATTTTATAAAAAAGTACCTTTTATAAAAAAGTACCTTTTATAAAAAAGTTTCTTTTATAAAAAAGTACCTTTTATAAAAAAGTACCTTTTATAAAAAAGTACCTTTTATAAAAAAGTACCTTTTTTTATAAAAGTACCTTTTATAAAAAAGTACCTTTTATAAAAAAGTACCTTTTATAAAAAAGTACCTTTTATAAAAAAGTACCTTTTATAAAAAAGTACCTTTTATAAAAAAGTATCTTTTATAAAAAATTACCTTTTATAAAAAAGTACCTTTTATAAAAAAGTACCTTTTATAAAAAAGTACCTTTTATAAAAAAGTACCTTTTATAAAAAAGTACCTTTTATAAAAAAGTACCTTTTATAAAAAAGTACCTTTTATAAAAAAGTACCTTTTATAAAAAAGTACCTTTTATAAAAAAGTACCTTTTATAAAAAAGTACCTTTTATAAAAAAGTACGTTTTATAAAAAAGTACCTTTTATAAAAAAGTACCTTTTATAAAAAAGTACCTTTTATAAAAAAGTACCTTTTATAAAAAAGTACCTTTTATAAAAAAGTACCTTTTATAAAAAGAACCTTTGTTTCATCACCTTTGTGTGAGTGGAGGGTATAAAAATTGCGCTTAAAAATAAGCAGAATAAAACGTAAATATACGCTGAATAAAAACTTTTTAAATGTAATGAAATTCGACATAAGCTTAATTAAAAATGATTAACGTTTCAACCAAAGAGAGGCTGTATTTGATCTTTAAAACTGGTGTCATTTAAGTTCCTTTCAATGAAAACTTACATGGAAGTAATAAAAATATTCGTTGAACTTGTTTGAAACGTTTTATGAAGTTTTTCATTAAATCAATGAAAGTATTCATAAATAAATGTGGAATAGCAGTAGGTAAGTGAAGGAAAATTGCTACCTTAAATTAAAATTAATGAAAATTTTAATAAACAACAATTTTTGGTAACTTTCACAGATTTTTTATACCCTCCACTCTAGTGATAGAGGGTATATATAAGTTTGTCATTCCGTTTGTAACACATCGAAATATTGGTCTAGGACCCCATAAAGTATATATATTTATGATCCTCGATCGATTTTAAGTCGATCTAGCGATGTCCGTCCGTCCGTCCGTCCGTCTGTCTGTCTGTCTGTCCGTCCGTAGAAAACACGCTAACTTTTGAAAGATTTTACAGAGGCTACTGAAGTTTGGCATATATGTTTGTCATTTACCTGGTCAGGTTGGTATTGCAATCCAGCCAAATCGGTCCAGTGGTTCAAAAGTTATGAGCAAAAGAGTAAATTTCTGCAAGGGTGTTTCACGAATTTACGAGATAAAAAACACGATATCTTTCGAAAGACAATGATGAGACTACTGAAGCTTGGCACGTATCTTTACCGTTCCTCGCGTCTGTTTGGTTTTAAATTTCAGCTCAATCGGTCCAGTGGTTCAAAAGTTATAAGCGAAACCCTGAATTTCGGATTAGTTTCATCTAAAATGCCACGTGTTTTAACAAGTTTTAAAAGCATTGGTGGTAACTAAACAATGCTTTTCAAACTTGTTTAATTTTAAAGCAATGCTTTTTAAACTTGTTATGTTTTAAAAGCATTGGTAACTTAAAAATTACTCTCGAAAAAAATTTTACACTCAAAAAAAATTTTTCACATTAAAAAAAAATTTTACACTCAAAAAAAAAATTTTATACAAAAAAAATTTAGTTTTTTTTTGTTACAAAAATTACAATATTTTGTGTACATACTTACGTGCATTCACTCAGAAATATTTTTACAGTAAAAAAACATTACACTCGAAATAAATTTTACACTCAAAAAAAAAATTTGTATTTTTTTTTTTTTAATGACAAAAAAATGAATTTTTTACTCAAAATAAAATATTTCTAATCAAAATTGTTAATTTTTTCACGTTAAAAATGTACTACCCTTTAAAAAATGCATTGTGGAGGGTATTCATAGATTCGGCAAAGTCGAATTTAACTTTTCTACTTGTTTTTAATTTACTTGATTGTAGTATGCATGGTAGAACAAATACACTTTTACATTTTTTATGGTTTTTACATAGTTTTCTAACACAAAATTTTACTGCAACCTTAAATTGTAATACATTTGTAAAACCACCAAATAATATAATTTATGTACTGCTACACGCAGAGAAAAAATATGGTTGCGACATGATCGCAGCAACTATACTATGATCTCTAAACCCAGTTATGATTGCAGCAATCAAGTTATTGTTTTTAAAACTGTATTTAATCATTTATATGGTTGTTTTAGACATTTAATGGTCGCTTCAATCATGATAAAATAATTGCAATTTCCAAAAGTACAATATGGTTGTTGTAACAATGTTATAGTTAGTTATATTCTCGACACACCAAAAATTTGAACATAACATGATTATAACAATCATTAGATAATAAAAACTTAATGAAAATTGATTTTTGCAAACATTGTCAGGTTTATTCAACAGTTGAGTGTTTTGCCAGCAAAAGACGCCACTTACATTTAGTACTTTAAAAAATTTAAGGCAATTTGAGTTAAAAAATTGGATCAACGCAGAAGGAAATGAAATACGAAAAGCTACTTTATATAATTTATTTATTGTGCAGTTTAAAAATAACTTTCCATTTTAAATAAAAACTTCAAATCGAAAATATTAAAGTGTTTTTTGTGCATTTTTTGTTTACTGAATGTGTTATAATTGCTGAAAATAATTTTAATTTTGTAACAAATACGTTATGATTGCAGCAAATATGTTATGATTTTGTCAATAACTTGATGATTTATACAATCATTCAATGTTAGCTGGCAAAAATGTTATAGTTGATGAAATTTTTTAGAAAAATGCCATAAGTTTATTGCACATCATTGATGTAAAACGCTGGTTGCCACTAAATTGAATCAAAATTAATAAAAATGGTTTCATATTTATAAAAACAACATTTAAAAACAAAAAATAAATTATTGGTGTGAACTTTATCAAAAAAAAGTAATGAAGAATTTTTATAAACGTGTGGTATTAAAGCATAATAAATTTTCTCAATTAAAAAAAAAAATTATATGTATAATAAACTGGAATCATATTATGATAATTATATAACATTTAAGCCATTATTGCCGCAATCATATAATGATTAACATTCCTTGTTGCCTTCAATCATATTAACATTATTGCTACAACCATATTTCCAATCATAATATGACGCTCTTAAATCATGATCACCGCAACCATGTTTTTTTTCTGCGTGTATAAATAAAATAAATCTGAGAAATTATTTATACGAAAAATCTCAGAATTCGACACTTTATATGTAAGAATTCTATGAATTTGAGACTTTTAGCCTCAGAATCTGCAACAACGAAAAGTCTCAGATTCTGGAAATAATGAAAATACTCGTAGAACTTGTTTGAAAGGTTTTATGAAGCTTTTCATTAAATGAATGAAAGTATTCATTGATTAAATATGGAATAGCAGTAGGTAAGTGAAGGAAAATTGCCACCTTAAATTAAAATTAATGAAAATTTTAATAAACAACAATTTTTGTTAACTTTATCAAAAATTTTATTTAATTTACGTGATTGTAGTATACAAGTTAGAAAAAATACACTTTCACATTTTTTCTGGTTTTCACTTAGTTTTCTCACTTTAAAATTTTAGCAAAACCACAAAATAATATAATTTATAAACTACTATAAATTGAGTAAATTTCAATTATTTTAAGTAAAATTACACATTTTTTTAGGAAACACAATTACACATTAGGAAACTGGAATGTTTTACAAAAATTAAAGGTTATTATAAAAGAAATAAGTTTGAAGGAGATATTTTTGAATTAAATATTAAGGCAATCAAATTAAATTATTTTGTTATTTTTCTGCAATTTGTTTAAAAATATTTGTTGTAACTTCCTTCCTGTTTCTTGGCTTTTTTGATTTGTAATTACTTTAGAAAAAATCCCTGAATATTAGATTCTATGCGGAAAAAAAAACTTCATACTTATTACCACAAAATATAATTTTGTAAAATATGGTTTTAAGTTTTAGTTAAGGTCACAATTTGATGGTCATTTTTGTGATTTGAGGGTTAAGACCTTCATTTATCCTCTAATACATGTAAGTAAGTAAGTTTCTATTAAACATATATTTAAAGTGAGTCACTTAGAAATGAAAATGTATTGTAAAATATTTTGTAAAGATTATTTGTCAGTAAAAATTTACAATCATTGACTGACCATAAAAAAAAATCTTCAATTTCAAATGATTTTTTAATGCTCGATTTTTAACCCTCAATTTAATACTTTACACAAACAGTCAATAAAAATTATTTTTTTTTTCAACATCTTTTGTGATTTTCTGATTCATCTGATTTAAAAATCGTTAAAATTAAAATCTGTTAGTTTTTTAAATTGGTTTGGTGTATATGTGGGGAAATAATAGTTAAAGCCATCACTGTAAATGTTATTGAAAATTCACAGACATAGACAAGACAGGGTTCTTTATTATTATTTTAGTGTCTTTTTCTTCTCCTTTTTTTCTGCCACTACTTTAAGTCTTATTTTTACTACTTCTGCTTAATTTGCCTTTAAAGAAACTTAAAAGTTTTTTTGAAAGATATACAAAAAAAAAAGCTTTAAAAAGTAACTATAAGTTTTATAGTATGCAAGTGCTATGCACGAGTCTAGAATATCTATATATATGTATATAATAACCCAATAAACATTTCTTTTGAAAGTTGATTCGGTTGAAGTCCATATTAACTATTTCTGAAAACTAGTAACTTTTGTTGTATAATCAGAAATCTGAAAAAATTAAGTGACAATAAGGTTTAGTTGAGATGTCGAAAGCTTTCGAAAGATGTCACTCTTCCATCATCAGCACCTTTCGAGTGTCACACATAAAGTGTTTTAGATTAAAAACAGCTATTAAAAGGAACTTTTGAAATAGAAAGTGAGAATTAATCTTTTCTCCTTATTCAGATGTAATCATTTTCATTTAAGTGACATCACAGGTTACGTGGAGATGTCGAAAGCATTCGAAAGATGCCACTCTTCCACCATCAGCACTTTTCGAGTGTCACACAGACAGTGTTTTAGATTAAAAACAGCTATTAAGAGGAACTTTTTAATAAACAGAAAGTGAGAATTAATCTTTTTTTCCTGTTTAGATCATTTTCATGTAAGTGACAACACAAGTTAAGTAGAAATATCGAAAGATACTACTCTTACATCATCAGCACTTTTCGATTGTCACACGTAAAGTGCGTCAGATTAAAAACAGCTGTTGAAAGGAACTTTTGAATAAATAGAAAGTGAGAATTAACTATTTTCCATTATTAAGATGTAATCATTTTACCGAACTTAAGCAAACTTAACTCTTTTTTTTTCGATAGAAGCAGGGTTGCATTGAATGTATATAAGTACCTATACCGATTCCAGAATTACGCGGAATAGACGAATCTCGAGACTTCTTATTTTCAACCTCGGAATTTTCGGTATGCCGATTTTTTATAATATTTTTTACTATTTAAATTCTGTTTAATTTTTATTAAAAAATAAAACTTTGTTTAATCGACCTTTAAAATATAATATTTTGAGTAGGGTTATTCTAGCTCGAGGTAATTTTTCTTTGCAATACAAAAATACGACAAAATTTCCGTCTGGTACCAATTTTTTGTGCAAGCAAATGTTAAACCGTTTGCGAAATGTAAAGCTTGTAAAATTATTCTAAAAATGTATGGGTTTAAACTGTTTCTTGTACTCTAATAGAACCAGTTAACGGTTCAACACCAAAATCATACTGAAAACAACCATGTGTTTCCTTATAGAATTTATCTTCAGATTTCTAATATTTCCTGATTTCAAAATTGGAAAAGTTTTGTTATTTCTTTTCAAAATTAATCATTTACATTTCTTTTAAAAGCTTCTTTCTGCAATACATATGAAATTTGTTTATTGGGTATTGTATATCTAATAAAAATCTATGTAACCAAAGTATATAATTTTGTTTGTCTATACATATATGTATGACTGTAAGTTTGTCTGCTTATATACAGCTGTGGGCAAATATATAGCACCATTATAGTTTTATAAATGTAGCGACAGTCGACACCAAAACTGTAAATGTTAAAAGAAATGTGTTAGAAACATATGATGTGCCCATCTCTGATTAGTCTCATACCGGAACATCATACCAAAACATTCTAGTTCCGTTGGAATCTGTAAGGTAGTTTCCAGTCATGCAATTCCCTGAGTGTTATGAGTCGTTTGTCAAACTGCTTGGCCACCTCGTTTAAAAACGAGCGGCAGTTAAGGGCAGATCTTGTTCTCAGAAACATTGACTCCAGTTAGCGGAAATAACTATAGTTAACAGTCTTTATCGGCTTTGCAATTCCCTGGAATTTCTCTGTGCCCTGGGAACCATACGAGTCGCATCTAAAACTGCTTGGCCATCACATTTAAAGACGAGCGGCAGTTAAGGGCAGATCTTACTGTCTCTTAAAAATTAAATTTGGGAAAAAATCGGTCGCGTTTTTATTTTTGACCAACTCTCGTTGTCCTCTATAAATGCAAAACATTGATTTGGTAGAAGAAAAAGTAGGGTAAGGAAGGGGACAGATCTTAAGCTCTTTCTCAAAAACTAAGGCAGGTAGAGCGAAACGGACAAAAATTTTGGATCAAAAACTATGACCACTCTATGCGGTAGTCCCTGGAGGAAAACGCTTCTATTACAATGCGAATGGTGCGTTTACTAAGGAAACTCGATATAAATTGAGCGAAATGATCTCCTTTGACACAAGTGCGCAATGTTTTTATTTTACTTTTAACCAATAGTCAGGGAATGCCCATCACTAATGCAATGTATAGTGTTGGTATAACTAAAATATGTTGTGGGGAGAATGGTGGAAGGAGGAGTGTTTGTGGACATTTAATTTAAAATTTTCCAAATTGTAGCTGACTGGGAAGACGTCTGCCGGAAGTTTATTCCACATACAGATAATAATAATGACGCCTTGCTGGGTGATGTGTTCCAAGCTACATCATTGTGGGCATAGGCTATCAATAAGATTCTTCCTTCGGGAACGTGAAGTATACAAATAGTTCGACCGAGAAACAAATTTTCCCTGTAATGAGTTGTGCGATACATTTAAGTACTCCGGGCATGCACCCGAGTCGCTGGGATGAGTTCGCCTATCTCAGCTGAACACTTAACGTGGAGATGGCTGAAAGGTCATAATTGAGTGTGTCATTCAATGTCTGCCTCATAGATTAAACATCAGTAAGGCTTGATCTATGATTAAAGGAAAATGAATGACAAATGTTGCTGTCATCTGCGAAAGAATAGACAGGATTGGAAGTTTGACTAAGAAGGCCGTTAAGAAAAATAAGAAAAAGTGTAGAGTAAAGAACAGAACCCTGCGGTACCCCTGAACCGAAACTCAACCGATTATAACTCATCTATAACAACACGAACGGTCTCTGAAAAAATTCAATTTAAATCGAGAGAAATCAATACTGACACCAAACGCAATAAGCTTCGAAACGAGTGCAATGTGCCACACACTAACGAAAGCTTTGGAAATATCTAGATCAACCTCTTTTATTACATCAAATTGGTGAATAGAACCACTTTAACATTTCAGCAGGAACGTTAACAGCTCTCCCGCAGAACGACTTCTACGAAAGTGATACTGTTGATCACACAAAAACGAATTAGACTCCAGATATTTTACCAAGTGGTGGTTGATCATGCTCTCCATGACCTTCGAGAGCATGGAGTAAATTGCTATTGGGCGGTAGTTTTAAGGGTTTGCAGACTCTCCCTTTTTTTGGGATTGGCTGGACATTGGCCACCTTCCAGCAATAGGGAAAAACTCCTACTCGGTACGAGTCGCTAAATAATTCTGCCAATTGATGAGATAACGACAATGTACAATTCTTCTTATTTATGTTGAGATCTTCAAGGACCCTTTTAACTGCACGCGCACGAAAAAACATCTTGGACATAATAAAAGATACCCTTTCAAGTACGGGCGGTTTGCTTTCCGGCAAGAATGAATTTCTTGCAAACATGTGAGCAAACGGTTGGCTTTATCAACCGGGTCTGTCAATATTTGGAAATTCATTATAAGGGTTGGAATGGATGAACTAGTATTATTCTTTATCCTTTTAACAAATGACCAAAAGTTCTTACTACCCCGCGAAGCAGCAAGGACCTTAGCATGCAGACGCTGTTCGCAAAGAAGCTTTTCACGACTAAGTACTCTGGCACATTCGTTTCTCGCCTATTTACGTAACGCGTTACTAACTGTTTGTTTGTCATTACGCCAACTACTGAACGTATCCTCTCTGGATCTAACTGAACTCCAGCACTAATGTTTTGGTTTAGTCGAAATTTGCTTGGATGGAATGAATAATTTTATTTCTAGCATTAACACATTTACTATCATTTCTGCCGCAGCGTTAGCATTGAAATCAAGAAAACAGAGTTTCCAGTTGATTTGATAAAATTAGTCGGTAAGCTTAGCCCAACGAGCCCCTTCATAGACAAAAATAGAGCGCTTCGTTGCTGGTTTTAAAGCACTACGAAGGTCAGAAAATTAATAGGCTGCAGAAATGAGGTTATGATCCGCGTTCCCGAGAGGTGCAGGTGGCTCAACTTTGTATTTGTCAGCATGCTAAGTTAGAGAAAGGTCGAGAGTATTACGAAACTACCCTTCAACACGCGAAATGTGTGTTGGTTCATTCACAAGTTGCGAAGGTACGAAAATGGAAAGGGTGCAGAAATGAGGTTATGATCCGCGTTTCCGAGTGACGCAAGTAGCTCAACTTCGTATTTGTCAGGATGTGAAGTGAGAAAAAGGTCGAGGGTATTACGAAACTGTGTGTTGGTTCATTCACAAGTTGCTCTAAGTGATTGTGTGCAGCGAAGAGCTTAACATATAAGACCTCGGGAGTCGTATGGCTAGAATGGTGCAGCCAATACGAATTGTACACGTTTAAGTACCTGGCAACGACTATTTCGCAACTCGAACAGACCCCAAGGATTTTTGTAATAGAATCGGAAACGCCAGGCTGCTCTAAAAGCTCTTTAAAGCTTTTGTATTAAGTCAAAATTTGTTATCGAATGCTTCGAGAATTTACCAAATTAGGGAGTATGAACAAGGTAAAGCTTAAATGGGACCCGGTCACATAGGTATTTAATGGAACGAGAGAGCGGACGAGCTTGCGAAACAAGGTGCTGATGGTATTGGTATTCCTATACATATCGATTTACCAATTTAACACATCAGATAGCCAAGAGGCAGTTTACACACTGCGTTTTTTCTTGTACGCCTTTTTTATCTGAGTTTTTTTTTGACGGCAATCGGGGGTGAGAAGCAACGAAGGAGAAAAACAGAATTCGTGATTTTTTTCTACACCGTTTTCTTTCACCCCCGTTTGCTTAGAAAAAAAGTTACAAGACTTTATTGCAAGCAAAAAAAAGGCAGTGTGTAAATACCATCCAAGCGATTTAAACACTGCAATGGCTAACAGAAAGTTAAGAGAGCTAACAACAAATACGATCAGAAGAAGTTTGTGGTCATGCTACAATCTGAAGAGTTATGAGTACTGCCCTCTAGGAGTGATGAGCACTGCCCTATAGGTTATTATAGAAAACAAATGGTACTTATCTCCGATGCCAGCTGCAGGAAGTGCTCTGATTCTAACAGCAAGCAAACGTTTGAACATATTCTTTTCCACTGTCCTGATTTAACCAGACCCCGCCTACACTTATTGGGCAGAGATATCTTCGAGAGCTTGAACACGACTTTGAATGTCGACGTAATTTAATAATACAATTCGCTTTGAGGACTAATGCGTTCTATTAGCGTCGCTAAGGAATTATTCTAAAAAAAAATTAAACTTAAACTCTGTGCCCTGAGTCGTATGTCAAACTGCTTGGGCATTTAAAGAAAGTTTGGGGCAGATCTTACTGTCTCTTAAAAATTCAACTTCTGGGACTATGTTTTTTAACCGCCACTGTATGTACGAGTATATATCTATGTATAAAGATATTTACTTTTAACAAATGTTTATTGTATATTAAAAGTGTGGGGGTATAATTTTTTTTTCTTTATAAAACTTTTGTTGTTGTTATTCTTTATATAAATAAATTAAAATAAAAAAAATAACAAAAAATATAAAACTTGTGTACTTACTTGAGTTGCATCTGAATACGGGGTACTTGAGTTCATATTAACACGTTGAGAACCAAAGACAACATTTTGTTGCTGTTGCAAATGTTGTTGAAGTTGTAACTGCTGCTGCTGCTGTTGTTGCAATTGTTGTTGTTCCATTTTAGGTATTAATTGAGACGAATTAGAGGTGTTTAATGGTTGATTAAAATAATTTTGATTAATTAACAAGGAATTATTGTTATTGTGATTTGTAAAATTAATAAAATTTAAATTATTTTCAAAATTTATTTTAATTTTTTCATCAATATCCAATAGTTGGGGTGGTGTTGTTGCTGGTGTTGTTGTGGCCGAGGATGATGATAATGTTGTTGTACTTGATGATAACGAAGAGGTCCTTGTTGTATTATTATTATTAAGATTTAAGCTTAAATTGCTACAACTAGTATTGCTAATGATACTACAGTTACTGTTGTTGTTAATATTATAAATGTTGTTATGATGAATGCTAGTGCTAGTGCTGCTGCTGCTACTGCTGCTAGTATTATTTGTTGTGCTTTTTTTACTTGTGTTGTTGGTTTTTCTTGTTGCAGCTGTTGTAACTTCATTAGCATGAGTAATACTATTTGCTGCTGCTGACGATTTTTTTAATTTTTTTGCTGCTGTTTTGGTTTTTTTGATTATTATATTTTCTTGATATTGTTGTTGGGGTTGTTCGTATTGTTGTTTTTGTTGTTGTTGTTTAGTATATAATTTTATTAAAGCTTTTTCTTGTTGTTGTAATTTTTTATATGTAATAGTTGTACAATTTTGTTGTAATTCCTCTTCTTCTTCTACATCTATATCAAATTCTTCGTGTTGTTCTTGTTTAAAATTTTGTATTTCAATTTCTTCTTCCTCCTCTTCTTCTTTAACAACTTGATGTTGTTCAAGTTGTTGATATTGTTGCTGTTGTTGTTGCTGCTGTTGTTCTTCTTCTACTTCTTCTATAAATTCTTTAAAATCTTCTTCTATTAAATCTTCTAAAGATTGTTCTATATCTTGTATCATATATGGATTTATGCTGATATCTTCTTGTAAACACGATGTTGTTGTAAATGATTTATGGGAAGTTGTTGAACGATCTTCTTCGTCTTCTTGATAGTCATTTACTGTTAATGAATCACAAATCATGTTTTTAGGAGGAATTTTTAAATTTTTGTTTAACAAAAACTGAATTTTGAGGGTTTTTTTTTAAATTAATTTATTTAACAAAAAACTTTTAAATTTATTTGTTGTTGTGATAATTGTTGTAATTTAAGTTCAAAATTCATAATTTTCATAATCATTCCATTCAATTCAGCCAGCAACACGTTTTAGTTTATTTTTTTAACAAATTTCAGTTGATTTAGCAAAAAAATAATAGTCGTGTTTTTTTAAATTTTTTTTTTTTTTTGCTATCAATAAAGTCTCCTTGGCAGTGTTGTATTATAGAGAATTTCTATATGATTTTTTTGTAGTAGTAGCAGTTGTTGTTGTAGTATTTGTAAAGTATGAGTAATATATTTTTTTTTTTTTTTTAAAAAAAAGATTAGTCAGACCCAGAGGAGTTTTGTTGTATAAATTTTTATATTTTTTTCCTGGTTTTATGCAGTTAAATAATTTTTTTTTTCTTCTTTTCAAACTGATATATGAGTTTTTTTTGTTGTTGTATATATAAATATATTTTATTGTATATATGTTGTAGTAGCTTTAAATATATATGTATATATTTTGTTGTTTTATAAATGAGGTAGTTTTATAAATTTCTGTTAGATTTAAAATACAAATCTACTGGTTTTTTGTTATTTTTTCAGCTTATTTCTACTACTCCTGTTGCTATTTATTTTTTATTTTTTTCTTATTTCAACTTGGGTTAAATTGTTTTTTTGAAATTTTGTATAATTGTATAAATTTAACGTTTTTTTCAAATATTTTTTTTCCAAGTTTTTTTTCTAAGTATTTTTTTCCAAGTTTTATTTCCAAGTTATTTTTTTTTTTTTCTAAGCTCCCAAACGTCAACTGCACTTCAAAGTGAACACAAAACGATTTCAAGGTGAATCTATGTTACTATTTTTGTATTTAATTTATTTTATAATAACTTTTTTTTTTTTATATATATACTCTACTAATATTTTATTATGTAGTATATATGTAAAAAAAACGTACGTTTTTTTTGTAGGAAATTATTTTTTATATAAAATGTTTTATTTACACACGATTTTTTGTTTTAATATATTTTAATTTCAATTATTATAATTTAGTTTTTTTTTTGTTTAATAAAGTCTCACGTTCTGGTTTTGGCATTTTAAAATAAAATAATTATTATTATTATGAAAAGCAATAATTGTTGTCACTCAGAGTTTATATTTAAAAAAAAAAAAAATAATTCACACGTTTAATTAACGAAGAAATTTTTTAAATGTATATAAAATAGTTTTTTAGCTCCACATAAGGGTTTTAGTTAGATAGTTTTTCAAAAATATTTTTTAAAAGTTTTTTAGCCACAAAATTAATTTTTTATAATTATAAAAGTCTTTAAAAAGTTTTATAGTCCTTTCCTAATTTTAAAGTTTTTCCCCCAATTAAAAGTGTTATTTTAACGATTTTATATTTTTTAGTGTAGCGATCAAAAGCTATAAGAGCTTTTGTTAAAATTTAGCTTAAAAGTTCTTTAAATCTTTTAAACTTCTTACAATTCAAAATGCTGGTGATTTCCCTTTTTCAATTGTTAAAGCTTTTACAATTAGTTTAAGTTTTCGACACCCGAATTTCTAGTTATAATATTGCTGTCAGCTGTTAAAAGCTTTAAAATTTATTATATTTGTATCTTGTAAACCTTTATCAAAATTTTTAACAAATTTTTATCTGCTGCTTAAGATTTTTTAATATTAAAGATCTACAATTGTTAAAACCTTTTTTTTAGCCAAACTTAAATGTCTGCTTAAATAATTTTACCGTAAAGTTTGTCAATTGCAAGTGGTTTTGCATATTATTGCAAATTTTTTGTTAAACTATAATTTTCAGCAAGCATCTATTTGCTGCTTAAGACTTTTCAGTTTAAAAGAGCTGCAATTGTTTTATAAGTCAAACTTTTATTTATTCTTAAAGAATTTCAACTTGGAGTTTGTCGGTAAAAAGTGTTTTGCAAATGTTTGATAAAGCTTTTCGTTAAAATTACTTTTTCAAAAAATTTGTATTTGCTGCTTCTAATTCTTCTAATTTTTTTTAGTGAAACTTTTCTTTCAGCTTAAAGAAGTTTGACTTGCAGTTTTACGAGTGCTTATCTTAATTTAACAAATGATTTCCAATTAAGCTTTTAATTTAAAATTTTTCTTTTTATACCCTCCAACTACAGTATGGGGGTATACTCACTTTGTCATTCCGTGTGTAACTCATCGAAATATCGGTCGGGGACCCCATAAAGTATATACATATATTATTGATCAGTGATCGATTCTAAGACATTCTAGCGATGTCCGTCCGTCCGTCCGTCTGTCCGTCCGTCCGTCTGTAGTTAACACGATGCAGTCCAAAATAAAAGAGCTAGGAACCTCAAGTTTGGCAAAAATATGTCTTATGTTCCTAGGCAGGTTAAGTTCGGAAATTGGCCAAATCGGACCAGGGGGAAAAAAGTTCCCCCTTGAAGAACTAAACCAACCTCTAAAAAAATACACGTTTTTACAAGTTTTTTTGTATTTTTGTTAAAAAAATGAAACATTTGGTACATTTATCGCGATGGAAAGGTGCTCTCAACGTGCCCCACTGATCCTATCAACTTCACGCCCCCCCCCCCCAAAAAAACGCCCCTGTAAATTTTTTTTTTTTTTACATTTTGGAGGGTATAAAAAATTTGGCACAGCCGAATTTAACACTCTCACTTGTTTTAAATTGTTTTAATCTTTAAAATGTTAAAGCTTTGTTGTAACCTATTTCATTTTTCAAATTAAAAAGATGATTTCCAATTGTTTCAAATTACACATACTGAATTTCCAGTGAATTTTTATAAATTTCTTTTAAAAACTTTTGATCAAATTGTTAGTACTGAACTTTTCTATGATTTTGAAGCTTTTAAAGTTTTTCAAATATTTCCGGTTAAGCTGAAAGCTTTTAATATTTTTTTAGCTTTTTAAACAATTTGCAAATGTAATGCAAAAATTTGAATATGTTCTGTAAATTAAACTTTCGTGATAATTAAGCTTTTGAAGTTATTCAAATATTAAAAAATTTATATGAACAGTTTTTAATTTTAAGAGCATTTTTAACAATTCTTGAATATTTTCTTAAAATATTTTAATGTTTTTGATAAAAAAATAATGTACAACATAATTTCACAAGTTGAAGATTCAATATTTTATTTTTTGTGTAAGCTTCCAATATATCGATAATTTTGAATGATAAATATGCACTTAAAAGATGGAAATATGCACAAAATATGCATTTAAAACCAAAATATGCAAAAATGTGCAAAAACAAATCGATGCCATTTTAACGCAAATTTCTTGATTCGGAAAGTTAATTGGTCGGTATCGTTTTTAGACTATCGACAAAAAAAAATGCATTTGCATGGAAATCACATCCCTACCCAGCAAAAACATGGTAATGAGTTGTGAAAAGTAATCATTACCAAGTACATTATTTATAATGTGTACCCATTACCTTTAACATTATTTTAAGCCCAAAAGTAGCGACTTTTCAGTAATATGTTATAAAAGTACTTCTAAGTAATAATATCTCCTTGCACTTGCGCTTTTAACCATTACAATTCAATTAACTTAAAAAGTACTTTAAAACTTAATAAAAATTATGCAATTTTTAATTTTTAGTAAAAACAAGTTAAATTTAAAATGTTTCAATTAACTAATTATTTTACTTCTTATTGGTAATGTGTTTTAACTCCTTATTAGTAATCCGAGTCAGTAACTACTTATTTATCTCCATACTCTGCACTACTTACTTTTGTCTTACGCCCTTGTTAAAATAATTAGTGTTTCATTCAATAAGTAACTACTTATTAACATTTGTTTCGGATTACAAAACCCATTACTAGTAATGCCAAATTTTGCTGGGTTGTAATTATTGTAGCGCTAGGTCTAATCGGCAAGCTAAAAACGCCTAACCAGAATATCAGCGTGAGGATTGACATAATTTGACGCACAACAAGTTATATTTTAAAAGATATTTAGATTTACAAATATCATTACTTCAAAAGATAGGATTTTTGCAACAAAAGAGGTCAAATGATGTCACTGTGCACAATGACGCAGCTGGCCCATTACAATGCGGATGCGCTTTTCTTGAAGCTAAAGGAGATAAGATTCAAGTGCGTTTTAAACATTAAAAATGTCTTTATAACTTAAATTTCATGATTTTTGCTACGAAAAAAAGTCAAAACGAGGCACTGTGCTTTGTGCTGCCGTGGGCCAATGGCTAAGCGGATTACTTATTTTTAAGCTGAAGGGGTTTCTTTCAAATGCTTTATAAATCTTGATAATATCTTTATTACTTTAAAATTTATAATGTTTACAACGAAAAAATCATAATACGACACTGTGCACAGTGCCGCAGCTGACCTATTACCTTGCGGCTCATATATTTTGAAGCTAGGGGAGTCATCTTTCGAATGCTCTTTAAATTTTTAAAATATCTTCATTAGTTCAAAAGTTATGATTTTTCCAACGAAAAAGTCAAAAGGCGCCACTGTGCGACGGTCATTGTTAGCAATTCTCAGCTAGGGTTTAATTATTAAAAATTATGTGTAATTAGGTTGGAAAAAAGTCGATCTAACGATGTCAAAAACACGCTAACTGTAGAAAGACTAACCTACTGTCGCTTTTCAAAATCGGTTGGTACAGTGGTTCAAAATGTATAGGCGAAATTGTAAATTTCGGAAGGGATTTTTTTTACGAAAAAACACGCTAACTTTCGACAGGCTACTCTGAGGCTGCTGCACATAAATAGTTCGTCCCCTGGTCTGGTTGGCATTAGCCTACTGTCGCTTTTCAAAATCGGTTGGTACAGTGGTTCAAAATGTATAGGCGAAATTGTAAATTTCGGAAGGGATTTTTTTTACGAAAAAACACGCTAACTTTCGACAGGCTACTCTGAGGCTGCTGCACATAAATAGTTCGTCCCCTGGTCTGGTTGGCATTAAATTTTAGTAAATTCGGTACAGTGGTTCACAAGTTATGAGCAAACCCGTAAATTTGAGTTTGGTTTCACCTTAAATTCAAGCTTTTAAAACATGTGTAAGCCACAAAATTATTTTACAAAGTATTTTTGTCACTCACTACACTAAAAAATATTACACTAAAAAATACACTCAAAAAAAATAGACTTTTTTTTACAAAAATGACTAAAATTTTTTTACAAATTTCTATACAAATACATACGTAAATATTAGATTTAAAGCACTTGTGGCTAATGATTTTTTCAATATTATTAAAAAATTAAATTCCAAGAGAATTTGATTTCGTCTTAAAGAGAAAATTACGCACTTTCGAATGAGCTTGATGTCAAGTCATTCGTATGTCAGGATCATATTTTATAGGCGCTCAAAAATGGCCAAAATGGGCCTTTTTTGACACTTTAAACGCGATTTTCTCAAAATTGTGAGAAAAGGCCAAAAGGAGAAAAGGCCAAAATGGGCCTTTTTTGACACTTTAACCGCGATTTTTTCAAAATTGTGACGTGATAGAAAAATTTGAGTGACCGTTTTGGAATCGGTAAACCAAAACCAATAAATTTTTTTGGTTTTATTCAAAACGCAGCGACAAACCTCAGATTTGTAGAGCGGTGTTATTTCACGCTAGAAAAATTACTTTTACTTAAAAAGGGAATTTTTCTTCTTGTTTTACGTTCAAGACGGTGCTATCACTTTAAACGGGCTTGTGAAGAGTATTAATGGATTCGCCCAAGTCGAATTTAACTTTTTTTGGTGTTTTTGAAGTGTAAGTGCTTTTAAAAGGTTTGTACGATTTATTTGGATTTTCTATTTTAAAATTTTATTGAATTTAAATATCAAATAAATATTTAAGTTTTCAATTTAAGTGTTTTTCAAAACTTTTGGAAGGGATTTTAAATTTTTTGTTTTAAAGTTTGGAGATTTTTTAAAAGTTTAATTGTAAATTTAATTATTTTATTTTTCAATTGTGTTTATAAACGTTTGTCGTTTTTATACCCTCCACTCTAGTGATAGAGGGTATATATAAGTTTGTCATTCCGTTTGTAATACATCGAAATATTGGTCTAGGACCCTATAAAGTGTATATATTCATGATCCTCGATCGATTTTAAGTCGATCTAGCGATGTCCGTCCGTCTGTCTGTCCGTAGAAAACACGCTAACTTTTGAAAGACTTTACAGAGGCTACTGTAAGCCATTTACCTGGTCAGGTTGGTATTGCAATCCAGCCAAATCGGTCCAGTGTTTCAAAAGTTATGAGCAAAAGAGTAAATTTCGGCAAGGGTGTTTCGTGAATTTACGAGATAAAAAACACGATAACTTTCGAAAGACAATAACGAGACTGCTGAAGCTTGACATATATCTTTGCCGTTCCCTAGGTCTGTTTGGTATTAAATTTCAGCTCAATCGGTCGAGTGGTTCAAAAGTTATAAGCAAAACCCTGAATTTCAGATTAGTTTCATCTTAAATGCCACGTGTTTAAACAAGTTTTAAAAGCATTGGTGGTAACTTAACAATGCTTTTCAAACTTGTTTAGTTTTAAAGCATTGCTTTTTAAACTTGTTTGGTTTTAAAAGCATTGGTAACTTGAAAATTACACTCGAAAAAAATGCTACACTCAAAAAAAAATTACCCTCGAAAAAATTTTACACTCAAAAAAATTTTTTTTTTTTACAAAAATTACAATATTTTGTGTACATATGTACGTACGTGCATTCACTTAGAAATATTTTTACAGTAAAAAAAAAACATTACACTCGAAAAAAATTTTACACTCAAAAAAAAAATTAGTAATTTTTTTTTAATGACAAAAAAGAGAGTTTTTTACTCAAAATAAAACATTTCTAATCAAAATTGTTAATTTTTTCACGTTAAAAAATGTACTATCCTTTAAAAAAATGCATTGTGGAGGGTATTCATAGATTCGGCAAAGTCGAATTTAACTTTTCTATTTGTTTAAATTTTAAAATGTATTTAAAATATTTTTTTTCACTTAAAAAAAAATTTAATTTAAAAAACTAAAATTTTTAATTTGAGAATTATTAATTAGTAATCTTTGTGGTTTTTTAATTTTTATATCACTATTTTATATATTTTTTTTATAATTTCTTCGTTAATTAAATTTAAAAAAAATAAAAATTTAATTGTTTTTTTTATATACCTGGGGGGGTTTGTATCTTTTATATAAATGTTTTATATCTTTTTAAATAAATTTCTTCTTCTTTTTAGAGAATGTTGTTGTAGTTGGTGGCATATATTTAAAAAAAATATATTGAGGTTGATTTTTCTTTTTAAATAAAAATTTCTTTTAAAATTTTTAAAATTGTTGTAATATTTTTATAAATTTTTTTTATAAATTTTTTTATTAATATAATTTTTTTGTTTTTTTCTTGAGGTAGTTTTATTACAAAATTTATTTTGTTTTATCTTTTTTAGTGGTATTTGTAGTAGTAACAATTTTGTTGTAATTTTTTTTTTATATAAAATTATTTTCTTAGTTGGCAGCTGATAATTATTTTTTTTTTTTTTCAATTCTTTATATACTTTTTTATGTATTTGATTAAAGATAAATATATATTTAAAAATGATTTAATATATTTTAAATAGATTTTTGAAATGAGTTTTTATTTTATTATATAAAAAAAATATTTGTTTGTTTCTTTTTTATAAAAAAAAAATTAATTTTTTTTTTTTAATTTTGTTTTATTAAATTTTTATAAAATTTATTGTTTTATTAACAATATTTTTTGTAAGTTTTAGTAATTTTTAAGTAATATTTTGTATTTTTAATTTGTGTTTTATTAATTTTTTTTAATTAAAACGTAATTTCGTATTAATTTTTTCTTCAAAAATCTCTGATTTTATAAACTTTGATTGCTTTTTATAATAATTTTAATTTTATTTTAAACAATTTTTTTACATATTCTTGGTATATAAATATAAATTTATAACATTAAACACTGCACTTTTTTTAAAATTAATTATTTTTTGTTTGTATATAATAATAAATATATAGAAATAAAAACTGTGTTGTCTGTTTTTTTTTTGTTATTTCACAGCTGTTTCTTTATTTTTTTTGTATATTATTTTTTTTCAAGTTCTTGCTTGTTGTGTTGTGTTTGGTTTGGTTATTTGTTTGAATATAAATTTATAAATTTTCTCAAAAGTTAAATTTGCTGGTTATTGCAGTTTTTTGTATTATGTATTTACTTCTCTTCTTCTTTTTTTTTTACTTTAACTTGTTCTTCTTCTTCTTGTGTTTCTGTTTCTTATTATTAGTTTTCTTGTTTCTTGAGGATAATAATTATAATTTTTTTTTTTTAAATTTATTTTTGTTTTTTGGTTTTGTATCTTGTTCACTGTTTCAAAACTAATAAAATAATGATCAAATGTGTTGGCAGTTAGCTGCAGTATACCCCAAGTCAAAGTCAGTCACCAGTCAGTTGTTGTTGGTGTATAGTAGAAGAGTGTAGAGTGTATTGAAAAGAAGTACCAGCAGTTTTTTTTTGTTGTTGTTTTATTTGTTTTTGCTTGTATAGAGTTTTTGTTGATAAATTTATTTATTAATTTTTGTTGTTGTTGTTAAATTGAAGACTCTGGTTTTGTTGTAATAATTTTATTATAATTTTTTTTTTAATTTTTTTAAATGTCTGTTGATGGTTGTTGCTATTTTGTGTTGAGACTAAATTGTGAATTGTATTTTGTGCTGCGTTTGTGGGCTTGTTTTTCCCCAAAAACAATTTATAAATACAACAAAAACAATACAAAAACAACAACATCAAAATAAAAACAAAACAATAACTCACAGTGTATCAGGGTTGTAAAATGAAAACATTTAAAATTGTACCATTGAACTCATTAAATTGTACTTTTTCTACATCAATTGTACCAATTTTTGTACCCTCCCACCATCGCACAGTGCCAACGGCCAATGTAGGACGACAAAAATCCAATTTTAATTATATTGACTTGAAATTCGGTATAAATGTTCGTTTTGACTTCGAAAATAACATTATGAAAAATGTGGGAGGCCGGTTAAGGGCCACGCCCACTTGTTTTAAAATTTGTAGTTTTGGTTATAATTTCTTTAAATTTGGTATATATACTCTCAATAACTGTAGAAATAATATCACAAAAAAGGGGGCAGTCAGACAACTGCCACGCCTACTTTTTTAAAATATGTTTAAAAAATATGTAAAAACAAGGTTTACATATCGCCCCACTGTAGTCGGCGTCGCAGACGGTCGCAAAAGTTAGCCGTTGAAATAAGTACTATGGATATTGGTCAATATATCTGAAAAAGTCCGGCGACCAATACGGGCCAAAAACAAAAGATCTATTCCATCAAAAAAAAAAAAAAACTAACAACAACAACAAAAAAATATTTTTTTATGGAAAACACACATCTCACAAAAAGAAAATCAAAAAAATGTTATTGTTGTTGTTGGGCCCTCAAAAAACAATCCGCATACGCCGTTGCCACCCACAAAAGTATGGGGGTATACTCACTTTGTCATTCCCTGTGTAACGCATCGAAATATCGGTCGAGGACCCCATAAAGTACCATTTTTCAATTTTACGAATGTGTAGATGATGCCCCCTACGGTTGCAGTGCATTGCAAACAACATTTTGGGCTCGAGGAATAAGTGCACTTATCTCAGATGAGATCCTCCCATGGTAATATCGATAGAAATGTGTCACACAACGCACATTTCGACAATGCTACAATGAATCAATAAAGTTGGATACTAGGGTGGCTCGTTGTTGGGCTTTTTTCTCTGATCAAATTCTAATACCCGCCAAAAGTGTCGGTCCCCTAAGGGTTGCTCACATGCTAAATTTCACTCCGATCGGAGTTTATCTTCTGTCCCCACTTTGAGCTTCAAAATTGGGATTTTGGCAAAAAAGGACTTTAAAAAAATAATTAAAGGTTTTTTTATTAAAATTAGTTAAACATTATTCTTACATAATATTTGATCGTAAATACTAGAGTTGTCAACCGATTAAGAATAATTCGATTAATCGATCAAACAAAACCAAACTCTTGTTCGATTAATTTAAAAATTGCGATTTTTGAATAACGAATAAATCGATTAATTTATGTCAATTAATCGAACAATTAATTTTTTATGCCCTCCAACTACAGTATCGAAATATCGGTCTAGGACCCCATAAAGTATATGGGGCATTCCATGTGAAATCGGACACTTTGAAAACTTTTCTTTTAAATTTTCCCAATCTGTTTACAGTTTTCAGTACCCTTCGAAAACTCCCTCGTGGTAAATTTTCAGATTTTTTTTGATGACCCGTTCAAAAGATATCGAATTTTGAAAAATTGGTAGTTTGTTCCTTTACTCAAACTTCTTTTAATCATAACTTCTTCAATAATGGTCCAAATTTATTTTTTTGTTTTTCAAAATTTTTGTTTTTTTAAGTACTTTAAAAAAAAAAACCCCCAAAAAATTATTAAAAGCGCTCTAGTATGCAATTTTTAAGTTTTAAAATTTAAATCTCATTTTTGAAAATGTTTGTACTCTTCGATTTTTTTTTTTAAATTTTTTTGTGTAAAACTTCTATCAATTCTACAAATTTTTTGCCCAGGAGGATCGTGGGATAACGATTATTACTATTTTTTTAAATTTTTTGAAAAAAATTTATTGTAATTTTCCAATCTTAAAATCATTTCTACTGCTCCAATGGTGCGTCATAGAGGGGTCCTTTATAAGACCGACCCCCATTAATTTTTACGTCTTACCATTTCTTTGGAACAAACTAATACCCTATCTCCAATTTCTAAGGGGGCTCCCACACAAAACGACATTTTTTTTAAATTTGTTCCAACCGCTCTAACTGCCCTAATAGTGCCCTTAGAGCAACAAACTGTGTGAACGACCCACAATATTTTTTTAGTCCAAACATTTTCTCTGAACACACCTACCCTCTTTCTTTAACTGTTAAGGCGGTCCCTATACAATTTTTTTTATTTTTTGTAAATTTGTTTTATTTAATCAGCTTCTACCGGTCCAATGGTGCGTCCGAGAGGGGTCATTAGTGAGACCGACCCCCATTTATTTTTACCCTACAACATTTTTTCAAAACATACCAATGCCCTATCTCCACTCCCTAAGTAGGCTCCCATACAAATAACAGTTGGAGCAAATTTTATAAAAATTTAATTTTGTATGGGAGCCTACTTAGGGAGTTGAGATAGGGCGTAGGTATATTTTGAAAAAATGTTGTAGGGTAAAAATAAATGGGGGTCGGTCTGACTAATGACCCCTCTCGGACGCACCATTGGACCGGTAGAAGCTGATTAAATAAAACAAATTTATAAAAAATAAAAAAAATGTATGGGGACCGCCTTAACAGTTAAAGATAGAGGGTAGGTGTGTTCAGAGAAAATGAAAAAAAAGGACAAAAAAAATATTATGGGTCGGTCATACATTTTGTTGCTCTAAAGGCACTATTAGGGCAGTTAGAGCGGTTGGAACAAATTTAAAAAAATGTCGTTTTGATTTTAAGATTGGAAAATTACAATAACATTTTTTCAAAAAAAATTAAAAAATAGTAATAATCGTTATCCCACGATCCTCCTGGGCAAAAAATTTGTAGAATCGATAGATTTTTTCCACGAAAAAAATTTCAAAAAAATCGAAAAGTATAAACATTTTCAAAAATTAGATTTAATTTTTAAAACTTAAAAATCGCATACTAGAGCGCTTTTAAGAATTTTTGCGATTTTTTTTAAAATGTTCGTAAAAAAACAAAAATTTTGAAAAAAAAATTGAAATTTGGACCATTTTTGAAGAAGTTATGATAAAAAGAAGTTTGAGTAAAGGAACAAACTACCAATTTTTAAAAATTCGATATCTTTTGAACGGGTCATCAAAAAAATCTGAAAATTTACCACGAAGGAGTTTTCGAAGGGTACTAAAAACTGTAAACAAATTGGGAAAATCTAAAAAAAAAGTTTTTCAAAGTGTCCAATTTCACATGGAATGCCCCATATATATATATGAGGCATTCCACACCAACTGTTCCACTACAGAAAAACCATAGTGGTTTCAATGGGATATCATTTGCAAAGTATTCGCTCTTAGGGTATTAAATAACAAAAATAAAATTTTAGTTTTTTCAAAAAGTGGGCCCTGTAGGCGTGGTCAAATATTGAAAATATCAAACTTTTTGGCCTGAGTATCTTTACTTCAATATTTATGCAAATTAAACGAAATACAGTAAAGTCTTTAAAATAAAAGTTTTTAATAGGTTTTTGTATGGGTTATCGATTAAAAAAATAAAACTTGGAAATTTTCAGAAGAAGTTCTGAATATTTTAAATTTAAACTTTAACTTTATTTATCAAAAACATGCCGCAATTTTATTTTATTTTTTTAATTAAAAAAATAAAGTTAAAGTGCCTTTCTATTTGTTCTGAAATTTTCAGAGATGTGTTTTGCCTTGTTTTCGAGAAATCAAATGTTAAAGATTGTACTACGCTAATTTTATACAATAATGGTGTATAAAACGTGTGCGTATGAGCAATATCAACACTTAAAAAATATTTTAAATAGCGATGGGAGCGTGAGTAAGTTTTTATTTACGATCACGCACGCCAATGAAAGAAAAAAGATTATTCACGCACAATATTTTATTTTACTCACGCTCACGTGAACATCGTGACCGTGTCTTATTTTTTCTACTCGCGTGTGCGTGAATGAGCGTGAGCAAAATAAAATATCGTGCGTGACTAAATTTTTTCTTTTATGAGCGTGCGTAATCGTTATAAAAAACTCACTCACGCTACCATCGCACAGTGGACCAAATGCCTAATCTAGCGTGCAAGAGAGTATAACTCGACTTTGAGAGCACCTAGAAACATGAAATTTGTAATGCACAAGGAAAATGAGATGAGCTTCTATATAGTCCAAATGTGCGCGGTATTTGAAGGGGCGTGGCACTTATTGAAACATTGTCACAATAAAATAGAAACAAAGTAGAGCCAAATAAGCAGAGAAAGTAATTTTTTTTTAACGTAAAAAAGATTTTTTAACAGTTTAGAAAAAAAATATTTTATTTTGAGTAAAAAAAAAATTTTTTTTACTCATTTCTGTAAAAAAAAAAATTTTTGAGTGAAAATTTTTTTTTGAGTTTACATTTTTTTTTGCTTGTAAAATTTTTACATTGGGTTTGAGAATGTCAAAAATACTCGGCAAAACATTTTTGTGGCTCATCAATGTCATTTAAAGCGTTTAGGTGTTTTTTTTTTTGTAACGTAAATTCAAGGTACACCAATCTGAAATTCACGGTTTTTGCTTACAACTTCTGAACCACTGAACCGATTTGGCTGATATTCAATATCAACGTGACTAGGAAAATTAAAAATATATATGCCAAGCGTCAGCAGCAACAGAGTTGCCGTTTGGAAGTTATCGTGTTTTAAACAGACAGATGGACGGACATCGCTAGATCGACTGAAAAACAAAAACCAGCAAAAACCAGCAGCCAATTTTTTTATTATTTTGGAGCTCAATATCTATTCTTTTGAAATCATGTAAAAACCATATAGAAGTTAGGGGGATTCGTACCTAAATTCATTAACAAAATTCAAGTTTGCTTGAAAAATAATTCCATTGTGAACTCTCTTTTTAATTTACGTTTTTTTACGAACAACAACACAAATTAGCTTCAAATATACATTCCTTGAGGTTAAACTATAACAAATAATTTGATAAATTGCCTTAATACGGTCGTAAAATAGCAGTTTACACAATCAACACGTCTACACAGAACTTGAAGAATTGTTTTTATAAAAACTAATTACTCATGTTTGGCTGCCTACTACGATGGTGTTTTTGCAATAAACAAAGAAATTTTATTAGCGTTAAGTAAGGTAGGAATAGTGCAATCATATATGCGATACTAATTCAATATTGTCAAAACTTCATTTTTCGACCAACTGCGCACCAGATTCAACATTTGGTCCACTGTGCATCGCCTCTTAAAATATTTTTTAAGTATTGATATTACTCATACGCACACGTTTTATAACACCATTATTGTATAAAATTAGCATGTTGCAATCTTTGACATTTGATTTCTCGAAAACAAGGCAAAACACATCTCTGAAAATTTCAGATCAGATAGAAAAGTCCTTTAACTTTTTTTTAAAAAAATTAAAAAAAAAAAATAAAATTGCGGCATGTTTTTTTATAAATAATTTTAAGTTTAAATTTAAAAAATTCAGAACTTCTTCAGAAAATTTTCCAATTTTTATTTTTTTAATCGATAGCCCATACAAAAATCTATAAAAAACTTTTGTCTTTAAGACTTTACTGTGTTTCATTTAATTTGCATAAGTATTGAAGTAAAGATTCTCAGGCAAAAAAGTAGATATTTTCAATTTTTGGCCACGCCTACAAGGCCCACTTTTTGAAAAAACTTAAATTTTATTTTTGTTATTAAATAGTACCATAAGAGCGAATACTTTGCAAATGATTTCATATTGACACGACACAACTTTTTTTTTGCTGAATATTTGGTGTGGAATGCCTCATATGTTCCCGAAGCTCCTATAAGGAGCATAGGGCCCCAAATAGGACAAATTTCTCCTATAGAAAAAGTCTTAGATGTATACGAAAAATCTGTTAGATTCTGTAAGAAAATGTGAAATTTTTTTTAAAAACAAATTAAAAAAATTTTGCTCCATTTTCGTATACACGAATTTATTAGAATTTCGGGGGCCCCTTAGGTCGGGGGCCCTGGGCACATGCCCTATTTAGAAAAAGTCTCAGATTTATACGAAAAATCTGTTAGATTTTGTAGGCAAATGTGAAATTTTCGGGGGTCGGGGGACCTAATGGTTAAAACGGTACTGTATGGGGGTGCACTTTGTTATTCGTGTGTAACGCATCAAAATATCGGTCAAGGACCCTATTAAGTACCCTGCATGAAAAGTGAACCTCTCGATCCGAAAAAACCTTTCCCGTGACTATTTAAAACGGGGCATATTTAGGGTGACAATTTTTTTAAACTCTTCACTCTAGTGATAGAAGGCATATGAGGCATTCCACACCAAATGTCCAGCGAAAAAAAACACGTGTACCGTAAACTTCTGAATAGGTTGTATGGATAGCCCTATATGGAACTTAGAAAATTGCGTTTTTGGTTTTTCAATTTTTCAAAAACTGGGCTTAGGACTCGTGGTCAAATATTGGAAAAATGGTCAAATTTGTTGCGAGTTGCCTTGATTAAATATTTATCACATTAAAACGGAATGCACCACAATCTTAAAAATTTCCATTCTTATATAGTTTTGTATGGGCTATCGATTAAAATTTTTTTTTTTTTTTGAAAATTTTCAGAACCCGTTCTGAAATTTTCCATTTTTTAAAAAAGTCAATTTATCAAAAATCCGGCCACTTTTTTTTCTTTTTTTTAAATTTTTTTTTTAAAGTTTAGATGTTTGTCCATCCACACAAAAAAATTCTGGAAAACATTTTTCGTTTTTTTCGAGAAAATCGCATTTGAATTTTAAATTTTATAACAATTTTGTAATTTGCTTGTATTTTCTTGT
This sequence comes from Pegoplata infirma, assembly GCA_963921195.1. Lineage (NCBI taxonomy): Eukaryota > Metazoa > Arthropoda > Insecta > Diptera > Anthomyiidae > Pegoplata > Pegoplata infirma. Next base: position 12,616,732 of record OY992538.1, on the reverse strand, counting down.
ATTAACGTTGCGAATGAGTAATATTCATGCAATTAATAATACTCATTCGCAACTATAATACAAGAAAATACAATCAAATTACAAAATTGTTATGAAATTTAAAATTCAAATTCGATTTTCTCGAAAAAAACGAAAAATGTTTTTCTGAATTTTTTTGTGTGGATGGACAAACATCTAAACTTTAAAAAAAAATTAAAAAAAAAGAAAAAAAGTGGCCGGATTTTTGATAAATTGACTTTTTTAAAAAATGGAAAATTTCAGAACGGGTTCTGAAAATAAAAAACACGAGATAAAAAACACGCTTACTTTCATAAGGCTTAGCATACATATTTGTGGTTTCCCTGGCCTGGTTTGCATTGAACTTCATCCCAAATCGGTCTAGTGGTTCAAAAGTTATGAGCAAAACAGTGAATATCAGATTAGTTCACCTTAAATTCACGTATTGAAAACCCGGTAGAAATGTTTTAAAAACATTGGTTAGTGGCAAAAATATTTTACAACGTATTTTTGTCACTCAAAAATATTTTTACACTAAAACAAAAAAAAAAATGCACTCGAAAAAAAATTTAACACCCAAAAAAAAATTATTAAATTATTTTTTTTTTTAAATTACTTAAAAAAAAGTTTTTTTTATACAAAATAAAATATTTCTAATCAAAAATGTTATTTTTACGTTATAAAATTTACTATCACTTGAAAAGGGCATTGTGGAGCGTATTCATAGATTCGGCCAAGTCGAACTTAACTTTTCTATTTGTTTTACTTAAATTCGCGAAAAAAAAACCCCATCCGAAATTCATGGTTTTAACCTCAAATTATGAACCACTGAACAGATTTCACTGAAATTCAATACATACCAATCAGACGCGGAAAGTTTAAAATGTAGCATGTGCCAAGCTACAGTAGTCACAGAGTTATCTTGCGAAAGTAAGCCTGTCCAACAGAAACCGATTTAGAACCATAACTACTTAATGGGGTCCTAGAACCATATTTCGAAGTGTTACAAACGAAATGATAAACTTATATGTACGCTCTATAAAACATAAACTCAAAAAATTCTCAAAATTTTACCAAAATGAGTCATTGATTTACCATTGAGCTTTGAATTGTACATTTTGAGCTTTGAATTGTAGCAAAATAAAAGTACAATTGTACCAACAGTTTCAACACTGCAGTGTATACAAAAATTTGTTTTTAATCAACTCTCCCAGTGTATCCGTACGTATTTCAACAAAAAAAAAAAAATCAACAAAACCAAAACACAGTCATTCGTTTTAAAGTGAACTCTCAATTTTTAATTTTTTTTTTTTTGCTTTATACATTTATACGTCGTAGTTGTATATATGCAATACACTCTTAACCATTAAATATATTATCATACAAACAAATATATCAGGGTTGAAACAATTGGTACAATTACACGTTTATTTGGTACTATTTAAATAAAAAAGTACTTAAAAGAAGTTAACAAATTATAGTCGGTCAATGCCCACCATATAATACCCTACACCAGTGTTTGCCAAACAATGGGTCTACAGCACACTCAGAGAAGTATGAGAGAGGAGACAGGCAAAAAAAAATTGTTTAAGTGCAGAACTTTGAACTCCTTCTTTCTACCCCCTGATCCGATTTTACCCATTACGAACTTAACCAGCCCATTCAATTCTTTTGATTGGGACTGTATCGTATCATCCGCTGACAGAAGGACGGGATTCTATAAAACGTCTTAGAATTGACCATGGATCGCAAATATATGGTTGATTCTAAGATTACGGACCAATTACGACATAATTTTTGGTATCGATGTTTTTTTTTGCAGAATTTAGTATTTCAGTTAAAACAAAATACTGAAGTCTTTTTTTATTCGCATTTGAAGTTATTGATTTTAAAGCATTTAAAGTTTTTGTATACTAAATATGTCCTACTTTAGAGCACCCTGGTGCTCCCCTATTTTGGCATGTGGGGTCCACAGCGTCCAAAATTTAGCTCGAAATTACATGAGCTATAACCGGTATAAATTTCACTGCAATGGCTCCAGTATTTACTGAATGACCGAATTATTAAACATAAACACTGTGCACGGTTGCGTATGATTGTTATTTTAAGGTAATTAAAAAATTAAGTATACGCCTCATATACAGTTTTCATTTAATTATAATTATAATAAAAGTTCACCAATTTCAAATGCGTGTAAAAAATCTAGCACTGAACTAAAAAAACCTTGAGGGATTTATTGTGGAAAATGTCAACTTTCATTTTGGTTTCGTCCCATTCCGACTTTAATTCTTGCACTGTGTAATAGTTCACCAACTTCAAATGAGTGTAAAAAAATCAAATTATTATTTTAGCAGCAAAAAATACGAACAAGTTTTTAATTTTCTGAATTCCATTATTTTATTTAATTTTAAAATATACAAACTCGAAAAAGTACATTTCTTTATTAAATGGTACAAAATCAATTTTTCCAATTCGCATCCCTCGTACATATGTATTTATTCTTATTGCCTTCTCACAACATCATCATCTGTTTCGTAAAAATATACAAAAAAAAAAAAAAACAAGAGAGTAAACCCCTGTAGGAAATAATTTGCAAAATGACAAATGAGTGGGGTTGTACTTAAATATTTATACCGATAACATTAAATTATATTTTTTTTTTATTTAAAATTTTTATGTAAAGATGACAAAACGTTTTTTTATATAAAATTGTATAGTTATCGATAACAAAAGTTTTTTTATAGAAATTTGTAAAGTTATCGATAACATAAAATTGTCTTTAGAATAATGTTGTGGTATATCGATAAAACAAAAATTTTTTAAAAAAATTGTCAAATTTATCTATAACATAATAACTTTCCTTAGAAAATTGTTATATTTATTGATAACATAAAGTTGTTTACATAAAATAGTAATAGATATCGATAAATCGATAACATTAACAAATTTTCTACTGATAATTTTCATAGTTATCGACATAAAATTTTCTTGGAAAATTGTTATAGTTATCGATACCATAAAACTTTCTATAGAAAGATGTTGTACTTATCGATGTATCAATAATATAAAATTTTCGATAGAAAATTGTTAACGTTATCGATAACATAAACTTGTCAATGGAAAATCTTTACAGTTATCGATATATCGATAACATACAACTTTCTATTGAAAATTAGTATAGTAATAGATAGTATAGATAACTCAAAATTTTGAAAAAATATTTTGTTATCAATATATCGATAACGTCAAATTTTCTATAGAAAATTGTTATAGTTGTCGATATATGGATAACAAAAAGTGTTCTATAGAAAATTGTTATAGTTTCCAATATATCGATAACATAAAATTTTCTATAAAAAATTGTTAGAGTTATTGATGTATCGACATTATAAAATTTTTCAAAAAAATAAGTTATAGTTATCGATATATCGATAACATAAAATTTTCTATAAACAAATTTTCTAGAAAAAATGTTTTGTTATCGTTATCGATACATCGACAACATAAAATTTTCTATAGTTATCGATAACAAAAAATTGTCTATATAATATTGTTATAGTTATCGATATATCGATCACATAAAATTTTCTATAGATAACTATAGCGATTTTCTATAGATAACTGTTATAGTTATCGATATATCGTTAACATAAAATTTCTATAGAAAATTGTTATAGTTATCGATGTATCGATAACAAAAAATTTTTAATAAAAATTGTTTTATTTATCGATATATCGATAACACAAAATTTTTTATAAACAAATTTTATAAATAAAATGTTCTATGAAAAAATGTTGTCATTATCCATATATCGACATTATAAAATTATCTATAGAATGTTGTTATAGTTATCGATAACCTAAAATTTTCTATAGAATACTGTTATAGTTATCGATATATCGACCACATAAAATTTTCCATAAATAACTATAGCGGTTTTCTATATAAAATTGCTATAGTTATTGAAATATCGATATTATAAAATTTTCTATAGCAAATTGTTATAGTTATCGATCGATCGACATGAGAAAATATTTCAAAAAAATTGTTTTAGTTATCGACATTTTGATAACATAAAATTTTTTTAAAACTAATTTTTTAAATAAAATGTTCTATAAAAAATGTTATCGATATATCGACATAAAATTTTGTACAGAATATTATTATAGTTAGCGATATATCGATCACATAATATTTTCTTTAGATAACTATAGCGATTCTCGATAGAAAATTTTTATAATTATCGATAACTTAAAACTTGCAGCAGAAAATTGTTAGTTATATTGATAACTAACTATAGTTATCGAAATATCGATGACATAAAAGTTTCTATAGAAAATTGTTATAGTTATCGATGTATCGACATTATAAAATTTTTTGCAAAAAATATTTTAATATATATCGATAATATATCGATAACATAAAATTTTTCATAAACAAATTTTCTAAATAAAATGTTTTATAAACAAATTTTCTAAATAAAATGTTTTATTAAAAAAATGTTGTCCTTATCAATATATCGACAACATAAAATTTTCTGTATTTATCGATATATCGATAACATAAAATTTTTAATAGAAAATTGTTATAGTTATCGATTATATTTTCTATAGATAACTTTAGCGATTCTAAATCGAAAATTCTTATATTTATCGATGTATCGATAACATAAAATTTTCTATAGAAAATTGTTGTATAATCGATGTATCGACATTATAAATTTTTTTCAAAAAATTGTTTTAGATATCGACATTTCGATAACATAAAATTTTTAAAAACTAGATTTCTAAATAAGATGTTCTATAAAAATTTTTTATCGTTATCGATATATCGACATCATAAAATTTTCTATAGTTATCGATAACATAAAATTTTATACAGAGTATTGTTATAGTTATCGATATATCGATAACACAAAATTTTCTATAGATAACTATGGCGATTTTTCATAGAACATTTTTATAGTTATCGATGTAGCGATAACATAAAATATCTATAGAAAATGGTTATAGTTATCGAAGTATCGATAAAATAACATGTCTATTAAAAATGTATTATCGATGTATCGATAACATAAAATTTCTATTGAAAATTTTTATTGTTATCGATGTATCGATAACCTAAAAGTTTCTATAGAAAATTGTTATATTTATCGATAACTTACATTTTTCTGCAGAAAATTGTTATAGTTATCGATATATCAACAACATTTTTTTTTTAGAAAATTGCTATAATTATCGATAACATAAAATTTTCTATCGAAAATTGTTATAGTTATCGATGTATCTCGATAACATAAAATTTTCATAGTGTTTTTTGTTATAGTTATCAACATATCAATAACAATCAATTTTTTATAGTTATCGATATCACAAAATGTTCCCTGAAAAATTCTTGTCGATATATCGATAACATTAAATTTTCTATACAAAATTATTATAGTTATCGATATATCAATAACAGAAAATTTTCTACAGAAAATTTTTATAGTTATCGATAAAATAAAACTTTCTATAGAAAATTGTTATAATTATCGATATATCGATAACTTAAACTTTTTTTATAAAATTGTGTTTATAGAAAATTGTTATAGTTATCGATATCGATATATCGATAACTTAAAACTTTCTATAGAAAATTGTTATAGTAATCGATATATCGATAACAAGAACTTTGTATAGAACATTGTTATAGTTATCGATAACATAAAATTTTCTAGAGCAAAATTGTTATAATTATAGAAAACATAAAATTTTTTATAGAAATTTGTTTCTATAGAAAATTGCTATAGTTATCGATATCGACATATCGATAACATAAAACGTTCTATAGAAAATTGTTACAGTTATCGATATCGACATATCGGTAACATAATACATTCTATAGAAAATTGTTATAGTTATCGATATATCGATAACATAAAACTTTCTATAGAAAATTGTTTTAGTTATCGATATATCGATAACATAAAACTTTCTATAGAACATTGTTATAGTTATCGATATATGGATAACAATAAGCTTTTTATACAAAATTGCTATAGTTATCAATGGATCGATAACATTAAATTTTCTACAGAAAATTGCTATAATTATCGATATTCGATAACATAAAATTTTCTATAGAAAATTATTATAGTTAACGATATATCGATAACGTAAAACATTCTTAAAAAATTTTTTTAAAGTCATCGATAACATAAAATTTACTATAGAAAATTGTTTTAGTTGTCAATGTTTCGATAACATAAAATTTTCTATAGAAAAGTAGTTAACGATATATCGTTAACATAAAATTTTCTATAAAAAATTGTTAAAGTTATCGGTAACATAAAATAAAATTAACATACAATTTCCTATAAAAAATTATTGTTAACGTTATCAACAACATAAAATTTACTATAGAAAATTGTTTTAGTAATCGATGTATCGATAACATAAAATTTTCTATAGAAAAGTGTTACAGGTATCGATATATCGATAACTTAAAAGTTTAATTTTCCATAGAATATTGTTACAATTATCGATATATCGATAAAATACATTTTTTTTATAGAAAATTTTCATAGTAATCAATATATTGATAACATAAAACTTTCTATAGAAAGTTGTTAAATTTATCGAAGTATTGATAATAATAAATAAATTGTCATAGTTATCGTTATTTCGATAACGTAAAATTTTGTATAGAAAATTGTTTTAGTTATCGATAACATAAAATTTTCTATAAAAAAAATTCTTAATAAAATTTCTATAAAAAATATTTTCGTTATCGATATATCAATAACTACAACCATTTTCTAAAGAAAATTATATGTTATCGATATATCGATAACGACAATATTTTTAAATTTTTTATAGGAAATTGTTATAGTTATCGATATCGATAACTACAACAATTTTCTAAAGAAAATTTTATGTTATCGATAATATTTTAAAATTCTCTATAGAAAATTGTTATAGTTATCGATAATATAAAATTTTTTATAGAAAATTGCTTTAGTTGTCGATATTTCGATAACATCAAATTTTCTATAAAAAAAAAATCTGAATAAAATTTCTATAAAAAAATATTTTCATTACCGATATATCAATAACTATATATATTTTCTGTAGAAAATTTTATGTTATCGATATATGGATAACGACAATATTTTAAAATTTTCTATAGAAAATTAAGTTATCGATAGCATAAAATTTTCTGTAGAAAATTTTTAAAGTTATCGTTATATCGATAACTATAGAAATTTTCTATAAATACTTGAAAATTTTTTATAGAAAATATTTATATTGTTATCGATATGTCGATAACAAAAAAATTTCTATAGAACATTTGTATCGATTACAAAAAATTTTCTATAGAAAATTTGTAAAGTTATCAATAAAATTTTCTATATATTGTTTATTAATAGCCTTTGTAAACAATATTTATCGATGACATAAAATGTTCCATATTAAATTGTTTAGTTATCGATAGTATTTTTTTAAAAAAATTGTGTAGTTATCGTTATAATGAAAACATTGAAGTTTCTCTAGAAAATTGTTATAGTTATCGATTTATGGCGATCCTGCGTTTTTACTGCTTTTAAGAATTCCCTGATTTCTTTTCACAGTGACAGTTAGGGACCAAAAACAGAGTCCCCCTGCTTTTTAAAGCAAATTCAGATATCATTTTCCAATTCCATACAATTTTGAATCACCCTATTCAAACACATGCCAGTAAAATTGTTTGAGTGTATTACTGTTTTGCTATCATATCATGCATTTGTTTATTGAAATATTATTATGATTATTGACTTTAAAAATTCATTACTCCTCCTCCCACCACCACCTCAAATGACTAACTCATCATATTGTTCCAATCGGTATATTAGTTTTAATGGAATACACGTGTGCCACTATTTGTTTATATTTATTATATAGATTTCAAAGGAAAATTCATTGCCCCACTGTACTTATTCTAGAAATGTTTTGTGTTTTTGTGCAATTGTTGACAAGTGTTTTATTAAAATATACTACTAATATTTATTGAAACAAACCAGAAAACTATAACTGTTTTAAAAAAGAACAGAAGAACAGATCGTCAAAGTGTCTGCCATGTTATCTTGATATGAAAAATCATTCGCTTTTACTATCTTTGTTAAAAGGTAAGTGTTTGTTTTTTTTTTCTGTTTTTTTTTGCAATAATTTCTTATCAATTTTTCTATATTCGCTAAATAAATATTAAAAACAAATTTATTGAACTTGTATTTTTCTATGTACAATAAAATAAAATAAAATATTTTTTAACATTTTTCAAGGTCATTTGTTTAGCACCAGGATATACTATGTAAATAATTTCCTATGAATTATTTTTTTATTTATAATATTTTAAAGATAAATTTCATTGACCCTATTAGTGAAAAAAAAAACACCTCATGCTACATATTTAGATTGTGATTATTATAAGTTAATTTTTTTTTTTTTTCACTTATCACGATGCATATAAAAATTATATTTAAATCATATTCAAAATGTGTATAGTATACACATAAATATTTTATTGATGTATGGGGGCAACAAAGTCATTGGCCTTATATCTATTGGGGAAAAATTTAGATTAATGGTTCATTGGTACTTAATTGATTTGGAGTATTATTGAAAAAAAAAAAGTTTTAGAAATTTTTGGGTTCAAAAAACTCGATTTAATTAAAAACAAAACATATGGCTGCCTTGTGATTTCTTCGAGGACGTCAATGTCGGTCATTCCACCGATTTGGTTAAAGAAAAGTGGACTGTATTGCAAAAACTTAATAAAATCTAGTTTTATTTTTATACAAAAAATATAGTACTGGCAAAGTACCTTTTTTTTAGAAAATATTGCATTTTTCCAGTGTTGGAATTAATCAGGGCCGTCTTAAGTTTAAGCGGGCCCCGCTGTAATGAAAAAAGTCGCATGACATAAAAAACATTTTTTTTGTTAGTATTTATTATTAAGGGTAATTAGTGCTATTTTTCTTTGGAAAGAAACTTCTCAGAATCTGAAACCTTTTTTAAAGGACAAATTTGTCAGAATCTGAAACCGTTTTATAAAAAAAATGCATCAAAATCAAGGTTGGCAATCGAAACGAATAACGGTATCGATATCGATATTGGTATCGTTTTTTTATTTATTTCGGTATCGGTATCGGTTACGGTATTTGAGTTGAATCGGTTACGGTATTACCGATACCGAAACGTCAATACCGGTACGTACCGGTATTATCGAAAAAATGCTAAAAATAAAAAAAACGTATAAAAACTTTAAAAAAATTTGTAAAAAGAAGTAGTAAGTTAAATTCGACTTGGACGAATCCATCAATACCCTCCACAATGCCCTTCCAATAAGTTTCTATTGGGTGTCAAAATGACTCCATAAAATATATTTCCCTCCCGCATCGCGGTTAAAGTAAGAAATATTGCAAACAACTTTTTTTCGAGAATTGTGGACGATTTCTACGAGTTAAGCTACTTCAAAAAATTATGCTATGGTGGAAAACCTCCTGCTAGTATTCCAAATGCCTTCCCCGAAGTCCTGTAAATATCAAAAAAATCCTTGGATACCCACATCACGGATTAAATAAAAACCCCCAAAAAACTACACAGACAAAATTTGAAACGAATTTCAATCAACAAAAACGCGGATTCAATCAATTTTTTGATTGAAACTCCTCCAATTAAAAAATTTGTTATACCAATCATCAAATTGTAGGTGATTGATTGAAAATTATTTCAATCAAACATTTTTTCGATTTTGATCAAAAATTTGATCAATTTTTTGTCTAAAGTCAATCAAAATAATGATTGATTTAACAAATGAATTGTAAGCTTATGACAAAATTATCAAAAAATTCATCTTTTTTGCTTTCCAATATGTTGCCAACAATAAAAAAAAGTAATGCCCGATTATTTTGTATATTTTTGAATTAATCTATTCAAATAAATTAAAGCGAAAAAAAAATCTGGTATGTTGAAAATTTGTAACAAAAAAATAGCAAAAATTTTAATCAAAACATTGATTGATCCATTTAAATTTTGTTGATCAATACATTTAATTGAAAATTTTTAGCCAATAATTTTTTGTGTGTATACTATACAAAAGGGGTCCAGAAAGTTTCTATTGGGAGTCAAAATGAATCCATAAAAATTTCGTGAAAATCAATAATTTTCTTTAACTCTCGCATCGGGTTGAAGTATAGATTGTTTGAAATTTTTATTTAATGCAGGATGCGGGTGCCAAAAGATTTTTTTGATTTTTTTACAAAAACCAAAAAATTTACAAACTTTCTATTAATTTTTTTTTAAAACATGGTCTTAAAAAAACCGTTTCAATGCCGGTACGTACCGATACCGAAGGAAAAGGTTTTTGGATACCGGTATCCGATACCAAAACTGAGTTTCGGTATTGGTATTGGTACCGGTATTCAATTTAAAGGGTTTTGAAACGGATAACGGTATTGAAAAGGTATCGATTGCCAACATTGATCAAAATCTAAGATTTTTTATACGAAAAATGTCTAAGAATCTACGAAAAATGTCTTAAAATCAGCGAGAAAGGATTTAGAATCTGAGAGTTTTTGTATACCAAAAATTTCTTAGAAAATGCGGCTTTTTCTATTCGAACAATTTCTCAGAGTCTAAGGCTTTTTTTAACGAAAAATGTCTCAGAATCTGAGACTTTTTCTATACCAAAAATGTCATAGAATCTGGAACTTTTTCTATATGAAAAATTTCTTAGAGTATGAGGCTTATTCTATACCAAAAATTTCTTAGAATTTGAGACTTTTTCTTTACTAAAAATTTCTTAGAGTCTGAGACTTTCTCTAAACGAAAAATGGTTAAAAATTTGGGACTTTTTCTATACGAAAAATTTCTCTAAATCTGAGACCTTTTCTATACGAAATATGTCTCACAATCTTAGATTTTTGTATGCAAAAAATGTCTCAGAATCTGAGACTATTTCAGTTTCACTAGATAGAAAGAGCGCAAAAAGAAAAGTGAATAAGAAAAGGAAATAATCTGAGAATATTTTTCTATAAAAAAAGTTAGAAAATCTTAAAATTTTTCTTAAGGAAAAATATCTCGGAATATTGAAGTTTTTCTATATGAAAAAAATTTGAGAATTTTTCTCTAGAAAAAATTTGAGAATTTTTCTTTAAGAATCAAATAGACATTTTAGAATTTTTTTATAGAAAAAATCTGGAAATTTTTTATAGGAGAATTTTTTTTAGAAACTCTTCTACACTTAAAATAATAACTCTGTTAAATTACAAAGATATTGATGGATTTCCAACCTGCAATTTTTTGTTATTTTACAAAAAAAACTCTGTAAAATTATGCATTTGAAAAATTTGTAAAATTACAAAAAAAAAAAAACTCCGTTGAAAATAGTCTACTTTTCCAAACTGCAATTAATTTAGGTTATTTTACAAATAAATCTCTGTAAAATAATTGTAACGATTTTTCAATTTCATTATTGTGAAAAATAAGGGTTCCCCCCAATTGCCTCTGAGTCGCTTCTAGAGGGGTGCATTAAGGTGGCTAGTGTGAACTCCATATTACTCATAAAACGAAAAGAGAATATTTTTTTCCGGAATAAAACCACTTTTATGCAATTCAATTCCACTTTGGTTTTTAAAAGTGATTTCATTCGGAAAAAAATATTCGTTTTGCTATTTACGAGTAAACCACTTATTCTAAATCCGAACGGAATTGAGTCTGGGACATGCCCCATAACATTATAAAAGTGGTATTCAAAGTCTTACTTGCCAGCTCTGGCACTGGTGGTTAAAAAACACTTTGTAAAATTATTTTTCAAAATACATGTATTTTTTGAAGGTAGTACCCCAACAAACATCAATTCCAGCCTTTGAAAAAAAATCAAACTGGCACTAAATATCAAGGGTGTTTTTCAAATTGTTTTCAGTGACAAAAATTTAAACATTTAAATTGAATTTGAAACATGTTGGAAATTTTTGTTTTTTCCTATACTATTAATTCTTTTCAAAAAAATATAAACATCAAATTGATTTGCCATGTTTCTCAAACCTAATATCGAACATTGATTATGGGTGGAAATAATTTTGTTTTCAAATGTTGTTCAATTCCGAATTTCAAATTGTCAGAAAACTTAAAATTTTGTTTTAAAAATTAAGAAGAAAAATCTAGAAATTTTATGTATTTTTATGCATTTGTGCCAATTAATTGAATGCTATAAGTATAAAAACTTGCATAAACGTTTAAAAAGTAAGTACACATCAGTTTATGAAAAAAAAGTTTTACATTTAATAACGTCTTTTCTTTTCTTTAAATATTTCGAATTTTAAAGAGCAGCCGGCTGAAGAAGAAGACCTGGAAGGAGACGACCTCAAAAATGGCATTCGATGTAATTTTTTTATTAACAATTTTTAGTGCAAATAAATAGCAAATATTATTAAAATTCGTATTTACAGTTTTTTTAATAAAAAATAGTATTGAGGTTCATTTGAAAAATAATGTTAAATTAACATTATAAATAAGGCTGAGAATTCTTTGAAAACTACACTAAAATTCAATTAGATAGTAAGCATAATTTCAAGCTAAAAATATTTGTGTACATTGGAGAAACATTATACATTCAAAAAATCTCAAACTATATATCAAATCTAAATAAACTTGAAAATTTTACTTGAGAACTAACATGTCGTTTTCTTTGAGAATGCTATTGTTTTCACGTTGAGAATTATGTTATTTTCAACTGGTTTTCAAGGCTAAGGTTTAAGTTTTAAACTTGCTATCAATATAATATTCAATGTATTTCAAAGGTAAATGTTTGTTGGGTACTCTTTTGCTACATTGCCAGGGCTGGCATCAAGACTCTGAATACGTCTCATGTATTTTAAAAGATAATTGTAAAAAGTGCTCTTTTACTACCAGTGCCAAGCCTGACAAGTAAGGCTCTGAATACCACTATTTTGAAAATATTTAATAGTGGTATTCATAGTCTTACTTGCCAGCTCTGGCACTGGTGGTAAAAGAGCCCTTTTTAAATATACCTTTCAAAATATATATATTTTTGATAGACCGTATTTACATTAGGCAATTTTTATTGCGGCAATTCTGATTTTATAGTATATCAGAGAGAGAGGTAAGACTTTTCCCCACTGATACACTATAAAATCGGAATTGCCGCAATTAAAATTGCCTAATGTAAATACGGACACAGGAGTACTCTTTTGCTACATTTCCAGTGCTGGCAGTAATGCCTATATGATACTTGCTTGTTATTGAACTTTTCAAGCGACTTAATCAGGGTTTTTCTACAAGAATTTCGATAAAAAACAAAATTTTTGTGTGGAGTTATCGAAAATATCATAGAAACCCCCTAATAAAGCTGCTTGAAAAGTTTAAAAAAAAGTATCATACGCACTTAAGACTCTGAATACCTCTTATGTTTAAATGTTTATTAATTTCAATAAAAGTTACTAAAAATCGGTACATGTTCAGCTAAAATCAGTGCACTAAGAAAATTATGTCATTTACTATTTGTAGGTTATTATAAAATGTAATCAGTATTGTTATTTTAAAAGAAAAATCACTTATTTTATTAAGGATTTCTTGTTTCTACTATTTCTGCAGTCTAAAAAAATAATGTACTGTATTAAAAATGAATTTTCTGTTACATTCAATTTTGGCAGTAAAAAATTTCGTCTACAGTTTTAATTTTTTGCAATACAAAATAAGCGAATATTCATTAGTTTTTTAATGTTTTGGTAAGTCATTAAATTAACATTAAAAATTGACTGTATTATGATTTTATTTTAAATGAAAAAAACAGTGGAATGGTTTTTAAATAAAATTTCATTTGTTTTAAATGAATATTCACTGGAATTTACCTACATAATTTTTTGAGTGTAGGTGCAAATGCCCCAGGCTTTTCAAAACTTATGTGAACTAGCAAAACGACTTAACAAAATGTTGATTTCATATTTGAAATAAATAATTAATGAAAACTGGATGGTTGGAAAATTTGTTTACAACTTTTATATAAGTATGTATATTTCTATTGACGATCACTGTATTTATACATACAGTGAGCGGCAAAAGAAAGTGTACAGGTCTTAAGTAGATGTAATTCGTTAACGACAAAGTTGTCAATAAAAACCCTTATCATTATCAATCGGCTATTTTTTTTTTTTTTTTTTAATATTTACTTTAGACATGTACACTTACTTTTGACGCTCACTGTATATTTCGTGAGGCCCATACTAAAATCCAAATTTTGTTTTTAAGAACCACCCTAAAGTACACTCAAAATAAAACCTGTGCCCAATCAGCAGAAAAATTTGCTTTGAGACATATGAGAAAATCTACTAATTGTAAGACAGACAAAAAATCTGCTGATTTCAGCTGAAAAAGCAGAAAAATCCGCTGATTTAGATAAACATTCTAAAAATCTAAAATGTATTTTATGTTTGTAAAAAGACTTACTACAAAATATTGTGAGCATACCCAATAAGCAATTTTAAAATTCAAGTGCAAATCAAGTATAAAACAAGTGTAAATCAAGCCCTAAATTCCAGCCCCTGCTTGATTTATACTTGAATTACACTTGAATTCAATAGCATACTCCAGCAAAACGGACACTGGAATTCAAGCCCTGTTTTTACAGCCTTTTCATTGGTTTTCAAGTGTAAAAACAGCGCTTGAATTCAAGTATCCGTTTTGCTGGAGAATGCTATTGAATTCAAGTGTAATTCAAGTATAATTCAAGCATAGACAAGAAATAAGGGCTTGATTTACACTTGATTTATACTTGATTTGCACTTGAATTTTAAAAGTGCTTATTGGGTAGTTTTTATACCCTCCACTCTAGTGATAGAGGGTATATATAAGTTTGTCATTCCGTTTGTAACACCTCGAAATATTGGTCTAGGACCCTATAAAGTATAAATACTCATGATCCTCGATCGATTTTAAGATGATCTAGCGATGTCCGTCCGTCCGTCCGTCTGTCCGTCTGTCTGCCTGTTGAAAACACGCTAACTTTTGAAAGACTTTACGGAGGCTCCTGAAGTTTGGCATATATGTTGGGCATTTACCTGGTCAGGTTGGTATTGCAATCCAGCGAAATCGGTCCAGTGGTTCAAAAGTTATGAGCAAATGACTGAATTTCGGCAGGGGTTTTTCGTGAATTTACGAGATAAAAAACAAGATAACTTTCAAAAAGCAATTCTGAGGATGCTGAAGCATCCTCAGAATTGCCTGGCCTACTTCATTTTGAATTTCAGCCAAATCAGTTGTTCAAAAGTTATTAGCAAATCCGTGAATTTCAGATTAGCTCATCTTAAATTCACGTGTTGAAAACCCGTTAAATATGTTTTAAAAACATTGGTAAATCACAAAAATATTTTAAAACGTATTTTTGTCACTCAAAAATATTTTTGTACTTAAAAAACAAAAAAAATACACTGGAAAAAAATTGTACACTCAAAAAAAAATTTACACTCAAAGAAAAATTTAGTCAATTATTTTTTTTTTCAGAAATTAGTTAAAAAAAGTGTTTTTTCACAAAATAAAATATTTCTAATCAAAACAAAAAAATACACTGGAAAAAAATTTTACACTCAAAAAAAAAATTTAGTCAATTACTTTTTTTTTTCAAAAAATAGTTAAAAACAGTGTTTTTTTCAAAAAATAAAATATTTCTAATCAAAAATTTTATTTTTTTCACGTTAGAAAATTTACTATCACTTAAAAATGGCATTGTGGAGGGTATTCATAACTTGTTTCTCTACTTGTTTTTTCTAAAACTTATAAAAAAGCAATTGTAATTTTTCAAGAAAAATTTCTGTTTTTTTTTTCAAAGTGTTATTTTTTTTAGTTAGGCAGTTTTTCGATTAAATTTAAATTTTTTTTTTATTAAACTTTAAAAAAAAAACATAGAAAATTTTCTTGAAAACTGGATAACTGAATATTCCTGTAAAATTATCTGCTGATTTCTGTTATTTTCTAAAGCCAAATGGCAGAGAATTTAGTTAAAATAAATTTAAAAAATTTCGGTAGAAAAATCTGCTAAAAGTTTGCTGATTCAAACTAAAAATCGTTTACAGATTTTTCGATAGAGTTTTTCCTCTGAATGTAGAATTGACTAAAAATCAGATAAAATCAGTACAAATGCCCTCAGGCATTTATGGAAACTAGAAAGTTAGAAAATTTGTTTACAACTTAAATTTATAACTTTCCAAGAGGCCAGTTAATCTAACACTAATGTATTCATTGTGGGAAGATTAAAAAGCAAAAATATGTTTACTTCTTTAAAATAAAACACGTGGATTATATTTATACACACATATTTATTTATTTATTGATTGGAATGTTGACAAAAACATATTTTTTTGTTATTTTTTCGATAACACACTATTCAATCTTTGTTGGCCTATTTTTTAGTTTTGCACTTTGGGGGGAGCAGGCAAGAAGGTGGGAAACATCCGTTTCAAACTAATGCGTATTTCATAACAATAACAATAATAATTTCTTAATATGACGAAAAATTACGCTCTATTTAATATTTGCCCAGATGTCTGATTAATACTTTTTTTTATAATTTTTTTTAATTTTATTTTCGCCAACCACAAGTAAGTCATTTTAGATTCCTTATCTATTGCAGCTGAACAAAAATATATACGAGTATATTTTTATCAGCAACTGATAATAATACTTATTGGATTTTTTATTTTTTTATAATTATAATAAAAATAATGCACAAATGTATAGTATAGGTCAGTAAGTAGTTTGAGCTGCAGAAATGCAAAAGAAGGTTAATGCATTTTCAGCCTTTCCAAGGGGGATTGATAAATAAAGTTTATTTTTAAGTCCACAATACTTACAATTAATTTATGAATAAATTTATTTTTTTAAAGATAACAAAAAGTTCTTGTTTCTCTTTTTGCATTTAAAAAAAATTTCATTTACCACAATAAAAAAAAAGTCCTCTTTGTCTCAATTGTCCTTTTTAGACATCAGTTTGGCCTTTAACACTTATACTTAAATGCCATTAATCATTTTGATCATCGTGTCTTCCACAGACAGTTTCTAGACAAAATATCTAAGAATCTAAAAATTTGTCTATAGGAAAAAAGTCTTAGGATTTTTTCAAAGAAAAATTATGTTCGGAATCTTAAAACTTTTCTAAAGGAGAAATCTTAAAGTTTTTTAAAAACAAAAATCTGACAATTTTTCTACAGGAAAAATCTGAGAATATCTCTAAAGAAAAAATCTAAGAAGGAGAGGAAAAAATAAAGAGAAGAGGAAATAATTTAATACACATATGAGGCATTCCACACCAAATGTCCAGCGAAAAAAAAACACGTGTACCGTAAACTTCTGAATAACTTGTATGAATAGCCCTATATGGAACTTAGAAAATTGCGTTTCTGGTTTTTCAATTTTTCAAAAACTGGGCTTAGGAGGCGTGGTCAAATATTGGAAAAATGGTCAAATTTGTGACGAGTTGCCTTGATTAAATATTTATCACATTAAAACGGAATGCACCACAATCTTAAAAAATTACATTCTTATATATGAAGCATTCCACACCAAATGTCCAGCGAAAAAAAACACGTGTACCATAAACTTCTGAATAGCTTGTATGGATAGCCCTATATGGAACTTAGAAAATTGCGTTTTCGGTTTTTCAATTTTTCAAAAACTGGGCTTAGGAGGCGTGGTCAAATATTGGAAAAATGGTCAAATTTGTGGCGAGTTGCCTTGATTAAATATTTATCACATTAAAACGGAATGCACCACAATCTTAAAATCTTAATAAAAAAATAAAATCAGAAATGTATTTTTCGTTTTTTTCGAGAAAATCGCATTTGAATTTTAAATTTCTTAACAATTTTGTAATTTGCTTGTATTTTCTTGTTTTAACGTTGCGAATGAGTAATATTAATTGCATGAAAAATAAAATTCAAATGCGATTTTCTCGAAAAAAACGAAAAATACATTTCTGATTTTTTTTTGCGTGGATGGACAAACATCTAAACTTAAAAAAAAAAAAAGTGGCCGGATTTTTGATAAATTGACTTTTTAAAAAATTAAAACTATATAAGAATGTAAATTTAAAAATAACTGACAAGGGAAGTCTCCCTAGTGTCACCCGCGGATCTTTATGGAATAGGTTTTAATTTGTAGAGCAGAAAAAATAAAGGGACACGAATTTTGTAGCGGCCCATATTCATAATTAAGGGGTGAAAAGGAGGGGGGAAGAACAAGCCATTTTTCAGTTTTTTTCGTATATCTCCTATGTTTTGCAAAGAAACATTGTCATGTTATAGTGAAAGGTCTTTGGAAAACCTATCTACGTGTGCTAAGAACGTGTCCAAACATGCACAACTTTTCATTATATTGAGTAAAATACCAAAATTTTATGACATTTATGACGAGATAGGTATTTTTAATACCTTTAATCTGATACCACATATGCCTATATTAATTATGTTTAAATAGGCGTAAATCGTAAACAACTGAAAAAGGTCAATTTCCCCCCATTTCCCAGAAGATCGTAGTGTGACACCAGGGAGATTTCCCTTGTGAGACTTTTTATATAGAAACATTTTTTCAGAACCTGAAACTTTTTCGAGAGAAAGAGTGTTTCTGAATCTGAGACTATTTTTATTGTAAAACTGTTTCAGAATCTGAGAACTTTTTTATAGGAAAATGTCTCAGAATCTGATACTTTTTCTATGGGAAAAAATTTTTTCAGTATCTGAAACTTTTTTATAGGAAAACTTTCTCAGAATCGAGACTTTTCTATAGCGAAAATGTCATAAAATCTGAGATTTATCTATAGGAAGAATTCTGAAATATCATTCCCATAGTAAAAATGTTTCCGAATCGGAGGCTTTTTCATTGAAAAATATCTCATAGTTCAGAATTTGAGTCGTTTTATATAAGAGAAAAATGTTTAATTGTAAGCTAAAACTTTTTATATAGGAAAAATGTTTGGCAATCTGACAATGAGACTTTTTCTATAGGAAAATATCTCGGAGACTGAGAGTAGTCGGAGAATGAGACTCATCCGAAGTCTGCAGGAATCTGTCCCTCTCCCTTCGCTTAGGGAGAATCTTCCCATGGCAGACCACCAACATGATTTTTGTTCTGGACACACCACAACGACTGCATGTCGTAACTACAGTAACTACAGTAACTACTGGCATGTTATAGGAGGGATCATCCGGACCATCACCCTTCGGGAATTGATCCTCCCCCGAGACATGTCGGAACGGATCTTCGATGTTATGAGATGTCCGGCCAGGTTCAACAGGGACCACCGAGGCATCCGAAGGAGAACTAGATCTCTAAATCTGGCAGAAGATGTAGAGATCGCACTGGAAGTTATCTCTAAAGCAATCATGGAAGCGAAAGCCTCCATGGAAATAGGACCCGATGGTCTTGCAATGATTATGCTCAAACACGTGGGGGAGAAAGTGTTGGCAAACATGGCAGAAACATTTAGCCTGTGTTTCAACTCCATGGAGATTCCTGATATGTGGAAGCTTTGGAAGATTATTTTTGTTCACAAGCCTGGGAATCCAGTTAACTTGGTGTGCTCTAGTGTCCCCATTGGCTAATGTCCAGGGATCTATCTCTATCCCTTCGCTTAGGAAGAATCTCGCCATGGCAGACCACCAATATGGATTTTGTTCTGGGCACCGCACAACGATAGCGCAGTGCGAAATGATAACATTCAAAGCTGGAGGCCTTAACAGTAAACGCCCACACGAGAGGACACTGTCTCCCACACAAAGCTTTTGCAAGAACTTTATGACTCTTCACTCCACAGAAGATGGTTGCCAAACTACTTGGCTGGAAGGCAGTCATATGTAGAGTTCAGAGGTTCTATATAAATAGGGTATACAACAGGACAGGGTCATTTCCCACTCCTGTTCAATATTTACATCTCCAAAATTCCGACCCCCCTACAGGTCTGAAATTTTTTTCCTATGAGAAGCAGCTTAATGCTATCTGCCAACCCTGCGCAAATTTTTAGCAGGCAGGAACCTTGAACTCTCACCCATGTCGACGGTCACACTCTTAACCACGTGGACTAAAAAGGTTACCAGGCGGTGTTGCCACCAATATGGAACATTACACATGTCATACTTGGAGGCCATCCACCACCCAAATAAACAAGTCTGCCACTGAGACAAGAGTGGTACTGGCACAATTAGCATGCGGGTATTGTAGTCTGCTTAATTCTTATTGGTTGAGAATTAACCCAACTATACCCATTACGTGCCTCGTATGTGGAGGATCTCCACATGACATACCACACCCCTTCAACCAAGCGCTTGAAGGACTCACCCCATAGAGGTGGAACGCTTTTTGGAGCTCGATTTGGACGAGTCAACAGAACAGGGAGAAGAAACATACAAAATACCATTAAACTTATATACAGTTACTGGTCGAGCTGTTACAACAACAACATACATGCTGAACTCGAGTGTCCGGCCAGACTCAACAGGGACCACCGATTCATCCGAGGGATGAGTAGATCTCTACTTCTGATAGAAGATGTAGAGATTGATCCAGATGATGTCTCTTAACCTATCAGGGAAGCCAAAGCCTCCATATAAATAGGGCCCGATGGTCTTGCAATGATTATGCTCAAACACGTGGGGGAGAAAGTGTTGGAATACATGGCAGAAACATTTAGCTTGTGTGTCAACTCCTTGGAGATTCAAGATATGTGAAAGCTTGGGAAGATTATTTTCGGTCGCCAACCTTGGAAACCTATTAACTTAAGGGGGGATCCTACATACCTATAACCCTAGTATCCACATTGGCTAATGTCCAGAGATCTATCTCTCTCCCTTTGCTTAGGGAGAGTCTCGCCATGGCAGACCACCAACATGGCTTTTGTTGACCACTTCAGCACGGTCTGGTACAAGAAATTTTTGTAAGACCTTTATGACTCTTCGCTCCCAAACGCACACAAAATATTGTTAGAACTACTACATGGCGGGAGGCAATGATATGTAGAGTTTAAAGGTTCTTGGTTGGGATTTAGGAGAAATGAAGACGGTGTTCCATAGGGTGGGATCTTCCCCCCCTCATCCTATTCAATACTTACATCTCCAAAATCCCGACCCCACCTCCAGGGCTGAAATTTATATCCTATGCCGATGACTTCACAATTTTGTGTACAGACAGTGATATCGAAGCCCTGGAGGAACAGCTTAATAGCTATCTGCTAAACCTGCGGAACTTTTTGGCAAACCGGAAGCTTGAACTCTCAACATCCAAGTCGACGACCACTCTCCTCAATATCCACGTGGACAGAGAGTTCCCACAATGAAAAACGCAAGTTTCTGGGGGTCCACTTAGATAGTCTCTTAATGTTTTAGGCGTGTAAAAGCAAGGAACTGCACTTTGAAAGCGCTAACCGGAAGCACCTTGGAGCAAAAATAAGGAGACCATATTGACAACGTACAAAGCCATAGGTCATAGGTCGTCCATTAGCAATACACAGTGGAGAAAACTGGTTAGGGAGAATCTCGCCATGGCAGACCCCAAAATGGCTTTCGTTGACCACTGCCAAAGTCGGAGGCCTTAACAGTAAGCGCCTACACGAGAGGAACATAGTGGTCACTCTCGACAGATCGAGCAGCATGGTATGCTACAAGAAGTTTTTGCAAGACCTTTATGGCTCTTCGTTCCCAAACTCACACAAAAGATTATTGGCAAACTACATGGCGGGGGCAATGATATGTTAAGTTTCAAGGTTCTTAGTTGAGATTTAGGAGACATAAAGGGGGTGTTCCATATGGCGGGATCTTTCCCCCAACCTGTTCAATACTTACATCTCCAAAATCCCGACCCTATCTGCAGGGCTGAAACTTATATTCTATGCCGATGGGTGCACAGTTTTGTGTACAGGCAGGGATATCGAAGCCCAGGAGGAACAGCTTAAAAGCTATCTGCCAAAGCTGCGGAACTTTTTGGTAGACCGAAACCTCAAACTCTCACCACCCAAGTCGACGGCCACTCTCCTCACTAGGGAGCTCAATATCCACGTGGACATAGAGTTTCCACAATGAAAAACCCAAGATTCTTGGGGTCCACTTTGATAGTCTCTTTATGTTCTAGGCGAGTAAAAGGAAGGAACTCCATTTTGAAAGCGCTAACGGGCAGCACCTGGAGAAAAGATAAGGAGACAATATTGACAACGTACAAATCCATAGGTCGTCTTTTAGCGATACACAGTGGAGAAAACTTCAAACGACGCAGAACACAGTCAACAATTCCAATTGGGTTTATAAATAAGCGTTCGTTGCGCTTTGTTTATTTGTATTTTTCTTGTTGTTTTTGCTGTTTCTTCTTCTTCGTCGTTGTTATATACATACTGGCATATGTATAGAAGTGTGTGGCGTTTTTTCTATATACAAATAGCAACAACTGTTGGTTAAAGTACATATACACAAAACTACAATAACAACAAATACACAGTTTGTATTAGCTGCTGCTGCTAACTGCTGATTGCTGTTTATTATTTTTTTTTGTGTTCGCTCTATGCACTCAAATCAGCTGTTCTAAAGAGTATTAATCATATGTTTTTTCTACTTACTAACACTCACAGACACTTCTAAATAATATAAACACACACAGATACGATTTGTATTTTGTTGTTTTTTTTTTTGTGTATATGTATTGTATTTTGGTATCTTAAAAAGTGCAAGTAGTATCTAGGAGAGTAATAGAGACATTTAGATTTTATTTTGTTTTGAATTTTTTGTTGTATTGTATGAGTATTTTTTGTTTATTCATATCAATTGGATTTGATTTTGATTTTTTTTTTTGTTAAGTTAAGAAAACATACAAAAATTCATATAGAATCAGCTTTTTTTTGTGGATTGTGGAAAGTAAACAAATGAATGACGAAGCATTAAAATACAACAAAAAATCCATATAAAGTGGATTTTAGACATTATAAATGCATTTTTACTACTTTTCACTACACCATCAACAAAAATAACAAACACAAAATTAGCTCTTTTTCTCTAAATGTAATGCTCAATTTTGTTTTACTCAATTTTTATCGAAATTATTTCTTAATATTGTAAATCCTTCAAATGTTTTTGATTTTTTTTTTTTTTTTGTAAATTCGTAATAGTAAATGATCATGACAAAATTATATTTCCGACTTATGTTTTTCATATAAAAAATTACAAAAAAAAAATAAAATATATAGCAATTTTTATATTTTATTTGTTTACATATACATACTACAACAACAATCAAAAAACCAGATTGTTGTTGCTCAGAGTTGTAGTTTTAGAGTGGGAGCGAAAACTAATGTAGGCAGATCATATGGGCTGAACTAATTAGGGCGATTTAACAATAATGATGTGGTGAATATACATATTTTTGTACTGACCACATTACAGGGTTGTATTTGACTTATTTTTTAATTTGGAGGTAAATATACTTCTTTTTTCGCATGTTAATGAAGCATACGCATTAAGGTGGTTAATTTTCGGTTTTCCAAGATCAGAGACCAGTTTTGTGTGAGACAAGGTTAAACAAGTAAAAATAATGTGGGGTTACAATCGTGAGCAATATCCGGAGCTGCAGGTCTAACAAGGGAAGTCTCCCTAGTCTCACCCGCGGATCTTTCTGGAATTGGTTTTAATTTGTTGAGCTGAAAAAATAAAGGGACATGTATTTTTTTTTTGCGGCCCAAATTCATATTTAGGGGGTAAAATAATGCAAAGAAACCAAATGAACCAAATGAAAGGTCTTTGGAAAACCTATCTACGTGTGCTAAGAACATGTCCAAACATGCACAACTTTTCGTCATATTGAATAAAAAATTTGTTAATAAGTCGAAAAATATTAATTTCTTTGGCCCGTTGTTAGCACCACGAGATAGGTATTTTTAATACCTTTAATCTGATACCACACATGCCCACATTAATTTTGTTTAAATAGGCGTAAATCGTAAAAAACTGAAAATAGTCAATTTTCCCCCATAAAAATCGACTCCGCCTAAAAATGAGTTTGGGCCGCAAAAAAAAAATACGTGTCGAATTAATTTTCGTTCTTAACAACATACCCAAATTTCATGAAGATCGGAGGGTGACACCAGGGAGACTTCCCTTGTAAGGGTAAATGTGTCCAAGACCAAGGTATTACGCATAAATTTAGATGTATCAGAGGAATTTAGAGTTCAAAACAGAGTTATTGAAGATGTGGACTCTAATTGATACTTAGGTAGTATCCTGAAAAAGCCTGGAGGGTCTAGCTCGTATGTACAAAATTAAAATGCTAAGCAAGCTCGCTATGTAAAGATTGAACTATATAATTTTAACATAAAGTCTATTGTGCTATATGGGCGCATAATGCCAAGGAACTTGGATCCATGCGCCATTCATATTTTCGTGTATTGCAGTTCTGAAGGTCTCTCAACCATATTCGAACAACACGTTTAGGCAAATAATAGTCCCGGAGAGTATCAGGGTTACTGGGAAGAAATTGACAAATTATTGTGGCAGGGATTGCTTTTAGTCGGCATGTAATCTGGTAAAACCTGTCATCTTAGTTCCTGTATTAGAGGTACTGAATAGAATTGATGTTATATATCTGATAGATAACTATGTGAACAATAGATGGATATCTCTGCTGCAAAAATCAAAGAAGATAAAACGTCTAGTTGCATTTTAAATGCACATAGATAGGCAAATAGTGCTAACAGGACACTGTATAGTCGACTTAATGACTCCATGGTTATGACTCCATTGAAGCAGCACTTCGGTGTAAAGGTGTAGATCGAGTACGTGTAGATGAATTAGGTTCATGCTAGAGAGCAGAAAATTACCGTATCTTTGGGTAGTAATCGAGTCACTGTAAACCCGGTTAAAGGCTGTCCTCAGGACGGTGTCCTATCTCCACTGCTATGGTCCTAGGTTATAGACGACCTATGAAGCAAATAGGTTAGCTAATAGAAGTTATTAGGCAATCGGATATTCGGACGAAGTAGTAGGTTTAGTAACTGGTGAATTCGACAGCTCTTTATTTGATCATGAATTGGTTCACTGAAGAGGGTCATTAACCCTAACAAAACTATTATAGCTTCATTTAATAGGAGAAGAAATCTCAATTTACGTACAATTCTGGGAGTAATCTTAGATACGAAACTT
Organism: Pegoplata infirma; assembly: GCA_963921195.1. Lineage (NCBI taxonomy): Eukaryota > Metazoa > Arthropoda > Insecta > Diptera > Anthomyiidae > Pegoplata > Pegoplata infirma. The sequence goes on along the minus strand of OY992538.1, from coordinate 12,591,536 downwards.
TCTTGGAACCAGGGATGGAAAAGTTAGTACTTTAGTACTTTTTTCAGTACTTTTTCACTCTCAAAGATACCGTAGTACCTCCGCTACTGATTTAGTACCTTTTCTATACCAAACGATTTTATATATTTGTTCAACCAAATCTTAAAAAATTCCAGAAAATCTAACGATTTTCATTAAAAAAATGCTGAAAAGCTTCGAATAAATAAAATTTTTGATTTAAGTCAACCTTATTGGAGTTTTTTCTAAAAAAATAAATAAATGGATAAGGATGTTCTTAATTTAAGAACTTTTTTTATTGAATTATACCCAGTTTCTGTACGACGAACGTTATTCGTCGCAGGCGAATTTTATTTAGTACCGTCGAGGGCAAAAAAGTACTTTTTTGGTTGAGCTTCAGTATCATTTCAAAATTCCGATTTTCCATTCCTGCTTGGAACTAACAGTTAGACGGCACTATCAAAAAGGCATTATTGGCAGCGAATAGAATAAGCGATATAAACTCTTAGCCTCACTTTGGACGGAAATCCGAGAAGACTAGAATGAGAAGAAGGTGGCCGATATGTGGACTCTAGGAGCCAAAACTGGTATTCTCTCGGAGTTAGATCTGGTATGTACTTTCCAAGCACGCCAATCTCAGAACCCATGGGTAGGTGGGCTTCAGATTTTCAGGCTGAAATTCAGGTTATCATAATGCCAGAGTTATTATTGCAAAGGGTATGAATGATACTCACATTTCAATCTTCTTTGATAGCACCGTCCGACAAAAATGAAAAAAGTGGTGCATTTACAGTTTTTCATTTCGTGATCCTATTTCTTTTTAAAAGGAATCCAAAGTTTTAGAGGATTAAGTTTTATATAATTTTAGTATTTGTACTTGTCCTAGGATGCCATTTTCATTTGCTATCACTAGCAAATGAAAGAAGAGTATCTCCTTGAATTTTCGTAATTTATATATCAGGAAAAAGAGGGAAGTTACGTCCTTTCCAAACTTTATCCTTTAATATCATTACATTTTTTTCCCCATCATTTTATCCCGATATGCGATAAATACAAAAATAGAACAGTAAGGGGAGATCCTCCTCTTTCATTTGCCATCACCAGTGGCATCCCAGGACAAGTACAAATATTTCAGAAAAATTTTACAAAACGTATCCTTTAAAACTTTGAAGTCCTTTTAAAAGGAAACAGGATCAGGAAATGAAAAACTGTAAACGCAGTTTTACTCCATTTGATCTATACTTTCAGACGTATATCATCCCGTTAATATTGGCTGTCGGACGATGCAGCCAGACAGCACTGTCTTCTTGGGAGTTTATATCTAAACTGACAAGAGTGTTTTGATCCCTCCAACAGCTGGCCGGGTGAAATAAAATTACCCTGTTTTGGATCCCTGGTCACAGAGCTTTTAAGGGTAACGAGATAGCGGATGAGCTTGCTAGAAATGCCACCGCTACTCCTATGACTCGGACTCAAACCATATTGTAGGGTGAATTGATTAGGGGTTTAGAAAGGACAGACGTCTTGAACTTGTGGAAGAGTTTAAAAGTTTACGATAATCCAAAGCACTAATCGCGCCACTATCATATGGAAGTATTCTTAATCACACCGAAAGTGACTTAAGCTTTCTGACAGGTTTTCTTACCTGACATTATAAATTTATGTATCAATTGTATAATTTAAACTTTTGTCCTTAAATAGTTAATTACTTAATTCTGGGGATATAAGGCGGGCTTCTCCATAATCTGTTCTTATGTTCATTAGAAAAAATTGAGCGCTCGAACAAACTTGCCACATGGTGGGCACCCATTCAACCCAACGATTTTGAAAGTGGACAAAACGCCTTCACGAACATGAAGCTTAATACCAAGATTAGTTTGGATATACTAGGTTAATCAGTTCTGGGGATAATGTAAGGGTGGGTAGTAGCACTAATGAAGGAGGACAGGATTTATTGCAGCAGTAGTGGAAGAAGAGGAGGAATGAGTAAAGCACTCGCTATGTAAATTTTCAGGACTGAAAGAGTGGAGCCTCAAGCTTTTGGGGCGAATTTTACATTTCCAATCGAATAATGTAAAGAAGAGTTGTCAAAGCATCCGATCCTGTACAAGGAAATCGCAACAGCCCGTATGGCCCTCGAGTAAACTTGCCATATGATGGGCACCTATTCAACCCAAAGATTTTGAAAGTGGAGAAAACTCCTTTACTAACATACCAAGATTGGTTTGGATATAATATCTTTATCAGTTCTGGGGATAATGTAAAGGTGGTTAGTGGCACTAATGGAGGAGGAATGTGGTCCGTATTCCGTATGGGAATCTTTGACAGGATTTATTGCAGCAGTAGTGGAAGAAGAGGAGGAGTCAGTAAAGCATTCACTATGTGAATTGTCAGGACTGAAGCAGTGGAGCCTCAAGCATGTGGGTTGAATCCTACATTTCCAATCGAATAATGTAAAGGAGAGCTGTCAATGCATCCAATCCTGCAGTACAAAATGCTTAATTGTTTTCGCATCGAAGTCATTCTCTGTATGGGTACGATAAGGTGGTTAACCTTACCCAAAACTAAGATGTCTGTCGAATTGTGCAGTTAAATTCGCTGTGATTCATGCTACACTCATTAAATCAAAACTAAATAAAACTCTAGACATGCACCGTACTCCTTCCCTAATTGTTTTGATTTACGACCCTGTTGTTGCTGATATTGCTGTTGTTGTTGTTGTTTTATACTACATATGATATGGTTTAGTGTAGTAGAGTTTGGTTTGGTTTTGTTTCGTTTTGTTTATACGAATGTAAACATAAACAACTTTTTATCATGTGTTTGAGTTGTGTTTCTGGTTTCTGGGGTTTGAAATTCAAAAGAAAAACGGCAACAACAACAACAACAGCAACTTAAAACAAAATCAGGTTCAAAAGTTATCTGGTGTTTAGAACTACAAAAACTACACTCTCTTTATATACCTCGTACCTCGCACAAACTCGTACATATATACTTATGTACTCTTACAGAAAATCATACATACTTACATAAATTCGTATACGAAACTGATTACGACCACAAACAACACAATACTGACTGCCATCAGCCATCATATGTTCCTTCATTATACGTAGTATTCACAATTTTCAGTGTCTGTCCAGTTAATTCAGTTTTGTATACCCAACAACAACACCAACAACTATAAAACAGCATTAAAGTATCTCTGAGTACACTCTTTTTTTTTATACCACCAGTGCACAGTGCATGTGTAGGATTGCATCAAACGTCCCCAACCGTCCTTCATGTCCATTGATTGATCCACAACCGACCAAACCAAACAATCATCCATCCACCATCCATCTATCGTATGAATGTTTGTGTTTTTTTGTGTATAGTGAGAATAAAATACAAGTTTAATAATAAAAATCCAAATGTTTTGAATTGTCAGCTGGTAAAATGTATACAATACAACACAATATGTTCGCACACTCGGTGTAAATATGTATAAGGAACGAATAATACATAAAGACAAACAGACATACTTACATTTATACATACGAAACAGTTGTTGTAGTATAGTTAGTAGTTTGGCCGTTTGGTCTCATTTACTTTTTCTATACCCTACGGTTAAGGGTAATATAAGTTTAAGCAACTGTTTTGCAACGTACGATAAAAACGACCAGCAGGAGATAGATGTGCCACTTCCAGAAAGATCGTGGGCAGCCTAAAAGGGGGTCCGAAAAATTGAGAATGTTGAAAAGTCCTTAATGGGTTTAATTCGAAATCAGGACACACTCATTACATTTCGGGTATCTGTGTAGGAGTCCCAATGCAGGAAGGGTGTCTTCTTTGAATGGTTTTGATGCCCTTTCCAATTCCATATCGGGAATACTGGAGAGTTGTCCGAGCAGAGAAATTTTCGTGGCAGGTTATTTCAATGTTCACAACTCTTCATGGATTCTCCATTCAAACCATTCGTCTTCAGTTGGTTTGATTACGTTGGGTTATTCGCCGCGCATAACCACCTGTCGCAGTTAGTGAATGAACCAACGCGCTTAACGGGCGTTGGGAATGAACACCAAAATACTCTCAACCTTTTTCTTAATTCGTATCCTGACAAATATAAAGTAAAAACATTTGCATCTTTTGGTAATTCGGATCATTAAACCTTTTCCTCTTCCTTTCGAGCTTCGTAACGTTTCGACAACAGCTACGAAGAGTTCAGTTTTCATATATGTATGAGAAGGCCCGTTGGGCTGAGCTCAAAGATATTTTTGGACGTTTCAATTGGAAAATATGTTTCCTCGACGGCAACGTTGACGTTATAGTGCTTGCAACGAAGTCATTCATTTCATCGAAGCTCATGGTAAATTGTCATATTGTTAAGTATCTTGAGGCTAACTTACTTTTAAACGATCGACAGTGTGGTTTTCGTAGAAGTCGTTCTACTGAGGATCTGATCGCGTTCCTTTCGGAACGTTGGAGTCGTTCGGTCCTTCATTTTGTTGATAGTAAGGTGGTTGCCCTGGATATTTCCAAGGATTTTGATTGTGTGTGGTACGGTTGCAAGCACTATAACGTCAACGTTGCCGTCGAGGAAACATATTTTCCAATTGAAACGTCAAAAAATGTCTTTGAGCTCAGCCCAACGGGCCTTCTCATACATATATGAAAACTGAACTCTTCTTAGCTGTGGTCGAAACGTTACAAAGCTCGAAAGGAAGCGGAAAGGTTCAATGACCCGAATTACCAAAAGGTGCAAATGTTTTTACTTTATATTTGTCAGGATACGAATTAAGAAAAAAGTTGAGAGTATTTTGGTGTTCATTCCCAACGCCCGTTAAGCGCGTTGGTTCATTCACTAACTGCGACAGGTGGTTATGCGCGGCAAATAACCCAACGTAATCACCAACTGAAGACGAATGGTTTGAATGGAGAATCCATGAAGAGTTGTGAACATTGAAACTCTCCAGGATTCCCGATATGGAATTGGAAAGGGCATCAAAACCATTCAAAAAAGACACCCTTCTTGCATTGGGACTCCTATACAGGTACCCGAAATGTAATGAGTGTGCCCTGATTTCGAATTAAACCCATTAAGGATTTATCAAAATTCTCAAATTTTAGGACACTCTTTTAGGCTGCACACGATCATTCCGGACGTGGCTCAATTCACAATGACGGAGTACTCTATGCCAGAGAGTGGATTTTGTTCTGTTCTCTTTCTCACTTACACATTTTTTTATAATGTCTTCTCTATTTTTAGAGACGGTACTCTGAAGTATAGAATACTCCGACATTGTGTCGAAGCCTTTAAGCTTAATGCCTTTGGCGTAGGAAATGAATTATCTTGATGTATTTAGAGTTTTCTCAGGAATCGATCTATACGTGTTGTTATAGATGGTTTCTCATCAAATGAGTTTCAGCTTCAATCAGAGGTACCGCAAGGTTCTGTTCTTTCTCTTACCCTTTTTACTTATTTTTCTTAACGACCTTCTAAGTCAAACTTCAAGGCCTATCTATTTTTTTGCAAATGACAGCAACATTTGTCTTTTATTTTCCTTTGATCGTTGGCCAAGCCTTGTTGAGGTTGACGACAAAAGGCAGATTATGAATGATACACTTAACCAGGACCTGCCGACAATCTCTAAGTTTAATACACGCAAGACCCAATGTTTTATGTTGACCCACAGGGATGTTGAGCCAACAGCGTGATCTGTACATATGGGTGGTATAGGTATCGAGGAATCGGACACTCTTGATGTTCTGTACGTTTTTCAAGTGTCGAAAGAAGCATTCAAGTGTCTCAGTTTTTTAAACCGATGTAAGAAGTACTTCACCTCATCCGATCTCCTAATTATTTATACCACCTACATCCAACCGAAGAGGGAATACAACTCCCATATATGGGCATGTGCTTCAAAGTCTATTTAGGAGCTTTTGGACCGTTTGCAAATGAGGGCGTTGATTCTTATCAATGACAATAGGGTATCCAACTCTATTGACTCACTGGAGCATCGTCGGAATGTGGGTTGTGTGACTCTTTTCTATCGATATTACCATAGAAAGTGTTCTGCTGAGATAAGTGAACTTATCCCTAGTTTTTGTTCCCCTTAATCGGTTTTCTAGTGAATTACATCCACATGTTGTCGTTTGCCCAGTTGATCGCACATCGCATTACAGAGAAGGTTCGTTTATCATTCGAACTAGCCGTATGTGGAATAATCTCCCCGCGGTGATCTTCATAGCTTCTTTCAATGTAGATAAATTCAAGTCAAATATCCACAATCACTACCACCTCTTTCCTCCTCCTCACAACCTTTTTTCCTGATATTAACACAATGCACTGCATTAGTAGGGTCATTCCCTGAGTGTTGGGTCAACGTAAAAAAAAAAAATATTTATAATATTCTCTTCTTCGGTAGATGGCGAAGAAGTTATTCCAGGTCAGGTACATTATGATTTCATTGATTATGTTCCCTATTTCCCCATAAATTAAAAAAAAAAACTTCTTAAACCACCCCAAAACTTCTTAAACCACCCCAATTTCCTGAAACATTTCGCGAGACATCGTTAAGGCAGACCACGAGACATTATTAAGGCAGAACAGGTCATTGGAAAATCTTCGCCCAAATGCGGTAAACGACACTCTTTCAGTTATGCACATTCACCCAACAACTACAGCACTGACTCCTTCTCTTCCACTTCTCCAAAACTCCCATTCCTGTCAGAGGTTTCCATACAAACAGCCATTCAGCGAGTTTAACAATATCCTGTCAGTACTATCAGCAATGCTTTGAGCGACCGCTTCCAAAGTATTTGACAGAGGCCATAGGGTTCACGATATCCTGCAAGTAGTTAGGTTAGGTTGTAACTGGCTGCTGACGTTTTGCGTCAGCACACTTAGACTCAGAGGTTCATTGTGATACCACGGACCTGTAATAGGTTTCCTCACTGGTCCCTGCCGTTAAACCAATTTGAGCTTCTTATGAAACTCCTAAGATATTGAATTTGACATCTGACAAATCAGAAAGATCACAGCTCCCTAGATCCCAGTAAAGCAAGTCTTCGACCAGAAAGTACCGGGCGATGGCAGATGACGTGTTCGATAGTTTCCAACTCCTCTTCATCCATGCAATTCCGGCAAAAGTCATTTGACGGCAAATTTAACCACTCTGAGTGATTCCCTATAAGACATTGTCCAGTAATTACAGCAACCCCTGTCGAAATCTCTCCTCTTGGAAGTGATATCAGCTCACTTGTGCGCTTCTGATTAAGATAAGGCCAAATCTGTCGTGTTGTCTCACACGTTAATCCGTTTTCCCATTTCTAATTATTCTCCGTTGTTAATAACATCCTATCGTTCATTTCATTTCTAGCTATGTCATACAATCTGCTCATCACTCTATTAGAGACACTGAGATGTCAGGTTGTTTCTCTTCGCTAACTGATCCATTTCTTGCATGTTCACCAACCAATTCGTTCACAGGAACCCTAATATGTCCAGGGCTAAATCCCTTGATGACTCCGATGCCCTTTCCGATTCAATTTCAAAAATCTTGGAGAGTTGTCCGAATAGTGAAATCGTGGTTGCTTGTGATTTTAGTATTCACATCTGATCCTGGATTCCCCATTCGAGCCATACAACTCACGAGGGCCAATACGCTTAGTTTTCGCCGAGCGCAACGATCTTGCGCAACTTGTGAACGGGCCAACACACAATGAGTGTGTTGAAAGGCAGTCGCGATACACTCGACCTCTTCATCACTTCCCATCCAGAAAAGTACGAAGTGATAATAATTGCACATCCCGTAAATTCGGATCATTGTGCTATTTCTGCATCATTTCCATATTCTACTCTTCGTAGCGTTTCCAAATGTTCTATTTCGCTCGATATGAAAAAGTTCGTTGGGCCAAACCTAACGGTTTTTTTCGGCATTTCAACTAGAAACTTAGTTTTCTTAGTTTTCGATGCCGCCGTAGAAATGGTAGTAAATGTTATAATTAGGGATGAGATTTTCATGCACTAAAAAATCGAAAATATGCGCTTAAAATATGCGCTAAAAATTTCAAAATATGCACTAAAAAACCTTAAAATATGCACTAAAAAATAAAATGTGTACAATAAAAATCTTGTTTTCATAGGAAAAACTTCTTAAAAAGCAATAAATAATGCTGGGTTTAAATAGTAACATTTAAAACTTTATATAAGCACAATTTTTTTTAGAAATTAAGAAGATCTTAAAAAAAAAAATTTTTTTTCTTATTTTCAAAATAAATTTTTAAAGAGCTTTTATAAAAAATAAATTTCAATTTTTGTTTATGCCAAAATATGCAAAAATATGCACTTAAAAGTTGGGAATATGCATAAAATATGCATTTAAAGTCAAAATATGCAAAAATATGCACTTTCACCAAAATGTGCAAAAATATGCAAAAACAAATCGATGCCATTTTAACGTAAATTTCTTGATTCGAAAGGATAATTGGTCGATATCATTTTTAGACTGTCGACAAAAAACATGCATTTGCATGGAAATCTCATCCCTAGTTATAATGCTAGAAATGAAACTGTTTATTTCAACGACGCATATTTTGGCAAAATCCTGACACAAGTGTAGGTTTAAACAGACGTGCAAAAATGCAGTCAGATCCAGAGAGGAAGCGTTAAGAAATTCGAATAAGAAGTAATTCGGGGCCGAGCAATCAAAAGAGTTCTTGCGGATCTCAACAGTGCTCTTCTACGTTAGCATGTCCATTGGCAAACTGTTTTAGCTCTTCTTACCGTGCGGGAGTCTTATCTTCATTGGCCTGTGCCATCTGTCCAGCCAATCCTTAAAAAGGGTGCGGCAAGAACCCTGAAAATTATCGCCCAATCGCAATTTGCCTTGCGCTCTCCAAAGTGATAGAGAGCATGATTAACTACCATCTTGCGAAATATTTAGAGACCAATTCACATTTAAATGATCGACAGTATTCCAGAGAAATTTCTTACGAACCAGTACCAGGACCTTCCACTTTTTCCAGGCTATGTATTAGAACGTTGTTAATTAACCTGTCGTGACTTGTTTTAAGAATAATTATGAATAGTCTCGGTGTTTCAATTAGTACCTTTTTGGTGGTTTCTCAGCGGTGAGAGAAAACCTTCCTGGATCCAACTGCAGGACTTTGAACTTCTTCTGATATAAAAATGTTTCGTTTGCTAACCAAAAGTAGAAAAAACCTATAAAAATGGCGTTTTTCAGAGGTTGGTTTAGTTCTCAAAGTGGGAACTATTTTCCTCCTAATCCGATTATGCCTTTGTTCGTACTTATCCAGCCCAATAATATAAGACATATTTGTGCCAAATTTCAGGAGCTCTTTTACTTTGGGCTGTATCGTGTCTTCGGACGGACGGACATCGCTAGAATGTCTTAGAATCGAACAATGATATATATACTTTATGGGGTCCTAGACTGTTACACACAGAATGACAAAGTGAGTATACCCCCATACTGTGGTTGGAGGGTATAAAAAGGCAGATCTAGGGACAGTTCATAAAACAATCCCCGTAGGGCAGTTTTAGACCAAAAAAAAAAAATATTTTCTCTCCCTAGATTTTTTAAGTCCACCTTTGAAACATTATACAAAAATAGGGTATCACTTGATCAACCTTGACCAAATATAATCCCCATATTTGCTTTACATGCATACGATGGATGGTGACGAAGAAGAATATACACAAACGACTCGACGTTGGTGATTGTAAATGGATGATATGCTCATATGGTGAAGAGCAAGAGTGTTTGGTTAGTAAGTGTGTATGTACGATAATGTGTGTCGGTCGTGTAGTTAGTGCAGTGCTATAAAAGTAGGGTAGGGTAGGATCTTGTAGATTTCAACGTCTATTTTTTTCATATTGGAAGTTTTTACTTATTATATACATCCATGGTTTTTATACACTTGGAAAAATTATGACCTTTAATTAAAATATTGCGAAAAATGAAAAATCATAAAAAAAAATTTATGCTATCATTGAATAGATAATGATTAAGAACTTTTTTTATACATTTATAAGAAGTTAACTTAAACTTTTTTAATTAATGGTTTGTTTAATATTATTAAAATTTATTCAGAAAAGCGCGATCGGTTTTTCTGAATCCCGGTATTTGGGATTGAAGAACACTTTTCGGAATCCCGAATACCGGGATATTTGGTTTACCGGAATTCACGGGATTTTTTTTGAAAATTTTCACGATTTTTTGGTTCTTTAAATCCACGCGTTCGAAAATATTTGCGTAGTTTTGCTGAAGTTGCGAATTTCGAAAAAGGAAATCCTTTTGCGAGCCGGACAATAACTTCAGGTAGAAAGTCCTCCTGTGAAGGCTATCCGAATCAGTTATCTTTCTTACCTTTCGTCGTAGCTCGTCGTTATCAAATTTTTGCAGCTTTTCCTACCGCTTTGTTCCTCGACGGAGACTAATCAGAGATGGGCAAATTTGGCCTTCTCTTAATCAGATGCGCACAAGTGAGCTGATATCGCTTCCAAGAGAAGAGATTTCGACGGTGATTGCTATAATTAATGGACACTGTCTTATAGGGAAGCACACAGAGCGGTTAAATGTGTCGTCGAATGACTTTAGCTAGAATTGCATGGATGAAGAGGAGTTGGAAACTATCGAACACTTTATATGCCATTGCCCGGCACTTTCTGGCCAGAGACTTGATTCACTGGGATCTAGGGAGCTGCACAATCTTTCTGATTTGTCAGATGTCCAAATTCAATATCTCAGGAGTTCCATAAAAAGCTCAAATTGGTTTTACGACAGGGACTAGTAGGGAAACCTATTACAGTACCGTGGTATTACAATGGACCACAGAGTCTACGTGTGTTGACGTAAAACGTCAGCAGCCACTTACAACCTGACCTATCCCCTTTAGAAACGGAACTTCTAAAAAGTATTTTTTCCAGAATGTTTTTTACTGAAGGATCTTACGTTACAAATTTAAAGTTTCTGGAACCATTTTTACAAGTGTAAAAAGTACCAAAAATAAACAACCCGCTATAAAATGGAATTTCAAAAAATTACTTTTTTAGGAATGTTATTTTTTTAACGAAGAATCTTATACTCCAAGTTTTAAGTTTCTAGAAGACTTTTTTACCCTTTTATCCCCCTAACAAAAGGAATTTCAAGACTTAAATTTTCCGGAATGCACTGAAGGATCCTACATTCCAAAATTCAAGTTTTTATGATCATTATTTCAGGATATATAAAAAGTACCAAAAGTGCAATTATTACCCCTTTAACCCCCCTTAGTACTTTTTGCAGAATGTTTTTCACACCGAACGATCCTTCATTCCAAAATTTTTAAGTGGGAAGAAGCATTATTTCAGAAAATATGAAAATTACCCAAAGTACACTTTTTTGCCCCCACTAAGAAAATTAATTTCCAAAAAGTACTTTTTCCAGAATGTTTTTTTCCCCGAGGGATCAGTACCGTTTTAACCATAAGGGTACACTGGGCACGTGCTCAGATTCCCGAAATGCTAATAATTTCGCTTATACGAAAATGGAGACATTTTTATATGCCCTCCAGTCTAGTGATAGAGGGTATATATAAGTTTGTCATTCCGTTTGTAGCACATCGAAATATTGGTCTAGGACCCTATAAAGTATATATATTCATGATCCTCGATCGATTTTAAGTCGATCTAGCGATGTCCGTCCGTCTGTCTGTCTGTCCGTCCGTAGAAAACACGCTAACTTTTGAAAGACTTTACAGAGGCTACTGAAGTTTGACATATATGTTGGTCATTTACCTGGTCAGGTTGGTATTGCAATCCAGCTAAATCGGTGAAGTGGTTCAAAAGTTATGAGCAAAAGAGTAAATTTCGGCAAATGTTTTTCATGAATTTACGAGATAATAAACACGATAACTTTCGAAAGACAATAATGAGACTGCTGAAACTTGACATGTATATTTGTCATTCCCCATGTCTATTTGGGATTGAATTTTAGCTCAATCGGTCTAGTGGTTCAGAGAACTCGAAAAAATTTCACACTCCAAAAAATTTTACACTCAAAAATGACAATATTTTGAGTTCATACGTACGTTCATTCTCTCAGAAATATTTTTACACTAAAAAAAAAAAAAATTACACTCGAAAACAGTTTTACACTAAAAAAAAATTAGTAATTTTTCTTAATTTTTAATAATGACAAAAAAAGAGTTTTTACTCAAAATAAAATATTTCTATTAAAACTGTTAATTTTTTCAAGTTAAGAAATGTACTATCCTTTAAAAAAAGGTATTGTGAAGGGCATTCATAGATTCGGAAAAGCCAAATTTAACTTTTCTACTTGTTTTAATTTGTTATGAAAGAAAATTTCACATTTTCTTTCAAAAAATTCTTAAAATCTAACAGATTTTTCGTATACAACTGACGCTTTTTCTATAGAAGAAATTTGTCCTATATCCAAAGTCTCAAATTTATAGAAATATTTTCTACATAAAAAGTTTCAAATTGTGAAATTTTTTTCGTGCAGAAAAAGTTTCTAATTCTGGGATTTTAAAAGTCAAAAGTTCATAAAAGTTTGCCAAAATTTAAAGTCCGATTTTGAGATACTTATCGTATGCAAAGTCTCAGATTCTGAGACATTTTTCGTATAAAAAAAGTATCAGATTCTGGAACATTTTTCGTATAGAAAAAGTTTCAGATTCTGAAGCATTTTTCGTATAAAAAAGTCTTAGATTCTGAGATATTTTTCGTATATATCGTCGCTGCTCCTAAAAATGGAGTCATGTGTAGATTTTTTAATTTTTTTTTATTACATCTTTATGATCCCCTATTGGTCAAACGTTTACTCACTAAACCGTTTTTTGATATCTTAATTGGTTCAAAAGTTAGTAAAAGGAGCTATGTGTTCGTCATACTAAAAAAAGGTCTGAAAAGGAGTTATGTGTTAAGCTACACATAACTTTATTTGATAAAAAAGTAGCAGAACGTGACAAAATGGATCACTTTTTTAGTAATATGAGGTTCACACATAGCATCCAAGTATTTTGAATGATATTGTCAAGATTTTTTGAAAAATATTTGCAAATTTTCATCCTGTTATGTAAATCCTAAATGGCGGATAATAAAGCCTTGTGAAAGCAATTAAATCATTGACGGCGGAAAATTTTAGTATCTAAAGTACAGCATCTTTCGCAGATGTCAATTTATGCCGAAGCTCTTGAATATTTACAAGAAAAAACAAAAAATCAGCACCAGTTTTGCGAAAAATCTGTTGTTCGCTGTTTAGGGAAGAGCTTTTAAATATCAAAATTTTAAGGACCTTGTGTAACTAATGTCGCTTTATACCACCAAAAAACTTTATTTAGTCTTTGTCCCTCTCGAAAAGAAATTAACAATAAGAACGGTTTCATAAGCAAAAGGAGTTATGTGTAAAAAATATTTCCATTTATTTAAATTTTGTTCCAAAAAGTACTTAAAAAAGGAGTTATGTGTATGGTTTTTGAAAATTTGTGCACCACTGGAAACCCGTTAAATGTTTCATAATTTTCTTGTAGTATGTGGATAGCATATCGGTACAAGAATTTTTTGTAGAACAAACTTTTAAAAAATATCGCGAAGGGACGAAAATAAACAGTTTTTTTGCTCTCCTGAACACTTGCCCCAAAACACATGACTCCATTTTTAGGCGCAGCGACGATATGTATAACATTTTTCGTATAGAAAAAGTCTCAGATTCCGAGACATTTTTCGTAAGGAAAAAGTATTAGATTCTGAGACGTTTTTCGCATAGGAAAAATCTTAGATTTTGAGACATGTTTCGTATAGAAAAAATCTCAGATGCTAAGAAGACATTTTTCGTATAGAAAAAATCTCAGATTCTGAGACATTTTTTGTATATAAAAATCTCAGATTCTCAGACATTTTTCTTATAGAAAAATTCTCAGATTCTGAGACATGTTTCGTATAGAAAAAGTCTCAGATTCAGAGACATTTTTCGTATACAAAATTCTCAGATTCTCAGACATTTTTCTTTTAGAAAAAGTCTTAGATTCTGAGACATTTTTCGTGTACATAAAGTCTCAGATTCTAAGACATTTTTCGTCTCAGATCTGAGACATTCTTCGTATAAAAAATCTCTCAAATACTGAAACATTTTTCGTACGAAAATATTCTCAGAATCTTAAACAGTTTTCGTAAAGAAACTTTCACAGATTCTGACACATTTTTTGTATAGAAAAAATTTCAGATTCTGAGACATTTTTTATATCGAAAAAGTTTCAGATTCAGAGACATTTTTCGTATAGGAAAAGTCTCACATTCTGAGATAGAAAGAATCTTTGAATAACACATGAAATTTGCTAATTGCATCTGTAAATGGTGTAGTAGGTGATCTCAAATTTTGTACGCAATAATTTTTATCACAACTTTCTGATTTTTTTTTTATCATTGTCTTTTGAAAAGCTTTTATAAATGTTTTTCTTCAAGTGTATGGTTTATTACTCCTATATGTAAATTTAGTACGTACCCCAATTGTTGTAAAATTATATATAAAAATACATATATTTTTTTTTATTACAATAACAAATATTGTGTATAAAAGAATCAACTTAAACTGTGTGGATACTCGAATATGTATGTAAAAGTAATATTTCCATATATATCAGCAAATGTCTGTCTGTCTGTCTGTCTGTCTGATATGGATACTTAAAAGTTTATTTTACAAAATATTTTTTTTTAGTTTTTTTTTATATCAATATATTAAATTTGTTAAAATTAAAAAAGGCATTATGTTCAAAATACAAATGCTTACAAAATGATCCAAGAAGAAGAAGAAAATATGAGACATTTATAATTTTTATGACTTTACTGTGTGTTCCATTTAAAATGTGCCGTTCCATAATAAATAAACGAATGCACAAATAAATAAATCATGTCGCATGGAATAAAAAAAACAAAAATATACAAAAAAAATAACAAATTTCATGAAAATTTCACATTTTAAAGGCAAAATTATTTAATGACTAACAAGGGAAGTCTACCAATCGTTAAACATCGTTTTGCCTGAATTTGAAAATATATAGAAAAAGTTTTAGATTCTGAGACTCTGTTCGTAAAGAGAAAGTCACAGATTCTAGAAAAAGTCTTTCGTTTAAAAAACTCTCAGATTCTGAGTCATTTTCCCTATAGAAAAAATTTCAAATTCTGAGAAATTTTTAATACAGAAAAAGTCTTAGATTCTGAAACAATTTTCGTATAAAAAAGTCTCAAATTCTGGGACATTTTTTTGTCTAAGATTCTGAGACAGAAAAAAGAAAAAAGTCTCAGATTCTGAAACATTTTTCTTATAGAAAAAGTCTTAAAATCTGAAAAATTTTTCTTATAGAAAAAGTGTCAGATTCTGAAATATTTTTTTATAGGAAAATCTCAGTTTCTGAGACATTTTTCTTATAGAAATAGTTTTAGTTTTAGAAAGTCTCAGATTCTGAGAAACTTTTCTTATAGAAAAAGTTTTAGATTCTGAAATATTTTTCTTATAGAAAAAGTCTCAGATTCTGTGATATTTTTCTTATAGAAAAAGTCTCAGATTCTGAGACATTTTTCTTATAGAAAAGGTCTCAGATTCTGAGACATTTTTCTTTAGAAAAAGTCTCAGATTCTGGACATTTTTCTTATAGAAAAAGTCTCAGATTCTGAGACATTTTTCTTATAGAAAAAGTCTCAGATTCTGAGACATTTTTCTTATAGAAAAAGTCTCAGATTCTAAGAAATTTTTCTTATAGAAAAAGTCTCAGATTCTGCGACATTTTTCTTATAAAAAAAGTCTCAGATTCTGAGATATTTTTTGTATAGGAAAATCTCAGATTCTGAGACATAACTCTAATAATTTTTCTATAAGAAAAATGTCTCAGAATCTGAGAAGTTTTCTCTAAGAAAAATGTCTCAGAATCTGAAAACTTTTCTATAAGAGACATGTCTCAGAGTCTAAGATATTTTCTATACGAAAAACATGTCAGAGGCTAAGACTTTTTCTGTAAGAAAAATGTTTCTGAATCTGAGAATATTTCTATAAGAAAAATGTCTCAGAATCTGAGAATTTTTCTATAAGAAAAATGTCTCAGAGTCTGAGAATTTTTCTATAAGAAAAATGTCTCAGAATCTGAGAATTTTTCTATAAGAGACATGTCTCAGAGTCTAAGATATTTTCTATACGAAAAACATGTCAGAGGCTAAGACTTTTTCTGTAAGAAAAATGTTTCTGAATCTGAGAATATTTCTATAAGAAAAATGTCTCAGAATCTGAGAATTTTTCTATAAGAAAAATGTCTCAGAATCTGAGAATTTTTCTATAAGAAAAATGTCTCAGAATCTGAGAACTTTTCTATAAGAAAAATGTTTCAGAATCTGAGAATTTTTTTATAAGAAAATTGTCTCAGAATATGAGAATTTTTCTATAAGAAAATTGTCTCAGAATATGAGAATTTTTCTATAAGAAAAATGTCTCAGAATCTGAGAATTTTTCTATAAGAAAAATGTCTCAGAATCTGAGAATTTCTCTATAGAAAAATGTCTCAGAATCTTATTATAGAAAAAGTCTTAGGTTCTGAGACATTTTTGGTATAGAAAAATTTCCCGATTCTGAGTCTCAGATTCTAAGACCTTTTTCTTATTGAAAAAGTCTCAGATTTTTCTATAAGAAAAATGTCTCAGAATCTGAGACTTTTTCTATAAGAAAAATGTCTCAGAATCTGAGAATTTTTCTATGAGAAAAATGTCTCAAAATCTAAGAATTTTTCAGCAAGAAAAATGTCTCAGAATCTGAGAATTTTTCTATAAGGAAAATGTCTCAGAATCTGAGAATTTTTCTATAAGAAAAAGTCTCAGAATCTAAGAATTTTTCTATAAGAAAAATGTCTCAGAATCTGAGAAGTTTTCTATAAGAAAAATGTCTCAGAATCTAAGAATTTTTCTATAAGAAAAATGTCTCAGAATCTGAGAAGTTTTCTATAAGAAAAATGTCTCAGAATCTAAGAATTTTTCTATGAGAAAAATGTCTCAGAATCTAAGAATTTTTCAGCAAGAAAAATGTCTCAGAATCTGAGAATTTTTCTACAAAACAAATGTCTCAGAATCTGAGAATTTTTCTATAGAAAAGTGTCTCAGAATCTTATTATAGAAAAAAGTCTCAGATTCTGAGACATTTTTGGTATAGAAAAACTTCCCGATTCTGAGTGTCAGATTCTAAGACCTTCTTCTTACTGAAAAAGTCTCAAATTCTGAGACATTTTTGTTGTAGAAAAAGTCTCAGATTAAAAGACATTTTTGTTATAGAAAAAGTCTCAGATTCTGAGACGTTTTTCTTATAGAAAAAGTCTCAAATCTTGAGACATTTTTCTCTTAGAAAAAGTCTCAGATTCTGAGACATTTTCCTTATAGAAAAAGTTTCAGATTATGAAACATTTTTCTTTTAGAAAAAGTCTCAGATTCTGAAGCATTTTTGTTATAGAAAAGTCGTAGTTTCTGAGACATTTCTCTTATAAGAAAAGTCTCAGATTCTGAGACATTTTTCTTACAGAAAAAGTCTTAGATTCTGAGACATTTTTCTTATAGAAAAAGTCTCAGATTCTGAGACATTTTTGTTGTAGAAAAAGTCTTAGATTCTGAGACATTTTTGTTGTAGAAAAAGTCTCAGATTCTGAGACATTTTTGTTATAGAAAGAGTCTCAGATTCTGAGACATTTTTCTTATAGAAAAAGTCTCAGATTCTGAAACATTTTTCTTATAGAAAAAGTCTCAGATTCTGAGACATTTTTCGTAGAAAGACATTTGTCGTATAGAAAAAGTGTCAGATTCTGAGACATTTTTCGTATATGAAAACTCTCACCGAGACACCCCAATCTAGAAATCGTCTCATATAACGGTTTGGGAAGACTTCCCTTGTAAGAAAGAAACCACCAAAAAAAATTTAATATAATGGTGCCGACGATGTTGTTGATGATGATGAGTGGTCCCGGAATGAATGAAATGTACTTATGAACCTTATGTTTTTCTATATGTATGTGTGTGAGTTACATGCACCCACACACACACACAACCAAATAAATTACTAAACATCCAGACACATACGCAGCGCCTGAACTTTGTATACACTAACGCAAGGGCAAAGGTCAACTAATAAACATTGATAGGACATTGCTTTTTTAGTTGAGTGTGTGTGTTTTTTTTATGCGTGTGTAGGTGGCTTCTGCAATTTGTATTCCGTCCACACACACTTGTTTTTTTGGTTTTTTTTTTAACCATGAATCTTGTTTTTTCCCTCGTTACACTTTCTTTTCCTATTTTTTTGGACGTACTTTTTACTTAATAATAGTATTCACTTTAGCAAATTGAACCCTAGCAAAAGTGCAAGATTTCAACATTTTTTTGTCAAACAAAAATTTTGCATCAAAATTTTTGCATTTTGTGTGATTCATAATTTGCAAGGATAACAGCTGCACTTTAATTTAAAAGTAAGTAAAGTCGTCACTCTTTCAAAAAATTTTCACAAAAATACGCATGCAATATTGCTATTTCGCATTTTTGCATGAGTTAGTTTTGCTGACGTGAATACTATTATTGTTTAGAGGTCTAAGCACTCGTTCATTTCGTGGTATGCAATCATGTGAATGTACGTTTACGTAGAATATTTTTCTTATTTTTATACCCTACACCACACTGTGGTACAGGGTATAATGAGTTTGTGCTGATGTTTGTAACTACCCGAAATATTGGTCCTAGACCCACTTTTAAGTATACCGATCGACTTAGAATCACTTTTTGAGTCGATTTAGCGATGTCCGTCCGTCCGTCCGTCCGTCTGTCTGTCCATGTAAACGGTGTAAACACGATACAGGTCGCCATTCTTAATCAATTGACTTGAAATTTGAAACTTAAGCCTCTTTTGGCCCAAGGACGAAGCCTATTGAAATTGGAAAAAATCGGTCCATATTTAGACCTAGCCCCCATACAAAGGTCCTCTATAGTTTTCGCTCAAATGACTCTAATAGCCGCAGTTTAATAGGTATCTTTTCGAAATTTGCCAGGTAATCATGTTTTATCCACACAAATCAACATTCCGAATTTTAAAGAAATCGGACCAGTTCTTCTTGTAGCCCCCATACAAACCACCTTCCCGATTTTCACATAAATCTCTCAAATTTCATGAAAATAGAAAATATTTAATTAAAATTCTGTTTTTGTATATTAAACGCGTTCTTTAATAACCTTATTAAATCTGATTATCATCGGACCATTTTTGGACTTAGGTCCCATGTGGAAATTTCCCCCGATATTCAGTTGAAGCGATTTATTGTCAACAAAAAGAAGCCTATTCCACTCAAGTTTGATTAGTGAGTGCTTTTTACACTTATTGAAGATTTGACAAAATATAGATCTAATCAGTCCATGTTTGTACTTGGGACCCATTTTCCGGGAAACTCTGGTGTAGGGTATTATATGGTCGGTCTTGACCGACTATAATTTTCTTACTTGTTTTATTTATTTTTTGGAAATTATAATACGTCTTTAACAATTGAGTTTAAAATAAGAGCAGAATAAAAATTTTGCAATTGAAATTCAGAAATATTTAATTGAAAATTAGAAAAATACAATTGATATTCAAAAACTCGATCAAGACCCTATACCTGTGTTTTCCGGAAAATGAATCAGAAGTCCAAACATAGACCAATTGGGTTGTAAAAAACACACACAAATCAAATTTTAGTGAAATATGCTTATATTTGTTGCCAATAGACCGATTTAAACTGAATATCCGGCGAAATTTTATATAGGGACTTACAAGGGAAGGTCTCATTAAAACCGAATTGTTTACTGAAGTGACTTTTGCTATACTAAAGAATCTGAAACCTTTATTATACGAAAAATGTCTCAGAATTTGATATTTTTTCTATATCAAAAATGTCTCAGAATCTGTGACAATTTCTTTACGAAAAATGTTTTAGAATCTGAGAATATTTTGGTACGAAAAATGTTTCAGTATTTGAGATTTTCTATAAAAATGTCTCAGAATCTGAGACTTTTTCTATAAGAAAAATGTCTCAGAATCTGAGACATTTTCTATACGAAAAACTGTTTCATCATTTGCAAGTTTTTCTGTACGAAACATGTCTCAGAATACAAAAATGTTTCATATACAAAAAATGCCTCAGAATTTGAGACTTTTTCTATACGAAAAATTTTTCAGAATCTAAAACTTATTCTATACGAAAAATTTTTCTATAAAAATGTCTCAGAATCTGACACTTTTTCTATAAGAAAAATGTCTCAGAATCTGAGAAATTTTCTATACGAAAAACTGTTTCAGCATTTGCGACTTTTTCTATACGAAACATGTCTCAGAATCTGAGACTTTTTCTATACGAAACAGGTTTTAGAATCTTTCGAAAAACGTCTCAGAATCTGATACTTTTTCCATACGAAAATTATTTCGGAATATCAAACTGTTTCTAAAAATGTCATCTATACGAAAAATACCGCAGAATCTGAGACTTTTTTTCTATACGAAAAATGTCTGAGAATCTGAGACTTCTGCTATACGAAAAATGCCTCAGAATTAGAGACTTTTTCTATACGAAAAATTTTTCAGAATCTAAGACTTTTTTTTTACGAAAAATGTTTCAAAATTAGAAACTTTTTACAAATTTAAAAAAAATGTTGCTCCATTTTCGTATAAGCGAATTTATTGCCATTTCGGGGTCCCCTTAGGTCGGGGGCCCCGGGAACGTGTCCAGTTAAAATGGTACTGGATCAATATTTGATCTACGACCAATATTTCGGGTAGTTATAAGCATCATCACATAAATGGCAAATAAGAATAAATGGCAAATCAGAAAAGCCAAATTGAAATTTAAATATTTCAAATTGATTTTTAGAAAATCTATTCTGAATACCCTACACAATGACGCAAACATTTGTACACTAAAAAAAAAAAACTTTGTAAAATTACAAGAAAAACCTGTAACTTTTATTTTTTGCCACCTCCTATTTGACAAGAATTTCTTGTAATTTTACAAGCTTTTTACCAATAATTTTGTAATTTTACAAGATTTTTACCAATAAAATTGTAAATTTACAATTTTTGGACGGGATAAAACTTACAAGGAGGTCTTGTGATTTTACTAAATTTTTTGCTACCTCCTATTTTATGAGAATTTCTATTAAAAATTATGAGCTTTTTTGTAATTTTATAAGCTTTTTATACCCTCCAACTACAGTATGGGGGTATACTCACTTTGTCATTCCGTGTGTAACGCATCGAAATATCGGTCGGGGACCCCATAAAGTATATATTATTGATCAGTGATCGATTCTAAGACATCCTAGCGATGTCCGTCCGTCCGTCTGTCCGCCTGTCCGTCTGTCCGTCCGTCCGTCTGTAGTTAACACTATACAGTCCAAAATAAAAGAGCTAGACTCCTCAAGTTTGGCACGAATATGTCTTATGGTCCTAGGCAGGTTAAGTTCGGAAATAGGCAAAATCGGACCAGGGGAAAAAAGTTCCCCCTTGAAGAACTAAACCAATCTCTGAAAAAAATAATTTTTTTACATGATTTTTTGTCTTTTTGTTGAACAAATTCAACATTTTTGCATTTTTATGCAACAAGATGTTCAAAGTCCTGAATTGGACCCTGAGAAGTAGGAAATGTTATTTTTTTTGGTCTGCCCCCCTTTTATGGGCGTAGAATAAAAAAAAAAATAATTATGATAAACTTGCAATTCTTTAGTGCAAAAAGTATAAGAATGAATTTTTAAATACATATTTGAGAGGAAATTAGCCACCCCCCAATCACCACAACCCCCACCCCCTACCAAAAAAAAATAAAACGCCCCTGCATTTTTATTTTCTTTTTTTGCATGTTGGAGGGTATAAGAGATTCGGCACAGCCGAATTTAACACTCTTACTTGTTACCAATAAAATTGTTAATTTACAACTTTTTTGCCAAAATAAATCTTGCAAGGAATTCTCGTAACTTTACTAGATTTTTTTTTTTTTAAAAGTTGAAAATTTGTAAAATTACAACAAAAAAAAGTAAATTTCGATCAAAAATTTTTTCTTAAAAAACAAGGAAAACTGTCAAATATTGGTAAATTGGGATTAACGAGACTTTTTCTAGTAATTTGACAAGTTTTTTTTTGTGTACGGAGGCTACTGGAGTTTGTTTACGGAGGCTACTGGAGTTTGGGATATATGTTGGACATTTACCTGGTCCGGTTGTTATTGCAGTGCAGCAAAATCGGTGTAGTGGTTCAAAATTTATGAGCAAAAGACTGAATTTTGGCAAAGGTTTTTCTTGAATTTGCGAGATAAAAAACACGATAACTTTCGAAAGACAATAATGACACTGCTGGCATGTATCTTTGCCGTTCCCCAGGTCTGTTTGGTATTGAATTTCAGCTCAATCGGTCCAGTGGTTCAAAAGTTACAAGCAAAAAAATTAGTAATTTTTCTTTTTTTTTTTAAAAAGTCAAAAAAAGAGTTTTTTAATCAAAAAAAAAATATTTCTAATCAAAATTGTTAATTTTTTTCACATTAAAAAATGTACTATCCTTTAAAAAAGGCATTGTGGAGGGTATTCATAGATTCGGCAAAGTCGAATTTAACTTTTCTACTTGTTTGATTTTTAATTATGGACTTTAGATTTCAAATTGTGCTTTTATAATTAAAGTTGTACTATTGTGAATTTAATTTTATTACAATTTCAATTTGGGTTTTGTAAGTTTTATGCATTTTGATAAGAATTTGAAAATTTAGAGTGTTTTGATTAGATTAAATTCCAAGTCAGCTATTCTGAATTTCAACTGTGCTTTTCGAAATTATATTGAGCTTTTTCAGAATTTATAGATTTTTTCATTTGGACTATTTAAAATTTCAATTAGAAATTCAAAATTTCAATTGTGCTCTTCTGGATTTCAATTGGGATTCCTGAATCGATTTTTGTGGGGGTGTTGCGACTTAATAGTAAGCACTATTCCAGGGTTCGATTCCCTGCATTAAATAATAGATAATTTAAGTTTCTTTCTGTAGTACTTCGTTTTTAACCACCACTGCACCTATTTACTGACGCTGGGTTTGAACGATTAATATGTAACAAATAAAAATGAGATGATTTTTTTTTTTTAGCTGACTATGACGTTATTTTTGGATAATATAATAGGAATGAACTCATGAGTTAAAGGACATTTTAGTTCAAAATTGTTTTTGTAGAAAAGTCATTGAATTGTAAAGATAATTTTTTTATACTGAAAACTTTATCTCAGAGTTTCTTAAATGAGGAAAAACAAATCTGAATTCTAAAAACCCAATGAAAAATCAGTAATCTAAATTAAAATTCAGAGAATACCGATTAAAATTCAGAATTAACCAATTGGGTTTGAATTGAGATTTTCGGAATTTAAATTTTGATTTCTGAATTATACAGCCAGGATTATATGCAAAGGAATATTAGTAAAGAACGACGAACATTTCATATATTAAATATCTTATACATAAGTAAGTGATCTTTGCCCTCTTGGCACTGCCGATTTAAATTGCTTTAAACTAATGTCATTCTACAAAATTATATGTAACAACAAACTTACTTTTGAAAAGGATTTAAAAAAGTTTAAGAATCACTGCTCTATCTACATTATTATAATCGGTTTTCTTCAAGAAAAAATAAATTGCATTCAACTACAATTTGATTGATTATGATTTATTTAATTGTATATTTAAATATTATAATATGTATAAATAATTAAAAACTTATCTAGTTGACACTTGTCATAATGCAAGAAAATAAAAATTACACATTTATAAATATAACAGATTCTACAGTAAATAATCCACTATAAAAATAATAATCAGAAGGATTATTATCCAACGATTCAATTTATAAATTTCGTTTAAATGTCAAAAAATTCTGTACTTCGGGTACACAGAAAAAAATAAAAAAAAATTTTGAGTAAATTTTTAATACTATTGAGTAAAAAATTACTCAATTTTCCACCAGTAAATGATTTAATAGTATTGAGTAAACTTTTAATAAAAAATTATTAAATGCTTAATAAAAAATTTGAGTAAATTATTAATTCACACAATTAAATCTTTACTTAAAATTTTTTAATATTTTTAAGTAACTTTTTAATTGTGTCAAGTAAAAATTTACTCAAAATGTATCAAATTATTTTTTTAAAAAGTTTAAAAAGTTTCTAATTTTTTTTCCAAAAAAATTGCTTTTACAAACTTTACCAAATATACTTATGTCTTCAAGACAAAGTAAAATTTTATAAAGATGATTTCAAACTTTCATATACATATACAAAAACAATAAACTAAATGAGAATTCAAAACACCAAGAGAAAAAAAAAAAAATAAATAAAAAAAAATATTAAATTTGTATTAAATTATTTACTCAAACTTTATTTTCAATTTTTGAGTAAATTTTTAATTGCGTCAATTAAAAAATTACTCAAATTTTTTTTAAAAAATTAAACAAGTGATTACTCAAATTTGTTTCCTCCATATTTTTTTCTGTGTACTTAATAGTAAAACAATCAGAGTTGCATTTTTATACCGTTTTTAACCTTTAGTTTTTAGTTCAAAAAATCAGTTTGAAGTTTAGAAATGGTTCAATTGAAAATAATTTAAGAAAATTGCAAAAAAAATTTCCAAAACACAATTAATATTAAGAAATTTAAATTGTTAAAAAGTTAACTTTAAAATGGGAAAATTAACTAAATTAAAGGAAAATTGATAATGATTGCCAAGTTTTTCTTCTTTTTAGTTCATATTTTTCTTAAAAATACACTCAGAAAATTATGTAAGTTACTACATGTTAGTTGTTTGTACACTCAACCAAAAATCATTGTATTCCCAAAGAAAATCGTTGTAAATTCAACAGAAATCATTGTTGATTTTGACCCTACAAATATTTACGTTGATTTCAATAAAAATTGTTGTCAGTTTTTGTAAAAGTTGATCAACTCGTTTTTTTGTAAATCAACTCGTATTTTTTGTAAACTCAACTCATATTTTTGTTGATATAAGAAATTTTATTAATAAAAAAAAGCTGGTTGTTATTTGTAAATATTCTTTTATTAGATATAAATCACAATATTTTTTTTAGAATTATCACCGGCTTTTAAAGCTGCAATATTTAAACAAGATTTTCACACACACTTCGTTTATTTATGTTATGCATTCGTAAGCCATTCTCCAGTTTTCTAATGACACCAAATCAAAAACCTAAAAAAAACAAAAAAAATTATCATATAGTATGAATTCATAAAGAAACCAATGTATTTTATTACTTACCAAATATTTACAGATCAGAATCTGATCATCAGATCCAATTTTTATTTATTTTTATAATATTAAATATTTTTATAATATTAAATATTTTTATAACACATAAAATAATTTTATAGGGGCCCCCTGTAGGCTAGTTGGCAGCGTACTAGCCTATGAAACAGGGGGTCGTGGGTTCGATTCCCACCAAAACCCTTGGCCGATTTCGCTACAACGAGACGACGGTCATTGTTACCAGTTCTCGGTTAGGTTAAAATTATTTAAATGAGTTGTAAATAAAAATTGGAAAAATAAATAAAAACTGATCATTGGATCAAATTATTATTATATTAAATAATTTTATAAGAGACAAACAAATTTCACATTGCAATGCATTGCTACCAACTTGATAATACAAAAATGAACGAACAGGGTTGTTTTTTCTTTTTTGGTTTTATCTATTGAATTCTGTATAAGCGTTGTAAATAGTTGATTCAAATTTACTGATTATTCAACGATATCAACATTAATTTTTGTTGAATACGGCAATATTCTGTAAAACTTGATCTACAATGGGTTTACTAATTTTTCTACTAAGATATTTCTATGAGTGTATATTTTACAGTAGTTAGTTGTTTACAACTACAAAGTTAGTTGTTTTTGTATGAAAAATATCAAGCAACTATTTCTGTTAGTTATTTTAAGTCGTTTTTTTTTTAACAACTAACAAAAAATTACTGTAATGTAATAACAGTTATTTAATGTAGTTAATTTTATTTTTTTATCTCTGAAAAATTTTCAAAGTTTTTTTCCAAAAAATAAAAATTAATTTTCGTTTTTTTAGTTTTCAAGGTTTTTTAAAAAAAAAAAAAAAAAATTGTCTTTAATTTTTTTCTGAAAAATTTTTTGAAAAAAAAATTATATATTGATTATTCTCTTTTTACTACATGTTAGTTGTTTTGACTACAAATGTAAGTTGACTACAACATAAGTCAGTTGCTTTTTGTCAGTTAAAATAACTAACATTGTTAGTTGATTTAACTGAAAAAGAAGTTGACCCCAAAACAACTTACAAAGTAGTTATTTTAACTGACATTTTCAATTGATTTTACTAACATAATTTTTTGAGTGTAAGGATAAGAATACCAATCAGAACTAAAATATACACTCAAAAAAACCTAATTTTATTGGTAAAAATATTGTTTTAAACAGGAAAAATAAAAAAAATTGGTAAACTTACAAGAAAAAATGGTAAATATGTTTAAAAAAAAGGTAAATTTACAAACCAAAATGGTAAATTTACAAAAAAAAATGTTTTTGTTAAATAACATAAATCCTCAAATAAAATCATTTTTATAAAATAACTGTTTTTTTGTAAATTAACTAGAATCCTCGTTATAAAATTTTCTAAATTTTTTTAAATATTTTTCAATAAAAAAAAAATTTGTCCGAGATTTGGAAAATTAAAAAAAAAAATAGAAAATTTACAAAAAAAAAAAAAAAATTGTTTTTTTTTTAACAACATAAATCCTCGTATAACATAATTTTTGTAAAATAACAGTTTTTTTTTGTAAATCAACTAGAATCCTTGTAATAAAAACTTTATTGTAAAATTACAGTTTTTTTTTGTAAAATAACCTTTCAAAATGGTAGAATACAATTACGAAAATAAATTTTTAAAATTACCAATAAAACTGTAGTTCTCGTTTGAGCAAAGCACAAGATTTTTTGTTAAAAAACAAGGAAAATTGTTAAATATTGGTAGAACGGGATTACAAGGCATTTTACCAGGCGTTTTACCAGTTTTTTGGGTGGTTCAATGCATATGAATACACGGATTTTGAGCTGATTTTTCTGCAGAGCAAAAACAGCTGAAAATGTTGCTAATCTGATTTCACCAGTAGATTCTACACAAAAATTAAAACAACGGACGTTTTTTGAAGTTCCAAAAACCCATCACAGGCGGCGGAAATATGTTTTTAATTTTTTTTTAAATGTTTTTTTTTTAATACGAGTGCAGATCAATAATTACATGACTTTTCGAATGAAACACCCTCGTATATACAATGAAAGGACATTTTGAGCTTAACAAAATGGTACCAAAATTTCCACTCTATCACAAAAATGCCCAAAAACACGTTTTTTGAGAACTTTGACATAAATTTTCTCAAAAATCCGATGTCATAAAAAATTTGGGAACCATATTCGGAATCAGCATCGAAAGGGTTGTCAAAAACAAGTGGTCAGATCTCAAAATATCATCCTAAAATATCGCAAAAAATGCTCTCTAAATTGCACAAAAATTCGTTTTTTGTTAACTTTGACCTCAACTTTCTTAAAAACCTGACGTTATGGAAAACTTTGGAAGCCAGATGCGGATCCAGCATTAAAAGGTTAATCTAAAACGAATGTCCAAATTAAAGATGGGCTCGTGAGTGATTTTTGCCTCACACTCACTAACGCTCACGACAAGAATTTTTAAATCACGCACACTCACTCACGAACATATTTTTCTACTCACACTCACTCACACCCAGCAAAAACTTGGTAATGACACGTCATTACCATTCGAATTACTTAGTAATGACAGAAAATTACCTTTAGCATTATTTTAAAATGTAAAATAAGGACTTTTTAATAATGACTTACCGAAGTCATTATAATAAAATAAAAAAAAAATCAAAACTAGATTTACACATTTTGACTCACTGTACATTATTTTATTAAAAATAAAATAAATTTAAATATTTTTTTATTTTTTTAAATTTTTTTTAAAATAATTTTTTCATTACCTATAAGTACATACGTAATTAGTTATTAATACTGTTTTGATAATCATTACATTTGGCACATTTGCTTGTAAATGTAATGGGAAAGGTAATTCGAATCAGAAGTAGTTATAACTTTTGAATTTCCCATTACACATTTCATTACTTGGTAATGCAAGTTTTTGCTGGGCAATCACGTGAGTAAATTTAATACGAAAAGCCAAATTTTACAATTGTTTTTTTGCTTTTTGTGGTATGAAAGGAAATATGAAGAGAAAATAAATCACGCAAACTCACGCAAAAAAATCGACTCACGCATACTCACTTACGCAAAAATCTTATTCACGCACACTCACTTACGAAATTTTTTTCTCCACTCACACTAACTCACAATCACGTGAGTAAAATTGAATTCAGTAACACTCATGCCTGATCACGCGTGAATCACGCTCTAATCTGCTCATGTGACCATCTCTAGTCCAAATTACTACAATTTTGCGTACCCCTGCGGACAGTTTCGCGTACCCCCTAGTGGTACGCGTACCATAGGTTGGTAACCGCTGGTCTAAGACAAATATTTCGGGTTAAAAAAAGAAGTACAAACTAATTTTTACAGCGTACACTCAAAAAAAAAAACCTTGTAAAATTACAAGAAAAACTTTTAACTTTTTTTTGTTTGCTACCTTCTATTTGACAAAAATTCCTAGTAATTTTACAAGCTTTTTACCAATAATTTTGTAATTTTTCTTAGGTTTTTACCAATAAAATTGTAAATTTACAAATTTTTTGACACAATAAAATTTACAAGGAGGTTTCGATATTTTACTAGATTTTTTGCTACCTCCTATTTCATGAGAATTTCTAGTAATTTTACAAGCTTTTTAACAATAATTTTGTAATTTTACAAGCTTTTTACCAATAAAATTGTAAATTTACAGTTTTTTTAGCGCAATTAAAATTACTAGGAATTCTCATGAATTTACTAGATTTTTTTGTAAAATTATCTTTGAAATTTGTAAAATTACAAAAAAAAAATTAAATTTTGATCCAAATTTGTTTGTTAAAAAATAAGGAAAACTGTCAAATATTGGTAAAATGGTATTACGAGACTTTTCCTAGTAATTTGAAAAAGTTTTTTTTTTATGTGTGTAGAAATTCGAAAAATATCAATAGTACTTCCAAAATGAACAATTGTAATTCGAAAAACAGCAATTGCTAGTCGAAATAGATCAATTGTAATTCGGAAAAAATCTATTGTCGTTTGAAGATTCCAATTGTAATTCGAAAAATATCAATTGTTATTCGAAATAGATCAATTGTCATTCGAAAAAGATCAATTGTAATTCGAAAAAGATAAAAAAGATCAATTGTAATATCGAAGAAGATCAATTATTATTCGGAAATTCCAATCTTAATTCGAAAAACATTAATGAAATTTCAGTTTCTTTTTTCGAATTACAGCTGGAGTCTTCAAATTACAATTGATTTTTTCGAACTACAATTAATCTTTTTCGAAAATCAATTTCAAATTACAATCGATCTTTTTCAAATGCAATGGATTTTTTTTTCGAATTATTATTAGAAACTTTGAATTACAAATGGAATTTTCGAATTACAAATGAAATTTTCGAATTACAAATGGAATTTTCGAATTACAAATAGAATTTTCCAATTTCAAGTAGAATCTTCGAATTACAAATGGAATCTCCAAAAAACAAATAGAATCTTCGTACTACAAGTGATCTTTTTCGAATAAAATCTATCAATAATGTAGTATGTTCCTACTTGTCAGGATTTGAATGGGACTATTCTAAATTTCATATCAAAAAAAGGTGTTAAACAGAAAGTAAAACATGTTTTCGAACCCAAATTAGATTTTTGATTACCTTAAATTTGTCGTTTTCGTTTTTAATTTTCTAAACTGGTTTTACTACCTATGAAATGATTCATATACAACTGTTCATGTAGCCAGTAGGTACCTACAAAAAAAGAAAAACGTTACAGGTAAAATTGCATATTAATTGTATTCGACTCGTATATAAAAATTTGCACGTTACAGAGACCGTGTCATTTTATTCAAAATACGAGAATATGGAACATTTTTTGTTAATGTACGTCTAAAATGTACGTGTATGTCTTGCAATTTTAATGCTTAACGACTGTTTAGTGATTTTAATAAAAAATCACGAACGTTTGCAGCAATTTTGAATGAAATTTTTTTTGGGTTCTGAATTGATTGAGGGTGTATGTAGAAAAAAACATGACTAGTCAAAGTGGAAAAAAATAGTTAAATACTATTTTGAGTTTTTTGGAAGTAGGGAATTATGAAGTAAATGTAAAAAAAAATATTGCACAATTTAAAATAAATTTAAAGATTTATTTCTTTTTGGAACTTTTTAAAAAGTCAAGTGTCATTGGATTTTGTTGACAGTTTAAAAAGACTTTTCGTATTTTGAAATATTTCAAAAAATGCCCGAGTTTTATTATATCAGGGATGCTTTTCATACAAACAGCTGTTTTTTAGAAAATTCCGTTTGATTTTGGTAATGATTTTTTGGCACTTTTACGACTTAGGTAAAATTTTACTAGCATAAACTTCAAAAACTTGGTAAAATAATGTAAACAGACCTTCAAAATAAAAAGGATTTCATAATAAAATTACTAAAATGTTTAAAATTTGCCCACAGTTCTCTCAATTTAATTTCCAATCATTATTTAATTTCTAATGCGTATTTTTTATTGTTTATCATAATTTTGTTACCTAAACTTTTGTAACTCATTTCACGTTTAAGCACGTATTAGTTAAAACACGTGTGACCTACTCAAATTTAAAGAAAACAAATCCAAAACTACAGATAACGCCAAATGGAATAAGTTCAAACACATTGGCAATCGATGATAAATACATTTATACATACATACAAACATATGTATATAGTATACATTAGAGTGGCTTTTTTTCTTAAACTTTTGATTTTCCCAAGTATACGGGCAAATTTTTATTCTAATGGACCAAAAATATATGTGGTACAAATTTGAGGTCAATCGGATCAAATTAACCCGTGGCGCCCGGCGAGAAAAGTTTTGGATTTTTAAAAATTTCCTGTAACACATCTTACCTATTAATTTTGATGCGCTGATCACAATATCAAAAAATTTTAAAATCGGTCGAACGGTTTTCGAGATATCGCTATTTGAAATTTACCAAAAATGGCGATTTTTTCTACGTCCAAGAAATTTAAAAAAAAAATCTCAAAATTTATTTTCAAATCAATGAACTTGAAATAATTTTTTTTGATCTAAATTTTGATCGAAGGGCGCCATGGGTTAAAATGATGGGTCTGATTTGGCTCAAATTAAGTTTACATGAAAAATTGTCTTTAGCTGTATAAAATAGTCGAAGGAAACAAATTTTTGTGATTTTTTTGAAAAAAGCGTAATTTTTAGAAATTTTTTTGATCCATCGATTTTCAGATATTGATATTCGTATTCAGCATGCCAAAATTAATAAAAATAAATTTTTTATATATTCGATTAGAGTTTTATTCTAGTTCGAGGCCCAAAAATATTTCTATTTATGATATTGTCATAATAGAGTATTTTTAATTTATTGCTTTAAAAAAGTTACTATCTCATAGTATGTCTGTACTGATCAGTTTCATCCCCACTAAAGGAATCTTCAGCAGACTTAAGAGAATCATCGTTGGTCAATCAAACATCAAACCAGACATAATATTTGATATATTTCCCAAGTTATATGAGAAGTACTATTATGAAGGTCCGAAATCTGTTTTCCAACAAAAATAACTCTTTTAAAGCAAAAATTGTATATATTAAATCACCGTCGGTAACTATTAATATATGTGTTGCTGTTATTTTACAATAACAACAGTGCCTAACCAAACAATAGTGTTGGTAGGATAAGTCGTACTAAACTTTGTGTTAAATGTTGTTTTTTTTTATTTTTAGTACAGATTTCGGACCTTCATAATAGTACTTCTCATATAACTGGCCTGGTTCTTATTGAATTTCAGCCAAATCGGTTCAGTGGTTCAAAAGTTATTAGCAAAACCGTGAATTTCAGATTAGTTTCACCTTAAATTCGCGTTTTGAAAATCCGTTAAACATGTTTTAAAAACATTGGTAAGTCACAAAAATATATTACAACGTATTTTTGGCACTCAAAAATATTTTTTAAACTAAAAATAAAAAAAAAATCACCCGAAAAAAATTTTACACTAAAAAAAAAAATGTACACTCAAAAAAAAATTTAGTAAATAATTTTTTTTTTTTCAAAAATTTCTAAACAAAAAAGTTGTTTTACACAAAATAAAATATTTCAAATCAAAAATGTTATTTTTTTCACGTTAGAAAATTTACTATCACTTAAAAAGGAGATTGTGGAGGGTATTCATAGATTCGTCCAAGTCGAATTTAATTTCTCTACTTGTTCTTTTTTTTTTAATTTGTATAACAAAGGAAAAAACCGCCATTTTTCGCAAATTTCAAATAGCAATATCTCGAAAACCGTTCAACAGATTTTAAATTTTTTTTTGATATTCGTGTTCAGTGCATCAAAGTTAATAAGTATAATGCGTCGCAAGATATAGTTTTCTTTATTTAAAAATTTTCAAAAATCCAAAACTTCAATCGCCGAGCGCCACGGGTTAAATTCAATCCGATTGACCTCAAATTTGTACCAAATAAGTTTTAAGCCTAGAAAAATAAAAAATTTTCCCTGACGCTCAAAATCGAAAGAAAAACTTTTTTGGCATACAAAAAAAAAAAAAATGCCACTCTAGTATACATATATAAAACATGTGTTTTCTTACAACCATATCTCAGAAAATACGCCACAAAAATATATGAAACGGGACTAAAGTTTTCTGATTACTCATAGTTTGAGCAAAGCTCAAATTTATATTTTGTTAAAAAAAAAAAAATAATGATTAACTTTGATAAATTGTATTGCAAATTGTTTATAATTTTTAAGTTTAAAAACTTAAATGAGAGTTTTTGGTTTGACCTCTAATCCAGTTAGAACTAGATTTAGATAATCTAGATTTATGTTTTTATGATTTTATAGAACTATAGAAATAAAACTAAAGGGACGTTTAAAGTAATCTATAATAGTGCTGATGTTTTTAAAAACCCCTGGATTGGTTCAAAATCAATCTTCAATTATACCAATCGACTCAAAATCACCTTTTTAATTGATTTGGATTTCAAAATTTAACTGACCTTGCACACCAAGTTGGTTTTAAATAACCGATTTTTTAAAATTTAATTTTTTTCAAAAAAAAAAAATTAAGAAATTGAAATTTATAATTAATTTTGATAAGTAAAAATATTATCTTAAAAAGGTTGGACAACATTTTGTTGGAATTTAAATGTATTTAAAAAAAAAAATTATGGCCGCTGTTAAAAAAAACAAGTGAGAGTGTTAAATTCGGCTGTGCCGAATCTTTTACACCCTCCAAAATGTAAAAAAAATGTCAGGGGCGTTTGGGGGGGGGGGGGGGGTGATGGGGTCAGTGGGGGACACCTTCCCATCGCGATAAACATACAAAATGTTTCGTTTATTTAACAAAAAAAAAACAAAAAGAACGCGTAAAAAAGTTTATTTTTTCAGAGGTGGGTTCAGTTCTTCAAGGGGGAACTTTTTTCTCCCTAGACCGATTTTGCCCATTCACGAACTTAACCTGCCTATGAACATGAGACATATTTGTGCCAAACCTCAGGAGTCTAGCTATTTTATTTTGGACTGTATTGTGTTATCTACAGACAGACGGACATTCATAGAATGTCTTAGAATCGATCATGGATCAATAATATATATACTTTATGGGGTCCCCGACCGATACTTCGATGCGTTACAAACGGAATGACAAGATACTGTGGTTGGAGGGTATAAGAAGGAATTCACATAAAAAATGTGAAAATGGAAATTTCCGAATTTTTTTGGTGTTCTAGATTTTACTTCCGAAATTCTTTTTCGTTTTGTTTCACATAAATAAAGTTTGGTGAATGTAAAACGATTGCACTTTATTTCTTATAATTTTTAAATATTTGTTATTTTATTTCAACATTAAATAAAAACGTGGACAACAAAACACGGAACTCGATTTTATGTGATTCGGAAAATTTCATGTGAATTGAAAAGTTGCGAAAGGCAGAACATTGGCCTATGAACATAATTGTTGTTCATAAGCGATGTCCGTCCGTCCGTCCGTCTGTCCGTCTCTCCGTCTGTCTGTCTGTTGAAAACACGCTAACTTTTGAAAGTCTTTACGGAGGCACCTGAAGTTTGGCATATATGTTACGCATTTACCTGGTCAGGTTGGTATTGCAATCCAGCGAAATCGGTCCATTGCACAGTGGGGAAAAATGGACTTTTTTATCCAATTTTGCCTACAGGTCGCAATTCTTAGGGGTTCAAATACCTTTAATTTTATCTATAAAGCTTATTCGTCCCTTGCCTATTAAATTTTTTAGATCAAAAATTCTAAAAAAATGAATATTTTATGAACTTTAAAAAAATATTAAAAGAAAACTAAAACGTTTTTAAAAAATCCGCCATTAGCTAAAATTCAAAAAAAGAAAAGCTAAAATCGGTTGAAAATTGCGACCTGTAGGCAAAATTGGACAAAAAATTCCATTTCCCCCCATTGTGCAGTGGTTCAAAAGTTATGGTTCAAAATGAAAATTTCGGCAAGGGTTTTTTGTGAAATTATGTTAGAACGTATTTTTGTCAATCAAAAATATTTTTACACTAAAAAAAAACCACACACTCAAAAAAAAATTTACATCAAGTTGTTAGATATTGACCGTAACTCAACCTAGTTACATTCATTCGGGTGTAGAAAAACCTCTTACAAAATTTTAGGATAATCGGGCATAGAGTTGAAAAGCGAATTTCACGGTTAAAAATATGTGTTTTTATTAATTTTTTCAATTTTTTCGATATTTGGGATAAGTTTCAGTTCAAATGGTTACATTATCGGTAGAAAATAAGCCCAAAATCGGTGGAAAATTAGCCAAGTTATTACAACTTCTTCAGGGATCTAAAGTGTGGGAGACCACTTGATTAAGGAATACGAGCTTCATTTTTGAAATTTATTGAAACTATATACTATAATAGCATTTTTTTATTATTCAAGTTTCAAACTCACAAAAAAAAAAAAACTTTGTCAAATTACTAGAAAAAGTCTAATCCCATTTTACCAATATTTGACAGTTCTCCTTGTTTTTTAAGAAAACATTTTTTTATCGAAATTTAAATTTTTTTTATAATTTTACAATTTTTGTTTTTGTAATTTTACAAATTTTTTTCGTAATTTTACAAATTTCCAAGGTTTTTATACAAAAAAAATCTAGTAAATTCACTAGATCTTGTAAGTTTTATTGCGCCAAAAAACTTGTAAATTTACAATTTTATTGGTAAAAACTTGTAAAATAACAAAAAAGCTAGTAATTTTTACTAGGAATTCTCTTAAAATAGGAGGTAGCAAAAAATCTAGTATAGTTCCGAAACCTCCTTGCAAGATTTATCGAGCCAAAAAAAATTGTAAATTTACAATTTTATTGGTAAAAATCTTGTAAAATTACAAAACTATTGGTAAAAAGCTTGTAAAATTACAAGGAATTTTTGTCAAATAGGAGGTATAAAAAAAATAACTTACAAACTTTTTTTTGTCATTTTGAGTGAAGTAAAAAGATGATAAATATTTTTCATATTGTGTTTTGGTAACATGATTTAAATTAATGCTAGAAAGGCCTGACAATGAGTTTTTAACACTGTTTTCAAATTTAATTTTTTTTATTTTTTAAGCAAATAGAAAAAATCCAAAAATTATTACATTTGAACTTTGAAAACAAAAAAAATTATTGCAGCAAATAATTTCAATAAATTTAAAAAATGGAGATCGTATTTCTTTCCACTCTTTAGATGCCTGGGGAAGTTGTAATAACTTTTCTGGTTTTCAACCAATTTTAGTTTTTAGTACCTTTTTAGAAAGACATTTTACTTAGAATCACAATTTTGTAGTCGTTTGAATTCAAACTTAACTCAAATAATCGAAAAAATTAAGAAAATTAATAAAAGGACAGATTTTTTTTCCTTGTAATTCGTTTTTAATCTTCATGGCCGATGCGGCATGCCTTAATCATGCCCGATTCTGAAATTTCGTAAGATATATTTCTTCGAAAAAAATGGATTTTTAGATTTTGTGGTTTTTAAATCGAAAGTTTCGACCGTTTTTTCAAAAAGTAATTTTTAAACGTTAAAAAATAAGTGACAATTATTTCGAAAAATTTTTTAAAATTTTTTTCACAAACTACATTTAAATACCAACAAAATGTTGTCCAACCTTTTTTAAGATATCAATACTTTTTACTGATCAAATGTAATTAAAAATTTTAATTTCTTAATATTTTAAAAAAAAAAATTGCAATTTTGAGAAATCGATTACTCAAAACTGACTTAGAATAAATGGCTAAAATTATGTGTGCAAGTTGCAATACGTACTAAAACATAATAAAAAAATGAGCGAAGTTGAAGGAGGTCGCGTCCGAAAATTTGTGATTTGCCATGGAATGCCCCATATATGTACTTTATGGATTTCCCGGCCGATATTTCGATGCGTTACACACGAAATAACAAAGTGCACTGAAAACAAGTGAGAGTGTAAAATTCGGTTGTGTCGAATCCTTTATACCCTCTAGCATCTAAAAAAATAAATTTAAAAAAATCCAAGAGCGGTTTTTCGTCGGGACACCTTTTTGTCTCGTGAAAAATGTTTAAAAATTCATTTATTATGCTTTTTCACTAAAGTAATACAATTTATTTAACTTTAAAATTATTTTCTAACATACACGCCCACAAAATGGGGCGGACCGAAAAAACTACATTTTATAATCCCCTGCACTGAAAGAATTTTGTTCATTACGGCTATGAAAACGTACATTGATTCTATGAAAAAAATCATTAGAAGTGAGCCAATGATGCCTTTCATAGAATCTATGAATCAAATTCATAGAAACCAGAAACCTATGAAAAAGTTCGTAGGCTATGGAAAAAAAATTATTATTCAATTCTATTTTTATTTATTTTATTATTTCAATTTTATTTTTTTTTTTATTTTATTTTTATTATTTCATTTATTTACTATTTTCTATTTTTAAAAATTTATATTTTTTTTTAACTTATCCCCACCGAGATTCGAACATAAAACCTCTTGTTCGTGAAGCTTAATGTCTAACCACTTAGCTAAATTATATAAACAAGTAACAACACTTAAAAGCTATTTTGAATAATATTCTGCTAACATATTAAGTTTGTGTCTTTGCTCTGTCACAACGCTCTGCCAAAAGCTGTGTGTATGTTTGTAGAAAACAAATATTTTGTGTATTTACAAAAATGAAGCGTTATAAAACCAAGCGTTAGTTGGCGAGATTTTTCTTCTTTGGTGGCGCTGATAGCTAAGGCGTCGACAATTGCCACTTCAGCCGGTAGGTCTTGGGTTCTAGCCCCGGTCAGGGCAGCAATGAAAATTTTTTTTTTAATGTTTTTTTTATTTTTTTTTTATTTTTTTAATAAATTTATTCAGCTGTTTTAATTATTGTAACATTATTTTAATTATTTAAAAAAATAAATGGCATATTGATGGCATTTTCTTCTATGAATGACATTCATTAATTCTATGAATTTTTTCTATGAATTTAATAAAATCTATGAATAAAATTCTATGAAAAATTTCAGAATACTAATGAATATTCATTCAGCCAATGAATTGTTTCATCGATTCTATGAATTTGGTTTTATGAAATTTGTTCATAGATGGAATGAACAATAATTCTTTCAGTGTGGGTCCAAGTGCAAAACTTTGATCATCTTCCGGCACAAAAATACTTCATTTAACAAAATTGTATTTTTTCCGAGGTTGGTTTAGTTCTTAAACTGCCTATGACCATAAGACATATTCGTGCCAATTTTTTGGCGTCTAGGTCTTTTATTTTGGACTGCTTTGTCTCTTATACAGACGGACGGAGGCACGGACACGCGGACATTCCAAGAATATCTTAGATTCAAAAACAGATCAATAGGGCGTCTCGTCAAAGACCACGGAAGAGCTGATTGTGGAAAATTTTATGAACACAATTTGCAAGGACATCACTTTCTCGGCAACCAGTGGCTAAAGTCAGTGGGTGTCATATTGGTTGCATGCAATTTATTTTTTTTAATCTCTCAATAAGTTGGTTCTCTTAGTGTTCCCTTTACTATTGCATGTAAAAACTCTCTTAAACACAATGAGAACCAATTTATATAAAGTGATGACATATTGTTTTGGGGTCTATCAAAATCTCTGATCATCTTTACTCTATGGCTAAAGTTTGCAAAAAATTACGTTTTTCGACTAAAACTCATGTCCAAATTTTTTGACCAAATCCGGCTGAAAAATTCTGAATTTTTGGGTACTAATTGGGGGTCTAATGGGAAAGTGATGCGAATGCAAATGTCTCATTTGTACACATAGCCAATCCTTTCCAAATGACAACCTCTCCCACTGTCCTAATGGACTTGGTGTCCCCTGTTAACGTCAAAGCTAACGAGGCTCTGTCGACCGATCATGGGCGGTATAACCTTAATATCTGCGCGGATCAAATCCCGTCGCAACCATAGCACGCCTGGATGCGATGTTGGCAGCCCCAACACCAGGATCGGGACATTGGCCTAATCAGCCATACGCCTTAAACTCAAACGATTACTGAAACCAATGCAAGAAAATATTCAAATAAACCCGATTTTAAGATGACAACATTTAGAATGAAAACAAGGACTAGAATTGGAACATGGAACGTAAGGACGCTTTTGGAAAAGTCACGTCTTGCACAGCTATGCAAGGAATTTATCACCTACAAACTTACGATGCTTGGGATATGCGAAATGCGTTGGTGTGATTCAGGCGAATTCACAACGGATGATGGTCTTACTCTTCTCTACTCTGGTAAGGCAAGTGACGAGCCCCGATCAAGTGGTGTTGGAATTTTATTATCCAAGGAAGCCAAAAATGCCCTTATTGAATGGAAGCCATGCTCTGATAGAATAATAACGGCCAGACTGCGCACACGAGCCCGGAATCTTACCTGTGTACAATGTTACGCACCAACTGAAGCACATGAACTCAATTCAAAAGAAGCATTTTATGATCACCTTAATAGAGTGCTGTCATCAATACATCGGGGAGATATTGTGGTAATGATGGGGGATTTTAACGCACAAGTTGGTGATAACAACACTAATATAGAATCTACAATAGGGAAACATGGATTGGGGCGTCTGACTGAAAATGGGGAACTGTTGCTAGAAACCTGCACAACAAACAACTTAGTGATAGGTGGCACATTATTTCCTCATCGTAAAGCACACAAAGTTACATGGGTATCTCCGGATCATGTCACTGAAAACCAGATAGACCACATTACTATTAGCAGAAAATGGCGTGGCTCACTCTTAGATGTACGTAACAAAAGAGGCGCTGATATAGGCAGTGATCATCATATGGTAATGGCAACACTCCGCATCAAAATTTCCGCTATTAAAAAGCATAATACTGTGTCCAGGAAAAGATTCAACGTAGAGAAGTTAAAAGATGTTACGGTTGCCCGTTCATTCACAGACGCACTGAAATCGTCAATAGAAATAGATTTTGACAGCAATGACCGCGGTTGGAAAGATACTAAAAAAATCTTCGTTGAAGCGGCTGAACAACACGTTGGCTTCACAAACAACTTTCGCAAGGAATGGATAAGTGACGAGACATGGAATTTAGTGATCAAAAGGAAGGAAGCCAAATCTTCTCTTAATGCCAGTAGAACACGATCGGACCGATCAAAATTTTATGAACTGCATAATCGTCTCAACCGTGATGTAAAACGAAGTGCTCGTCGTGACAAACGAAGATGGGTAAACAACATCGCCAAAGAAGCACAGGCTGCTGCTGAAACATACCGTACCAAAGATCTTTATCGCGCAGCAAAAAAATTAATAAATAATAACAAACAACCATCTGGCAAACCACTTAAGAATGACATTGGCGAACTGGTTACATCAAAAGAAGAACAACTTAAACTTTGGAAAGACTTCTACTGCCGCATGCTAAATACTCCACAAACAACACAACAGCATTTTTGTGAATGCGAAACTCACACCGAGAATCAGAACATCTCCATTGATCGCCCCACCATTCCGGAAATTTGCGAGGCAATAAAAGCACTTAAGAACAATAAATCCCCCGGACTCGATAATTTAGCTCCAGAGCTCTTAACAATAGACCCCACAACATCCGCTATGTTACTAGCACCAGTCATTCATAAGTTCTGGCACAATGAGATCCTTCCAGAAGATCTAGCAGAAGGTGTTGTTATTAATCTACCCAAAAAGGGAGACTTAACAGAGCGAAAGAACTGGCGAGGCATTACGCTGCTCAGCATGGCAAATAAAGTGATTGCACATATACTAAACAGCAGGCTTTCCGAAGAAATCGTGCCAGATCTCAGAAAAGAACAAGCCGGTTTTCGCGCACGAAAATCCTGCATTGATCACGTGAATAGCCTGAGAGTCATATTGGAGCAGTCTGTTGAGTGGAGATCTCCCCTTTACTTGGTATTTATTGACTTCGAGAAGGCGTTTGATACTCTAAACCATTCAGCAATATGGAGCGCACTCTCTTGTAAAGGGGTCCCTAACAAGCTTATTTCCCTCGTAAAAGGCTTGTATGCTAACGCCACCTGTCGTATACTTCATGAAAAGCAGCTGTCCAACTCAATAAATATCAAAACCGGAGTGCGGCAAGGTTGTGTGCTTTCTCCCTTGCTTTTTAATTGCGTACTAGACTTAGTAATGCAAAAAGCTACGAAACAACGAAGAGGAATAACCTGGGGCTTGCAGGGAAGGTTAGAAGACCTCGACTACGCCGACGATATCTGCTTACTTACCCATACCTTCACAGACATGAAAACGAAGTTGTTATTGGTCGAAGAAGCTGCAATGTCCGCTGGTCTAAGAATAAACATATCTAAAACAAAATCTATGCGCATAAACGTGACCAATACAGAAAGGCTATTGATACAAAATAAACCTATAGAAGATGTCGAGGAGTTCTGCTATCTCGGAAGCATATTAGACAAAAGTGGGGGTTCAAAAACAGACATTTCCAGTCGTATAAATAAAGCTCGCCAGGCATTTGGTCTTCTTAAACCGGTGTGGAACTCATCTTATATATCTAGAAGAACTAAGTTGAGCATATTCAACTCCAATGTAAAATCAACCCTACTCTATGGTTGTGAAACGTGGAATGAAGCTCCAAATGATATAAATGTCGTTCAAGTATTCGTAAATAAATGTCTAAGAAAAATTTTACATATTTTTTGGCCAACAACTATATCGAATCAACGCTTGTGGTCAGTAACGCAACAACAACCGATCGAATCGGAAATCCGAAAACGAAAATGGTGCTGGATTGGACATACATTACGTAAGCCAATAGATGACATTGCAAGACAAGCCATAGATTGGAACCCCAGGGGTAGCCGACGTAGAGGACGACCTTCGCACACCTGGAAACGTCAGATTGAGATAGAATCTTCAAAATTACATCTAAGTTGGAGCGAAATAAAACATCGAGCATCAGATCGAACTAATTGGAATACTCTTGTTGAGGCCCTATGCTCCTTGTAGGAGTTAAAGGAACAAATATATATATATATAATAGGAAAAATATTTAAAAAATTTCAAAATAGCGATTTTGGTAGCTGATTTTTAAACACAAAAATTATTTTTTATCCAAATTAGTCCCAACAGTTTAAGATGTTAAGTATGTTATCTAAAAAAATAAAAAAATGCGATTTTGGTCCAAAAACGCTGATCAGTAGTTTTGGTCCAAGATTAAGATCAGCATTTTTATACCAAAATCGAAGTTTCTTTCGTCTGTTTTTATTTATACCCATTTTGTAAACTTTTTTAGTTTTTACAAAATTTTTTGTCAGGAATTGTTTTGGATTATAATTAAGCCACATTTCCTTTAATTTTTAAATTTTTTAATCTTGTTACTTTTAATCTATTGCTAATCGCCTTAATTGTGCTCAACATACTAGGATTTCTGGTTATGCGTTTTTATTATTATTTTTTTTTTGTAATGTCAATCTTTTGAAATCTATTTGTGCAAATGTCTGGACTTTGTGCTTTAATTAAATTATTTTAGATTAGAAAAAATTAATAATTGTCACTTGAACATAAATGTGTCTAACTAATAAAACAGGTTAAATTGCAAATTAATACAAACTGTCAGCATACATAAGGAACATATCAAGTACACTGAGAAAAATATAGTAGATGTATTATTTTTTTAAAGATCAAGGATTTTGCTTCTGCTTCTTGATTGAAATTTTATCTTTAAAATAAAATAATTTTTCTTAAAAATAAAATATTTTTTCTGTAAAATAAAATATTTTCTCTTTTAAATAAATTTTCTACGAAAAGATTGCAAACTAATAGTTTGTTCTAAAGAATGTCTCAGAATCTTCTATGTTTAAAAAGATTTCTCAGCATCTAAACGGTTTTTTTTTAAATAGATGTCTTAAAATATTTTTTTTTAGAATATTTTTAAGAATCTGAGTTGTTTTAAGAAAAAGGTTTTTATCTTAAAATTAAAAAAAAAAAAAAACAAATTCAGAACGCCAGAGGTTTTTTATAAGAAAAATGACTAAAAATCTAAGCAAAGTTTTTTGTAACAAAATTTTTAAAGATTCTGAAACTTTTTTTATAACATTGTGAAAAAAACTGGTATACAGTATTATCCGATGGGTCATCATCAGGGCCAGGAACTTCATGCACTAAAAAACTATGTTTTAAGCGCCTTAAATATGCACTAAAAATCTTGAAATATGCACTTAACCTACAAAAATATGCACTAAAAATTATAAAAATTGTGCATTTTTACATTTAAAATTTTATTTTTTTTTAATAATTTTTTACTTTGACGAACAATTTTTTTTTTTCGATCAGACAAGTATTTGACAACGAAAAAATTGTGAGGCCTGCCGAACAATAAAATTAATGATCTGGATAATTTTTTTTTTAAAACATGGAAAAAATAAGCTGAAACTTAAATTTTATGCAAAATATGACCTAAAAATATGCATTTAAAGCAGAAT
Source organism: Pegoplata infirma (assembly GCA_963921195.1). NCBI lineage: Eukaryota > Metazoa > Arthropoda > Insecta > Diptera > Anthomyiidae > Pegoplata > Pegoplata infirma. The sequence goes on along the minus strand of OY992538.1, from coordinate 12,548,253 downwards.
ACAAGCAAAATATGCATTTTCAGAAAAATATGCAAAAATATGCACATACGAATCGATGACGTTTTAAAGCAAAATTCTTTGATTTGCAAAGATATTTGGTCTATGCTGTTCTAAGACTAACGGAAACAAACATGTATTTGCATGAAAGTTCTCTCCTTGGTTATCATATGTAATCTGTTTTAATAATTTCTGGTGGTTGTTTGATAATCGTGGTGAAACTAAGAGACAGTACAATTTTCTTCTTCTACTACTTAATGAGTGTAGAGTTAAATAGGTATTAATGTGTTTTTTTTACCTATACGGTTGTCATTTAAATTTATTAAATTGTCTTGACAATGGAATCTGACAAATTTCGAAACACGTGTTTGCTAAGTTTTGTAAAAATTACCAACATAAATAAATTTAAAACAGAAAAATAATTTTCTTTAAAATTATTCTATGAGAATATTATGGTTTTATATTAGTAAAGAAAAATTACCTCGAGCTAGAATAATCCTACTTAATTTCTCTTATAACATTTATTTGGGCTCTGAAAGTATTTCGATTTGAGAAGTATTTGAAAGTCAAAAAACGTGTCTTTTGCAAACTAATAAATTTCTTTCCGTGTAATATTTTTTACATAGTATACTTACAATTAGTTTTTTTTTTGTACAAATTTTCATGCTTAATTACAAACATGTGTAGAACTTAACATTAGCATTTAATTCTCATTTGTATGTATTTTAAGTTCAATGGAAAATTTCTAACTGTATATTATGCATTAGGGTGGAGCCAATTTTTTTCTTTTTTCTCGAATTTCGGAATCGTCGGAATTGGCATAGTTGCCTTTTTGGGACAATGGTAACAAAATTATAGTCGTTTAAGACCGACCATATGATAACCTACACCAGTGTTTTCCAGAAATGGGTCCTAAATCCAAACATAGGCCGATTGGATTTATTTTTCGTTAGATCTTTAATTAGTGTAGAACACAGACACAAACGAAATTTGAGTGAAATTTGCTTATTTGTGTTGCAAATAGACCGATTTTACAAAATATCGGGCGAAATTTTTATGTGAAAGTCTAAGTCCAAAAATGATCCAATTATATTAAGAATTGATTATGCCACTAAAGTTTAACATTTACAAACAAAATTTTGATAAAATATTTTCTATTTTCATGAATTTTGGGAGATTTATTTAAATATCGGGAGGGCGGTGAATACAATACAAAATATTTTTATCTGATAAATTTCGAAAGAATACCTATTATAATACGGTAATTAGCGTCATTTGAGCCAAATTATAAAGAGACGCTTGTATGGGGGCTAGGTCTAAAATTGGACCGATTTTTCCAATTTCAATAGGCTTCGTCCTTGGTCAAAGGAAGCTAAAGTTTCTAATTTCATACAAATCTATTGATAATTGCGACTTGTATCGTGCTCAGAACGTTTTAATAAACAGACGGACGGACGGACGGACATAGCTAAGTCGTCTCAGAAAATAATTCGGAATCGATCGGTATACTTAAAAGTGGGTCTAGGACCAATATTTCGGATAGTTACAAACATCAGCACAAACTCATAAGACCCTGTACCACAGAGTGGTGTTGGGTGTAAAAATATTGGACCTGTAGGGCAAGGTCCTCGGGTTCATTGTTTGGCTTGAAAATCGGAAAGTTCCAAACAAAGTGAAAGGCTCAAATATTTTTGGAATTTTTTTTTAAGCTTAAAATATCAGCTTATATTTTGACATTGAAAAAGCGTTTTGATGACAAATTTTCTTTTGCCCTTACAAAATATTTTTCTACAAAAAAAAAATTTTTCTTAGAATGTCCTGATGGTATCCTTGATCGTATCAAGTCCGGATTTCTTGAAAAAGTTAGCTAATTTTATTTGGAATTCGAATAAAAACAAGTAGAGAAGGTAAATTCGACTTGGCCGAATCTATGAATACCAGTGTTGGCTGCCGTTACCCTTTCAATACCGTTACCGATTAAAAACCCTTTAATATTGACTACCGTTACCGTTACCAATACCGAAATAAAAATTTTAAATACCGTTACCGATAAAAAACCGTTACCTTTATTCAGATTTTTACCGGTATTATATCGGTTTTGTTTCGGTTGTATTAATATTACTTATTTTAATTTATTTTGTAGATTAAAAACATAGTAAATTATTTCTAATATACGTAAAATAAAAAAAAATATATTTTTGTTCTTTGCCAACCCAACCAATCACATTCGCAATTAACTAAATTCGAATATCGGTCTTGCACCTCATAAAGATTATATATAATTGATCAGTGATCGATTGTAAGCGATGTTCGTCTTTACGTCTGAAGAAGACACGATACAGTCCAAAATAAACGAGCTACACTGCTGGTACGAATACGTCTTATTGTCATAGGATGGTTAAGTTTCCAAATGGGCAAAATCGGACCAGATAATTTGGATATGTTGTTCAGAACGAAAATTAATTCGACACGTATTTTTTTTTAGCGGCCCAAACTCATTTTTAAAGGGGGTCGATTTGTATGGGGGGAAGTTGACCTTTTTAATTTTTTTCCGATTTACGCCTATTTACTCAAAATTATTGTATGCATATTTGGTATCAGATTAAAGGTATTAAATACCTTTCTTGTGGTGCTAACAACGTGTCAAAAAAGTAAATATTTTTCAACTTATTAACAAAAATGTCTAAAAATTGGTATTTTACTCAATATGACGAAAAGTTGTGCATGTTTGGACACGTTCTTTGCACAAGAGGATATGTTTTCCAAAGACCTTTCATTTGGTATGTAACATGACTAGGTTTCTTTGTATAATGTAGGAGATAAACGCAAAAAACTGATAAATTACACTTTTTTCCCCCTCATTTTCACCCCCTAAATATGAATTTGGGCAGCTAAAAAAATACGCGTCCCTTTATTTTTCCTGTTCTACAAAATAAAACAAATTCCATAAATATCGGCGGGTGACACCAGGGAGACTTCCCTTGTGAGTTTGACAGTTTTTAATATTTTTTAATTATTTTTTTTTACGTGTTTTTAACAAATGTATGACTTGGTAACATTTTATTCATAATACCGGTACGTACCGGTTCACCGTTACCGAAATAATCAAAAAATACCGTTACCTTTACCGTTACCGATATAAAAAATATGTAATACCATTACCGTTACCGATACCGTTATTCGTTTCGGTTGCCAACCCTGGTGAATACCCCCCAAAATGTTCTTTCTAAGTGATAGTAAATTTTCTAAAGTGAAAAAAATAACATTTTTGATTAGAAATATTTTATTTTTTGTAAAACTACTTTTTTTTGTGATTTTTGAAAAAAAAAATACTTAATTTTTTTTGGAGTGTAAAATTTTTTTTGAGTGTAAAATTTTTTTTGAGTGTAAAAATTTTTTCGAGAGTATTTTTTGTTGTTTTTAGTTTCAAAAATATTTTTGAGTGACAAAAATACGTTGTAATATATTTTTGTGACTTACCAATGTTTTTAAAACATGTTTAACAGGTTTTCAACACGTGAATTTAAGGTGAAACTAATCTGAAATTCACGGCTTTGCTAATGACTTTTGAACCACTGAACCGATTTGGCTGAAATTTAATACGAACCAGCACAGGGGAACGACAAATATATATGCCAAGCTTCAGCCTCCTCAGAATTGCGTTTCGAAAGTTAGCGTGTTTTTATCTCATAAATTCACGAAAAACCTTTGCCGAAATTCAGTCTTTTGCTTATAACTTGAACCACTGGACCGATTTCGCTGGATTGCAATACCAACCTGACCAGGTAAATGTACAACATATATGCCAAACTTCAGGACCCTCCGTAAAGTCTTTCAAAAGTTAGCGTGTTTTCAACAGACAGACAGACGGACGGACATCGCTAGATCGTCTTAAAAAAGGATCATGAATATATATACTTTATGGGGTCCTAGACCAATATTTCGAGGTGTTACAAACGGAATGACAAACTTATAAAACTTATAAAAATATGAATAACGTTAACATACACCTTTCGTACATTAAAAAATTGGTCGGTTTTGAGGGATTGGTACACAAAAAATGAAAATGCCTATATCCCGAGAAGGCGATTTGATACAGCTTTTCTGATGACCGAGTCGTATTACTTTATAAAATGTATTTAACATATCTGTGCAAAAACCGTGTTGAGTAGTGCAATTTTCTTAAAAATTATTCTTTTAGAATATCATGGTGTAATAAGTAAAGAAAAATGACCTCGAGCTAAAATAAACGTACTCAAAATATAATATTTTTAAGGTCGAATAAAACATTTTTAAGTTTTTAATAAAAATTAATCAGAATTTGAAATAAAATTTTAAGTAAAAATCAAAAAAAAAATTTTTTTTAAATTTTTATTTTATTTTTTTTCGTAACTTTCCGATTTTTAAGTCAAAAAAGAACCCAAAGACATTACCCTACAGCTCTATTATTTATCTTGTATGTTAATATTGACCCTAAAAGTTAACTATTCCCGATTTTTAAATTCGAAAAAAAATCAAAAATTTGCTCCACCCTATTTATACATATGAGAATATATGCTGGTTTTGCTATTTTGGGAAGATTTTTGCGTTGCAGCTTTTTGTCACAAACAGTAAAAGTTAAATGTGCTGTAAAAATGAAAAGCATGTCGTCGTAGATTTTTAACCATATTTAGTTAAGACAACTAAATGATTAGTGGCGATGATTTTTATTTGTTGTCAACATAAAACTATAAATAAATTAGATGTCAATTTATTACAAAACTACAATGTTTATACTTACTTACATACATACATGTATTATTTGAATTATTTATATATGTCAGGCGTCTATCACGGAGTTGTGCTATTAAATTCTAAACTTGTAAAGTGTTTAGACTGGAGGAGAAAAATAATTTTGAACTAATAAGATTTAAAATAAAAAAAAAATTTAAAGAAGATTAAGAAAACTTTTTTAATAAAAAATGCCAAAATTTGAGATCACATACAAATTTTTAAACAGAATAGTATGTTCCAGGATAGAACTTTATAAAAAGTACCAATACAGTATTTTATAAAAAGCACCAAAATAGTACTTTAGATCTAAGAACAAAAATAGTACATATTCATAAACTTTTCCAAAATAGTACTTTTTAATAAAAGTCAGAGAAATGGTACTTTTTACTAAAAAGTACCAAAATTTTACTTCTTATAATTATATACCAAATAGTACTTTATAATAAACGCATAAAAATAAAACTTTTAGGTCCAATAACACAAACGATTTATCCGGGAGATAAACTAAGTTTAGTGCTAATTAACAAATACAATTTTACAATTGTACTTTTTGTAAATGGTACATAAATATTAAAACAAAAAATTTTTAAGTAAACTTACATTCATTATACAATTTTTGGGTATCAGAATAGTAGCTTTGAATTATGATATAAATTTAAACTTAAAACTTTTATAATATATAAATACCACAATAGTACATTTAAAAAATTATCAAAAAAGTACTTTTTAATAAATATTATCAAACTTATACTTTTTAATAAAATGTACCAAAGTAATTTAAACCATTCCTAAATAGCTTTCTTTAAAAAAAAAAAAATATTGGTAATTTTTTCTTAAGAAAAAGCATTAAAATAGTATATTTTATATAAGTACTAAAATTGTACTTATTCATGAACAGTTCCAAAATAGTACTTTTAAAAAAAGTATTCAAAATGGTACTTTTTAATAAAAAGTACCAAAATTCAACTTTTTATAATAATATACCAAAGAAGTAGTTATTACTAAAAGTATCAAACCAAAACTTTTAATAAAAATTAACGTACTTTATTTTGAGTAGGTTTTTTTCTAGCTCGAGGTCATTATTTCCTTACTAATTTAAACTATGATATTTTCAAGAAAATTATTTTTCTGTTTAAATTTATTTATGTTGGACATTTTTTGCAAGACTTAATCGGCACGTGTTTCGGAATTTGTAAGATCCCATTGTCAAGATTATTTTTGCTAAATTAAGTCTTGCAAAAAATTACCAACATAAATAAATTTAAAACAGAAAAATAATATTCTTGAAAATTATTCTATGAGAATATCATAGTTTTAATTAGTAAAAGAAATAATGACCTCGAGCTAGAAAAAAACCTACTCAAAATATAATATTTTAAAGGTCGAATAAAACAATTTTTATTTTATAATAAAAATTAATCAGAATTACCGTACTTTTTTAATAAAAAGTACAATAAAAAGTACAAAAAAATTTTGGTAAAAATGTTTTTGAAATAGTACCAGATTAGTACTTTTTTTTTTAAAGAGCAACGAAGGAGTACTCTTTTATAAAAAGTACTTAAAAAGGCACCATATTAGTGTTTTTTGAAAAAAGCATCAGTATACATAGTACTTTTTGATAAATATTAATTAATATAGTACTTTTTGATAAAAAAGTACCAATACAGTACTTTTTTATAAAAAGTAACAAAATTATATTTTTTTGTGAAAAGGAATATTTTAGAGTTTTATTAAAAAAGTTTCTTGTGTTTTTGTAGGGGTTTTCTACAAAAATTTGAAAATGTACAATTGTAAAGTCGAACCAGAATCAAATTACGTCGCGCAAGACGTAAAAAAAACAAAAACAAAAGCAAACACATCAAATTTAAAATTTTTACGTCCGTTTGATTTAGGTACCTCACATTTAAATGTTAGAAACGAAAAATTATTGGGCGCGACGTAATTTGATTCGGGTTGGACGCTAAGAAATACCCTTAAAAAGACAACACAAATTTTTTTAAAAAGGCATCAGGGTACTAGAAAAAGTTTTTTAAGATATTCTAAAACTGAAACGCATGTGTCAATGAAGTCCTTACCAGGTTCTGGCAAAAATTGCAATGGAAATATTCCGTTTTAAGACGTAACATTTGATTTTTATACCCTCCAACCACAGTATGGGGGTATACTCACTTTGTCATTCCGTTTGTAACGCATCGAAATATCAGTCAGGGACCCCATAAAGTATATATGGGGCATTCCAAGCCAAATCACTCACTTTTAGACCCGACCCCTTTCGATTTATTTTATTTTTGGATATGTTTTAGTACTTATTAAATGCAACTTGGACACCAATTTTCAGCCTTTTAATTCAAGATTGTGTTGAGTAATCAATTTTTCAAAATGGCGATTTTCTCAAAAAAATTTAAAAATTTAAATTTTTAATTAATTTTGACCATTAAAAAATATAGATATTTTAAAAAAAGTTGGACAACGTTTTGTTGGTATTTAAATGTAGTTTTAGAAAAAAAATATGAAAAAATTATTCGAAGTAATTATCCCTTATTTTTTGACGTTTAAAAATTAAAATAGACTTTTTGAAAAAGTCCGAAACCTTCGATTTTTTTGTAAAAAACAATAAAAATTCTACTCTCAATTACGCAACTTTTAAGCCATAATTCGAGATGTGATCACAATTCTTTATATTTGTTTTTAAATTTTAAAAATTGCACCTTTTATTTTTTGGCTCTGATTTATTTTATATGGTGCTCCAAAAAAAATAAATTGGTAGATATTGACCCTAACTTACCCCAGATATATTTATTTCGAGGTAGAAATACGTCTCACAAAAATTTAGAATGATCGGAAATGGGTAAGGCGTTTAGCATGATCCTTGAAGTTTAAAAAACGGATTACAAGGAAAAATATGATTTTTTTTTCGGTTTTCGCAATATTTTTGGTATTTTAAGTTAATTTTTATTTCATGCAATTACAGAATTATGATGTAGAGTAAAATGCCTTTCTAATAAGGTACTAAAAACTAAAATCGGTTGAAAATCAGCCAAGTTATTACAACTTCCCCAGGCATCTAGCGTGTGTCATAACGCTTGATTAAAGAATACGAGTCCCTTTTTTTAAATTTATTGAAATTTTTTACTGTAATAACATTTTTTCATTATTCATGTTTCAGTGTAATATTTTTTTGGTTTTTCCAAATTTTAAAACAAAAAAACAAAAAATTTTTTTAAAATAGATATTTCAAAAGGGTGTTGAAAATGCAGGCATTTTTAGCATTAATTTAAAAAATGTTAGCAAAACACAATATGAAAAATAGTTGTCATCAAATTACATTTGAACTTGAAGAATAAAAAAATGTTATTACAGTAGAAAATTTCAATGAATTTCAAAAATCGGATTGTATTGCTTAATCAAGTCGTCTGCCACACATTAGATGTCTGGGGAAGTTGTAATAACTTGGCTGATTTTCAACCAATTTTAGTTTTTAGTACTTTATTAGAAAGGCATTTTACTCTACATCATAATTCTGTAATTGCTTGAAATAAAAATTAACTTTAAATACCAAAAATATTGCGAAAACAGAAAAAAATTCATATTTTTCCTAGTAATCCGTTTTTTAAACTTCAAGGACCATGCTAAACGCCTTACCCATTTCCGATCGTTCTAAATTTTTGTGAGACGTATTTTTACCTCGAAATAAATATATCTGGGGCAGTGGCGGGTACAGCTTTTGGGTCTGGGGGGGGAAAATTTTTTTACTTCGAAAAAAAATCATAAATTTGTTGACGAGCAAAAACAAGGGATACGTGTTTTTTACCAAAAAAAAAAAAGTGATGGGAAAGCTATAAAATCATCAAATTTATTAGTTTTTGCAGAATAAGGTTTGTTTTTCATGATCATATTTCGTTTAGATAATTTTTTTTTATTTGTTTTAAAAGAAAATTGTATATTTTTCGTATACATAAGAAGAGAATTTTTTAATAGAAGAAATTCTCCCTACATAGAAAACATCAGATGTTGAGACATTTTTCGTGAAAAAATTATTTTTTATAGGGAAAATGTCTCAGAATATAAGAATAAATGTTTTAGAATCTGAGACTATTTTTGTATAGAAAAATTTTCGGATTTTTAAAAGAAATTTAAAAGAAAATTGTATATTTTTCGCATACATAAGAAGAGTCTAAATCTGAGAATTTAATAGAAGAAATTCTTCCTACATAGATTTTAAGACATTTTTCGTGAAATTTTTTTTTTATAGGGAACATGTCTCAGAATATAAGACTTCTTCTGAGACATTTTACTATAGAAAAAGTCTCATATTATAAAGCATTACTGAGACATTTTTCCTATAGAGAGGTCTCTGATTATTAAATTTGTTTCGTACTGAAAAAATTTTAGATTCTGAGACCTTTTTTCTATAGAAAAAGTCTTAGATTCTTTGACCTTTTTCGAATAGAAAAAGTCTCAGATTCTAAGAGCTTTTTCCTAAAGAAAAAGTTTCAAATTCTGTGATCTTATTCCTATAGAATAAGGCTCAGATTCTCACACATTTTTCCTAAGGAAAAAGTCTCAGATTCTGAAAGCTTTTTCTTATATAGAAAAAGTTTAAAATTCTAAAAAGTTTTTCTCTAAAGAAAAAGTGTCAGATTCTGAGACCTTTTTCTGATTCTGAAATCTTTTCCGATTCTAAGACACTTTTCCTATAGAAAAAGTCCTAGATTCGGAAATGTTTTTCCTATACAAAACGTCTCAGACTTAAGGACCTTTTTCCTATAGAATGGTCACAGATTCTAAGACCTGTTTCCTATAGAAAAAGTCTAAGATTTTGAGACATTTTTCTGAGATTCTGAGACCTTATTTATATAAAAAAAGTCTTAGATTCTAAACCTTTTTCCCGTTGAAAAAGTCTCAGATTCTGCGATCTTCTACCAATTCAGTTAGTTTCAACTTCTGAGACTATTTTTCAACAATAAAAAGTCTCAGACTTTGAGACCTTTTTCTTTTTAAAAAAAGACTCAGATTCTGAGACATTTTTCCTTAAAATAAATTTCAAATTCAGAAATTCTGAGACTTTTTCCCATAGAAAAATTCTTCTGCGACCTTTTCCTAAATAAGTTTTGAGACCTTTTTCACATAAAAAAGTCTCAGATTCCGAAAATTTTTTCTTTAGAAAAAGTTTATTCTTTAGAAAAAAAAATTTAAAATAGTTTTACAAATGTAAGTTCGACTATCAACATTTTTAAGATTTTAAGATATTTTTTTATTGATATGTAGAAGACAAACACTTTTATATAAACCAAATTAAGATCATGTAACATTCTAAACAAAAAAAGCATATTCTAAGTAATTTGTTTATGCAAAAATTCATAATAAGATTGATAGATATTTTTCACAGAAAATTTTCAGATTGATTCACTTTTTCCTTAAAAAATTTTCCCTTTTAAAATTTTCAGATTTTTTTCTATGAAAAATTTTTGGACTTCGAAAGTTTTTTAGAAAATTTCCTTCTTTCTTTTTTTCTTTCCTTTCCTTTCCTTTCCTTTCCTTTCTTTTTTTTTTTTTTCTTCTTTTTTCTTTCTTTCCTTTTTTTTCCTTTTCGAAATTCGGTCTGGGGGGGGAAATTTCCCCTTTTTCCCCCCCCTTGTACCCGCGCATGATCTGGGGTAAGTTAGGGTCAATATCTACCAATTTATTTTTTTTGGAGCACCATATAAAATAAATTCGAGCCAAAAAATAATAGGTGCAATTTTTAAAATTAAAAAAAAAATAGAAAGAATTGTGATCACATCTCGAATTATGGCTTAAAAGTTGCGTAATTTAGAGTAGAATTTTTGTAGTTTTTTACAAAAAAATCGAAGGTTTCGGACTTTTTCAAAAAGACGATTTTAATTTTAAAACGTCAAAAAATAAGTGATAATTACTTCGAATAATTTTTTCATATTTTTTTTCTAAAACTACATTGAAATACCAACAAAACGTTGTCCAAATTTTTTTAAAATATCTATATTTTTAAATGGTCAAAATTAATTAAAAATTTCATTTTTTTAATTTTTTTGAGAAAATCGACATTTTGAAAAATTGATTACTCAACACCATCTTGAAATAAAAGGCTGAAAATTGGTGTCCAAGTTGCACTTAATAAGTACTAAAAGATATCAAAAAATAAAATAAATCGAAAGGGGTCGGGTCTAAAAGTGAGTGATTTGGCTTGGAATGCCCCATATATTATTGATCGATTCTAAGACATTCTATGAATGCCCGTCTGTCCGTCTGTCCGTCCGTCCGTCCGTCTGTCTGTAGATAACACAATGCAGTCCAAAATAAAACAGCTAGACTCCTAAAGTTTGGCACAAATATGTCTCATGTTCATAGGCAGGTTAAGTTCGTGAATCCCCCTTGAAGAACTGAACCAACCTCTGAAAAAATACACTTTTTTTACATGTTTTTTTTTGTATATTTATCGCGATGGGAAGGTGATCTCAACGTCACCCAATGACCCCATCAACCCCCCCTCCAAAAAAAACGCCCCTGACAATTTTTTTTTTTTTTAATTTTTTTATATTTTGGAGGGTACTTACTTTGGAGTACTTACTTTTGTATGAAAAGTACCAAAAAGTACTTCTCTATAAAAAGTACCAAAATAATAGTAAAATGTGTTTCTTTTAAAACATTCAGTAAAAAGTATGTTTCTGAAACGCCACTAAAAAGTTTGCAATGATAGCAAAAAAAAACTTTTTTATTATGATTACTAAAAAATTTGTAAAAAGTAAGTTAACTGTAATAAGTAGGGCAAGTACTTTCACGAAAATGCATGTTTTTACTCAGCATTGTAAACATATCATAAATTAAATATATATCCGATTCAATAAATTTGCAATAAAATGGCATCGATTTGTAGTTGCATATTTTTGCATATTTTGGTATAAATGCATATTTTTGCATATTTTCATATAAATTGGACATTAGAATTAGAAAAAAAAAAATAAAAATTGCTTGTTCTAGAAAAATATTGTACTTTTATAATTTTTTTTATAAAATTTTTTATTCCAGAAATATTTCGTGATTTAAAGAAAAAACTTGCAAAGTAAATTTGTTCAATTAAAGATATTTTTATTGCAAAATGTGTCTATGAAAAAAATATTTTACTAATAAAAAATTGTTTCTGCTCAAAAAACCGTTGTTAAGAATTGTCGAGGGCCTTAAAGAATTTTACAAATCCTAATTTATGTTGACAAACATTTTTTAATAAAAACAACCATTTTTAAATGCTTATTTTTAAAGTCTTTAGTGCATATTTTGGATTTTTAGACGCATATTATAGGCACATATTTTCGATTTTTAGATGCATGAAAATACTTGCCCTAGTAATCAGTAAGAAAAATTTAAGTCTAACTAAAAATTTAGAAAACTTTCGTAGAACGGATTTAATATTTGCTAAAATTAACAAACTTTTTTGATTATTTTTCTTAGAACAGCGATTATTGTTCCGATTTCTTTTTTATTGTCTAAGTTCCGAAAAAATTTTTTTTGCATTTTTTCAAGCATTTTCTTCTAGATGTCAAGAGAAATCAAGCTTTTTTTCTAAATATCAAGCTTTTTGATCTGGCAAGCCTATACCGCATTATTACATTTATAAAAAAGTGCCAAAAATACACCTTTTAATAAAAAATGTCAAAATAATATTTTTAATAAAAAATGCTAAAATAATAATTTTTCATAAAACGTTCTATTCATAAATGGTAAAATTCAAATTTTATAAACAGTTCGAAAATAGTACTTTTTTTATAAAAAGTACCACTATGACAGTTTTAATAAAAGTTCCAGTACTTTTTAGTAAAATGTTGATAAAAAAAGTTAATATTAAAATATTTTTGAAAAAGTATCAAATTTGTACTTTTTTTGTACAGAGTAAAGAAATAGTACTCTTTTATAAAAAGTACCGAAATAGCACTTTATCAAAAGCACCAAAATAGTATTTTTTGCTAAAAAAAGGTACCATAAAAGTAATGTTAGATAAAAATAAATACTTTTTTTGAAAAGAACAAGTAATTCCTTATAAAAAATCCATAATTTTGAGATTGTCATTTGAAATATGAGGCATTCCACACCAAATGTCCCGCTACAGAAAAACATGTGTCCCGTTAATTTCTGAATAGGTTGTTTGGATAGCCCTATATGAAACTAAAAAAATTGCGTTTTTGGTTTTTCTAATTTTCAAAAACTGGGCTTAGAAGACATGGCCAAATATTGGAAAAATTGTCAAATTTGTGGCGAGTTGCCTTGATTAAATATTTATCACATTAAAACGGAATGCACTACAATCTCAAAAATTTACATTCTTATATAATTTTGTATGGGCTATCGATTAAATTTTTTGTTTTTTTTTTTTTGAAAATTTTCAGAACCCGTTCGGAAATTTTAAAAAAGTCAATTTATCAAAAATCCGGCAACTTTTTTTTTTTTTTTTTTAATTTTGTTTTTTTTTTTAAGTCTAGATGTTTGTCCATCCACTCAAAACAATTCAGACACCCGTTTTTCGTTTTTTTCGCAAAAAACCGCGTTTGAATTTTAAATTTCATAACAATTTTGTAATTTGCTTGTATTTTCTTGTTTTAACGTTGCAAATGAGTATTATTAATTGCATAAATATTACTCATACGCCCTGTTGAAACAAGAAAATTCAGGCAAACTACTAAATTGTTATGAAATTTAAAATTCAAATTCGAATTTCTCGAAAAAAACGAAAAACGCGTGTCTGAATTTATTTGAGTGGATGGACAAACATCTAAACTTAAAAAAAAAATAAAAAAAAAAGTGGCCGGATTTTTGAAAAATTTACTTTTTTAAAAAATGGAATATTTCAGAACGGGTTCTGAAAATTTTCCAAAAAAAAAAAATTAATCGATAGCCCATACAAAACTGTATAAGAATGCAAATTTTTGAGATTGTGGTGCATTCCGTTTTAATGTGATAAATATTTAATCAAGGCAACTCGCCACAAATTTGACCATTTTTCCAATATTTGACCACGCCTTCTAAGCCCAGTTTTTGAAAATTAGAAAAACCAAAAACGCAATTTTCTTAGTTCCATATAGGGCTATCCAAACAACCTATTCAGAAATTTCCGAGACACATGTTTTTCTGTAGCGGGACATTTGGTGTGGAATGCCTCATATACCCTCTATCACAAAGTGGAGGGTATAACAAATCGATGCCATTTTAACGCAAATTTCAAGATTCGGAAATATAATTGGTCGATATTATTTTTAGATCGACAAAAAACATACATTTGCATAGAAATCACATCCCAATTAATAAGCAGTTTTGAAAAATTATCAAATTAGTCCTTTTTTTGTGTAAAGACAAAAAAAGTTCCAAAATAGTACTTTTTTTATAAAAAGTTTTAATAAAAATTACCAGTACTTTTTAGTAACATGTTGATAAAAAGCCACAAGAAGATAAGTTATTTTTGAAAATGTATCACTACTACCTTTTTTGTTAAGAGTAAAAAAGTACCATTATAGTATTTTACAAAAAGTACCAAAAAACGTACTTTTTGATAAAAAGTACCAAAATATTAATTTTTGATAAAATGTATCAAACCTGTCTTTTTTTTTTGCAAAAAATATTATTTCGAACTTTTATTAAAAAAATGTTAGTGATTTCCTTTTAACAAAATTTCCGTAATTTTGAGATTGTCATTCCAAATACATATGTACAAAACTTTTTTAGGGAAAGTTTTTTGAACTGAGTCACAAGTTTCATTGAAGACATCACAGGGTTTTGGTAAATGTTGTTATGGAAAAATTTTGTTTTCAGACATTACATCTGAAAAAAACTCTATAAATCATTATATAATTGTCCTCAAACAATCTAAACGCATTATTAGAGTGACCCCAAAAAATTAATTTTAAGGTATTTTAAAACAATTTTTTTTTTGTTGGTTTTTCTAATGACATTCAGTATTTTATTACATGTTTACAGTTACAATAACACTTATACAGTAGGTTTAAGTAGGTTTCTTCTATTTTTTTTTTGTATAGTTTTAGTTACAGTTATAGATAGATTTACATACAATATTTTATATTATTTTTTTTATTACTTACTAAATATACAGATACAATATATTTATTTTTTATCATTATAATAATTGTAATAATATTAATGATATATATTTCTTAGTACATACAATATATTTTGAATATAATTTTGTGTGTGTGTTTTTTCTTCTTTTAATTTTTTTTGTCATATTTTATACTTAATTCTAATAAAAATGTCATGGTCAAGATTATTATTACCAAATTAATGATGTTTGATTATTCAATTTACTCATTTTGTCATTATCATCATTAAATCCTTCACT
The DNA here is from genome assembly GCA_963921195.1 of Pegoplata infirma. Lineage (NCBI taxonomy): Eukaryota > Metazoa > Arthropoda > Insecta > Diptera > Anthomyiidae > Pegoplata > Pegoplata infirma. Next base: position 12,533,126 of record OY992538.1, on the reverse strand, counting down.
GGTTTATGTACTCAAAAAAAAACCTTTAAAACGACAAGAAAAATTTTTAACTTTTATTTTTGATACCTTTTATTTTACGAGAGTTTTTAGTAAAAATTACATGCTTTTTGAAATTTTACAAGCTTTTTGAAAATAAAATTGTAGTTTTACAACTTTTTTGATGCGATAAAACTTACAAGGAGTTCTCGTGACTTTATTAGATTTGTTGAGACCTCCTATTTTACAAAAATTCCTAGTAAAAATTACAAGCTTTTTTGTAATTTTAAAGCTTTTTACCAATAAAATTATAAATTTAAAACTTTTTTGGCGCAAAAAACTTACAAGGAGATCTCGTGATTTTACAAAAATTTTCTTTGTAAAATTACCTTGGAAATTTGAAAATTTACAAAAAAAAATTGTAAAATAACAAAAAACAAACTGTTTTTTGTTAAAAAACAAGGAATATTAGTAAAATGGTATTACAAGACTTTTTCTAATAATTTGACAAGGTTTTTTTTTTTGAGTGTAGTCTTAATAATCTTGGAGTTTTTGTATGTTTATTTTTTTTTTTATCATTAAATGGAATTTTTGTTTTTTGTCATATTTGTTGCACTTGTCCCTAATAATGTTGTTGTGGTGATGTTTATAACAGTTGTTGTTTTTTTTTTTTTTTTTTGTAAAAATAAAATTAATAAATAAAGCTTTTTTTGTTTTTGAGAGAGATTTTTTAATTTTTTTGTTGCTGGATTTTGAACATTTTACAATGTGCTCGCTTCGATATGTGGTATATTGTTGAGACCAACATCCGGATTACTCCAATGAAATATGGGTGGTCCTTGACTAAAGCAATATTTCATTTTCAAGGGCTTATCATTTTCCACATAGTACATTAAATAGAAATTACACATTTCATCTTTATTTGTGGCTCTGAAAGGGGAGAAAATAAGTTTTATTAATATAAAAGATAAAAAAAGAATTTCAAATAAAAAATTAATTGATTTAATAACGAAATTAATTAATTCAACAATAAAATTAATTGATTAATTAATTAATTTAATTCAATTCAATGCAATTCAATTCAATTAAAAAATTAATTAACATATAACGAAATTTTTAGCCCCTTATTCATATTCAAATTTGAACATTTTATAACAGGTTTATAAAACAGATTTCCATACAAAATTCGTTTTATAAACCTGTTATAAGTTTGTTAATTTCAATATGAATAAGGGCCTTAGTATGTATTTATAAAAAAAAATATTGATTGAATTAAGAAAAAGTAGATTTAATTAAAAACTTAATTGAATAAATAGAACGTGCAATCCGTTCTAAAAGTTTTGGATTGTAGTTAAATTACACTAGTTTAAAGAGATTTCGATCCACGACATTTTTTATTTATTTTCCATGTAAAATATCCCGCTAAATCCGAAAATGAAGTCCAACGTTTCTATCACTCAAAATAATAATTAACAGAGTTTTTCTGTAATTTAACAGAGTACACCATACTTTTCCAGCTAGCAATATTTCTGGGTAATTTTACTATAAAACTCTGTAAAATTATTTGGACAAAAAAAACTGTTAATTTACAGATTTTCTAGTAAAATATTGGTTAAATAAAGCATCATTTAACAAAGAAAACTCCGTAAATTTACATATATTTGTAAAATGCATTTGGTGCAACCAAAATTTTAGAGAAAAAACTCTGAAAACTTACAAAGTTTAGTTAAATGCATGTTATTTAGCAAACATTTTTATAAGACTTCTGTAAAGATTTTTTGGAACTATTTTTAACATTTTCTCAAAAAAAAAATACATATAAAATTTTGGTGTTTTAACAGAAAACTCTGTTTTTAACTATGAAATTGCGATTATATAGAAATAAGTAAAACAAGTAAGAAAATTATAGTCGGTCAAGACCGACCATATAATACCCTACACCAGAGTTTCCCGGAAAATGGGTCCCAAGTTCAAACATGGACTGATTAGATCTACATTTTGTCAATTCTTTAATAAGTGTAAAAAGCACTCACTAATCAAATTTGAGTGGAATAATCTTCTTTTTGTGGACAATAAATTGCTTCAACTGAATATCGTTCAAAGTTTCCACATGGGACCTAAGTCCAAAAATTGTCCGATGATAATCAGATTTGATAAGGTTATTAAAGTACGCGTTTAACAAACACAAACAGAATTTTAATTAAATATTTTCTATTTTCATGAAATTTGAGAGATTTATGTGAAAATCGGGGGCTACAAGATCGGGGGCTACAATTCGGAATGGTGATTTGTGTGGATAAAACATGATTACCTGTCGAAAAGATACCTATTAAAATGGGGGTATTAGAGTCATTTGAGCCAAAACTAAAGAGGACCTTTGTATGGGGGCTAGGGTAAATATGGACCGATTTTTTCCAATTTCAATATGCTTCGTCCTTGGGCCAAAAGAGGCTTAAGTTTCAAACTTCAAGTCAATTGACTAAGAATTGCGACCTGTATCGTGTTTACACCGTTTACATGGACAGACAGAAGGACGGACATCGCTAAATCGACTCAAAAAGTGAGTCGATCGGTATACTTAAAAGTTGGTCTAGGACCAATATTTCGGGTAGTTACAAACATCAGCACAAACTTATTATACCCTGTACCACAGTGTGGTGTAGGGTATAAAAATTAATAAAATTTATTACTTGACTATAAGAAACAAACGTTTCTTTATATTTATAATAAAATATGTACCCAATGAGAACTATGTGTGTATTCATATGCTATTCTATAAATAAACCATTAAAAAATATATAATTAAAAAATTTTTAGGAAAAATTTCCTTATCAGAAATGTTTTTTTAACCAAAAAATTGGAAATTTTTTCCCATTTTCTAGTTTAAATTGGTCCTTCTTTTAAAGAAAAATATGGACTAAAAAGTAGGAATACATGGCAATGGAGCTAAATCATTATCAATTTTCCTTGAATTTAGTTAATTTTCCCATTTTTTAGTTAGTTTTTTTTTCTGAGTGAATCTGAAACTTTTTTGACAGGAAAAATGTCTTCAAATCTTCGACTTTTTCTATAGGAATAAGATCTTTGAATCTCAAAATTTAAGACTTGTTCTATAGGAAAAAAGTCTCAGAGTGTGAGACTTTTTCTATAGGAAAAAGATCTCAGAATCTGAGACTTTTTCTGTTGAAAAAAGTTTTCAGAATCTAAAACTGTTTCTATACGAAACAAGTCTAAGAATCTGAGGCGTTTTTTATAGGAAAACTCTTCCAAAAAAGCTTCAGAGTATGAGACTTTTTCTGTGGAAAAAAAGTTCTTAAAATCCAAAAATTTTTCTATAAGAAGTATCTCAACCCTTATGAATCGATTTGCCTGAAACTTGAAATATATATAAAATAGACGATTTTAAGATTGGGGTGTCTCGTCTTATCGGCCATATCAGTGTTTTAAAATTTCGTTGTCCCCTTATGAAACAATGTGGAGCTTCGGGATTTTTCAAATGCGATTTTCTCGAAAAAAACGAAGAACGTGTTTCTGAATTTTTTTTGTGTGGATGGAAAAACATCTAAACTTTAAAAAAAAAAAAGTGGCCGCATTTTTGATAAATTGACTTTTTTGAAAAATTATAAATTTCAAAACGGGTTCTGAAAATTTTCCAAAAAAAAAAAAATTAATCGATAGCTAGGCTGACCATTCGTACTGATTTGATCAGTACATGTACTGATTTTTAGTTACGTGTACTGATCAAAATACCTTGTACTGATTTTTTAAAATATGTACTGATTGTACTGATTTTTGGACATTTCCAAATAAAAAATTATTTTATTCAAAAATTCTATACCAAAATTATTATATTCATCAAATAATTTTTTAGAGAAGTTTTATAAAAGCTAAGTCTGAAATACTTTCTATTAAAAAATGTCTTGGAATCTTAGAGCTTGTGAGTCCGAAAAAAAAAAATTGTAAAGAAAATTAATCTGTATAAGAAAAAGCGCACAGAATCTGAGTGGGTTGTTATAGGGAAAAATTCATGATGGTAGATTTTCTATATTTTTAGGAAGAAATTGTAGTTTGATGAGTTCAAATAAAAATAAGATGTGTGGATGAGGTAAAGTCATTGGTATTTGCGGGGTTTTATCCCCAAAAATGGACACAAAATCTGAGGTTTTTTCTATCGGAAAAAAGTTCCAAGAGCACAAGAGTTTTTAAAAAATATGTGCTTATGATTGGGGAGTTTTTCTAAAAGGAAGAGAGAGAGATCTCAGAACTTGAGAAAAAAGTCCTTAGAATCGGGGCGATTCTCAAAAGAATGCCAATCAAAAATGTTGTCTGTGATGAGCTTCATTTTCTGCAAAACTATTACAACTATTCATGTAAGTTGTTTTTAACACGTGTTTTTACTGAAATACAAGTAACAATAATTTTGTTAATTAAACCAAAGCTTTTTGAGTGTTAAAATATTCTTCATTATTTTTCTTTCCATATGAGTTTTTAGAGAGTTCTTCAGAGAAAAAAAATATAAAAAGTAGGCGTACTGATTTGAGTTCGAGAAAAAATGGTCACCCTATCGATAGCCCATACAAAACTATATAAGAATGTAAATTTTTGAGATTGTGGTGCATTCCGTTTTAATGTAATAAATACTTAATCAAGGCAACTCGCCACAAATTTGACCATTTTTCCAATATTTGACCACGCCTCCTAAGCCCAGTTTTTGAAAATTAGAAAAACCAAAAACGCAATTTTCTTAGTTCCATATAGGGCTATCCAAACAACCTATTCAGAAATTTCCGAGACACATTTTTTTCTGTAGCGGGACATTTGGTGTGGAATGCCTCATATATACTCTTAATAAAAAAAAGGTAATATTTTGGTACTTTTTATAAAAAGTAAAAAAAAATAGTTTTTATAAAAATAACGAAAATATTACTTTTGTTTTAAAAAGTCCTTTTTTTTAAAAGTACCAAAAAAATATTTTTTTATAAAAAGGCCAATTTTAGAGTTATTTTATAAAAAAAAAATAATATTTTAAGAAGTGCTTTTTCGGTTCTTTTTATAAAAAGTTTCCATTTTGTCGATTAGTTTAAAAATTTCTATATTGTTACTTCTTTCAAAAAAAGTACGAGGATAACCAAAGAATTACTTTTGTTTAAAAAATTCCTTTTTTTAAAAGTACCAAAAAAATATTTTTTTTATAAAAAAGGCCAATTTTGGAGTTATTTTATAAAAAAGTACTATTTTATTAAGTGCTTTTTCAGTTCTTTTTATAAAAAGTTTCCATTTTGTCGGTTAGTGAAGTTTTTATTTATTTCGGTTTGAGTCCATATAAATTATTTCTGAGAAATATTTTTTTTTGTTGTTAGTTTAAAAATTTCTATATTCTTTTAGATAAAAAGTACAAAAAATAAAGACCAGTAAAATTTTATTTTATCAAATTTTGTAATTTTGAGTCATAATGAAAAAGAAAATGTTTTACAGGTTTGAAATGTTCCGGAAACTTTAAATTTACACATAAATTACACAGGAAAGCAATTACACATAAGGTACACATGCAGCCGAAAATTACACATGAAATGTGTAAATTACACATGAAGTGGTAACACTGTTCATGGCGTTAACTATTTGTAACGGCAACTTTGACAGCATGTAGCTCCTGAGTAAATACCCATTCGTTTGAATTTTTGTTTATACCCGAGCAAAAATAATCATATATAAGAATATATAACTTGATGCAAACATAATAAATCATATGTGACTATACATCGCGTGAGATATTTTCTAAATTTTTTAAATGCAGTCATATGTAGTTATATATAATTTAATCATGATTCGGATTAAAAGGTGTACGGTTGATATTATTATATAAAATCATATGAGGGTCAATACAAAATTTGATTTTCTATATAATTTAACATTAAATTATATATAGCTTATTCTGTTCCATATAAAACTATATATTCGGGTTCTACTGCTAAATATTCGGGTCCTACTGTATGCAGATGATATTGTCATTTTAGCAGATGAGGTAAATACACTTCAAAAAATGATTTTGAATTTGGAAGAATACTGCAGCTTATGGAATCTTGAAGTGAATTTACAAAAATCCGAAATACTCGTTTTCAGAAATGGCGGTAGACTAAAATCGACCGAAAGATGGCACTTCAATGGAAACCCAATTAAAATCGTAAATGAATATAATTACCTTGGTGTTACCTTTACTCCTAAAATGAAATTTAAAAAACACGTTGAGAAAAGAAATATACAGACTAGAAACGCAATCAACTCAACTTGGAAAAACTTTGTTGGAAATCAACAAATTAATATAAAACAAAAATGGAATCTGTTTTTAGCGGCATGTAGGTCTATACAGTCATACGCGGCTCAAGTGTGGGGGTATGGCCATTTTGATGATGTTGATACCTTACAACGATATTTTATGAAGAAAATCTTAAAGATTCCTGTATGTACCCCGAATTATGCCCTTATGTTGGAAACAGGTGCAGTGAATAACCATTTATATACTTTAGAACTACATCTTCAATATGTAACGAGAGTTATGTATCAATACCATTACAACAGGTTGCCTTATCAACTAACACAAATACTTCTTCGAAAAAATTTGTTTTGGGTCAGTGAATTGAAATTGGTTGCCAACAGTCTTAACATGCCGTGGTCCAGTACACAGGTTAAAAGACATCAATGGGTTTCTCAAAATGCTGAAATGCTAAACAACATCCGAGAAAAACACTACATCGATTATTTACAACACAAGGAAAATAGCTCTAGAGTTTATAAATATCTCGATCATACTAGAGGCCAAAGTTATATAATGGACAACAATAATCAATCTAAAATAACATGGATTTTTAAAGCAAGGTGTGGTCTTATCAAACTAAACTACAACATCTTTGGTGCACAAAATGATGAAAAAATATGCAGTATTTGTAATCTTGGTGAAATAGAAACATTTGAACACTTTTTATGCATTTGTCCAGTGTTAAAGGAGTTTCGCTTAGCTTGCTTCGGAAAAACTATTTTAAACCATTTGGAAATGTTAAAACTACTGAATGGATTTTGCAATACAGATTGGGATAATTTAGTTGCTTATCTAAAAATATCTTTGCAATACCGACACTTTTTGTTACAAGAGTTTAATTAATTAACTTTTCACGTTATAATATTTTAAATATTTTGAATCGACACACGTTTTCTAAGAAAACATTGTCGTAAATTTTTTATTTCTTTTTTGCAATATCAATTTTTAATTTATTTATATAAGAAAATGATTTTGTTTTGTAAATTAATTTTATTGTAAATAAAGAACTACTACTACTACTACTACTACTAAGTACTACTACTACTACTATAAAACTATATATGTTTCCAATTAACCAAAAATTTTCAAAGTTTTTTAGGCAAAGTATGAGAAACTTTTAAAAATGTTCCTAAACATTTCCTTGTTAGGGTTATGTATATCACCTATCTGGTTCGAAGCGTACCCAAACATTTTTTTTGTTTTAGAAAATTATATGTTTGGTGAATGTATCGTTGACCTGTGGTGTATCTCAACCCAAACCAAAAAACACCAGGATTTTATATGTTTTTATGCAATTAGATCTAATTAGATCCACCAATATATGGAAATGTCTGGTCAAAACTCGGATGAAATCAAATCATATTTTATACAAGTTGATCTTTTTTAATGCAAAAACATCCACCATTATTCGGATCAAATTGCGTATAAATATATATTGTGTTACATATCATTATATATTGCATCATATACAAATTTTTACTCGGGTATGCATTCACAAGATCTTTTTTTATATAATTCGTTCATCAGAAGGGTACTTTTGAAAAATGATTTTCTGTGATTTTCTAAAAATTGCATTTGGTGAGGACGGTTTTGTTGCCAAAATAATCCGCAAACACGCTTTTATTATTAATTTAGTAAAAATGCAAATTTTTCGGGCGGAATTTGGGGATTAAGTACAAAAATGAACTGATTTTACTTAGATTTAATAAACGAAATTGTCAAGTTTGTAGTAATGACCCAAGATAATTCGAAACATCATCATTATATAAAACCATTACAAGTTAGAGAAAATGACAAAAAATTGAGATCACCCACATTTACCAAAAAATCGACAATTTTGTTTCAAATATTAAACCAAAAATTAAAAATGCATTAAATAAAATCAATAAAATAATCCAAACAAATTTTTCAACTTACCCAGTTTCCGTTACTCGCGTACGATGACTTTCCATAGTACACCGTGCCGCTATGATATCACCCTTCAATATAGGTTCGCTATTTTCAACTGGATAAAACATTTGCGGTGTCAATGGATCACGTTTCCCCAGTAAAGTCCAATGATGCATACCATGTTCATCGGATCTAACACGATAACCAGAAACTACTTTGCCTAAGCTGTGGGTATGGGTACGATAAGCAATCGGATGAATAGTTTTATTTTCATTTATTTCACAAGAAGTTTCCATGTGTTCGACCGACATGGACGGTATAACACCAGCGGTGCCCATTAATAAAACACCAGCTAATTTGTCCATGCTGGGGAAGAAATATAAATAGAATTAGTTGTGGTAAAAGTCATCTTAATCTGCAAAACTTACGGTTTCTCGGTATATCTTATAAAGACGCCAGAGTCATCGGTGCTGCCATCTATAATATGGGGGGAAATGTTAGATAAGTTCGAAGAAAAATATGTAAAAATTTTAAAAACTAAAATTTAGTTACAATTTTTTTTCTCAAAAATTTTTCCGAAACTTGAAAATATTTTCCCAAATTTCAGTTATCGGCCTTTATAATTTTTCACTTACCTTGAAACTTTTTAACACTGGAATAATGTACTTGTAGTACAATATATTTTATAGGGGAATCATTGCCTACTTTAAAGCCCACACCTTCCGGTAGTTCCAACTTTGGAGCATCTCTGGCCCAAGCATATAAAATCTGTATGGGATAGAAATAATTTATTGTTGAATACATTAAGACGGTTGCACATTTTTTTAAAAAACATTACTTGCGAGTGTGATTGTAAACCACACGGACTTGGTTTTTCTTCATTTGTCGTTTTAGCCATTTCACCACAATCCCTATAATTAGAGATTTTTAGTAATTTTTAATTACACGTCAGATAATAACTGCAAAATAGCTGCAAAGTCGGTCAATATGTACGTAATTTCTACTTACCATACAGTTTTTCTAGATCCTGGCTCCCCGCATCCATATAATAGCATATGATGAGCTGTATTCATGGTGGCATTTGGTTCATAACCAACTTTATAAGAAAATAAATTTAAAAAAATAATTAAAAATTACCATTTTTTTAAATATTTACATGATCCAGACTTACCGATATAATAACTTTTTGCAGAATCCACTTTAATAGGTGTACAAAGGTACAATTCAGGCTAAAAAAAATAAAAATAAATTAAATTAAAATTAAAAGCTTTTTTTTTGGTTGTATTTAACATTTAAATTTAAAAAGAAATTTTTAGCAAATCTGTGACTGTTTTTAAATTGTTTAACGTATGTTTTGGGTGCTTGGTTCAAAAAGATTAAGAGGCTCTGAATAAAAATTCGTCATTTGTGCCTTAATCTATTGAAAATTGTGATCTGTATCGTGCTTAAACCGTTTACATAGACAGACGGACGGATATCGCTAAATCGACTCAAAAAGTAATTCTAAGTCGATCGTTTGCGGCGATTCGGAAATTTATCATTTCAATAAAAATAATTTTATTATATCGCCGTTTTCTCATACGAACGATATTTTGGCGATAAACAAAAATAAATATTGAAAAATTTTATTTCTTTGTCAATTTAATTAAAATAAAATAATTTATCAAGCACAACAAGAAATCTTTGAAAGAATAAAAATTTGTCCGAAAACCACAAAATTTTCGTTCAAAGATAAAATAAAAAATTCACCAATGTTGCGGATATATTTTTCAGAATGCAAATGTTTTTAGTCCTCTTAACATGACCAAAATATGAATGAAAAAAATAATGTCTATTTTCAGCTTTAGATAATCGATATATGAGCTGTATCGCCGGATTATCATTTAAGTAATATTCCGGCGATATATACAAATCTATTTTTTTTTTTTCGTTTATACGATTATCTGGCGATATTGCCCTTTTATTCAATAATTGTTTTAAGAAATAAAATACATTTTTAAGAAAATATAGTACTTTTTTTAGAAAAAACAGTACTTTTTTTTAGAAAAATAGTACTTTTTTAGAAAAAATAGTACTTTTTTTTTAAAAAAATAGTACTTTTTTAGAAAAAATAGTACTTTTTAAGAAAAAATAGTACATTTTTTTAAAAAAAATAGTACTTTTTTAGAAAAAAATAGTACTTTTTTAGAAAAAATAGTACTTATTTAGAAAAATAGTACTTTTTTAGAAAAAATAGTATTTTCTTAGAAAAAATACCAATTTTTTAGAAAAAATAGTACTATTTTAGGGAAACTAGAAAAAATTACTTTTTAGCAAAACAGTACTTTTAAGAAAAACAGTACTTTTTTAGAAAAACTAGCACTTTTTTGATAAAATAGTACTTTTTTAGAAAAGTACTATAGCTCCTTTAAAAAAAAAACGTACTTTTTCAGTGAAAAAGTACTTATGAGGCAGATAAACATGTGTCTCGTAAATTTCTTAATAGGTTGTTTGGATAGCCATATATGAAACTAAGAAAATTGCGTTTCTGGTTTTTCAAATTTTCAAAAACTGGGCTTGGAGGCGTGGTCAAATATTGGAAAAATTGTAAAATTATTGGCAAGTTGCCTTGATTAAATATTTATCACATTCAAACGGAATGCACCACAATGTCAAAAATTTACATTCTTATATAGTTTTGTATGGGCTATCGATTAAAATTTTTTTTTTTTGGAAAATTTTCAGAACCCGTTCTGAAATTTTCCATTTTTTTAAAAATCAATTTATCAAAAATCCGGCCACTTTTTTTTTCTTTTTTAATTTTTTTTTTTAAAGTTTCGATGTTTGTTCATCCACACAAAGAAATTCAGAAACACGTTCTTTGTTTTTTTCGAGAAAATCGCATTTGAACTTTAAATTTCACAACAATTTTGTAATTTGCTTGTATTTCTTTGTTTTATCGTTGAGAATGAGTATTATTAATTGCATAAATATTCCTCATACGCTCTGTTGGAACAAGAAAATACAAGCAAATTACTAAATTGTTATGAAATTTAAAATTCTAATGCGATTTTCTCGAAAAAAACGAAAAATGTGTTTCTGAATTTTTTTGTGTGGATGGACAAACATCTAAACTTAAAAAAAATAATTAAAAAGAAAAAAAAGTTGCCGGATTTTTGATAAATTGACTTTTTTAAAAAATGGAAAATTTCAGAACGGGTTCTGAAAATTTTCCAAAAAAAAAAAATTAGTGGATAGCCCATACAAAACTATATAATAATGTAAATTTTTGAGATTGTGGTGCATTCAGTTTTAATGTGATAAATATTTAACCAAGACAACTCGCCTCAAATTTGATCATTTTTCCAATATTTGACCACGCCTCCTAAGCCCAGTTTTTAAAAAATTGAAAAACCAAAAACGCACTTTTCTAAGTTCCATATAGGGCTATCCATACAACCTATTCAGAAGTTTACGGTACACATGTTTTTTTTTTTCGTTGGACATTTGGTGTGTACTTTTGTACTTTTTTCCTAAAAAGTATTATTTAAGAATTTTACTTTTTTAAAAAAACAACTTTTTTGGTAAAAAAGTACTGAAAAAAATTATTTTTTAGAAAAGATTACTTTTTTTAAAAAAGGTAAATTTCTTACTTTTTTGGAAATAAGTACTTTTTAAGGAAAAGAAAAAAGTACTAATTAGAAAAAAGTACTTTAAAAAAATAGTGCTTTTTAGAAAAAATAGTACTTATTTAGAAAAAGTAGTACTTTTTTAGAAAAAATAGTACTTTTTTAGAAAAAATAGTACTTTTTTAGAAAAAATAGTACTATTTTAGGAAAACTAGAAAAAAGTACTTTTTAGAAAAACTAGGACTTTTTTTTTGGTAAAATAGTACTTTTTTTACAAAAGTACTATATATAGCAACTTTAAGAAAAAAACGTACTTTTTCAGCACTTTTAGAAAAAATTTTAATTTTTTCCTAAAAATTATTATTTAAGAAAATATGGTAATTTTTTAAAATAGTCTTTTTTTTTGGAAAAAAAAAGTATTTTTTTGGAAAAAGGTATTTTTTAGAAAAAAAAATCCTTTTTTTGAAAAAATTGATTTTTTAGAAAAAAGTACTTTTATATATAAATATTTTTTTTTTGGAAAAAGTAAAGAAAAAATTTATTTTTCTTAAAAAAAAAGTACTTTTTTTAAAAAAGGTAAATTTCTTACTGCTTTTTTAGAAAAAAAGTACTTTTGTACTACTTTTTTTAAAAAAAAGTACTTTTTTAAGAAATAAGTATTTTTTTTTTTACAAAAAAGTACTTTTTTAGAAACAAGTACATACTTTTTAAGAAAGAATTACTATTTTAGAAAAAAGTACTTTTTTAGAAAAAAAAATAATTTTTTGGGAAAAAGTACTTTTGAAATAAAAAAGTACTTTTTTAGAAATACGTACTTTTTTCTAAAAAAGAAGCAAAAAAATACTTGTTTTCTAAAAAAGTACATTTTTCTAAAAAAAAGTACTTTTTTTAATAAAGGAGCAAAAAATTAGCTTTTTTTAAAAAAGTACTTTTTTGTAAAAGATAATTTTTTTTCTTAAATGTACTTTTTTGTCTAAAAAGTACTTTTTTCCAAAAAAAAGTATTTTTTTCGAAAAAATTTACTACATTCTTTTTAAACAGTACTTTTTATGAAAAAAATCAATTTTTTACTAAATAAGTACTACTACTTTTTTCTTGAAAAGTTACGTTTTTTCTTAAATCTACTATTTTACCAAAAAAGTGGTACTTTTTTAAAAAAAGGACTTGTTTAATTTTTTCTAAAAAAGTTCTATTTTTTCTAAAAAATACTAGTTTTTCTAAAACTTACTATTTTTTTCTAAAAAAGTACCATTATTTCTTAAAAAGTACTAGTTTTTCTAAAAAAAAGTTCTTAAAAAAGTTTTTTATTTCTTAAAACAATTATTTAAAAAAAAACATCTGAAATGTGCCATGAGCCCATAACTGGCACACGGCACATTTTAGATGTGCCCTTGTACGGGACATGGCACATTTCAGATGTGACATGTGTCATACTAAGGCACATTGCACATTTAAAATGGCCGGTAGCATGGCACATGACACATCTGATATTTGCCGTATGTTATACTAGGGCATATGGCACATGTGTCGTGTGCCATGCTATGTGCACATGATACATTGCTAAATGTGATGTGCAGCACATGTATGTGCCATTCCTTACCCTGCTTCAAATGAAACCCCCGATTAATTTAATCTTACCGAGGTCACATAAACAATATTTTTTTTTATAAATAAATACTACTAATTATGAACCATAATTGTGTAAATTCTCTGAATCAAAATGAAATTCATTTAATTTAGGATTTATAATTCACAAAATTAACAATATTCTGTTAAAATCTTTAACATTCAGTGTTAACACGTAAACAGGTACATAAAAAAAATATTAAAACAGGTAGAACTTATTTACTTGCCGTAGGTTAGGGGAAGGCAGGAAGTAAGAAGTCTGAGTAGGTGTTTTTATTGGTAGTTGAATTTTTTTTTTTTTTTGTTTGTATAATTGTATTTTTTTTTCAACATCTTCTCTGAAGATTGACAATAGATTTGTAGGTTTAACAAAAAAATAAATTCTTTTGTGTGCTGGAAAACCAACAGAATGGAAAAAAACTGCCACCTGTTAAATATTTAATGTTGACGTAGAACTATTTTTTTTTTGTGTGTAGGCTGAATTACATCCTAGACATTCAATATGTATTCCCCAAAAAAAAACAGCACTTTCGATTTTTATCCAAAAAAAAAAACTCACCGTTTTCGGTCTAACATTTGGCATTAAAAAGGGAAATCTTCCGAGTTCATTATTTTGTTGTTCCTGCATCTGTAAATTGTAGATACTATTGTATTCATCATCATCTATGATTCCATATGTTAATTTTAGCCAAACAATAAGTACAATGGTTAACACTTGTAGCCTCTTTAAAGCCATCCCTGAGTAAATTTTTAACATTTTCTGTTTTCTTAATTTAACACTTTTATTATTTTTTTAAATATTTTTTTTTATTATTTTCAACAATTTATTATAATTAAATTTTACAAGTGGGGATTTTTTACGGTGCTTTTTTTAAGTTGTTGTTAAAAATTTACATCTACTCTAAAAAAAAATGTATTTATTGTTCTTGTTTTGTGTGCGTCTTAAAATGATAACGGAGATGTTAAAATCTGTAGAAACACCGAGAGATTGAAATTGTTTAACAATAAAAACTCTTAACAGCACACGATTGAGCACAACTTGAGAAGTGAAACATTATTTTAACATCGTTGAGGTTTTGATTGTTTGCATGTAGTTAGAAAAATCAATATGGTTGACTCGTACACAGTTTTACATTACAGCTGTTTTAACTAACGGTATGTTAGTTAAATAACGGAATGTTTATTTAACATAGATAAGTGGCCACATATAAAATCATCCGTTTCCTGTTAAGGAATTTTTATCAGGGACTAGCTTACCATCCCGGTACTTCGTTACCGGTTGTATTGAATACCGGATAATAAAAGGATCAGGATTACTCTATCGATTTAAAAAAAATCCTCTACATAGTTTTTGTTTTATTTACTTGTGGACGTTTAAGTCTTTCATAAAATAATATTTTAATGAATAATTTAAACAATAAAATTTGAATAACTTCGCTGGTACGTCATCATGCTCGTTTCGGTGAAAAAATATATTGGCAATTTTCGAGTCCTTATATCGGGTTTTAAGATTTTAAGTGAATAAATATTTCAGTGAAAAAAAAAAAAATTGGAATAAAAATAAGTTTGAGTGGAAAAACATATAGAGAGAAAAAATATGGAGTCAAAAAAGTTAAATATGTAAAATTTAAGTAAAAAGTATTATTCCATATTGTTCCCAGCTCTATTCCACTTCGTTCCCCGTTCTATTCCATTTCACTTCCAAGTCCATCTCCTTTCGTTCCATGTAAGTTTCATTCCTCTCCGTATAATATGCGTTAAAAAAATAAAAAGTTCTATTGTCTTTATATTGTAGATATGAAAAGTACCATTTTACACCACTGTTACCAGGTACACCTTTTTACCCTAAAATTTTAAAATATGTCCTTGTCTTGGGTGTTATTTCTGCTTTAGATATCTCAAAATAACCATTTGCCCCCTTTTCCCCGTAAAATTATATTTTCCAAAAACTGTTTTTTGTGCTAGGTGATCTTTTATTTAAAACATCAAGTTTCTGAACCATTATTTCAAGAAATATAAGAATAACCAAATTTGCACTTTTTATCCCCTTTACGATCAGTCGCGACCCTTAGAAACAGAATTTCCAAAAAATGACTTTTTAAAGCATTCAAAATTTCAGTGCCTAGGAAAATTACTTCATGAAATATAAAAAGTATCAAAAAACACTTTTTTACAGCTCTAGAAACAGAATTTTTTGAAAATACTTTAGCAGAATGTTTTTTTCTCCGAAGTCCCCTACAATCTAAAATTCAAGCTTCAACGGTCATTATTATAGGAACCAAAAAAAAGTACCAAAAGTACACTTTCTTACCCCCGTTAGAAACGAAATTTCCAAAAAGTACCTCTTCCAGAAGGTTTTTTTCTTCACCGAAAAATCCTACATTCCTTTTTATAAAAGGTTCTTTTTATAAAAGGTACTTTTTATAAAAGGTAAAGCCGATAGCCATAGCAGCTAGTGCTTTAATAAATTTTAGTTATAATTTTAATTATAATTAAAAAGAAAGAAATAAATAAATAAATATAAATGGTACTTTTTATAAAAGGTACTTTTTATAAAAGGTACTTTTCATAAAAGGTACTTTTTTAAAAAAGGTACTTTTTATAAAAGGTACTTTTTATAAAAGGTACTTTTTATAAAAGGTACTTTTTATAAAAGGTACTTTTTCAAAGGTACTTTTTATAAAAGGTACTTTTTATAAAAGGTACTTTTTATAAAAGGTACTTTTTATAAAAGGTACTTTTTATAAAAGGTACTTTTATAAACGGTACTTTTTATAAAAGGCACTTTTTATAAAAGGTACTTTTTACAAAAGGTACTTTTTACAAAAGGTACTTTTTACAAAAGGTACTTTTTACAAAAGGTACTTTTTACAAAAGGTACTGTTTATAAAAGGTACTTTTTATAAAAGGTACTTTTTATAAAAGGTACTTTTTATAAAAGGTACTTTTTATAAAAGGTACTTTTTATAAAAGGTACTTTTTATAAAAGGTACTTTTTATAAAAGGTACTTTTTATAAAAGGTACTTTTTATAAAAGGTACTTTTTATAAAAGGTACTTTTTATAAAAGGTACTTTTTATAAAAGGTACTTTTTATAAAAGGTACTTTTTATAAAAGGTACTTTTTATAAAAGGTACTTTTTATAAAAGGTACTTTTTATAAAAGGTACTTTTTATAAAAGGTACTTTTTATAAAAGGTACTTTTTATAAAAGGTACTTTTTATAAAAGGTACTTTTTATAAAAGGTACTTTTTGTAAAAGGTACTTTTTATAAAGGGTGCTTTTTATAAAAGGTACCATTATTTCAGTAAATTAAAAAAGTACCAAAAGTACACTTTTTTCCATTTTACTCCCGTAGAGTCAACATTGGCAAAAACCCAGCCTTGGTGAATATTTTTTCCAAGAGGTGAACCTACATTGCAAATTTTTAGTTTCTAGGACCATTATTTAAGAAAATATAAAAGGTACTAAAAGTACAGTTTTTTACCCTTTTTACCCGTTAGAATCAACATTGGCACAATCCAGCCTTAGTAGAATTTTATTCCGGGAGCTGAACCTACATTCAAAATTTCAAGTGTCTAGGACCATTATTTAAGGATATATAAAAGGTACCAAAGGTACATTTTTTTACCCTTTTTACCCCCTTAGAATCAACATTAGCAAAAATCCAACCTTACTGGATCATTATTCCGGGAGGTGAACATACAGTCCAAATTTCAAATTTCTGTGACAATTATTTCAGGAGATATAAAAAGTACCAAAAGTACAGTTTCTTACCCTTTTTACCCCCTTAGAATCAACATTGGGAAAAATCAGGCCTTACTGGATCTACATTCCAGGAGTTGAATATACAGTCCAAATTTCAAGTCTCTGTGACCATTATTTCAGGAGATATAAAAAGTACCAAAAGTACAGTTTTTTACCCTTTTTGTACCCTTAGAATCATCATTTGCAAAAATCCGGCCTTACTGGATCTATATTCCGGGAGGTGAACATACAGTCCAAATTTCAAGTCTCTATGACCATTATTTCAGGAAATATATAAAGTACCAAAAGTACAGTTTTTTACCCTTTTTACCCCCTTAGAATCAACATTGGCAAAAATCCAGCCTTAGTGGATCTATATTCCGGGAGGTGGACCTACAGTCCAAATTTCAAGTCTCTAGCTTCAGCGGTTTGGGCTGGGCGATGATGAATGAGTATGTCAGTCAGTCAGTCAGTCAGTCACATTACTCTTTTATATATATAGATTAAGGGAAATATTTAAAAACAAATTTACATTCAATCTGTTATTTAAGTAACGGAATGCGGAGTTTTTTTATATTTTTTTGCTTAAAATATTAGTTAATACTCGGAAAGATGTTTTTATGGTACAAAAAAATTTTACATAAAGAGTTTCATTGACTATTAACTGAATAAATTTGACATTAAAAGTTTTTCTGAAGATTATAATAACTGGATTATATAAAACTAGTAAAAAACAAACCAGGATGTCTTAAATTAAAAAAAAAAACATGTACATGAGGCATTCCACACCATATGTCCAGCGAAAAAACATGTGTACCGTAAACTTCTGAATAGGTTGCATTAGCCCTATATGAACTTAGAAAATTGCGTTTTTGGTTTTTCAATTTTTCAAAAACTGGGCTTAGGAGGCGTGGTCAAATATTGGAAAAATGGTCAAATTTGTGGCGAGGTGCCTTGATTAAATATTTATCACATTAAAACGGAATGCACCACAATCTCAAAAATTTACATTCTTATATTGTTTTGTATGGGCTATCGATTAAATTTTTTTTTTGGAAAATTTTCAGAACCCGTTCTGAAATTCCCATTTTTTTTAAAAAGTCAATTTATCAAAAATCCGGCAACTTTTTTATTTTTTTTTTAATTTTTTTTTTTTTAATTTAGATGTTTGTCGATCCACACAAAAAATTTTCAAAACGCTTTTTTCGTTTTTT
Source organism: Pegoplata infirma (assembly GCA_963921195.1). NCBI lineage: Eukaryota > Metazoa > Arthropoda > Insecta > Diptera > Anthomyiidae > Pegoplata > Pegoplata infirma. The sequence continues at coordinate 12,514,752 of OY992538.1, read as the reverse complement.
TCGAGAAAATCGGATTTGAATTTTAAATTTCATAACAATTTAGTAATTTGCTTGTATATTCTTGTTTCAACAGAGCGTATGAGTAATATTTATGAAATTAATAAAACTCATTCGCAATGTTAAAACAATACAAGCAAATTACAAAATTGTTATGCAATTTAAAATTCAAATGCGATTTTCTCGAAAAAAAATGAAAAACGCGTTTCTGATTTTTTTTTGTGTGGATGGACAAACTTCTTAACTTTAAAAAAAAAATAAAAAAAAAACAAGTAGAAAAGTTATTTTGCCGAATCTATGAATACCCTCCACAATGCCTTTTTTAAAGGATAGTACATTTTTTAACGTGAAAAAATTAATAATTTTGATTAGAAATATTTTATTTTGAGTAAAAAACTATTTTTTGTCATTTAAAATAAAAAAGAAAAATTACTAATTTTTTTTTGAGTGTAAAACTTTTTTCGAATTTAATGTTTTATTTACTGTAAAAATATTTCTGACAAGGGAAGTATCTCAACCCTTATGAACCGATTTGTCTGAAACTTAAAATATATATAAAAGAGACAATTCTAAGGTTGGGGTGTCTCGGCTTATCGGCCATATCGGGGATTTAGGGGTTCAAAACATGGGTCAAAAAATAGCGAAAAAATCGTTTTTTGCATTTTTCAGCCATTTCTTTTTATGAAACTATATGATGTTTTTATATAAGAAAGATTTTTTTAATGCCTATCCAATAATGCCATAACCTTGTAAAAATTCGGCTTCTTTAAATATTTTTTTCAGGAAAATGTGTAAATTTTGGTCGGTATTTATGTGAAGAAATAGACCTACGATATCCATATAAATAAGAAATAATCTTTATTAAATTTAAGTCGACACGTGTTTTTGCCCTAGACGATATTCCGGTTAGTTTCAAAGTTATCAAAATTTTCCCGAAGGCCCACATGGTTTCATAAGGGGACAGCGAAATTTTTAAACACCGATATGGCCGAAAAGCCGAGACACCCCAACCTTAAAATCGTCTCTTTAATATATATTTTAAGTTTCAGGCAAATCGGTTCATAAGGGTTGAGATACTTCCCTTGTGAGTGAATGCACGTAGTACGTGCCACGTACGTATGTACACTAGAGTGGCCATAGTAGAAATTTTTTTGAAAAGTTAAATTTTTCGCACTGAAAAATGTGAGGTTGGGGATAAAAATAATTATGCATATTTAAAAAAAATTTTTTTTTTGTTCCGAGTACCTCCGGGTTGAGCCTAAAGTTTGAAAAACGGATTACAAGGGAAAAATATGAGTTTTTTTTCATTTTCTCAATTTTTTTGATATTTTAAGTACAGTTTGAATTCAAATGGTCACTGAATTTTGATTAAGAGTTAATTGTCTATCAAATAAGGTGTTAAAAATTAAAATCGGTTGAAAATTAGCCGAGTTATGACAACTTCCCCCGGCAACTAACGTGTGGCAAACCACCTGATCAAGGAATTCGAGCCCCATTTTTGAAATTTATTGAAATTATCTACTGTAATTAATTTTTTTATTCCTCAAGTTCCAATGTACTAAAAAGATACATATTTTTCATATTGCGTTTTGCTAACTTGTTTTAAATAAATGCTAAAGTGGTCTGAATTTTTCAACACTATTTTCAAATCTCCAATTTTAAATTTTTATTTTTTTTGTTAAAGAAATTTTAAAAAATCGGCAATTGGAGTTTAGGGATTTGTTAAGCACATATAAAGGAATAAAAACCCCAAAAATTGTAGGGTTTGCTGTTTTCATTTGGCAATTACAGTGATGTAATTTCGGCGGATTTCGGGAAAGTAGTGATTTTTGGCCCTTTTTTAGCTTTTATTTATTTTTTTTTTTGGTTTTTTTTACAAACTTGATATGTTTTGGACCGACTTATATCAACAAGAGATAGAATAATTCAATTCGCAAATTTAGGGCAAAAATGGGAAATTAAAAATTGCCCCAACTAAAGGTCAAAGGTCAAATTTTAGAAGATTTTGAATTTTAAAACATTAACAGATTTTCTGAGTGGAAATACATGAAACTACTTGATGTCATTTTAAAAGGTCTTAACATATGTCTTTGTATTTAAATTCAGAATATTAACCCTTTAGTGATGGTGGGGCCTATTCGACCATTTGAACAAAATACACTTACATTATCTCCATTAAATTAAAAAAAATATAGGCCCCAACAGCACTTAAGGGTTAAATTATTAAATTTTAATTATTTGCCATATAGTTTAGACCAATTAAAATAACATCGAGTAGATTCAGCAAAATCCGCCCAGCAAATCTGTTAATGTTTAAAAATTAAAAATTTTCTAAAATTTGACCTTTGACCCTTAACAGGGGCAATTTTTTATATGTCAATTTCTCCCTAATTTTGCAAATTGAAGTATTCTATCTCGTGTTGATATAATTTGGTCCAAAACATATGAAGTTTGTAAAAAAAAAAAAATAAAAGCTAAAAAAAGTGCCAAAAATCACTACTTTCCCGAAATCCGCCGAAATTACATCACTGTAATAGCCAAATGAAAACAGCAAACCCTACAATTTTTGGGGTTTTTATTCCTTTATATGTGCTTAACAAATCCCTAAACTCCAATAGCCGATTTTTTAAAATTTCTTTAACAAAAAAAAATAAAAATTTAAAATTGGAGATTTGAAAATAGTGTTGAAAAATTCAGACCACTTTAGCATTTATTTAAAACAAGTTAGCAAAACGTAATATGAAAAATATGTATCTTCTTAGTACATTGGAACTTGAGGAATAAAAAAAATTAATTACAGTAGATAATTTCAATAAATTTCAAAAATGGGGCTCGAATTCCTTGATCAGGTGGTTTGCCACACGTTAGTTGCCGGGGGAAGTTGTCATAACTCGGCTAATTTTCAACCGATTTTAATTTTTAACACCTTATTTGATAGACAATTAACTCTTAATCAAAATTCAGTGACCATTTGAATTCAAACTGTACTTAAAATATCAAAAAAATTGAGAAAATGAAAAAAAAGTCATATTTTTCCCTTGTAATCCGTTTTTCAAACTTTAGGCTCAACCCGGAGGTACTCGGAACAAAAAAAAAAAATTTTTTAAATATGCATAATTATTTTTATCCCCAACCTGACATTTTTCAGTGCGAACACTAATGGATTTAACATTTTTTAATTTTTCTATATAACGCTATGGCCAGTCTAATGTACACTCAAAATATTTTGTAGGCAAAAACAAAAGAAAAACACACTTAAAACCAGTGAATAAACAATTGAAAACCATCCCAGTAATTATTCATTTGTTTTAAAAACATCAACATTTATTTTTTACTGTTGGCAAAATTTTCTAAAATAAATAACACTAAACATTAAAAAATTACGGTTTTTTCACTCTTTTTTACCAACAAATTCGAAAAAAATAACCTACGAGAACATTAAAAATTAATGATAGTTCTGTTATTTTTACCAACAAATTCCAAAAAAATAACCTACCAAAACATTAAAAATTAATGATTTCGTAGGTTATTTTATACAATTTTCTATTGAAATATTTTTTTTAAATTTTTTAATAAAATTTTGGGGAATCGATCCCGCAATCAACTACATTCTGGCCAGACACTCTACCCATCGTGCCAAAGCCACTTGATACAAATATGTTTTTATATTTCTATAAATAATTTTTTGAATTTTTTTCTACAAACAAATAACTGACTTGTGTAGGTAAAAACTAATGATATATCATTAAAAAATACCAACAATTTAAAAAAAATTACTTACACAAATCATTAAAAATTTAAAGAATAATCAGTAGTTTTTACTTACAGAACAAAAATAAATGACTTTATAAATTAAATGTTAGTGAAAGTCTTTATTTTTAGTGTGTTATTTTTGAAACAAAGGACTGATGTAGTCATTAATAAAAACTGAACATCAAACAAATGTTTTTTCTTTTAAAAACGACTAAACGGAAAACTTTTTAAATAAACTACAAACAGTTAATGACATAATTTTTTGAGTGTACACAAAATGTTGTATTTTTGTAAAAAAAAACTAAATTTTTTTTTTAATGTAAAATTTTTTTTGAGTGTAAAATTTTTTTTGAGTGTAAAATTTTTTTCGAGTGTAAGTTTTAAGTTACCAATGCTTTTAAAACTAAACAAGTTTAAAAAGCATTGCTTTAAAATTAAACAAGTTTGAAAAGCATTCACTAAGAAAATTATGTCGTTAACTGTTTGTGGGTTATTTTAAAAAGTAATCAGTAAAGTCATTTTAAAAGAAAAATCACTTATTTTATAAAGAATTTAATTTTTTTACTGTTTCTGTAGTTTAAAAAAAAATAATTTACTGTATTAAAAACTAATTTTCTGTTACATTTAATTTCGGCAGTAAAATATTTCTTCTATAGTTTTACTGTTTTTCAATACAAAATAACTGAATATTCACTAGTTTTTTAATGTTTTGATTAGTCATTAAATTAACATTTAAAATTGACTGTAATGTGTTATTATTTTAAATGAAAAAACAGTGGAATGGTTTTTAAATAAAATTTCATTTGTTTTAAGCGAATATTCACTGGAATTTACCTACATAATTCTTTGAGTGTTGTTAAGTTACCACCAACGCTTTTAAAACTTGATTTACACGTGGCATTTAAGATGAAACAAATCTGAAATTCAGGGTTTTGCTTATAACTTTTGAACCACTGGACCGATTGAGCTGAAATTCAATAGCAAACAAAACTGGGGAACGGCAAGAATACATGCCAAGCTTCAGCAGTTCCATTATTGTCTTTCGAAAATTATCGTGTTTTTTATCTCGTAAATTCGCAAAAAACTCTTGCCGAAGTTTACTCTTTTGCTCATAACTTTTGAACCACTGGACCGATTTAGCTGGATTGCAATACCAACCTGACCAGGTAAATGACCAACATATATGCCAAACTTCAGTAGCCTCTGTAAAGTCTTTCAAAAGTTAGCGTATTTTCTACGGACGGACAGACAGACAGATGAACGGACGGACATCGCTAGATCGACTTAAAATCGATCGAGGATCATGAATATATATGGGGCATTCCATGTGAAATCGGACACTTTGAAAAACTTTTTTTTAGATTTTCCCAATTTGTTTACAGCTTTTAGTATCCTTCGAAAACTCCTTCGTGGTAAATTTTCAGATTTTTTTGATGACCCGTTCAAAAGATATCGAATTTTTAAAAATTGGTAGTTTGTTCCTTTACTCAAACTTCTTTTAATCATAACATCTTCAATAATGGTCCAAATTTCAAATTTTTTTTTTTCAAAATTTTTGTTTTTTTAAGTACTTTCTAAAAAAAAATCCCAAAAAATTCTTAAAAGCGCTCTTGTATGCGATTTTTAAGTTGTAAAATTTAAATCTCATTTTTGAAAATTTTTGTACTCTTCGATTTTTTTGAATTTTTTTTGTGTAAAACTTCTATTGATTCCACAAATTTTTTGCCCAGGAGGATCGTGGGATAACGATTATTACTATTTTTTAAAATTTGTTTAAAAAAATTTATTGTAATTTTCCAATCTTAAAATCATTTCTACTGCTCCAATGGTGCGTAATAGAGGGGTCATTTATAAGACCGACCCCCATTAATTTTTACGTCTTAACATTTCTTTGGAACAAACTAATACCCATCTCCAATTTCCAAGGGGGCTCCCACACAAAACGACATTTTTTAAAATTTGCTCCAACCGCTCTAACTGTTTTAATAGTGCCCTTAGAGCAACAAAATGTATGCCCGACCCACAATATTTTTTTTAGTCCAAACATTTTCTTTGAACACACCTACCCTCTATCTTTAACTGTTAAGGCGGTCCCCATACAATTTTTTTTATTTTTTGTAAATTTGTTTTATTTAATCAGCTTCTACAGGTCCAATGGTGAGTCCGAGAGGGGTCATTTGTGAGACCGACCCCCATTTATTTTTACCCTACAACATTTTTTCAAAATATGCCTACGCCCTATCTCCACTCCCTAAGTAGGCTCCCATACAAAATTACATTTTTATAAAATTTGTTCCAACTGTTATTTGTATTATAATAGTAATAATCGTTATCCCACGATCCTCCTGGGCAAAAAATTTGTAAGAATCAAATTGAAATTTGGACCATTATTGAAGAAGTTGTGAGTAAAAGAAGTTTGAGTAAAGGAACAAACTACCAATTTTTAAAAAATCGATATTTTTTGAACGGGTCATCAAAAAAATCTGAAAATAAACCACGAAGGAGTTTTCGAAGGGTACTAAAAACTGTTAACAAATTGGGAAAATCTAAAAAAAAAAAATTCAAATTGTCCGATTTGACATGGAATGCCCCATAGATATCTTAAAAAAGCTGTACAACGATTTGTTTGTATTTAAATTTAGTTTTTGAAAAAAAAATATAAAAAAAAAATTATTCAAAATAATTATCACTTTTTTTTAACGTTTGAAAATTAAAATCGACTTTTTGAAAAAGTCCGAAACCTTGGATTTTTCTAAAACATATCAAAAAAATAATCGAAGGGGGTCGGGTCTAAAAGTGAGTGATTTGACCTGGAATGTCTCATATGTAATTATAACACTGTGCAACAAATTTGGGGTCATCGAGTGTATCTTGAACGGGACCAAAAAAAAAAAATGAAAGTATACCAATAAAATACCAAAACCACCGAATGGTTTTAAAAACTTAGCTCGAGTTCTATTTTTAGAGGTCAGAAGTTCGTGCAATATAAGCAAAATATTTAAAAAGGGAAAATTTTAGATTATCATAATTTGTTAAATTGTTTCACCAAGATACTTTAAAATTTTACTTATTTAAGCATTCTGCACTTTTCGCACGAACTTTTGGACTTTGACAAACCCTAGTGAAATTTAATGTAGAAAATTTTTTTAAAACATTTTAACCCTTAAACGCACGTTTTAGTGGTGTTCTATTAGGCTATTTGAAAAAAGGGTCAAAATGACCCCTAAAAATCGGACACAGAAGGTTTGAAAAGAACATTTTACATTATTTAGCTCAGAAACAGATTTATATAATTTTTTCCACCCATTTCGCACGACATTGGTGAAAAACAATTTAACAGTATGAGTTAATTTACAGTTTCACTTTTTTACGCATTTTGCACTTTTTGTACGAATTTGTGGTCTTTGATAACCCCTAGTGAAATTTGATGAAGAAATTTTTGTATAACATTTTAACCCTATAAACGCACGTTTTAGTGGCGTTCTATGAGGATATTTGAAAAAAGGAGCAACCAGGCCCCTAAAAATGGGAGATAGAGGGTTAATATGTTGTTAGAAAAGAACAGCAATCAAATTTTACTGGAGACATCTTTTAACAATAACTTCCTCAGAACTAGATTTAATACTTTTTGTTTGAATTACTCAAAACTCCTTTGAAAAAAAATTTAAAACTTCAGTGGGCCATAAAAAAGAACTCGAGCTAAGCTTTCAAAGCTCATCGGGGGTTTTAGTCTACTTTTGGTATACTTTAATTTTTTTAGTCCCATCCCATTGTCCTACAGGCCTAATATTTCTGTGTATTAATATCGACCAAAACACACAGCTTTCCCGACCCCGACATTTTCGAAATTCGAAAAAAGCTAAATTTGCTCTACCCTACTGTAAATTTATAATAACGTTTGTTACACATATGGGGCAAGACGCGTCAACGGTCCACACTAAAAAACCGATTTAAGTATAATTTTGCCAAAATGTTAGGGTAGCAGTAGGTAGTCTAAAGTTCAAATGAAAAAATTTTCGTGGAAATATTTTTAGAGTTACAGAGATGGGAAGTTTTAATTTGTTTGCAATGATCATTTTGCTGAATTTTTATTGACACTTTGATGCGATGAAAATTTATTTTTAAAAGACGAAGAAGATTTGAAGTATTTTTGACGGCCTTTTTAATGGCATTGGTGATTCTTTAAAAAAGTATAAATGTGACCTTAAAATTCAAGGTCAAATTATTATAAAAATTTTTGAGATTATCTTAACTTTTTTGAGATTATTTTAACTTTTTTTTTAGAAAGATTGACGTTTTTACATCAAAAAACATTTTTCAAAAAATGAATCGAGAGTTCCTTATTGCTAAAATAATTTTTATGTATTTATTTACTTATAAATCACGCGATTTTAGTACTTTTCGAGTGTTATTTTATACAAAAAAAAAATATTTTCGCAGGAAGGAGCTCTCGATCCATTTTTTGAAAAATGTTTTTAAATGTGAAAAATGTCAAGCTTTCTAATAAACATAGTTAAAAAAATCTCAAAATAGGCGCTTTATAAGATACATTTTTTTTTATAATTTGACCTTGAATTTTGAGGTCTAATTTATATTTTTTATTTAAATCGATTTTTTGGTGTGGACCGTTTACGCGTTTCGCCCCTGAAAAAATGAGCTAAAAAATGGGAAAAGTATCTAAATGTGAGTTGTATTTAATTTTCTCACTTGCTTGTGATTGAGTAGAAAAAATATGCTCGTGCGTGATTCGAAAATGTCTGTCGTGAGCATGACTGAGTGTGAGTCAAAATTCACTTAAGCGCCCATCTCTATTTTGCATTGCCAGGTAATGCAAATTGAAATAAATGAATTTTGTGAATTTTTTTGTTAATTTTTTTCTAATTCCCATTTGTATAACCAGGCAATGAGTAAAATAATTTATGTTGTTGTTTTTTTTTTTTTTGTTTAATTTTATATTTATTAAATAAATATACAACTTTGTTTTTTTTATTTTTTAATTATAATTTTATATTGAATTTTCTATAAATATTAAAAAAAAAATTTGCAACCAATTTTTTTTTTATTAAGATTTTTAATTTTTTTTTTTATAATTTTATTAATTTTTTTATACAAATTCTCCGTTTCTTTTAGAAAATAAGTCGTTTCGTAGTATGATTTTTTTTAAATAAAATTTCGTTAAATAAGTGTACAAATGAGATAGTGAGATAAGTATTCTAGAGATTTTTTTTTTTTTTTTGTTAAAAAATATTCTAGAGATGTTTTTTTAATATAATCTAAAGATGTTTTTTAAGATGATGTCCCGTGTTAAAATTGATAAAATCTGATGTGATCTGTTTATACCTAGGTATATATGATTATATCTGAAATAGACAAATTCGAGATCTAATAGGATTGCAATTTTATGCAACATGGCGTAAAATTTTATATATTTTTAGATCTGTTCATATATGTATTCTGATGTTTAATATAATCAGATTAAATCAATTTTTTCACCGATTTTTTAAATTTGAAATTATTAATGCATTTTTTGTTTGTTTATTTGCTTAATAAGTGGTAAACAATTCTTCTTGTATGCTGTTGGATCTTAACAGCTGTGAGGGAGTTGGACCACCCTCAAATGAGATTTTAGGAGCAGCTTTGGAAGATTTTTGAGAGTGATAGTCATCAGAGAATTCCTGGAAAAAGAAAATTTTATTTATAAATAAGAAATGAATATTTAAGATATTAGGCGCCAGAGTTTATAGTCAGTTTTTTTTTATAGTCACCTATTATTAAATTATATTTTTATGAAAATTTTTAACCCTCCAAATGCACGGGTTAATTTTGTCCGATTTGGCTAAAAATTTAAACATAGAAATTTAAACATTTAAATTTTTAGACCAAAACTAACCATAATTTGCCCGGCGATCGACGAAATTCGAAAAAAGTCAATATCGTCCCACCTTAATATATGCTGATTCTGAATCTGGTTTCCAAATTTTTTCAATCACGTCAAGTTTTTGAGAAAATTGAAGTTATAGTTCTCTAAAAATGTATTTTTGAGCATTTTTGAAAACTTTTAACTTTTTAACGGGTTTTCGAGAGAATTGAAGTTAAAGTTCTCAAAAACTCTCGGATCTTACCACTCGTTTTTGATTAGCCTTTGGAATCTGGTTTTCAAATTCTTCTATCACGTCAGGATTTTGAGAAAATTAAGGTAAAAGTTTTTAAAAAAATGTGTTTTTAAGCATTTTTGAGAGCTTTTAACTTTTTAACTGGTTGTGATGGAACGGAAATTTTGGTACCATTTTGTTAAGCTCAAAATGACCTTTTATCTTGGATTAAAAAAAAAAAAAACATTTAAAAATATTGGGCCCGATTCGGGAGTACTCTTTCACCATTCACCTAATTTTTAAAATTTAATATTCTTTCGAAGTTGAAAAATTTTTTTTTGTTGTTAAAATTAAAGGTTAAGTTAGCATTTTCAATACCCGTGTAAAAAAATAATTATATCAAAACATATCTCCTTTGATAAAAACATATATGGATTATATATAAATAGATGTTATCAGATCTTTTCCATATATATATATCTGCTTCAGATATGTTTTGATCCGTATATTGAGTCTATCTGAAAATTTTACATATATGAACATATCTGAAAAGGTCTGATCATATATGCCATATATGCCAGATAGACTCAATTTACGGATCAAAACATATCTGCAGCAGATATAAATATATATGGAGTAGATCTAATTATATCCATTTAGATATGATCCATATATGTTTTTATCAAAGGAGATATGTTTTGATATAATTATTTTTTTACACGGGTAATTACAAGAAAAAAAATTTAAAAAATTAGGTGAATGGTGAAAGAGTACTTCCGAATCGAGCACATTATATTTTCGCCCCCTGTAGTGGTTTTATGGAACTTTCTTTAAGAGTTCAAAAAACGTCCATAATATCTTTGCTGTAGAAAAGATTGGCTTAATCAGAATTGCAATATCCAGCCGTTTTTTCTCTTCAAAAAATTTGCTCAGAATTTGCGTTTTTAGATGCGTTGAACCACCCCAAGGAGCTAACATTTTTCCCAAAAAAAAAATCCTTAAAATTTCATTATAATTATGAAACCTTCATAAATATAATAAAGTTTTATGAAAATAGTCTATGAAATGCACATTATAAAATTTCATGATTTCATAAAAAAAAATTCATAAACGTGTCATGTGATTTATAATATGATTACGAAATTGGGGCAAAAGAATTATTGCTCCCGAAGTCTATTTTTAAAATGTTATTCCTTATTTTAGTTTTTCCAATGTAAATTTCATAATTTTTTTTTCTAAAAAAATAATGCATTCGCTTTATTAATGAAACAATTCATAAATACTATGAAATGTTTCATAAATTTAACGAAACTTGTCATTAAAGTTCGTCCAATGTAAGTGTTTCAAAAATATTATGAAATATTTCATAAATACTATGAAACATTTCATAAAAATAATACTTTATTTTAAGTATTTCAGCATAAATATGTAACTATTTCATTGTACCAATGAAGTGGTTCATATATATTATGGTGAAATATTTATGACATTTTTTTATCGTATTTATGAAACATTTCATAATATTTATGCAGAGTTTCATAAATGTTTATGAAATTTTACTTATTATATTTATGAAAACTTTCATAAATATAAGGAAAAATTTCATAAATATTGACCCTATGAATAATTATTAAACTGGTTCATTGTATTTATGAAACTGTTTCATTAGACGAGCTTTAATGAAGATTTTCATTATATTTTCTTTGAGTGCATCGGAACAAAACATTCTGAAAAATGACTTTAAGATTTTAAGTGGGTAAAAAGGGGTAAAATATTATTCTTTGATACTTTCTGATTTCCTAAAATAATAGTTTTATAAACTTGAACTTTTTTATATAGGGTCATCTTGCAAAAAAATCATTCTGAAAGGAGTAGGTTATGAAAACTTCGATTCGATAGGGACAAAAATGGGAAAAACGGAAAAATTTTTACTTTTTTTATAACTATTTGGCTTTTTATAAAATTTCATCAAAAACTCTAAACTTTGATCTGATTTGACTTAAATTAAGTTTAAATGAAAGTTTGTCTCAATTTTCCAATTTTTCACCAAAACCTCTAAACTTCTGCCATGGGTTAAATTGGTCTTGTTCGCCAAATCGAATTAAGTTTAAATAAAAGTTTTTCTCAAGCTGTATAAAGCTTTAGCCAATGGAAAAAAATTTTAAGATTCTTTGTAAAAAAATTCTGTAGCAAAAATTCACCATTTTCGGAAATTTTTTGACAAATTTGATTTAAATTTTGAATTTCATATCACAATTTTTTATTTGTGAAAAGATTTATGAAAAGATTTTGCAAGGTCATCTTCAGTCGGCAACCATTTGAAAAAAAAAAATTTCGTATTTCGACCAAAATTCATGTCCGACTCTTTTGACCAAATCCAGCTCAAAAATTCGGAAATTTGATACACTTTATGGGAAAAATATTTAAAAAATTCCAAAACCGCGATTTTGGTCCACAGATGCTGATTTTTAAACATAAAAATTATTTTTTACCCAAATAGGTCAAAAGTTGGAAAATGTTAAGTGTGTTATATAAAAAATATTAAAAAAATATAAATACACGATTTTAGTCTAAAAATGCTGATCAGCATCTGTGGACCAAAATCGCAGATCAGCATTTTTGAACCAAAATTACGTTTTTATATTTTTTAGATAACACACTTTACATTTTCCAACTTTTGAGACTAATGTGGATAAAAAAAAAATATGTTTAAAAGTCAGAATCTGTGGACCAAAATCACGGTTTTGGAATTTTTTAAATATTTTTCCAATAAAGTACGCAAAATTTCCAAATTTTTGATCCGGATTTGGTCAAAGAATTCGGACATAAATTTTGGTGGAAATACGTTATTGTTTCCAACTTTGACCGGTGGTTGCCGACTGAAGATGACCGTGCGAAATTTTTTTCATAAATTTTCCCACAATCAGCTGTAACGTGGTCATCGTTTGGCAGGTATAACGACATGAAATTCAAAAATTTTAATATGATGTGACGCCCTACTGCCCAGTCGGCAAAAAAATCCCCTCTTACATACTGCTGACCCTTTATAAATTTTCTGAAATCTTCATACAATTTTTCTAAATGTCCCCAAGGACAAGGGAGTAGTTGGTCAGCGGTTGTTTAAAAGCATTGTTAGTGGCCACCGATGCTAATGGGCACTGCTGACAATCTGCTGACTTGTCCTTGGTGACATTTAAAAAATGGTATTAAGATGACAGCAATTTCATAAAGGGAGGGTCAGCAGTATTTAAGTGGTTATTTTTTTTTGTTAACTGGGTGGAAGCACAAATTAGTTTTTTAAAAATCATTTATTTGAGTAAAAGCAAATCATAAAGTTCTGACTGTAATATCTGGTCTTCGTTTGCAAAATAATTCTTACCTTAAGACGATTGCCTAAGAAGACAGCTCTTTCACGTTTCTTAACCATATAATCGGAAGCCATAAGCCATCTGTGTTCTTGACAGTCTTCAGTGTAAGGACGTTTTCTGAAATTACAAAAAATATATCAAATTTTGTGCTTTTGGGTCAAATGTAACCATATTCAAAACTTACTGTGGATGACGTTTAAATAAGAACATAATAAATCTTGTAGCTTCGGGTGTTACTTCTCTGTACAGATTTTCAAATCTATAACGTACATAGGCAATATTCTGTTTAGTTTCATATTCATTTTCTCCTCTGAACGGACTTGTACCCGACAACATTAAATAGGTTAAAACACCTACAGACCAAACATCCGAGTGTGGGAATACCGGTTCTTCCATAACCATTTCAGGAGCTTGGAAATCTAACATACCGCATGGCCTTACTTGAACACCCAATTTGTTAACTCTCTTGGTGCAACCAAAATCAATCAATTTAATTTGCATAGAACGTACCGAAGCCATAACAATATTATCGGGCTGTATATTCAAGTGACAATAACCACGCCAGTGAAGATATTGTAGAGCATCCAAAAGTTGTACAACAACTGTGGCTACCATTTGTTCGGTATATTGATGACGACTACTGAAATAGGTTAAAACATCAGCACCCTGTAATTTCTCCATAATGAAAATGGCAATTGGGACATTTAGGGGTTTGTAGGCAGCAAACAATGCAGGAATACGTTCATGTCTTAAAGTCTTGAAATTATCAAATTCAGCAACAATATCCTCTTCATTCTCTTCGGTAACCTCAAATATTTTAGCCACCACTACAGCATCGGAAGATTTTTGTATACCCTTAACAATAGTAGAGAATTCACCACGAGCAATTTCCGATATAAAACTATATTTCTCATTAACTGAATGATCGGTTACCCAGTTGGGTGGTTCACGCTCACAGTGATAATCGGTATGGACGCGTTCTTCCTCCGGCAATATAATTTGACCATTTTCCGTTAATTGTTGTAAATGTTTCATGGCTTTGGTAATATGAATCTTGGGAGCATCATGTCCCGTAGTGGCACCAGTAATAGGAATACCCATTTCACTCCAGCCAATGCGATTTCTAGAAGCCAATCTAAATTGATATTGAGTATTGGCTTGAAGATCATGCACCAAATAGAATTCATGATCAATATTATCGGCAATATTAATCCATGAATCACCATCTAAACGTTTATATTGCAAACTATAGCAAAGTACAGCGGTATGACCATCATCACGTGGTTGTTTCCAACGTAAAAGCATTTCACTACCACTGGCTGCGGATATTTCAGGAGAATCGGGAGCATCAGGTAAAGTGGCAATAACTACACGAGATCTAGCCGATGTCTGACCAACCTTATTACGGGCTACAGCCTTATAGACACCAACATCAAATTGCATAGCAGGCTCAAAACGTAAGATCGAACGACCATCTTCATCGGTATGGAACTTAATACGATTAGACTCTGTCAATACCATATCATTCTTAAACCATTGTACGCAAGGTTTAGGATCACCAACAGCGAAACAATGAATATGGGCAGGTTGTCCTTCGGTAATAGCTAAAGCTTGTGGCTTCTCTCTAAAGAATGGTGGATAGCCCTCACGTTTAGTTTCAATTTGAGCCTCCGCCTCGGTATATTCATCTAAACGTGGTCCCAATTCGGTACGCAATCTACGTATGGTATATGAATCATGAGCTGAGTAAGTGCTAATGCGACTGCGTGTACGTTCATCATCAATTTCTTCATCCATGATGTCGGTAAAACGACGACGTTCGCGAATAATAGGCAGAGACCAGTCTAAACTTTCATTTAAAGCAAATGAGGGTGACCGTCTGTGGGCAACTTTCATGTATTCACGCAAACGTACGGGGAAGTTGACATCACGTAATTGCAGTAAATAAGTATTGGGACCATATTGATAGCTGGAAATAGAAATATGGAGGTTATTAGAAAGAGTAATCAACATTGTTTCCTACGCTTCAAACAGAGTTACGGACAATCATCGATCTTTTTCGAACTGCAATAAATCTTGTACGAATTTCTAATGGAATTTCAAATGGAATCTTTAAACTTCAGTTAGAATCTTTAAACTGTAAAAATAATTTTCAAAAGGAACAATTGAAACTCAAAAAAGATCAGTTGAAAACATCAGTTCAAATTCGTTAAAGATCTTTTATGAACATTTTACTGGAAATTCGAAAACTTCATTAAAAAATCGAAAACTTCATTTGGATTTAAAAATATCGTTTGATATTCAAAAATTTCAAACGATATTCGTAAACTTTTTCGAATTTCGACTGATTTTTCGAGGTTTAATTGGAATCTACGAATTTTAATTTATCTTTTAGAATTTCTGTTACGAAATTTAAATAATCTTTTCCAAATTTCAATTAATTTCTTACGAACTATAATTAATCTAATCGAATTTCAATTGATCTTTTTCCAATTTCAATTAATAGGATTTTGGGACAATTTTAAACAACAATCTAGAACAGTAAATGGAAGGTTCTTTCAAGCCCTTATTGCTAATAAAATGTACATTTTTTTTATTTAAATTTACTTACTGACTTTCCGACTGTATAAGACCCAATTCATAATCTGGATGTAAATATTTCGAATACGTCTCCACTCTCTTGCTACGTATTCTAGGTTCAGGCAATGGTTCTGGTGTTGCCTCGGGTGTATAAATCAAACCAGGAGGATAAACCATCTTTGAGGGATGAGTCCAACAACCACTTAGACGTCTACGTCTAAAGTAATGCTTGCACGAAGCATTGCCATACCAATCTCTAAAGTCATTATAATAATTTCTCAATCGATCAGTATTGATGCGATATTCATCATCCGAAACTTTTCTATCCAACATAAAGAACCAAGGATGTCTCAAGGCAGTCTTAACATCCATACGTTCTTCGGGACTGTACACCAAAAGACGTTTAATGAAATCACGACCCTCATCGGTGATATGAGTCCAAATAGAATCGCTAAAGTCCCAATGGCCTTCCTTAATTCTTTGTAAAGTTTCACGATCATTAGCACCACGGAATGGATTGTGACCGGAGAGAAGAACATAAGTGATAACACCAACAGTCCACATATCATGGGAGAAACTAACACCTTCTTTGTTAACAACTTCGGGAGAGACATATTCAGGCATACCATAATCTAAGGTGGTTAAGGCATGAGTATGAATACGGCGGGTTAAACCGAAATCGGATATTTTCAAGTAATCACCACCAACGACCGAGATTAAGAGATCTTTAATCTGAAAGAAGAAAAAAAAAACATTAATACAGAAATTTAAAATGAGGGGGATATCACAGAACCAATTTCGTTAGGAAGTGCAATTGGGTATTTACTTGGAAAACGTAATAATAAAATAAGTACTTTCAATAACCAAAGCAATTTCATCACGAAAATTTTTTTTATATAGTTTTTAGGAAGAAAAGTAAAATTTTACATCTGAACGGAATTGAATCTCTAACATGATCCTAAATTTTTGGCAATTGTTTTCTCTGATCAAAACTCAACTTACCGTCAATCCCATATGACCTAAACCAGCATCATGCATATGTTCCAAACCCCACAAAACTTGTCTCATATAATTGGCAATATCACGTTCTCGGAAGTAATCTCTCTTCAGCAAATTATCGCGTACCAATTCACCTCCAGCTGCCAATTCCATTATTAAAGTAACATTACGATCCGTATCGTAAGCATCATGTAAACGTATCAAATTCTTATGATTCATAATATTCATCATTTCCATTTCATTCAACATGAATGGTCTAATCTCTGGTTTACCATACATAATCTTGCCAGCATAACTGTCACCGGTTAAACGTTCGACAGCATGATAGGTTATACCCTGAGTACCACGACCCAATTCATCACCGAAATCGTACTTATCTTCATAACGGGTCTGTTTAGTACGAACATAAGGATGTCTACCGTACGTATGATAAATATATTGATCTTCATTATCCTCAATGTGAACCATGACGGAAGTACTAACTGAACCGGCTACATTACGGGCACTAATCGAATAGAGACCAGCATCTTTAATGATGGTATCACTGAGCGATAGGATATAAATATTGGGTTCAATATGACGCATCTTAATGCGTGTAGTTTCAGCCAATGGTTGCCAATCCTTATACCAGCGAATTTCTGGATGTGGTACACCCACAACATGAGCTTCAATACGACCATTTTTACGAGCCATAATAAAGGTTTCATCGGGACGTTTAGTAAAGCGAGGATATTCGGCAATATCTAATCGGACACGTTGTCTAGCTTCACCATGTTCGTTAGTAGCTACAGCTTCATACCAGCCAACATCACGATCTAACATTCTAGAGAAAGAGAGGGGAGAGAGAAAAATTTTAATAAAAAATAAAATATTTTCAAACGATTAAAAGAGCAACCAGGGACAGCGTTGCCAGGTAAATTCAACTGTTGTCCCCTTAAAAGTTACAAAAAATACCCCAAAATCCCTGCACTATAATAACTCAATTTCTCATTCCGTGAGTAAACCACAGAAATATCGGTCGAGGACCCCATAATAGATTCTAAAACTTTTAGCCCAAAATAAAGGAGGTAGGTTAGATTTGGTTTGGTGGGTGTCCGCCATTTAGTGAATTCATTCGGAGACCATAAGGGCAACTCTAATTTCCCTAATTGTTATTTCCATACTCTTCTACTTCTTAAGCCATCCCCATTTCCCAAGATATTTTGCTAGAGACATCAATGAGACACAGTTTAGGCAATCGAGGTCATCGAAATATTTTTTAACCAAATGCTTAAGGAGGCTCATCAGACCCGGATATTCACATAACAAGTGCTTCACTGACTCCTACTACTTCACTTCCCCACAACTTCCACAATAGTTCCTATCAGAAATTCCCATATGCACGAGTATTTAGCCGATTATACAGTGTCCTGTCAGCCCTCCCACTAATAGGCTTACCGTTTGCCAATTAATAAGGTTTTTTGTCCTTTAAGGATTTGGCAATGGCTACAGGGCCCGAGATATCCCGCAAGTACTCACAATCAGTAATATCCACCTATCGTTCATTCTATTTTCTGATTTCCAATCAATTTCGTTCATCAGTTCCACTTTAGGAACCGATATGTTGGGTTCCACCCGTTCTCCCACCGTCTTAAAGCCATTTCTTGCACATTCATCAGCCAATTCATTCCCAGCTACCACACTATGTCCAGGGACCCAGATAAGCTTGACTGTGTGCTGACTGATTCCTAACGATAAATAAAAAAAGAGCTAGACTCCTTAAGTTTGGCACGAAGATTTATTATGGTCCTAGGCAGTTTAAGTTCTGAATTGGGCAAAATGGAACTAGGTGGAAAAAAGTTTCTCCTTGAAGAACAAACCCAACCTGTGAAAAAAACCAATTATTTAGGGTAGGTGTTCAGAAAAATGTTTGGACTAAAAAAATATTATGGGTCGGTCACATATTTTGTTGCTCTATAGGGCACTATTAGGGCAGTTAGAGCGGTTGGGGGCAAATTTTAAAAATTACGTTTTGTGTGGGAGCCCCCTTAGAAATTGGAGATAGGGTATTAGTTTGTTCCAAAGAAATGTTAAGACGTAAAATTTAATGGGGTTCGGTCTTATAAATGACCCCTCTATGACGCACCAGTGGAGCAGTAGAAATGATTTTAAGATTGGAAAATTACAATAAATTTTTTTTCAAAAAATTTTAAAAAATAGTAATAATCGTTATCCCACAATCCTCCTGGGCAAAAAATTTGTAGAATCGATAGAAGTTTTACACAAAAAAATTAAAAAAAAATCGAAGAGTACAAACATTTTCAAAAATGAGATTTAAATTTTAAAACTTAAAAATCGCATACGAGAGCGCTTTTTTTTTTGGATTTTTTTTTAAGTGCGTAAATAAACAAAAATTTTGAAAAAAAAAAAATTGAAATTTGGACCATTATTGAAGAACTTATGAGTAAAAGAAGTTTGAGTAAAGGAACAAACTACCAATTTTAAAAACTTCGATATCTTTTGAACGGGTCATCAGAAAAATCTGAAAATTTACCACGAAGGAGTTTTCGAAGGGTACAAAAAACAGTTAACAAATTGGAGAAATCTAAAAAAAAATTTTCAAAGTGTCCGATTTGACATGGAATGCCCCATATACAGGGTGTCCGCCGGAAAGGTATACTACATTGTTTGTTTATAATTTTTGATTAAATGAAAGAGAATGCATCTTATATTGATAAATGTTTTATTTATTGTGGGCAATTATGTATGGAATACAATATCAGATAAATCCGCCTCTGTTAGCCTCACAAATGCGAGCTCTTTTGAGCACATTTTTCATTACATTCTCACACATTTCCCGATTAAAACACATTGGTTTACCGAATATATTTCCATAATAAATCTGCCACGTCTCTACTTCACGACTGCTAAATATGAATTGTCAAGACTAGTGTTAACCAAAATGGCGGCAAAAGAAAGTAGTATACCTTCCCGGCGAGCACCCTGTATTTATGATCAGTGGTCGATTCTAAGACATTCTATTGATATCCGTTCGCCTACCCGTCTGAAGTTAACACGATACAGTCCAAAATAAAAGATTGAGACTCCCGAAGTTTCGCAAGAATATGTCTTATGTTTCTGGGCAGGTTAATTTCGTAAATCAGAAAAATCGGAAGAGGGGGAAAATTCTCCCCTTGAAGAACCAAACCAACCTCTGAAAACATGAATTTTTTACATGATTTTTTGTGTTTTTGTTAAACAAATGCTAGAAGAAGTTCAAGGTCATGCATTTGGACCGGGTATGGCGGGACTAGGAAATGTCCTTTTTTCGTCCCGCCCCTTTTTGAGGGCGTGGAAATAAAAAAATAGCTTAAATAATAAAATTGTATTCCTTTAGCACAAAAAGCATAAACTTTTTTTTCACATTTTCTGGTAGGGGAAAGGTGTAATTTTTAAGTTTCTAGAACAATTATTTCAGGATACAGGAAAAGAACTAATATTGCAGCTATTTACCACATTAAAATCGGAATATTTTAAAGCACTTTTTTCAGAATTCCACATCTAAAATTTTTAAATTCTATATCCGTTATATCAAGAGTTAATACCAGCCAAAGTACATTAATTTACACCTTTGTGTCCCCTTTTTGTCTACAACCGCAGTCAACATCTATACTGACAGTCAAGCCGCGGTCAAGTCCCTGGATTCAATGTTTCTGAAAACAAGATCTGCCCTTAACTGCCGCACGTCTTTAAATGAGATGGCCAAGCAGTTTAACATACGACTCATATGGGTCCCAGGACACAGAGATATTCCAGGGAATTGCAAAGCCGATGAGCTTGCAAGACTAGGAACTACCTTACAGGTTCCAACAGAATTGGAATGTGTTGGTATGCCTCTAGAAACTTGCAAGCAAAACTTACGGCTTTGTTCTGCGACGGAGACTAATCAAAGATGGGCAAATGGATGGACGTGTGAGACAACACGACTGATTTGGCCTTCTCTTAAACAGGGGCTCTCAAGGGAGCTGATATCGCTTCCAAGAGCAGAGATTTTGACGGTGGTTTCTATAATTACCGGACACTGTCTGTCGAATGACTTTTGCCGAAGTTGCATGGATGAAGAGGAGTAAGAAACTATCGAACACTTTATTTGCAATTGCCCGGCACTTTCTGGTCAGAGACTTGCTTCACCGGGATCTAGGGAGCTGTACGATCTTTCTGATTTGTCGGATGTCAAAATTCAACATCTAAGGAGTTTCATAAGAAGCTCAAACTGGTTTAACGACAGGGACTAGTAGCGAAACCTATTACGGTCCCGTGGTATCACAATGGACCTCAGAGTCTACGTGTGTTGACATAAAACGTCAGCAGCCACTTACAACCTAACCTAAAAGCCCTAACTTTTGGATAAATCCCCAAGATTGGCAACCCTGATTCGGAGAAGTTATACCAAGGAATGCTCATTATCTCTAAAAAAAGTTTCGTTATTCAAATTCTGTGACAAGAATGGTCTTCTTAGGAGTCTTCTCCCATCCTTATTAAACTTTACAAAGTTATACAAGATCGCAGTTACACAAAGGAGTGCATTACAGAGAACCCCTGAAAAGAGCTTTCTTATGACCGAGAGTAAAAATCTCCCCACTACTTACTTATTAATAAACAAAGTAGCTTGACCATTACGAGTATAACTGTAATCAAATCTGCCGCCAGGTTCAATTAGCATATCATCAAAGTAATAGGTCATCTTAGGTTTAGGATAGCCATAAACAAACCACATTAGCTCAGTATTATGACCCTTAACACCATAAGAAATATCCTTTTCACGGCGCAAGAATCTAAAATGATCAATAAAATAAAAACAATTAAAACTCCAAAATCAAAAACTCTTCAAAAAACACGAAAACTTACTGAGGAGCTTGAGCCATACCATCATGAGGTGGACATTCAATATCAAAGTCCTTGGGGAAGTAAGGTGAAGTTTCTGGTCTAAAGTCTACACCAGGAGCCAAATAGGTATAAGTTTTTGGTGGTTCGGGAACCAATTTATTTCTATAATGAAAAAAAATATTAGAAAAATATTTACAGCTTAATTATTTTTCCTAAACTCACCTATAAGTTTGTATATAAGGACTAGGGTCACTAACACCATATTTATTTTCTACACGCACTCTAAATCTATAATCTCTTAAAGGTTCCAAATCCTTAATATTGCAGGAACAATTACGTACACCAGTACGTACAGTACGCCAATCACCCTCGGGTAGATCCATCATTTCTACTTGATAGGTTACAGGATAACGGGGCATAGCGGGAACCGAAGGTCTCCAGGCCAATTGTAAATTACGATCAGTCATCTTTAAGATATAAGGAGGCTCAGAGAGAGGATTGGGAGCACCAGTATGTTTATATTTCTTAAAGTCACTGTACTGGTCACCCAATGGGGCCTGGGTAGGACCATCAAAGGCTGTAATTTAAAATAAAATTAAATCAAGAAAATTTTCTTTTTTAAACACCAAAAGAACTTACTATCAAACAAGAGTTCTGCATCACATTTATCATCACCATGTGGATTAAATACTCTACAGGTGTAACGACCCACATCTGTTTCATCGACATCCTTAATGGATAAACGCATCAAACCATTGTTTTCAGTTTCCATATGAATCTTATCGGTGGGGAATAGTTTTTGACCATTCTTAAACCATTCAACCTCTGGTTTGGGATAACCGGTAGCCATGGCGGTAAACTTAGCAGCCATACCAGCATAGATATCACAATCTCCAATTTTCTTAAGGAATACTGGAGGTTCAGAGCGTGTATGTTTTTTGCTAAAACAAAAAGAAATTTTTAATAATTTTGTTGTAAGATAAAGATTTATGTGGATTGTGAATATTTTCTACCTTGTATCAATTCAATACTTACATTTCATTAACAATATCCAAACGTCCTTGTGTAATATCCTTGCCTTCCCTATTGGTAGCAATGCACTTATAAGTACCCTTATCAGCATCACCACAATCTCTAACAGTTAAAGTATGATGATCACCATCATGTTTCATATAATATTTATCACCATCCGCTATGGGTTTATCATTAAAGTACCATTGCAATTCCGGATAAGGTACACCAGAAACGGAGACCGAAATTTTGGCGTCACCACCATATACCTGTTGTTGATCGGTAATCTTTTGTGTAAATACAGGTTTCTTGTAAACTTTCCTAACATTGGCCGCACACTTGGAGGTATCTTCACCTAAAGGATTAGCCAACAGACAAGTGTAAACACCAGAATCAGCAGTTTCAGCTGGTTTGATAATCAAACCTACATGTTTGCCATCACAAGTCATTAAAGTACGTTCACTGGGTGTTAGTGGTACACCATCCTTACTCCAAATACACTCGGGCATGGGATTACCCACAAATGGAGCAGAAATAACTAATTCCTGACCCTCATCGGCATTAACATCACGCAAGGCGGATACAAAGCTAGGAGGTTCTTCAGCAGCATTTTCATCGGTTACTGGAGCTACATACAGTTTAGCTTTAGAGGCAGCACTACCCTTATCATTGGTAGCAATAACTTCATAAAGACCTGAATCAGCTGGAGTGGGCTTTTCAATAATCAAACTATAGGTATTATCAGGATTTTGTACAATAGCACAGTGTTTATTTTGTGGTAATAATTCCTGACCATTATGGAACCATTTGACATCGGGCAAAGGATTGGCAATAATCTTAACATCCATTTTGACGGGGAAACCTTCAATACTTCTGGCATCTTTTAATTCAGCCACAAATTCAGGTTTAGTTTCCTTGGGTACAACTTGGATTTTGGCAACACCCTTAATTTCACCACCAGGATTGCTGATAACGCACTTGTAAATACCAGCATCTTGGGGAGTGCAACAATCGATACTAAGAGACAAAAAAAATCATAAATTTCAGGCAAAAGAGATATTTTATTTATTAAGAGTAAAAACTTACGCAATACCAATTTGTCCATTGGGACTATTAATGAAATTAATAGCTTTGCTAGGACGTAATTGTACCTCATCCTTGTACCATTTAATTTCAGGAGCTGGGAAACCTAAAACGGTGGCTTCCAATTTCAAAGGCTCACCGACAGTAATCTTTTGATCTCCAATAGATTTAACAAATGTAGGACTAACGGGTTTAGCTGGAATTAGAATATTGATTTAAGAGAATTTTAGAGGTTATCAAAATTTCAATAGACTTACGATTTACAGCTACGGCACATAGAGCCACCTTTTTGCCATGTTCATTGGTAATGGCCAATTTGTATGCACCCGAATCATTGGGTTCACATTCCTCAATTTCCAATTTAATAAGACCCTGAGGTGTAGTAGTGATTTTAATGCTAAAATGGAAGAATTTAATAACAATTACTTTATATTTTTTTCAGTTAAACCAACACTTTGGAGATGTTAGGAAGGGGAAAAGAGGGAGTAGTGTCTATTGATATTTCACACCCCTTTTCAAGCAAGTTAAGGTTGTGGTAAAATGTTGACAAACCGGGCTAGTGGGATTTCACTTCTCTTTATTTTGAACTTTAAAAATCGATAACACGAAAATCCTAGCTGATCCTATTTTCGAGTTATTGCTAATTTATTACACTATTCGACAACAAAAACTTCCCAGTGAAATATCCAACTGATTCTTATAGAATTTACACTCCTGAATCCAAATTTGCTATTAAATTTTTTCTAGCACGTACCGTTTTTGAGATATTCGATGTTCGAAAGTCAAAAATTTCGCACTTTTGGGGGTCCACTGTTATTTTTCCTCCAACAAATAGGAATAGATTTCATTTAAATTTGACCTCTTGGTTCCAAAACTGCAATCCAAATTTTTCTAACATGTTGCGTTTTCTATATATTCCTGTTTGAGATTTTCGCGTGGAAATATTTCCAGACGCGAATATCTCGAAAACGGAACATGCTAGAAAAATTTGGGTTGCACTTTTAGAATCAGGAGGTTCATTTTAAATTAAATCAAGTCCTATTTTTTAAATAATCAGTAACAATGGACCACTAAAAGTAAGAAATTAATGGTTTTTTTATTTTTTTAATAGCGAATATCTCAAAAACGGTACATGCTAGAAAAATTGGATGGCAGATTTGGACTCAGAAGAGCAAAATCTATAAGAATCAGTTGGATATTACACTGGGAAGTTTTTGTTGTCGATAAATAAATGAACAATAATTCGAAAACAGGATCAGCTAGGAATTTCGTGTTAACGATTTTTAAAGTTTAAAACGAAGAGGATTAAAATGCCATTAGCCGATTTTGTCACCATTTTATCACAACCTAAACTTGCTTGAAGAGGGGTGTGGTTTGTCTTAAATTTATAAATATCGAAAATAGAAATAGACTTAAGCGGACGTTAATACCGAAAACCGGTCGAAATTTTTTTTTTCTGTAATGTGTGATGCTTAGTCACAGACTAATACAGACTCGACATAAGTGACAGGTGTCAAAAAAGTATTCTTTAACCATATGGTTAATATTTTCAAATTATTCTAAGAATTAGGTTAGAAAGAGAAAACTGATATAACGCGCCATAAGAGAAATGGATGCCAGATCGGATTTTGTTGTTTCACTCACTCCTAAGTCGTAGAAAGTGTTGCCATGTTAGCGAAAACGGACTAAAAACCGCTGTGTTTTTTCCTAAAATCGCTTAGTTTTTCCCCATTTTTTCTTATAAAACTCTACTGTCGAGTCTGTATTTAGTCTGTGGCTTAGTTCTGACCAGTCGAAAACAAAGGGATGTGTTCTTCTACGAGTGAATATACAAACTCCGGAAATAGGTTGCTTATATCCACAGAACATTTCCCATGAAAGTATAGGTAGAAGAGAACTACTCAACCCACGTGGTAGAAATACTGTCGTCGGGTATTAGCATTTTTGCCATTTTCTCAACTCGATGTAGAATATCCAAGGAAGATTTTACCGCAGCAGCCTATATGTGGGAGATGTATTCCATTTTAGTTCGAATATAATTTGTGTAGATTTGCAGAAGATCAGATGGAGTGATCCGTTTTAGGAAGCCTAAATAATTGAGTGCTTCCATCAACACTTAAAGAACATGTGTATTTCAACGGAAATCTCATCGCATTTTTATACCTAGAACATCAAGAGCATAAAAGATGGCAGGGATAAACACTAATGGCGCTTATGGGTCACAGGGTACAACATTAGGTCTTACGATCATTAAAGTCCACTCGAATTGTATGACCACACTCAGAAATTTTAACCAGGTCCCGATTAAGAGCGACATTTAGTAGAATATCTTAGAGAATCGGGGTGGTTCAAGAAATAAAAAGTTTTTTGTATCAGAGGGGAATAGGAAAATGACAATTAAGGAAATCACAACGGACCTTATGGCTTCTGAGTAAGTTCACCAAATTGGCGGACGTCCATCCAAACTAACCTACACTACAGGAAATAAGCTTTAACACAAGTGCCCAAGCCACACTATATCAAACGCTTTTGATATGTCATATGGTGTATAGATTGCGTCCACCTTTCGGAAAGAGAAGTGGTCACTGACCATTGGTCAGGTACCCCGTTGATCGCCCTTTTCAGAAGCCATATTGTTTAAAAGTCGATTTGATTCCAAGTAGCTTACAAAATGGAAATTTATTATGCTCTCCATATGGAAATTTATTATGCTCTCCATAACTTCAGACAGCAATCGGATGGTAGTTATCCGGGTTAATGGCCACGCATTTCTTGGGAATTGGTTGCAATCTTCCAGCAATTCAGAAAATTATCTGAGCGGTATGCAAGGTCTAAAAGATTGAGCAACATAAGAGCTAGCGATGAAGAACAAATCTTGAGGACAAGATGTCCATGGCCGGGGGATTTATTCCCGTACACCTCTGAAAGGGTTTTTTAAACAGTCCGAGTCCAAACAAATATTTGAGAAGAAACACTATCAAAAACAGCTGGTGGTTGACAGCTATCGGAAGGTGAAAAATTACTATCGGTAGTCACAACTGAACTCGGTTGATTTGACTGGTTTTTATTTGAAACAACCATAGTATTTTGTTGATGACAAACGGATGTGCCCTACTAAATACATATGTGAGTAGTACGAACAAAAACATAGGTTTAGGGGCACCGGTTTGAAGAAGGGTAATACTACCACATTCTGCCGATGCTTTAACAAAATGGAAAATAATTGAATAAAAGAGAAGCAATGTAAACTCCGAAAGTCTAGCAGCGGTCTAATCCCTAAGAAACTGAAAACAGGATTTGCCCAAAACTGCCACACAGGATCTGGCCAAAACTTCCACACTTTTGACATTCGACTCATATGGACTGGTTTTCACGAAAGTGTTGGAATGTCTCTAGAAACTAGAGCAAACTAGGGGTTTGAAAAGATGAGAAGCCTTATTAGACGGCCTAATCTTAATCAAAAGTGCTCAGAAGCGCTGATTTCGCTTACAAGAGGAAACATTTCTGCGATGGTTTATCGGCCCGTTAATACCAGGCTCTGTCTGATTGGAAAATCGCTGAAATGAACAGTCAAATGACTTCTGCCGGAGTTGTATGGATATGGAGAAGTTAGTTGGAAGCTATAGAACACTTTTTTTGCTTTTGTCTGGCATTTTCTGGACAGAGACTGATTTCATTGGATTCTATGAAATTGCAAAACCTCACTGATTTTTTGTATGTATAAATAAAAAATCTTTAGTGTTGTATAAGAAGCCCAAAAAGACTGGGATTAGCTAAATAACGCCTACGCGTAGCTACGCAGAGGACACAGATTCATTTTGACAACCGGATTTCTCGCCAACCGTAGTAAAAAAGTTTTGATATAATGATATATAATTTGATACAATCATATTAAATTATATATGGCTTTTTATATGTTCATATCTAATTTTTTCTAAGATTTACTGCGGCTCCATTTTCTTATCTGAGGTTATACATAAATATATCTGACTTTATGTAATTATATAAATCTATATTAATTTATATAAAATAAGATCAAGTGGATTTAATTGGATGTGACCAAAATTCGGATCTAATTGTAACATTTTTTATATTTGTGCATCTAAAATAATACAATAAGATCAATATCTGATCCAAATTGATGCAGCCAATTTTCACATCAAATTAGATCTTAAAATTTTTTTTTTTTACTCGGAACTGAATATTTTAGATGGAATTACCGAAAAATTTAGTTGTGGCGACATAAAATCAGTTAATAAAATTGAATTTCGGTTAGAACAATTAATTTGGATTGTCTCTGAAATAAATTGGCTGGAACTACCGAAGAATTTGATAGCTGTGACCGAATTATTCAGTTAGCAAGTAATACGGTTGTTACAACACAGAAACAAATTAACTTCCAAATGAATTTTTCAGTTGTATCAAGTCACAAATCGGTTCTTGCTACTAAATTTCGCTGTGGCAAACAAATTTTGTAGTTGTTTCTATTAAAAGTTGTTCTAACAAAATTCAGTTGTAACTACCGAAATTCAGCTGTTACAACCTTAATATAAATGCATCCAACGAATTTTCGTGGCAACAACTTTTAGAAAATTTCTTTTCTGTGTGAATGAATCTGTTTTCTTTGTGAGGTCGGTTGTGACAATGGTGTCACAACCGATATCAGTGTCTATCGCTTGTTAAAACTTACTGTTCACTTGGTTTAATTTCTTCATTATCCTTAAACCATTGGATAACCGGCAAAGGACTGCCATCTACTACACATTGCAAGCACAAAGGTTGTTTCTCAATAACTTCTTGGGTGGGTTCCAAATTCTTAATAAATGTGGGAGCCAAAGCTTGCAAGGTAAGCTTGAAGGGTGCCTCAGTTTTGCCAATATCATTGGTAGCTACAGCAGCATACTGAAAAGAAAATTATGATATTTTTAAAGGACATAAAAAGAAGTTAAAAATTTTCATCATACCTTGGCAATATCGGATAAACGGAAATGTAAAACTTCCAATTCACTAGCAATTTGATCATTTCCTACAACATTGTGTACGACACGATAAATGGGTTCACCAGTAGCCTTATCGGTGGCATTAACATCAATGGGTTTACCATCCTTAAGCCATTCAATTTTGGGCAAGGGTACACCATGCACCAATACTCTTGTCAAAGCAGAATGATAATCATGTACAATTTGATCTTCGGGGGGTGTAATGAAGGTGGGTTTCTCAACTGTAAAAGAAATTCGAATTCAAGTGAATATTTTTTTTGCAACGAAAGATCTACATATGTCATAATATTAACGAAATTTTATGAAGTGTTCATCATTTCATTAGAATTATCAAAAACTTACCATGAACATTAAGTTTAAAGTCTTGAGTAGTAGTGCCTTCACTATTGACTGCCGTCAAAGTGTAGCTACCACCATCTGCGGCTGCAGCAGTTTGGAATACCAATCTATATTTATCAGCATCTACATCGGCAATAACTTCACAATTTTCATTATTGCATAGATTTTCATTGCCACGGCTCCAGGTGACCTTTGGTTTGGGATTAGCTTGGACAACAACGTCAAAGCAAACAGTTTGACCAGGCATACAACCTTGATCCTTAAGACCAATAATTTCGGGCTTAGACAAAACATCAGCAAAGCAACTGGTCGAAAGTTGACCATATTTATTTTCAAGTTGTAACTCATAACGGCCATTGTCAGCATGGACAGCTAAAAATGTGAAGAAAATGTTAAACAAAATCTTTTGAGACTATAAAATCAAATTTTTGAAACTTACTTTGATCAATATTCAAAGTACAGGTATATTCCACCAAACCATGTTCCAAATCCTTTTTGACCACACTCAATTTAACATGATCATTACTTTGTATGGGTTTACCATCCTTAAGCCAAACCATTTTAGGTTCAGGATCAGCAGTGAATACCACCGGTAAGGACAAAGGTTTACCCTTGTAAGTGCTGATATCAGAAAGACCCTTTTTCAGTAGAGGTTTACGATATTCAGCCACACCTTGGGAGAAATCAAAATAAAAATTCGTTATTCCCTTCCTTGATTTAAAATATTCTCTTCCAACTTACCCGACAATGACAAAACACCTTGATGTGTTTTTTCACCACACTTATTTTTAATGACCACCTTATAGTTACCAGCATCTTCCAATTTCAGAGACTTCTTCTCCAAACGATATTTATCACCTTCCACAATTATAGCTGTATTGGCATCTGGTTTAATTTCCTTACCATCCTTATACCAAATAGCTTCTGGTTTTGGTATACCATGAGCAATAACTTCATATTTCAAAGGCACCGATTCAAAGCTATGCTTCTCAAAGATATCCACATGATCAATTTCAGGTTTAGCTAGATATTACAACATATTAAAGACCTTTTCTTAAGTGATAACGAGTTCAATTAACTTACTCAACACATTAACTTCACACTTGGAAACAGTTTCACCCACAAGATTTTTAGCTCTTACTTCGTAGGTACCGCTGTCGGCGGGCTTGCACAAGTTCAAAGTCATACTGTACTCCTCATAGCGTTTGGAATCATGATGAATTTTCAAGCGAGCATCAGCACTACATTCTTGACCATTTTTATACCATTTGACAGTGGCTTCAGGTTCTGAATAGATTTCAGTTTCCAAGGTTAAGGTAGTACTTTCTTCTAACTCAATATTTTTCAATTGTTTCTTGATCTTAGGTTTGCCTATTAGGGGGAGAAGTTGATTAATTAGAAAAAGAAGTTAATACGCAACAACGAAATCCGCCAACACCAAACTTCCTCTGTTACATAGCTAACTGATCCTAACAGATTTTTTTTCTCTTGACTCTTATAACGAAATTCGTACTCCCCGGCATCAAAATATATGAAATAAATTGATTGTAACCTCCTGAAATCTGGGACTCTGCGAACTCTGTTTTGACAAATAATGCAATCTCCACTGGAAATGGAGCTACGTAGAGGTTAAAGAGTGTATTCTAAGTGCCCTGAAATAAGGGACTAATTGGTCCACAACTTCCGGATACATGTTGTATGTTCCGAGCAGAGGTACCCGCTATTGGTAACACTGAGTAAAAAAATAATGGAAAGAAAGTTTACATCTTAGCGCCATAAACATATTCGTGAATAGTCCGTTTAAATCGGAATGAATAAAGTGGGGTTGCTGGGAACAAAGGAATGGCTCTCAGTCAGTGAAGAAACATGTAGACCCTGAAATCTTAGTCGCTTCAGTAAATATCACAACCGATAGGTGGAATGAACTTCTTGAAGCATCACAACCGATAGGTGGAAGAAACTTCTTGAAGCATCACAACCGAAAGGTGGAAGAAACTTCTTGAAGCATCGACAAGTTTTTTTTTCAGTCCGCCCAGAGTCGTCAAAAGTCTGCCTTCTTTGAGGTATTGTTTCGTTCATAAGTTTTGTCTGATATTGTAAGCAGCTTCACTGTATCTACAGTCCGTTCGATCTCTGGTTCGCAAGATCCGTTGGGTTAAAGTGTTAAAGTGCAACTGACTCACGAGAAGAAACAATATCAGGTGAGTCGTGTATAATAACTTGGAATAAAGTTTAGTAGCTCACGAGGGTAAACAATATCAGGAGAGTCGGGTTAAATCTGATTTACCCGGTTTCTAACTACAAGTAACTCACGAGAAGAAACACTAGCAGGGGAGTTGGATTCTAAATACGATTAGTATGAATCTAGGTATCTCACGAGAGGAAACAATATCAGGTGATTTGGATTTAATCGGATCAGGTTCTAACTACGAATGGTGGTTACTCACGTGAAAAAATATTAGTTGAGTCGGGTTATTACTACGATTAGTATAAATCTAAGTAACTCACGAGAAGAAACAATATCAGATTAGTCGGATTAAATCGGATTAAGCTTCGAGTAACTCAATAAGAAACACCAGCAGTTGAGAAGGTTTCTAAAAACGATTAGTATATGTAATTCACGAGGAGAATCGGGTTCAAACTACAATTAATATAAATCTAAGTAACTCACGAGAGGAAACGATCAGGTGAGTCGGATTCTAAATACGATTAGTATAATTCCAAGTAATTCAGTATTGAGAAATAATATCAGACGGGTCAGGTTTCCACTAGGATACTTAAAATATAAGAAACCCACGAGGGAAACAATATCAGGTGAATTGGATTCTAACTACTATGCGTCGTAATATAAGACTAAATACACCCATGACAGATAGTGGAGTCCACATGCTTTAATTTAAAAATTAAAGATCATTCCACTGATTTGAAACCATTTGGGGGATGGGTATAATGATCTTCCCGAAAAACTGGAATTTCAAAAAATCATTTGAGTGGAGTTTTTTTAATGTAGAGAATGAAGCGGTATCACACTTCTTTTGCTCATGTAAAGAAAGTGCCCACTGCAGGGTCAATTGGTCAATTATTATTAATTGATGACTCTTTCTCGGGGGAATCCATTATGATTACGAAGAACTACACAAGAGAATTTGGTTTTCAAGTCTCCCATGACAGATGGTAACTTCCACATGCTACAATTTGCAAATAGAAGATAATTCCACTGATTCAGGAACACTTGAAAGTTGGTGTAGTCCTCGAAATACTGGAATTTCGAAAAATTATTAATTTGGAGTTTGTTTTTTTTACCGTAGAGAATGTTATTAGAAAGTCGCCGAAATACTGGAATTTCACAAAATTATTAGTTCTTTCCCGAAATACTCGCATTTCCCAAAATTATTAGTGTGGAGTTTTTTTAACGTAGAGAAAGAAGCGGCATCACACTTCCTTTAGTCATGTTTAGCAGTCGCCCACTGCAGGGCCAAACATTTGGATTTTTGAGCTGTAATTTCAAACAGTCTTCTCGGTGCCTTATTTTGGTCGTGATAGCTATTTCAAAAAACAGACGGACATCGCTGGATCGTATAAAATTGCAACAAGGATCACAAATTTATTGTGCCATAGACAAATATTTCGATAAATTACGAATGGAACGACAGTCTTTAATATACCCTTTGCCACAATTGGTCATTAATGACTCTTTTTTGGGTGGGATCGAAATCATCTAAATGGTGACGTCCACATGCTCAAACATTTTTTTAAGCTATCCTTACTTTTTTTGCATAACATTTAAACCAATATGGCTGAAATTCAATACCAAACTTCTTGAAGCAGAGACAAGTATCTAAAATATAGAAACAATATTCTCTTTGATTTATTTTGTTCATGGTCGCTATTTCAAAAGACAGACGGTCATCACTAGATCGAATTTAAATCGATCAAGGATCACGATTATAACATTATTGGATCACAGACTAATATTTCGATGAATTACGAATGGAACGACAGTATTTTAATATATTCTCTACAACTAATTGTCATCAATTTATAGCTCTTTTTCGGGTGGGATCGATCATGATTATAGTGGAGTCTCTATAATTTGAAAATAAAAGATAATTCCACTGATTCGAAGCCATTTAATGATAGGGTAAATGACTTTCGCCGAAATACTTGAATTTCTTAAAACTATTAATGTGGAGATTTTTTTAAATAAAGGAAGAAGGGTCATCATACTTCGTTTGGTCTGGTTTAGCAGGCGCCCACTGCAGGGTCAATCATTTTGATTTGCTTAAACTGAATAACTCACATTTTAAAAAATTTGTAATCTGTTTTTGGTAATTCTCCCTCCATCTAACCCATTGATTTCCCCCAATTCATACTTACATTGTACAGTAACAATACATTCACTTTGTATTTTTCCATAATCATTCATGATAACAGCACTGTAAGTGCCCTGCAAGGCCACAGCAACTTCCTTCATAATCAATTTATAATCATTACCCTCTTCTTGACGTCTAAATTCATTACGTTTCTCATCGATTTCAATGCCATCAATATACCATTTGACACTTGGTTTTGGATAAGCATCGATAGCAATATTTAGCATACAATTAGTATCACCCTCGGTAACAATGATGTTCTTCAAATTCTTGGTTATCTCGGGAGTACATTTAATTAGCAAATTAGTCTTGCTAGTAGCGGTGCCATGTTCATTTGTAGCCTTAACCGAATATTCACCAGCATCTACTCTCGAAATTCCGGTAATCTTTAAAGTATAAGCATTGCCATCTTGTGACACTGAGTACTTGGTATTCTTCAAATTAATCTCCTTGCCTTCTTGATACCAGATAAGTGTTGCTTCTGGGAATGCATCAATTCTGCAAGTCATTATAACAGT
Organism: Pegoplata infirma; assembly: GCA_963921195.1. Taxonomy (NCBI): domain Eukaryota; kingdom Metazoa; phylum Arthropoda; class Insecta; order Diptera; family Anthomyiidae; genus Pegoplata; species Pegoplata infirma. The sequence continues at coordinate 12,480,773 of OY992538.1, read as the reverse complement.
TTCCTTTTCACCATGTACATACTCCTCTTCGAGTGTCTTAACAAACACCGGTTTCGAGTGAACCGTACAATTCCAATATTCTGAGGTCTGACTCAAGTCATTGGTCGCCCTCAAAGAGAAATTACCAGTTTGTGATAGTTTAATATCAATAATTTCAATTTGTATTTTCTCCGTACTTTTGCCAATTGATACTTCTGAGATCTTAACATATTTCTCAGCCGTAATGTCTTTGCCGTTGTTGGTCAAATTCAAAATTGGTTTGGGATAGCCTTCAACCTCCACCTCAATCTTGACAGTTTCACTTACATGGCAAGTGATGTCTTTGACTTTTTTGATTTTAGGTGGAGCTTTTACTACCAAACTAATTTCTGAAGTGTCCTCACCCAATTCATTCATAGCATGAATGGTATAAATGCCAGCATCATCTGTGGTGGCATTTTTAATTAACAAAGACATGGTCTCACCATCTTCATACAAAAACTTATGCCTTTCATCAACCTGGATAATTTCTCCCTCATGTTTGACTTGCACGGCCGGCTTGGGGAAACCTTTGCATTGCAACTCCAAAATGGCGGTACCACCAACATGGGTATTAGCTTCACGATGTTCAATTATTAAGGTGGGTTTTTCAGGTTCTCTATTTAAAGTTTGTATAGAACCCTGTACCGAAAGTTCAGCACTGCAAGAGATATTACCGGTAGTAGTTTGAGCAACACAAGTATAAATGCCAGCATCTTCTGGTTTAACATGTTGAAAGACTAAAGCCAATGAATCTTCATCTTCACCGAACAATACCTTAAAACGTTCTTCTGGATCAAATTCGGCACCATTACGTTTCCAAGTGAATACCGGTTTTTCACCGGGTGGTAAAATTTGACCAGCCAATGACCCAAAGGGATTTTTATCTTCTACCGTTGTAACGCTGGCCTCACAGAAAGCTTCGCCAAATTTATTGACCGCCTTACATTGATAGATACCAGCATCATCTTTGGTTACTTCATTGATTACCAATTCATAGTAACCCAAATAGTCTTTTTCACGTACAATATGACGTCTGGGATCAGAATCTAAAATTTCTTTATTATCTTTCATGCTGAAAAGGGAAAAATTAATAAGAGTTTCTTAATTTATTGGTATTGCTGATAAGCAGTTTACTTACAATTCAACTTTAGGTTTTGGATCACCCATTATCTTAATCAAGAAACGGAACATGGTATTCTCCAACATTTCAGCATCTTTAAGGCTAACCAAAAATATGGGAGCCACATTTGTTTTACTTTCATCATGTTCAGCGGCTATAAAAAAAATAAAACGGTAAGATTGTTAGAGTTAAGAAATTGTTGAGAACACCTCTCTAAAGAAGCGAAACTAAAATTTCTACCTCAAATAATGCTAAGAGAGCTAAGTTACTTGAGTAGCCCATGAAACTTCTTGCCCGATCTGGCTTATTAATAGCATAAAGATAATTTGCGAAAACATGTGTTTTTTAACGCAATGGAAACATAACAAAATAGGCAAATATCCTAATACCCTGTTCTCACGTGCAGCTTATTGCACCTTCTTTATTCTATTACAGTATATTGACAGAAAATGTTGCTAAAACGGTTTTTAGCTGTACTTGTGAACAGCGTACAAGCAACCGTCAAAAACACACAAAAATGACCCGACTTTCACCAATAGGTTAAGTACGCGTTTTTACCCTAAACATTTTTTGTCCCTTTCTTGAATGTTTATTCTACTAGGGGATCGATCCTACATGAAAAAATTTGAAATTTTTCAGTTTTTGGTTCAAAAGTACAAATTTATTCCCTTTGACTCCTTCTCGACCCCTTAGAATTAAAATTTTGAAAACAAATTTTTCAGAAATTTTTTTGATGGATGACCCTAGATTCAAAAAAGTAAGAAAAATTACTGAAGTACAATTTCTTTATCCCATTTTAGAATCAGAAATTATTAAAAGTTTTTCTCAGAATGTTTTGTTTCGGTAGAGGCTGCTACATTTTAAATAACAAGTTTTAATGACCATTATTTTAGGAGATAAAAAAAGTATTAAAGTTCACTTTTTACCCTCTTAGCATCCAAAGATTCCAAAAAGTACTTTTTGTCAGTATTTCTGGAACCATAATTTCAGGAGATAGAAAAAGTATCAAAGTACAATTTGTTACTCTATTAAAATCTAAAAGATTTTAAATTTCCAGTTTTTATGAACATTATTTCAGGAGATAGAAAAAGTACCAATGGATATTACTTTTACAATATTTGCCCCCTTAGAATCGGAATTTTCAAAAGGTACTTTTTTCAGAACGGTTCTAGATTCAAAATCTAAGAGTGTACCCCATTTTACCCTCTTAGATTCAGTAGTTTCTAAAAGTCTTTTTAAGAATTGGTTGTCTCGTTGGGGGATACTAACTACAATTCAAAATTCCTATTTTAATGGCCATTATTTCAGGAGATCGGCAAAGTACAAAAGTTAAAACTTTTTCTAAAAAGTACATTTTGTCAGTGTATTTTTATATTTATTTATTCAGGAGATCGACAAAGTACAAAAATTACAACTTGTTCTAAAAAGTACTTTTTGTAATTTTTTTCTGAATGATTATTTATACGTTTCACATTTCAAATTTCTAGAACCATTATTTCAAGAGACAGAAAAGTACTAAAGTTACATTTTTTAACCTTTTTTATCCCATTAAAATTCAAATTTCAAACTTTCAGTTTCTATGACCGTTACTTTAAGAGATAGAAAAAGTACCAAAGTAAAGAACTTTAACGTTTTTTGTCCCCTTAGAATCGGAATTTCCAAAAAGTAATTTTTCAGAATGTTTTTGCAGGATCCAAGATTTAACATATTAGGAAAGAAAAAAAAGTACCAAGATAAAATTGTTTCCCCCCTTTTACCCTCATAGAATCATAAATTCCTTAAAGTCATTTTCAGACTATCTTGATTCAATAGAGGATACTATATTTCTAAATTCAAGTTTTAATGGACAATATTTCAGGAAATCAAAAAAAATACCAAAGTTAAATTTTTTACCCTCTTAGCAACGAAACTTTCTTAAAAGTCTTTCTGTCGGTATTTATCTGCTGGATGATCAATGATCATTTATTCCAAATTTCAAGTTTCTAGAACCATTATTTCAGAGGATGAAAAAAGTACCAAAGCACAATTTTTGACCTCATTTTACCCCATGAAAATCTAAATTTCCAAAAGGTGTTTTTTTTTGCCGGAGTATCCCACATTTCAAATTTCCGAAAGATAGAAAAAGTACCAAGTAAATTAATTCAACACATAAGGCACCGACACAATGTCGGAGTACTCTGTACTACAGAGTACCATCTCTAAAAATAGAGATACCATCATACAAAAATGTGTAAGTGCGAAAGAGAATTCGTAGAATAATTTGAAAATATTAACCATATGGTTAAATAATACTTTTTTGACACCTGTCACTTATGTCGAGTCTGTATTAGTCTGTGACTCCGTCATTGTGAATTCAGCTTTATTTTCACCTTACAATCGGAATTTCCAAAAAGTACTTGTTTGTACTTTAGGTTCAAACTATTAAGAAAGAAAAGGACCGAAATACAATTTTTTACCCCAGTAGAATCCCAAATTTCTTAAAAACTTTTTCAAAATTTTTTGTTTCGACTATTGCTATCGAAAAATTATCCAAAAAATGTGTGCCCTCTTAGAATCGAAATTTCCAAAAAGTACTTTTTTGGAATGTTTTTTCCGTTAGAGGATCACACATTCCAAATTTTAAGTTTCTAGAACCATTATTTCTGGAAATGAAAAAAGTGTCAAATTACACTTTTTACTCCTTTTAAACTCCTGAGGAACGGAACTTTCAAAAGGACATTTCCTATGTTCGAAATTTTTGGTTAATAGGACTATTTTTTCTGGTAGTATAAAAAAGTACCAAAGAATACTTATTTACTCCTTTTTACTTTTTTTTAAATTTCAAGTTTAAAGGACCATAAATATTGAAAATATAAAAAAGTACCATCCTTTTAACCCCATTAGAATCGGAATTTCCTAAAAGTGATTTTTTTTGGAAATTTTCTCTACATTACCGCCTCTTAGAATCGGAATTTCCAAGAAGTACTTTTTTGAATTTTTTTTCCGTTAGAGGATCACACATTCCAAATTTTAAGTTTCTAGAACGATTATTTCGGGAAATATAAAAAAAGTACCAAATTACACTTTTTATTCCTTTTAAACTCCTGAGGAACGGAATTTTCAAAAGGACCTTTTTTAATGTTTTTTTTTTTTCTTTGCCGGAGTATCTTACGTTCGCAGTTTTTGGTTTCTAGGACTGGAAGTATAAAAAAGTACCCAAGATTACTGTTTACTCCTTTTTACCCCTTTTTACTTCCTTACAATCGAAATTTCTAAAAATCCAGCCTTTGGTGATCTGTTTTCTGGGAAGTGAATCTACATTTCAAATTTCAAGTCAAAAGCTTTAGTAATTTGGGATTGACAATGACGATTTATTTCACCGCAGAATCCTTCATTCCAAATTTAAAGTTTTAAAGACAAATATAATTTGAAATATAAAAAAGTACCAAAAGTACAATTTTACCTTCTTAGAATTGGAATTTCCTAAAAGTACTTTTTTTTGGAAATTTTTCAACATTACCGCCTCTTAGAATCGGAATTTCCAAAAAGTACATTTTTGAAATGTTTTTTTTTCCACAAGAGAATCCACATTCCAAATTTTAAGTTTCTAGAACAGTGGTCGGCATCAATTGCACATGGATCCCGAACACATTCGGCTATTTACATGTATTCAACACAAATGTCAACAAAATTCACAACTAAGAGCATAAAAATACAACAACAAGCTGGTTGATATCGCTTTGTTTGAGAAATACACCAATACATGCATGTTTATTTTCATATACCAATGTATTCATATTCTCTCTTTCTGCCGACCACTGGAACCATTATTTCGGGAAATAAAAAACGAAGTACCAAGTAACTCTCTTTTACTATTTTTAAACTCCTTAGGATCGGATTTTTTAAAAGGACTTTTTTTTAATGTTTTCTTTTTCGCCGGAGGATCCTACTTTCCAAAGTTTTGGTTTTTAGGACCATTATTTCTGGAAGTTAAAAAAAGTACCAAAACACACTTCTAACAAGGGAAGTCTCCATAGTGTCACCGGCGGATCTTTATGGAATTGGTTTTATTTTGTAGAGCATAAAAAATAAAGGGACACGTATTTTTTTTTACCGGCCCAAATTCATATTTAGGGGGTAAAAAGGAGAGGGGAAGACAAGGCCATTTTTCAGTTTTTTCGTTTATCTCCTATATTATGCAAAGAAACCTAGTCATGTTACATACCAAATGAAAGGTCTTTGGAAAACCTATCTACGTGTGCTAAGAACATGTCCAAACATGCGCAACTATTCGTCATATTGAGTAAAATACCAAAATTTTAGGAGATTTTTGTTAATAAGTCGAAAAATATTACTTTTTTTTGTCCCGTTGTTAGCACCACGAGATAGGTATTTTTAATACCTTTAATTTGATACCACAAATGCCTATATGCATTTTGTTTAAATAGGCGTAAATCGTAAAAAACTGAAAAAGGTCAATTTCCCCCCATACAAATCGACCCCCCCCTAAAAATGAGTTTTGGCAGCTAAAAAAAATACATGTCGAATTAATTTTCGTTCTTAACAACATATCCAAATTTCATGAGGATTGGAGGGTGACACCAGGCAGACTTCCCTTGTAAGTCACTTTTTAATCCCTTCCAATCGGAATTTTAAAAAATCCAGCTTTTTTTAGTCTATTTTCTGGGAAATATATCTACAGTGCAAATTTCAAGTCAATAGCTTCTGTGATTTGGGCTGAGCGATGATAAATCAATCATTCACCCAACTCCAGTACCATTAGGGCACACTAGGCACGTGCCCAGGGCCCACGACCTAAGGGGCCCACAAATGCCAATTAATTCACTTATACGAAAATTGAGCAATATTTTGTTTTATCAGATGCTAAGACATTTTTCGTATTCAAAAAGTACAGATTCTGAGACGTTTTTCGCAAATAAAAAGTTTTAGATTCTAATACATGTTTCGTATAGAAAAGTCTCAGATTCTGAAACACGTTTCGTATAGAAAAAGTCTCAGACGTTTTTCGCAAATAAAATGTCTTAGATTCTAAATCTCAAATACTAAAACATTTTTCGTACAAAAATATTCTCAGATTCTAAAACATTTTTCGTAAAGAAATTGACACAGATTCAGAGACATTTTTCGTAAAGAAAAAATTCAGATTCTGAGACATTTTTCATATCGAAAAAGTTTCAGATTCTGATGCAGTCTCAGATTCTGAGATAGAAAAGGTCTCATTAAAACCAAATTGTTCTTCTAAAATATCTTAATTTTAATAAGTAAAGAAAAATGACCTCAAGCTAGAATATCCCTACTCAAAATATTTATTTTTTTTTGTCTGAAAACATACAACTTTTTTTCAAAGCGGACCCCCAAATTCTTGTGTTCGCAGGGCCCCGCCATACCTTAAAGTGGCCCTGCCCAACTCGGAGAGAATTTTATTCATTATAGTTATGAAAATGTTCATACAATCTGTGAAAAACTCATTAACAGTTTCAAGTTTCAGTAATTTAGGCTGGGCTAAGATGAAGTAGTCAGTCGCCCCACTCTTTTATAGAGGCACTGAAAGAATTTTACTCATCATAGTTATAAAAATGTTCATACAATCTATGAAAAAATTATTAGAAGTTTCAAGTCTCTAGCTTCAGTGATTGGGCTGGGCTATGATGAAAGTCAGTCACCCAACTCTTTTATATAAAAACCGAAAGAATTTTATTCATCATAGTTATGAAAATGTTTATACAATCTATAAAAAATCATGAAAACTGAGACAATTATATTATAAAATTAATGAAAAAACTTCATTGCATAATGAAAATATTCCTAGATATAATGAAAAAGTTGCATATGACGATAATTCATAAAATTAATGATTATTTTCATAAATAAAATTTTTTAATTAAAAAAATCATTGGCTCATTATGAACAATATTAGGATTGAGAGGAAAAGAGATGTAATCTTTCAGGCTAAAAAATAAAAAAAAAATACGATTATACTTACATTGACCTACCACCAACTGAGCGGTACAGGTAGTAACCTCAGCACCAGTAGTAGCCTTAGCAGTATAGGCGCCAGTATCGCGTTCACTGCAATTTTTAATATCCAAACGGAAAGAGTTCATTGCAGCTTCAGTTTGTGAGATACGATCAGCTAATGCGTCATCCAGGGGCTTATTATCTTTTAACCAAGTTACCAAACCGGGTTTTTCTTTATATTGTATTTCAAAGTGAGCGGGTTCACCAGCTAAAATAATTGTGATGAAAACAATTTCTCGATTATTAACAAAACTTAACTAAAACCATGTTCTTGAGGTTACGACGTGAGATTAATATATTTAAAAATATTTTGGATTAACTAAAGTTGTTATTATTCGACCTTTCCAATTTAAATAAATAAAAATTCTTCGAGCTCGAAGCCACATTTTTCTTGTTAATAAATATACTTTTATTCCATTCTAATATTTTGATTCTGATGATGATTCTCAAAGAGAATCAAAATATTGGAATGGAATAAAAAAATATTTATTTACAAGAAAAAACTGGCCTCGAGCTCGAAGAATTTTTATTTATCTAATATTTTGGATTAATTTATTTAAATTATTTTTTTGCAAACCACTTACGTTGAACCTGCACACATCTGAGCATTTTCATAACGATAGGTTTATCTATCGATTTATGTGCACGGCCCTCCATCAAGGATGTGGTGGAGCGTGCTCCAAGTGTTCTAACGGATGCTATTGATTGACGGGAATAGGGACGATCTTCGAATTGACTGTCAGGACGTAGTAGGTTACTAGTGCTGCCAACTAAAACATTTCTTGGTGGTTTAAGTGCGTCTACATCAGCAATACTATCATAAGAGGTGCCTCTCGAGAAATCGCGTGCTCTACTGCCTAAATAGTATGTTTTTTTTTTTTTTTTTTGTAAAGGCAGCCGAACAAGCATTTTTCAGCACAGCACAGCAGCAGCAAAGCCAAGTAATATGATTTTGAGTTTGAATTTTTTTTCAGTGTTCAGTGATGATAGTGATAAACGTGATGATTGATAGTGACAGTGGTTGTGGTTCATGAATCATGACATGATTGTTTTGCATTTGTGTAATATTTTAAAAAAATATTTATATGGTGGATTTTTGTGAGAGGGGGAAGAATAAGAAGAAGAAAAGCTTAGTGTTAGATGTTTTGAAAATAAATATTTTACAACTAAACATTTTTTTTTTTTTTTTTTGTGGTAAAGAATTTTTGAAACAAACATACAGGTGTTTTTTTATACAACATAAATTTATTTTTATTTTAAAATTTTGAATAAAAATTTTTGAATTTAAAAAAAAATTTTTGGAATTTAAAAATATAAATTTTTCTATTTTTAAAATAAAATTTTGAGTTAAAAATATTGAATTTTTGAATTTAAAATTTTTTTTTAATACCGAAAGAAAATTTTTAAATTTCGAAAAAAAAATTTATTTCAAAATTTTTTTTTAATTCCATAAGAAATTCTTGAATTTAAATTTTTGATTATAGAAATATATATAAGAGTTTCAATATAAAATTTACGAGATTTTTGAATAAAACGAAATTTTGAATAGAAAAATAGATAGCACAGTTTTTTTAACTAACTACAGATAATGAATATTGGGACAGGAATGAATCAGGGTTTATGGTTTTGATCAGCTTGAATTACGGTATAAGCTAACATATTTTGTAAATAAATAATCGAGCTCGATTATTTATTTACAAAATATATTTAACAAAAGGTCGAAATAAAAATCTAAATATTAGGTATAAGCTAACTTTAAATAGACAGGAATGAATCAGGGAATGTGGTTTGGAACAGGTTGAACTACGGAACAAGCTAACATGGAAATCATTGGTTTTTTGAAAGCACAAATAGAAAAAAACATAGACCACAAGGAGGGTAACATATAATAGGGAGTTTTGAAAGCTTAATTTTGGCAAAGCAACACTTTTATTGATAAAGATTTAAAAAAAATTAAAAAATCCGTAGATTCGATAAATTGTTTGTACACACGAGAGAGAAAAATGCAAAATTTTGTACACACTCAGAGAGAAAGCTTCTTCAATATGATAAAATGAAAGTTTCCTACACTCAAAAAAAACCTTGTCAAATTTCTAGAAAAGTCTCGTAATCCCATTTTACCAATATTTGGCAGTTTTTTAACAAATAATTTTCGATCAAAGTTTACATTTTTTGTAATTTTACAGTTTTTCTTGTTATTTTACAAATTTCCAAGATACAAAAAAAAATTGTAAATTTACGAGAATTCCTTGTAAGTTTTATTTCGTTTCGAAAAATGCTGCATTATTATCTCAAAAATTACATTTTTTGAGTTATGACACTATACTAGTAAATGAGCGATAAAATGTTTGACCCATTCGTTATCAATAGATATTATTCTTATATGTATGGACCAATTCATGGAAAGCTCTATCCTTCTTATATCCAAAAGATTCAAAAATTTTAAATCGGTTCAAAAGTTTCTGAATTACACTTGTTTTAGTGGGAAAAGCCACAAAAATCGTATTTTGACAATAACTCTAAAATTTGAGGGTGTCTGGCAAGTTAAGTGGGCATTTTTGTGATCTACATTAGAAATATTTTTTTACTGTAGCACATTGTAATTATATAAGAATCAAAATTCACAAAAACTACTTTTTCAGAATGTTTTTTAATTTTTACCTAGATTCTAATTTGCAAGTTTATAAGTTTATTATTTTAGGAAATCGAAAAAATAACCACTGTCAAATTTGTTACTCCTTTTTTTTACTTTATTAGAATCAGAAATTTCTAAAGTTCTTTTTTCAGAATGTTTTATTTTGATGGCGAATCCAATAATTTAAAAATCAAGTTTTTATGACCATTATTTCAGGAGATCGAAAAAGTACTAAAGTACCTTTTTTGACACTCTTAGCATCAAAACTTTCTATAAATTTCTTTAGTCAGAAAGATTTTTTCGCTTGATGATTCTACACTGAAAAAAAAGACATAACTAAAATTAAGGAAAAAATGTCTTTGAAAATTGATCATGAATTTTCCTAAAATTTAGTTAAATTTAACTTAAAAATGAGAAATTTTCTTAACTATGAGGAAAAAATTTTAGTTCATTTACTTATAATTAGTTCATAGTTTTCTTTAAATGGATTTTTTTAATATTAGGAAAAAAATTCTTACTGCCAAAGAAATTTTCCACAAATCTAAGAATCGTATCTTTATTTTTGAGACATATTTCTTAAAAAACAATTTAGTTCAAGTTTGGTTAAAATTTACTAAAAAAAAACATCATCGTATTTCTCTTCTTTGAATTGAGGAAGTGTACTTCTTAGAATTTAGTTAATGACTTCTGAGAATTTAATAAATAACTTAGAATTTAGTTAAAAATTCAAAATGGCGATATCTCGAAAACTAAGCGAGATAGAGCGAAACGGATGGAATTTTTAAAAGAAAGACTACAAAGAAAAATATGGAATAGCCTAGCTCTGCATATCTGTCGGGGTCTCAAGACCCTAATTTTAGATCTAAAATTTTAAATTCCCGAGATTTTATATATGCACATATCTCGGTAAATACTGCAAACACGAGAAAAGGTCAAACGGCATTTTTGTAGCTCTTGACTCGTAGAACAGTTCCGCAAAATACCCGAAAGCCATCCGATTAATAGTTTTCGAGTTATCCGGTTTTTAAGATTCTCAAGACCCTATCAGGCCCCTTATTACCGTATCTCAAAAACTAAGCAAGTTAGAGCGAAACGGACACAAGTTTTGGTTCAAAATCTATGGGGACCCTTAAAGGACCCAACGGGGTCTCGAGTTAAACGGGGTCCGAAACCATGGGTACAGGGTCTAGACCCAATCTATTTCTAAAATGTGAAGTATAATTTTTCCCATTTTCTAGTTAAAATTGGCTTAAAATTAAATAACTTTGTTTCCTTATTTTTGGGCAAATTATGAACTAAAACTAAGAAAAAAATCTTTGGAGCCAAACCATTCCCTCTTTTTCTTAAAATTGAGTTAATTTTCCCAGATTTTAGTTCACTTGTCTTTTGAGTGTAGATTCCACATTTTAAGTCTCTAGAATCACCCATGTAAAAACTTATTAGATCTGGCTGATCCCTACATCTAATTTTATCAATTGCATCTGATCAGATCTATTAGATTCAAGATGAGTCCCCAATTTCGAGATTAAAGAAGATCAGTAATTGGAAACAAATTTTGGATACAAAAGATCTGATCAGATAAAATTTATATCATGAGATCTTAATAGATCACATCATGTTTATTTCCTTTTAACACGGGCTTTATTACAGGAGATAGAAAAAGAACCGAAACACAATTTGTTACTCTTTTAACATTTTTTATTTTTTAGAATTTTTTTCGGTTGGAGGATCCCACATTACAAATTTCCAGTTTCTATGACCATTTTTTTGGAATATAAAAAAATTAGGATCCAATTTTCTGAAGAACCGTTATTTCTGGAAACAGAGAAAAGTCTCAAAGTACACTTTTTTGCCTCTTTTACCCCCTTAAGCTAAGTACTCTGTTTTTTGCGGTGAAAATTTCACTTCAACTTTAAACGCCTCAAATCGCAATAAAACAATGAAAAATAAACAACTTTTGACAATTATAAGAAAGAAACGATAATAACAAAACTGAAATGCCACTTTTTCACGGCAATTTAAATTGTCTTGTATAATAAAAATGCGTGAAAACTTTTTTTACACTTTCCCTCGCGTTGCCAAATTTTATTTTTTTTATATGGAGTTTGACAGATTTTTTCCCGTGAAATCGAACAGAGTACTATGCTTTAGAATCGGAATTTCAAATTTTCAAATTTTACATTTCAAATTTAATGTCTTCAGCTTCAAACGCTTAGAATGGGCTATGAAGATATAATATGATATGACAAAAAAAAAGTACCAAAAAACAAATTTCAAAAAGTACTTTATGCCGAATATATTTTTTTTTTCCGGGAGGATCCAATTTTCTGGAGGATCGTTATTTCTGAAAAAATACACTTTTTAATCCTTTTTACCCCTTTAGAATCGAAATATCTAATTGCCAAAAAAGTATCGTGGGGTGAATATACATTCCAAATTTGAAGTCCTGAGCTTCAGAGGTTTCCGAAATCATTAAAAGTACCAAAGTTCACTTTTTGCCCCTTTTTACTTCTTTGGAATCGGAAATTTCAATTTCCAAAAAAAAAAACGTCGGGTGAATCAGTCTGTCAGTCAACTCTTTCTTATTTTTGAAATTCAAACTAGATGAGAAAAAACAATTAAGAAAATCATAAAAAGCTCTCTCTCTCTCTTGTGAAAAAAGAAAGCTTTTTTCTAAAATTTCAAAATTTCATGAAGTCCTCATTAAATTGACTATTTTTAAAAGTTCACCTCTAAAAACTATTCCACAAATGCAAAAAATTAAATTAACTTGGTTCTTAATTTCCAAATTTTTCTAGTACGCAACATTTTTTTGAGATCTCATTAAAAAACCATAATTTGGTACATTTTGAATGTCCCGGCTAGACAATTTCTAACTTTCTATAAAAAAAAATTGCATTTTTTTCTCTCAGTGTTTATACAGTACATTTTGAAACCTTCTTTTTAACAAACAAACAAACATGTTTTAGGGGGATTAGGACACATTTAAAATCTTACGTAGACTGTACCAACACTTAGCACTCGGTTAGCAACCAGTTAGACACTCGACATTAAACAACACATTTATTTTATTTATTTTTTGTTATCTTACTGTCATAACGTCTTCTGGAGGCCACTGATAAATGATCCTCAGTTCGTGCAACACTATGTTCTCTTACTTCCGAATGAAGATCACCAAAATATGATTCCGAATAATCATCCTCCACATCACTTAATCTTGAAGGTTCTTCAACAATTTCATATATGGGTCTCTTGTGCTTAATAGGCGGCGTAAAGATGTGCAGAAAATCTTTAGCCGTAGCTTTTTGCACTGTGTCCACAGCATATCTAGTAGAATCTTTCGATTTTAGTACGGACGACTTAATAGATCGAATTTTCTTTTTAGCCGTACGCAGAGAAGTATCGAAACTTTCCGTTTCGTAAATACCCTCCAAGAAATTTTGTGATTTCATTTCTAAAGCTTCATTGCGTACCACAACGCGTGGTATTAGGGTTATGGGAGGTGGGGGAGAGGGTGGTGTAGCTTTTACAATCAAAATTTCAATAGATGTTTCATATGAAATGCGTGGTAATGGCTGAAAGAAGCCAGGCATGCGCACAGAATGCGGGGGCAGGGGTGGAGGAGGTGGAGCTGCACCATCTCCAAAACCATCGCGTCCCATTTGTATGGTATAAAGGCGGTTATTCCATTGCGTAAGCGAAGCATTATCGGATATATTATAGACATTTTGTTGGCCACCACCGGATCCACCTGGATTTTGCTCACCACCGGCCGTTTGTCTTAATGACTCTTGATAGCCAGCTATGTCTTTAAGCTCTATGGGTTTGTGTATTCTGGGTATAATATCTTGTGTAACTGTGATTTGTGGAAGTGGCAATGGTTCAGGCGTTAAAGCAGTGGGAGTTTTAAAAGGCTTTGCAATCTTACCAAGATCTTCGTTGTTAGAAGACGACGTTGGTGGTTGTGGTAAAGTTTCAGTAGCTGTAGTGGTAGTAGTCGTTTTTGAAATTTCTTCAAGTTGTTCTACTTTGGAAGTTGCAATCGATTGTTCTACTTTCGATTGAGATTCCTCCACAATTGGTTTGGGAGATTCTCTGGAAGTTTTAGGTGATTCTCTTGTAGGCTTAGGAGAATCTCTTTTAGGTTTGGGTGATTCTCTAGAAGACTCTTTAGGAGGCTTCGGTGATTCTCTAGAAGGCTCTTTAGTAAGCTTAGGTGATTCTCTGGCCGATTTTGGAGATTCTCTTTTAGGTTCAGGTGTTTGTTTTCTAGGAGGTTCTTGTTTAGGTTCTACTGTCTTAGCAGATGCTTCTACAGTTTTCTGTTGTACAGATTCCTTGTTTGCAACTTGTGTATCTTGCGAAGCAGAAACATTAGTAACTCTTTGAGCTTCAATTATATTATCATTCTTTACTACAACTCTTTCTTGTTGTTCTACAGTTTGGGATTTTGTGGTAGTTTTTTGTTCTATACCACCTTCGGATCTTTGTGACACCTTGGATATGGTTTCCGATCTTTGTTGTATTTCTGATTGCTGTGTTGACTCGTAGGAAGAATTTACGGACTTTTGTACTGTCTGATAACTTTCGACTTTAGTTTTATTAAAACGATCTATAGATTCTTGCTCTAAACGCAATAAATCTTGATATTCTGCCTGATAACGTTCTTTTTCTTCTTTTGTTAGGAAATAATCCTTAGCAACATCTGAGGCCTTGACGCCACTCTCTGGATTATAGGCTTCGGCTTTTTGCGGTAAACCCAAAGTATTATCTAGCAATATTTGAGAAGAATCTATACGTAAATCATCGGCTTTATGCTCTTGCAAGGTTACTTCTTTATCGATATGAGTACAGATTTCGGTATACCACTTTCGTATTAAATCATTATGTTCGTTATGGGGTTTCAAACTAATCGGCAGGTTTTGGGCATCCTTGGCATTAGGTTTAGCTAAGAATTTTATAAGATTATTGGCGGTATCTTCTTCTACCAAACATTCGGGTATTTTTATAATCTCTTGCAGTACAAATATTGAACGTTTTTCACTAATTTTTCGTACTTTACAGATTAGAATGCGTGATTTGAATAGGAATAAATAACGTTCATGAGCCTTTCCCTCCTTATCAATAACAGTCCACCATTCGTGTAGCAGAAGACGTCCGATTTTACTGATATTACCACGATATCCCTCAATGCTATTCAAAAATGTATTATCATAGGCTCGGCTAGGAACACTAAGCATTAACTCTAAAGCCTTTTGGATATCTTTAATATTTTCTTTTAAGCTTAGTGAAAATTTAAGCAAATCCTGTGAAATAAAACAAAGTTTTTTTTTTGGTCGGAATTTGGCTTTTTCTTATGGTTTTTAATTTGGAAACATTAGAATTGTATTAAAAGCCATCTTTAGATGGTTTGGTTGTGGTGTGGTGGTGGTGATTGGTGAAGATGTTCGTTCTTAATAAGTTTAAGATTGATAAGTGTTTGGAGCTTTTAAAGTGATTTTGAGTTTTTTTAGTGTTTGTTGGTTTTGCATTTTTGCTTTTTTTTTTTTGGACAGTGTAAGAGTTATGAAGTGTTCTTGGGAGTGTTCTTGTTTAAAAAAACATTAGGGAATTTCATATAAATTTGTTAAAGTGTTTTAAGCTTTTAAGCAATTTAACTACTTTGTGTTTAGTATAAACAAACTAATTGTTTAATGTTTTAATCAAGTGATTTTTATTTTCAATTGTGCTTTTTAGGATTTCTCTTGAGGATTTTTTTTTTATTTATATATATTTTTTTTGGGTGTATAATTTTTTATATTCTAATGTATGAATATTTTGAGAATATTTTCTACCAAGTATGTTTGTTATATATATAGAGAGAGATATATTTATATGTTAAAATACTTTAGTTCCAAGGAGATAGAAAAAGTTTTATAATACTGAAGAGCTTAATAGAATTTTTATTATGGCTTTTTCGAAATTAACACTAACTCTTTCCTTTCTTATATCAATTTTGACTACCTCTTTCCGATTTTAGACTGAATTTCTGTCAAGCTTTTCTGAATTTTAACAACCTCTTTGCCCTCTTTAATTTATTTTTATTTTGAGCCATCACACAGTAGATGCCCCCCTTCTGATGCGTTGTGTTTGTATTAGGAAAATAGATTATGAGATGGAGTAGTTTTTATGCACACCTATTTTAAAGTTTTCCAGATCGTAGCTGACTGGGAAGACTTCTGTGGGTAGTAAATTTCACACACGACATGCTCGACTGAGCAATGAGTTTTCTCTGTAATGCGTTGTGCGATTCACTGGGCAGTCGGCAACAAACGAATGTTATCTCCTTGATTGACGAGTGTTACGAACGCACATTCGAGTCTCTCAGCAGAACACTAACCATGGTAATATCTGTAGAACAATGATGCACAACCCACGATGATCGAAAGAATCAATAGAGCTGGACACCCTACTGTCATTTTATATATGTTCTCAAGGCTCCTATAAGGAGCAGAGGCCCCAATGTAGTTGAGGTTTCAATAATGAGTGTGATTTAAGATGTGGTAGCTTACTAGGCTTCCGCATCCGATCCTTTTGCTTGGGCTGTCAGCAACCTCCATGCAGGCATTTGTGTAAAGTTTTTCAAATGTTATCTGCGTTGTTCTACTTCTTAAACGCCTGCTACAGGCCATCAGGATACTTTACAAAAGCTAAGTTTCAGAAATTCTTCCTAGTTACTTGAGACGTTTTTCGACCATTTAGATTACTTAGCCGCCTTCTCACTCTAGGTACCTGGTGTAGACCGGAGTTAGTAAGCTGCTTTGTCGGTAGCAAAGAAATCAAGAACTTTCAACATTTACCTGTCACAGTCCATTGATAGGCTTCAACGCCTTCTTTTGCACCAAGTCCAAATGGTTCAAAGTATACCTTAAAGCCCATGCCCAGATATAAGAGTTTTATGCCAACAATAGGCGGAAAAAATAGTAGGATGATCAGATGGAGTGAAATAATTCTTGCACCGTTTTGAGAATGCTTCTTTCGACACTTGCAAAACACACCCAGACCATCAGGAGTGTCTGTTTCATCAATAGTTATACCACCCATGGATACAGATGACGTTGATTCCACAGATTGTCTGTGGGTCAACATACAACATTGGGTCTTGCGAGCATAAAAATCGACCTTATTTTCCAGACACCACTCGGAGATCTATCTACAATCATGATTAAGTGTGTCATTCATATTCTTCAATCTATACAAAGCTTGGTCGACGATTAAAAGAAATTGAATGACAAATGCTGCTATCATCTACGTTTTTGGGATAATACAACCTTAAACGCGTTATTTGATAAATTACCCAAGCTTTTACTTTAAAAAACTTCCAATAACACTTTATAGGTTTTAATTAAACCAAAAACTGGCACAAGTTTTTTTTATATTTTTTGTGTGTAGGATTGAAAGTTTGAAGTAGGTTAAGAAAAATATAGAAAAGAGTAGGAGAAAGAACGGAACCTTGAGGTACCCCTGAATTAAGCTTAAACTCGTTGGATGAAACACCATTCAAAACAATACGTATAGTGGGGATTCTGAAAAGGCTCGATATAAATCGAGATGAGTCATCACCGACATGGTGTCGGCGACACCAAATGTAACAAGTTTTGATATGAGTGCACTATGCTACACACGATCATATTCTTTGGAAATATCCAGAGCAAAAACTTTACTTTCACGAAACTATTGTATGGATCGACTGCAACGTTCCATAAGGAACGCTAACACTCCTCCCGTAAAACAACTTCTACGAAATACATACTGTCGATCGCAAAAAATTGAATTGGAATCTAGATAATTCACAAGATAAAAATTCATCATGCTCTCCATAGCCTTTAATAGTGAAGAAGAAATTGCAATTGGGTGGAAATTGTCAAGGTTAGTGGCCTCACCGTTTTTAGGTGTATGCCGTGTCAGTGAATATTTTATCTTTCCGTATAAATATTGGAATAGACGAACTAACATTATTCTTTACCCTTTCAAAAAATTACCAAAGGTCTTGCCACAGTAGCAGCAAAGATATTATAGCAACCAGACAGTGATCGTACAGAAGTTTTTCGAGTCTGAGTACCCTGGGATATCAATAACTGGGGTTTTGTCGTTTCACCAATTATTGAACACGTTGTTTTTAGAAATGCTGTTATTTTGCACGTTGACATTTTCATTAAGAAAACAAAGATTCCAGTTGAAAAGTCAAAAAAATCATTTAGCTCAGCACAACCAGCGTTTTATCTTTCCCATTTCCTCTATCATCTTTTCTCATTCCTCTTTTCTCATTCCTCTTTCATCTTTCCCTGTTCCTCTTTTCTTTTTCTCCTTTCCTCTTTCCCTTTTTCTTTTTTCCTGTTTCCTCTTTTCTTTTTTCTCCTTTCTCTATCCTCTTTTCTCTTTTCTCTATCCACTTTTATCTTTCCTCCACTGTTGCCAACTATTTTTAAACAAAAACCTCTAAATTTCACTAAAAAAGCGCTAGAAACCGCCAAAAATAAATTTAGCGGGGAAAATTTAAAATTCTCCCGCTAAATTACGAAAAAAGCGCTGAAAACCGAAAAACTTGGCATTTTTGATTGAAAAAAAGAAAAAAACAACCCCCAAATTATTTTTTCTACGAAAATTGACTTTTCACTAAAAACGCGCAAGAAACCGCCGAAAAAAATTTAGCAGGAAAATATAAAATTCTCCCGCTAAGTTACAAAAAAGCGCTAAAAATCGGCAAATTTGGCGTTTTAGATTGAAAAAAAAATTGGAAAAAACCTAAAATTTTTCCCCGCTAAATCCAAACAAAAAGCGCTATATTTTCCCGCTAAAGCACCGTTCCCGCTAAATCCAAACAAAAAGCGCTAGATTTAGCGGGAAAACCTCCAACTTGGCAACAGTGCCTTCCTCTTTCTTTTTTTCTTGTTCCTCTTTCTCTTTCCTCTTTCCTTTTTCTCTTTTCTCTTTCCTCATTAAAAAATAAAACAACAATCAATTGAGCATTTCCGATTTGGGTCTTCAGAATTTTCCCAATTTTATAAGATTCGCTCTTTGATTGGAAGTTTTTGATTGGAAAAGGGTTTTTAATCATTTGAAAATGTGTAAATGTGGGCATATCTCGCTAACTGAGTCCGCTGAAATTGTTTCTGGGTCAATGTTTTATTAATTGCTTTATTTCAAAAATATTGATATAATTTATTTGAAAAAAATTTTATAATTTTAAATTATTAGTATTTTAAATTAAAATTTTTATTATAAAAAAGTATGGTTCTAAAATCTTTTTTACCTCCGTGGAACTATAGTATTTTTGTTTTTCTATATGTATTCAATATTACTTATTATAAAAATTTTAAAAAAATATGTATTTAACACAAACCTTTAATAAAAGTTGATAATCGTTAATTCGTTGTATGGGCAATTTCAAATGTTCACTTAAAGTTTTTTCGTCGTTAAATCTGCTCGAAATTTCCTGTAAAAAAAAAATAATTTTAAAAATTTAATTTGCTAATTCTCTTTTATCAAAAGAAAGTGTTTGATTTTCGTTTTCTTTTTGTGAATGATGCATGATAAATGAATTTTTATGACGTTTAAACAAAAAATCGCCCACATTTTGAGAAAAAAATTTATCTGCTGAATGACAATTTTTTATAGATGTTTATATTTAACATTGTTTACGATTTACTACACCCACAATTTGCAAAAAAAAAGCAAAAATATTGAATTTACTTTATGGAGAATACAGTTCTATTTTTAAAAGTTTTTCAAGAAAAAAGTGCAAAATAAATTAAACATTGCTAGTCATGTAATTATAGAAAAAAATAACGGAATAATATAAAAACAAAATTTTATTGAAATATTATTTTAGAAGTTTTAAACGGAAAATTTGATGAGAAATTAAACCAAATTTTTAATAAATTCTAGTGGAAGCTTATCTTCAAATTATTTAAAAAATTTGGAAAAAGAAATTAATAGTTTTTAAAATATTTTCGAAAACATTTTTACAGTCCCATTCCCTTCAACGTAGCGTTTTCTTTTCTGAAAAAATATTCGCACATTTTCTGAATGAAAGGTTTTTTTGAAAGGTTTTTTTTGCATCTTAAAAATTAAATTACCAATATTATAAAATTACCTAAATTATATGTTTTTGATTTTTTGTTGAATAACATATACTTTTAATTCCATAAAAAAAATTATATGAGTTTTGTAGCATACACGAAAGTAAATTCACTGGGGCTTGGCGGATATTTTCAGGGGGCATGACGAGCATGAGCGAGCGCACGCATATTATCCAGCCTGTTGCTCGTCGGAGGGGTGGGTTTTTCTCGGCCTTGGCCCTGCCAAATTCGCTACCATTAAATTTTATTTAATGCGTGCTTGTTATATGACTTCATATAGGGAAATCATAAAAGAGGAAATGAGAAAGAAAAATTAAAGAGAGAGGAACTTAACAAAGAAATTAGTATATGCAGAAGAAAAGGGTTCTGTAGATAAAATGGTTTTTCTACAGTTTCTGTTCGTTTCTGTAAAAAGTCATTTAAGAAAAAGGGCAGAAAAAGTGCAACATTTTTTTTTGAAAAGAAACGCCATATGTTTAACCATCCTCAGTTCAACATGTGATTATTAAAAAAAACTTTAACGTCCAGAAAATTATTACAGATATCACTACAACCATTTTTTCATTTCAACTAACATTTAATTTTGAGTTTAAAAATAATACACTCATACATGAAATATTCATAGTATGTAACAAATTTTAAAATTGACCATTATTAATTGCCAGTCATTGACTATATGTATAATTTATGAGTGCTTTTAAAAATTTTGTAATTTAAAAATATAATTATGTTGTGGTAGGTCGTGTAATATTTTGTAATAATTTATTATAATTATTTTTTTGGCAAAACCATTTGTACGCCCGAAAGAAAATTTATGGATAAATTATACATACAAAACTAAAAATAGGATTTGAATTTTTATAAACAATATTTTTAAACATAATTGAATAGTATTATAAAAGAATTCACGTTGCATAAAATTTTTAAATCATTTTATTAAAATATTTAATAAATTTTCTATAAGAGTCAGGAAATTATTTTTGTATTGAATATAAATTGTATTTTAAAAAAAGACAAGCGTTTTTCAATGAGTGTATAAAAAGCTTTAGAAAACAAATGTTGTGTTTGTCATCTCCAAACTCATTAAAAAGAGAGAGCTTTTATTTAAATGTTTATATTTTGACGAATTAGAGATATCTCACAATTATCACGTCAATCGACAAGCGCAAGAAAAACGAATATTATGACGAATAATCTCACTAACAAGGGAAGTCTCTCTTCCGATACTCTCTAATCTTTATTAAAATTTTGGTACATTGTTTATGAAAAAAAAAAAATATATGGAACTTATTTTTAGGAGGGTCGATTTTTATGGGAAGAAATGGACGAAATGATCGATTCTAAAGCGATCTAGCGATGTTGCGTTTAACTTTGGAAAGTAGTTTCAGTTAAAACCAAAAGCTCTGACCAGGGGAAAAAGTTCCTCTTGAAAACATATAACAACCTCTAAAACACTCATTATACCCTTAGAATAACTTTTTGAGTCGATTTAGCGATGTCCGTCCGTCCGTCTGTCCATGTAAACGGTTTAGGCACGATACAGTTAGCAATTTTCAATCAAATTTCAACCGATATGGCCGATAATCCGAGACACCCCAACCTTAAAACCGTCTCTTTAATATATATTTTAAGTTTTAGACAAGTCATAATAGTTGACATACTTTCCATGTAAGAAATAACTTGGGGACCCATTTTCCAGAAAACTCTGTTGTAGGGTATCATATGATCGGTCTTGACCGACTTGTTTTCTAACAGTTTTTGTTTGTGCTTTTATTAAATGGGATTGAGAATTATATTATTTTCGTCTTTGATACTTTTTTATATTTCCAGAAATAATGGTGAAATGGAACTGGGAACGAAATGGGATAGAACAGGGATAGAAATGAACTGGAACTAAAAACAAAATCCACTGTTTTCTTATCACACAAAATATTTTCATTTCAAATTTGATTTTCACTTAAAATTTTTTGTTCCATTAAAATTTTTTTTTCGCAAAATTTCCTATTTTATATTCGAAAAGAAATGAAAACTACGAGTACACAGAAGAAAAATGAAACAAGGAATAAATGGAATAGAACGGGAACGAAATTGCATTTTTTCACTCAAAATATTTTCCACTAATTTTTGTTTTCATTCCAAATTTGTTATTAGCTCAATTTTTGTATACCCTCCGCTCTAGTGATAAAGGGTATATAAGTTTGTCATTCTGTTTGTAACACCTCGAAATATTGATCTAGGAACCCATAAAGTATATATATTCATGATCCTCGATCGATTTAAAGACGATCTAGCGATGTCCGTCCGTCCGTCTGTCTGTCTGTTGAAAACTTGCTAACTTTTGAAAGACTTTACGGAGGCTAATGAAGTTTGTCTTTTGTATATTGGACATCTGGTCAAGTTGTTATTGCAATCCAGCGAAATCGATCCAGTGGTTCAATAGTTATAAGCAAAATAGTGAATTTCGGCAAGGGTTTTTCACGAGCTTACGAGATAAAAAACAAGGTAACTTTTGAAAGACAATCTTGAGAGTGCTGAAGTGTGGCATACATATTTATCCTCTCTCCCAGTTTGTTTTAAATCTCAGCCAAATCGGTCTAGTGGTTCAAAAGTTATAAGCAAAACCCTGAATTTCAAATTGGTTTCACTTAAAATTCACGTGTTGAAAAACGAGTTTTAAAAAAACAAGCTTTAAAAACATTGATAAGCCACAAAATTACTTTACAGAGTTTTTTTACACTGGAAATATTTTTACACTAAAAAAAAAATTACACTCGAAAAAAATTTTACACTCAAAAAAAAAATTTGTAAATTTTTTTTTTTTTTTACAAAAATGACAAAAAAAAGTTTTTTACTCATAATAAAATATTTCTAATCAAAAATGTTAATTTTTTTCACATTAAAAAATTTACTATCCTTTAAAAAGGGCATTGTGGAGGGTATTAATAGATTCGGCCAGGTCGAATGTAACTTTTATACTTGTTTTTTATTCAAAACTTTTTTTTCTCAAAATTTCCAGTTTTTATTACGATATAAAATCTCGAACACGATTGCAGGCTAAACTGGGTTATTTTAGTTTTATTATTATTTAAATTCGTCCTTGGGCCAATATAGGCTTAAGGCTTTAAATTTTAGGTCAATTGATTGAATCGTGTTTAAACCATTAAATGGACAGACAGACGGAAATCGCTTAATCGACTTTTAGAGATTCTTAGGCTGCGTTTTTGACATATCGCTTTAACTTAGTTTAAACGGGAGTTTTATTAAACTATATTAAATTAAAACCAAGTTTAACCAAGCATTCTGTTTTTCAGTTCAAGTTTAGCAAATGTCGATTAACGCGGTATTGCCATACCAAATATCGCATTTCCAATTAGAATAGTTGCCATCGTCGCACATTTTTTCCATTAACATGGCAACACTAACCATTTTTTTTGAAAATCAGAGGTGTTTTTTTGACATTTGTGTACCTTAGTTTAACTCTCCATCATTGGTGAGTTAAACTTAAAATAAACCACATCTCAAAAACAGAATTTGTGGTTTAAACTCAGTTTAAACCTAAAACCAATAAATTTTACAACTCAAAAACTCAGCCTTAGGCTGCGTTTTTGACATATCGCTTTAACTGAGTTTAAACGGGAGTTTTATTAAACTTTCTTAAATTAAAACCAAGTTTAACCAAGCATTCTGTTTTTCAGTTCAAGTTTATCAAATGTCGATTAACGCGGTATTGCCATACCAAATATCGCATTTCCAATTAGAAGTTGCCATCATCGCTCATTTTTTCCATTAAAATACTACAACATGGCAACACTAACCAGTATATTTGAAAATCAGAGGTGATTTTTTGACATTTTTTTACCTTAGTTTAACTCTCCATCATTGGTGAGTTAAACTTAAAATAAACACATCTCAAAAACAGAATTTGTGGTTTTAACTCAGTTTAAACCTAAAACCAATAAAATTTTCAACTCAAAAACTCAGCCTTAGGCGATCAATATACTTAAAGGTGGGTCTAGGACTAATATTTCGCATGGTTACAATCATCTGTAGAAACTCTCACCCTGTACTCGAGATGGGCGCGTTTGACTTACACTCACCCACGCACACGAGAGGAATTTTCCAATCACACACACTCACTCACGGGCATACTTTTTTCTACTCATACAGACTCACAATCACGTGAGTAAATTAAAGACAACTCACCCTCACGTGCACTCACTCAGGCTTTACTTACACTCACGAAACTCTTATTTATACAAAAAAAAAATTAAGATATTAAAATTTAAAAAGTCTGACAAAATTTTTTACCAAAATTTAAAGTCTAGTCAAATTAAAGTTTTTTTTCTTTTTTGGACGAAACTTAAATTTTTGCCTATTTCGCGGAAAGTCACACAAAAAAATCGACTCACACACACTTACTCACGCAAAAATCTCACTCACACACAACTTTTTTCCAATCACAATCACCTGAATAAAATCGAGTTTCAGTCACACTCATGAGTGATCACGCGGGAATCCTGCACTTATCTGCTCATGTTCCCACCTCTACTCTGCAGCTCAGAGTGGTGTAGGGTATAAAAATGAAAAAAAAAGCTCTCAAGGTTCTGACAAAATTTGATTGAAAGATTTCGACAATTTTTTACAATAATTAATACTTTAATTAATAAATATTTAGTGCATGTCCAAGATAAAAATTAAAAATAAAAATTTATTTACATGTTATTGAATGTTCTTAAACAGCCTTTCCCAACCCGTGGTACGAGTACACCATATTGGTGTATTCGATAAAAATTGACAAATTTAGATCAATTGTTATTCGAAAAAGTTCAATTGTAATTCGAAAAAGATTAATTGTAATTCGAAAAAGATCAATTGTAATTCAAAAAAGATAATTTTAATTCAAAAAAGATAATTTTAATTCGAAAAAGATCAATTGTAATTAGAAAAAGATCAATTTTAATTTGAAAAAGATCAATTGTAATTCGAAAAATGTCAATTGTAATTCAAAAAAGATAATTTTAATTCTAAAAAGATCAATTTTAATTCGAAAAAGATCAATTGTAATTCAAAAAATGTCAATTGTAATTCGAAATAGATCAATTATAATTCGAAAAAGATCAATTGTAATTCGAAATAGATCAATTTTAATTCGAAAAATATAAACTGAATTTGCATTGATCCTTTTTCATTACTATTGATCTTTTTCGAATTACAATTGATTTATTTCAAAGTACAACTGATCTTTTTCGAATTACCATTAATCTTTTTGAAATAACAATTGATCTTTTTCAAATTACAATTGGAATCTTTGAATTACAATTGATCTTTTTCCAATTACAATTGATCTATTTCGAATTATAATTGATCTTTTTAGATTTACAATTGATCTATTTCGATGTACAATTGATCGTTTTCGAATTACAATTGATCGTTTTCATACTACGATTAGAATCTTCGAATCACAACTGGTCTTTTTCGAATTACAATTGATCTATTTCGAATTATATTTGATATTTTTCAAATTATAATTGAGGTTTTTCGAACAGCAATTGATCTATTTCGAAGTGCAATTGATCGTTTTCGAAATACAATTGATCATTTTCAAATTACAATTGGAATCTTCGAATTACAACTGGTCTTTCTCGAATTACAATTGATCTATTTCGAATTGATATTTGATATTTTCAAAATATAATTTATCTTTTTCGAACAACAATTGATCTTTTTCGAATAACAATTAATATATTTCCAATAATAATTGATCTTTTTCAATTTACAATTGGAATTTTCGAATTACAATTGGAATCTAGACTTACAAATGGAATCTTTGAATTACATATAAAAATCTTTTTTACTCGGGAAGGAAATTTTTATACAAATTACAAAAAAAGGAAAAATAAGTAAAAAAGGTAAATTCGGCCAGCCGAATGAATTGATACCCTCCACTATTTCAAAAAGATTATTGCAAAAAACTTTGTTTAAAAGTAAATTACTTTTGAAAATAAAAATAATTTTTTTGACAAAAAATTTCGACGAAAAAAAAATTTTGGTAAAAAAAATCCACAATTTTTTTTTTTTTTTTTTTCCAAAAATATGTTCGTTCTTGTTTAAATGCCATTTGGTGTTCAATTATGTTTACATATGTCAACTAGCAGCCGAATTAAAGCATTTTGTATTTTTAGGTTATGTTGAATGTACTAAAATTTTCGTTCATAACTTTTGAACCGCTGAACCGATATCGCTCAATTGCAATACCAAACATCTCGGGAGAACTTCCAATAAATATGTTAAGTTTCAGTCATCACCGTGTAATAGTTTGGCCGTGACCACCATTTCCACAGACAGACAGACGGACATCGTTAGAATGTCTTAAAATCGATCGGGGATCATGAATATATAGTGGGCGACAATACATTGGAAACTTTTTTATAGTAGATGCAATTTGTAAAAGACAAAGTTAACAATAGTAAACGTTATTATTATCAAATGAGTATTATTTTAAAAAATGTTGTGTAAGTAATTTATTTAGCTTTAATTTAAGCTTAATGGCGTCTAGATTGAGTAAATAATAAATATGCTACGAGGGTCGATCTGGAAAATGAAATTATTTATAGACATTTTTTAGAACATTTTTTAAAAATATTTCCAAGTGGATTTTTTCCAAGTTCAAACATCAAAAATTTAAAAAAAGGTCCAATATATTTTATTCAGTGAACAAATAATTTTTCTAACAACCCAATTAGACAGCGAAATTTTTTAAGTACAGTTGAAAAAATCCACATTTTTTGACCTCCAATTCTTTTGACCACCAGTTTTTTGTAAACATATAAAAAATATGTTTAAATACCATTTGGTGTTCAATTATGTTTACATATGTCAACCAGCAGCCGAATTAAAGCATTTTGTATTTTTTGGTTATGTTGAATGTACTAAAATTTTTTAGGTGTCCTTACATTTTTGATCATAACTTTTGAACCGCTGAACCGATATCGCTCAAATGCAATACCAAACATCTCGGGAGAACTTCCAATAAATGTGTTAAGTTTCAGTCATCACCGTGTAATATTTTGGCCGTGATCACCATTTCCACAGACAGACGGATATCGCTGGAATGTCTTAAAATCGGGGATATACTTTATGGGGTCCCAGACCGACGTTTCGATGAGTTACAAACGGAATGACAAACTTATATATAACCTCTATCACTAACAATAAGTGGAGGGTATAAAAAAAATCGAAAGTTACTGATGGTACATGCAAAGTTCGAAGGCAGTAGCGAAAAATATTGGGAAGAACTGTTCTAAACAAATGCCAAAATTATGATGATAATTTTTTTTTTTATCATAAAAAATGTTTGTCATTTTATGAAATGTATATAACATTTGTATAATTTATATTCTAATTGACCGAATTTTATACGTATACACCAAGGATGGGTACCAAAATGATATAAGTTTTGGTATCGGTTTTGAATTCACAACGGATCTCCAAGTCTATGAGTGCTGACGTACAGCGCCACTTAAAACCTATCGATATTGAAACTTGTTTTAGTTTTAAGTTTTTATACCCTCCACTTAGTGATAGAGGGTATATATAAGTTTGTCATTCCGTTTGTAACTCATCGAAATATCG
This sequence comes from Pegoplata infirma, assembly GCA_963921195.1. NCBI lineage: Eukaryota > Metazoa > Arthropoda > Insecta > Diptera > Anthomyiidae > Pegoplata > Pegoplata infirma. The sequence goes on along the minus strand of OY992538.1, from coordinate 12,453,226 downwards.
GTCTGGGACCCCATAAAGTATATATATATTCATGATGCCCGATCGATTTTAAGACATTCTAGCGATGTCCGTCTGTCCGTCTGTCCGTCTGTCCGTCTGTCCGTCTGTCCGTCTGTCCGTCTGTCTGTCTGTCTGTCTGTCTGTGGAAAATGCTATCGCGGACAAAATATTGCACATCGATGACTGAAACTTAACATATTTATTGTTTATTCCCGAGAAGTTTGGTATTGCATTAGAGCGAAATCGGTTCAGCGGTTCAAAAGTTATGAACGAAAATGTAAGGACACCTCAAAAATTTTAGTACATTCAACATAACCTAAAAATACAAAATGCTATAACTCGGCAGCTGGTTGACATATGTGAACATAATTGAACAACAAATGGTATTTAAACATGTACGAACATATTTTTTGACAAAAAAAGAAAAAATCGCGGATTTTTTTTTTTTACCAAAAATTTTTTTTCGCGGAAATTTTTAATTTTTTTTTTTTTTTTTTTAAGTAATTTCCGTTTAAAAAAAGTTTTTGCAATAATCTTTTTGAAATTGTGGAGGGTATCACTATATTCGGCAAGGCCGAATTTAACTTTTTTACTTGTTTTTTCTGAATTGGTAACGGTATTGGTATTCCAACTGAATCGGTGTTGGTTTTAAATAGGTATTTTAATTAAAAACTTTAAAATATTAGAAATTATAAAAAATAAATTATTTAAAAAAAAAAAAAATTTAATAAAAGTGTTGGTGTTCCAGAATAAGAGTATTGGGTTTAAATCGGTATTGGTTTTCTATTTGAATTGGTGTTAATGGGTATTGGTATTGAAAAGATATTGCTACCCAACCTTGCTGCATTCACATAAATATTTTTTAATTGTACAAAAATATTTGCGTTAATTCGAAAAAGTTTGTTTTTCAAAAAAACATTTAATTTTTTTAAAAATGTTTGTGTTTAGTATATAGAAAACCAATTTGTAAACATCACATTTAATTATTTTTCCAGTTCAATAGACATTTTTTTGTTTTTCTTTTATTTGCCAAGATTAATGTATTTTTTTTAAAATTATTTTGCAACAAAATAATATAGAATTTTTATGGTGGTTGAAGCAGAAGATCTATTGGCCTTTATTAGATAACAACCAGCTAAAAATATTTTTGAAATAAACAAAATAAGTCTACTCTAAACAAATACATATATATATTTTTTTTTTTTTAAATAAATTTTCAAATTGTTTGTATAAATATCTTTTCGTCAAATTAATAAAACAGTAAAAACGACAACCAAAAATGCCAGATAAAAAAGAAAATTTGTTAAATCTTAACAAAGTATTTAAAAAATAATACATATTGTGAGTAGGTATCTTCTAATAATAAAATTTTGTAATTATTTTGAATTAAAATTAAAAACTAAAAACAAATTTTGGCAAACATTTTCAAAATATTCGAAAGGCAATAAACAACAAACGTACATTCATATATCAGTTTCAAAAGAAATTAAATATCTATAGATATTTTGATGTCTTGGGGTGTTTTATTTTTTTTATTTTATTGTTAATTGAAAATAAAACAGCGGTAGGTCCTGCTGTTACATTTCAGGGGGGGGGGGCTTTTTTTAAACTAGGCATTATTATTAAAGTGGTAACAATTCAACAATTAACTACACTCTAAACAAATGAGTCCAGTTTCCTACTATAAATTGGGTAAATTTCAACAAATTCAAATAATATACTACTATAAATGTGTAAATTTCCAGTAATATGTTGGTACAACTACACATTTTGTGTAAATTTACCCAATTTATAGTAGGAAACTGAAATCATTTTAATTAGAGTGTACACTTAAACAAAAACTGTAAAAACATAAACCTACAAGAAAATTTTATGATTTCAAACTTACCAAGTTGGTTTAAATTTAATTTTTATAGTATAGTTTTAATAGGACACAGATTTCTAAGTTGTACTATGATATGATTACATCATAAATATAATTTATAGTCCTCGAACTAGAATAATAATCTAATCTGAGGACCAAAAATGTCTGCGAATTTTGTACTCTTGCCCAAAACATTAAATCATGATAATGTTTTGCGGAAGATTTGGGTGTACTGGCCAAAGCCAAAGCGAATTGAAATATCAGTCGAGGACCCTATTAAAAAACCAAAAGAGCTGTACATTTCGTTAGTGAGTGCAAAAATAAGTGTAAAAAATTGTTTTTACATTTTGGAGAGTATAAAAGATTTTGCACCAAAGAATATAATACTCTCACTTGTTTTATGTACATTTGATAAACAAATGGAAAATTTTTATGCGAAAAGCTTAGACTTGGTGAAAAAGTAGTTTTGGTAACAAAAATTATTATTTTTTCACGACAAACAAAATTATGTTAAAAAAATTTAATGAACCCAAAATTTTTGGTGAAAAAAAAAATTTGAATAAAAAAAGTGTTTGATGAATTTTTTTGATGAAAAGAAAAATTTTTTGATGTAAAAAAAAATTGATGAAAAAAAATATAAAAAAAAAAAATTTTGGTGAGAAAAAAATTGATAATAAAAAATTTGATAAAAAAAATTTGATGAAAAAAATAGATGAAAAAAAATATGATAAAAATATTTATGAAAAAAAAAATGTTGATGAAAAAAAAAATTGATGAAAAAAAAAATGAATGAAAAAAAATTTATGAAAAAAAAAATTTATGGAAAAAATTTAATAAAAAAAATTTTTTGATGAAAAAAAAATTTATAAAAAGAAAAAAAAAAATTATGAAAAAAAAAATTTGATGAAAAAAAATTGAAGAAAAAAAATATGATAAAAAAATTTATGAAAAAAAAATGTTGATGAAAAAAAAAATTGATGAAAAAAAAAATGAATGAAAAAAAAAATTGATAAAAAAAAAAATTATGAAAAAAAAAATTTTTTTGTTGAAAAATAATTATGTTACTTTTTATTCACCAGCTGGTGAAAAACGGTTTTATTCACCACGAGGTGAATTATTATCCAAGTTACAAACCCAAGTTATTAAAATTTTTGGTTTTAAGAAAATGAAAATAGTAATTCTTGTTTTCTTTTTCGTTAATTGTTAGCTTACATAGTCAAACTGAGGTGGCGTCCTGCAACTTTTTTTTTAAATTAGACACCAGCCTAAAAACATTAGGGTGGTGACTAATGTACATTTTTTTTTGAGTGTAACATTTTTTTTGAGTGTAAATATTTTTTTAGTGTAAAATTTCTTTGAACCAAAGTCCAAAAAAAAAAAATATAAAAAGCATCGTAATTTTTACTAGGAATTCTCGAAAAAATAGTAGGAAGCAAAAAATCTAGTAAAGTCTTGAGAGTTCCTTGTAAGTTTTATCGCGACAAAAAAATTGTAAATTTACAATTTTATTGGTAAAAAGCTTGTAAATATACAAAATTATTGGAAAAAATCTTGTAAAATAACAAGCAAAAAATAAAAATAATAAGTTTTTCTTGTCATTTTACAAGTTTTTTGTATCACATCGATAATCAAATCGTGGCGGCTGATATCTGTTAATAATTTTCACTTATAGAGCACAACTTAGAGGTGGGCGCTGCACAGTGCTTTGTTCCCATGTTAAAATCGGCAAAAATAGAAGGAGTGGTCAGGCGTTTTTGAAATTTCGTACACTAACAGCAAATACCTTAATTAAGAAAAATATGAATTTTTGGGAAAATCGGTGCAAGGACACGCCTACCTCCCATGTGTCCTAAAACTTAAAAATGTAATTTCAGCTACAATAATATTCGCAAAAGAACAAAAAGTGGTCATTCGGATACATATACAACTAGCAACATGTATGTAAATTTTAAGCTTAATCGAAGTAAGGACTCTAGGTCCTGCCATATATCCTTTTTCCTAAAAACGCTATAACTTCAACAAAAATAGTCCGATCGTAACAAAACTTGGTACGTAAATTGACATTTATAAGGAATATATTATTGCCAAATTTGGGTAAAACCGGATTATTAATGTGGAATATACAAAAATATCCTTTATTGAAAAATGGTGGAATTTTTTTCCAAACGCGTTTGGAAAAAGTGAAAAAAAAGTATTTAAGCAAGTTCTGAGCTAAGTAAAGTTAATTGATGTATGCAGTGAAATTTTATGACGGTTATTTTCTTAGAACATATTAACCCTCTATCTCGTATTTTTAGGGGTCATTTTAGTCCATATTCCAAAAACCCTCATAGAAAACCACTAACACGTGGGTTTAAAGGGTTAAAGTATTCTACAAAAGTTTTAAGCATCGAATTTTACTAGGGGTTTTCAAAGGTCAAAAGGTCGTGCAATATAAGGAAAATGCATAAAAATTAAATTGTAAAGTATCATATATTGTTAAATTGTGTTTTACTGAAGTAGATTGAAATAAGAAAAATATTATATTTACAAAAAAATTTATTAAATTTACTGCTGGGCTAAGTTATGTTTTTACATATCTTTAGCGAAATTTGATGGCAGTTTTTCTTTAGACATATTAACCCTTATCTCCCATTTTAAAGGGTCACATTATTTGCTTTTACAAAAATTCTAACATAATACTAAATTACTCTTTTTCACAGTTTCTTTAATCTAACTTATAATTTGACACATTAAATTAAACATAATTTCTAGCTACAGTTAAAAATTAAATAATCCATAATGCGTAAAAAAATCCAAAACTTCAAACCAGTTTTTAAAAAAATAAATTTTCGAGAATTAATGTCTTGAAACAATTAACCCAATTATTCTGTTAAGTCATTTTTGCATAAAATTCTCTGAGTTTAGCGCCCTCTCGTGGCATCAAAAGCAATTACACTTAATGTTTTTTTCACATTTACTTGAAAAACTTAATTATCTTTCAAAATATCTGTCTTTAATAACAATTTCAGACAATTTTATTTTTTTGATTTTTATCCATGGGAAGAAGCATACTGCCCTACTCAAATTCATTTGTATTCAAATTTTGTTGTACATTGTTTACAGTTTTCATGGATTTGGTGAAGCCAAATTTAACTTTTCTACTTTTTTTTTTATTTTTCTGCTGATTGGGTTGAAAAAAGGTTTAACATAATTTCTATAATATTTTTTCAAACATTGTTAATTCTTAGCGGTTAACAAAAAATAACGAAAAAATGGACACTTCGAAAAAAAATTTTTTTGCCGTTCTAAAAAAAAGTTGCAACTGTTTACTTTTTTATTTAATAGATAAAGATTTAACCTTCTCAAAAAAAGAAAAAAATCCAAAATCGGTTAACATATATTTTTTTAATATTTTTTCAAACTTTGCAAATTTTGGGTCTTCAAACTAAAAATTTAGGTAACTTTCAATGCGTTTAGAAAAAAAACTTATTGCTTAATACTAAGGTATTTTTTTCTGGTAAAAAAAAAATATTTTAAAGTTTTTTAAAAAAAAAATCAAGCCATTTCATTAAAAAACAAAAAAGTTACAGCTATTTTCGTCAGCCACTAAAATGGATTTTTCAAAAATGTGATTTTAGGCACTTTGAAAAACAAAATATATTTAAAGTTCTACTGAAAAGTTGCAAGCGTTGTTTTTTTTCTTTGAAAGATAAAGATCAAGGCTTTAAAAAAAAATTATGAAATCAAAAATCCGTTAACATATATTTTTTTAATACTCCATCAAACTTTTGTTATTTTAAAGATCCTCACAAAAAAAAAGTAGTAATTCAAAGTCTTACAAAAGGCATATACTTTAAATTTTTATCTCCAATAAAAAATTTTCCGTATTGCAAATATATTTTTTAATTTTTTGAAGAAAAAATCAAGTCATTATCTTAAAAACTGAATTTTTGGGAACTATTTTTGTAAAACTCAAAATAATATTATTTTTTTAAATACCGTTTGCTTGGAAATTCTCTAACTTTAGCGACCGCTTGTGGCGACAAAAAGAGTTATATCAAAAGGGATTATTATTAAAATATTAAGTTACCTTATTACCTTTACAAAAAAAAATATTTTAATAAAAACGATGGGAACTTATTTTTTTTTTGATTTTTGTCAATGGGACAAAGCACTGTGCGCTGTAAGTTGAAAGTGTAAGTTGAAAAAAATCTGCTTCAGTGATTAGTGAGTAAGTCAATTTTTTCCGTGACTAACAAGGGAAGTCTCCCTGGTGTCACCCTCCGATCTTCATGAAATTTGGATATGTTGTTAAGAACGAAAATTAATTCGACACGTTTTTTTTAGCGGCCCAAACTCAGTTTTAGGGGGGTCGATTCGTATGGGGGGAAATTGACCTTTTCCAGTTTTTTACGATTTACTCCTATTTAAACAAAATTAATATAGGCATGTGTGGTATCAGATTATAGGTATTAAAATACCTATCTTGTGGTGCTAACAACGGGCCCGAGAAGTTAATATTTTTCGACTTATTAACAAAAATGTCCCAAAATTTTGGCATTTTACTCAATATGACGAAAAGTTGTACATGTTTGGACAAGTTCTTAGCACACGTAGATAGCTTTTGCAAAGACCTTTCATTTGATATGTAACATGACTAGGTTTTTTTGCATAATATAGGAGATAAACGAAAAAACTGAAAATGGCCTTGTCTTCCCCCCTCCTTCTTACCCCCTAAATACGAATTTGGGCCGTTAAAAAAATATACGTGTCCCTTTATTTTTTCTGCTCTACAAAATAAAACCAATTTCATAAAGATCCGCGGGTGACACTTCCCTTGTGAGTCATTTTTTGCGCGAGTTTGCGTGATTTTATTTTTTACATATTCTGCTAAAAAAAATTTTTGTATTTTGAGGATGTTTATTCTTGCTCGAGGTCATTATTTTCTTTACTAATTAAAACCATGATATTCTCATAGCATTATTTTCAAGAAATATTTTTTTGGTTTTTTTAAGATATTTTTATGAAAAAAATGGGTGGCCGATCAAAAAAAATGGGTACTGAATTGCTCTACAGTTATAAAAGCGGCTGATAGAAGCAAAAAAGTAGTGAATAGTCGTAAAAAATAATTGTGAAAGTTTCAACTCAACCCGCGGTAAAGGTATGTATTCACGTTAGATAGTATGAATAATTCGCTAGTAATCATTCGTATATTATACAGTGACTCAAAGTAATAATGAAACAGCATATATTTGTTAGCAGTTCTTTAAAGGAAAAGTTATCAATACTAAATCTGATAATTATCAATCGATTATTTTTAAAAAAAAGTGCTATATAGGAATTTTTCCAAGCTTTAATTTAAGCTTAATAGCGTCCAGATTGAGCAAATATTAAATAAGATACGAGGGTCGCACTGGAAAATTAAATTATTTGTAGATATTTTTTTTTTTAAATATTCCTAAGTTGATGTTTTCCAAGTTTAAACATTTAAACTGTTCCATTATTACTTTGAGTCACTGTATTTTTTTTTTAATAAAAAAATTATTTAAAAAAGTTTTTGTAAAAAAATATTTATTGCGTGAGTAGAGCTTGCATGACTCATGCGTGAGCGTTATTGAATCTTGCGTGAGTCACGCGTGACTGATTTTCATTGCAATCACGTGATTGTGAGCGAGTGTGAATGGAAAAAAGTACATTAGTGATTAGTGAGTGATTCTATCATTTTTTGCGTAAGCTTGTGTGAATCAAAATCCACTCACGCGCTTATCTCTAGTACAATTGACTTTTAACTGAATAAATTTGACATTAAAAGTTTTCTGAGGATAGTTTTCTTATGGCGCGCTATATTAGTTTTTTTAACCCAAACAGTGGAACAAAATGGAAAAGCTAATATGATTCAATGTTACTATTTTGACACCTGTCATGAGCGTCGAACCAGTATTAGTATGTGCTTAAGTTATAAAAAAAAACTACTATGACATTTTGTTTTATGAAAATTAAAATAAAATTTTTGTATGGATAATGTTCAAAACTCAGTTCAATCAGTACATATTACAAAAAATCAGTACAAATCAGTACAACGTTTTATGATCAGTACAATTGATTAAAAACCAGTACATGCATGGATAAATTCAGTACGAATTGTCAGCCTATTTATGGGCCGATTTAAGTCATAATATGTATAAGCTTTTTAAGATATGTAGTTCAGTTTGGAGTAATCTTGCGTGAGTTAGAGTGTGACAAAATTTACCACCTCGAGATGGAAAGGTCTGAAAGCCCTGTGCTTTAAAAAATATAAAAATATTTTTATTTTTTTCCAATTCCCATGACAAAAAGCTCAAAAAAACCGTGAAAACCAAACATTTTTCAAAAAAATTTAATTTTTATTTTCCGACAAAATATGCCAACTCTAAAAAAATATTTGTTTGTTTTTATATACAAAAAATGTCATCTCCGAAAAATGCGCAAAAAGGTGCAAAATATGAAATTTTGCGGAAGCTACATACATTGTTCATTTTTACAAAAATGAGCGAACTAACTAAATTTTTATCACTCCTGAAAAGTAAGTTTTTTTGAATTGGCAATATGAAACAAAAAACAGCTGTTAGTATTGCCATTTTTTTTGACATGGGTTTTTTGTAAACAGTAAAAGCTCGTTTAACTTGAACCTTAACTAGCTTTTACTGTTAACTTGAACCGGTTTTTTCAAATTTTTTTTGAAGATGCCGAAATTTTGCTTAATTTCGGTTAATTTTTTTAATTTTGAGTTTAAAGTAATAGCTTAAAAAAACAACGCTAAAGCTTAAAATTAAGCTGTTTCCTAAAGTTTCTTTTAATTTTTTTTAAATACACATAGGTGTTTTGGTCAAAGCTTCGATATATGATTTTAAGATATAAAATTTCGACAACACAAAATTTATCAAATTTCCCTTCTTTCACTTCAAACTAAACTACGACCCTGTCTAGAATTCAAAAAAAAAAAACAAATAAAAATGTTTTATTGAAAAATATGGCATCTATGTTATTTTTTTAACGAAAGTCTTGGCCTAGAATAATCGTTTTGAAATATAGTGGGCGTTTAAGAAAACAACTGGCAAATAAAATCAGACAGAATTTAAAAAAAGAACAAAATAATAAATTTCTTATACATAATATGAATAAAATTTTTTTTTTTAAATATAGTCACAGCGAAAACAACTACAGCTGGACAAAACCGATGAGCTATCCAAAGAAAAAGTGACCGGCAATGGGTGGCATAGTCCAGTAATAAAAGCTTTTACTGTTTTATGAAATTCAAAATTTTTGAAATTAATTTTTTTTTTGTGCACTGTGTTTAAATTAACACTTCACTTTTTATATTTTTTTTTAATAAATAAAGTCCATAAAAAGTCCATTGATTTAAAAAATATATATTTTTAATTGTTTTTTTAATTGGATATATATTGTCATTCAGCCGATATATTTAATTTAATGTGTAGATGTATAAAAATATGAATTTTTCAAAATTTTATTTTTTTTAGTTGTTTAAGCTTTCACTCACTTTTTTTGATTTTGAATTTTATGTAAATGAAATTGTATATATATGCTTTAAATACACATATATAACAAATTTACAAAATTCTATTTTTTTACGAAATTATCTTCAAAATTATCTTCGTACTTCAAAATTTTTATTTCAGAATTTTCAATAGAATTTATATAATTTTTTTTTTTCTTCTTTGGTTTCAAATAATATTTTTTCACTTCTTTAAACCACACACACTCAGATCATATATATAGAAAATTTCTTTTTAAATATATATCTGCACAAAATATCTATTATGAATATGTTGGAAAAATTATTTAGATATATAAATCTTGTTCAGCAAAATTTTCAAAATTCACCACGTTAATATTCAAATAGACCAGTGTTTTAGCGCGACACGTACACCAGAACGTCTAAAGAGTGACTAAAAAATGCTCTAATAGAACTTTGAAAAAGCTTCAAAAATGATTTTTCCTTTTCATTTTTTTGGTGGAAATCAGAAAAAAATCTAAATATAAATATTATGTGTCTTTAGCTCTATTTTAAATAATTATTGAAGAAACAAACCGACAAAATAACAACTGAAAAGAAAATGTGATTTTTCTGAAATTAAAATATTTCAAAATGTTTTTCGTGTGTGTTGAAAAATTATCATAAATTGATCTCCCCCGAAAACCCATTTATAAGGGTTCTGAACTTTTCATTCATTTAAATAATTTTTGTGTAAATTTTAAATATTTGATCTGAAAAGCTTTTAATTGTTTTATAATAAGTAACATTTTTTTTTTTTTTTTTATTTTAAATTTAATTTTTTGTTGTTAATTAAACGTACAAATTAAATTGTGGCAACAAGTGTTATTTACAAAAAAAGCATTTTTGTGTTGTTTTTTTTCGGTGTGATGCATACAAAAACATAATTCATTCGGTGTCAGTTTGGTGTAAAAGACAAATTTATTTACACAGAACTACAAATAGCATTTCGAAGATTTATGACTTTTAAATTTACAACATTTAAGTGTTGCCATCTGTAAGGAATTATCCAAAATTACAACAAAAAATGTCATTTTAAAAAAGGATCTATCAAAAAGAACTATTATTTTTTTCTTTTTGCAAAAAGTTACTTATTTACAAAGTACTTTTTTACAAAAGGCACTTTTTTATAAATGGTACTTTTTTATAAAAGGTACTTTTTTATTAAAGGTACTTTTTTATAAAAGTTACTTTTTATAAAAGGTACTTTTTTATAAAAGGTACTTTTTTATAAAAGTTGCTTTTTTATAAAAGGTACTTTTTAAAAAAAGGCACTTTTTTATAAAAGGTACTTTTTTATAAAAAGTACTTTTTTATAAAAGGTACTTTTTTATAAAAGGTACTTTTTTATAAAAGGTACTTTTTTATAAAAGGTACTTTTTTATAAAAGGTACTTTTTTATAAAAGGTACTTTTTTATAAAAGGTACTTTTTTATAAAAGGTACTTTTTTATAAAAGGTACTTTTTTATAAAAGGTACTTTTTTATAAAAGGTACTTTTTTATAAAAGGTACTTTTTTATAAAAGGTACTGTTTTATAAAAGGTACTTTTTTATAAAAAGTACTTTTTTGTAAAAGGTACTGTTTTATAAAAGGTACTTTTTTATAAAAGGTACTTTTTTATAAAAGTTACTTTTTTATAAAAGGTACTTTTTTATAAAAGGTACTTTTTTATAAAAGGTACTTTTTTATAAAAGGTACTTTTTTATAAAAGGTACTTTTTTATAAATTGTACTTTTTTATAAAAGGACCTTTTTTATAAAAGGTACTTTTTTATAAAAGGTACTTTTTTATAAAAGGTACATTTTTATAAAAGGTACTTTTTTATAAAAGGTACTTTTTTATAAAAGGTACTTTTTTATAAAAGCTTCTTTTTTATAAAAAGTACTTTTTTATAAAAAAGTACTTTTTAATAAAAGGTACTTTTTTATAAAAGTTAACTTTTTTATAAAAGGTATTTTTTTTAAAAAGGGTACATTTTTTAAAAAGGTACATTTTTTAAATAGGTAAATTTTTTTAAAAGGTGCTTTTTTATAAAAGGATTTTTTTTATAACAAGTACTTTTTTATAAAAGGTTCTTTTTTAAAAAGGGTACCTTTTTATAAAAGGTACTTTTTTGTAAGAGGTACTTTTTATGAAAGGTACTTTTTATAAAAGGTACTTTTTTATGAAAGGTACTTTTTTATAAAAGGTACTATTTTTATAAAAGGTACTTTCTTATAAAAGGTACTTTTTTATAAAAGGTACTTTTTAAAAAGGTACTTTTTTGTAAAAGTTACTTTTTTATAAAAGGCACTTTTTTATAAAAGGTACTTTTTTATAAAAGGTAATTTTTTATAAAAGGTACTTTTTTATAAAAGGTACTTTTTTATAAAAGGTACATTTTAAAAAGAGGTATTTTTTATAAAAGGTACTTTTTTATAAAGGTACTTTTTTATAAAAGGTAATTTTTTATAAAAGGTAATTTTTTATAAAAGGTAGTTTTTTATAAAAGGTTCTTTTTTATTAAAGGTACTTTTTTATAAAAGGTACTTTCTTATAAAAGGTAATTTTTTATAAATGGTACTTTTTTATAAAATGTACTTTTTTATAAAAGTTATTTTTTTATAAAAGGTATTTTTTAAAAAAAGGCACTTTTTTATAAAAGGTACTTTTTTTAAAAGGCACATTTTTTTAAAAGGTACTTTTTTTTAAAAGGTACTTTTTTATAAAAAGAAACTTTTTTATAAAAGGTACTTTTTATAGAAGTACTTTTTTATAAAAGGTACTTTTTATAAAATGTACTTGTACTTTTTTATAAATGTAATGTTTGTGTATGTTAATCTTATCAAATCTGATTTTCATCGGACCATTTTTGGACTTAGGCCCGATGTGAAAGTTAAGCCCGATATTCAGTTAAAGCGATTTATTATCAACAAAAAGAAATTTATTTCACTCAAATTTGCGTTGTGAGTGTTTTTTACACTTATTAAAGAGTTGAAAAAATACAGATCTAATCGGTCCATGTTTGAAATTGTAACCCATTTTCCGGGAAACTCTGGTGTAGGGTATTATATGGTCGGTCTAGACCGACTATAATTTTCTTACTTGTTTTATAAAAGGTACTTTTTTTAAAGGTACTTTTTTAAAAGGTACTTTTTCAAAAGGTACTTTTTTAAAAGGTACTTTTTTAAAAGGTATTTTTTTAAAGCTTGTTTTTTTAAAAGGTACTTTTTATAAAAAGTACTTGTTTTAGAAGTGTTTTTGTCATTTAAAAAATTTTACAGTCAAATAATTTGATCAATAATTTTGTTTTGTTTCAAGTTTAAAATTTAGCAAGCATTGTCTGCTAAAATCAGCAGATTTCTTATATGGCTCAAACTTGGTATATTTTTAGCAAATTTTTCTGCTGATTAAACTGACATTTTAATTTGATTGTAAGTGGGGTTACCGGAGGAGTGAACATTTTTCCTTAAAGCTTTTTTTTTTTGGAACTTGGTCAAAACATTTAGAATCAATAAATGCGAATGCATTATTGTTTGCCTCTTTAAATTAGAAATTATTTTTTTCAAAAAATAAAACTAAATACGTCAGACATTATATACAACACAAGTGTCAAACAGCTCGCGTATGCTGATGATATTGACGTTTTTGAAATAACACACGCGTGCTGTTAACGCAACATAGTCGATATGAAAAGGGTATTTCATAGTTAAATGGTTCAAAAAAAAGTATTTTTATATTATAAATGCAGTAAATCTTAAAAAAAAAAAAATTCAAAAATATTTGCAAATATTTGAGTCAAAATTTTCTAAAATTTTGAACAAACAACCGCAATCCTCAACCCTGTGTAATTAAATTTCTTTACAAAATTACAATTTTCAGCTTGGTTAATGCAAATTGGGTTGACCACATAAAAATTCAGTAGAAAAATTAAAAAGAAAATACAATAATTAAATTTATGTATTTTAAAATTCAACACAAATATCTCCCACAATTATGAAATAATTTTCTTAAAACAAAAAGCTCTGAAGGCCCACAATAATTTGTTTTTCATGTTTTTCTTCTAGCGAGCGGAAATAAAAGCTTTTTAAATATATTTATACATAGAGTAAAAAACACAACAACAATTTTTTTTTAATTTTTTAAAGAAAAACAATATGCGGTAAATATAATTTTCAGAATTGTATTCAACTGGAAAAAATAGAAATTAAAATAAGTAAGAGTGGTACAATCATCAAAGACGAATCATTTAATACAGTACTCAAGGCTAGAAAAAAATTTAAAAAATCAAAATTTTTAAATAACACCAAGCAACAAAAAGACAAAAAAATATTAAACACGAACTGGATAATATACGTTTTAAACTACAGAATAAATGTAGCAAAACTACATTTCCATTTTTTAATTTTGTGATCCTGTTTCCTTTTAAAAGGGCTTCAAAGTTTCAGAGGAGTAGTTTTTCAGAGAAAATGTTTGGACTAAAAAAATATTGTGGGTCGGTCACATATTTTGTTGCTCTAAGGGCACTATTAGGGCAGTTAGAGCGGTTGGAGCAAATTTTAAAAAATGTCGTTATGTGTGGGAGCCCCCTTAGAAAGACAGGGTATTAGTTTGTTCCAAAGAAATGTTAAGACGTAAAAATTAATGGGGGTCGCTCTTATAAATGACCCCTCTAAGACGCACCATTGAAGCAGTAGAAATGATTTTAAGATTGGAAAATTACAATAAAATTTTTTCAACAAATTTTAAAAAAAAAGTAATCGTTATCCCACGATCCTCCTGGGCAAAAAATTTGTAGAATCGATAGAAGTTTTACACAAAAAAATTTCAAAAAAATCGAAGAGTACAAACATTTTCAAAAATGAGATTTAAATTGTAAACTTAAAAATCGCATGCTAGAAAGCTTTTAAGAACTTTTTGGGACCTTTTTTTTTAAAAGTACGTAAAAAAACAAAAATTTTGAAAAAAAATTTGAAATTTGGACCATTATTGAAGAAGTGATGAGTAAAAGAAGTTTGAGTAAAGGAACAAACTACCAATTTTTAAAAAATCGATATCTTTTGAACGGGCCATCAAAAAAATCTGAAAATTTACCACGAAAGAGTTTTCAAAGGGTACTAAACAAATTGGGAAAATCTAAAAAAAAATTTTTTCAAAGTGTCCGATGTGACAAGGAATGCCCCAGATATATTAAAGATTTTTTGTCGCACTTTAAAATAGATCATCATTGTTTATTAATTTATTTTTGGTGACATCGTAATTTTGGTCTTAAATAGGGCCAAAACTTCATTTTTGCAGTTTTTGACCCTAATTTTAGACCAAAATACGATGTCACCGAAAAGGAGAAGTTAAATCTATTTTCAATAGCAACAAAAAATCTTAAATGTATGATTGTCAAAACTAAAAATTTTATTTTTGAAAAATTTTTAGAGTAAGCACCCAACCAGCCTCAACTTTTTTTTTCAAAGTCTATTTTGGAATTGAACAACTTGTCCGATCGAAATGAACTTTTTGCCGTTAATAAGCTAATAAAGCTCACTAACATTCAAAAATAAAAAATCGAAATGTGAAATGTGAACTTTGATTAAATTTTTCGATTTGGGTAAAATTTTGTCCACATTAGTTTTAGACCATGTGTCACAATACACACCCCTCTTCAAGCAAATTTAGGTTGTGTTAAAATGGTCACATAAACGGGTGATGGCATTTCACTCCTCTTCATTTTGAACTTTAAAAATCGTTAACACGAAAATCCTAGCTGATCCTGTTTTCGAGGTTTTGCTAAATAATTACACTGTTTGACAACAAATACCTCCCAGTGAAATATCCAACTGATTCTTATAGATTTTGCTCTCCTAAATCCTGCCTTACATTTTTTTCTAGCACGTACCGTTTTTGAGATATTCGCTGTTAAAAAGTCAAAAAACCAATAAAATCTCACTTTTGGTGGTCCACTATTACAGATTCTTCCAAAATTAGGACTTGACTTCATATAAAATGTGTAATGGACTTCCTAATTCCAATACTGCAATCAAAATTTTTCTAGCATGTGCCGTTTTCGAGATATTCGCGTTTGAAAATTTTCCCACGCGAAAATCGCAAACGCGAATATCTCGAAAACGGAATATGCTAGAAAAATTTGGATTGCAGTTTTGGAATCAGGAGGTCCAATTTATATAAAATCAAGTCCTCTTTGTTGGAAGCAACATAACAGTGGACCCCAAAAATTGCGAAATTATTGTTTTTTTTTTACTTTTTAACAGCTGATATCTTAAAAACGGTACGTGCTAGAAAAAATTGGATGGCAGATTTTGTTGTCGAACAGTGTAATTATTTAGCAATGACTCGAAAACAGGATCAGCTAGAATTTTCGTGTAAACGATTTTTAAAGTTCAAAATAAAGAGGAGTGAAATGCCATTACCCGTTTTAATCACCATTTTAACACAACCTAAACTTGCTTAAAGAGTGGTGTGAATATTTCGACCCGACAAGGTTAAAAATCCAAAGTAAAAATTTCGCTACTACCATAATATACATACATATTATCTTAAATTAGACAATTTTATCATTACTTGTAATATTTTTTTCATCCACGCCTACAAAAGAGGTGGGCCAAAAAAGCTGTTATTTTTGAATCCTCTGGGCCCAAATGCAGGTCTTTAAACTTTCATTGCACAAAAATTTTCATTTGTTTAACAAAAATAACAAAAAATATATAAAAAGTGGCGTTTTTCAGAGGTTGGTTTAGTTCTTTAAGGGGAAAGTTTTTTCCCCCCGGGCCGATTTTTCCCATTTACGAACTTAACCTGCTGACGATCATAAGATAAATATTCTGTCAAATTTCAGGAGTCTAGCTATTTTATTTTCGACTGCATCTTGTTATATACAGACGGACGGACATTCATAGAATGTCTTAGAATCGATTATAGATCAATAACGTATGGGGCATTCCATGTCAAATCGGACACTTTTAAATTTTTTTTTTAGATTTTCCCAATTTGTTAACAGTTTTTAGTACCCTTCGAAAACTCCTTCGTGGTAAATTTTCAGATTTTTTTGATGGCCCGTTCAAAAGATATCAAATTTTAAAAAAAAATTTTGAAAAATTTTTTTTCAAAAAATTTTTTTTTTTTCAAAATTTTTTTTTTTACGTACTTTTTAAAAAAATTTCCAAAAAATTCTTAAAAGCGCTCTAGTATGCGATTTTTAAGTTTTAAAATTTAAACCTCATTTTTGAAAATGTTTGTACTCTTCGATTTTTTTGAAATTTTTTTGTGTAAAACTTCTATCGATTCTACAATTTTTTTGACCCCCATTTATTTTTACCCTACAACATTTGTTTAAAACATACCTACGCCCTATCTCAACTCCCTAAGTAGGCTTCCATTCAAAATTACATTTTTATAAAATTTGCTCCAACTATTATTTGTATGGGAGCCTACTTAGGGAGTGGAGATAGGGCGTAGGTATGTTTTAAAAAAATGTTGTAGGGTAAAAATAAATGGGGTTCGGTCTCACTAATGTTCCTTTCGGACGCATGTTCCTTTAACTGCCGTAACAGTTAAAGATAGAGGGTAGGTGTTTTCAGAGAAAATGTTTGGACTAAAAAATATTGTGGGTCGGTCATACATTTTGTTGCTCTAAGGGAATTATTAGGGCAGTTAAAGCGGTTGGAGCAAATTTTAAAAAATGCCGTTTTGTGTGGGAGCCCCCTTAGAAATTAGAGATAGGGTATTAGTTTGTTCCAAAGAAATGTTAAGACGTAAAAATTAATGGGTCGGTCTTATAAATGACCCCTCTATGACGCACGATTGGAGCAGTAGAAATGATTTTAAGATTGGAAAATTCCAATAAAATTTTTTCAAAAAATTTTAAAAAAATAATAATCGTTAATCCTCCTGGGCAATCCTGAGTACAAACATTTTCAAAAATGAGAGTTAAATTGTAAAACTTAAAAATCGCATAGTAGAGCGCTTTTAAGAACTTTTTGGGACTTGTTTGTAAAAAGTTCGTAAAAAAACAAAAATTAAAAAAAAAAATTGAAATTTGGACCATTATTGAAGAATTAATGAGGAAAAGAAATTTGAGTAAAGGAACAAACTACCAATTTTTAAAAACGGGTCATCAAAAAAATTTGAAAATTTATCACGAAAGAGTTTTCGAAGGGTACTAAAAACTGTAAACAAATTGGGAAAATCTAAAAAAAAAAATTCAAAGTGTCCGATTTGACATGGAATGCCCCATGTATACTTTATGGGATCCACGACCTTTATTTCGATGCGTTACATACGGAATGACAAAGTGAGTATACCCCCATACTGTGGTTGGAGGAGAATAAAAATACTTCAAATAAACAGGTACACTATACAACAAATCTAGAGAAAAAAAAATAAAAATTATTTAGTGAAATGTTGGCCATGATCTGACATGGCCAAAGACAACAAAAACATTCAAAATTAAAAATCTTGTTTATTTGTATTACAAACATTGTTTAAAGAAAAAATAAATAAACTTGAAACAGGAAAAAAAAAACTCAAGAAAAGTTAATAAAAAAAATATATACATCTCATAATATGTATTTTGGAGAATTTTCAATATCATCTAGATAATTCTATCAGTCAACACATTTATATAGAATTAATTTTGGAAAAACGAAAAAAAAAAATCTGAAAATTAACACAATAAAATTTTATGGCCTAATTTGTAGGTCAATTTTGTTGTATAATGAAGGGGAGATATTTTGTTTAAATTAAAGAAAATATAAAAGAACTGTTTTTTATGAGGTAAAACGTCGATGTAAAATGAACTTGAACTTGTAAATGAACTAAGAAAATAACAAAAAAAATTATAATGATTTTATTCTAAAAACAAAATATAAACCACGAAAACTCAGGTGGTTGAGAATAATGATGATGATGATGACGATAAAAATGTAGGTGATGTTGTTTTAGAAAATAAATAATAAAAAATCTATTTTTAGTTTTTTAAAAAAGAAGGGTGTCGAAGAAACGAGACATTTACGATTTTTTAAAGTATTTGGGAAATTTACAAAATTTTTATTTTTTTTGTTTGGGATCTTAATGTATAAATTTTCGTACATAAGTAAAAAAAACTTTTTAACTTTTACAACTTATAGATCACCAAATCGGTCAAACGGTTTTCGAGATATCGATATTTGAAGTTTGCCAAAAATTACGGGTTTTTCCTACATCCTTGAGACATTCTTTCGTTTGAACTAAATTTGAGCCAAATCAGACCATTTAAACTAATGGCGCCCATCAATCGAAGTTTTGAGTTTTTGGTGAAAATTTTCTAAAAATTTAAAACTTTTTTATTTAATAATAATTTTAACCCGCAACGCCCCTCGATCAAAGTTTAGGATTTTTAAAAAATTTACATTAAAATTTTGGATTTTTAAAAAATTAAAAAATAAAAATGAATTATCATACGATATTCAGCATTTTGGCATGCTGAATACGAATATCAAAAAATTTCTGAAATCGGTCGATCGGTTTTTGAGATACCGCCATTTCAAACTTGTCAAAAATTTCCAAAAATTTCCAAAAATGACGGGTTTTTTCCTACGTTTAAGAAATGTTTAAACAAAAATTTTAAAATATTGTTTCATTGACTATTTCATAGAGCCTGAGAAAATCTTTCATTAAAACTTATTTAAGTCAAATCAGAGCACTCAAACAAATAGCGTCCTTTGATCAAAGTTTAGAGTTTTAGGTGAAAATTTTCTAAAAAAAACAAAACTTTGATCAAATGGTGCCACGGGTTAAAATGATCGGATTTGGCTTAAATTAACTTTAAATGAAAGTTTGTCTCAATCTCGAAAATATGGTCAAGGAAAAAAATGTTAAGATTTTTTTTTAATTTCTTAACCTTAAGAAAACTCGCCATTTTACCAAATTTCAAATAGCGTTCGATTCCAGAAAATTGGTTACAAGTCCAAATATGGACCGATTACATCTATCATTTTTAAAATCTATATTAAGTGTAGAAAACACTCACAAACCAAATTTAAGTGAAAATGGCTTACTTTTGTTGCCAATAAATCGATTTAACTGAATGTCGGGAGACATTTTTAAAGGGGGTCTAAGTCCAAATATTTCCTTCGGTGAAGAAAAATTTTTCTGGAAGAGGTTCTTTTTGAAAATTCCGTTTCTCACGGGGGTAAGAAAGTGTACTTTTTGTACTCTTTTTGTTCCTTTAATAATAAAAAAGTGTATATTTTTTTGGTTATTCTTATATTTCTTGAAATAATGGCTCAGAAAATTGATATTTAAAATAAAGGACAAAAAAAACAGTTTTTGGAAAATTTAATTTTAAGGGGAAAATGGTGCAAATGGTTACTTTTACCTATCTAACTATTAAACTAAAAGCCCCAAAAATAACACCAAAGAGATAGACATATTCTTAAATTTAAAATTTATGAACGGGAACGAAATGAAATAGAACAGGGAACAATATGGAATGATACTTTTTACTAAAATTTTTCGTATTAAACTTTTTTACTCTATATTTTTTCTCTCTATATGTTTTTTCACTCAAACTTATTCTTATTACAATTTCTTTATTCACTGAAATATTCATTCACTCAAAATCCAAAATCCCGACATAAGGGCTCAAAAATTATTCAAATTTTAGTGTGTAAATTATTCATTGAAATATTATTTTTTGAAAGACTTAAATTCGCACAAGTAAATAAAACAAAGACTACGTAGGGGAATTTTCTTGAAATCGGTAGAGTAATTCTGATCCTTCTATTATCCGGTATTTAATACAACCGGTAACGAAGTACCGGGATGGTAAGCTAGTATGAATTTATATGGAGTAGATCTGATTATATCCATTTAGATATGATCCATATATGTTTTTATCAAAGGGGATATGTTTTGATATAATTCTTTTTTTACACGGGTATAAACAGAATATATATTTTTTACTGAATGGGTCATTTTTGACCCCCTACCAAGAAGGGTTAATGATTTTTTTTAAAGATAATATAGTACTACGAAATTATAGTTGGGATAAAAAACACAGAAGCCATTTGATACTTGTTTATAGCACAAAATTTAAGCTCTAAACTTAAAATTTTTTGCGGGGATATTTTTGACCCCCAGCCAATGTGGGTTAAAGACGTCCTAGATCTCTATAATTTTATGACAGACTTAAAGATATCTTATATAATGCAACGACACCAAAAAACGTTAATTTAGCCAAAAATTTAATTTATAAGATTTTATTATTCCAAATTATTGATAAAACCAACATTTCCTTGAAATCCGCTAACTTCCCCCCGCAATTCCCGAAAATTGGCCTGACGGATATTCGCCATATTTCACATTTTTCTCCTCCAAGGTGTTCTTAATGAATTCAGAAAAAAAAATTATATATTTTAAATTTTTTTTTAATAAAATTTTCTAATTTTGAAAAAAGGTGTTTTGAGAAAGCCCCTAAAATCATGCCATTTGATTGGTATCAAGTTTGAACGGGTTAATGATACCGTAAAATCTTTCAGCTTTACCACAAGAAAATAAAATAAATTTAAAATGAGCTTTTAATTTTATTTCCATAAAAATTGTTTTTGTTTTTAAAATCGACTTTCAAAAAATGTAGTGAAAAATTGAAATTTAAAATAAAACTTTTGTTAAAATAGACTTTTTGGTTTCTTGTGGTAAGGGCCTTTAAATTTCATATTTAAGTATTTACGATCAAATATTATACAAAAATAATTTTTTAATTATTTTAATAAAAAAAAACTTTTTTTTTAAAGTCCCAATTTTGAGGCTCAAAATGGAGACAGAAGATAAACTCCGATCGGAGTGATATTTTGCAAGTGAGTTACCCTTAGGGGACCGAAACTTTTGGCGGGTATTAGAATTTGATAAGAGAGAAAAGCCCAAGAACGAGCCACCCTAGTGCTCACAACGTTTACATGGACAGCCGGACCGACGGAAATCGCTAAATCGTCTCAGAAAGTGATTCTGAGTCGATCGGTATACTTGAAGGTGGGTCTAGGACCGATATTTCCAATAGTTACGATCATCAGCACAAACTCATTATACCCTGTACCACAAAGTGGTGTATATGGGGCATTCCATGCCAAATCGAACACTTTGAAAAATATTTTTTTAGATTTTCCAAATTTGTTTACAGTTTTTAGTACCCTTCGAAAACTCCTTCGTGGTAAATTTTCAGATTTTTTTGATGGTCCTTTCAAAAGATATCGATTTTTTAAAAATTAGTAGTTTGTTCCTTTACTCAAACTTTTTTTTCTCATAATTTCTTCAGTAATGGTCCAAAATTCAATTTTTTTTTCAAAATTTTTGTTTTTTACGTACTTTAAAAAAAAAAAAATTCCAAAAAATTCTTTAAAGCGCTCTAGTATGCGACTTTTAAGTTATAAAATTTAAATCTCATTTTTGAAAATGTTTGTACTCTTCGATTTTTTCTTAAATTTTTTTGTGTAAAACTTCTATCGATTCTACAATTTTTTTGCCCAGGAGGTTCGTGGGATAACGATTACTACTATTTTTTAAAATTTTTTAATAAAAATTTATTGTAATTTTCCAATCTTAAAATCATTTCTACTGCTCCAATGGTGCGTCATAGAGGGGCCATTTATTAGACCGACCCCCATTAATTTTTACGTCTTAACATTTCTTTGAAACAAACTAATACCCTACCTCCAATTTCTAAGGGGGCTCCCACACAAAACGAAATTTTTTTAAATTTGCTCCAACCGCTCTAACTGCCCTAATAGTGCCCTTAGAGCAACAAAATGTGTAACTGACCCACAATATTTTTTTAGTCCAAACATTTTCTCTGAACACACCTACCCTCTATCTCTAATTGTTAAGGCGGTCCCCATACAATTTTTTTTTATTTTTTGTAAATTTGTTTTATTTAATCAGCTCCTACCGGTCCAATGGTGCATCCGAGATACGTCATTAGTCAGACCGACCCCCATTTTTTTTTTACCCTACAACATTTTTGTAAAACATACCACAGCCCTATCTCTACTCCCTAAGTAGGCTTCCGTTCAAAATTACATTTTTATAAAATTTGCTCCAACTGTTATTCGTATGGGAGCCTACTTAGGGAGTGGAGATAGGGCGTAGGTATGTTTTAAAAAAAAATTGTAGGGTAAAAATAAATGGGGGTCGGTCTCAATAATGACCCCTCTCAAACGCACCATTGGACCGGTAGAAGCTGATTAAATAAAACAAATTTACAAAAAATAAAAAAAATTGTATGGGGACCGCCTTAACAGTTAGAGATAGAGGGTAGGTGTGTTCAGAGAAAATGTATGGACTAAAAAAATATTGAGGGTCAGTTATACATTTTGTTGCTGTGTTCAGAGAAAATGTTTGGACTAAAAAAATATTGTGGGTCGGTCATACATTTTGTTGCTCTAAGGGCACTATTAGGGCAGTTAGAGCGCTTGGAGCAAATGTTAATAAATGTCGTTTTGTCTGGGAGCCCCCTTAGAAATTGGAGATAGGGTATTAGTTTGTTCCAAAGAAATGTTAAGACGTAAAAATTAATGGGGGTCGGTCTTATAAATGACCCCTCTATGACGCACCATTGGAGCAGTAGAAATGATTTTAAGATTGTAAAATTACAATAAATTTTTTTCAGAAATAGTAATAATCGTTATCCCACGATCCTCCTGGGCAAAAAATTTGTAGAATCGATAGAAGTTTTACACAAAAAAATCGAAGAGTACAAACATGTTCCAAAATGAGATTTAAATTTTGAAACTTATAAATCGCATACTAGAGCGCTTTTAAGAATTTTTTGGGATTTTTTATACCCTCCAACTACAGTATGGGGGTATACTCACTTTGTCATTCCGTGTGTAACGCATCAAAATATCGGTCTAGGACCCCATAAAGTATATATATTTATGACCAGGGATCGATTCTAAGACATTCTAGCGATGTCCGTCCGTCCGTCCGTCCGTCCGTCTGTCCGTCCGTCTGTCCGTCTGTCCGTCTGTCCGTCTGTCCGTCTGTCCGTCTGTCCGTCTGTAGTTAACACGATGCAGTCCAAAATAAAAGAGCTAGACTCCCGACATTTGGCACAAATATGTCTTATGTTAATAGGCAGGTTAAGTTCGCAAATGAGCAAAATCGGGCCAGGGGGAAAAAAGTTCCCCCTTGAAGAACTAAACCAACCTCTGAAAAATAGCATGTTTTTTACGTGATTTTTTGTGTTTTTGTTTAACAAATGCAACATTTTTATGCTACAAGAAGTTCAAAGTACTGCACTTGGACCTAGAGAATTAGAAAATGTCGTTTTGTCGGTCCGCCCCCCCCCCCCCCCCCCCCCAATGGGCGTGGAATAAAACATTTTTTTTTTAAATCCTAATGTATTTCTTTTGTGCAAAAAGCATCTTATTTTTTAAACACATATTCGAGAGGAAATTTGCCCCCCCAATTACAAATACCGACCCCCCCCAAAAAAAAAAAGAAAACGCCCCTAGATTTTTTTATTTTTTATGCACGTTGGAGGGTATAAAAGATTCGGCCCAGCCGAATTTAACTCTCTTACTTGTTTTTTTTAAATACGTAAAAAAACAAAATTTAAAAAAAATTGAAATTTGGACCATGATTTCATGAAAAAATTTCATGATTATAAGGCCATTATTTTAGTAAATCGTAAAAGTACCCAAGAATTGTTATAGAGTCAGTAATTTCTAAGAGGTTCTTTTTCATAAGGGTTTGCTTCGATGTTGGATTTTATATTTTAAAAATAAAGTTATTGTATCCACTTTTTCTGGAGATCGAAGTACTGTCAAAGTACACTTTTTTAAGCTTTTTTAGCATCAAAAATTTATAAAAAGTACTTTTGTCACAATGTTTTTTTTTTCGATAAATTACACAGCTCAACAAGAAAATGCGTATTGGATTCTGGTTAGTGATTTGGATAGTGTCTGTTGCGCTGATTTCAAATCCGGAGCCCAAATTTGTCTATCACGTCAGGATTTTGAGTAATTCGCGGTTAAAGTGCTGAAAAAGGGCGTTTTTTACCCTTTATATAAGCTTATAAAATAAGATCCTGACATGCAAATGACTTGGTATCAAGCTCATTCGAAAGCCTGTAATTTTCTTTTAAAGATAAGATTAAATGTTCTTAAAATTTAATTTTCTAAAATAGTAGAAAAATCATTAGCAAAAAACCTTCCATTTTTTCAATATTTAGTTTATTTACACAGTGTTTTTTAACAAATTTCCATACAAATTCATACTAAATTTTAGATTTAAAGCACTTGTGGCTAATGATTTTTTTATCATGTTAGAAAATTAAATTCCAAGAAGATTTGGTCTTGTCTGAAAGAGAAAATTATACACTTTCGAATGAGCTTGATACCAAGTCATTTGCATGTCAGGATGTTATTTTATAACTGTTCAAAAATGGTCAAAATGGGCATTTTTTGACACTTTAACCGCGATTTTCTCAAAATTGTGACGTGATAGAAAAATTTGAGTGACCGTTTTGGAATCGGGGCACTAAACTCTTTCAACTTTTTTTGGTTTCATCCAAAACGCAGCGACAAACCTCAGATTTGTAGAGCGGTGTTATTCGCCATTCCGTATTTAAAGTTTCTATTTCATTATTTCTATTCCATTATTTCTGAAGACAGAAAAAGTACCAAAGTACAAATTTTTACCCCTTTAAAATCGGACTTCTTAAAAGGTAAAATGTTTCTTTTTTGCGGAAGGGTCCTATTTCAAATTTCAAGTTTTTAAGGCGTGGTTAGACGAGAGAGAATTCCCCTAGATTTAAAGTAAAAAACAACTCTGTGGCAACTTTTTAAATTTACTTTAATTCAGTTTTCAATCTACAAATTATTGACTAAATGTGCGAAAGCAAATAATAATATAATGAAAATGGTAAGCAAAAACAAGTATTAAAGAAATGAGATTTGACACATAAATTTTTAAAGTCAAAAGTATATTACCACAGAGTTGTGTTTTACTTAAAATCTAGGGGTTTTCTCTCCCGTCTAAACGCGCCTTTATAATAAATATATAAGGAGAAGGAAAAAAAAATAAAAAAAGTTCACTATTTTACCCCTTCTCGCCAATGATTCTTAAAATTGGATACGGAACCATATGATCGAAATATTATTTGAACGAAATTTTAGGTTAAATGAAAATTGGTTTTATAAATCAGAGTGTCAATATTTTTTTCGGAATGACAATAATATGTACATCAAAAAAAATCTGTTTTATTTTTTTTTTTAATTTTATAATGAATTTGAATGCAGTTGATCCAACAACTTTTTATAATGAAAACTTTCGTATTTTTTTGCAAACACCCTTCTTTTGACAAACTTATTAAAACTTTGATTAAATTTTTAAATTCTTATAAATAACACATACCTGAAAGAATGTAAAGGCCTCTTTATTCGATGCTAAATATTCTTGAGCTAGTGGTTCGGTTTTACAATATTTAACATGCATATCAAAATCTCTTTCCAAACGTAAAAAGGTTTTGACCACCATATTCGGTTTATCCGCATAATATTTAACGCCATCAATGAAAACCCTGTGCAGAAAATTTTAGAACAATTTAATTCAGTTAATAAAATATTTACATTTTGTACTTCACAACTTACATATTATGAAATTCAGCAATTTGTTGAAAATTTCCAAAGATTACATCCTTACTATCACGTACATGACGTGGTGCCGAAGGACCATCCACGGCTTTGATATAACGATCGACTACATTTTGTAAATCACGATTAAATTCTTCCTCAGTTTCGATTAGTTCACGTATAACGGCCCTGGAAAGATATTGTGAAATTAGTGGATTTTTTTTTTTGTTTTTTTTTTTTATAATTCAAATTTACTTTTTCTGAAAATCTGCATTTTCTTTTTCGTTGCCATTTAACATGGCTGCTAAGCCGGCATCTAAAATATTTTTTGGTACCCATCCCTCTTTATTATCGCCAAATATCCGAACCAACCATTTCGCTGTAGAATCTGCTTCCGTTACATTTCTAAAAATAAAGATTTTTATAAGTATAATAAAGTGGGAATAATTACAAGTGGATGTATTAAGTTTCTTTGTAAACGATTTTAACCATTAATTAAAATTTTATTCAAATTTACTGGTTTTAAAAATTTTTATTGTTTAACGATTTTGTTTGTGAAAAATGTTAAATTTAAAAATCTCCGAAATTATTTATCCAATTTCAAAAAATTTTTTATCGGCAATAGGAATGGTCCATCAAGATGGACAAAGTCTAGGTTTTATTGACCACGCCTACTTGTACGTACAATTTTGCCCAAAAATCTCCGAAACTACACCATTTCCAATTGTATTTCAGAAATTATCAATTGTATTTCAGAAACTATAAATTGTATTTCTGAAATTATCAATTGTATTTCAGAAATTATTAATTTTATTTCAGAAATTATCAATTGCATTTCAGAAATTATCTATTATATATCAGAAAATATCAATTGTATTTCATAAACTATCAATTGTATTTCAGAACTTATCAATTGTATTTTAGAAAATATCAATTGTATTTCAGAAACTATCAATTGTATTTCAGAAATTATCAATTGTATTTCAGAAATTATCAATTGTATTTCAGAATTTTTCAATTGTATCTCAGATATAATCAATTGTATTTCAGAATTTATCAATTGTATTTCAGATATTATCAATTGTATTTCAGAAATTCTCAAATGTATTTCAGGAATTATCAATTGTATTTCAGAAGTTATCAATTGTATTTCAGAATTTATCAATTGTATTTCAGATATTATCAATTGTATTTCAGAAATTACCAATAGTATTTCAGAAATTACCAATTGTATTTTAGAAATTATCAATTATATTTTAGAATTTATTAATTGTATTTCAGAAATTATCCATTATATTTCAGAAACTAACCTTCGTAAAACAATTGAACATTTCTGAAGTACAATTGATAATTTCTGAAATACAATTGATAAATTCTGAAATACAATTGATAATTTCTGAAATACAATTGTTATTTCCTGAAATACAAATTGAAAATTTCTAAAGCATAATTGATAAATTCTAAAATACATTTGATAATTTCTGAAATACAATTGATTAATTCGGAAATACAATTGATAATTTCTTAAATACAATTGATAATATCTGAAATACAATTGATAACTCTGAAATTCAATTAATTGTTTCTGAAATTCAATTGATAGTTTCTAAAATTCAATTGAAAGTTTCTGAAATACAATTGCAAATGGTTGGATTTCAAAAATGTTTTTACCAATATTTAAATTAGTCCTTCAATCCTTCAATCCTTTATATAAACTTAATTTGAGCCAAATCCGTGACATAACAATGTTTCGTTTGCTTAGCAAAAGCATAAAAAACCTATAAAAAACTGCGTTTTTTCAGAGGTTGCTTTAGTTCTTCAAGGGGAAACTTTTTTCCCCTGATCCGATTTTGCCCATATTCGAACTTAACCACCCCAATACCATAAGACATATTAGTACCAAACTTCAGGAGTCTAGCTCTTTTAGTTTGGACTGTATCGTGTCTGCCACAGACGGACAGACGGACGGACGGACATCGCTAGAATGTCTTAGAATCGATCACTGATTTTCCCACTTTGTTTACAGTTTTAAGTACCCTTCGAAAACTCCTTCGTGCTAAATTTTCAGATTTTTTTTGATGACCCGTTCAAAAGATATTGAATTTTTAAAAATTGGTAGTTTGTTCCTTTACTCAAACTTCTTTTACTCATAACTTCTTCAATAATGGTCCAAATTTCCATTTTTTTTTTTTTAAATTTTTGTTTTTTTACGTAATTTTTTAAAAAAATCCCAAAAAATTCTTAAAAGCGCTCTAGTAGGCGATTTTTAAGTTTTAAAATTCAAATCTCATTTTTAAAAATGTTTGTACTCTTCCATTTTTTTGAAATTTTTTTGAGTAAAACTTCTATCGATTCTACAAATTTTTTGCCCAGGATGATCGTGGGATAACGATTATTACTATTTTTTTAAATTTTTTGAAAAAAATTTATTGTAATTTTCCAATCTAAAAATTATTTGTACTGCTCCAATGCACAGTGGCCGAAATGGCCAATCTAGCGGCGCTTAATTCGGAAATGTAAAATAATAAAGACTAATGCTTATTTGCGATTATAAAATTTAAAAAGAATTAATTTTTAAACAATATTTATTTATTTTTATGTATTTTGGGAAATTTATGTGAATATTGGGAGGGTGGTTTGTATGAGGCCTAGAAATTAAAATGGTCCCATTCCATTAAAATTTAGAGCGATTGTTTATGAATATAAAAAACATTTATTGGTCAAATTTCAAGAGGATATCTTGAATACTATTGTTAGGGGTATTTAAGTAAAACTTGAAGGGGACATTTACATGGGGGCTATGGGTTAACATGGATTGATTTTATCAAAATTTAATAGGTTTTGTTCTTGCGATAAAAGAAACTTAAATTTCAAATTTCAGCCAAATCGATTGAAAATTGTGGTCTGTATAGCGTTTAAACTGTTTATTTGGACAGCAGATGCACCCTAAAAAACCGAGCAACTTGCGCGAACTAGCACGCCATACTGAAACGTCACAACAAAAATAACCCAAAATAATAAACAAAACAGGAATTGGACCGAATACGATCGAATTTCAAAAGTTGCAGTCCATGAAACCATAGTTAATATCACAAATGTAAACTCCTATAATGAACTAATAATAAACTAGATACACACAGGCCACAAACATTTATTTTTTTAGTTAAAACATACCTTTTACTTTTAAGCAAAACTTTTTGGCTCAAAATGTATAAACAATTGACTTAAAAGTGTCAAGAAAAACTCACTGAATAATTAGGCCCCAAATCCCTTTAATACACTTGCTGCAGAAAATGTATATTTGATAGCTTACAGCTGTGCGAATATTAAGAGAAAAACAAAAGTGAAAACGTTAATTTTCTCTGTAAAGTATAGGTAATCGATACAGTGCAAAACATTTATCAGTTTTAATTTTTTAATTTTGACTAAAACGCCGCTAGATCAGTGATTTCGGCCACAGTGCAATGGTGCGTCATAGAGGATTCATTTATAAGACCGACACCCATTAATTTTTACGTCTCAACATTTCTTTGGAACAAACTAATACCCTATCTCCAATTTCTAAGGGGGCTCCTACACAAAACGACATTTTTTAAAATTTGCTCCAACCACTCTAACTGCCCTAATAGTGCCCTTAGAGCAACAAAAGGTATGACCGACCCACAATATTTTTTTAGTCCAAATATTTTTTTTGAACACACCTATCCTCTATCTCTAATTGTTAAGGCGGTCCCAATACAATTTTTTTTATTTTTTGTAAATTTGTTGTATTTAATCAGCTTCTACCGGTCCAATGGTGCGTCCGAGAGGGGTCATTAGTGAGACCGACCCCCATTTATTTTTACCCTCCAACATTTTTGTACTCGCTAAGTAGACTTCAATTCAAAATTATTTTTTTTAGTTTGTTCCAAAGAAATGTTAAGACGTAAAAATTAATGCGGGTCGGTCTTATAAATGACCCCTCTATGACGCACCATTGGAGCACTAGAAATGATTTTAAGATTGAAAAATTACAATAAATTTTTATTAAAAAATTTTAAAAAATAGTAGTAATCGTTATCCCACGATCCTCCTGGGCAAAAAAATTGTAGAATCGATAGAAGTTTTACACAAAAAATTTTTAAAAAAATCGAAGATACAAACATTTTCAAAAATGATATTTAAATTTTATAACTTAAAAGTCGCATACTAGAGCACTTTTAAGAATTTTTTGGGATTTTTTTTTTTTAAAGTACGTAAAAAAACAAAAATTTTGAAATAAAAAAAAATTGAAGTTTGGACCATTATTGAAGAAGTTTTGAGTAAAAGAAGTTTGAGTAAAGGAACAAACTACCAATTTTTAAAAATTCGACAACTTTTTAACGGGTCATCAAAAAAATCTGAAAATTTACCACGAAGGAGTTTTCGAAGGGTACTAAAAACTGTAAACAAATTGGGAAAATCTAAAAAAAAAATGTTCAAAGTGTCCGATTTGACATGGAATGCCCCATATATACTTTATGGGGTCCTAGATCGATATTTCGATGCGTTACACACGGAATGACAAAGTGAGTATACCCCCATACTGTGGTTGGAGGGTATAAAAATAATCAAAAATATCGCTAATAAATACGCTAACTTGACAAAAAAGAAACTGGTATTACAATGAGATTTAATGTATACGAACTAGCTTTACCAGATGAGTGCCTTAAATTTTTCCAATTTTTCCACGAAAACAAAAAGATTTTTCGCGAAAACAAAAAGATGTTTCGTGAAAAAAAAAAAAAATATTTTTTTCGCAAAAATATTATGGTTTGTTGTGTTAATTTAACAGAGTTGAATGGGTTTAAATTTAAACATTATCGCAAAAGATTAAAAAATTTCGTTTTTATCAAAATTTTAAATCGCGAATACGAGCGCTATCTTCAAAAAACGGCTTCAGCGAACTCGATTTAACTTTACCAGCAGGGCGCCCAGCTTGTTAAAAAAAGTGTCAGTGTTATCAGAGAAATTCCTAATTATTTTTAAAGAAACTCAAAACACCATTTACTTAAAAAATCAAAAAAAAAATAATTTTATACATACTTTGTTAAACCACCATTGGTTTCTGTAGTTTTCAGCACCTCTACGATATCGCCACGAGCAAGAGTAACAGAATCAGATGTTTCTGCTTTGAAATCTTGATTTACAACTAATATATCAAATGCCTGAAAATATGCGAAATAAAAATTTCAATGTCACTTTCAATTACAAAAATCAACCCACAAAATTTCACATCCGGTTGATTTTAATTTTTATTAAAAAATTTTCATATTTCAAAATATTTTATTTTTCAATTAATTTAAATTATATTTCAATCATTTTAAAATCTTATAAAACCAAAATGTCATGTTCACAATACAAAATATTTAAATTAAAAACTAAATTTAAAAATAAAAAATCTTTTGATATTTTGTTTACAAACATTTTTCTTGTTACATTTAATTTATAAAACAATTTATATGGGATGTTACCTTGACTAACTAAAAAAAAAAAAAAGAAAAACCGAGTGATACACTTAATTAATAATTTAATAAATCTTATAAAAATTGAAGGTTAATTTTGTTTTTATTTCAAAATTATTTTTTTATTTTTAAATATTTTTAAATTATAAACAAACACTAAACACCCTCTTAAAGAAAGTGTGTTTGAGAGAGAAAGAACATACAAAAGAGAGAACGAGAGAAATATATGTACATATAAACGAAAGTGCAAAGCTGTCAAACCATCTGTCAGCAGTTTTCTGATGTGATAATTAAAATTGACTAAAAATGTTAAAAAGCATTAAAAATTTTATTTTATTTATGTCGAAAATGTATAAACAATACGAATACAACATTTATTTAAATGTATTTGTTTAACGATGTTTTCGGGTTATTTTACGAATCACTAAAGAATTTTTTTTTATTTATTTTTTTTTTTAATTTTTCCCCGCCCTCCCCTTTTTACACGAGTTTAGCTGAAGAAATTCCTTAATGATTTTATTTTAGATTTTTTGTTTCTGCCTCACTGTGTCATTGGTTTTTATTGTTAAATTAAATTACAATTCAATTGTCTTTAAATTTATTATAAAAATAAATTTTAAATTAAAATTTGACAATTTTTTTTTTAACAAAATTTAAATACACTCAGAGAATAATAATGATCAAATTTAGTTTACGTTACACAAATTTTAAAGTTCAATGATCAAAATAAAAAATATTTTTTGTAAAAAAAAATATTACAAAAAAAGAAGTGTGAAAAAAATACGTTGACAGTTATCATATGTATTTAATTAATATAAATTTTACTTTTTATTGTTTTTTGCACATTTTTGCACTGGTGAGTATTAATTTTTTATTGTAAAATAAAAATCTGGTAAAATAGGATGTAGAAAAAAACGAATTTTCAGAGGGATCTTGAAGCCAAAATTTTTAAATCTCAAAATTTTTGAAAAGCAAAAGTTAACCTAGAAAAACTGTTATTACCTGCGTACTTAAAAAAGCTTTTTCGGAGGTTTCGCTTGTTAAAAATAAAAACTTATAAGAAGTCCCCATACATTTTTCCCCCAACATTTCTTTCACTTCATTTTCAGATTCAGCGCTCGATTTTACATGAAAAATAAATGTCAAATATATTGAATCGAACATTTTTTTTTTAAATTTTTAAAATGTTGTTACACTCAATAAACTAAGCCTATTATTCATAATACTTATGTATAATAGACTTATTGTGGGTTTATTTGTTAAATATTTCTGCAATATCTTGTCAAATAAACCTAATATATTTCAGTTTTTATGAATAACCACCTAAAAATGTATGAGAACGGAATTTCAGCATTTTTACCCAAAAGCGTGTAAATTTTACAAATTTTTAACGGATTTTTTTAAAAACCCTCCTATTTTCTTTGTAATATATGAGGCATTCCACACCAAATGTCCAGCGAAAAAAAACACGTGTACCATAAACTTCTGAATAGCTTGTATGGATAGCCCTATATGGAACTTAGAAAATTGCGTTTTCGGTTTTTCAATTTTTCAAAAACTGGGCTTAGGAGGCGTGGTCAAATTTGTGGCGAGTTGCCTTGATTAAATATTTATCACATTAAAACGGAATGCACCACAATCTTAAAAATTTACATTCTTATATAGTTTCGTATGGGCTATCGAATAATTTTTTTTTCCTTGAAAAATTTTCAGAACCAGTTCTGAAATTTTCCATTTTTTAAAAAAGTCAATTTATCAAAAATCCGGCCACTTTTTTTTCTTTTTTTTAAATTTTTTTTAAGTTTAGATGTTTGTCCATCCACACAAAAAAAAATCAGAGATGTATTTTTCGTTTTTTTCGAGAAAATCGCATTTGAATTTTAAATTTCATAACAATTTTGTAATTTGCTTGTATTTTTTTGTTTTAATGTTGCGAATGAGTAATATTAATTGCATGAATATTACTCATTCGACACGTTAAAACAAGGAAATACAAGCAAATTACAAAATTGTTATGAAATTTAAAATTCAAATGCGAGTTTCTCGAAAAAAAAACGAAAAATACATTTCTGATTTTTTTGTGTGGATGGACAAACATCTAAACTTTAAAAAAATTAAAAAAAGAAAAAAAAGTGGCCGGATTTTTGATAAATTGACTTTTTTAACAAATGGAAAATTTCAGAACGGGTTCTGAAAATTTTCTAAAGAAAATTTATTCGATAGCCCATACAAAACTATATAAGAATGTAAATTTTTAAGATTGTGGTGCATTCCGTTTTAATGTGATAAATATTTAATCAAGGCAACTCGCCTCAAATTTTACCATTTTTCCAATATTTGACCATGCCTTCTTAGCCCAGTTTTTTAAAATTAGAAAAACCAAAAACGAAATTTTCTTAGTTCCATATAGGGCTATCCAAACAACCTATTCAGAAATTTACGGGACATATGTTTTTCTGTAGCGGGACATTTGGTGTGGAATGCCTCATATTTGACTTGAACTGCAAAGAGAGAAATTAATTTTATATTTTTTTTTTTTCTTTCTGAAATTAACAAAAAAAATTTATTTTTTCTTCAAAATTCTATAAAATTTAACCAAAATTATCGATATATCGATTAATACACTAAAAAAAAAGCTTCGTAAAAATGACTGACGTCTTCAAGCGAAGACAGGTTTCATTTGATCTGATCAATGAAACTGGTGTCAATAAAGTTCCATTTAATGAAAACTTACATGGAAATAATGAAAATATTTGTACACACAAAAAAAAAACTTTGTCAAATTACTAGCAAAAGTCTCGTAATCCCACACTTAAAATATTTTGTAATTAAATTCAACTGAAAAAACGTTTAAAAAATCGTTTTTCCTTTTAAAAAACGGACTACTTATATTTCATTTGAAACAACATACTTTTTCAGTTATTTTTAAACGTGAATAAATGACTTGATATTCCGTAATAACAAATGATATTTCAGTTATTTTAACTGTTCACAATTTTTGTATTTTGTGGAGTAAAAATATTTTTTTTGAAAAACAAACTACAAAATCCGTACTTCTGTAAAATTATACGGAAGCTAAAATATTAAATATTTTTCCGTAAATTTTGTAGTTTATTGTTTTACCAACTGTATAAATTATTCAATATTATAGCTTCCTTGAAAAACAAACGATAAAACATTTAAAACAACTTTAACTAAAAACTTTTTGAATAACTGTAAATAGTTTCTGTAAAACTTTTACCAATTTTTTTTTACCAATATTTGACAGTTTTCCTTTGTTTTTTAACAAACAAATTTGGATAGAAATTAAATTTTTTTTTTTGTAATTTTACAATTATTTTGTAATTTTACAAATTTCCAAGATAATTTTACAAAAAAAATCTAATAAATTCACGAGAATTCCTTGTAATTTTAATTGCGTCAAAAAACTGTAAATTTACAATTTTATTGGCAAAAAGCTTGTAAAATTACAAAATTATTTGTAAAAAAACTTGTAAAGTTATTAGGAATTCTCGTAAAATAGGAGGTAGCAAATAATCTAGTAAAATTACGAAACCTCCTTGTAAATTTATTTTATCGTGTCAAAAAATTTGTAAATTTACAATTTTATTTACTTGTATAGTGTCATAACCAGGGAAACCAAAAATATGCTCTAAAAAATACAGTTTATGCGCTTAAAAAATGCCCTTAAAAACGTAAAATATGCTCTAAAAACGATAAAAATTTTAAATTTTAAAAATAAGTGTTTAGAATGCTCTATAAATTCAAAAAAATGTTCTATAAATTAAAAAAAAAATGCTCTAAAAAGTTAAAAAATGCTCTAAAAATTAAAAAAAAAATGCTCTAAAAATATGCTCTTAAGCTAAAATATGCTCTTATACCTAAAATATGCTAAAATATGCTCTTAAGGCTTAAATATGCAAAAGTATGCTCTAACAAATCGATGCCAGATTTCTTAATATCTTCTGAAATGGATAAATACCTTACCCATTTATCAATACAATGCTGGTCAATACATCCCTGGTCATAACTCAAAATATTTGATTTTACAGAAATCGAGTTTAAAGTTTACAATTGAACCTGGTTTTCCATTGAAAAAGACCGGTACATTGAAAATGTAATAATGACATGCTCTCTTTTCAAATGGCGAGTTTAAAAGATATTAGGTCTATTCGATTACCATACTACAATCTACTATTTTTTACTCATTTTACTACAGCTGGAATTTTTCAATACAAAAAGTAAACAAAGCTTTCCAGTTGTAGTAAAAAATAATAAGAAATTAGGGTAATCAAATAGACCTATTAATAATTTTTTTAGTTATGACGTTATACAAGTAAATGAGCTATATATATTTTTAGTGTATTATGCGATATATATTTTCGATGCACTAACAAGGGAAGTATCTCAACCCTTATGAACCGATTTGCCTGAAACTTAAAATATATATAAAAGAGACGATTTTAAGTATCTCGGCTTATCGGCCATATCAGAGTTTTATAATTTCGTTGTCCCCTTATGAAACAAAGTGGACCTTCGGGAAAATTTCGATAATTCCCGAACTAATAGGAATATCCTCTAGGGCAAAAATACGTGTCGACTTAAATTTAATACAGATTATTTCGTATTTATATGGGCATCGTAGGTCTATGTCTTCATATAAATACCCCCCAAAATTTACACATTTTCGTGAAAAAAAAGTATTTAAGAAAGCCGAACTTTTACATGGTTATGTCACCGTTGGATAGGCATTAAAAACCCTTTCTTCTTATATGTAAACATCATATAGTTTCTTAGAAAAAAATGGCTGAAAAATCCAAAAAACTTTTTTTCACCATTTTTTGACCCATGTTTTGAACCCTTAAATCCCCGATATGGCCGATTTTACGTTTCATGCAAATCGGTTCATATGGGTTGAAATACTTCCCTTGTAAGTTTCATCAGATTTAAAGGTGTGGATATAAACTTGACTTAAGCCAAATCCACAAAATAATACCCTGTTCCCACATACAGCTAAAACCCAATTTTAGCAACAATATTTTTAGCACTTCCTATATTCTGTTACAGTAAATTTACAGAAAATGTTGCTAAAAACGGGTTTTATATGCACGCGAGAACAGGGTATAAACAACACATATTGACAATTTTTTTTATTTTATTTATATTTCACTCAGTTTTCTCACTCAAAATTTTACTATCCTTAAACTTTAATAAGTAAAACCACGAAAAAAATAAAACAACTTGAATTTTAGTAAATATATAATTAATCAATTACATTTTATTTTAAATTTTGTAAAAAAAAGTCTGACGAAATTAAAAGAAAACTCGTGCCAGTCCGATCAGCTGTTTTTTATTTTTCTATATTTTGCGCATTTTTTATAGACTAAGCAGACGCGACTCTACAGGTGTCAAAAAACAACAGGTTTTATAAACAAATCTTATTAAAAATTTTAATGAAACTATCAAATCTAATGAAGCTAATTTTATGAAAGTTGTTCCCAATATGCGTGATATTTTACTAAGCTCAAGAATACCTTCATTGGTTTAATGAAAACAAAATAATGAATCCGTTTCATTTATATCACTAAGGTTTCTTTTCAGTGTAGCTTCTAAGGCGAGAATTAAATTGAAAAATGTTGTATGTAGAATTGATAAGCCATCTAATTACCTTTAATTTAAAACCATAAAGATGAAATCCCCGGTTGGTTTGGAGATATTTTAATTTAAGTAAAACCACTTTTTAAAAAGTTGAAAATTTGAAAAGTAAGCAACATCTTGAAAAATATTATACTTTTGAAACTTTGGGCTCCATTTTCGGATTCAGCGCGAGATTTTACATAATAAATAAATGCAAAATGTCGTGGATCAAAATCTCTGTAAACTAGTGTTAATACTTTGTTTTTTTATTTCTAAAACAAAAACCTCAAAAAAAGTTATTTAAAATTGGGAAAATGGTAGACGTATGAGTAACAGAAAATTTTTTGTTTATATGTTGAATATTAATCATACGCTTATGGTATCCTATTTAAAGAAAGTACGGAGACGTATGAGTTATCTTTGATTTGTTGTCTATTATTACTCATACGCAGGTGGTGCTTTCCATCAACTGCAAACTTTTTGTTTTATGTTATATCAGCGCTTCTCAAACTTTAAGACAGTAGGTAATTTGACCCGAAATCTTGGCCAAAAATTTTTCGAAAAATGATGAAGTATTGCCGGCCTACATATACTCTATATGTAGGCCGGAAATACTGCATTATTTTTCGAAACAAATTTTTAATTATCATTTTAGCTTAGATTTTTTTTTTGTGTTTTTAAAAGTTTCTTTTTTCGTTATTTATTTTTACAATTTTGCAATTATTTTGCATGTAAAATCTTGCGCTGAATTCGAAAATCTACTCCAACGTTTCAAAGGGAGAACAGTTTTTAAGATATTGCCAAATTTTCAAATTTTCATCTTTTTAAAAAAGTGGGTTTTTCTTAAATTAAAATATCTCCGGAACAAATAGATGGATTTCATTGTTTTTGGGTATAAATCAAAGGTAATTTAGTTATCTATCAATCCTACATACAACATGTTTTAATCAGATTATAGGCTTAGAGCTAATAGACCTTCCTTGTTAGTTACAATTTTTTTCAAGTTTGATTTTTGTATGTAAATTTCCAGATTGATTTATTGCGAAGAAAATAAGAGGTCTTTGGATAAAATCCGTAAAAATTTGTAAAAGCTACATGCATTTGAACAAAAAATCATAAATTTAGTTTTATAAAAAAAACAGTTGCATTTGTTTATTTCGTGTGTGCCACATATATCTGTATTTGTATATAAACCGAATTTCTGCAGTTTTACTCAAATGCATGCAACTTTTACAATTTTTAACGGATTTTTTTAAAAACCGGTCTAATTTCTTTGTATTGTATTATTTAAATAATACAGTACAAAGAAAATTTACAATGCAATTTTCTTTTTTTGACAAATTTAAGTAAGACTGAAGCAAAATTGTCGTTATATCGATTAATAGCTTCTGTTCCTGCACTTACTCGTCTGTTTTATTAAACTGTTAAGTTTACTCACTAAATGCCACAAAATGTATATGTGAACGGTATAGTTTTTCAAGTTAGATTTAACCTAAAATCTACCAGATTTTGCGTAGATGTGAATTATAAGACCTACACTCAAAAAAAGCCTTGTAAAACGACAAGAAAACTTAGTAACTTTTTTTTTGCTACCTCCTATTTGACAACAACTCTTTGTAATTTTACAAGCTTTCTACCAATAATTTTGTTATTTTACAAGCTTTTTTCCTTTAAAATTGTAAATTTACAAATTTTTTGAAGCGAAAAAACTTACAAAGAGGTTTCGTAATTTTACTAGATTTTTTGCTACCGACTATTTTACGATAATTCCTAGCAGAAATTACGAGCTTTTTCGTAATTTTACAAGATTTTTATCAATAAAATTGTAAATTTACAACTTTTTTAGCGCAATAAAACTTACAAGGAAATCTCGTGAATTTACTAAATATTTTTTTGTAAAAAAATTTTGAAAATTTGTAAAATTACAAAATAATTGTAAAATTACAAAAAAAAAAATTAAAATCACCAAAAAAAATTGTAAAATTACAAAAAAAAATTGTAAAATTACAAAAAAAAAATGTTTATTCGATCGAAAGTTTTTTGTTAAAAAAAAGGAAAACTGTCAAATATTGGTAAAATGGGATTACGAGATTTTTTTCTAGTAATTTGACACGATTTTTTGGTTTTTAAGTCTGTGTTGTCACTTGATTTTTTTTTAACTTTCTCATTGTAAAACCAAAAAAATATTATTGCTCAAAAATAATATGAAATGAAGTCCAACAATACACTACCCTCTTTACGCAAGTTTAGGTTGTGATAAAATGGTAAACAAATCGGCTAAAGTCATTTCTCTCCTCTTTATTCTCAACTTTAAAAATCGTTAACACGAAAATCCTATCTGATCCTGTTTTCGAGTTATTGCTAAATAATTACACTGTTCGACAACAAAAACCTCTCAGTGAAATATCAAACTGATTCTTATAGATTTTGCTCTCCTGAATCCAAAACTGAGATATTCGCTGTTAAAAAGTCAAAAAAACAATAATTTTGCACTATTGGGTGCCCACTGTTACAGATTCTTTCAAAAATGGGACTCCAAAATAGGACTTGATTTTATAAAAATGTAACCTTCTGATTCCAAAAACTGCAATCCAAATTTTTCTAGCATGTTCCGTTTTCGAGGTATTCGCGTTTGAAAATTTTTCCACTCGAAAATCTCAAAACGCGAATATCTCAAAAACGGAACATGCTAGAAAAATTTGGATTGCAGTTTTTGGAATCAGGAGGTTCATGTTTTATGAAATCAAGTTCTATTTATTGGAAACAACATAACAGTAGACCCCCAAAAATTTGTAGTTTATTTAAAAAGTTTTACGTTTTGTCGTTTTTAAAAGAAAAACCATTTATTAAACGTTCAGTTTTTTTTAAATTACTATTTCTGTTCTTTGTTTCAAAAATAACAACATTAAAAATAAAGGCCCGTACCAAAGAAAAATAAAAAGTCTATTTTAACAAAAGTTTTATTTTAAATTTCAAAATTTCTATACATTTTTAGAAAGTCGATTTTAAAAACAAAAGCAATTTGTATGGAAATAAAATATAAAGTCGGTTTTAAATTCATATTATTTTTCTGTGGTAAGGCTGAAAGACTTTCATTAGCATACAATTTTTAAAGTCATTTATTTTTGTTCTGTAAGTAAAAATAAGTGATTCCTTTTTAATTTTTAATGATTTGTGTACATTATTTTTTTTATCAAATTGTGGCATTTTTTAAGGAGAAATCATTAGTTTTTACCTACTTGTGTACTAGGGTGGGTCGATGAAATGCATATTTGAGAATCTCGTTAACTAATAGCAAAAACTCGACGCGCATTTTCCAGCTGATAACGGGAAAAATCATGAAAAAATTTTAGGAGGGTACTTTTAGGCCTCTACAAGCGGTTTTAGTTCGCGGTTTTTGGAAAAAAAATATTTTTTTGCGGGATCGATTCCGCAAAAATTTTATTAAATTTTTTTTTAAATAAAATTCGATAGAAAAATTGTAAAAATAACCTACAAAATCATTAATTTTTAATGTTTTCGTAGGTATTTTTTTTTAATTTTTTTGTAAAAATATCACAACATTTAATTTTTAATGTTTTCGTAGGTTATTTTTATCGAATTTGTTGGTAAAAAAATGATTATTTTTTAATCTTCACTGTTATTTTTTTTGTTCACTGTTATATATTTTAGAAAATTTTATTAACAGTAAAAAATAAATGTTGATGTTTGTTAAAACAAATGAATAACTACTGGGATGGTTTTCAAATGTTTTATCACTTTTTTTAAATATGTTTTTCATTTGCTTTTGTCTACAAAATATTTTGAGTGTTGGTTTTATGAATTTTTAACAGCGAATATCTCAAAAACGATACGTGCTAGAAAAAGTTGGATGGAAGATTTGGAATCAGGATAGCAAAATCTATAAGAATCAGTTGAATATTCACTAAGAGATTTTTTTGTCGAACAGTGTAAATATTTAGTAATAACTCGAAAACAGGATCAGCTAGGATTTTCGTATTAACGATTTTTAAAGTTAAAAATAAAGAGGAGTGAAATGCCATTAGCCGATTTTGTCAACATTTTAACACAACCTAAACTTGCTTGAAAAGGGTGTGAATATTAAACACAATTAAAATATTTTTCATTTTAATTTCTCTAATATGCTATTTACATATACCCCGAAATCCACATAAATTTGGATTTCAAATCCAATTAAAATCTATACCGTTTACATATGCTTTTTTGACATTTAGTGGGATTTTGTTTGTACTAACTCTGTATTTTCTTTTGATTTGTGTACAGGGTTGTTAGTTGGAA
Source organism: Pegoplata infirma (assembly GCA_963921195.1). NCBI lineage: Eukaryota > Metazoa > Arthropoda > Insecta > Diptera > Anthomyiidae > Pegoplata > Pegoplata infirma. Next base: position 12,411,806 of record OY992538.1, on the reverse strand, counting down.
AATTACCCAATTTTATAAATATTTCTAAAAACAATGATTTTTCTTTGCCGGATCCAATATTTTCAATCCCACTAGTATATGTTGGGACCGCAATATCAAAAAATGTGTTTTTATGTAGAGCTGCTTCTTTAAATGCAAGAAAATTAATATTTTTGCCAAGTTTGGCGCCGCCACCATTGAGTGTTTTTCTTTGTTAGGAAGACCAAATTGGTCAACTAAATTGTGCGTTAACCATTTGCAATGGTAAATTTTAAATGAAACATTGTTAAACATTGTTTTTATTAATCTTTTAATAGTTTTAAAAAAATAAATTTTAATTGTTTTTTTACTTTATAAAAAACAACAACAGCTGATAAATAATCGTGTGCAGCGTTGTAAAAAAAGCATTAGGGATGATTATTTTGGGAAAACCCATAGTTGTACAATTAAGTAGTAGAAATTTTTTGGATTTTAAATTGCGATTTTACGATTTTCCCAAAATCCAAGTTTTTTTTTGTATGGGATTTGACATTTGAAATCCAAAAAAGTAATTGGATTTACTTGGATTTTAATTTTTTTTGGATTTCGAGGCATATGTAAATGGCCTATAATGTATTTTCTTTTTTCTTAAATTTAAATTTTTATTTTTATTTATCTCAGTGTATTTTCTTAATATGAGGCATTCCACACCAAATGTCACGCTACAGAAAAACATGTGTCCCGTAAATTTCTGAATAGGTTGTTTGGATAGCCCAATATGGAACTAAAAAGATTGCGTTTTTGGTTTTTCTAATTTTCAAAAACTGGGCTTAGAAGGCGTGGTCAAATATTAAAAAAATTGTTAAATTTGTGGCGAGTTGCCCTGATTAAATATTTATCACATTAAAATGGAATGCACCACAATCTCAAAAATTTGCATTCTTATATAGTTTTGTATGGGCTATCGTTCTGAAATTTTTCATTTTTTAAAAAAGTCAATTTATCAAAAATCCGGCCACATTTTTTTTCTTTTTTAAATTTTTTTTTAAAAGTTTACATGTTTGTCCATCCACACAAAAAAAATCAGAAACACGTTCTTCGTTTTTTTTCAAGAAAATCGCATTTGAACTTTAAATTTCATAACAATTTTGTAATTTGCTTGTATTTTCTTGATTTAACGTTGCGAATGAGTATTATTAATTGCATAAATATTAATTATTCGCAATGTTAAAACAAAGAAATACAAGCAAATTACAAAATTGTTATGAAATTTAAAGTTCAAATGCGATTTTCTCGAAAAAAAACGAAGAACGTGTTTCTGATTTTTTTTGTGGATGGACAAACATGTAAACTTTAAAAAAAAAATTTAAAAAAAAAGTAGCATGTTTTTTAATAAATTGACATTTTTAAAAAATGAAAAATTTCAGAACGGGTTCTGAAAATTTTCCAAAAAAAAAAAAATTTATCGATAGCCCATACAAAACTATATAAGAATGTAAATTTTTGAGATTTTGGTGCATTCCGTTTTAATGTGATAAATATTTAATCAAGGCAACTCGCCACAAATTTGACCATTTTTCCAATATTTGACCACGCCTCCTTAGCCCAGTTTTTGAAAAATTGAAAAACCAAAAACGCAATTTTTTAAGATCCATATAGGGCTATCCATACAACCTATTCAGAAGTTTACGGTACACATGTTTTTTTTCGCTGGACATTTGGTGTGGAATGCCTCATATATGGAATCTTAAGTCAATAACACAATTTTTAAAAATATTTTTCAAACTGAGAGAGGTTTAAGATTTTTTGTAGTTTTTTTTATTGAACTTTTATACACGTATGTAAGTACTTCACTTATTTTTGCACAATTCTTAATAAAATTTTTTTTCCAAAAAAAAATTGTTTTAGTTTTCTTTTTTTAATTAGAAATGTTTAGCACAATAATTAAAACATGATTTCTTTAAACAAACTCTATTTTCAGTGCATTGAAGTTCACCACTATTGTAAATTCTTTAGGTAAATTATAAACTATTTTATATGTTTTTTTTTTTTTATATAGATCCCTGTTGATGCCAACTAGACATTGGTCATCCTTAAAGTTTTAATAAAGTTGTAGTAATTAAATCCCAAGTTTTTTTTAGTTATTTTTGGGTTTTATAATTATTTTTAAAATAAATTCAAGTTTTTATTATAATTTTATTAAGAATTTCTGAAAACACTTCATTTGTGGAGAGTATTTATGAATTTTAAATTTCATAAATTTTAAATTTTTTAAATTTGAAATTTTATAAATTTTATTAAAAAATATTTTTTCAGATTTTTTAAAGTTGCATTGACTTAATAATTTTGAATTAATTTAATTTTTTTAAGTTATTAGTTTTGGATTTTTTGATGAGAACAAATAAATTTCTTTCGGTATTTTTATTTTTATTTATTAACTGTAAAAAATTTTGATATTTTTTTTAGGTAGTAACATCCCAGAAGTAAAATTTTTTTGATACATGTTAGCACATTTTGGTTTTAAGATTTTTTTTTTTTAACTGTATTTATATTTTTTTTTTAATATTTTTTTTTTATTTAAATTTCTTTTATTAATTTCTTTCTTTTTCTCTAACTCACCGTTTCCATTTTTAATTTTTTTGTCAAATTTTCGTTTTTTTTTTTATTCAACTTCAATTTTCTTTTTTTTTACATTTTAGTTGTATTTAATAATTTTTGGAAATAATCACTAAAATTAAAAAAAATAGAAGAAATATTATAAATATTCACTTTAATTGAAAATCGCAAAAAATTTAATTTTTCAGGATTTTTGTATTTTTTTTTTTTAATTTTTTAAGGTTTTAAAATAATTTTCTTTAAATTATGTAACTTTTTTTTAGAAAAAATTTAAATTTTCTAATTAGTTTTCACGATATGCTTAATTAATTCCAACAAGGTAATTTTATTTTTATTTGAAAATAAATTTCCGTTTGTTTATTTAAACATTTTTTTGGTAGCCTCAATTTGTTTTTGAATTGTGATTTATGAAATATTACAAATTTTGATATTTTTCCTTTTGGCGAATATATATTTTTTTTAAGACGACAACCCGATAAACGTACTAATGGGATCAACCGATGTATACGAAATCTACTTCGATGTTTAAATGTGAACAAAATTAATTGTGTGCCAGTCGATCACTTTTTTTTGCATTCGTTCGATTCACTGATTGATATTTTATCACAATTGTTGTAGTTTCTTGGGTTTTTTTTTTAATTTTTTTTCGAAATTTAAAAAAAATAAATAAAATTCGTCAATTGTTGGCTGCTACACTACTAAATCTCCCCAACGACATGAACGAGACACAACCCGTGTTACAATAAACAACATAGTGCCTGTTGAGTAAAGTCGGTCGATTTTTACGAAATTTATATATTTTTTTTTCAGTTATTTATAGCAAAAAAATATATATTGTGTTATTTTATTTTTTTTTTTTTCAATTTTTTGTTGGTAAATGCATAGTACATGTGCAAAATTTAAAAAAAAACTAAAAAAAGTTTACAAATTTTTTTTTTCTAGTTTAGCTTCTATTCTATCTTTTAGTCAATTCAAAAAAATAAATTTTGTATTTAACATATTTTTTTTTTTCAATTTTTCTGTATGTTGAATGTTGTTGATATTTCCTTTACTTTATATTCCTAACGAGAATGATTTATAGCCAACATTAGATTTTTCAAAAATAATCCTTTAAAAAAAATTTTACAATATAATAGAATTTGAAATCCCCATCCAACATTTTGTGTTTTTTCTGAAACATATTTAAAAGTATATCCGAGTGAAAAAGTTTATATATAATTATATATAATTTGATTAAATAATATATAATTGTATAAGATTATATATGTGCACTCAAAATATTTTGTAGGCAAAACCAAATGAAAAATATATTTAAAACAAGTGATAAAACATTTGAAACCCATCTTAGCGCTCGAATTCGCGATATTCGCGATTTTAAATTGTAAAGCCTAGGTACTACGAAAATTAAATTTGTATGCTGTGGGATAGTTTTTAAATAAAAAATTTAGAAAATGCATTGTTTTTTTTGCAAAAAAAAAAAATCCGCGAAAAAAAAAATCCGCGGAAATTTTTTTTTTCGAAAATGTTGTGTCTGCAATGTATCGTATTCTACTCATTTTAATAAATTAATAGCAAAATAAAAAAGTTTGGAAAAAAAAATAAAGCGAAAAAAAAACGTGAAAAAAAAATCCGCGAATAAAATATTTTTTATATACCCTCCACTTAGTGATAGAGGGTATATATAAGTTTGTCATTCCGTTTGTAACTCATCGAAATATCGGTCTGGGACCCCATAAAGTATATATATTCATGATGCCCGATCGATTTTAAGACATTCTAGCGATGTCCGTCTGTCCGTCTGTCCGTCTGTCTGTCTGTCTGTGGAAAATGCTCTCGCGGACAAAATATTACACGGAGATGACTGAAACGTAACATATATGTTGAAAGTTCTCCCGAGAAGTTTGGTATTGCATTTGAGCGATATCGGTTCAGCGGTTCAAAAGTTATGAACGAAAATGTAAGCACACCTCAAAAATTTCAGTACATTCAACATAACCTAAAAATACAAAATGCTTTAATTCGGCTTCTGGTTGACATATGTGAACATAATTGAACACCAAATGGTATTTAAACAAGTACGAACATATTTTTTGACAAAAAAAGAAAAAAATCGCGGATTTTTTTTTTAACAAAATTTTTTTTGTGGAAATTTTTTTTCAATTTTTTTTTTTTCAAAAGTAATTTGCTTTTAAATAAAGTTGTTTGCAATAATCTTTTTGAAATTGTGGAGGGTATCACTACATTCGGCAAGGCCGAATTTAACTTTTTTACTTGTTATATGTTCAATAGAGTTTAGATGACAAAAATTCGGCAATTGCCTAAATAATATAAAATTTTTTTTTTTTTTTTAATTAAAAATAAAAAAAAAAAATCGCGAATATCGCTAATACATACGCTAACTGTGAAAAAAAAACTAATATTACAATGGGATTTAGTGTACACGAACTAACTTTAACAGATGTCGTAAATTCAAATCAAACTATATGAAGATTTTTCGCGAACAAAAATAATGTTTTTCGCGAAATTATGGGTTGTTATGTTAGTTTAAAAGACTTGAATGGTTTTAAATTTAAAAATTATCGCAAAAGTTTAAAAATATTGTTTTTATTGTACTTGAGCATCAAAATTTTGAATCGCGAATATCGATTATATTACGAGAGCTAACTTCAAAAAACGGCTTGCACCATTGAAATTAGGGTACTCGAGTAAACTTTACCAGTAGGGTGCCCAGCTTGTTAAAAAAAAAGTGTCAATTTCACAGTGTAATTTTTTGAACTTCTTGTCGACTTAAAAATCCACACAAGTAGGTAAAAACTAAAGACTTCTTTTAAAAATTCCAACAATTTAAAAAAGTCTCATTTTTTAAAAAAAAAACTTTTATCGATTTTACAATTTGTTTGCCAAGTACACTCAAAAAAAAAAAACAGTGAACTAAAAACTGGGAAAATTAACTAAATTTTGAGAAAAAGAGGGAATGATTTGGCTCCAAAGATTTTTTCTTGGTTTTAGTTCATACTTTTCCCAAAAATAAGGAAAACCAAGTTATTTAATTTTGAGCCAATTTTAACTAGAAAATGGGAAAATTATATTACACTTTAGTTCATTCACATTTTAGGACTAGATTGGGTCCAGATCCTGGACCCATGGGTCCAGACCCTGTTAACTCGAGACCCCTTGGGTCCTTTATTGGTTCCAATAGATTTTGACATAAAACTTTTGTCTGTTTCGCTCTACCTTGCTTAGTTTTTGAGATACGGTAAAAAGGGGCCTGCTAGGGTCTTGAGAATCTTAAAAACTCGATAACTCAAAAACTATTAATCGGAGGACTTTCGGATATTTTGCAGAAGTGTTCTACGAGTCAATAGCTACAAAAATGCCGTTGGACTTTTTCTGGTGTTGGCAGTATTAACCGAGATATGTGCATACATAAAATCTCGGGAATTTCAAATTTTAGATCCGAAATTAGTGTCTTGAGACCCCAACAGATATGCAGAGCTAGGCTATTCCATATTATTCTTTGTAGTCTTTATTTTGAAAATTTCATCCGCTTCGCTCTATCTCGCTTAGTTTTCGAGATATCGCCATTTTGAATTGTTAACTAAATTCTACAAAGTTATTTACTAAACTCTTAGAAGTTATTAACTAAATTCTAAGAAGTACACTTCCTTAATTCAAAGAAGAGAAGTATGACGATGTTTTCATACCCTCCAACTACAGTATGGGGGTATACTCACTTTGTCATTCCTTTTGTAACGCATCGAAATATCGGTCGGGGACCCCATAAAGCAATGGTTCCCAACCTTTTTGGAGCCATGCCCCACTTTTAAGTTAAAATAACTGCAATGTCCCCCCTACACTCAAGAAAAATTTGTAAATTATTCAAATTTGTTTTAAAATTCGAAAAATACTTGTGGTTAAGCAAAATTTTTGTTAAAATCATCGTTTAAACAACGTTTTTAGAAAAAGTTTTCAACAATCAAATGAATAATTTAAATAAAATAATATTTTTTTAGTTTATTTAACTAAAAACATTCTTAATAATTTGTTCGTTGCCCCCCTGAAGCATTCATATTGCCCCCCAGTGGGAAAATTATGTAAGTTGCTAAATGTTAGTTGTTTGTATATTTTACAGTAGTTAGTTGTTTTCAACTACGAAACAAAGTCAGTTGTTTTTGTATGAAAAATATCAAACAACTATTTCTGTTAGTTATTTTAAGTCGTTTTTTTGAATAACTTACAAAAAAGTACTGTAATGTAGTAACAGTTATTTAAAGTAGTAAATTTTATTTTTTTATCTCTGAAAAATTTTTTAAGTTTTTTTCCAAAAAATTAAAATAAATTTTTTTTTTTTTTTTTTTTTTTTAAAAAAAACTTGGAGAAAATTTGGTCTTCAGTTTTTTTTTTAAAAAATTTTTGAAAAAAAAAAATTATATATTGTGCACAGCGGTTTATTTGTAATAATTCGGCCATTTAGCAAGCAATGGACCGACTGCAGCGAAATTCATACCGATTATAGCTAACGTAATTTCGGGCTTAAGTTTGGACGATGGACTCACATGTTCAATAAGGCCACCTCCAGGGGCCCCTAAAGTGGGACATATTTAGTATACATAAACTTTAAATGCTTTAAAATCACTTCAAATGCGTGGTAAAAAAAAAATCTAGCACCAAGCTAAAAAAGCCCTTAAGTGTTTTATTATGGAAAATGTCAACTTTCATTTGCTTTTGGTTTTATCCGATTCGGAAAGCGCGATTTCTCGAGCTTTTCGAATTTTTTCAATATTTAAGCACGCCTCCTAAGCGCAGTTTTTTTAAAAATTTGAAAAACCAAAAACGCAATTTTCTTAGTTCCGTATCCATACAACCTATTCATACAACCTATTCAGAAATTCATGGTCAATGGGTGGGGAATACCTTATATAAAATATTATATAAAATCTGTTTCTTAATTATTTTAAATTATTAAGTACATTTTCTAATGTATTGCCAAAAATTTGTAAATCACAAAAGATGGCACTATTACTCGCTGTTTGATATAACGTGGTTAGTTATTGTGCACTCCTTAAGGTATGCTTTAAGAATATTACAAAAATACTGTATAAAATTGAGACAAAAACAGGAAGAGTCGTAGATGAGTAAAACTTTAAAAGGATTAATATGTAATGTTTATTATACATAAACTTTTTTACTCGGGTATTTAAAATTTTGTTCGTTCACTCGTTCGTATCTATTCAAAATATCATCTCTTTGCTCAAATCCAAATGTGTTTATTACAAAATTTTGTGCATTATTTTGTGTTTGTTTGTTTATTTGTAGAAATGTATGTCATTTACATCTTAATAATTTCAAAACAACATGCTTAGAAAATGTCAAATTAAAATTTGTTTTTTTTTTTAAACTTTTAATAAATTTAAATTTTTGATTAAAAAAATATATAAATTATTTTTTTTTTTTTAAATATATATTTTTTTTATTTATTTTTATGCCCTTGTCTATTTAGCGGAAGTCTTAGCAATATAAATTTTTAAATTCTTAATTTTGTTTATTTAAAATAAGTTTCTTATTTATGTAGAAACTTATGAGAGATTTTTAACCCTTTAATGGACGGGGATTTTTTATTGACTTTAAATAATTTTCTGAACTCGTCTGAGTTCTCTGTGAGGTTTTTGAGTTTTACGGATTTTTTGTTTTTATTTTTTCCAAAATTTTCTGAGTTTTTTAGAATTCTTTCGCTTTTTTTCTAAGCTTTTCAAAAAAGGAAAAGAATTTTTCTGAGTAATTCTGAATTTTTATTTTGTTTGTATAATTTTTTCTGAGTTTTATAATTTTTTACAGTTTTTTTAACTATTTTGAATTTTCTAAAGAATTTTAAAATTTTCCTAAATTTTATTAACTTTTCAAAATTTTCGGAATTTAACAGATTTCATTTTTATACTCTCCACTCCAGTGATAGAAGGTATATGAGGCATTCCACACCAAATGTCCCGCTACAGAAAAACATGTGTCCCGTAAATTTCTGAATAGGTTGTTTGGATAGCCCTATATGTAACTAAGAAAACTGCGTTTTTGGTTTTTAAAATTTTCGAAAACTGGGCTTAGGAGGCGTGGTCAAATATTGGAAAAATGGTACAATTTGTGGCGAGTTGCCTTGATTAAATATTTATCACATTAATACGGAATTCACCACAATGTCAAAAATTTACGTTCTTATATAGTTTTATATGGGCTATCGATTAAAATTTTTTGTTTTGGAAAATTTTCAGAACCCGTTCTAAAATTTTCCATTTTTTAAAAAAGTAAATTTATCAAAAATCCGGCCACTTTTTTTTTCTTTTTTAATTATTTTTTTAAAAGTTTAGATGTTTGTCCATCCACACAAAAAAAATCAGAAACACGTTCATCTTTTTTTTCGAGAAAATCGCATTTGAACTTTAAATTTCATAACAATTTTGTTATTTGCTTGTATTTCTTTGTTTTAAAGTTGCGAATGAGTAATATTAATTGCATAAATATTCGTCATACGCTCTGTTGACACAAGAAAATACAAGCAAATTACAAAATTGTTATGAAATTTAAAATTCAAATGCGATTTTCTCGAAAAAAACGAAAAATACATTTCTGATTTTTTTTGTGTGGATGGACAAACATCTAAACTTTAAAAAAAAAAATTAAAAAAAAGAAAAAAAAGTGGCCGGATTTTTGATAAATTGACTTTTTTAAAAAAATGGAAAATTTCAGAACGGGTTCTGAAAATTTTTCTTGGAAAAAAATTTTATTCGATAGCCCATACGAAACTACATAAGAATGTAAATTTTTAAGATTGTGGTGCATTTCGTTTTAATGTGATAAATATTTAATCAAGGCAACTCGCCACAAATTTGACCAATTTTCCAATATTTGACCACGCCTCCTAAGCCCAGTTTTTGAAAAATTGAAAAACCAAAAACGCAATTTTCTAAGTTCCATATAGGGCTATCCATACAAGCTATTCAGAAGTTTATGGTACACGTGTTTTTTTTCGCTGGACATTTGGTGTGGAATGCCTCATATATAAGTTTGTCATTCCGTTTGTAACACCTCGTAATATTGGTCTAGGACCCCATAAAGTATATGGGGCATTCCATGTCAAATCGGACACTTTTAATAATTTTTGTTTTAGATTTTCCCAATATGTTGACAGATTTTAGTGCCCTTCGAAAACTCCTTCGTGGTAAATATTCAGATTTTTTTGATGACCCGTTTAAAAGATATCGAATTTTTAAAAATTGGTGGTTTGTTCCTTTACTCAAACTTCTTTTACTCATTACTTCTTTAATAATGGTCCAAATTTAATTTTTTTTTTCAAAATTTTTGTTTTTTTACGTACTTTCAAAAAAAAAATCCTAAAAAATTCTTAAAAGCGCTCGAGTATGCGATTTTTAAGTTTTAAAATTTAAATCTCATTTTTGAAAATGTTTGTACTCTTCGATTTTTTTGAAATTATTTTGTGTAAAACTTCTATCGATTCCACAAATTTTTTGCCCAGGAGGATCGTGGGATAACGATTATTACTACCCAGTTGGCAACGTCCTCGAGCCATCCTCAGTGACGGAGCGGTGACATGTCAGAGTCACTGCTGACATCCACAAGACAACTCTATGTACTGGGTTGAGAACAGTTTGATACAAATTTTCAAAATGTCCTCTCTCAAAGTCAGTAGTGGTCAGGGCTGACCTTCTGGGGACCTGTCACCTAAGACTTCTTTGGGGAAATGTCTGACATAGGTCATGCGAAAACACAAAAAATGTTCGTATTTCCTTTTACTTTTTACTTTTATCCATTTTCCTTTATTAATTATCTTTCTCATATTTAGAAAAAACTTTTCGCCTTTTTTGGTCCCAACTGGATTTGAACCTGGAACCTCCAGTTTATTAGTCCCACACCTAACTACTTGTTCCAAAATTTATTTTGAAAATTGTTTGTCTATTTATTACTTTTATTCTACTTGTAAGATTTTGATTTTATTTTAAATAAATCGATAATATTGCCATCTTTTTCATTGAAATTTAAGAGTTGCCCAGATTTAAAATTCTAATTTAATATGCTGCTATTCAGAAGACATTTCCTTTTCGACGTCTTAGAGGAATTGCCCACACTCTTAAAGCAAACATTCAGTGTTGACAATGTTAGGACAAGTCATCAAGGATTACCTATGATTTGTCAGAACCTGAAGACATATCCTCAAGGAATCACTGTGAAAATTTCCTCAGTGACACATTTTCCAACTGGGTATTTTTTTAAATTTTTTGAAAAAAATTTATTGTAATTTTACAATCTTAAAATCATTTCTACTGCTCCAATGGTGCGTCTTAGAGGGGTCATTAATAAGACCGACCCCTATTATTTTTAACTTATTAACATTTCTTTGGAACAAACTAATACCCTATCTCCAATTTCTAAGGGGGCTCCCACACAAAACGACATTTTTTAAAATTTGCTCCAACCGCTCTAACTGCCCAAATAGTGCCCTTAGAGCAGCGATACGCAGACACATACCATAACATTTATGCTTGTGTGGGTAGTAGCAAGCGAAAAGTCAACAAATTTGCTCAAGCAACAGAATTTTATAGTGTATGTGTGTTGACAGCGCACAAGCAGCGCCTATTCCCGCGGGAATAGAAATTACAAAAATGCGTATCACTGCCTTAGAGCAACAAAATGTATGACCGACTCACAATATTTTTTTAGTCCAAACATTTTCTCTGAACACATCTACAATTTTTTTTACTTTTTGTAAATTTGTTTTATTTAATCAGCTTCTACCGGTCCAATGGTGCGTCCGAGAGGGGTCGTTAGTGAGACCGAGCCCCATTTATTTTTACCCTACAACATTTTTTTAAAACATACCTACGCCCTATCTCCACTCTCTAAGTAGGCTTCCATTCAAAATTACATTTTTATAAAATTTGCTCCAACTGTTATTTGTATGGGAGTCGGTCTCACTAATGACCCCTCTCGGACGCACCATTGGACCGGTAGAAGCTGATTAAATAAAACAAATTTACAAAAAATAAAAAAAATTGTATGGGACCACCTTAAGAATTAGAGACAGATTGTAGGTGTGTTCAGAGAAAATGTTTGGACTAAAAAAATATTGTGGGTTGGTCATACATTTTGTTGCTCTAAGCTCACTATTGGGGCAGTTAGAGCGGTTGGAGCAAATTTTAAAAAATGTTGTTTTGTGTGGGAGCCCCCTTAGAAATTGGAGATAGGGTATTAGTTTGTTGCAAAGAAATGTTAAGACGTAAAAATTAATGGGGGTCGGTCTTATAAAGGACTCCTCTTTGACGCACCATTGGAGCAGTAGAAATGATTTTAAAATTGGAAAATTACAATAAAAATTTTTCAAAAAATTTAAAAAAATTGTAATAATCGTTATTCCACGATCCTCCTGGACAAAAAATTTGTAGAATCGATAGAAGTTTTACATAAAAAAATTTCAAAAAAATCGAAGAGTACAAACATTTTCAAAAATGAGATTTAAATTTTAAAACTTAAAAATCGCATACTAGAGCGCTTTTAAGAATTTTTTGGGATTTTTTTTAAAAAGTACGTAAAAACAAAAATTTAAAAAAAAAAAATTGAAATTTGGACCATTATTGAAGAAGTTATGAGTTATGAGTTTGAGTAAAAGAAGTTTGAGTAAAGGAACAAACTACCAATTTTTAAAAATTCGATATCTTTTGAACGGGTCATCAAAAAAATCTGAAAATTTATCACGAAAGAGTTTTCGAAGGGTACTAAAAACTATAAGCAAATCGGGAAAATCTAAAAAAAAAAATTTCAAAGTGTCCGATTTGACATGGAATGCCCCATATATTCATGATCCTCGATCGATTCTAAGACGATCTAGCGATGTCCGTCTGTCTGTTGAACTAACTTTTGAAAGACTTTACGGAGGCTCCTGAAGTTTGGCATATATGTTGGGCATTTACCTGGTCAGTTTGGTATTGCAATCTATCGAAATCGGTCCAGTGCTTAAAAAGTTATGAGCAAAAGAGTGAATTTCGGCAAGGGTTTTTCGCGAATTTAAAAGATAACAAGTAGAAAAGCTAAATTCGACTTGGCCGAATCTATGAATACCCTCCACAATGCCCATTTTAAGTGATAGTAAATTTTCTAACGTGAAAAAATAACAGTTATGATTAGAAATATTTTATTTTGTGTAAAAAAAATTTTTTTTAGTAATTTATAAAAAAAAAAAAATTTTTTTTTTTTGAGTGTAAAATTTTTTTCGAATTTTATATTCAAAAAAAAATTACTAAAAAATTAGTAAATAACACCGCTCAACAAATCAAAGGTTTTTGGCTCCGGTTTGAAGTTTGATATAAAATTTTTAAAGATTTTGACTCGCTGATTCCAAATTCGTGCTCCAAATTTTTCCATCACGTCTAGAATTTAAATTATTCGCGGTTGAAAATGCGAAAAAACGCGATTTTTGCCTTTTTTGAAAGCCTGCACAGCAGCCGCTGGGTGGAATAAAAATCAGGTATAAAGCGTGAGAGTAGAATTGAACTATGATCTCAAAAATATGATCAAAAAAATTTCAAGTTGTTGCACTATTATTGGCCAAACATGCATTTTAAAAAAACACTGTCAAAAAAATTAAAAAAAGCACCATTTTTAAAAGGCTCTAATACAATAACCAGATGATCAATCTTTACAGTGATGAGCTCAAAATTTAGGCAAAAGTTCATTCTTTCTTATAGACTTTTAAACCCATTAAATATATCTTCCGGTGTATGCGAAAAATAACACAGAAATCTTAAATTTGTAAAATATTTATTTTTTTTAGTTTTTCTTTGAAAAATATCAAAAAATACTAAGGTACCTACCTTACCTTTTTTACAAAAATGGTAATTTTAACAGTATCATTTTAAAACGCAAGTAAAGCCCAACCAAACGTAATAATTTGAAAAAAATGTTGTTCTATGTTGGAGACCATAGACAAATTATACTTTTGCGCTTTATACCAAATTTGTATTCCACTGAATGGCTGCTGTGCAGGCTTTTAAATAATGCAAAAATCGTCATTTTTCGCATTTTCAACCGTGAATAACTAAAAATCTGGACGTGATGGAAAAATTTGGAGAACAGATTTGGAATCAGGAGATCAAAGTCTACTAAAATTGATCATCAGAATTCAAACCGGAAAATGAGTGTTGAGCGGTGTAATTAGTGAGTGTAAAATTTTTTTTAGTAATTTTTGAAAAAAAAAAAACTATTTTTTTTTTTGAGTGCAAATTTTTTTTAGTGTAAATTTTTTTTTGAATTTTACATTAAAAAAAAAATTTACTAATTTTTTTTTTGAGTGCAACATTTTTTTCGAGTGTATTTTTTTTTTGGTTTTGGTATAAAAATATTTTTGTGTGACAAAAATACGTTTTAAAATATTTTTGTGACTTACCAATGGTTGTAAAACAGGTTAAACGGGTTTTCACCACGTGAATTTAAGGTGAAGCTAATCTGATATTCACGGTTTTGCTAATAACTTTTGAACCACTGGACCGATTTGGGTGAAATTCAATACGAACTAGGATGGAGGAACGAAAAATATATATGCCAAGCTTCAGCATCCTCAGAATTGATTTTCAAAAGTTATAGTGCTTTTTGTCTCATAAATTCAGGAAAAACCCTTGCCGAAATTCAGTGTTTTGCTCATAACTTTTGAACCACTGGACCGATTTCGCTGGATTGCAATACCAACCTGACCAGGTAAATGCCCAACATATATGCCAAACTTCAGGAGCCTCCGTAAAGTCTTTCAAAAGTTAGCGTGTTTTCAACAGACAGACAGACAGACAGACAGACGGACAGACGGACGGACGGACGGACATCGCTAGATCGTCTTAAAATCGATCGAGGGTCATGAATATATAAACTGTATGGGGTCCTAGACCAATATTTTGAGGTGTTACAAACGGAATGACAAACTTATATATACCCTCTATCACTATAGTGGAGGGTAAAAAAACAAGATAACTTTCGAAAGGCAATTCTGAGGATGCTGAAGCTTGACATGTATATTTTTCGTTTCCCTGGCCTGGTTCATATTAAATTCCAGCCAAATCGGTCCAGTGTTTCAAAAGTTATAAGCAAAACCGTAAATTTCAGATTCGCTTCACCTTAACTTTACGTGCTGAAAAAACCGAGCCTTAAAACAACAACACTCAAAAAATTATGTCATTAACTGTTTGTAGTTTATTTAAAAAATTTTACGTTTAGTCGTTTTTAAAAGAAAAAAACATTTATTTGATGTTCAGTTTTTATTAATGACTACTTCCGTCCTTTGTTTCAAAAATGGCACACTAAAATATAAAGACTTTCATTAACATTTAATTTTTAAAGTCATTTATTTTTGTCCTGTAAGTAAAAACTACTGATTATTCTTTAAATTTTTAATGATTTATGTAAGTAATTTTTTTTTAAATTGTTGGTATTTTTTAATGAGATATCACTAGTTTTTACCTACAAAAGTAGGTTATTTTTTTTGTAGAAAAAAAAAATCAAAAAATTATTTATAGAAATATAAAAACATTTTTGTATCAAGCGACTTTGGCACGATGGGTAGAGTGTCTGGCCAGAATGTAGTTAATTGCGGGATCGATTCCCCAAAATTTTATTAAAAATTTTTAAAAAAATATTTCAATAGAAAATTGTAAAAAAAATAAACTACGAAATCATTAATTTTTAATGTTTTCGTAGATTATTTTTTTTGAAATTTTTTGGTAAAAATAACAGAACTATCATTAATTTTTAATGTTTTCGTAGGTTATTTTTTTCGAATTTGTTGGTAAAAATGTTATTTATTTAAGAAAATTTTGTCAACAGTAAAAAATAAATGTTGATGTTTGTTAAAACAAATGAATAATTACTGGAATGGTTTTCAATTCTTTATTCACTGGTTTTAAATGTGTTTTTCATTGCTTTTGCCTACAAAATATTTTGAGTGTAAGCTTTAAAAACCGTGGAAAACCACAAAATTACTTTAAAAAGTATTTTTGTCACTCAAAAATATTTTTACATTCAAAAAAAATTTACACCCAAAAAAAATTTAACACTCAAAAAAAAATTTAGTAATTTTTCTTTTTTTTTACAAAAATGTAAAAAAAAAAGTTTTTTAATCAAAATAATATATTTCTAATTAAAATTGTTAATTTTTTTACGTTGGAAAATGTTCTATCATTTAAAAAGGGCATTGTGAAGGATAATCATAGATTTGGCCAATTCGAATTTAACTTTTCTACTTGTTACCATTGAAATCGATTGTGCAGAGTCCTCATAGTATTTTTCAAGCTTTTCCTTGGTTTAATTGACGGTTTTTTTTCGCAAAAATTAATGTTTAATGAGCATTCGAAATTCACTTTTTTCCATTTTTAAAAAATCCGGGAGGTTGTATGTTTTAGCTGTAAAATGCAAAGTACATGACGGAACTTCCTCAAAATTTGACAGTAGTCTATTAAGTACAGGTGGTACTTGATGGGAGCAGTGTTGCATTCCATATAACTACGAGAGAAGTTCGAAAAGTCACGGAATTATTGATCCGCCCTCGTGTCCTTAAATTACCTGATTTTTTTAGAATTTTTCTGATTTATATTCAAAAGTTTACTGACTTTTTTATGACTTTTTCAACTTGTCTAATTGTATTTAATTTTCTTGATTTTTTTAAATTTTTTTTCAGAATTTTTCTAAAATTTGTTTTAGATTTGTTTTTTTTTTTACTCCTCTAAACTTTTCAGCATTTTCCCTATTTGTTCTGAGTGTTCCACAATTTTTCAGACTTTTTTTTAGTTTTTTTAAATTTCTATATTTTTTGGAATTTTTCTGTTTTTTTTTTTTTGTTAATTTAAAGAAATTTTCTTGTACATCAAAGGGTTAATTTCAGTTTTATTTTTTTTTTTTCCTGCTACCATGGAAAATATATTTTGTATCGTGTATGAATTATTTTTGGGAATTGTTGCCAAAAAGTTTTTTTTTTTTTTTTGAAAAAAATGACGATAATGACTATGAGGTAGAATTCATTAGCGGAAAATTGTAAACAAAAATATTTTCAGATTTAGTCACAGCACAAAATCAACTGAAATACACCTGTGAGAGCAAACTGCTCTGCATGATCTATCTCTTGCTCAATAATTTAAAAAATACCTACAGGCGGGCAAAAAATTATTGTAGAATTGTTTATCACAAAAAAAAATCTGAAATCAGAAATTTTCAAATTGGTACCTTAAATTTTGTTAATGAATCATAAGCTTTTCTTTGTTACACAATATTTGAAACTAGATGTTATCACATTTATAAAACTCTATTGAAAATAATCCAGGTATTTAAAAAAATTTAAATCAATTATATTAACGGCGATTTATCATCCCAATAAACCAAATAACGATAAGTGATAGCGAAAATGGTATCGCCATTTTCGAATTTTAGGGGATTTTGCTATCATCATTTCTGGAAATTTCGATATCGAAAACAATATCACATTTTCATATCGAAACGATATCGTTATCGCCTGGAATAACGATAGTTTTTCGATAAATTCTGGAAAATGGAGATTTTTCTATCGTTATGACTGGAATTATGGATAGCGGAAACGATATCATATTTTTAAAGGAAAATGTTATCATAATTAGGTGATATTGCCTCGATTTCATAACGGTATCGTTTGGTTTATTGGGATTATACAATGCATTACCAATTTATTTGTAAAATTGTTCCTCAGTCACCGTATCGTATATGTACCGTGAGCTGAAGATAAAAATAAGATAGAGATTTTTTTGGGCTAATACTTTCGTTTCGCGTTAATGATTCCAGTAGTGAGTAGGATGCTATTATTATAAAGAACTTTTTTAAGGATTTTTTGTAATTGCCTCAGTAAAGAAAACCACGAAATTTTTCAATTTTTAGCACAACTCATAAACAAATATTTTACAAACCATTTTAACAGGTTAACCTATTTTAACCCCGTCAGTGAATTTTGAAGGAAGTGAATTAAGGCCGCTGTTCCAAAAAAAGTAATTCACATTAAAAATGTGAAAATGAAAATTTCAGATTTTTTTTGGTGTTCTAGATTTCACATCCGAATTTCTTTTTCGTTTTGTTTCACATAAATAAAATTTGGTGAAAGTAAAACGAATGCACTTTTTCACTTTTAATTTTTTAAATTTAAATTTTTCGATTTCAACTTCGAATGAATACGTGATCAACAAAACATTAAAATTGATTTCATTTGATTCGGAAATTTTCATGTGAATTGAAAAGTTGTGAAAGACAGAACAGAGGCCTAAGCTTAGTTTAACGTAGTCTAAGGCTAGATTTTACAGTCATAGTTTTTCATGATCATATTTCTATACGAATAATGTTACAGATCCTGAGGTATTTTTCGTAATGAAAAAGTCTCATATTCTGAGACATTTTTCGTATAGAAAAAATCTCAGATTCTTAGAATGTTTTCATATAGAAAAAGTCTCAGATTCTGAGACGTTTCTCTTAAAGAAAAAGTCTCAGAATCTAACCCATTTTTTGTAAAGAAATAATCTTAGATTTTGGAACATTTTTCTTATAAAGAAAGTCTAAGATTCTGAGACATTTTTCGTATGGAAAAAAATTCAGATTCTAAAACATCTTTCGTATAGAAAATGTTGGGAAAATTTACTTGTTTATAAAACACTTTGTAAAATATTAATTTAATTTTTGAATCATATTATCTTTGATAAATTTTGTTTTTAAATGAAATAGAAAATTGTTTTTTGATTTGAGTCTTCTGAAATATTTTGTTGTAAAATAAACTTATTTTTCAATCTTTTATAAAATCACACCGCTGTTTTTTATTAACCCGAAAGAAAAAATATCGTGGATTATATTATTCCAATAGAAAAAGTCTTAGTTCCCGAGACATTTTTGAAACATTTTTCTGTAGAAAAAGTTTTAGATTCTAAGACATTTTCTTATGGAAAAGGTCTGAGAATCTGAGGCCTTTCTCCTATAGAAAGTCTCAGATTTCCATAAGAAAATCTTGTTTTTAATAAGTAAAGAAAACTTACCTCGAGCTAAAATAAACTTAAATAAAATATTTTTTTTGTAGGTTATATTTCTTCAAACAGTAATGACCTTAAGCTAGAATAAACCTACTCAAAATATAATATTTTAAAGCAATTTTTATTTTTTAATAAAAAATAAATCAGAATTTGAACAAATGGTTAGCACTCGCAAATAGCCCATATATTTGCAACAACAGCATATAGGGTAGAGAGGGGCACATTCGCCACTATTTTTTAAGTGCTGGAAAACCTAAACCAGCAGACGTTTTTCCTAAATTCTTGTTGAAGATATGTAGCTTAAAAATGTATACTCCACATGCAATTTATCTGCTTAGCTTCTATTATTTTTTACCAAGTACTCTTAATTCGGCTGCGAACGAAATTTGATACAGAATGGTATTTAAGGAAGTAAAAAAAATTTTTACACATAAATTTTTTGTTCATTTTATTTTTTACACCTAAAAATTTAGTTTTTACTGAAAACTTTTTACATATAAAAACTTTTTTTCATTGATTTTTTTTTTTTTTTCACTAAAATTTTTTTTTTTTGAAGAAATTTTTTTTAACCTAAATAAAGTTTATTAAAAAAATAACTTTGTCAAGAAAAGGTAATTTTTTTAAAAACTTTTTCATCCAAATTTATTTTTAACAATATGAAAAATGTTTATGCAAGAAAAGGGAAAGGTTTCCAACGCTTGACCACAGGATGTTAAGTTCGTAAACGGGCAAAATCGGAAAGGGGGAAAGTTGAACAACTAAACCACCCTCTGAAAACGCCTTTCTAACAGGTTTTTATGTTCTCCAGCCACCGTATGGGGGCATACTCAGTTTTTCATTCAGTGTGTAACGAATCGAAATATCGATCGAGTACACCATAATTGATATTCCATGTCAACGGACACTTAAAAATCTTTTTTTTTTAGATTTTCCAAAGTTTTTAACAGTTTTAAGTACCTTTTCAAAACTCCTTCCTGGTAAATTTTAATTTTTTTTTTTGTTTTTTACGTTCTTTTTAGAAAAAAAATACTAACAAATTTTCAAAAGTGTTCTATTTTGCGATTTTTAAGTTTTTATACCCTCCAACCACAGTATGGGGGTATACTCACTTTGTCACTTTGTGTGTAACGCATCGAAAGACGCCACTGGATTTTTTTTTTTTTTTTAATTATTGCAGTTTTCCAATTTTTATATCAGATCCACTTTATATCAGGTCAATACCAAGATCAGCCCACATTATTTTTTA
This sequence comes from Pegoplata infirma, assembly GCA_963921195.1. NCBI lineage: Eukaryota > Metazoa > Arthropoda > Insecta > Diptera > Anthomyiidae > Pegoplata > Pegoplata infirma. The sequence goes on along the minus strand of OY992538.1, from coordinate 12,391,913 downwards.
CCCCCTAACATTTTTTCTGAATAAACTTATACTTTATCTCCAATTCCTAAGGGGCTCTCATACAGGATGACATTTCTTAACTACCTAATAGGGCTCCTATATTATATTTTTTAAAGTGTCCGATTTAGCATGGAATGCCCCATATATATTATTGATCGGTTATTGATTCTAAGACATTCTACCTATGTGTTTCTGTCTGTTGAAATGGCGATCATATCCAAAATATTACACAGATATGGCTGTAACGAAACATATTTACTTGTGTTGCTTCGGAAAGTTTGGTATTGCCAAACTTCGGCACATAACCTAAAATATAAATGATGTTATTCGACTTTTTTACCCAAAACATATTAGGTGTGTTCCAGAACTTTCCGGGTAAAGTTCGGTAAAATGAGAGAAAATCAAAAAACCTCTCACGATACCACAAAAATCCACAAAAGTACGGGAACGCTAAAAACCACATTTCAAGCCCAAAATAATAGAAAATGTAAACAAACCAATAACGCTAAAATATTTTCGTAAGAAAAATTACTTTAAACAAGAAAACAAATTGTAAAAGTTTATTTTAATAACAAATTATCTTTTTTTGTATTGAAAAAACACATTTCCTTGATCTAGTTCTTTATTTTATTTAAATTTCCAATTTAGCTTCACAAAAAAAATCAGCTGTTTTTTTAACATCTGACTGTTACCAATTTACCCGAAAAAAAAGTGCGGGTAAGTTCGGTAAAATGAGAAAGTAATTTATTCTCTCAAAAACTCTCTCATTTACCCAATTTTTGCGTACGGGAACGCTTTTCGGGTTGGTTTGGGTACCCGCGGGCACCCGCGGTAACGTTCTGGAACACACCTATTATTGCGAAATTTTTTTATCAAAAAATTTTCCTCCGCGGGATATTTTATTTTTCTTAAAATTAATTTGGTTTATAACTCATCGAAATATAGGTCTAGGACCTTATAAAAAGTAATGAAATGGCGATAATGTCCAAACTATTACACAGATATGACTGAAACTTAAATATTTACTTTTTGTTGTCCTAAAATTATTATGAACGAAAATGTAAGGAAACTTCTAAAATGTTGATACAATCCACATAACCCTTAATATCCAAAATGCTTTTATTCGGCTGCTAGTTTACATATCTGATCAGAATTGGATACTGAATGGTATTTTAACAAAAACAAACATATTTTTTTCCAATAAAAAAAAATTTCTCGGATTTTTTTTCACATAAAAAATTTTATTCCGAGAAATTTAAAAAAAATATATATTTCTGTACCAATTTTAACAAAATTTTTCTATTTTTTTTATTTAAATATGTAATGTATTTAGAAATCTTTTTTTATGTTGGTTATCAATAATGGAATTCACATCAGAAATTTTAGTCTTGCAAAATTGCGCATCTAAAAATTGCAACTTTATTTGCTTGTTATTTGTAAATAGAAGCAATTATATTACAATTGAAATAAATTTGTAATCTTTTATTACAACGATGCATTATGTAAAAGGTAATAGAAAAATAAAAATTTGATTTAAATTTTTTTTTTAAGTTGCAATATTGCACTGTTGCAAGGGTAAAAAATTTCTGAAGTGAATACCCTGAATATATTCGACACGGCCGAATTTAACTTTTTTATATTGTGTAGGTTATCCATATTTTGCTTGGCTCATAATACTGAATCCTTATTTACAATTAAAAACTTGTTAAATTAGATTTAAATGTATTACCTTTCTTTATTTGTTTATTTAATTCATTGTAACTACTAGTAAATATTTTTAATTATCATTTTATTATACACACACACATAGTAAATTGCCATAAAATTGCCATTTGGAATGAAAAGCTAAAAAAAAAAATACAATAGATACTGGACACCTAAGAAAAATATTTGTGTAAATGCACTATGATATCTGTTGGTTACAAAGAAATTTTGTAATATTGTGTATTTTCTTTCATATATTTTTTTTTTTTTGTTTTTTTTTCTGTTGCAGATATGTTCAAGAATAAATGGACTTTTGTTTTCAATTTATTTATACTTAAATATATAATTGTATATTTTATGTATTTTTTTTTTTTTTTCAATTTTGTTTATTACAAATTTACAAAGAAGATTTAGTCATCTTACAGTAGAGGTTTTTTGTTTGTTTGATTTTGTTTATAACAATATTTTCATAATTCTTTGTTGTTTTTAAAATAAGGTTTTTTTCTAAATTTAAATTAAAATAATAAATTTAAATTTAAACATAAAAACTTTATTTAAAATAAGGGATTATTTACTGTTTAATCTCTGGCAGTCAAATGAAATGAAAAAAATAATAAAAATGAAATCAAAATCAAGTAAAAGTTTTATCAAATAATTTACTTAAAAACAATCCTAATCAAGATTGCATTTTTTGTTTACGTTGACGAATGAATATTTGATCAATATTGGCAAAAACATCACTAGATTTGCGAGCGGCATCTACAGCAAAATGTAAACCTCTCAAGGCATAATAATCAACCAAAGGTTTAGTTTGTCTATGATAAGATTCCAAACGTTTTTTTAAAGCTTCAGCATTATCATCACTACGTCTGATCAAAGGTTCACCGGTAATCTAAATAATGAAAGGATAAAAATGATATGACATTTAAAATTTTTGTTTTTTTTTACTTTATAAATATTTTCAAACCTACATCATCTTTCATGGCTACTTTGGGTGGTGCAAATTCTTCATGATAAGAACGACCACTGCTGGTGTGTATTAAACGTCCGGTAATACGACGCACTAACAAACTATCATCAATGGCAAATTCAATAACAGCATCTAATTCAGATTTTCTTTTGGCCAATAATTCATCTAACTGTTGAAGAGAGTTAAAAGTTTAAATATGTTTTTTATTTCTTTTTTTCCAATTCTTACCTTCTCAGCTTGTACTACAGTACGTGGGAAACCATCCAACAAGAAACCATTTTTACATTCTGGTTTATCCAAATTTTTATCAATCATATCGACTACCAATTCATCGGACACCAATTTACCTTCGTCCATGACCTTTTTCAATGTAGCACCCAATTGTGAACCTGAACTAATTTCAGCACGCAACATATCACCAGTAGACAAATGACAAACACAGTATTTCTCCTTTAACAAGGGAGCCTGGAAAATACAAGAAAATAATTTAAAATTAAAAAATTTCTAAACAAATTTATTATAGGGCGATATATCGCCGAAAAGATATTGCAGATATATTTTTCAGGTGAATGCAAATGTTATTAGTCCTGTTAACATGACCAAAATATGAATGAAAAATAGTGTCTATTTTTAGCTTCAGGGAATCGATATAGCTTTATCGCCGGATTATCATTTTAGTGATATTCCGGCGATACATGCAAATCTTTTATTTTTCGTTTAAATTATTATTTGGCGATATTGCCCTTTTATCGCCAAGCCGAATTGTTGTCGTATCGACGTGATGTATTGCCGTCGGGTAACAGTTTCTCCCGAATTCGATAATTGCCGCAATAAAATCTATCGTATCGCAATATAACCGCCGAATCGATGTCGTATCGTTTTGTTTGCAGGGATGGAAAAAAGTTTATTTTCCACCATTCCCAATTATATTTTAAAAGTTTCCAAATGTATTTTAGAATTGTTCAGATGTATTTTAAAAATACCCAAATGTATTTTAAAATTGTTTAAAAATATTTAAAAATTGCACAAATATATTTTAAAATTGTCCAAATGAGTTTTGAAATTATCCAAATGTTTTTTAAAATTGTCCAAATGTATTTTAGAATTTTTTAAAATACATTTGGAAAGTTTTAAACCACATTTGAAAAAATTTAAAGTACATTTGATAATTCTGATTAATTTTTTATTAAACAATAAAAATATGAGAACATCATGGTTTTAATTAGTAAAGTAAATAATGACCTCGAGCCAGAATAAACATCCTCAAAATATTACATTGATAATTTTAAAATAAATGTGGACAATTTTAAAATGCATATGGAACATTTTAAATTGTATTTGGACAATTTTAAATTATATTTAGACAATTTTAAGATACATTTCTATTTTAAAATATATTTGGACAATTTTAAAATTATTTTGGACAATTTTTAAATATAATAAAATAAAAAATGGACAATTTTAGAATTCATTTGGACAATTTTAAAATATATTTAGACAATTTTAGAATACATTTGGACAATTTTAAAATACATTTGGAAAGTTTTAAAATGCAATTGGAAATGGTGTAGTTCGAGTAATTTTTAGGATTTTTTACTGTAGTTCGCAAATGTAAAAACTTTCTATAAAATTTAAAAGTTCTAAACAAATTTATTATTCAATGAAAAAGAGTTTATTCCAGTTCGAGGTCATTTATTTTCCGCGATATGAATTAACATTAAAAGTACTCATATCAACTATACATTTCTCTTATGAGAACAAACAAAGAGTCATAGTTTTTGCTTTTAAAAAATTTTTAACTTTTAGGATTTTTTACAGTAGTTATCACTATGTTAAAATAATTGAGAATATGAATGTTTGGACCACAATAGTATCACCATAATTTTCTAAAGAACTAATGATGAGGAATAATTGCAAATTTCAAGAAACGATCGTTATTTCAATCCTAAAAATTAACAAATTTTTGCAAGCAGAATTCAATCCTATGGTCTGTATCATTTCATACACAACCTTATGATCGAAATCTCGTTCGAACAAGATTTTATCTCAGGTGTGAATTGGGTATAAGAGAGAAGTAGAGTGAACATAAGTACTTGTAATTTTAAGTCATTACGGGGAAAATAAATGACCTCGAACTAGAATACTCTATTTTTCATTGCACACTTAAAGTTCAAATAAATAACAAATTTTAATTATTTTTGATGAAATTTGAAAAAACTTGACAAATTTATTATTTTCACAAATGTATAGCTGATATAAAGCAAAAAAAAATCAATGAAATGAGAAAATATCATAGGAAGTTTGAGAAAAATCACTATATAGTATATACCATAATAAAAAACCCAGCAAAATTTTCCGTTCCAAATAATCTGTTCCAGAACGCATCATATTACCCTGCAACCTGTTCTACTTAACATTCCAGAATCAATGATTTCTGTTTGAAATTGTCCCGAAAGCAATCGTATTTTAGAGCAAGTAGTTTTTTTGAAAAAAAATTTTATATAGAAAATTTTGTTTATTCAAGAATCTATTGTAATAGGAATATGTTCAAAATGGGTATCGATTGAAATTCGAAGTAGATCAATTGAAATTCAACGAAGATCAATTCAAATTCGAAGTGGATCAATGGAAATTCGAAAATCAATTGAAATCTAAAAAGAAAAATTGAAATATGTATTTCATCTATTTCGAATTACAATTGATCTAATTCGAATTGTAATTGATATTTTTCGAATTACAATTGATTTCGAATTACAATTGATATTTTTCGAATTACAATTGATCTTTTACGAATCACAAATTATAATTATCTTTTTCGACGATCAACTGATCTTTTTCGAATTACAATTAATCTTTTTCGAATTACAATTGGTCTTTAACGAATCCCGATTGATCTATTTCAAATTACAATTAATCTTTTCCAAATTACAATTGATCTTTTTCGACTTCACACAAAAAATTTTAGAGGAAAAAATTTTAATTAAAAATTTTAAAAATTTCAATTTTGTTTTCAATAATTTTTTTAATTGATATGATTACATTTTTAATGGATTTCGAAAATTTCCGTGAAATGAGAATAAATGCACTTTTGCGAAATTAAACTTTTACAAATTTTAGTAGATAGGTGCAAAATCAATTAAAATAGTAATTGATATAATCATTTTAGTGATTGAAACTCATTTTAATTTTTTTGTGTGTTACAATTAATATTTTTCGAATGTCAATCTTTTTTTACTGAATTAACATTTAAAATCTCCAAATTATAATTGATCTTTTTGAATTTACAATTGATCTTTTTAAATTACAATTGATCTTTTTCGAATAAAAATTTATCTTTTTGTACTACAATTGATCTTTTACGAATTACAATTGATCTTTTATGAATTGTAATTGATATTTTTTGAATTACAATTGTAATTTTCGGACTACACAAGGAATTTACAAAATAAAAATGAAAATTTCGAATTAAAAATAGAATATTCGAGTTACAAGTACAATCTTCGAATTATAAGTAGAATCTTTAAATAGCAATTAATCTTTTTCGAATTGCATTTGTAAATAGTGTCGACTGATAAAGTTTATCTAGTACAAGTTTTATGGTCATAGGCACGGTGAGCCTCAGCGATGTTCAGGTTGAACTTTAGTGTCGACGAAAAGTGTAAATGCAGTTCGATTTCTACATGATTAGTTGTCACAAAACTGTTTTCAGCGAAATCGTAGCTGATCGCATTCGCGAGATATCGCGAAATTGGTGATTTTATATTTTAAAAAATTTTGATATTGAAGTTTTTTAAATATTTTCAAAAACTGAGTATACAGTTTTCATTGTACTTATTTTAAGGTCACAAAACAACAAACATCGAAATCCTATCTTCTTTAGTTCGCGAGAAATCGCGAAATAACTTTTTTGTCAATTTTTGTTTTTCAACTTTTTCTAGGTTTTTTTTCAAATGTTGTGGAAAGCTGATATGCACTTTAATGTGTACGTGATCGAAGGTCATAAGGGTGTTGACATCAAAGATGTAGGTGTACACTGTCGCAAGATATCGCGGAATTATTTATATATTTTTTTATTTTTTTTTTTTATTTTTCAATTTTGCATGTTCTTTTGAAATGGTGTAAAAACGTGGTATGCATTTAATACCAAAAAATTATTTCTTATAATTCAAAATAATATGACAGTTAATAAATGGTTATGAATTATTTGAAGAAAAAGAGAGTGCATAATAATATTACAATACAAAATAAATGAAAAAAAAAATTGAAAAATTTTTCGCGATTTTTCGCGAAAATTAGCGTCAATATATAGATTTCAGCAGTTTTACCACCTTCAGTTACGGGCAATTTAAACTGCATACCATATACTTGTCGTTACTTAAATTTTTTGATACCAAAGAAAAAAAAGTAATTTATTATAAAAGCTCGTACAGTAATTTTGCGATTTCTCGGGAAATTGATCGTCTATAATTTTTATGCTTGCAGTTTTGTCACCTCTAATAACCTCGAATTCAAACTGCATACCACATTTTTGTCGTTAATTGAAGTATATGTTTTTACAGACCACAAATAACACAAATTAATGAATAAATAGTAGATAAGCGAGTTTTTTGCGATATCTCGAAGAATTAAGCAGCTAGAATTTAAGTGTTAACAGCCTTATGACCTTTGATCAATAGCAAGTCAAACTGCATTTCGTGTTTTTCAACAATGTTAAAGAAACTTCTTTTATTAATCAAAACAAGAAATACCCCCAAAAAGCTGTTTTTCGCTATTTCTCGCGAAAGTGATCAGCTATAATTTTTTTGGGAGCAGTTTTAATTTCTTCCCTCGAAGAATTAAGCAGCTAGAATTTAAGTGTTAACAGCCTTATGACCTTTGATCAATAGCAAGTCAAACTGCATTTCGTGTTTTTCAACAATGTTAAAGAAACTTCTTTTATTAATCAAAACAAGTAATACCCCCAAAAAGCTGTTTTTCGCTATTTCTCGCGAAAGTGATCAGCTATAATTTTTTTGGGAGCAGTTTTAATTTCTTCCAGCATGTTCAAATCAAACTGCTTACCACTTTTTTTTATCATTTTTAAAGAACCGGGTTTAAAATATAATAAAAAAAAAATATATATATATAATTACGCGATATCTCGCGAAATTTAGCACCTACAATTTTGATGTCAACAGCTGTGTGACCTTTGATCAACCACAAGTAAAACTGCATACCATGTTTTTAAGAAATTTTACAAAATCATATATGAAGATAAAAACAAGAATAAAAACAGCAAAAAAGTGATTTCGCGATTTCTCGCGAAATTGAGAAGATATGATTTCGCTGTTAACTGTGTTGTGACATGTAAATAAATACAATTAAAACTGCATACCCAGTTTTTGAAGATATTTAAAAAACTTCATTGTCAAAATTTTAGAAAATACAAAAACACAAATTTCGCGATATCTCGCGAATGCGATCAGCTACGATTTCGCTGTTAACAGTTTTGTGACATTTATTCATGTAGAAATCGAACTGCGCTTACACTTTTCGTCGACACTAAAGTTCAACCTGAACATCGCTGAGGCTCACCGTGTAGGCAAACTAAGGTCGTAACGGGCAAATCGGATAATTAGGCACATTTTTACTAGGGTAGTTAAAAATTTAAATGTTCCCCAATTTTTAAATTTTGGCGAAAAAGCTAAAAAATGTCATCAAAATAAACTTATGAGTAAATCCATATCAACATAGCAAAAAAAAATGAATTTTTGACGTCCATCGACCCAAATTTCATGAAACTCGGTATATATGTTGGGACTTACTCAACTTATGCTCAAACAAAATTTAAGACTTTTGACTTCTGTAGTTTTGGAAATATGACGTTTCAAAAGTCAAGAAAATCTTTTAAAAGGTAAATTACAAATATTTATATCTCGAAAAGTATTTGAGGTATATCACTCCCAGATAGAGCTACAAGCTCTAAAAATTTCGCGTTGGTGAACGTATTAAGTCCAGAGATATTAATAAAAATGTCTTGACAAGTAGGATTTTTTTTTTAAATCTCATGAATATTTAATTACTATTTTTGAATATTTTTGCAAATACATAAAATAAAACGGTGAAAAAAGTAAAGTTGATGGCACACACGAGTACTACACATGAATATATTGTAACATAACTTTTTATCGATTACACTACTTAACAAAAGTCAACTTTTTTTTGCAGAGTCTTCTAGAACACATTTTGAAAAGTATTTGGCCTACACGAATCTGTCATCATAAACATTTTATCAAATTGTCTTCTGGACATATAGGCCTATTTTACAGACTAAACCCTCAAACCCAAGAAAGAAACGTTATAATAAATGTTAAACACTGACATACCTCATATTATTTGTTCGTTTAATATTTTTGTATGCTTCAGCTGCAAAAACTAAATTGGCAAATCACGAGAACGCGATTACATAAAAATGACAATGGATTCGCGTTTAGTGGATTCACGTTAAAGAGGGCAAACGACTTAAGAAAATGTATTTTAAACAATGAAAATTAAAAAAATAAAAATATTAGGGAACAAAGTATATGCAAATAATATTTGCAAATTTTGCTCAAAATTTATATTTTTTTTTGCACATATTTTCGCATAAACTCAATAAATTTTGAAATAATATGCATTTTTAATAATTTTCCCAATATAAAGTCATTCGTTGGTTTTTATGGGCAGGGACCGCAAAAGAGGTCTTTTCTCGAAAAGGCGATTTGATAAAATTTTTATGATGACAGATTCGTGTTAAAGTGACCAAAATACTTTAGCAAATGTAATCTAAGAGTCTGTGCAAAAAAAGTTAATTTTTGTAGAATAGTGTAATTGATAAATATTCATGTTATATTGTAGCTATGTGTAGTACCCGTATGTACCATTAACTTTACTTTTTTCACCGTTTTATTATGTGTATTTGCAAAAATATTCAAAAATTAAAATTTAATATTCATCAGATTTGATAAAAATTTACTACTTGGCAACACATTTTTACTCATATCTCTGGTCTTAATACGTTCACCAACTCAAAATTTATACAGCTTGTAGCTAAGGTAGTAGCCAATAATATATATTTTTTTCAGATTTTTAAAAATGTCGCTTTTTCAGATATATTTTCGCGAATCGCGAATTTTGCAGAAATAAAAAAAAAATTCCAAACTAAAAATTTTTGCAAAATGTAATTTGAAAGGTCATGGTTTTGCCTTTAAAACAAGCTATCAGGGAATAATATAGCTCAAATACTTTTGAAGATATAAATGTTTATATTTCATCCTTTAAAAGATTTTCTTGACTTTTGGCACGCCATATTTCTGGAACCACGAAAGTTAAAGGTCTTAAATTTTGCCTGAGTATAAGTCTTATAAGTCCCAACATATACACAAAGTTTCATCAAATTCGGAGACATCGAAGGAAATCAGGGGTTCATGTTGAAAAATTTTAACTCTTATCGAAAATTCAAATTTCGTTTTTTATGGCATATTGCGAAACAATAATTTTGCAAAATTAAATATTTTAAAATAAGTATAATGATGATATATGGGTATTTCGAAAAATACGATAAGAATTCTTTATCAATCAAACACTCTTCGGTCAATATATTTAAAAATTTTATTTTATCTCAACAATAACTTTCTAAACTGATTAAAAGCTTTAAAAAATATATTTTATAAAAAAAAACGAAAATAAAATTCAAGGCCAACGAAAAGTATGTACTTGCAATCAATGCAATCAATAAAAAACATAAAATAATCGAATTTGGACAACATTCGAAATCTGCAAAAATTTCGATTTTCCCTTTTTATCTTAAAAAGCGGCAAAATACTTGACGACCTTGAACTGACCGACCACCGTACAAGATATAAAATCATAAGCCACCAAAAAAAAAAAAAACCATGTGCCAATTATGAAAATTTGTTTATAATAACAAAGTTCATATTCCATAGTCTTCCCAAACAAGCACATTTCATATGCAAATATGAATTTAATAATTTTATAGTTTTCTTCCAATTACAGTTATGTAATTGTTTTAATTTTTACTTTGCGCTCTCATTCCCTTATTGTCTGTCCGTCCATTAATCAGCCAATGTGATAAATTTGTTTATGCTTTTTGGAGACGGTGGTTATATCTTTGGACGTATAAAACTTACTTGAGTACCCTTACCAGAACCGGGAGGTCCCAATAAAATGGCATTGATACCAATCTCTGGTTCATAGCGTGATTGTGGAACTGGTTGTGCTGCGTTTGGTGCCATTTTTTTTACAATAGAAATTTAATTATTCCTAATATAAATTGCTGGTGTGTTCAATTTTTTTTGTAGTTTCACAAAAAAGCGTGTGAAGAGTTTAACGAAAAAACACTAAACTAAAAAAAATACAAAGAAAATACACGCACTTCACTACTAGTGGCACTCTAAGCAAAAGGGAATGAAACAAAAATTTTAATGTGACGTGGTTAGTGTTAAAACGAAACAGCTGTGGATATAGTATAGGGAATGATATGGAAACTGGAAAACTAAAATATTTATGTGCAAACTAAAATTAACAGGTTGCCGAAATATTTAAATTAGCTTTTGCTATAGAAAAAATTTCTCAGAATCTGAGATTTTTTTGAATAGAAAAAAATTTCTCAGAATCTGAGACCACTTTTTTATATAGAAAAAAAATGTCTTAAAATTTGAAACCACTTTTATATAGAAAAAAAAATTCAGAATCTGAGACCATTTGTACATAGAAATAATGTCTCAGAATCTGAGACCATTTTTTATATAGAAAAAATGTCTCAGAATCTTAGACCATTTTTATATAGAAAATATGTCTCAGATTCTGAGACCATTTTTATATAGAAAAAAAAAATGTCTCAAAATCTAGAGCATTTTTATATAGAAAAACTGTCTCAAAATCTAAGAGCATTTTTATATAGAAAAAAATGTCTCAGAATCTGGGACTTTTTTATATAGAAAAAATGTCTCAGAATCTGAGACTTTTTTATATAGAAAAAATGTCTCAGAATCTGAGACCATTTTTATATAGAAAAAATGTCTCAGAATCTGAGACCATTTTTATATAGAAAAAAAGTCTCAGAATCTGAGACCATTTTTATATAGAAAAAAAGTCTCAGAATCTGAGACCATTTTTATATAGAAAAAATGTTTCAGAATCAGACCATTTTTATATAGAAAAAATGTCTCAGAATCTGAGACCATTTTTATATACAAAAAATGTCTCAGAATCTGAGACCATTTTTATATAGAAAAAATGTCTCAGAATCTGAGACCATTTTTATATAGAAAAAATGTCTCAGAAACTCAGAGCATTTTTATATAAAAAAAAATTTCTCAGAATCTAAGAATTTTTTTATATATAGAAAAAAATTAGAGTTGTCAAAACCGATTTCCGAAGTATTCGAAAAATCGATTTTTCCCTATTTTTCCGGTTTTTTAAAACCGGTTTTTTAACAAGGCCGGTTTTTGAAGTATTCGAGAAACCGATTTTTTGGTCTCGAATAATCGACTTTTTCATATATTTATTTTTTTCGTTATTTTGCATTCAATGAAATTTTTTAGTAAACATCTCTAAGTTGAGAAATCGGATGTCACCAAATCATTTGAAATGTATCCTTTTTTTGCCTTACTTACGAGCATATTTTTTTCTACTCACAATCACGTGAGTAAATTTATGACAACTCACACTCACGTTCATTCACAGTCACGTTCATTCACACTCACGTTCATTCACACTCACGTTCACTCACACTCACGAAACTTTTTATACAAAAAAAAACTTTTAAAAATTAAGATTTCAAAAATGTAAGAAAATTTTTAGCAAAATTAAATTTTAGCCAAATTCTACATTTTTTTAAATTTGTTTGCTTTTTTTGGGACGAAAGGAAATATGAGGAACAAATAAATCACGAAAACTCACGCAAAAAAATCGTCTCATGCATACTCACTCACGCAAAAATCTTGCTCACACACACTCACTCACGCAATTTTTTTCCTCTAACACCCACTTACAATCACGTGAGTTACTTAAATTGCAGTCACACTCACGCGTGAATCACGCACTAAACTGCTCATGTGCCAATCTCAATTCTGAAGTATGTATAAATAGCTTGTTTTGCTTTCCTTTTTTATTGTTTTGTTTTACTTTTTTATCAAATAAACAATTAAAAAACAAAAACCGAAAAACCGATTATTCGAAACCGGTTTTTAGTTACAAAACCGAAAAACCGATTTTTTTAAAAGGCGGTTTTTCGAAGTATTCGAAAATCGGTTTTTGAAATTGACGAATATTTGACAACTCTAGAAAAAAATGTCTCAAAATCTGAATTTTTTTATATAGAAAAAATGTCTCTGAACCTGAGACCATTTTTATATAGAAAATATGTCTCAGAATCTAAGACCATTTTTATAAAAAATGTCGCAAAATCCAAGAGCATTTTTATATAGAAAAAATGTCTCAGAATATGAGAGCATTTTTATACAGAAAAAATGTCTCAGAATCTGAGACCATTTTTATATACAAAAAATGTCTCAGAATCTGAGAATTTTTCGTATAGAAAAAATGTCTCAGAACCTAAGATTTTTTTCTATATAGAAAAAATGTCTCAGAATCTGAATTTTTTTTTTATATAGAAAAAATGTCTTAGAATCCGAGAATTTTTTTATATAGAAAAGATTTTTCAGAATCTGAAAATTTGTATATGTAGAAAATATGGCCCGACCAAAGAAAAATAAAAAGTATATATGGGGCATTCCATGTCAAATCGGACACTTTGAAATTTTTTTTTTTTTAGATTTTCCCAATTTGTTTACAGCTTTTAGTACCCTTCGAAAACTCCTTCGTGGTAAATTTTCAGATTTTTTTGATGACCCGTTCAAAAGATATCGAATTTTTAAAAATTGGTAGTTTGTTCCTTTACTCAAACTTCTTTTACTCATTACTTCTTCAATAATGGTCCAAATTTAAATTTTTTTTTTCAAAACTTTTGTTTTTTTACGTACTTTTTAGAAAAAAATCTTAAAAGCGCTCTAGTATGGGATTTTTAAGTTTTAAAATTTAAATCTCATTTTTGAAAATGTTTGTACTTTTCGATTTTTTTGAATTTTTTTTTGTGTAAAACTTCTATTGATTCTACAAATTTTTTGCCCAGGAGGATCGTGGGATAACGATTACTTTTTTTTTTTAAATTTGTTGAAAAAATTTTATTGTAATTTTCCAATCTTAAAATCATTTCTACTGCTCTAATGGTGCGTCATAGTGGGGTCATTTATAAGACTGACCCCCATTAATTTTTACGTCTTAACATTTCTTTGGAACAAACTAATACCCTATCTCCAATTTCTAAGGGGGCTCCCACACAAAACGAATTTTTTTTAAATTTGCTCCAACCGCTATAACTGCCCCAATAGTGCCCTTAGACCAACAAAATGTATGACCGATCCACAATATTTTTTTAGTCCAAACATTTTCTCTGAACACACCTACCCACTATCTTTAACTGTTAAGGTGGTCCCCATACAATATTTTTTATTTTTTGTAAATTAGTTTTATTTAATCAGCTTCTACCGGTACAATGGTGCGTCCAAGAGGGGTCATTAGTGAGACTGACCCCCATTTATTTTTACCCTACAACATTTTTTTAAAACATACCTACGCCCTATCTCCACTCCCTAAGCAGGCTCCCATACAAATATCAGTTGGAGCAAATTTTATAAAAATGTAATTTTGAATGGAAGCCTACTTAGGGAGTGGAGATAGGGCGTAGGTATGTTTTAAAAAAATGTTGTAGGGTAAAAATAAATGGTGGTCGGTCTCACTAATGACCCCTCTCCGACGCACCATTGGACCGATAAAAGCTGATTAAAAAAAACAAATTTACAAAAAATAAAAAAAATTGTATGGGGACCGCCTTAACAATTAGAGATAGAGGGTAGGTGTGTTCAGAGAAAATGAAACATTTGGTATATTTATCGCAATGGGAAGGTGCGTTCAAAGTCCCCCACTCACCCCCCCTCCCAAAAAAAAACGCCATTTTTAGTTTTTTTTTTACATTTTGGAGGGCATACAAGATTCGGCACAGCCGAATTTAACACTCTCACTTGTTTATATTGAAAAATGGTACTACTATAATTTTTTTATGGAAAACGTTTTTCAGAATCTAAGATCATTTTTATATAGAAAAAATGTCTCGGAATCTAAGACCATTTTTATATATAAAAAAAATGTCTCAAAATCGGAGACAATTTTTATATAAAAAAATGTCTCAGAATCTGAGACCATTTTTATATTGAAAACTTGTCTCAGAATCTGAGAAAAAATTTATATAGAAAAAATGGTCTCTGGTTCTAAGAATTTCTTTATATCGAAAAAATGTCTCAGAATCTGAGAATTTTTTTATAAAGAAATTTTTTTATATAAAATGTCTCAGAATCAGAGAATTTTTTTATAGAGAAAAAAATGTCTCACAATCTGAGATATTCTATATAAAAGAAATTCTTACATTTTTTATAAAAGTCCAATTCGGCGGGGGTTCTGCTTACCGGGGAATGTTAAATTGGTCAAAAAAAATGTTTACGTGTCCCGGCGTTTCGCTGGTTTAGACAATAATCACAATAGAATTGAATCTAGTTTGGCGGAAAAACACGGCGGAATTTTGTTTTCATATAAATCGTATGTGAACAGTAGCGAAAAAACGCTTCCCGCTCCAATTGTGATTATTCTCTTAGCTCTAGTAATCGAGATAATATCGATTTGAAGTTATGTATAAGGGAAATAGTAGATTTTTAAGCATTTTTCGTATATTTTGACCATCTTAATGTTCAAATATCGCAAAGTAATGTTCAGCAAAATTGTACCTAACGTTAAGGTTAACAACTTTGCGGAACATCACTTTGCGATATTCGGATATTCAGATGAAGTTAGAAAGTATCGTATAGGGAAATTGTAGTTTTTTGTGCTACTTTCGTGAATTTTGACCACCAAAATGTCCGAATATCGAAAGTGATGTTCAGCAAAGTTGTAGCCGGCCTTAATCTTAATAACTTTGTTGAACATCACTTTGCGATATTCGGAAGGTCAAAATGTACTAAAACGGCTCAAAAAACTACGATTTCCCTTATAATTTCAAATCGATATAACTCGATTACTAGAGCTAACCTAGCGAAACGCCGGGACACGTGTAACTTGTTTTAATTGATATAACTTTCTCCAGTAAGAAGAACCCCCGCCGATCACTGAACCCTACCATTTGTCTCACAGTGTTATTATAAATTAATTATATAAATTAAGAACATTTTTTTTTTTTTTTTTGAAAACATACACTCACATTATGTTTTGTTTTTTTTTTTTTATTATTTAAACAAAAAAAAGTTTGTTTAATTCTCATTTAAGTTAAAACATTGCAATAAAATTATCAACTATGGCGACCAATTAGTTTGTAAGTTAATTTTAAAATCGTATTTTAATAGTGAATAAAAATTAAGTTTAAATTTTGTTTTTGTTTGTTTGTTTTGTAATTGCTACCAATATATTTATAATAAAATAATTTCCTTAAGAAAATTAATCATACTACACATGAACAGGGCGTAAAGTGGTCGTTGTCTGTAAAAGAAATTAAAAATTCAAATCAATAATTAAATTTAAAATTTTTAAGAAATATTTCCTTAATTTACCGTTTTTATTTCAGATGATGATTTCAACTTTTCATTTTGTTTATCATCTACAATATTGTGCTGTAAGGCTTCGAAATAAGAATTTTGACATTCTTTACAAATATTTTTAAAGTACATTTCCAATTTTTGGCTGTTTAGGTTTAATTTGGAAATCTGAAAAATACGAATGATTTGGATATTAATTCTTAGATATTGGACAAATTAAAAACTTACATCTTTCTCCAGTCTTGGTACATCATTACCAAGATTTATGACTTTTTGTTTATATTCTGGCCAAGAATTTTCTAAAGATGTTACATGTGATGTTATATTGGCACTACGATCAAATAATTCATCCAATTTGGTCTACAAAAAAAATATTTACAAAAAATTAAAAAAAAAATATTTGTTTAATTTTTGAAAAGTTTCTGTGACGGTTACAAAGGTATATTTTTTTTTATTTTGTAACTTTTAAAAATTACCTTATGTTTAACTAACTCTTCTTGCATTATAATTGACTTTTGTGTTAATGTATCATTGATATAACTTGTATTGGACTCCAATTTATCAATTTTCGTTTGTAAATCGCTTCTCAGTGATTTCAATTCTTCTGTGTAGTTGACAGGTAAAGCCATATTTTTTAAACCGTCACTAAAATTGGACTGAAAGAAAAATAAGAAAATAATTAAAGTTAATTTTGAGAGAAAAACAAATGCGGGAACTAAATCATTTGGGGCTTATTAATTATATCTGTACGCAAAAAAAAAAATAATGATGAAGGTTTTTTGAATTGATTTTCGAAAAATATTAACTGAATTTTAATTAATCTTTTTTGAATTACAATTGAAGTATTCGAATTACAATTGGAATCTTCGATTTACAATTAATCTTTTTCGAATAACTAATTGATATTTAACAAATTAAAAAAAAAACTGGAATATTCAAATTACAATTGATCTTTGACGAATTATGAAACCTTGAAATTACAATTGATATTTTTCTGTATATAAAGGACCTTTGCGAATTACAATTGGAATCTTTGAATTACAATTCATCTTTTGGGAATTAAAATTATACTTTTTCGAACTACAAGTGATGTTTTACTTATTACAATTGATTTTTTACGAATTAGAATTTATCCTTTTCGAATTACAATTGATCTTTTACGAACTACAAATGGAATTTTCGAATAACACTAGGAATCTTCAAATTAAAGATGGAGTATTCGAATACAAGTAGAATCTGCAAATAACAAATGAAGTCTTCGAATTACAAAAGGAATCTTTGAATTACAAGTGAAATCTGTAAATGGTGTGAGTAAAAGACATTTTGTATAAAAAACTTTTTTTGAGTTTTTGAGTAAATTTTTTTTTGAGTAATTTTTTTTTCTGCAAAATATTTTTAAGTCGACACGTACACTCAAAAAATTATGTCATTAACTGTTTGTAGTTTATTTAAAAAGTTTTCCGTTTAGTCGTTTTTAAAAGAAAAAACATTTGTTTGATGTTCCGTTTTTATTAATGACTTCTTCAGTCCTTTGTTTCAAAAATAACACACTAAAAAATAAAGACTTTCATTAACATTCAAATTTTAAAGTCATTTATTTTTGTTCTGTAAGTAAAAACTACTGATTATTCTTTTGATTTTTAATGATTTGTGTAAGTAATTTTTTTTTAAATTGTTGGTATTTTTTAATGAAATATCATTAGTTTTTACCTACACAAGTCAGTTATTTGTTTGTAGAAAAAAATTCAAAAAATTATTTATAGAAATATAAAAACATATTTGTATCAAGTGGCTTTGGCACGATGGGTAGAGTGTCTGGCCAGAATGTAGTTGATTGCGGGATCGATTCCCCAAAATTTTATTAAAAATTTTTAAAAAAAATATTTCAATAGAAAATTGTATAAAATAACCTACGAAATCATTAATTTTTAATGTTTTCGTAGGTTATTTTTTTGTAATTTGTTGGTAAAAATTAGTGCCTACGGTCAGTACCGTAGTACCGGGAATACCGGTATTCCCGGTTCTCGGTATTACCGGGAAATGGTACCGGTTTCCCGGTTCTTAACTCATTCCCGGTATTCCCGGGAACACCGGTATTCCCGGTTCCGGTTCTGACGGTATTCCCGGGACTACCGGTATGTATATTTTGTAAAATTCAATTTTTTTCTTTGCTTTTACCAAAAAAATACAAAACATGTGAAAAATACCATTTCCATTTAATTTTTTGAAGTTAAGAAAAAACAGATACATGATTTTCAAATAATTTTAGAAACACAACTAAATATTTTTTAAATACTGATTAAATAGTGTAATTTAAATATTTTATGGTGTAATTTAAATATTTTATTGTATAGTATTTTTTGGTTTTTGAGAACCGGTACCAGGATCAGAACCGGGAATACCGGTATTCCCGGGAATATATCTAGAACCGGGAAACCGGTACCAGAACCGGGAATACCGGTATTCCCGGGAATATCGAGAACCGGGAAATGGGGGGCACTAGTAAAAATAACAGAACTTTCATTCATTTTTAATGTTTTCGTAGGTTATTTTTTTCGAATTTGTTGGTAAAAAATAATGAAAAAACCGTAATTTTTTACTGTTTAGTGTTATTTATTTTACAAAATTTTGTCAACAGTAAAAAATAAATGCTGATGTTTTTAAAACAAATAAATAATTACTGGGATGGTTTTCAATTGTTTATTCACTGGTTTTAAATGTGTTTTTCTTTTGTTTTTGCCTACAAAATATTTTGAGTGTATTTTTGATATAGACGATATTGGTGTTAGTTCGGGAGTCCCGAAGGTCCACATTGTTTCATAAGGGGACAACAACATTTTTAAACACTGATATGGCCGATATGGGAGCCTACTTAGGGAGTGGAGATGTGTGTTCAGAGAAAATGTTTGGAGGGTGCTGTGGCTTAGTGGTTAGCGCGTTGGACTACTAGCCAGCCAGCCTGGGTTCGATTCTCATCTCAGGCAGAACAACATTTTTTTTCAGATATTTATTAGTTTCTATTTATAACTAATATCTATCGCAGCACCCTCCTTCGTTGATAAATAGCACTAAAACGTCAACGAAGTAAAATAATAAAATAATGGCTATAAAAAACACAGCTTCAAAAATAATTCGCCAGATCAATAACAGATAGCGATGCAACAACTGTACCATACTGAAGCCCTTCTATCTTTCAAATCTTTCATCTCTCTTCTATCCCCTTTCCGAAAGAAGCATCACGGTTACATTGGTAATTGATAGGCAGCATTGCCTGAGTGTTGCTTCTTTAAAAAAAAAAAAAAAAAAAAAAAAAAAAAAAAAAAGACATTTTTAAACACTGATATGGCCGATATGGGAGCCTACTTAGGGAGTGGAGATGTGTGTTCAGAGAAAATGTTTGGACTAAAATGTTTGGACTAGTGCCCTCTAAGGGCACTATTAGGGCAGTTAGAGCGGTTGGAACAAATTTTAAAAAATGTCGTTTTGTGTGGGAGCCCCCTTAGAAATTGGAGATAGGGTATTAGTTTGTTCCAAAGAAATGTTAAGACGTAAAAATTAATGGGGGTCGGTCTTATAAAGAACCCCTCTATGACGCACCATTGGATCAGTAGAAATGATTGAAATTTTAAAAAATAGTAATAATCGTTATCCCACGATCCTCCTGGGCAAAAAATTTGTAGAATTGATAGAAGTTTTACACAAAAATATTTCAAAAAAATCGAAGAGTACAAACATTTTCTAATATGCGATTTAAATTTTAAAACTTAAAAATCGCATACTAGAGCGTTTTTAAGAATTTTTGGATTTTTTTTTAAAAAAGTACGTAAAAAAACAAAAATTTTGAAAAAAAAAAAATTGAAATTTGGACCATTATTGAAGAAGTTATGATTAAAAGAAGTTTGAGTAAGGGAACAAACTACCAATTTTTAAAAATTCGATATCTTTTGAACGGGTCTTAAAAAAAATCTGAAAATTTACCACGAAGAAGTTTTCGAAGGGTACTAAAAACTGTAAGCAAATTGGGAAAATCTAAAAAAAAAGTTTTTCAAAGTGTCCGATTTCACATGGAATGCCCCAGATACATCTCATAAAAATTTTTTGGAACAAATTCCTGGTTCAATAGATTCTTGAATACTGTAATCACAACAAAATTTTCTATGTAAAATTATTTTTCAAAAAAAATACTTGCTCTAAAAAACGATTGCTTTTTATTGATTCTGGAATGTTAAGTAATCGGTTGCAGGGTAATTTGATGTGTTATGGAACCGATTATTTGGAACAGAAAATTTTGCTGGGATGTAACAGAAGACGTTTTAGTTTTTTGAGACTTAATTTTTTTTTTTTTTCCTAAAAGAATTTTAATGAAAAAAAAATGCGAAGGTCGGGAATTTTTAGTTATGGCAGATATTAAAATAAATGATTTTGTTTATAAATTGATACCGAAAAAATGTTTAAAAATTTTTCAAGTTCCCAACAAAACTTATTTTAGCATTTTGGAGTAAAATATTTTAATAAAATAATTTTAAAATAATAAAAAATTTTAATAAAATAATTTTAAAGTCTCGACAAATTTTTTCAGTCCGGGTTTTTTTTTTTGCCCCTTGAAGTAAAAAGTTATTGAAAAATTTTCGAAGATCCAAAAAAAAAAATGAAAATTTACCGATACAAAATTGGAAATTTTTTATTTGCGTTTTGAAGAAATAAATTCATTAAAAATGATTTTATAAGTAAAATATCCAATTCCTTAAATTCCTTAGAGTATCGTCGGAATTGTTCTTGTCCTTGTTCTATGGATATTTCCACGGAAAGTATCCGGCTTAGATAAGTAACCTGTTCTGTTAGGATAAGTAACCTGTTCTGTTAAGATAAGTAACCTGTTCTGTTAGGATAAGTTACCTCATCCCGGAGGTACGTGTGTTCGGTCGTAATACGCACCCATGTAGAAGAGCATTCAAAAAGAGTAGTGTCTATTTTTTCTCCTTCCTATACCTATATTTCCTGATCTTAACACAATGCAATGCATTTATAGGGGGCATCCCCTGAATGTTAAGCAATAAAAAAATAATGACATGTAACAGAACACATCACAGTTTTTTTGGGACTACAATTTTGTTTTACAAAAAGAATTTTAATGACCATTTTTTACTCCAATGCACTCAAAAAATTATGTTAGTAAAATAAACTGAAAATGTCAGTTAAAATAACTACTGGGTAATTCCAAAAATTTTCGCCCCACTGCACTATAGGGAATTTATAAGGAATTGTTGGCCAAAAGTCCATTTTTGATGTGTTCAAAAAAACTTTTTTCGGATGCCATTATACAGTAAACTATATAAAAGTAAGCTAGCACACATATTTTTGTGCACCAAACTCTTTTACCGCTAGGACGGAGGCGTCAAAAACAAAATTTAATTTTATATTATTTTTTTTTTTTTTAATTTTGGAGAACATAACTTATTACAAAATTAAGGTACTTAAAATCCTGTATTAAAATCTTTTGAAATTAATTTCAATTATCAATAGAGCAAATAAATATATTTTGTACAAAGTACAGGTTTAAAATGTTGATTTATATATTTTTTTAATTTTTCTATTTAATTAATTTTTTTCTTTTTTAAACCAAATATATTTGTGGACTGCTACTTTTTTTGCATATAATTGCATACTCCCATATCTCTATGAGGTATTGGGAAACTCTTTGTGAGTAAGATGTATTCATCCGCTAAGCCATGCGGCTCCATGGGGAAAAGATATTTAGTGATGTCCGTCCGACCGTCTGTCGGTCTGACTGTCTGGGGAATGCACGATGCTGTCCAAACCAAAAGAGCTAGCCACTTGATGTTTGGCACGAATATGTCTTATAGTCTTACGATGTTCAAGTTCGTAAATGGGCAAAATTGGAACATGTGAAAAAAAGCTGCCCCTTAAATAACTCAGTCTAGCTACGCAAAATCCCATATTTTACATTTTTTTTGTACATTTGCTTAAAAATTTAAAAAAAATACGCCACAAGAAGTTCAAAGCCCTGCACTTGGACCAAAGGCACTAGGAAAATTATTTTTTGCCCGCCCCCTTTTGTGGGCGTGGATGTAAAAATTATTGACAAAATTATATTACAAAATTGCATTAAAAACACGATTTATTAGGCCAGATCATGCCAATTTTGTATACAGAGCCTTAAAACTTACCGCCAAATAAACTTGCCAAATTTTGAGGCAATATCCCAACTTTTGGAGTTTTGGCCAGAAAATACCAGAAAATTCCCTATAGTGCACTGTTCGGAAACATGCCTTTGCACGCCTCTGAGAATTTGGCTCATAGATATCCACGTTTATATGAGATATGTTGCATTTTTGGATTTTCCAAATTTGCTGTAGTTTTCAAATTATCGCGGGTCAAAGTTCGACTTTTTTAGCAACCCAGCAAAAAAAAATCGAGGTAGTTCAAAACGAAGTAGACTTAAACTACATCAAAAGTAGCAATTAGTGAATATTTTTTGTTGCAAAAAAAGTAGTTTAAAATAACATCCAAATATGTCAATAGAAGGAAAATAATATGGATTCCACTACTTTAGAACACTTTATTCGGAATGAGTTTTTTAAAAACATTTTTCAAACGTAGTAAAAAGAACATATTTATTTAAATTTATTTAATAGAGTTTAAGTTTAAACTATAGTTTTATATATAATTGAAAGGCAACAAGTTAATATTTGATAGGTTAGAATTCCAGGAATAAAAACATTTTTTTATTTTTAATTTGTTTAATTTTAAATTTGGTGCAAACTGATTTTGTTTTTATACCTTTTAATTACAGTATAGGGGGAACCCTCACTTTGTCATTCCGTTTGAAAAACATCGAAAAATCGGTCGAGGGCCCCATAAAGAGAATTGTCGCCTAAAATGCAAAACAAACAAGTTATTGATTGTGATGCATTGTATTAAAATATATGACTCTACAAAGTTTTAGTTCTCTATGGTCAAAAAGTACAAGTTTTACAATCGAAATTTAAATATATAATATCTTTTACTTTCAAACATTTGTTGGTCCCCTATAATTATCAAAATGTTATTTGCTAGTTGTGATACACTTCATTAACTAAAACCATTTCCAAAAATTCAGACCTATCCGATGAAAAATTACGGACTTATGAATAAAATTAAAAAAAATGTTTCACAACGTTTTTCGCTGCTCCTCCGTCTGTCTGTATGTAACTCGATGTAGTCCAAAATAAAACAGTTATCAACCTGACGTTTGGTACAAATATTTTTTATAGTCCTAGGTAGGTTGAAATCGGACCGGAGGGGAAAAAGTTTCACCTTGGAGAAGCGAACCAACCTCTAAAACGCAATTTTTAGCGATCATTGTTGTTTTGTCAAGCAAATGAAACAATTTTATGTCGGATGAAGTATAAAGTCCTGAACTTGGACCCAATTTCTTGAGGTACGAACACTTTGTGGGCGTAAGTATGTACACTCAGAAAATTATGTATGTTACTACATGCTAGTTATTTGTATATTTTTCAGTAGTCAGTTATTTTCAACTACAAAGTCAGTTGTTTTTGTATGAAAAATATCAAACAACTATTTCTGTTAGTTATTTTAAGTCGTTTTTTTGAACAACTAACAAAAAAGTACTGTGATGTAGTAACAGTTATTTAAAGTAGATAATTTTATTTTTTTTATATCTGAAAAATTTTTAAAGTTTTTTTTTCAAAAAATAAAAGTAAATTTTCGTTTTTTTTTATTTTCCCAACTTTTAAAAAAAAAAAAAATTTGGTCTTCAATTTTTTTTTGAAAAATTTTTTGAAAAAAAAAAAATTATATATTGATTATTTATTTTTTACTACATTTTAGTTGTTTTGACTACAAATGTTAGTAGTTTTTACTACATAAGTCAGTTGTTTTTTGTCAGTTAAAATAACTAACAATGTTAGTTGATTTAACTGAAAAAGTAGTTGACCCCAAAACAACTTACAAAGTAGTTATTTTAACTGACATTTTCAGTTGATTTTACTAACATAATTTTTTGAGTGTATAATATTAATTGCAATTGTTCTACTGATCACAAATCTGGTCTCCAAACTTTTCCATCACATCAAGTTTTTGGAAAAATTGATGTCAAAGTTAAAAAAAAAATAGCCCTTTTGTTCATTTTTGCCAAATCATAGCGGATGAACCCGATAAGATAGCGACTTAAAATTAAGTCGAGGCTAAAGCTTAAACATTGCTCTTAAGGATTCTGAACTCTTTTGATCAGTCGCCTTAACCCCTAGGGCATCAATTGTCTCAATGATATCTTGTTTCCAAAAAACGATTTTTGCCGCTACAAATCATATGAAAAAAAAACCTTATTCGAATGGAACGCCAACTTATAGTATAAGGCTTATACACATGATTACAATTATTCTCCTGGTCAAAAATCCGGTCTCCATACTTTTCAAGCGTAAAGCTCAAACATTGCTCTTAAAGACGTATAACTCAATTCATCAGTCGCTTTAACCTTTGGAGCACCAATTGTCTTTTAATAAGGTTTTTTCCCCCAAAAACTTTTTTTCCATATGACAGCATTGAAATACAATTGGTGCCCAAAAAGTTAAGGTGACTCACAGTGATTCGTTCCCATATATCGAGTGGGCAAAAATAGAATATTGGTCGCAGATTTCTGAAATTTGAAACTCAAGCATTTAATTATCTAGTCAAGAAAAAAACGAGTTTTTGGAAAAATTGGAGCAAGGACACGCCTACCCCCCATATATCCTGAAACTTAAATATGTGATTAAAACTACAAAAATGGCCACAAAATTCCCAAATTTTGTCAATGTTACCAATTTTGATACAGTATTTTATGTGTAAATTTTTTTCAAGATTGAAGCAAGGACTCGTGTGGCTGCCATATATCCTTTTTCTTAAAAAAATTGTAAATCGCTCAAAAATTACTCGATACTCTTGAAATATTTTGTAAAAATTTGAATAAGTGATGTCAATGTGTGTGCCAAATTTCGCTGAAATCGGTTCTGTAAAACAAAATTTATTTATATATCCTTTTTAAAAACTACAATAAAGTGTTAATATATTTTAATCACAAAAATAAAATAGAAAGAGTTGTCAACGATTTTCCAAATTTGGTACGCAAGCACAAAATTAGTTAATAGAAAAAAAAATAAAAATTTTGAGCAAATCGGTCGAAGGACATTTGTACCTGTCGTATATCCTGAAATTTAAAAGTGGAGTTTTAGCCACAAAACTTGATATAAAATTACTTAACTTAGTTATTGTCTTAGAAATTTAGATAACCATCGACGTACAACATTTGTATTTTAATCTGAGCAAGGACTCGCGTGGCTGCCATATATCCTTTTTCTTGAAATCGCTGTAACTATTTTAAAAATCTTTCAATTGCTATCAAATTTTTAATATAGATTAGATCAAATAACGTTAATAAGTGTGCCAAATTTCGTTGAGTTACTTGCTGTAACAAAAAAGCTGTTAATATATCCTTTTTTTAAATATAGTCAAAAATATAAAAATACCTAATAACTGCAAAAACAAAACGTTCACAACACTTATTTCCTGTTGCATTACGAAAATAAATTTATTCAAAATAAGTTTTAAGTAAACTCGTTTAATACTTGCTTTATTTCTAAGTATATAACCCGTTAATAACAAAAAACTAAAAAAAAAATTTTTTTTTTTGGTACTAAAATTTTTTTTTTTTCGTTTTTTTCAAAAACTTAGTTATTTTTATTATTTGATTGTATAGAAAACAGTCCAGGATGTTAAAAAAATCAATAAAAAATAACTTTTGAGTACGAACTTTTTTTATGTATCTCAAAAAAAAATTTGGTTTTGATTTGGGATACCAACGAAAATCAAATACTGGTTTTAAAGCAAAATGGCCCACTGTATACTTACTTCATCGAATTTTTTACTATAAATTTATGGTATACAATACAATAAATCCCTTTATATAAAAAAACACGAAAATGTTGCTGTATTTTTTTTTAATTTTATTTACAGCACATAAAATAAATAAAAAAAAAATAATCCAATTTTCGATTTTTTAAAATTTTTTTTTTTCAACTTAAAAAAAAAAACTTAGTTATTTTTATTTTTTGATCTTATAAAACATAGTTAAAGCTACAAAAAAAATGAAAAACAAAAAAATTTTATTCACGAACTTTTTTTATGAAGGCCATTAAAATTTGGTGATTTTGGGGATTTTAGTAAAAGTCATAGATAACTTTTAAAGCAAAACGGCCCACGTACTGCATATTTTTTTTCTGATTTTTTATTATATTTTTACAGAATACTATATAATATATCAATGTGTAAAGAAAAAATACTTAATATTAAATTTTTTTTTTAATATTTTTTCCATTAATAATATAGCTTTTGAAAAAAATTAAATAAAGACACAAAAAAAACCTAACTTTTTTCCAACTTCAGACAAAAACTTAGTTATTTTTATTGTTTTGCCTTATAAACCATAGTCCGAGCTATCGAAAAAGCGAAAAAAATAATTTTTTGACTCACGAACTTTTTTTATGCATTCCATCAAAATTTGTCAATTTTTGGGAATTCGGTAGAAAAAATATAGATTTCAGAGCAATACAAAAATGTATTTTAAGATTAATTCTAAAAAAATGCAAATACAACATTTAGCTAATATATTAAAGTAACTTTTGCAAAAAAAAATTCATTGATTTCTTCAAAATTCGATTTTTCATAATTATTTTAGTAAACCTATAAAAATCAATTTTTAGGTTTTAACACAATAGCGTTGAATTTCCATACTTTAGCGCCCTCTTGTGGCAACATATGACTTCTTAAAAATCAGAAAAGTACATATTTCTTTTAGTTTACTATTAAACTGTAAAAATACAAAAAATCATCAACATTGAAGACATACTTTTTTTTTTGATTTTTGCCAATGAAACGAATCACTGTGTGACTGACCAAATGAGTTCTGCATCTTAAAGAGGAAAGTTTTAGCTTAACCCTCTACTTATTTTGAAGCCGCCATCATCCGCTATGTGTTTCCAAAAATGCCCAAAACGGCGATTTTTTTGAACTTTGACCACAATTTTCTCAAAAACCAGATGTGATGGAAAATTGTGGAGACCGGATTTTTGACCAGCATGACTAATGTAATCAAGTGTAAAAGGTCGCGTCCCAGTCACATTTTCGATGTTTAGTAATGTTATTAGAACATTGGCATCGTCAGAATCGCTTACTAAATCTACTTCCTAATGAATTCTAAAAATACACTTTTTAAGTAGTGCAAAAATGCTCTTAAATAGTGATCTTAAAGATGTAATTAAACTTTACACACAAAAACTTAAACTATGACAACAGTATGAGTACTACTTTATATGTACTTAAAAAATGTTGAAAAAACTACTTATTTTGCGCGACACCGCCATGTTAAATTCACTAGAGTTTCAGCAAAGTTAGAACTACTTTAGCAGCAGATGAACTACTTTTTATTAACATTTTAGTATGTTCTTTTTTTGCTGGGAAAAGTCAGAAAAATACATGACTTTTAACGTGCTCTAACTTTTTAACTAGTAATCCGATTATCACAAGTAATGGCTCATATGAAAGCTTAATTCTTCTTCTTTTAGGAAATATTTTCAAAAGCATACGGTTTTTTTTCAGAAGTGTTGCAAAAATTCAAAAACATTTTTTTTTGTGAATATTTAAAAAAACACATCTTCGATTTTTTTAAAAAAAAGTTTGGTGATAAACAATACTGTTTTGTACAATATATCCAAAATTCAGAGTGGGATCCCAATGGGATCAAAAAATATTCTGGTTTTAGTACGAAGTTCTTAAATTTTACCTTAGAAAATTAAAATTTTATGTTTCTTCAATATAAAAATTTAAATTTTCAAAGAAAATTATACTATTAAAATTTTGAAAAACATTCAAAACATTAGAAATTTAAATTTTCTAAGGGAAAAATATGAGAACCTCGTACTTAAAACAGAATAGTTTTTGATCCCATGGAGATCCCACTCTGAATTTTGAATATGTTATACAAAACATTGTTATTTTTCACCAGAATTTTTAAAAAAAAAATCGAAGATGTGTTTTTTTAAATATTCGAAAAGAAAAAATGTTTTTGCATTTTTGCATCATTTCTGTAAAAAAAACTGTGTTATTTTAAAAATATTTTCTAAAAGAAAAACCCCAGCTTTCACATGAGCCTAAATTTGTGAAAATCGGGTAATTGGTTAAGAAGTTACAGCTCTTTAAACGTGATGCATTTTTCTTACTTTTGCTTAAAAAGTCAATATTTGACCCGCCATAATTCGTTAAATACACCAAATGTAAAAAAACGATATATGGTACATATATCATATTTATTAGGGCTATCTATGTGTCAAGGTTCAAATTAATCTGATACACCATTTCCAAAAATGACTAAAATTTGAGCTAAATTTTCTGGAATGGCCCTACTTTGTAAGTTGTTTTGGGGTCAACTACTTTTTCAGTTAAATCAACTAACAATGTTAGTTATTTTAACTGACAAAAAAAAACTGACTTGTGTAGTAAAAATTACTAACATTTGTAGTCAAAACAACTAATGTGTAGTAAAAATAAAATAAACAATATATATTTTTTTTTTTCAAAAAATTTTTCAGAAAAAAAATGAAGACCAAATTTTTTCCAAGTTTTTTTTTTAAAGTTGTTAAAAATAAAAAAAAAAATATTTTTTTAGAAAAAAACTTTGAAAATTTTTCAGAGATAAAAAAAAAATAAAATTAACTACTTTAAATAACTGTTACTACATTACAGTACTTTTTTGGTAGTTATTCAAAACAACGACTTAAAATAACTAACAAAAATAGTTGTTTGATATTTTTCATACAAAAATAACTGACATTGTAGTTGAAAACTACTAACTACTGTAAAATATACAAACAACTAACATGTAGTAACTTACATAATTTTCTGAGTGTGCAAAAACAAATGTCCAAAAATGTGTCCGTGAAATTTTCAAAATTTTGTTTTTAAATGTTAAATTTTTTTCCCCCCTAAAAACATTTTAAATTATTTTTTACTCCAAAAAACAAAAAAAAATACTAAAACATTTGTGTGCACGGGATTTAAAAAATGTTCGGACTCGGAAAAATTTGTCAACATTTGTCAAATTTTTTTATTGCAAAAATATTTTTGAGTTGCAAAAACACTATGTAAAATATTTTTTGTGCATATTTGGTATTATATTTTGGTAGCCTATCACACGATGCATAAAACATACCAAAGTTATTAAATATTGAGTTATTTAATATCACGAATATTTGAGCATGTTTGGTCAGGTTCTTGACACATTTAGATAGGTTTTCCAAAGACCTTTTATTTGCTACCCCAGGAAAATTTTTTGGAACAAATTCCTGGTTCAATAGATTCTTGAATACATTCTACGGTAATCACAACAACATTTTCTATGTAAAATTATTTTTCAAAAAAAACTACTTGCTCTAAAAAACGATTGCTTTCGGAACAATTTCAAACAAAAATCATAGATTCTGGAATGTTAAGTAGAACCGGTTGCAGGGTAGTTTGATGCGTTTTGGAACCGATTATTTGGAACAGAAAATTTTGCTGGGCAAATATGACTAGGATACTTTCATAAAAAAGTAGAAAAAGAAAATCATGAAGAAAGATTTTCACGGCAGGTCAGAACCAGCTGTAACCTAAAATTGCGACCACCATACACTTAGAAAATTATTGCAGTTACTACATGACCGTCGTAAGTAGTAGTTGTTGTTTTCAACTACAATTTCAGTTGTTTTTGTATGAAAAATCTCAAACAACTGTTTTTTGTAGTCGTTTTAAAAAATAAATACAAAAAATTACTACATTGTAGCAACAGTTGTTTTATGTAGTTGTTTTTAGTCTATAAAAAAACTTATAATTTTCTCGAAATTTTTACAAAAACGGATGTGTTTGACGAGTTGGAAGTTTCAGATGCAGCAGGAATTATTTCCAAATAATTTTAACCGTTTTTGACGTTTAGAAGACAATTCAAATAATTTGAGTTACAGTAAAAACAACTGTAATTTGAAGTAGTTTTTACCGTTTTTTGTAGTTGTTAATCAATAGTTAAAAACAACAACAATTTTTGGTTGATTTTACCGTAAAATGTATTGGACGCCTAAACAACAACAAATGTAGTAGTTTTAACTGTCTTTTGCAGTGGAATCTACCGTCATAATTTTTTGAGTGTAACTTTTTTAATATCTTTTTGGAATATCAAAGGAAAATTTTGTAACAATAACAAAAATCTTTGATCGAGCCCTTTTTGGATAGTTCCTACATCGAAATGTATATCGAAAATTTTACAATTTTCTGAGCAGAGATATTTGATCCCTTACTACTTAAGACTTACTAACACCACAAGCATATTCTTGAGGTCTTAATAAGCAGAACCATATTTGTATAATCTCAAATTTTACAGAGTCTCTGAAAAAACTTACCTTTAAGTTTTCAAAAACTTGTTGTAAATTATTTTGTTTCACCTTAACCGTATTATAATGGTCCTTCATACTTTCAACATCAGTGGCAATAGATTCAATTTTGGCACCAAAATCTGCCACAATTTTTTCCTCCTTTTCATAGGTCTTTTGGGCCTCTTGTGACGAACGATATTCACTGAAATTTTTCCACAACTCTTGCAAGGACTGTTGAAGTTCAGTAATTTTAAAAGACATTGATGTCTGATTTTTCATTAAATTTTTTGAGGTTTCATGCCAGGCTTGTAAAGTATCGGGTAAAATTTGACTAGCGGCGGAAACTGAAATTAGGTGGATAAAAACAATTATTAATTTTGTTAGAAATTTTTAAATTTTTTTTACAAACCTTGTTCAACTTTTTGTCTATATTCATAAATTTGTTGTTGTAAATTGAAATTTAGCCAATAAGTAAAACCCACAAATATTGATAAAGTTATCACAAACAAGAGAATGCCATACAAACGAAATATCATTTGTTTATTATGACCACAATGATGAGGAGGGTGTTTTATTTTAGGCTGCTTAACAAGAGAAAAAAATAAATTAAAAATTTGTATTTTTATATAAATCGTAGATGAGAATAACTAACCCAATTATAATCCTCTTGGTCATCTGTCGAGGCATTATTTAATAGTTTATCTTGGGAATATACAGCACCTCTATTATTATTACAACGTCTTAAGGCTCCTCCGCCACTACAGCCACTTCCACCGCCGCCACCACCACCTCCACTTCCATTGCCACCATTTTTGTTATGACTTTGTGACAATAAAGCATCTAAATCTCGACGTTTTCTCATTTTTTTAATGCCATAACGTAGTGGCACTGTTACATGATGGCTGGAGTCCATTTTAAACTAAATTTTGTTAAATATTTGTTCTTATAAATTTAAATAATTACAATATTCAACAAAGAAGCTATACGATACAACAATTTGATTGTATGTACCACACCACCCTCTATCGTCCGTCGTAGTACTTTTTTCCACTTTCTTTTTCACAAATGATGTAAAGTTATTTTTAAGAAAAACATTATTATTATTGATTTCTTTAGTTCTCTGTTGTGCTGTGTGATGTTATCCTTCTCCTGTACTGTAGGTACTACTACCGTTCGTTCGGTTCGATTCAGTTTCTCTGTGTATTTGATTGCGTTGTGTGTTTGTCTGTGGTAAAACTTGACTCAACTAAACTTGACTCAACCCTTAATGAAATCTAAAAATTATTTTCGACATTTCTTCACATACATTTGATGATTGTGCGCACTGGATGTTATGGATGGGACTGACTGTTTGGTGTCCATTCAAATTTCTATTTTCTTTTTGTTTTGTTTATACGTTAAAATTTGATTTTCGTCGTCGTTGTCGTCGCCGTTGTCAAATTTGTCATTGAATTAAATAAACATATTTCCACAACAATTGAGCTATTAACTCTTTATAAGAAAAAAAAAAAGAGTATACAAATATTCAATACAACGACCATATAAACACGAGCCAGCGCTAACCGCACTATATAACCTCCTTCTCCTACTACACCTTGGATAAACATAGTACATATGAGGCATTCTTTTGCAACTGTTATTTTGTTTCAACATATGAAGTTGATTGCAAAATATTGAAATTTTGGATACTACACAATTTTCAGAAGTAGTTCGAAAGAGATCAATTTGTTTTTGAAAATAATATTATTCTATTGAAATTAAAATTTCGAAAAGATCAATTGAAATTCGAAGATTCCAATTGAAATCCGAAAATTATCAATTGTAATTCGAAAAAAAATCAATTAAAATTCTAAAAGATTATTTCGTAAAAGTTCAATTTTAATTTGTAAAATATAATTTGAAATCGCAAAAAAATAATTGTAATTCGTAAGATTCATTGAAATTCAAAAAAAAAAAAAATTCGTTGAAATTCGAAAAAAAAATTTATCAATTGTAATTGGTAAAAGATCAATTGAAACGCGAAAAAAATTAATTGGAATTCGTAACGCAGTCCGACAGCCAATATTAAATATGAACCGGATGATACATCTACGTCTGAAAGTAGAGATCAAATTGAGTAAAACTGTATTTACAGTTTTTCATTTCATAATCCTGTTTCCTTTTAAAAGGACTTTAAAGTTTTAAAGGATTACATTTTGTAAAATATTTTTAAAATATTTGTACTTGCCCTAGGATGCCACTGGTCATGGAAAATGAATGAACATTAAAGCATTCAACTTTTTTTGTATACTAAATATGTCCTACTTAAGGGGTCCCTGGTGGTGGCCTTATTGGATTTGTAGGGTCCAGCGTCCAAACTTAAGCTCGAAATTTCTGTAATAACGAAACAATTCCTGATACGAGCACTGAGGGCGTAATTATCAATATTTCCAAAAAGAGAAACCGTCACGTGTCCGGAAACTGGAAGAGCATTATTCTTCTGAATATGTACTCAGAAAATTATGTAAGTTACTACATGTTAGTTGTTTGTATATTTTACAGTAGTTAGTTGTTTTCAACCACAAAGTCAGTTGTTTTTGTATGAAAAATATCAAACAACTATTTCTGTTAGTTATTTTAAGTAGTTTTTTTTTAACAACTAACAAAAAAGTACTGTGATGTAGTAACAGTTATTTAAAGTAGTTAATTTTATTTTTTTATCTCTGAAAAATTTTCGTTTTTATTATTTTCGGGTCATTCTTAGTGAAATCAATCATGAATATTTTTGACCCCCTCCGATATTGCTGAAATTTGGTTTAGTTCTTACACTACGTCAAAAACTAACAAATGCAAATTTCAGTCCTCTAAGTCAACAGGGGCCG
Organism: Pegoplata infirma; assembly: GCA_963921195.1. Lineage (NCBI taxonomy): Eukaryota > Metazoa > Arthropoda > Insecta > Diptera > Anthomyiidae > Pegoplata > Pegoplata infirma. The sequence continues at coordinate 12,358,240 of OY992538.1, read as the reverse complement.
AAAATACGGAGGGGCAAAGTTTCCCCTAAAATCTCCCAGTCGCGACACTGTACATCGTAAAAACTTAATATCTTTGGTTCTATTATAGCTAGAAAGCCCATTTTTGGTTTGTTTTGAAGCTCACAATATGCTCTACAAGACCTACCATAACCAAAAAATTTTCGAAAAAAAAATAAGGATTACCTCCCTTATTTTAAGGTCGTGATAAACGGAGGAGAAATGGGGAGGATGGTATCCCCCGATTTTTTTACTTGATAATCTTATAGAGAAAGTCCTAAAGAATTTATTCAAAAATGTTTATGTTGGGACAACAATGGGATTGGTCAATTAAAATTTTTTTACAATTTCCCCCAAAATCTCCAAATCGCAACACTCTTGAACCTTAAAAAGTTAATATAAGTGCTATTGTAGCTACAAAGCCCATTTTTGTTTGTTTTAAAGCTTATAATACGCTCTACAAGACCTACCATAACCTAAACATTTTCCAAAAAAAAGGAGTGTCCCTTTATTTAAATGTCGTGGCAAAGGGTATTTTATTCGAAAATTTTTTGGTTATGATAGGGGTTGTAGAGCATGTTATGAGCTTTAAAAAAAATCAAAAATGGACTTTCTAGCTATAATAGAACCAACGATATTAAGTTTTTAAGGTGCAAAGTGTCGCGACTGGGAGATTTTGGGGGAAATTTTGACCCTCCGTATTTTCGACCACTGTTTACCTAGAGGGCTGAAAATAAGTGTGCGTCAGTTTACACTCAAAAAATTATGTTAGTAAAATCAACTGAAAATGTCAGTTAAAATAACTACTTTGTCAGTTGTTTTGGGGTCAACTACTTTTTCAGTTAAATCAACTAACATTGTTAGTTATTTTAACTGACAAAAAACAACTGACTTATGTAGTAAAAACTACTTACATTTGTAGTCAAAACAACTAAAATGTAGTAAAAATAAAATAATCAATATATAATATTGTTCTAAAACATTTTTAAAAAAAAAAAAATGAAGACCAAATTTTTTCTAAGTTTTTTTTTTTAAAAAAAGTTGTGAAAAATAAAAAAAAACGAAATTTTTTTTTTTTGAAAAAAACTGAAAATTTTTCAGAGATAAAAAAAATAAAATTAACTACTTTAAATAACTGTTACTACATCACAGTACTTTTTTTTTAATTGTTCAAAAAAACAACTTAAAATAACTAACAGAAATAGTTGTTTGATATTTTTCATACAAAAACAACTGACTTTGTAGTTGAAAACAACTAACTACTGTAAAATATACAAATAACTAACATGTAGTAACTTACATAATTTTCTGAGTGTATCACTTAGTGTTACAACTTAACCAAATTTCATCAAAATCGGAGGGGGTCAATAAAATTTTTAGCTATTTTTGATTCATTTCACTAAGAATGACCCTTTCACAACTTTTTTTTTTTTTTAAAAAAAAACTTGGAAAAAATTTGGTCTTCAATTTTTTTTCTAAAAAATTTAAAACAAAAAAAAATCTATATTGATTATTTTATTTTTCATTTTAGTTGTTTTGGCTACAAATGTAAGTGTTTTTACTACATAAGTCAGTTGTATTTTGTCAGTTAAAATAACTAACATTGTTAGTTGATTTAACTGAAAAAGTAGTTGACCCCAAAACAACTTACAAAGTAGTTATTTTAACTGACATTTTCAGTTAATTTTACTAACATAATTTTTTGAGTGTATCAATATATTTTGCAATGCCGAATTAAAATTGTTTATCTTGATAATCTCAAAACAAGAAATACTTCTTCTTAATTTTTATAAATTTTTAGAAAAAAAAGAAGTTTTTTAACCCGTTCTAAATTTTGTTCAGAAACATTGCATTAAATATCGCATTACACTTTTATGGGGTTCACACTTACGACCTTTAACAAGTTGTTTAACAAAACAACAGTAACAGTATAAGAACGTAATTGACACAAAACAAAGACTTTTTAAACACTTATCCCTATTACACTCAAAAACAACAAGTTTGAACCGCACATAACATTTCAAAAGTATCTTTTAAAAGACAGAAACGTATGATTAACAAAAATTGTGTAATTTACAATAAGTAGTATACGCATCGTACTAAAATTGAATGTAAAAATTTAAATTCGATTTATTGTAACAACAACAATGTACCTACACAAAAATATTTACAACGGGTTAGAATTTTGACAATTTTAGAGTTTATTTATTTGATTTTTTTTTATATCCTCCGCTCTAGTGATAGAGGGCATATATAAGTTTGTCATTCCGTTTGTAACTCATCGAAATATCGGTCTGGGACCCCATAAAGTATGTAAAAAAGATGTGATTTGTGTATTGATGGAACATCGATGAAAGTTGGCATAAATATTAGAAGCTATTTAAGAATAAGAAATTCGTTAGCGTCAATTAAATCGCGCAAGGGGGTCAAAAGTTATGGCGGTTTTAACATTTAGCGGTTTTAAAAATCTTAAAAATATTTTAAACATTTTTTTCTACACATTTGTTGCATGCGTTATTAAAACATGCCAGGATATATCATTTCTTCTTAAATATATGATATAAATTTAACCCTTTAATGACCAAACGATTTAAAAAAAAATATCTTAGTACCTAAAATCGCGATAAATTCGCGGTAAAAGAAAAGTTTCACAATTTTTTATAACATATTTAGGCAATGCCCGTTGGTATTAGTATCATTGTACCAGTAGTTTAAAAAAAATCGGTGATGCTTTTTTATAACAAGAAAATTTAATATGGTCCAAAAAATCTATAATCATCAAAATTTTTTAACCCGCCTCTGATTTTATGATGACACATCAAGTGGGCTTTCATTTAAAAAAAATTCATCCGATTTCGTATAAAGCCTTGATGTGCCAGATCAAAACAAGTTTAGATAAAATCATCGCGTTTTCCGCTCAGAATGGCTTAAAGTAAAAAGTCAAAAAGCAAATCAGTTCTACTCGTTAAGGCACGTCTTTTGGTGTATTAAAATGAACATAATGCATTAATTGCTACTAAAAAAAATAGCAAACAGATTTGCAAATTTCGCACAATTTTCAAAAATGCCATAAAATTTTTGCAATTTATTTTTTATAAACCCGCCAGTGATTTTTTATGTAAACTCCTAAAAAACTCGGTTTACGCAAGAGTCCTCCAAATTTCGAATGAAACAGCGAATGTGACTCGCGAAAAACTGTTTTTTTAAAAAAATTACGTTTTTTCTTTCGAACTTTGATCTGCTGGAACTCCTTAACTATTCGTGGCACATTGACGGGATTAATTCCAAAATGTTAAGAATTACAACAGCTACCAACTCTAGTTCAACTTTTTTCATTTTATAGAGGGGGCCAAAATCCCTGATCAAAAAACCTCGAAAATTTAAAAACTCTTAATTTTTGGTTTCAAAACTTATCCGTCTTATAACTTCTTACCAAGCGATGAAGCATCTATCAAACCAACAAAAAAAAATAATCTCTTATATGTACTGAATTTGTGTTATGCCTGAAAAGATTGAAATATAAGGAGAACTTAAAAAAAACGAAAGAAGGTAAAAACTATGGATTATTTCAAGCCATTTTTATCGATTTTTCAACTTTAACCCTCTGTAACTTTTACGGATAAAGTGGGGTAATCCTTAAACATTGCTCAGTGATGGTTCAAGGTCTTGTTAACACAACTGCATTTACAGTTTATCTAAATTCCAAAAACTGCCGGTTTTTTTAAACATTTATTTTTACCCTACAACATTTTTTCAAAACATACCTACGCCCTATCTCCACTCCCTAAGTAGGCTCCCATAAAAAATTATATTTTTATAAAATTTGTTCCAACTGTTATTTGTATGGGAGCCTACTTAGGGAGTGGAGATAGAGCGTAGGTATGTTTTGAAAAAATGTTGTAGGGTAAAAATAAATGGGGGTCGGTCTCACTAATGACCCCTCTCGGACGCACCATTGGACCGGTAGAAGCTGATAAAATAAATCAAATTTACAAAAAATAAAAAAAATTGTATGGGGACCGCCTTAACAGTTAAAGATAGAGGGTAGGTGTGTTCAGAGAAAATGTTTGGACTAAAAAAATATTGTGGGTCGGTCATACATTTTGTTGCTCTAAGGGCACTATTAGGGCAGTTAGAGCGGTTGGAACAAATTTTAAAAAATGTCGTTTTGTGTGGGAGCCCCCTTAGAAATTGGAGATAGGGTATTAGTTTGTTCCAAAGAAATGTTAAGACGTAAAAATTAATGGGGGTCGGTCTTATAAAGGACCCCTCTATGACGCACCATTGGAGCAGTAGAAATGATTTTAAGATTGGAAAATTACAATAAAATTTTTTCAAAAAATTTTAAAAAATAGTAATAATCGTTATCCCACGATCTTCCTGGGCAAAAAATTTATAGAATTGATAGAAGTTTTACACAAAAAAATTTCAAAAAAATCGAAAAGTACAAACATTTTCAAAAATGAGATTTAAATTTTAAAACTTAAAAATCGCATACTAGAGCGCTTTTAAGAATTTTTTGGGATTTTTTTTGAGAAAGTACGTAAAAAAACAAAAATTTTGAAAAAAAAAAATTGAAATTTGGACCATTATTGAAGAAGTTATGATTAAAAGAAGTTTGAGTAAAGGAACAAACTACCAATTTTTAAAAATTCGATATCTTTTGAACGGGTCATCAAAAAAATCTGAAAATTTACCACGAAGGAGTTTTCGAAGGGTACTAAAAACTGTAAACAAATTGGGAAAATCTAAAAAAAAAGTTTTTCAAAGTGTCCGATTTCACATGGAATGCCCCATATTCATTCGAGCGATGTCCGTCTTTCTATCTGTCTGTGAAAATGGAGATCACGGCTAAAATATTACACGGAGATAACTGAAACTTAACATATTTATTGGAAGTTCTTCCGAGAAGTTTAGTATTGTATTTGAGCGATGTCGGTTCAGTGGTTCAAAAGTTATGAACGAAAATGTAAGGACACCTCAAAAATTTTAGTACATTCAACATAACCTAAAAATTCAAAATGCTTTAATTCGGCTGCTGGTTGACATATGTGAACATAATTGAACACCAAATGATATTTAAACAAGTACGATCATATTTTTTGACAAAAAAAGAAAAAAATCGCAGATTTTTTTTACAAAATTTTTTTTTTCGCGGAAATTTTTTTTTTTTTAAAAAAAATTTGTTTTTCAAAAGTAATTTCCTTTTAAATAAAGTTTTTTGCAATAATCTTTTATAATTTGTGGAGGGTATCATTATACATTCGGCAATGCCGAATTTAACGTTTTTACTTGTTAATTTTAAAATGCATTCTAGCATTTATTCGATAAATGTAGTTTATTTAAATTTAAAAAATTAGAACTTCTGAAAATTTATAGTATATATTTTAAAAAATAATATTTAAAAAAATGGCCAAATAATGTTTCATATTTGACCACGCCTACAAGATCCACTTTTACCAAAAACCATTAATTTTATATTTTATTTCTATGCCATATTTTTTCTGTAGCGCAACAATTTATACTCGTATGGATGGCCTCATATGTATGGCAAAGTTAACGTCATTTATTTAAACAAAATTGATAACGCGAAAATATTATTGTAAAATATATATATAATCTACACTCATAGAAAGAATTATCGTTAAAAATAAATAATCTACACTTTTAGAATAATTCTTGTAGAAAATATTGCAAACCCGTTGCTAATTAGGTTCTACACATAAATCGCTTAAAACTGCGTGGTATTTAACAGTTTTTGTTTATGTCATAAAAAAAAATAAATGAAAAAAGATAAATTAGGCCCTGCCGAACATATTGATACCCTCCAAAATGTAAAAAGATTATAGTAAAAAAACACCACGTAAAAAGAATTTTGGTGAAAAAAAATGGATAAAAAAATCTTTGTAAAAAAAACGTTGTTAAAAAATTTTTTTTTAAAAAAATCATGCGAAAATAGTTTCGGGGTAAAAAAAAATATGTTTGTACTTGTTAAAATACCTTACGCTATCCAATTCTGTTTACATCTATCAACCAGCAGCCAAATTAAAGCATTTTGTATTTTTAGGTTATGTGGAATGTACAAAAATTTCGTGTAGTCCTTACAATTTCGTTCATACCTTTTGAAGCGATACCAAACTTCTCGAATCAACAACAAGTAAATATGTTATGTTACACTCATATCTGTGTAATGCTTTAACCGTGATCGTCATTTCAACAGACAGACGGTCATCGGCAAAATGTCTAAGAACTAATCACTTATAATATAATAACTCTGTAAGTACGTAAAACTGTCACACGATAACGCCGAGATATGTAAACTTAATTTTGGGTCGTAGAACCCAGTGACATTCTCCGTTTTTTCAGATCAGGAGATATTTCGTTTAGAAGTTTGCTATTTTCAAGCGTTTTTTTTTTAAGTTTTCTAAGAAAATGACACTGGATTTTACACCCAAAATTAAGTTTGCGTGTCTCGCCGTTTTGGTGTGTCATCAAAAATTAAAAGTGTACTTACAGTGTAATATATATACTTTATGGGGTCCCAGACCGATATTTCGATGAATTACAAACGGAGAAATTGTACACGGAGGGTATAAAACTGTTCGAGGTGTTAAAAACGTAATAATGAATGAATGAATGAATGAATGAATGAATGAATGAATGAATGAATGAATGAATGAATGAATGAATGAATGAATGAATGAATGAATGAATGAATGAATGAATGAATGAATGAATGAATGAATGAATGAATGAATGAATGAATGAATGAATGAATGAATGAATGAATGAATGAATGAATGAATGAATGAATGAATGAATGAATGAATGAATGAATGAATGAATGAATGAATGAATGAATGAATGAATGAATGAATGAATGAATGAATGAATGAATGAATGAATGAATGAATGAATGAATGAATGAATGAATGAATGAATGAATGAATGAATGAATGAATGAATGAATGAATGAATGAATGAATGAATGAATGAATGAATGAATGAATGAATGAATGAATGAATGAATGAATGAATGAATGAATGAATGAATGAATGAATGAATGAATGAATGAATGAATGAATGAATGAATGAATGAATGAATGAATGAATGAATGAATGAATGAATGAATGAATGAATGAATGAATGAATGAATGAATGAATGAATGAATGAATGAATGAATGAATGAATGAATGAATGAATGAATGAATGAATGAATGAATGAATGAATGAATGAATGAATGAATGAATGAATGAATGAATGAATGAATGAATGAATGAATGAATGAATGAATGAATGAATGAATGAATGAATGAATGAATGAATGAATGAATGAATGAATGAATGAATGAATGAATGAATGAATGAATGAATGAATGAATGAATGAATGAATGAATGAATGAATGAATGAATGAATGAATGAATGAATGAATGAATGAATGAATGAATGAATGAATGAATGAATGAATGAATGAATGAATGAATGAATGAATGAATGAATGAATGAATGAATGAATGAATGAATGAATGAATGAATGAATGAATGAATGAATGAATGAATGAATGAATGAATGAATGAATGAATGAATGAATGAATGAATGAATGAATGAATGAATGAATGAATGAATGAATGAATGAATGAATGAATGAATGAATGAATGAATGAATGAATGAATGAATGAATGAATGAATGAATGAATGAATGAATGAATGAATGAATGAATGAATGAATGAATGAATGAATGAATGAATGAATGAATGAATGAATGAATGAATGAATGAATGAATGAATGAATGAATGAATGAATGAATGAATGAATGAATGAATGAATGAATGAATGAATGAATCAATGAATGAATGAATGAATCAATGAATGAATGAATGAATGAATGAATGAATGAATGAATGAATGAATGAATGAATGAATGAATGAATGAATGAATGAATGAATGAATGAATGAATGAATGAATGAATGAATGAATGAATGAATGAATGAATGAATGAATGAATGAATGAATGAATGAATGAATGAATGAATGAATGAATGAATGAATGAATGAATGAATGAATGAATGAATGAATGAATGAATGAATGAATGAATGAATGAATGAATGAATGAATGAATGAATGAATGAATGAATGAATGAATGAATGAATGAATGAATGAATGAATGAATGAATGAATGAATGAATGAATGAATGAATGAATGAATGAATGAATGAATGAATGAATGAATGAATGAATGAATGAATGAATGAATGAATGAATGAATGAATGAATGAATGAATGAATGAATGAATGAATGAATGAATGAATGAATGAATGAATGAATGAATGAATGAATGAATGAATGAATGAATGAATGAATGAATGAATGAATGAATGAATGAATGAATGAATGAATGAATGAATGAATGAATGAATGAATGAATGAATGAATGAATGAATGAATGAATGAATGAATGAATGAATGAATGAATGAATGAATGAATGAATGAATGAATGAATGAATGAATGAATGAATGAATGAATGAATGAATGAATGAATGAATGAATGAATGAATGAATGAATGAATGAATGAATGAATGAATGAATGAATGAATGAATGAATGAATGAATGAATGAATGAATGAATGAATGAATGAATGAATGAATGAATGAATGAATGAATGAATGAATGAATGAATGAATGAATGAATGAATGAATGAATGAATGAATGAATGAATGAATGAATGAATGAATGAATGAATGAATGAATGAATGAATGAATGAATGAATGAATGAATGAATGAATGAATGAATGAATGAATGAATGAATGAATGAATGAATGAATGAATGAATGAATGAATGAATGAATGAATGAATGAATGAATGAATGAATGAATGAATGAATGAATGAATGAATGAATGAATGAATGAATGAATGAATGAATGAATGAATGAATGAATGAATGAATGAATGAATGAATGAATGAATGAATGAATGAATGAATGAATGAATGAATGAATGAATGAATGAATGAATGAATGAATGAATGAATGAATGAATGAATGAATGAATGAATGAATGAATGAATGAATGAATGAATGAATGAATGAATGAATGAATGAATGAATGAATGAATGAATGAATGAATGAATGAATGAATGAATGAATGAATGAATGAATGAATGAATGAATGAATGAATGAATGAATGAATGAATGAATGAATGAATGAATGAATGAATGAATGAATGAATGAATGAATGAATGAATGAATGAATGAATGAATGAATGAATGAATGAATGAATGAATGAATGAATGAATGAATGAATGAATGAATGAATGAATGAATGAATGAATGAATGAATGAATGAATGAATGAATGAATGAATGAATGAATGAATGAATGAATGAATGAATGAATGAATGAATGAATGAATGAATGAATGAATGAATGAATGAATGAATGAATGAATGAATGAATGAATGAATGAATGAATGAATGAATGAATGAATGAATGAATGAATGAATGAATGAATGAATGAATGAATGAATGAATGAATGAATGAATGAATGAATGAATGAATGAATGAATGAATGAATGAATGAATGAATGAATGAATGAATGAATGAATGAATGAATGAATGAATGAATGAATGAATGAATGAATGAATGAATGAATGAATGAATGAATGAATGAATGAATGAATGAATGAATGAATGAATGAATGAATGAATGAATGAATGAATGAATGAATGAATGAATGAATGAATGAATGAATGAATGAATGAATGAATGAATGAATGAATGAATGAATGAATGAATGAATGAATGAATGAATGAATGAATTAATGAATGAATGAATTAATGAATGAATGAATGAATGAATGAATGAATGAATGAATGAATGAATGAATGAATGAATGAATGAATGAATGAATGAATGAATGAATGAATGAATGAATGAATGAATGAATGAATGAATGAATGAATGAATGAATGAATGAATGAATGAATGAATGAATGAATGAATGAATGAATGAATGAATGAATGAATGAATGAATGAATGAATGAATGAATGAATGAATGAATGAATGAATGAATGAATGAATGAATGAATGAATGAATGAATGAATGAATGAATGAATGAATGAATGAATGAATGAATGAATGAATGAATGAATGAATGAATGAATGAATGAATGAATGAATGAATGAATGAATGAATGAATGAATGAATGAATGAATGAATGAATGAATGAATGAATGAATGAATGAATGAATGAATGAATGAATGAATGAATGAATGAATGAATGAATGAATGAATGAATGAATGGATGAATGAATGGATGGATGAATGAATGAATGAATGAATGAATGAATGAATGAATGAATGAATGAATGAATGAATGAATGAATGAATGAATGAATGAATGAATGAATGAATGAATGAATGAATGAATGAATGAATGAATGAATGAATGAATGAATGAATGAATGAATGAATGAATGAATGAATGAATGAATGAATGAATGAATGAATGAATGAATGAATGAATGAATGAATGAATGAATGAATGAATGAATGAATGAATGAATGAATGAATGAATGAATGAATGAATGAATGAATGAATGAATGAATGAATGAATGAATGAATGAATGAATGAATGAATGAATGAATGAATGAATGAATGAATGAATGAATGAATGAATGAATGAATGAATGAATGAATGAATGAATGAATGAATGAATGAATGAATGAATGAATGAATGAATGAATGAATGAATGAATGAATGAATGAATGAATGAATGAATGAATGAATGAATGAATGAATGAATGAATGAATGAATGAATGAATGAATGAATGAATGAATGAATGAATGAATGAATGAATGAATGAATGAATGAATGAATGAATGAATGAATGAATGAATGAATGAATGAATGAATGAATGAATGAATGAATGAATGAATGAATGAATGAATGAATGAATGAATGAATGATAGAACTTAGATCACTTTAAATTTTTTTTAAACATTTTACTTGAAAACGCGAAAAAAATTGTGTCCTGGAATTTAAATGCCAAAAAGTTTTTTTTAGAACTATTTTACATGATTTTTTAACTTAACACGCTAAAAATTGTCAAAATTGTCAAAATAGCGATCTAGGACCCCAAAATGTTTAGCGGTTCAAAAGTTATGAAAGAAAATGTAAGGACACCTCGAAAATTTTGATACACCCAACATAACCTAAAATTCAAAATGTTTTAATTCGGCTGCTGGTTGACACATGTGACAGAATTGATCACAGAATGGTATTTAAACAAGCACAAAAATAATTTTTTACAAAAAAAAAAATTTCGCCGATTTTTTTTACACAAAAAATTTTTTTCAAGAATTTTTATTTCAAAAAATTTTTTTTTTGCAAATAAACTTTTTCACATTGTGTTGAGTATCAATACATTCGGTAAGGTCGATTTTAATTTTTGTATTTGTTTTTTTTTCTAAATCATAAATCATTTCTAATAAAATTCTTTATTCCAAAATTCGGCTGCTGTTTAACACATGTGAACAGAATTGATCACAGAATGGTATTTAAACATGCACAAAAATATTTTTTTACAAAAAAAATTTTTCGCCGATTTTTTTCACCAAAAAATTTTTTCGCGGATTTTTTTTTTTCAAAAAATGTTTTTTTTTTGCAAATAAACTTTTTTAGTTGTGGAGGGTATCAATACATTCGGCAAGGTCGAATTTAACTTTTTTACCTATTTTTTTTAATTTGTCAAAGAATTGTTTCTTCTAAAATCATTTTTAATAAAATTCTTTACTCCAAAACGCATTGTGTCGGTACTTAAAAACCAATTAGAGGTATTCAGAGTCTTGCTACCAGCCCTGGCAATGTATCAAAAAATACATGTGTTTTGAAAAGTAATTTGAAAAAGTGATCTTTTACCACCAATACTAGGTCTGGCAAGCAAGACACTGAATACCACTATTGTAAAAAAAAAATCGGAACTTTGAAAATTGTGATATGTATTTACTTTTGTCTTTGGTCAAGAGATAAATCGTTTTTACCAGTCACTGGATATATGATATCGGATCGACCGAAAAATAAAATTCCGACATTGTGGTTAATTTTTCGGATAGATCTAAGACACCCGAGATATAACCTGATCTCGCCAAATCAATTTTTTTTACACGGGAACTGTAATTTTCTATATCTTAAGGTAAATTTAGTATCGAGTTTAATTTTTTTGTTGAGCCAATTTCTAATTAGATTTGCAACTTTATACCAAATTCGACAATTATTTTTAAGTGTACTTAAAATACAGGTGCTTTTTTGTTGAATTGTATACTTTAAATATTTGCTAAAATTAAACGAACTTGTAAATATTTAAGTTAAACATTCTGTTTTTTTAATAGCAAGTGTTAAAATGTTATATAGACTAATTCTAATTATTTAACAAGTTTATAATAAGGGTATTCATTTCAGCTTTTTTTTGGTTGTAAAAATGAAAAATTGTAAAAATGTAACTTTTTATTACAACAAACACATGAAAAAATTTTCCACTCAAAAGTTGCAATTTAAACAACCTATATCCAAGTGTAAAATTATCAGAGTAAAAAGTTACATTTTTCCAATTATTTAAGCGTTGCCATTCATTACTAGTCAAAGAAAAAGTACCAAAATTTGCTACTGTTATTTAAGTTTTTTCTACCTCGGCAGCCCTTATTGAACATGTGTTTTAAATTTTTCTTAGAAGAAAATATGTATACAAATAATTTTAGTTATAATAACAGAAATTAAGAATTAAACAACAAGAAAAAACTGTCAAAATAAGTGAAAAGTGTAATTTATAAGTTAATTGGTTCATTCATCGAATAATTTAATTATTTTTGGAAACTTTGTATCACATTTTTTTATGTACCCGTTCACATCAATGAGAGTGGAATCTTACATTTTTCATTTTTCCACTTTTACATTCTCTGAAATGAATACCCTTAATATCTTATGATTTTTCACTTTCTTTAGATTTAATTAAATCTATGATTTTCCACTTTCTTTAGATTTAATTAAATCTAAACGTTTTTGTATAACACAAACCATTGTTATTTCATTAAATATTATTTTAATTTTTCTTTTATTATATACACTTTTTTCCGTCTAAATACTTTATCGTTTTTTTTATAAATGATTATTTGTATGATAATATTAGATTTCATACTGACTTACCCAACTTGCATGAATAATCACATACATTGACAGTCGAACGAAATCGTAATAATAGTAGTTATCTCTACTACGTAGAGGGGCATATGATTAACAGTAATTTTTGCTTTACAAGTTTTGCAAATTCATTTTGTTTATTATTTTATTTTTTTTTTTCATCTTTGTAAAACAAACAATATAATGATTTCCTTAAATTATTTGGTAATCATTTCGCTAATTGATATACACCACCCGAATATATAAGCTTATGATCGCGTACTTTACGTTGTAGGAAATCTTTTAAATCATCTTGTGTAAATTCTATACCCAAACCATTAGAAGCAAATAGTTTTAACATCTGATGTATGCGTTCAATGGGTAAAGAATCCAAATTGGTTAACATACCAACTATATAAGACCAAAAGACCTACAGATAAAAATTGGTTAGAAATAAGTATATTTTAAATAAGGAATTGGAATATCTAAATTTACCTGTAATTCTTCTTCACGTTGATCACTAGCACTAGCCATGGCAGATTCATTATCCTCATCTTCAGCTATTATTTCATTTATTGGTAATTTTTCCAATTGTGATTTTGGTAAATCTTCTTCTATTAATTTAAATATACCAGGTTGAGACTCCACGACGATCCCATGAGATTGCCAAAAAGCAATACGTCTTCTCAAAACAGAAGGAGGAATTTTAACCAATGAACTTAAATCGTCCAGCGACCATTCACCTAAATAAAAGATTAATAAACATTTTAATTATAATTTAATTATAATATAAGATTTAGAAAATTAAATTTTTTATAAAAAAAAACATATTGGCCCTTACCACAAGAAAACAAAAAGTCTATTTTAACAAAAGTTTTATTTTAAATTTCAAATTTTCAATACATTTTTTGAAAGTCGATTTTAAAAACAAAAACAATTTGTATGGAAATAAAATTAAAAGCTCATTTTAAATTTATTTTATTTTCTTGTGGTAAAGCTGATTGTTTCCTAAAGAAACATTTTATTACTTGAAAAAAAGTCGCTCAAAAAAAAATGTTTTTGTGCGATTATTTAAATTTTTAGTATTTTTTGGGTGTCCTCGATATTCAGCAATTCCAACCCATTTTTTTTTTTTTGACACAAAATTTTTAATTTCTTGGATATTTGCATTAATTTTTAAAAGTTTTCAGTATATTAAGAAATTTTTTCAACCAGTTATTTGGGTTTTTTAATAGTACAACGAGCAATCCACAAACCTTTTTAGAAAGGTTTGTACTTTTATGTTTTTTAATGGGTATCCCCAAAATTGCCGACTGTTTAAAAAATGTAGTCATACTATTTCATACCACTCCTGCAGTCGTATCGAAAAAAAAAGTTGTTCAAAAAATTAGTAGAAAAAATAAATTTTGAAAAAAAAGAAAATTAAAAAATGCAGCGAAATTTTTGGCTGAATTTCACTTATGGGAACAGATTATTGAAATAAACTTAATTTGAATAAAACATTTTGTGAAAAAGATTTTTTAAAAAAATTAGTAAAAGGAATAAAATTTTGAACTAAAACTTTGTGAAAAAATTTTGCAAAAAAAAATTATGTTGAAAAATTTAGTTAAAGCAATAAATTGAAAAAAATAATTGAAAAAAAAAATTGAAAAAAAAAAATTTTGAAAAAAAATGTTTGATGAAAAAAAAAAAATTTTTTTTTTTTAAATGTGAATGGCCCGCGCTGTCTTTTAGAAGATTTAAACTATTTGGCTCTTATTTCTTTCAGAGCTTATTGGAAATTCGAAGCGAGAATCCTTGGACCCTACTGGCATTCGACCATTAAAGGAATCATAATGGGCCACATCAAGGCCTCTATGGACGTTGGTTTTGTATAAACCGACGTTATCCTTCACAACCTAACCTAACCATTAAATACCATTCAGTATCCAATTCTGTTCACAAATGCCAACCAGCAGCCGAATTAAGGCATTTAGTATTTGTAGGTTATGTGGAATGTACCAAAATTTCCAAGGTGTCATTACATTTTCGTTCAATAACAAACTTTTTGGAAAAAAACAAGTAAATGTGTACAGTTTCAGTCATATTTGTGTAGTATTTTGGGCGTGATCGCCATTTCAACAGACAAACGTACATCGCTTAGAATCGATTACAGATCAATAATATATGGGACATTCCATGTCAAATCGGACACGTTGAAAAAAATTTTTTTTAGATTTTTTCAATTTGTTTACAGTTTTTAGTAACCTTCGAACACTCCTTCGTGGTAAATTTTCAGATTTTTTGATGACCCGTTGAAAAGATATCGAATTTTTAAAAATTGGTGTTTTGTTCCTTTACTCAAACTTCTTTTACTCATAACTTCTTCAATAATGGTCCAAATTTCCAATTTTTTTTTTTAATTTTTGTTTTTTTACGTTCTTTAAAAAAAAAATCCCAAAAAATTCTTAAAAGCGCTCTAGTATGCGATTTTTATGTTTTAAAATTTAAATCTCATTTTTGAAAATGTTTGTACTCTTCGATTTTTTTTAAATTTTTTTGTGTAAAACTTCTATCGATTCTTCAAATTTTTTGCCCAGGAGGATCGTGGGATAACGATTATTACTATGTATGACCGACCCACAATATTTTTTTAGTCCAAACATTTTCTCTGAACACACCAACCCTCTATCCCTAATTGTTAAGGCGGTCACCATACAATTTTTTTTATTTTTTGTAAATTTGTTTTATTTAATCAGCTTCTACCGGTCCAATGGTGGGCCTGAGAGGGGTCATTAGTGAGACCGACCCCAATTTATTTTTACCCTACAACACTTTTTTTTAAACATACCTACGCCCTATCTCCACTCCCTAAGTAGGTAGGTTGTAAGGTCGGTCTCACTAATGACCCCTCTCGGAAGCAACATTGGACCGGTAGAAGCTGATTAAATAAAACAAATTTAGAAAAAATAAAAAAAATTGTATCGGGACCGCCTTAACAATTAGAGATAGAGGGTAGGTGTGTTCAGAGAAAATGTTTGGACTAAAAAAATATTGTGGGTCGGTCATACATTTTGTTGCTCTAAGGGCACTATTAGGGCAGTTAAAGCGGTTGGAGCAAATTTTAATGTCGTTTTGTGTGGGAGCCCCCTTAAAAATTGGAGATAGGGTATTAGTTTGTTCCAAAGAAATGTTAAGACGTAAAAATTAATGTGTGTCGGTCTTATAAATGACCCCTCTATGACGCACCATTGGAGCAGTAGAAATGATTTTAAGATTGGAAAATTACAATAAATTTTTTTCAAAAAATTTAAAAAAACTTATATTAATTGACAAGCTCGAGGCCATATAGGATTGAAAATTTAAAGGTCGAATAAATATAATAATATTTTAATTTTAAAAAATAGTAATAATCGTTATCCCACGATCCTCCGGGGCAAAAAATTTGTAGAATCGATAGAAGTTTTACACAAAAAAATTTCCAAAAAAATCGAAGAGTACAAACATTTTCAAAAATGAGATTCAAATTGTAAACTTAAAAATCGCATGCTAGAGAGCTTTTAAGAACTTTTTGGGACTTTTTTTTTTTTTAAAGTACGTAAAAAAACAAAAATTTTTAATAAAAAAAAATTGAAATTTGGACCATTATTGAAGAAGTGATGAGGAAAAGAAGTTTGAGTAAAGGAACAAACTACCAATTTTTAAAAAATCGATATCTTTTGAACGGGTCATCAAAAAAATCTGAAAATTTACCACGAAGGAGTTTTCGAAGGGTACTAAAAACTGTAAACAAATTGGGAAAATCTAAAAAAAAAATTTCAAAGTGTCCGATTTGACACGGAATGCCCTATATACGTTTTGTGATCGAACACTTATTTTTCGATGAGTTACAAACGGATTGGCAAATTTCTAAGACACATTCGCCCTATCGCTGTAAATGTTGACAAATTGATTAATTGTGATTTTTGGTTTCCCTGGGTTCAAGTTCAAGGTTCAAGGACTTTTTCTATTTCTGTCGAAAAAATAAAATATTTTATTTATTGAACAAAAGTTTCGACAAAATTTTCAACAAATAGGATTTGATTTCATATAAAATGGAACTTCTGATTCCAAAACTGCAATCCTAATTTTTGATATTGGCGTAAAAAAATGTTTAACGCGAATATCTCGAAAAGGAAACAGGCTACAAAAATTTGGATTGCAGTATTAGAATCATGAGGTCCACTTTACATGAAACAAGTCCTATGATTTGGAAGCAACGCACATTGGTTTCCAAGACCCATTTTTTTGGCCAAAACTCAAAACTTTTTTTTTTATATTTGTTGTTGGAATATTGTAGCAAACACTTCAGATAAACAAAAAAAATAATTTGTTTTTGCAAACTTTAATTAAATGTTATTCTATGAAGTGAGAAAGTTCAATGTTTTAAGTGCAGTGGTAAACTGAAACACGTGGTGTAATTTTTTGTTTTCTTAGGACACTGGTTAGACGAAATTAAAAAAAACTTTTTCAATCTATTAGTTATGAAAATTAATGACGATGGTAAGTATTTGAATTTTTAATATTGAAATATTCAATAAAAATTATGGAAAAAGGAAAATACATGAAAACTTTCATAACCTCAAAATCAGTGAATTTAGCTTTTTATAAAAGAAAATATATTATAAAACTTATAAAATTTCAAGCGATTTCAACGACCCAAAAAGACAAAAAATTAAAGTGATATTTGGTGCTTATAAATCATCAATAACTTTTTGCTAGTTGTTGCTTATTTTCAAGAAATCAATTTTTGTTTCAGGAAACTTTTGGTACAAAAATTGTGATTTACTCACAGTTTGGCAGAGTGGAAATAAAAAACAAATTCAACCCGAACGTGTTTCTTGACGAAAATTAAAGAAACAAAAAGATTTCTTAAATAAAATTTAATGGCGGTTCTTTTCTTAAAACATGTTAACCCTCTATTTCCCATTTTTAGGGGTCATTTTGGCCTCATAAAACGCCACTAATTGTAAGACGTGCGTTTAATGAGTAAAAATGTTCTAAAAAAATGTTTTGCCTTAAATTTCACAAGGGGTTGTCAACGGCCAAAAGTTAGTGCGATATAACCAAAATGTTTAAAAAAGGAAATTTTGAAATTATCATATTTTGTTAAATTGTGTTTCACTATGATACTTTACAATTTTACTTTTTTAAGCATTTTGAACTTTTCGCACGAACTTTTAGCCTTTTGACAACCCATAGTGAAATTTAATTCACAAAATGTTTGTAGAACATTTTAACCCTTTAAACGCACGTTTAAGTTGTGTTCTAAGAGAATATTTTCGAAAAAGGTCAAAAATGACCCCTACAAATGGAAGAACCGCCATCAAATTTCACTGAAGGCATCTGTTAACATTATTTATCTTAGAAGCAGATTTAATTTTTTTTTCACACGAATTTGGTGAAAAAAAATTCAACAATTTTACCATTTTAAGCATTTTGCATTTTTCGCACGAATTTTTGGTCTTTGACAACCCCTAGAGAAATTTGATGCAGAAAATTGTTGTATATCATTTAAACACTTTTAATGCACGTTTTAGTGGTGTTTTATGAGAATATTTAAAAAAGAATCATATGACTCCTAAAAATTAGACATAGAGGGTTAATATGTTCTAAGAAAAGAATCACCATCAAATTTTAGTGCAGACGTCTTGTAACATTATTTACCCCAGATTTTGATTTAATACTTTTTTTACTTATTCAAAACGCCTTAGAAAAAATGTTGAAAACTTCAGTGGGCTATAAAACATGAACTCGAAAACCCCTTTGGGTTTTGGTATAATTTAATTTTTTTTGGTCCCATCTAAGATAAAAAGCGTGTTGCAAAGTGTTATAGTAAAAAAAATAGAAAAACATGAAGAGAATAATATGTTCCCTCGGCTCTAGATGGGTTAAAAAATAGATTAAAATTTTTCAAAACTTTATAAAATTTATGTTTTTTGTTGTTAATAGTGTATTTTATTTGAATTGATGTGTATAAGTGATTATTTTAGTTTTGGCCAAAAAATGTGGCTTGCCAGACCAATGTGCAACGTAAGAATACGTAACCAAAAGTGCTAAATTATTCTTTTTTTTTTTTACTTTTTAACAGCGAATATCTCAAAAACGGTACGTGCTATAACAATTTGGATGGCAGATTTAGAATCAGGAGAGCAAAATTT
Organism: Pegoplata infirma; assembly: GCA_963921195.1. NCBI lineage: Eukaryota > Metazoa > Arthropoda > Insecta > Diptera > Anthomyiidae > Pegoplata > Pegoplata infirma. The sequence goes on along the minus strand of OY992538.1, from coordinate 12,338,846 downwards.
ATAGCAATCAGTTGAATATTTCACTGGGAGGGCTTTGTTGGCGAACAGTGTAATTACTTAGCAATAACTCGAAAACAGGATCAGCTAGGATTTTTCGTGTTAACGATTTTTAAAGTTCTAAATAAAGAGGAATAAAATGTAATTATATGGCCCTTACCACAAGAAAACAAAAAGTCTATTTTAACAAAAGTTTTATTTTAAATTTCAAATTTTCAATACATTTTTTGAAAGTCGATTTTAAAAACAAAAACAATTTATATGGAAATAAAATTAAAAGCTCATTTTAAATTTATTTTATTTTCTTGTGGTAAAGCTGTATGATTTTGTCATGATTTTTACAAAACCTAAACTTGCTTAAAGAGCGGTGTAAGGAATCTTTGAATAACAAATGGAATCTTAAAATTACAATTAAAATCTTCAAATTACAAATCATCTTTTTTAAATTACATACCCAGTAAAATTTTTGGAACAGATTCCTATTACAATAGATTCTTGAATATATTCTACGGTAATCACAACAAAATTTTCTATGTAAAATTATTTTTCAAAAAAAAATACTTGTTCTAAAAAAACGATTGCTTTCGGAACAATTTCAAACAAAAATCTTTAATTCTGAAACCGATTATTTGGAACAGAAAATTTAGCTAAGTGGTTAAATGGAGTATACCGACAGGTTATTTAAAATTGTTACATAAAATGTATGCTTTAACTATTTTATATAAACATCACTTACTTTTAGTTTGAAAATGATAGATAATTACAGCTTGTGTGGGAGCAACAGTCATGTCTAAAACTCTATCACCCAATTCAATAGAAATATTAACTTTGCCAGTAACAGTGCGCCAATTTAAAGTACGATTTCCTTTATATTCTTCATAAGACTTGGTATATTTCTGGAATTCATTAGCAATTTCTTCAGGTAATTCAACACTTTCTTTATTAAATGAAGGCCAAAATTGAGCTGATATAATCAAAGAAGATATATCAAATTGTTTATCTGAAATTAAAAAAAAAACAAGTACATTAAAATAAAATTCAAATTCCCTAAATTCTAAAAAAAAATAAACTTACTCTCTACATATTTAGGATCACTATGAATATGAGTATTAATACGTTTCGAATCGGCTATATCCTTTAGCATAACTTCACAATTATGTAATAGAGATTCACCAAATCTTAGTTTTAATAATTCTAAATTACGTATTTCCTTTTCAGGACTAAATTCAAGCTGTGTCAATAAACGATCGGCTAATAAATTACGATATTCACTCATAAATAATTCTTTGCTACCATAAATATCAACAACCATTGATATTATATCAGCCGATCTTGAAGTTTTAACTGCACGCATGTGCAGGGATGTTGTATCCAAACCAAAAGGATCGGGTTGCCAATTTTCCCAATTACTAAGTTCATCATTTACATTACCAGCGGTAACTTCTTTTATGGCATCTCCTTTAGCCAATTCTTCAGATAAATCTGTGGGACCCTCTTCTGTAAGACTGGTAACTACACATCTAACTGTGTCACTACGTTTTCTTAAGTATTCCTTAATGGGAGCAGTAACAGTTTCCAAAATGACACCACTATTATCTAAATAGCGTATAGCCTTAATAGCAGCAACATAACCGGTTAAAATATCCATGGTATTAACACCAGGATGTAATATACGAGCTTCTAAAGATGTTTTTAAAGTATTAATAATTTGACGTCTTAAATTTATTTTTTCCATGCATATTTTAAGATCCTCAATGGCGGGTATAGAATCAGGAAAATCTAGTTTTAAAAAAAAATAATATGAACTATAATTTTTAAATGATTTTTAAACTAAAACCCACCTATTATAATACTAAAAAATTGATCAATAACACTTAAAGCAAAATTTTCATATACATAAAATGTTAATTTAACTTTTAAACTTTGTATGACATCAGAGTTCTTTGATTCTGTTTCATCTTCTATATGCATTATATCTTCAATGCTAGGATTATGAAATATTTGCATTAACCATTTAATAACTACATCATCTAACCACTAAAAGGAAAAAAATATAAAAGTATTCAGCAGAAGTTATATTAGGAAGACTTACCGTTAGCAATGATTTTAAATGGGATCTATCGAATATACCCAAACAGGTATTTTTTATATGTTCTTTTATTCTTATTTGTACCAAAAATGTCATTGATTGTCCAGCGAGACGATCTAATAACTCCAAATCTAATAATTTTTGATTAACTTCATTGATAGTTTGTAGCAAGGAGAGGCATTGACACTTTTCTAACTCCTGATTACAGCCCTTACAGGGTATACCACTTTCATCTAAATCTTCATTGTCTGAAACAGAAAAAAACAATACATTTAAAACAAAACAGTTAATTTTACAATATGCCAATCTTTAACACTTCAATGCTGTCTTTTAAAAGTTTGTGTGTTTTTAACAGATAGCAGACATATATCGCAAAACCATTTACAGATGTAATTGGAAAAATATCAACTGTAATTCCAAATATGTCACAAGAGATATATGTATAAGGAATTGAGACATTTCCTCGCAAAGGTGATAGATGCTTGTCAGTATCAGGTCTATAAGGCGGTAGTTATGTGATATGTCACAAGGTGGGTTCATTGGTTATGTGCTGCGTGACCAAGCGATATGCCCATGTCACAAGTGATATATTCGGGGTTGAGACATTTCCTTACCAAAGTGGCAGGTATTTTTATACGAAAGGTGTCATGTTTGTGATAGCACTTTGGGTCCGGGTGATATGTCACTTGAACTATGAAGGACTGGACACTTTTCCTGCAAGATATTTTAATTAGTAGTATTAAATACGCCCGCAAACGTGGGCGGGGTGAAAATGAATACCATGGGTTCAAGTGTAGGACTTTGAACAAAAGTATAAAAAATACTGCAAAAAAATTGTGTTATTTTGACGCCGGTTAGAGTTATAAGTAGAATCTTCGAATTACAAGCAAAATTTTGTATCGTAAAATTGGTATTTTGCGAAATACATCTGTTAATGGAGTAGATCGTTTTAAAATCAATCAGAATAATAAATATGTGTACTTTATTGGATCTAAGACCTATATTTCGAGTAACATATTACAAAGTTTGTAATACAAACCCAAAACTTACCCTGTCCACTACTTGAACTCTGATGTAAATTAAAGAATACCCTAAAGGAAACACTATAAAACGAGTACACCACATTATTGAAGTTTGTCGGCAATTGTGCCAAAAGTGAAGCCCTTAAAAGTTCATTCAGCTTTTCCATTGTCTGGCCGTGTTCCAATTTACGTATATCATCCAATCTTTCCAAACTTGTTTTTGTAAATTGATAATAAGCATCTAAATTCTTAACGGCATTAACAAAATTTGTAAACAATTTATATTGCAATTGTATATCTTCCGAAGATTCGCCATCCCGATTGAATTTCTGAATGGTTTGATTATGATTGAGACACGACCAAAATTTCGGCGTTAATTTGTTGCGTATAAAGGAACCAATTTCTATCCATAATATATCATATATATAATCCAAAGTAGTGGCATCTTCATTGGTTAAATCTGGCGAGTCCAACTGGAAAAAAGGTTTCTTTTAGAAATTTGATTTCTTTTTAAGAACTTGTTAATGCACTTACACATTCCTTGAGTATAGGACATGTTTCACTAAAATCTGACCAAACTAGTTCCATATTTATAAGAATTAATTTGTTACATTAATTAAATTTCTGGTACAAAGGAAGACCACCGGTAAAAAAAATGTAAACAAATGTATAGGAATGACAGAAAAATTAATAGATACCAACAACAACAAAAGAACAAAAACAAAGTGACACAAAAACTTAACCAAACCGTAAAGAAACACAAATTGGCATGAAACACCGGGTGCTTCCAAGATGTATAAAAACATCAGCAAATGAACTTTGACCAATTTACAGTGGGGTGTTTAATGAGATGAGTCAGCATAATTCAATTTAAAAACTAATTTAAGATAATAATCACAATTGGAGCGGAAAGCGGAATTGAATGAATTCACTTTAGACTTATTCGATTTATAAATAGCGAATGCATTCGATTTATTTTTCATTCGACTTTCAAAAATCGAATGCATTCGATTTTTTTTTCATTCGACTTTTAAAAATCGAATGCATTCACTTGCGAATGCAATCGATTTTCTTTTCATTCAATTTGAGAAATCGAATGGCTTATTCATTCCATAAAAAACTTAAAAGTCTAACCAAGATAGAGCAAAACGGAGCCAATTTTTTGTCCATAGTATTGCCAACACTCATCACACTTTTTGTCGTGTAGGCATTTGATATTTTCGAGAACACCAATTTTTTTGGATTCAAAATTAGGGCACATTAGGGCCATCGTATGTAAAGAGAGTGGGCGATTCTATGGACCAAAATTTGGCTCCGTTTTGGTCAATCTATTTAAAAAATCGATTGCATTCGCAGTGGAATGATAAAAAATCGAATGCATTTTAATTTTTTTAAGTCGAATGAACAAGAAATCGAATTTCATTTTTTCCATTCAATCGAATGAATTCCAAAGACTGCATTCATTGTTGATTTATGTAATTCAGAAAAGATCAATTGTTATTCAATAAATTAAAAAAGTTAAATTCAGCCTTACCGAATGCATGGATGGATACCCTCTACAAAGACTATTTGCAACAAAAAAATTCAGAGGAAAAAAAGTTGGTGAAAAAAGTCCGCAAACATTGTTTTTGTAAAAAAAATATATTTGTACTTGTTTAAATTTCATTCGACATCTATTTTGTTTATATTTGTCAACCACCAGCCTATTTAAAGCAGTTTGTATTTTTAGGTTATGTAGAATGTACCTAATTTTAGAGATATCCATACATTTTCGTTCATAACTTCTGAGTCACGTTCAAGTGAAATTTTTGCATTACAAGTAGAATCTATTTTGATGTTTTTGAATTACATCTATAAATATTGTAGTCCGTGACACTCTGTGACTCACAAATTGTAGCTTAAGTATTCCTCTAGAATTTTTTTGATGAACCGATAGTTAGGACAATTTAAGTCACTCATTAAAGTACCTTTTCAAATTAAATTTTAAATAAAACTGGTTAAGTTTATGATTTTTAAAATAATTTTATTGATTTTTTTTTTTTTTTTGATAATTTTGCTTGTTTTTTTTTCTATAAATAACTCTTATAAAATAGAAAATAAAACCAAAACAATTAAGTAGAAATTCCTTAAGATATATTTATTAAATTTCGTTATTATTAGATTTTATTTATATATACAGTAAATTTAAGATTCAACATTTACCTGTATGTATAAAAAGAAATTAAAAGTAAAATAAACTAATTTTAACAGTGTAACACAATTAAAAATAAAAATACTATTAAAAATAATGTTTATTCCCCATTTTACAAAATCTTTTCTTCTTGCGTTTCTTTTTTTGGTAAGATTTTTTGGATTCTGTAATAGTGTTTATATTTTCCACTTTGTTGGTATTTTCCACTGCTGGGTTTGCCTTTTCAAATTTTACTTCAACCGCGGCTTTCAATTTTTGATGACTGTTTTTTTGATCAACATCGTTGTTATTATTCGTAATAAATCGTTTTTCGTATATTTTTTGACGATGTTCAGATTGTAAAATGGGATTTAACATTGTAGCAGCCCTTTGAACACGCAATTTAAATCGTTCACGATCACGTGCAAACATCTCCCATTGACCTTTACGAGCGGCTCGATAAGCATAATTCCAAGTATGCATAACATGTACAATGGGTTTTGTATTAAAACGTACCTGTTGTGAATTGTATAAAAAAAAAATGTATATCAATATGTTAATTATATGACCTTTAATTTAAAAATGGTCTTATTGAACTAAAAACAAGCGAGTGTATTATATTCGGCTGTGCCGAATCTTTTATACCCTACAAAATAAAAATTGACAGGAGCGTTTAGGAAAGAGAGATGTCGATGAGAAACATCGAAGGACACCCTTAGGAGAAATATTAACAAATTTATTTGTTAAGACTTTTGAACTTAAGGCATTATTAAAATAAATTTTTGTAACCCCGCCCACAAAAGAGGGCGGACCTAAAAGGCGGTCGAACCATTTCTAAGAATAAGGAATTTTTCTAAAGGGAAAATGTTAATTATTTAAATAGAGAAAATGTCCCGAACCTAACACCCGGTCTAGATTAGCAATCATCACTTCCATCATACGTCACAATCGATAGTAATGGCTGTGATTGCTTATCCGGACAGTTGTATACAATGATGGTATACAATTGATGGTAGAGCGCCTGTTCTACTATAGATTGCTAGCAATCAAGTGTCTATATGAAATTGCTAACCATTGCTTACTATCGAGTTTGGCGTTTGTAAACGTCAAATGTAACACTGAACACCCTCTATGGTTGCTTTGTTGGTTGCTAATCTAGAACGGGTGTAACAGTTTTAAATAGGAAAAATTCACTTTCTATAGGAAAATGTCTCAGAATCTGTTATTTTTTTCTTTAAGAAAATATCTCAGAATCTGTGACTTTTTTATAAGAAAATGTCTCAGAACCTGCGACTTTTTGCATAGGAAAATTTCTTAGTATCTGAGACTTTTTCTATAGGAAAATGTCTCAGAATCTGATACTTTTTCTATAGGAAAATGCCTCAGAACCTGATATTTTTTCTATAGGAAAATGTCTCAGAATCTGATAATTTTTCTATAGGAAAATGTCTCAGAATCTGATAATTTTTCTATAGGAAAATGTCTCAGTCTGACTTTTTTTATAGGAAAATGTCTTAGAATCCGAGTCTTTTTTCTATAGGAAATGTGTCAGAATCTGACTTTTTCTATTGGAAAATGTCTCAGAATCTGAGACATTTTCTGTAGGAAAATGTCATTGAATCTGAAACTCTTTTTAAAGAGAAAATGCTTCAGAATCTGATACTTTTTCTATAGGAAAAAGTCTCAGAATCTGAAATTTTTTCTATAGGAAAATGTCTCAGAATCTGAGACTTTGTGTAGTATTCAAGTACCTGAAGATTTTTCTAAAAAGAAGTGTTTTAAAATCTAAATATTATTTAATTTTTCTTGTATAGAAAATTGTCTCAAAATCAAGTTTTTTTTTTTGGAAAAATGTCTAAAAATCTATTTTTTTTGTTTTTCAAAAATGCCTGAAAATTCTGGTTAATTCATTTTCTTATAAAATCTTAAAATATTTCTATTCAAAAAATGTCAGAACTTGACATTTTTCTATAGAAAAGTGTCTCACAATTTAAAAACTGTATCTTTGAATATATAATTAGAATCAATCCACGAAGACATTTTCTTTAGAAAAAAGTGCTCAGATTACAAAGAACTTCTTTAAGAAACAGTCTTTAGAATCGGAAGCATATTCGATAAGAAAATGTTGGCAGAACTGAAGGGGTGTAAAATGTGTAATTCTTTAAAAAAATGTGAAATATAAAAAAAAAAATCTATTACTGCACCTTTTTCCTTTTATCACAATTTAATTTTGGTGCATGCATAGTGGGACATTCGTAATTGAAATTGATAATGTCTGTATCAGCATCCAGGTAATCATCATCATCGTTTTCATATTCCACATCTTCATCATCAGTCTCATCATCATCGTCGTCTTCATCATCACTTTCATCCTCTTCATCTTCTTCGTAGTGCTCATTGTCATAGGCAAACTCAATGAGACTCTCATCATCATCATCGTCATCATCATGATCATTAGCGACCCCAATAAATTGTGCCATGGCTAGAAGATTATCACATATATCTGATATTTGATGATGTATTGAACCATTCATGGTTGTACACATTCGATATAACTGGGCATCTTTTTGAGCTGTCTTTGCTTGTGGAGCGAGGGAAGGTGGCGTTAGAGCTGCTGAGGCAAATCCCGCTAAACATGCCGAGGCAAAGCCCAGGGGATTTGTTTTTATATCCATTGCAGTGGGTATAAACCCGTTATTGCCAAATAGTTTATCAGAACAGGAAATTTTGTGTTTTGTAATGGGCGGGATTTCTCCTTTAGCAGAGCCTCCGCCTAAATCTACTACAATACTACAAAATGAGGGTTTCGAGTAGATTATACTATTAACAACTACTCCCTCCATAGGAGATTTACCAGTAGTAGATGTTTTTCCCGCTGATGCAGCAGCTGCTGCCGCACATAAATTCGCTGTCAATGACGACATTGTGGGTTTTGTTATTTTATTACTATCCAATGATTGTTTTGTTATGGAATCTAATGTTGATGATTTTAAGGTTTTCCTAAGGCAGGTATTGAGCTGTTTTTGTTTTGTTTTATTTTGTTGTGATTTTTGTTTCGTACTCGAAATCATATATCTGAATAATGATGCCAAGTAAATCGTGGAGTCTTATGATTGTTATAACGCAATTTTTTTAGTTTGTTTTTAAATAAAAAGCGATGACGCAAAGATATTCTTCTATTCTTATATAAGGATGATGAGGAGTAGTAGGCACAATCGATGTCTCTAATCTTGTTGTTGTTGTGGTTAATTAAATTGTCTACGTTAACAGTAGCAGTTGGTTTTAATACAAATTGATTATCCAAACCTTGCAAGGATACACGAACATAGCGTTGTTGTTGTAATTCTTTTGAAGTAATTTTAATTGTATTAGTTGTAATTGTCCCACATGTTGTTAGCGGGCTGTTAGGGCAGCGTTGCTCCATGGTTTTCATTCCTTTTGCATTAATTTGTACATTGTAATTTTGAACAACAAATAACATTGGTTTAGGAAAATGCGACGCTAAAATTACAATTGAGAACGATTTTTCTCGTAATGGAAAATTTGATGATGAAAGCAATGTTCTGTCAATTGCAATATTTATAACTTTTTTTTATGTCTTTGTTATCAACGAACGAAAAAAAATGTATTTAAATACAATTTTTATATTGAACAATTCACAATAATTATCTTTACCCCCTTTGTGTTCTCTTCTGTGATTCCGTATAAAATTATTCGTTAACACAAAAGCACCAGAAATATTTCAACGTGTGTGTATGTGTGGGGTATTTTTTTTTTTTAATTTTCTTTTCAACTGGTTTTTTTTTTTCAAGTATCTGCTTTGTCTAATATGTCGACGTGATCTTATTTATTTTTTAGCAAATAATATGTAATTGTTCAAGGACATAGAATTTTAATGATTTTATAACCAATTTAAATAGTTTATAACCGTTTTTTAGCACTCATTAGTAAAATGTTCTTTTTTTTGCTATAATATTCACTTTTTATTATAATGTCAATTTTTAGCTATGATGATTAATACGCTCAGAATTTTCTGTTAAAATTTTATATGGACTTTGTTGTTCAGCTTTTTTTAATACAATAAATTTTTTACACGAGTGTTGTATAAATAATCGCTATGTGGTGGAATGAAACGCAGAGTTGATTTTTATTCTTTTCGAACATCTAGAAAATGAAAAGGCGAATTTTTTTTCGATATAGAATATAACAGGGTGGTTCATATACAATTGACAATTATTAGTGTTTCTTCACAATACAGCAGCAAGCAGCAGACAGCAAAATTTTTACATGTATTTTGTTGTTGGCGCCAGACCTTTGAAGAATTAATTCACTTTTTGATTTGATTCGCAAAAAGATTAATTCATATTAATAAATCAAGGAATTAATTCTTGATGATTTGATTCAAAAGAATTAATTTCAACTATTTGTTGAAAGAATTAACAAATTTTTTGTTTAATTCCTTGTTTAAATAATGATTTGATTCACTTGATTCAAATCAAACAAACTTGATTCAAATCAAATCAATTTGATTCAAATCAATTGATTCAAATCAATTTGATTCAAATCAATTGATTCAAATCAATTTGATTCAAATCAATTGATTCAAATCAAAAATGTTTTGAATCAGTTGATTTAAACATTTTTTTCTTAAATCAAAGTATTTACTTTACACACGCACACACATACTATAACATTTATGCTTGTGCGGTAGTAGCAAGCAAAAAGTCAAAGCAACAGAATTTAATAGTGTACATTTTATTGGCAACGCACAAGCTGCATTTTTTACTCACACTCACTCACGCAAAAAATAATCGGATCACTCACTAATCACTCACGCAATATTTTTTACTCACGCTCACTCACTATTCACGTGAGTAATAAAAAACTTACTCACACTCACGCGTGACTCACGCCAGATTCAATCACGCTCACGCGTGAGTCACGCAAAATCCACTCACGCAATAAAATTTTCTTACCAAAAAAAAAAAAAAAATTTAAAAAAAATTTTTCACGAAAATTTAAAAAAAATTGGGCAAATCAAAAAATCTAATCACGCAAACTCACGCATAAAATAAATGACTCACTCACTAATCACTCACTCAGTTTTTTTTTTTCAAATCACGCTCACTCACAATCACGTGATTGAAATGAAAAACACTCACGCGTGATTCACGTGAATCAAGCAAATCACGTGACCAGCGCCCAACTCTAGACTAAAGGTACACATTTACGGTATATTTTCTTTTAATTTTTCTTTATTTTATGCCAAAAAATAAGATTTCATAGCAACCAGCTTATGTATCGGTCCGCCATTTTCTTAGCAAAACAATGGAAAATTGAGAAATTATAAATAATTAAAGAACTAATAAAAACTACTGAAAAATCAGAAAAAAGTGTGTGTTTTATTTATAATTATATTGGAAAAGCTGCACTAATAGTGAATTTTGCCTTCCATTGAAGTATAAATATGCAAACAGCTTCGGACAGGTCCGGAACAAAAAACAGAAAAATCCTCCTATTTACTTGGAATGAGTCAATAAAAAGGTGTTCCGTGTAGTGGTGTTATGTAAATGTTATAAAAAAATAAAATATCTTGTCTTCCGCCAAAGTTTAAAAGGATTTTAGAAATATTTTTGCAATTTTTTTTCAGAATTAGGTTATGTGCGTTTGTTTACAAACGTTAAACACTCAGCGTTAAACGAGCAAAATGTAGTGTGAACGATTTTGTTTACTTTTTTAAACAAGTGGCTTAAACGAGTACAAATTCTGTAGTGTGAACTCCGTATAACGCAATCAGACATGATAAGATTTTTATAATGTCCATTTTTAGTGTTTGATTTAAGTGAAAAAAGTTTAAATCAAGTTGATTCAAACCAAAAGTGATTTGAATCAGTTGATTTAAATCAAAAGTGATTTGAATCAGTTGATTCAAATCAAAGTGATTTGAATCAGTTGATTCAAATCAAAGTGATTTGAATCAGTTGATTCAAATCAAAATGTATTAATTCAATTTAATCAAATCAAAGAATTAATTCTTTGCAATGAAATTAAGTGAATTAAATAATGAATTAATTCTTTTCGATTTATAGAAACAGGGAATTAATTCAATTATTTTAAATCAGATTTAAGAAATTGAATTAGGGAATTAAATCTTCAAAGGTCTGGTTGGCGCAACAACAAAATACAAGTAAAAATTTTGCTGTTTGCTGCTTGCTGCTGTATTGTGAAGAAACACTTAAGTACAATGGACTCAAAAAAGCTTTTATTAAGCTTGATTTACACGTTAACTACCCTTGACTACCCTTATCTACTATTTCCCAGTATTGGAGGATAGCAATTGTCAAATTCAAATAATTTTTCATACAAAATTATTTAAACCCGGCAAACCGTATCACCAATACTGGGAAATAGTAGATAAGGGTGGTCAAGGGTAGTTAACGTGTAAACTGCCCTTTAGGGTTTTTCACGATCTATACCATTTTCAATTACACATTTCATATGCATTTTAAAATTTTTAAAGTGAATTAAAAAATTGTAAAAGTTTTTTTAATTGACTAAATGTTTTTTAACATTGGCTTGTTTTTTGCAGACCGGATTAAGATTAGGATTAACTCTGTTTAGTTAAAAAATTGGTCAAATCAAGTCCAGAATTTTTTTTATATTTTTTTCTGAGTCTAAATTCAATTAGTTAATACACTCAACCAAAAATCATTGTATTCCCAAAGAAAATCGTTGTAAATTCAACAGAAATCATTGTTGATTTTGACCCTACAAATATTTATGTTGATTTCAATAAAAATTATTGTCAGTTTTTGTAAAAGTTGATCAACTCGTTTTTTTGTAAATCAACTCTTATTTTTTGTAAATTCAACTCATATTTTTGTTATTATAAGAAATTTTATTAATAAAAAAACGTGTTGTTATTTGTTAATATTCTTTTATTAAGCATAAATCACAATATTTTTGTATTATCGTCGGCTTTTTAAGCTGCAATATTTGAAGATTTTCACAAAGATTTTCACACACACTTCGTTTATCCATGTTATGCACTCATAAGCCATTCTCCAGTTATTTGGTGATACCAAAACAAAATCCTAAAAAAACAAAAAACGTTTTAATATAGTATGAATACATAAAGTAATCAATGTATTTTTTTACTTACCAAATATTTACAAATCAGATCCTATTTTTATTTATTTTTATAATAATAAATATTTTTATAAAAAACAAACACATAAAATAATTTTATAAGAGATAAACACGATTCACATTGCTACCAACTCACTCGTCACTCGTTAATAATAAAAAAAAAATGAACGAACAGGGTTGTTTTTTCTATTTTGATTTATCTATTGAATTCTGTATAAGCGTTGTAAAAAGTTGATTCAACTTTACTGATTATTCAACGATGTCAACATTAATTTTTGTTGAATACGGCGTTATTCTGTAAAACTTGATCTACAATGGGTTTACTAATTTTTCTACTAACAATAAGATATTTCTATGAGTGTATAAACAGGAAAAAAATTAAGCGTTGTCCAAAATGTAAAATGGTATGAATAAATCTGAGTTAATCCTAGGATTAAATTTAATTTATTTCTTATTCTTTACATTTTGGACAGAGCTTAATTTGTTTTTCTGTTTATATTTACTAATTGTATGTAATTTCAGAAAAAAATTATAAAAAAAATTCTGGACTTGATTTGACCCATTTTTTAACTAAATAAAGTAAATCCGGTCTGCATTGTGAATGATTTTCTTATTGTAAATGACTCTCTTTGGTATTTATAAAAAAAATATCTGAAGCAGATATGAATATATATGGAGTAGATCTGATTACATCCATTTATACATATATGATCCATATATGTTTTTATCAAAGAAGATATGTTTTGATATAATTATTTTTTTCACGGGTGATAAAAGATAAAAAAATAAACAAAAAGGGCCTATTATGTGATGTCACTAACACTTATGGAAGCAAAATACAAGTCTTTTTCGTTTCCGCTTTTTTCTGTGATTCTGAATACCCCCATTGGGAAGTAAAAATATTTATGTATGTTTTCGAACAACTTGTTGTGGAAACACAACAGGGTGTTTCATTAAAACAAAAAAGGAACTAAAAACGATGAACGTAAACGGAAGTAAGATTTATTTCCGGTATTCATACTCTTTTTAATTAAAAGAGCAGTGCTGCCAGAAGTGACGATTTTTCGTCATTTTGACGATTTTTTCATGAAATTTTGCAAAATGACGACTGACGATTTTCTGATTTGATTATAGTGTTTGGGGTCCGGGAATTCCCGGTTCGGATTTCCCGGGAATTCCCGGGAAAAGACTAACGGGAATTCCCGGGAATTTTTTTAATTTTTCCCGGGAAATCCGGGAATTTTATAAAATAATCCATTTTATATAAAAAACGTTTATTTTAATTTAATTTTTAATATTTTTTTACATACAGGTACAATTACATTTGCTAGTTTTTGTAGTTTTTCTATTTGGAAGAACAGTGCAAATATATATTCATAGAAAAACTGACCAAGTGTAAAAAGTATGACAATATCATGAAAAAACTTAAAAAGTCAAAAAATATACGTCGGTGAATGATAATTTTGCTAAGACTGTCAAAAAAATATAAAATTTTGAACCTAGAACTTACATTTCCAGAACAAATATTAAAAGTGCTGCCAATTAATTGGTTTTTGCTCGAATAACGCAGTTTTAAAGTTTTTTGCAATTTTTAGCTATTTTTTGCGATTTTTTGTGGGTGAAAAGGTTGCAATATTTTTTATGTTTTGTTTTATTGTATATTGTTTTATATACATTTTGACGATTTTTTGTAACTCCAATTTTATCCTCAAAAATCAAAATTTGCAACTTTTTTAATTTTACAACGGTTTCAAAACAAAAATTAAATGAAATTGGATAAAAATAAAATACAGAAGAAATACACAAATTTACAACATTTCATTCTGTTTTGGAAATATAACTGCACTTAAAAAATCATGTCGTTTTAGGGGCCTATTCACAAAAAAAGTCATAAATCAATCATAACTCAATTTTTTCCCTGTGGTTGTTGTAAACAATCATAAAAAAAATCAAATTTCGTTTGAAAATTTAAAAAAAATAAAGAACTGCTACCCACATCGTCTCAAAATTGACAAATAATTTTAAATTTTAAGACTTTTTATGATTGTGTTTACAACAAACACAGCGAAAATGAGGTTTAAAAATAATAAAATTAGTCATAACTAGTGTTTGGGGTCCGGGAATTCCCGGGTCGGATTTCCCGGGAATTCCCGGGAAAAGACTGACGGGAATTCCCGGGAATTTTTTTAATTTTTCCCGGGAAATCCGGGAATTTTATAAAATAAACCATTTTACATAAAAAACGTTTATTTTAATTTAATTTTTAATATTTTTTTTACATACAGGTATAATTACATTTGCTATTTTTTGTAGGTTTCTATTTGGAAGAACAGTGTAAATATATATTCATAGGAAAACTGACCAAGTGTAAAAAGTATGACAATATCATGAAAAAATTTAAAATTCAGAAATATACGTGTTAATGATAATTTTGCTAAGACTGTCAAAAAATATAAAAATTTTGAACCTAGAATTTACATTTCCAGAACAAATATTAAAAGTGCTGCCAACTATATTAGTTTTTGCTCGAATAACGCAGTTTTAAAGTTTTTTGCGATTTTTAGCTATTTTTTGCGATTTTTTGTGGGGAAAAAAGTTGCAATATTTTTTTTTTGTTTTGTTTTTATTGTATTTTAGGATTTTTAACTTTTATTTTTTGATTTTTATGTTTTAATTAATTGTTTATCTGTTATAAAACTGTTTTTAATAAAAACTTGGTGAAATTTTAATGTTTCTTATGATTTATATTAATAATGAAAATTTCCCGGGATTCCCGGGAATCCCGGGAAATAAATTATTTTTTTCCCGTTTCCCGGGAAATTGAAAAGTCCGGGAATTCCCAAACACTAGTCATAACCAGTCATAACTGTGAATAGGCCTGTTAAAGTCATTCATTTTTGCTCTGTTTGAAAAAATAAATGATTATTCTTTTAATTAAACTTTAATTCTTCCTATTTTTATATGAGAAATTTTATTTTTTTTTTAATATTTGAATTCCCAGTGAACAAATATACTCTCTAGTTACTCCAAAGATCGAAAAATATTTAAAATTTTTGTATGACAACAATTCATCCAAAAGAGCCCTCTTTTTAGACTCAAAAGCAAAAACTCAAAGAATAATTGGAGTCTTTATCGATAAATTTTCAAACAAAATACTTTATAAGTACGTTCATTTTAAGCTCTTTTGAGTCAGATTTTGGGGTGTTTTCAAAGTCTCATTTTTAGCTCCAAAAAGGTGGTTTATTTGACAAAAAATGTTTGATACTAAAAATTCTTTCTTTTTTCGAATGACTTTCAACTATTTTGTAACTTGTTTTAAAAGAAAATTTCTTTATGTGTAAATTTAAAAAAATCGTTACACAAAAGTGGCTAGAAAATAATGTACATGAAATGTAAATTTGTGGCTAGAAATTTTTTTTATTGTGCGTTTTAAAATTTTAATACATCAAAAAATGTGTTTTTTAACATTTTTAAAAGTGAAGATTTTTTGACGACTTTTTTTAAAAGTTTTGACGATTTTGACGATTTTGTTTCCAAATTTTTACGATTTTTCACTAAAAAAGCCTGGCAGCACTGTAAAAGAGAATGAATACTGGCAGTGCTGCCATTTTGGCGGTTTTTGGGTATTTTCTGGTGCTTTTTTGGTCTTTTTACTAGGATTTTTTTCGAGTGTAATGTTTTTTTTTTAATGTAAAAATATTTCTGAGTGAATGCACGTACGTATGTACACAAAATATTGTAATTCTTGTAAAAAAAAAAAATAAATCTTTTTTTAAGCGTAACATTTTTTTGAGTGTAAAATTTTTTTTCGAGTGTAATTTTTAAAACTAAACAAATTTGAAAAGCATTGTTAAGTTACCACCAATGCTTTTCAAACTTGTTGAGCACGTGGCCACAGACTATAAACAGACTCAACAGTAGAGTTTTATAAGAAAAAATGGGGAAAAACTAAGCGATTTTAGGAGTAAACACAGCGGTTTTTAGTCCGTTTTACGCTAACATGGCAACACTTTCTACGACTTAGGAGTGAGTGAAACAACAAAACCCGATCTGGCATCTATTTTTCTTATGGCGCGTTATATCAGCTTTCTCTTTCTAACCTAATTCGTAGAATAATTTGAAAATATTAACCATATGGTTCAGAACTACTTTTTTGACACCTGTCACTTACATATGTCGAGTCTGTATTAGTCTGTGACGTGGCATTTGAAATGACGAAACCAATCTTAAAGTCAGGGTTTTACTTATAACTTTTGAACCACTGGACCGATTGAGCTGAAATTCCATACAGACCTGGGTAATGGCAAAGATACGTGCCAAGTTTCAGTAGTCTCATTATTGTCTTTCGAAAGTTATCGTGTTTTTATCTCGTAAATTCGCGAAAAAAACCTTGCCGAAATTTACTCTTTTGCTGATAACTTTTGAACCACTGAACCGATTTGGCTGGATTGCAATACCAACCTGACCCGGTAAGTTACCAACATATATGCCAAACTTCAGTTGCCTCTATAAAGTCTTTCAAAAGTTAGCGTATTTTTAACGGACAGACAGACAGACGGACGGACGACTTAAAATCGATCGAGGATCATGAATATATGGGGCATTCCAAGCCAAATCACTCACTTTTAGACCCGACCCCTTAAAATACAAAAATATTGCGAAAACAGAAAAAAATTCATATTTTTCCTTGTAATCCGTTTTCTAAACTTCAAGGCCCATGAGGAACGCCTTACTCATTTCCGATCGCTCTAAATTTTTGTGAGACGTATTTTTACCTCGAAATGAATATATCTAGGGTAATAGTGCATTCACATTGGCATCGAAACCCCGTATAACGAGGTTTCGTGCCAAACCTCATTTGAAAATACGTATTTTCCCCTACAAATTGAAACCTTTTTGTTATGAGGTTTCAACGAATATACGATCGAAACCTTTTAAATTTCATAAAAGAAAATAAATTAAAGAAAGTGTCAAAAATAAAAAATTAAAAATATTTATATATTTTCATAAAAAATATATGAAATCAAAAAAAAATATATAAAATATTGTAAACAAACGCGTAATTTAATTAATTGTGTGGGTTTAATGCCGGTTTGATCGCAGATTTTCTTCGGTGAATTCTGAAAACGTAATAAGTGTCAAAAATTTCAAGTGTGAACGGGTAAGTTTTCAATATGAAAATACGTATTTTCAACGGGGTTTCGAGGCTAGTCTGAATGTACTATAAGTTAGGGTCAATATCTACCAATTTATTTTTTTTGGAGCACCATATAAAATAAATCAGAGCCAAAAAATAAAAGGTGCAATTTTAAAAATTTAAAAAAAAATAGAAAGAATTGTGATCACATTTCGAATTATGGCTTAAAAGTTGCGTAATTTAGAGTACAATTTTTACAATTTTTTACAAAAAAATCGAAGGTTTCGGACTTTTTCAAAAAGTCGATTTTAATTTTTAAACGTCAAAAAATAAGTGATAATTTCTTCGAATAATTTTTTCATATTTTTTTTCTAAAACAACATTTAAATACCAACAAAAAGGTGTCCAACTTTTTTTAAAATATCTATATTTTTCAATGGTCAAAATTAATTAAAAATTTCAATTTTTTAATTTTTTTGAGAAAATCGCCATTTTGAAAAATTGATTACTCAACACCATCTTGAAATAAAAGGCTGAAAATTGGTGTCCAAGTTGCATTTAATAAGTACTAAAACATATCCAAAAATAAAATAAATCGTAAGGGGTCGGGTCTAAAAGTGAGTGATTTGGCTTGGAATGCCCCATATATACTTTATGGGGTCCTTGACCAATATTTCGATGTGTTACAAATACCATGTTACTCTATCACTAGAGTAGATGGTATAAAAAACGCAATTTTCTTATTTCCATATAGGGCTATCCATACAACCTATTCATAAATTTACGGTACACATGTTTTTTTTCGGTGGACTTTTGGTGTGGAATGCCTTATATATGATATGGAAAAATAAAAAAAATGAAAAAATTAGGGGAGATCCTTCTCTTTTATTTGCCATCACCAGTGTCATCCTAGCATAAGTACAAATATTTTAAAAATATTTTACAAAATGTATCCTTTAATACTTGGAAATGCTTTTAACAGGAAATAGGGAGGCATGTCACAGACTCAATTCGGTTCGGATTTGGAAAAAGTGGTTTACTCGTAAAACACAATGCGAATATAATTTTTCGGAATGAAACCACTTTTATGCAATTCAATTCCACTTTGATTTTTGAAAGTGATTTTGTTCCGAAAATAACACTCAAAATAATAACTCTGTTAAATACTCTGTAAAATGACTGTAATCTCAATTTAACAGCTATTTGACAGAGTTTTCTGTCAAAATACAGATTTAAAAAAAAACTTTGTATTTTGTTGTGACAAAAAAACAAAGTTTCTTCTGTAATATTACTTTTAACTTTGTAATCTTAATTTTACAGATAATTAACAGAGATTTCTGCTAAAATACAGATTTAAGCGAAATACTCTGTATTTTTTATAACCAAAAAACTAAGTTTTATCTGTATTTTTACTTATTTCTATGTAATCTTAATTTCATAGTTAAAAACAGAGTTTTTTGTAAAAACACCAAAATATTATCTGTATTTTTTTTTGAGAAAATGTAAAAAAAGTAACAAAAAAATCTTTTCTAAAATCTTATAAAAATTTTACAAAATAACATGTTTTTTACTAAACTCTGTAAATTTACAGAGTTTTTTTCTGTAAAATTTTGGTTGCATAAAATGCATTTTACAAATATATGTAAATTTACAGAGTTTTTCTTTGCTAAATGGTATTTTATTTGACCAATATTTTACTAGAAACTCTGTAAATTAACAGTTTTTTTTGTCAAAATCATTTTACAGAGTTTTATAGTGAAATTACCAAGAAATGTTGCTAGCTGGAAAAGTATGGTGTACTCTGTTAAATTAGTAACAGAGTTATTATTTTGAGTGTATAATATTCGTTTTATATTTTACGAGCAAACCACTTTTCCAAATTCGAACGGAATTGAGTCCCCAGGATAACGAAATGAAAAACTGTAAATGCATTTTTTCCCCATTTGATCTCTACTTTCAGACGTATATCATCCGATTTGTGTTTAATATTGGCTGTCGGAAGGTGAAATAGCTTAAAATTAGGTATCAGTAATACAAAAAACTCAGTTTTATTTTAAACAAATTTAAAAATTTAAATGCATACAAATTTGTCAATAAATCGAATACTATTGTTGAAAATATAAAAAAACTCCAAAAAGTAATAAAAATGTTTGTTGATGTCACAAATTCCACACTCAAAAAAGTATGTCGGTAAAATCTACTACAAAAGACAGTTGTTTTGACTACATTTTGTTGTTGAAAAGGCGTCCACTACATATTACGGTAAAAACAACTGAACATGTTGTTGTTTTTAACTATTGATTTTCAACTACAAAATGTAGTAAATACTACTACAAAAGACGGTATACAGTTGTTTTTACTACAATTGCATGAAATTTTATTTAAAAAATTTCTTAAACGTTTAAATGATTGATATTTATTTATTTAAAAAGCAATACATTTCAGTTGGTTGTATAGAATTTCGACATGAAATTAACATTTTTTGGTGTATTTATCGGGAATTATAGAAGAAAAACATTATATTAATAAAATGTTAAACAAAATAAATTGATTGTATTAACCTTTGTTTTTTTAATAGTTTATTTCAAATTTTCACCGCTACTGATCAAAATTTGTCTGGAATAAAAAAAAAACGAAATGCTTGCGTAAAATTGATTTATAAAAAAAAAAGAATTAATTTGCAATGTTTTAAAAAAGTATGTACCTGTTCTGTTGTGTATACAAAGAAAAGAAAGAAGGGACGCTCATAAGAAAACAAAACACTTCATACATTTTATTTTGTTTTTTCCGATTGGTTTTTACGCACGCTTATGTGAGCGCTATATTATACACACTTGTTATCTCATTTATCCACTTATTTTCTTTCGCTCAAGAATATTTTTCCAAAAACATATTTTTTGTTATAATTAAATTTAATAAATTGTTTAATTTAATTTATTTAGATATTATTTATTTGGTATACAAATAATTTCTTCCGCATCCCGCACGACCAACTCGTTCGACACATTCGTTTGCAATAAAAATTTCTAGAAAAAAACTAAAAACAACTACATAAATCAACTATTGCTACAGAGTAGTATATTTTTTGTATTTATTTTTTGAAACTACTACAAAAAAAAAGTTGTTTGAGATTTTTTCACAGAAAAAAATGAAAAAAAATTTTGAGTAAATTTTTAATACTATTGAGTAAAAAATTACTCAATTTTCCACCAGTAAACGATTTAATAGTATTGAGTAAACTTTTAATAAAAAATTATTAAATGCTTAATAAAAAATTTGAGTAAATTATTAATTCACACAATTAAATCTTTACTCAAAATTTTTTAATATTTTTAAGTAACTTGTTAATTGTGTCAAGTAAAAATTTACTCAAAATGTATCAAATTATTTTTTTAAAAAGTTTAAAAAGTTTCTAATTTTTTTTTTCCAAAAAAATTGCTTTTACAAACTTTACCAAATATACTATGTCTTCAAGACAAAGTAAAATTTTACAAAGATGATTTCAAACTTTCATATACATATACAAAAAACAATAAACTAAAGAAAGAGAATTCAAAACACCAAGAGAAAAAAAAAAAATAAAAAAAATATTAAATTTGTATTAAATTATTTACTCAAATTTTATTTTCAATTTTTGAGTAAATTTTTAATTGCGTCAATTAAAAAATTACTCAAATTTTTTTTAAAAAATTAAACAAGTGATTACTCAAATTTGTTTCCTCCAAATTTTTTTTCTGTGTTCATACAAAAACGACCGAAATTGTAGTTAAAAACAACAGCTACTACTTACTACACAAACGACCGTCATGTAGTAACTGCAATAATTTTCTGAGTGCATTGTTTAAAGAAAAGTTGCTGCTATGATATCAACATATTATGTTGTTGATATCACAAATTCCATTGTTAAAAGCAAAATTGCGGCCTTTATATTTTTAAAAGAAAAATTAGAGTTTAGAGTGATATTAAAAACTTTTTAATCAATTAAATTTTCAAAATCAGCAAATGTTAATTGATATTACAAATTACTGTGTGGGAAGAAAATAATTAATTGTATTGAAAAATTTGAGTGTCAATACAAAAATTAGTATTTATTTTATTTTTTTTTAAATTCAAAGAAATTTGGATTTTCCATATTTAAAAAAAAAAAATAAAAAAATTTTATGCTCTGGTAATTTCTACAGAAAAACAAAATTATTTTTATTTTTATGATGATTGAAAAAAGTGACCATTGATCGTCATGTCCATAAGAATAATTCTATAAAATTGTTTATCAGTTTTAAATAAATAATATTTGCGCATATAATATTAAATTATTTTATAAGTACGAGAACATTAAGTTCACCAAAGGCTATCATCATCATTTTCAGATTCATATTTCATAGACGTACATTGAAAAGTGTGTTCCAAGTAAAATAAAGTAAATGATTAAATATTTTATTTAAAATTAAATAAAAACAAAAATACATATATTAAGAAAAACCTAACAACAATATCTGTGCAAAATAAATATATACAGACAACTTTATTTTTTATTGTTGTTAATTGTAATAAATAACTGGAGCTGATAACAAAAATCTTTCTATATAAAAAAAGAAAAATAGCACCAACCAATCAACCCTATACCATATACCGGAGAGAGTTCAATAACTTGACTATAATCTTTCATTTTAGTAAAGTAGCAACAATTTATATTTTTTAGGGTTTTTGTTTAAATATAATCAACAACAAATTATTTTAAATTTTAAACTATTATACTTTTAATACTTTGTGCAAAAAAAAAGCTTCATTCAAATCTATGATAAGAGAGACCCCACAATCCATGCATCACAAATGTGTGCTAAATGTAAATTAATTTTGAAATAAAAAAAATAAAAAAAAAAAATCACTTGTATGCTAGAAAAATCGAGTTGTTAAAGTCCATTTCAAACAAAACCAGTAGAAAAGTTAAATTCGCCTTGACCGAATACATGAATACCCTCCACATTGCCCATTTTTAAGTGATAGTACATTTTATAACGTGAAAAAATAAAATTTTTATTAAAAATATTTAATTTAAAAAAAAACTCTTTTAGGCTGGATTACTCAATTCTCCGTTATAAAATAACTCTCCGTTAAATTTAACTTTTTCATACAAATTTTGACATAATGCTCCGTTAAAACGGCAGTTAGCAGCTAACTTTTCATTGAGTAATCCGCCCTTAGTCATTTTATAAAAAAAAAATACAATTTTTTTGAGTGTAATATTTTGTTGGAGTGTATTTTTGTACTGCGAAATAACTCCCAAATGAAATAATTCCCAAATGAAATAAGTCCCAAGGGAAATGAATTAATTTCCAACTTTAAAAAATGAAATAACTCCCAAAGAAAAAATTAAATAAGTTCCAATATTTGGGAGTTTTTTAAAATTAAAATATTTACTCCAAAAAACATTTATTATTTACTTAATCTAGACGCTATTAAGCTTAAATTAATACAGCACTTTTTTCTGATAATACTCGATTGGTTATAGTAAGGCCTTTTATTATTAAATTTGTCGTTAACGAAATACATATATTTTATACCAGTGCACTTTATTTTGTCCAACAGTGGAATTCCCCATATATCATTCCATGCCAAATCGCAAACTTTCGGACCCGACCCCTTTCCATTTATTTCATTTTTGGATATGTTTTAGAACGTATTAAATGCAACTTTCAAACCTATTTTCAGCCTTTTATTCCAAGATGGGGAAAAACCAAGCGATTTTAGGATAAAACAGAGCGGTTTTTAGTCCGTTTTACGCTAACATGGCAACACTTTCTACGACTTAGGAGTGAGTGAAACAACAAAAACCGATCTGGCATCTATTTTTCTTATGGCGCGTTATATCAGTTTTCTCTTTCTAACCTAATTCGTAGAATAATTTGAAAATATTAACCTTATGGTTCAGAACTACTTTTTTGACACCTGTCACTTATGTCGAGTCTGTATTAGTCTGTGACTCTACTGTCGAGTCTGTATATAGTCTGTGACTGAAGAATGGAAAATTTTCAACTGGATTTTGAAAAAATAACTGGACCTATACATATTTTTTTTTTATTAATTTAAAAAATCAACCGATTTCCATGTGTGAGACACATATTTTTATTTTAGACTACTTTTCAAATATAACATCTATCAAATGGCCGTCTCTATTGGCCACGACAAAATGTGCATTTTTTAAGCATTACCACTAGTTTTTCAAGCATCTCGAAATTTTGATGTTGAGCTTGTCAAAGGTCTGAGGACTGTTGGTGTAGATTTTTCTTTTCAAATATCCCCAAAAAAACAAGTCCATAGTGGTCAAGTCTGTAAATCTAGGTGGCCAGTTAAAATTCCGTATACTTGCGATATCAAAAAAGGGGCGGCAATGACTGACCCTCATTTGCAGATTTGATCCCTGAAGACTTATTTTTTTTTTGTTTATTTGAAAAGCAAAATGTACATAACAATCAACAGATCATCGACGAGCTTGAGGAAATTATTCGTGACGCAATCAACGCCAGAGTGCAGTGTTGCCATAAGAGAATTTTGAAAAAATGCTAAATGGCAGAAAAAAAAGTGCTAAAATGCTCTACAGACCAAAAAAAAAGTGCTAGATTTTTTTTCTTCTTTCATTAAATTAACAAATAATGATTTTTAACAATAACTCTAGTTTAACACGAAAATGCGCACTAACTTCGTCTACATATTTTTTTTTAACCGCTAAACTTAAAAATTTGATCGAAAATAATTTTCACGGATACATATTTGTAATAAATATTTCAGCGTTTTTTGGAGTTATTTTCACTGTTTTCCCTATATATTGAGTAATGTACCTCCGATCTACTCGCGATAGAAACCAAATTAAAGATAATCAAATTTGCAACAAAATTTACACACGTTACTTCTCAATCACTTCATAAGTTTACGCGCGATAGACAAATATATTGTAAAAATTATTTTTTTGATCAAACATCTCAATGTAAATTTTTTTTAAAGGATTAATTTTGAAAATTAACAAGTTTTTTTATTTACCTTAAAAGCCTGAACCTATTCAAATATAACAAAATGATCATATATAAATGAATCTATTCAGATCTTCTCCATATATATTCATATCTGCTTCAGATATTTTTTGATCCGTAAATTGAGAGTAAATTTTCTTGATTCCAATTTGGTTTTCGAAACTTAATTTTTTTTTCTGAATTTCGATTGCGTTTTCTTAATTTAAATTGGGTTTTCTGAATTTCAATTAAAATCTTCTTAATTACAATATGAATTTGTTAATTTCCAATGGTTTTCTTGATTGGATTTTCTGAATTTCGAAAATGTTTTCTCTTTTTCAATTGGATTTTCTGAATTTAAATTGGTTTTTCTCAATTTCAATTTTTTGAATTTCGACTAGGTTTTCTAAATTTCAATTTAGTTTTCTGAATTTCATTTGGTTTTATTGAATTTCAATTAATATTTTCTTAATTTCTATTTGAATTTTTAAATTCAATTGGATTTCCTGAATTTTAACTGGGATTTCTAAATTTTAATTTATATTTTCTTAATTTTTGAATTTCAACTTATATTTTCAAAATTTTTGAATTTCAATTTAAACTTTCTTTATTTCTTGCACTCAAAATAATAACTCCGTTAAATTACAGAAAAACTCTGCTAATTTAACAGAGTATACCATACTTTTCCAGCTAACAACATTTCTTGGTAATTTTACTAAAAAACTCTGTAAAATGATTTTGACAGAAAAAAACTGTTAATTTACAGAGTTTATAGTAAAATATTGGTGACATATGCAAGCTTTTTTACAGAGAAAACTCTGTAATTTTACTATAAAACTCTGTAAAATGATTTGGACAAAAAAAAAACTGTTAATTTACAGAGTTTCTAGTAAAATATTGGTTAAGTAAACCACCATTTAGCAAAAAAAACTATGTAAATTTACATATATTTGTAAAATGCTTTTGATGCAAAAAAAAAATACAGAAAAAACTCTGTAAATTTACAGAGTTTAGTTAAATGCATGTTATTTTGTAAAAATTTTATAAGATTTCTGAAAAAAAAATTTTTGATAACTTTTTTTGCTACTTTTGCAACTTTTTCTCAAAAAAAAAATATACAGATAAAATTTTGATGTTTGGTAACAAAAACAAAAACTACTCAAAACAGAAAACTTTTTTGGTTATAAAAAAATACGAAGTATTTTGCTTAGATCTGTATTTTAGCAGAAAACTGTTAATTATCTGCAAAATTAATACCCTATTCACACTTACAGTTTTAAACCGTTTTTAGCAATTATTTTTAGCATTTTCTGTCAATATACTGTAATAGAATAAAGAAAGTGATAAAAATATTGCTGCTAAAAACGATTTAAAACTGTACGTGTGAATAGGGTATAAGATTACGAAGTAAAAAGTAATATAACAGAGGAAACAAAATACAAAGTGTTTTCTTTAAATCTGTATTTTGACAGAAAACTCTGTCAAATATCTGTTGAATTGGGATTACAGTCATTTTACAGAGTATTTGACAGAGTTATTATTTTGAGTGTGGGATTCCTGAGAAAGAAAAGAAATAAAATAAATTCTATACGATTTGGGAGTTATTTCATTATACAGGTGCAAAGAAAGCGCCGCAGGCTAAAAATTTTTACAAGAGATTTAAAAAACAAATTAAAATGTAAAAAAAATGCTAAAAATGCTAAAAAATTATAAAAAAGTGCTAACTTAGCACTTGGCACTTTTTTCCAAAACTTTAGTGCTAAGTCAAAAAAAAAAGTGCTAGATCTAGCACTAAAAGTGCTAAAATGGCATCACTGCCAGAGTGCTCGAGATGTAAAAAAAAAATAATAAACAAGTGAGAGTGTTAAATTCGGCTGTGCCGAATCTTGTATACCCTCCAACGTTTAAAAAAAAATATAAAAAAAATTGCAGGGGCGTTTTTTTTGGGGGGGGGCTTGTCGGGGGTCCTTGGGGACACCTTCTCTCTGGTCAAAAATTTTTACAAATTTAATTACTATGCTTTTTGTACAAAAGATATACAATTTCATCATTATATAAATTATTTGCTAATATCCACGCCCACAAAAGGGGGCGGACCAAAAAAAAAAATAATTTTCAAATCCCCTGGGTCCAAGTCCAAGACTTTGAACTTTTTCAAGCATAAAAATGTTTCATTTGTTTAACAAAAATACAAAAATCCCTATAAAAAGTTACCTTTTTTCATGGGTTGTTTTACCTTGTCGAGGGGGAACTTTTCCCCCCTGGTCCGATTTTGCCCATCTCCGAACTTAACCAGCCTATGAACATAAGACATATATATGCCAAATTTCAGGAGTCTATCACTTTTATTTTGGACTGTATATTGTCTTCCACAGACGGACGGACTGACGGACAGACGGACGGACCGACGGACAGTAGGACATCTCTAGAATGTCTCAGAATCGATCACTGACCAATAATATATATACTTTATTGGGTCCTTGACCAATATTTCGAGGTGTTACAAACGGAATGAAAAACTAATATATACCACTAAAGTGGAGAGTATATAAAAAATAATCTATTTGTTACTATTTAGTCCCTCAAATAGCAAAAAAAAAAAGAGAGAGATTAAATGTAATTAAACAAGAAGTGTACTCAATAAATTGTATCAGCACAATAAACTTAAAATTAATAAACTGAAAATATTGCTGATACACGGCGAATAATTGAAAATTTCACTCTGCTAGCCCTAAAATGTAATGGTATTATCCGCTTTTCTAGGTATGTAAGTCCTTAAAAAAAATTTATTGCAAATGAAAGTGATAAATCCAAGAACCCCCCAAAAAAAACAGAAACTTAAATCGATAGATATCGACAAATTTAAATTTAATAACCTATGATTTTTTTTTCAGCGGTCCCCATACAATTCATTTTTTTATAATCTTGTTTTATTAAATCAGCTCTTGCTGCTCTAATGGTGCCATCTAGAGGGGTAAAATGTACCGACCAAAAATCGTATTTTTATACTCTTCACTTTAGTGATGGAGAGTATATATAAGTTTGTCATTCCATTTTTAATACCTCGAAATATTGGTCTAGGACCCCAAAAAGTATATATATTCATGATCCTAGATCGATTTTAAGTCGCTCTTGAGATGCCTGTCCGTCTGTTTGTCTGTTGACACACGCAAAATGCTAAATATTTAATAAAAATTTTATTTATACTTAGGTCTTAAACGTGTACTTTGGTAGCCTAATCAAATCTGAATACAATTGTACTTATTGTTAAGCCCCCGACGGTTTTTGGATTTTTTTTTTGCGGTTTTTGGTATTTATTCAGCGAGTTTTTATTTAAATGAAAATAATCATCACTATTTGTTTCATTTCTTCTTTTGCTGTTTCATTCTATCAATTAATAAAAAATACAAAAAAAAGTGTCATAGGGGCTTTAGTCTCCCATATAACATTTTCGACGGATATTCAGTAAAATCGCTCTATTGGAAACAAAAATAAACCAATTCCCCTAAAATATAGATCCAATCGGTAAATGTTTGGACTTGGGACCCATTTTCCGGAAAACACTGGTGTAGGGTACCATATGGTCGGTCTTGACTGACTATCACTTTCTTACTTGTTTTTATTAATTTTGGCATGCTGAATATAAATATTAAAAATTTCTAAAATCGGTCAAGCGGTTTTCGAGATATTGCCATTTGAAATTTTTCAACATTTTTTAGAAAATTTTGGCATTCAAGTTTAAAGTTTTTGGTGAACATTTTATAAAAACCAATACTTAGATCGAAGAACGCTACGGGTTAAAATAATCGGTTTTGGTGCAAATTAATTTTAAATGGATTTCGGTCTTAAGCTCTATAAAAGGGTCCAAGGAAAATTTTGAGATTTTTTTGAAAATCTTTATTTAAAAATATATTTTTGGAAATTCACAACAAATTTGTCAGATATCGATCCTTAAAATTATCAGATTTTCAGAGCAATAACAAGGGAAGTATTTCCAACCCTTATGAACCGATTTGCATAAAATTTAAAATGTATATAAAAGAGAAAATTCTTAAGTAAGGTGGTGTTTAGGCTTATCGACCATATCGGTGAATTAGGGGTTAAAAAATGGGCTAAAAAATGGGGAACATTTTTCAGCCATTTTTTCTTAAGAAACTATGTGATGTTTTCGTGCACGAAAGTGTAAGAAAGTGTTTTTATACTCTTTTATGGGCTATCGATATACTTTTTTAAGGGCTATCGATTAAAAATTTTTATTTTAAAAAATTTTCTGAACCCGTTCTGAAATTTCCCATTTTTTAATTTTTTTTTCAAGTCTACACCATTTACAGATGTAATTCGAAAAAGATCAATTGTAATTCGAAGATTCTATTTGTAATTCGAAGATTCCATTTGTAATTCGAAGATTCCATTTATAATTCGAAGATTCCATTTGTAGTTCGAATACTCCAATTGTAATTCGAAGATTCCAATTGTAATTCGAAAAAGATCAATTGTAATTCGAAAAAGATCAATTGTAATTCGTAAAAGATCAATTGTAATTCGAAGATTCCAATTGTAATTCGAAAAATATCAACTGTATTTCCATTGGTGTACACCATTTACAGATGTAATTCGAAAAAGATCAACTGTAATTCGAAGATTCTATTTGTAATTCGAAGATTCCATTTGTAATTCGAAGATTCCATTTGTAATTCGAAGATTCCATTTGTAATTCGAATACTCCAATTGTAATTCGAAGATTCCATTTGTAATTCGAAGATTCCAATTGTAATTCGAAAAAGATCAATTGTAATTAGAAAAAGATCAATTGTAATTCGAAAAAGATCAATTGTAATTCGTAAAAGATCAATTGAAATTCGTAAAATATCAATTGTAATTCGAAAAATATCAACTGTATTTCCATTGATATTTTTCGAATTACAATTGGAATCTTCGAATTACAATTGGAATCTTCGAATTACAAAAAAAATATACAAGAATGCAAATTTTTAAGATTATGGTGCATTCCGTTTTAATTTAAAAAATATTTAATCAAGGCAACTCGACACAAATTTGACATTTTTTTCAATATTTAGCCACGCCTCCTAAGCCCAGGTATTCAAAAATTAAAAAACGAAAAACTCAATTTTCTAAGTTCCATATACAATCTATTCAGAAATTCGTGGAACACATGTTTTCTGTAGCGGGACATTTGGTGTGGAATGCCTCAGATATGGCCGATAAGTCAAGACACCCCAACCTTAACCTCTCTTTTATATTTTAAGTTTTGTACTGTCGCTGGGTTAAAATGGAAAAAAGGTTGCCAGATGATTTGCTTTGCTGGTATGCTCGCTTTTAGCGCGGCTAGAACTCGCCGGAAGGGGGAAGGTTCTTGCAAATCTGACATGGCTGAAGTGACAGTGACAAAACAATCCATACCAGTCTTGAGGTGTAACAAAAAAAAGTAAATTTTAACAAAAGGAACTTGAAGCCCGAAGTGAACAGACGCAAACGGAAACTAACCAAAACACACCAACATACTTACACAAAACAAATCTGCCACATACACTAAAGGATTTTAACTGACGGGTGTTATGTCCGTCAGTGGCCCTCCCACTAGAAATCCGTTGGATCTCACCATGACAACTGGTACTATTGATTTAGTTGTCCCAGAGTCGCCTCCACAAACACCAGTCACCCTACCTACCACATACTTACTGACTTAAGCCTTCATTCCAAAAATTAATAAAACCTTTTAAAATTTCCATAAACAATTTACAAAATGTATTTTATTAAACATTATTTAAAATTTAAAAAAAAAGGAAACAATTTTTAATAAATTAATTCAAAAAAAAACTATAAAATTGTATTTAAAATTTACCATGGCTTATGGCTTATTTGCAAAACAAAAACAAAATGGAGTGCCATTTTACTTCATTTGATAAAAAAGTTACAAAGCGAAAAATTCATAAAGTATTTTTGTTAAATGATGGAAAAGATATTTTGTTAAAAAAAATCAAAATTTTGCCAAATAAATAAAAATCATAAAAAAAAGTTTAGTTGAATTATAAAAAAAATAATAATTTTCCTTTATGATTTAAGGCCAAAATATGCTCCTGGTACCGAGTTGTTGCAGGTGTAAATATGTCTTCTATGGCGCCGGTAATTTAGTTTTTGCCGTGGCTAATTTATGGATGCGGTTCCTTTTAGGCTTGTCCGTCCGTCTTTCTGTCTACAAGTCTGTATTTTCTGTTTTAATTTCTTTGTATTTTGTATATATATATATTTTATTTTACGTGTTTGTTTTTCAATTTTACTTTTTTATTTCTTATTTTTCAGGGTAGGGTTAACATTTGGGTAACCTATGTGGGCAAATTTTCCCTAAACTTAAACGACTGTATTAGGCGTGAGCTCATCCCTAAACTTCCGCGCACTTTTGGGTAAATTTCCAAAAAGGACTGAAAAAAAAGATAAGTTTCCCTAATAAATGTTTTCCCTAATTTTTAATTGATATTAATAAATACGTATATATACTCTTTTCTCTATAATAGCGAGCTGTCCCGTCCGTCAAGTCGTCCAGGTGACTCGTTCAAAAAAAGTACGAAAACCTCAAAGAATACCTGAGCACCCCAGGTGTGGCGGTGCTTCCACAGTGCTGCGTTGAGATGATGCTGCTTCCACCCAAAGAATAACTGCAGGAGCGGTCAGAGGTTTATGTTTAGCACGCAGTTTTGTTTTAAAATATTATTATTGTTTTGTTTGATTTGTTTTGTTCACTTTAATTTAATTTAACGTAGGTTAAAAAATTGTAAAACTTTTAAAATTTTAACTTTTCTGTACCAAATATATGATTCTATCTTCAATAAAGTATGGCGGCTTTTTTTCTTCCTTCAAGTTGGTTTTTTTCTCCTCGTTGAACGTGACCGTCCTCTTCAAAATCAGCATCAAAAAGGGAAGAATTTTTACTTCCTTTCTTTTTTCCTTTCCCTTTTTTTTTTCTCCCGACTCATCTTTAATAAAAACAATTAAAAATTCCCTAATACCCTATCAACTTGGCAGCACTTTTCTACGTTTTTGTTTACACTCTTCTTCTTCTTAAAAGTGGTCGCCTTTAGCAATAAGCTTAACCCCTTGAGGGCGCACCTGACAAACCCAACCATCTTTAGACCCATTTATGGTTCCAAGATGGGAGGGAAAAAAAATTTAAAACATGATTGAGAAAAAGAACGAGAAAAAAAAATTGGGTATTTTGGGTATTCTTCGTGAATCCCCACTTTTGTTGTTTGTTTCGTCGTTGTTCTTTTTTTTGTTGCCTTGTTTCTATTAAACGTCAAAAGTTACCTAAAGTGCTGTCAGTAATACTTATTCAAGCGAAATATGACTCTGTTTCACCTCTACTTTTCTCTATGCACCTGTCCTATTTGTCGCGTCTGTATTAGTCTGTGACTACGGTGTAACACCGGCCATACACAAAACCATGGATCTCACCGGTCTGGCATCCCTCTATTACCGAAAACTAACTGTCAAATCATCAAATGTAAACAAAAAGTTGTAAAAAAAAACGTGAATGAATACAATTTATGAATTAAACTCAAACTACATAAAAAAGAAAATCACAAATGTAAATAATAAAAAAAAATTATAGATAAAACATACGGGTAAGTATAAAAAAGGTATCCAGTTCGTTAATCCCAACAACATATAAAAAGCCAACGAACCCAATACATGGAAGCTTAATAAAAAAAAACTTTCTTTCTCTTTTCAGCACCCAGAACGTTTACCCTTGACTTTTGGAACATATGTCGAAATGAACAGGAAGTTCGAAAAGTTGGCATTCTGTCAACGAGAAAGACGTCTTTGATTTCTTTTCCTGTTGGACCCTTGACACGTTAGTATATGGTAGCGGACATATTCTCCTTTTCTTCTATAATATTATTTTAATTTTCACATCTCCTGCATCCCCAAAAACTTAAGTCCGAATCGACATTGCCGATACCTGTTTCTGGAACATTCACTGACGCAGTGTACCATTGCCGGCCAACAAAGTGGAATTTCCGCTAAGACAGCCACCGGTCTACCACAACACGAGGTGTTGCGTTCAAACGTAACCTACTGGTATTACACCGATTTTTTTCCACATCCACGTCATGGGTAGATACCATCCTACATCTTCCAACGAAACAAGATGCCCGTGGATTAAAATTTCGCCACATGCCTCGCTTTCACATAAAACCAAATAGCTAATATCTCCGCTTATGCCGATCGGATAGGAACAAATTTGGTATCGTTATAAAGGCAATTTGAATTCCCATTCGGTAAAAATGGTTATTACTTTGCCATCTCAAAAAAAAAACAACATACAACTACTGCGTACCATAGCATCAACTACGCCTCTCCCTATAAAAAAATAGAAGGTAAGCAAACCCCGTAACTACAAAAAAAAACACAGCATAATGTTTTCCTTTTGATTTATTTCCACAGGTTGCGAAGCATCACCCATAGAGTAAAGAATATATCGGAGATTCTGATAGGCCCCAAAACAATATGTCACTTTATACAAATTGGTTCTCTTAATGTTTAAGAGAGTTTTTGCATGCAATAGCATAGGCAACACTAAGAGAACCAACATTTTGAGAAAGGAAATTAAATGGTAGCCAACCAACCCACTGGCATTACCATCAACCTTTAACGTAGCAACTGGGCCAAGTAAAACGTGTTCCAGCATTGAAAAACTTTATGGCCATACTGCTGGATGTACTTTCCCAAGGTAAGTCAATGAATTTAAAGTGAAACTTGTGCTAGTATTGCCGGGATCAAAGAGCTTCCTCCCCGTGCATTACTTGATAACTTAGTGGTGTGAACTACACAGTAGAGTGCGGTCACCACGAATACCCTCGGGATGAGCTCCTCCCACACAGAGGCCCATTAACTTTCCGTATTAAAGCCAGGTTGGCTTAGCCTACGTGAACTTCGATTAAAAAAAAAAAAAAAAAAAAAAGTTTTGATATAATCATCTATATCGTGAACCTATATTCCAAATATGCCAACTCAAAAAAAAAATATATATATTTTTGGCAGAAATAAATGCTATCACTGAAAAATATGCAAACAAGTACAAAATATGAAATTTTTGGCATAGGTAAAAAAAAAAAATACTTAGAATATTCAAACCATCTTATGGAAGGTACATTGTTTATTTTTACAATAATATGCAAAATAACTAGTTTTTTTTGCTCTCCTGAAAAGTAAGTTTTTTAGAATTGGCATTTATTGAATACAGCTCGACGATATATTTTTTTATATACAGTCAAACTCGGTTATAACGAACTCACATAAATATTTCCTAATGTGTGGTTATCATGTTTATCAAACTAACGAAATGTTGGAATTTACTTTTTGTTTATATTTTAATTCTGACAAAGTTCATTTACAGTCTTAAGGACTTCTCCTCAATAAGTAGTGTATTTACAAAAAAAACAACCTCAAATAACACAAAACATATCCATCCATTGACCCAAAAATGGGTCTATGCAATGGAACTGAATCATATCTTATCTGTCGTGCTATATTAGGTACAATTTCATACAATAAGATGAAATCTAGAAAAAAGACAAGAAAAAAAAATCCCTGGAATCTTAAACGTGAATTTGGATGTATTTTATCAGACTGTATACATTACAGGGTGATCAATTATTCGACTTTTCTTTTCTTTAAGACTTTTTTTTCGAATAGTTCGAAAATCAGCATTTAAAAAAAACTTTTTCCCTTTCCTTACCAAATTCAGTAAACAACGACCACGGCCATTATAAAGCAGATATTGTCAACAAAATCGGTCAACAACATTTTAAATTCTATTTCAGACAATACCAATTGTATTAAGAGGTCTCCATTTGTACAAATTGAAATGCAAATTAAAATTCTTGAGAAATAAATGGAAATTTCTATAGACTATGTATAAAATTTTGAAAAACAAAAAACAACAATTGTTAAATATTAAATTTTTTGAAAAGCATTTGGAAATCTTTAAAACACCAATGAAAATATTTTCAAATACAAATTAAAATTTTTGAATACAAATGAAATTTTGTAACACGCATTTAGAAAATATTGAAATACAAAGGAACTTTTTTCCCTTTAATACAATTGGAATTATACGAAAAGTATTCCGAAAATTTTTAAAAGTTAAGTGGAAAGTGTTTTACTTCAAACTTTCTTTTATTTTTACACAAAAATAACTAGCAAAAAAAAAAAAACTTAAAAAAAAAAATTTTGATAGGCAACCAAAATGTTCACTAAATTTTTTTTTTTTTTACTAATCCTCTTTATACGTAAAAATTTGAAACTTTCAAAAATAATCACTCATATTAGATGTTATTCCAAATGGTTGGTAATGTAATGGTATTTATGAACTCGGCAAAGTCGAAATTATTTATTTACTTGTTTTGAAATCAGTTGAGATTTTTTTTTTTTTTGTTGAACATCTTTTCTTTAGCAATCAAAATACACTTAAAAGAAATACATCAAGTAAAACTGCTTTAAAGATGTTGATTTAAAACAAACGGGTTTCGACAGTCAAAAAAAAAAACCCGGTCAACCGGTTTTCGAATAGTTAAAAATAAAAAAAACGTTGCAAACCACGAAAAACCAGTCGTTCTTACAAAAAAACTTAGAAAAATTTCAAAAAAAAAATGGAGTCATGTTAACTTTTATATAAAACACTTAGAAATTTAAAATGATGCATGGGGGTAGATGTTACAACATGTAGTTATGTATGGTGATATCTTAAAAAGAAAAAAAAACACCATTCAAAATTTATTTTATAAATTCATCTCGCAAGACATAGTGTCACACATGATCATATATGGCATAATATGACTATACAAAAGTATATAAGATCATATTATTTTATTTTTACTCGGGTTATTAAAACATTTTGTTCAAACAATTTAAAATAATTTTTATTTTATATTTATTGGAGTAAATAGCTGCTATAACAGTTATTTTCAAAAAAAAAAAAGTCAATCAAAGTTTATACCGTTAAATCAATGATTGAAGTATTAGCCATCAATAGGATTCTTCTGCATGCGTTTATTGTTATTTTAATTTAATAATCACATTCTTCCTCTTTTACCACAGGAAAAATTTTTTCGGAACAAATTCCCGGTTCAATAGATTCCTGAATACGTTCTACGGTAATCACAACCAAATTTCCCATGAAAAATTATTTTTCAAAAAACTACTTGCTAAAAAAAACGATTGCTTTCGGGACAATTTCAAACAAAAATCATTGATTCTGGAATGTTAGTAGAACCGGTTGCAGGGTATTCTGATGCGTTGCGGAACCGATTATTTGGAACAGAAACTTTTGCTGGGACGTTATAGGTCCTAATAACTATCTTGGACACAACGTTAAATGTAACTGCAATGAGCTGCTCATCCTCTTTTCACCATTCAACAAGCCTTTGATAAAAATGAATTTCCCCACAAGACACTTACGACACATTAGGCAAAACCTACAACCAGAGCCATAGAGTAGTACCACGAATGGCGTTTGAAAAAGTAGTAAACAAAAACCATATGGTATTGTTTACGAAATTTTATCACAAATCGAAATGGGAGCGAAATGGAAGATACCAGCTTTACAGTGAGAATGCAGATTGTTTTTTTCTGTCTCTCTTTGCCTTATGTCTGAACTTCCGTTTAGCATTGCCAGAATTTTCCAATTATCCTTGTTGATGACAGATCTACAAAACGGTCGATGGATTACTTTATAACTTTGCCTACAACAGCTCAACAAAAATTCCATTCTGTTCATTGGAGACAACCTTCCCTAACTAAGTGGAGCGACACTAGGCTGCACCCCTGTGTTGGAAGTGTGTATTCACCTTAATCCCGGATGCGAGGCATAGAAAAACAATCACGTAAGTACCTTAACCCATTATTGAACAGCTGTCTTACAGAGTGCCCACCAAAAATTCAGACAACGTACAAAGTATTTCGCTTATTTTACCTGTAAAACTCTTCAATTGTATAGCCCAAAATCAAATATTTAACCTATTTTTAAACTACGACCTTAAACCTACGAAATTCATTACAAATTCACCTCCACACTTTTCTTTCATCTAAAAGAGTGGGAACTTACTATCTACCTAAAACTACTAATTCATTTTCCTAAACTATAACTTAATGAGACCAGAATTCATCAAACCTTAAAGCTAGTGAGGCTTAACTATAACTCTTAACTAGCACCGGCAAAAATACTAAAAATTCCTCCTTAAAAAAAAATTTTAACCAGTATATTTTAGCCTTACTTTATTACTAAGAATTTCAACCTTAACTAACTATTTGATTTTCCCCTAGGAATACCACATTGCCAACAAATCAACACAACACATCAAACCACCAAGTGGAAGGCGGCTTTCATCGACAGCATATGATTGTACTAGGTAAGTCTTAGAAATATAAGCTATCAGCTAGGCTGATCACGCGACGCGGTTAACTCCTTCACTTTTCTCACTTTAGCTAACCTTCCTAATTTTTCCCCGAAACCCCATCAATCCCAAAAAAAAACTTCCTCAATTGCAGACATCTTTACCTCGGTTCGTGATTAAGTAATATTAGAATTAAGATATCTAGCTTAGATTTAATATATGTTTATCTCGACAAGCGCGTAAATCCCCTTACTTCGGACCCCGGTAGACTTTTGGGACGGATTTTTAGGAACTTTTCAACGATCCTTTCCTAATCAAAAGTTCCGACGATACAACATGTACCAAGTGTATTCGGTTGTACGACTGGAAAGCTGATTTGGGAAAGGTGATCTAGGGAACCTTGGTTAAGGTTGGCGACACAATACCCCTCTCTCGAAATACTTTCCAGCGGTACTTTTACGCCAGTAATGACCAACCAAAAATATTTTACAAAAATTTAAACTTTACCCAAAATTTTGGTTGTCATAGTTCAATCTAATTGCTCGACCTGCTGTAAGATCGTACTCAGATACATGTTATCCCCCTGATGACAAATTGTTCTTAAAGCTCTTAATAGCACTAGTTCTCCAGAGTGTTGACGGAACGGCATCATATGCGGGGATGACGGTTACAAAAGGTAACCAGCTAGAGACGTAGGCCATCATATATATATCTGATATATATATTTGGTTGAGCAATTTAACGAACTTGTCATTACTAACGTTTTATGGTACCGCTGGTCAGCCATTTCAAGAGAGTGGTGCTTGTGCCACCCCCTTATCAAAGATTCCCTGATAGGATTTTTTATGCGATCCTTGTATAAAAAAAATAAAATAAATAAAAACTGACTTGACTAAACAGCCGTAAAAAGAAAAAAAATCTGAACCGAAACCTACTGTTTTAAGTCCTTTCCATGAAAAACCCCTAGAGATTTTCCCTGCAGGTCTTCCACCTCGTATAGGCTATTCCCAACAGGTTTAACTATTCTACACTTGAGAAATTTCCTGGCAAGTTTCGCGTTGAAATTATCCCTAAAAACGCTTTGCTGAAAATTTCTCCGGTAAACCTCCTGTCCGGGAACGAATTTTACTTTTCGGCAACGGGTATTGTAGGTCCGCTCGTTCCTTACATACGCGTTATGTAAACTACCCCTAATCTTTTGACGCATCAGATCCATTTTTACCGACTTCGGTATGATATTACTATCCGGATCCGATAAAAGATCAAGCTTTCGCGCGAGCTTATAAACGCTTCCATGTCCTATCATGTTCATACCGAATAGAGCATAGTACGGTGTAACACCAATTGAACTGTGTACCGACGATCTTAACGAAAATTCAATTTCAGACAAGTGTTTGTCCCAGTCCCCGTGATCCTCTTTAAGATATGCTCGGATAGCTGATAGGATCGACTGGTTGACCCGTTCCGACGCATTAGCCTGTGGCGAATGCGTGGCGGTCCGAATGTGTCTAATTCCAAAATTTTTAATCAAATCCGCGAACTCCTTGCAAACGAATTGTTTCCCGTTATCCGACGTTATGGATTCCGGCGTCCCGAATTTATGGAAAACTTCCGAAATTAAAAATTTCACGACGTTCTTACTATTGGCTTTTGGCATAGCCTTAAGCAACACGTACTTCGTTAAGTGATCTAGCACTATAAAAATAAAACAATTTCCCGATTTCGATCGCGGGTACGGGCCTAAAAAGTCGACAAAGAGTCGTTGAAACGGTCGCTCTACCGGCGTTTCATTTCCCATCGGGGGACGTAAAGTCATATTAGCGGGCTTGGTTTCTTTACAAACCTCACACTTCTGCACGAAACTTCGAATCTGCGTATTCATATTCGGCCAATAAAAATATTCTTTTACTCTCCGAAGAGTTTTGTGGAAACCTCCATGTGACGATTGCGGTGGATTGTGGGCCCTTTCAATAATGCTCACGGTTAGACCGAGGGGTACCCACAATTTCCAACAAAAGTCTTCGTTGAGCGGCACACCGTCATACGGAACCGTTCTTTTATAGACAAAATCATCAATGATTTTAAGATCGGGCAGACTGTCAGCGTTTTCTTTGATAGTTTCTATCAGATCGCGGTAATCATCAGCTTTAAAGGCTTCTGACCCCAAATCGACTAAGTGGTCGACACTAGTGGACACCTCCTCCATATCATACCGGGATAGGGTATCGGGAACAACATTTTGTTTTCCCTGCCTATGCTCAACGGTAAAATCGTACGATTGGAGATGGAGGCTCCATCTAGCGAGACGACCACTGAGGTCTTTATGGGACATCAGCCACTTAAGGCTGCTGTGATCCGTTATCACAGAGAAAGGCATCAATTCTATATAGGCCCTAAATTTCTTAATCGCCATGACCACAGCCAGACATTCACGTTCAGTGACGGAATAATTCTTTTGCGCCGAAGTGAGTTTGTGCGAAAAATAGGCAATTGGATGCTCCCCGTCTGTATCATCTTTTTGGAACAGAACCGCTCCAATGCCTACATCCGACGCGTCACACTGCACGTAGAAATGTCTGTTGAAGTCAGGGTGATTAAGAACCGGACTCGAAACTAGAGCGTCTTTGAGGCGATCAAATGCGACTTTTGCTTCGTCCGTAAAGTGAAACGATTTACCCTTTTTCAAAGTTTCAAAAATCGGTGCGGCAATGGTAGCATAATCAGGTATAAACCTTCTATACCACCCTGTCGCCCCCATGAAACTCCGAACTTGTTTCGCGGTTTTCGGGTATGAAAAACGAGTAATCGTGTCCACTTTAGCCGGGTCAGCTTTGAGTTTGCCCCCACCTACGATGTAACCCAAATACCTCAACTCTTTAAAACAAAACTTAGATTTCTGCACATTAATGGTGAGTCCTGCCTTGTTTAAACACTCCGACACTTCGCTTAGCAACTCCAGGTGCGTGTTAAAATCTGGCGAGACTACCAAAAGATCGTCTAGATAGACAAAAACCCGATCACGAAGCGCCGCTGGGATCACTCTATCCATTAACCGACATAACCTTTGAGCTGCATTACACAACCCAAAAGGCATGACAGTAAAATGGTAGAGTGGTCTTCCAGGCACCGTGAAAGCGGTTTTCTCCCTACTAGCCGGATCTAAAGGTATCTGCCAGAAAGCATCTTTTAAATCCACGCTGGAAATATAAAATGTGTCTCCAAGCCGACTGAGCAGACCTTCGATGTGTGGCAGAGGGTACGCATCCTTGACCGTCAGAGCATTGAGCTTACGAGCGTCCAGGCATAACCGATTTTTTTCGCCCTTGCGGACTAAAGTCACCGGGTGACTCCATGGACTCTCGCTAAGTTCAATGACTCCAAGGCCAATCATGCGGTCCAGCTCTCCATACATCAACTTCTGAACCGCGGGGGATACTGGATAATGGCGATCTTTAACTGGAGTTGCATCCCTAGTGTCGATAGAGTGCATCTCTAAACTGGTTTTACCCAGGCCCTTTTTTGTATAGCAAGGGAATTTTGCTACTATGGCATCTAATTGGTGCTGTTGCTGTGCTGAAAGTAAATGAGTTGGGATATTTTCAGGGTTTTCAGTCTCTTCACAGAGGCTTACATCGTTTGTGGCCAAGCTTTCTACACTGGCAAACAATTTAAAAGCCTTCATAAAATCGACCCCCAAAAATAACTCACGGTTCAAAGTAGGGACTATATAAAACGTAACCTCCTCTGACCTTTTATTAAAATTCACATTCGCCCGAACGCGACCGACGATCTTATGTGCGCTCCCGTCCGCCGTCCTAATAATAGACCGAAAAAAATGAACGTTTAAACCGGCCCTATTCACGAAATCTAGCCCATTCCTACCCAGACATGTCACTGTAGCTCCACTGTCAAGCAAACCTTCAATCTCTTGCCCATTGATGTTTAGCTTCAGATAAAATCGGGAGTCCTCACCTTCATGTAGGGTAGCTGCCGAAATTTCTTGGCGTAGCCGTTTCCTGCACTTATATCGCTCTCTAGCCTTTTTGATTCTGCTTGAGACCTCTCCAAAAATTCGGCTTCTAGCTTCATTGTATTCGCGCATTCGTATGTGTAGTGGTTTTAATACTTTTAGTTTTGGTTGTATTGTTGTATCGGAATTTTTCCTTGTGGTATTCACCAGGATTTTTACATCCGCCGACTTGGTGACCACCGAATGACCTTCAGGTGTTGTTGTTGTTGTGTCAGCTGGGTTTACACCTGGGTTTGCCGAACCTCCCCAGCTCGAGGCTCGCCCTTCACTTGGTTTCCCTGACATCTAGGACAGGTAGGCGCCACTTGACCCTCAGTACCACACTTGTAGCAGAATTTTCTGTCTTTTGAGGGACAGTCACTGCGCAGATGGCCTTCCTTTTTGCAGTGCCAGCAAGCAAACTTCTGAACAGCATTAATGGCATCTACTTCAGGCTCATGATGAAAACACAAATGATCATCATAATGCAGCTCATTTACGTTCCTCGGGACATGTTGGCGATAAAAGCTCTGTCGATCTCTACAGCTTTCAAGGAAATTTTCTTCGAACTTCGCCTCTTGACAAAAATCAACCAGTGTCGTCGACTTGTTCCTCCGCATCTTTTCAAACAAAGCTGGCTTCAGATTTTCTCTCATCACCTTGACCACATACTCTTCGGAATCTGGAACTTTTTGCTCGCTTCGTAGCTTCATAATTTCATTATAAAAATCATCGAACGATTCGTTTGGAAGCTGATATCGATTGATAATTTTCTTCTGCAGCTGAAACTCGTTTGGTACCCCTTTAAAGTGGGAGACGAAAGCAGTTTTAAGTTGCTCCCAGGTATCTATTCGGTTTAGTTTTCGATGCGTCCAGTACCAGGTGAGAGCTTTGTCCTTAAGTAAGTGATGGAACCCTCCCAACACATCATCCCAATCGCACCTAAACTTCGGTCTCAGAAATTCCACCTGAAACGCGAAAAATTCTGCCCCTAACGATTTTTCAGTGTTGTCAAATTTTATGCCCCACTTATCCAAAAGCACTTTAGGTCCTCTATTATTTCCATTCACCCCATAATTTTCCACTGGTTGCGCATAATTGTTGGCTTGCTGCTGCATACCGGGCTGTTGAGGTAGTGGCTGGAACGCCGCCTGTTGCGGTACAAAGTTGGGTTGTGTTATGGGTAGAAACATCGGTTGTTGGGAAAACGGTAGAAAATTGGGTTGTAGCCCATTTATATTTTGGCCAACTTGTGACGTATTACCACTGGTAGATGGAGTTGAAAGTCCGGGATTTGTTATTGGAACCAAAGCATACTGCTGACCATCGGATGTCGACTGCACATAAATAGGTTG
Organism: Pegoplata infirma; assembly: GCA_963921195.1. Lineage (NCBI taxonomy): Eukaryota > Metazoa > Arthropoda > Insecta > Diptera > Anthomyiidae > Pegoplata > Pegoplata infirma. The sequence goes on along the minus strand of OY992538.1, from coordinate 12,296,501 downwards.
CTGTTGTTGTGGCTGAGAAAAATTGTCTGGTCGACCTTGAGGTTGTTGAAAAGCTTGGTGTTGTTGTTGCCCGTACTGTTGCTGTAGAAAATGTTGTTGTGACGGTAGTAAATACGATTGTTGTACACCCATGGCATTGTTTCTCACCTCCTGTGGAGGCTGAAACGCTGCTGTGGGTGCCGAAGTTGCTGGTATTTGGGTTTGACCAACTGGTTGTTGTTGTTGAAATACGCTTTGCGATTGTTGTGTAAAAAGTTGCTGCTGTTGTAGATACGGTTGTTGACCCCCCATGACAGTATTTGGCACCGCCTGTGGCGGCTGAAACATTGCTGGGTTGGGTAACGAATTATAATTTTGAAAATTAGCCAACTGTGGTTGACTTAAATTTTGTGGCAGTTGTCTATATAGTTGTTGTAGTTGTTGTTGTAGGTGCTGTGGCGCATTAGCGGCCAGATTTAACGGTGGCAGTGGCATTTGCGCTGCTGACTGACTTACGATTTGCTGAACCGGTGGTGGTCCTGATTGACTTACGGTGTTCGGTAGCTGGTGACCCGTTGGTGACAAAATTTGATTACCAGCTCCGACAACACCGGCTGACTGAAGCATAAAATGTTCAAGTTGTTGCTCCTTTTGTTTTAGTCGTTTTTGCAGACTTTCGACCTCCCGTCTTAGCATCGACCATTGGGCTTCACTATCACCTGTTCTATCTAAATCATCCCTGTTGCCATTTTGCTCGTTACCTAACCCATGGCTGTCATTTAGTGGCGTCAGTGGGCTATAGGCTGGTGCCGGAACCGTACTATTAGTCCCGTCAGGATGACTATGCGCACCTGCTACATTACTGGCTACTGCCCCCTCATTTACGTCAGCAAACTCCTGGGCTAAAGACAAAAAGTTCCTGACAGATGGAGCTAAAGAGGACACTGGGGCAGAAGGAACCGACGCGGTGACCACGGTAGTTGACATTGTCGCTAAAGTTCGCGGAATTGCTCCTGTAACCGAAGAAACACTACTCGTAGTAGTTGGTAAGCCTACGCTATCCATTGCCGAAAAATTAAACCCTGCCTCTTCTAACCTTTTTCTTTCCCCTCGAGTAAAAATTCTCGGTGGCTCGGACATAAAAAGAAAAAGCTGTTAGATCCGATTTTCAAAAAAAAAGAGTAGTAAACAAAGCGCAAAAAAAATAAAAATCAATATGCAAAATAAATACGACACCTAACTGGTGATATACCAATTTGAAACAAAATTGGGAAAATAAAAAAAAACAATTGAAAAAAAAAAATAAAAAGCACAATTTCTCCCAAAGGAATGAAATTGCGATATAAAAAAAATATAATAAGATAAATAAATCCTAATAAAAAAATCAAGAAAACTTTCAATAAAACTTCAAAAAAAAAAAACGATAAAAATCTTTCAAAAACTAATCAAAATATGCGGTAGTATTTTCAGGTGACTAGTATTTGTGGAGTAGACTCGGGTATATCGGATTTGCCAATATACCTTGAATCCTTTAGAGTACATATTTTACGACTTGATTTGTATAACTCAGGTTTACGTGGGTATGTTGGTGTTTACTGAACAAAAAAAAACAAAACAGGTTCTATGGAAGGAACACGAAATCGGAGGTACTGCAACTGCAGACTCGGTTTTCACACCCAGGAATCTCCAGGACTAGCGCCTACGATTCCGTTCCCATTTTAAAAACTAGACTTGCATCTAGCCAAAAAAAAAAACTTTTTGAACACTGTTAAGTGTAGGTTATTATTTTATGATTTGAAAATAAAAAAGTTAAATATTAAATTTCATTTTTAAGTTTTCCTTTGTTAGGTGAAGCAATAAAAGTGGGTCAACCTATTGACAATACTTTTAGTCTCACCAAAAGAAAAACACCAAACGGTTGTCTTTTGTCTCAAAAGCCACCAAAGTATGCCTCTTATTGTCGCACGCGTTGAGGACTCTTATCCTTACTCAAACGGGACTTACAAAAGATGCATACAATGGCCACTTTTAAAAACTAAAACAAAAATAAAAAAAAAATTAAAAAAAGAGGTGTGAATTTAAACTTCAACTAGCGTGGCATTAGTAGCGAAAAATTATATAATTTCTTTAAAATTGAAGCAACTAGGTGACTATCAGCTTGAACTGTCCCTAGGACTCAGTTTTTGGAAAACTTACATAAATGAAAAAAATTATTCTTTCGGCCAACAGATTTCTTCCCGTCCCATAAAATGTCGCAACAAATTAGCTGCTCTAGAGCGGGTCTAACTGGACTTACATTTTATGAGGACAGTATGAATTCCTTTTCCAAAAAGACATGTTGAAGTTTAAAACACTAAAAACCAAGAAGTTTACTTCGGGCCCCACGTTGTCGGGCGCCATTTTTGTACTGTCGCTGGGTTAAAATGGAAAAAAGGTTGCCAGATGATTTGCTTTGCTGGTATGCTCGCTTTTAGCGCGGCTAGAACTCGCCGGAAGGGGGAAGGTTCTTGCAAATCTGACATGGCTGAAGTGACAGTGACAAAACAATCCATACCAGTCTTGAGGTGTAACAAAAAAAAGTAAATTTTAACAAAAGGAACTTGAAGCCCGAAGTGAACAGACGCAAACGGAAACTAACCAAAACACACCAACATACTTACACAAAACAAATCTGCCACATACACTAAAGGATTTTAACTGACGGGTGTTATGTCCGTCAGTGGCCCTCCCACTAGAAATCCGTTGGATCTCACCATGACAACTGGTACTATTGATTTAGTTGTCCCAGAGTCGCCTCCACAAACACCAGTCACCCTACCTACCACATACTTACTGACTTAAGCCTTCATTCCAAAAATTAATAAAACCTTTTAAAATTTCCATAAACAATTTACAAAATGTATTTTATTAAACATTATTTAAAATTTAAAAAAAAAGGAAACAATTTTTAATAAATTAATTCAAAAAAAACTATAAAATTGTATTTAAAATTTACCATGGCTTATGGCTTATTTGCAAAACAAAAACAAAATGGAGTGCCATTTTACTTCATTTGATAAAAAAGTTACAAAGCGAAAAATTCATAAAGTATTTTTGTTAAATGATGGAAAAGATATTTTGTTAAAAAAAATCAAAATTTTGCCAAATAAATAAAAATCATAAAAAAAAGTTTAGTTGAATTATAAAAAAAATAATAATTTTCCTTTATGATTTAAGGCCAAAATATGCTCCTGGTACCGAGTTGTTGCAGGTGTAAATATGTCTTCTATGGCGCCGGTAATTTAGTTTTTGCCGTGGCTAATTTATGGATGCGGTTCCTTTTAGGCTTGTCCGTCCGTCTTTCTGTCTACAAGTCTGTATTTTCTGTTTTAATTTCTTTGTATTTTGTATATATATATATTTTATTTTACGTGTTTGTTTTTCAATTTTACTTTTTTATTTCTTATTTTTCAGGGTAGGGTTAACATTTGGGTAACCTATGTGGGCAAATTTTCCCTAAACTTAAACGACTGTATTAGGCGTGAGCTCATCCCTAAACTTCCGCGCACTTTTGGGTAAATTTCCAAAAAGGACTGAAAAAAAAGATAAGTTTCCCTAATAAATGTTTTCCCTAATTTTTAATTGATATTAATAAATACGTATATATACTCTTTTCTCTATAATAGCGAGCTGTCCCGTCCGTCAAGTCGTCCAGGTGACTCGTTCAAAAAAAGTACGAAAACCTCAAAGAATACCTGAGCACCCCAGGTGTGGCGGTGCTTCCACAGTGCTGCGTTGAGATGATGCTGCTTCCACCCAAAGAATAACTGCAGGAGCGGTCAGAGGTTTATGTTTAGCACGCAGTTTTGTTTTAAAATATTATTATTGTTTTGTTTGATTTGTTTTGTTCACTTTAATTTAATTTAACGTAGGTTAAAAAATTGTAAAACTTTTAAAATTTTAACTTTTCTGTACCAAATATATGATTCTATCTTCAATAAAGTATGGCGGCTTTTTTTCTTCCTTCAAGTTGGTTTTTTTCTCCTCGTTGAACGTGACCGTCCTCTTCAAAATCAGCATCAAAAAGGGAAGAATTTTTACTTCCTTTCTTTTTTCCTTTCCCTTTTTTTTTTCTCCCGACTCATCTTTAATAAAAACAATTAAAAATTCCCTAATACCCTATCAACTTGGCAGCACTTTTCTACGTTTTTGTTTACACTCTTCTTCTTCTTAAAAGTGGTCGCCTTTAGCAATAAGCTTAACCCCTTGAGGGCGCACCTGACAGTTTCAGAAAACTCGGTTCATAACGGTTGGAATACTTCCCCTGTAAGTAGAATAGATTCTTGAGTAAAATAAAAACATCTGCAACAGGTTATTTAAAAAAAAAAAAAACATTTTACTAGAAGAATTTCAAACCGCCCTAATAAAATTTCGTTCAAGTTACTTGTCGAACTCTTCAAATATTGTAAGAGATTTAGACAACAAAGAAAGATATATTTTTTCAAGTAAAATTATCTGTCATTAACTGTTGAATACACACAATTGCAGATACAAAAAAATATATAGACAACAGGAAATCTGCACACAAACAGTGCTGCCAGACTTAGAGATTTATACCCACTGTTGGGGATTTTGTAACATTTAAGGGGGAAAAATAAAAGGTATTTTTGGGGACTTTTAATTATTTAATGGAAGATTTTGTGAACATTTTCTAAAATACATATGTCAATTCAAAAATTTTAAATTAAAAAGTAAACTCAAGTCACAGACTAAACAGATGCGACACTTATGACAGATGTCAAAAGAGTATTTTTGATCCATATGTTTAATTTTTTTTTAACTTTTCTTCCTTTTGTGCTAAATTTCGTTTTTGGTTTTTAAATTTTTTAAAAACTGAGCTTTGGAGTCGTGGTCAAATATGGGAAAAAATGGTCAAATTTGTGTCTAGTTGCCTTGTTTAAATATTTATCAAATTAAAACGGAATGCACCACAATCTCAAAAATTTACATTCTTGTATAGTTTTGTATGGGCTATCGATTATTTTTTTTTTTTTGGAAATTTTTGGAACCCTTTCTGAAACTTCCCATTTCTTTAAAAAAATCAATTTATTAAAAATCCGGCGACGTTTTTTTTTCAAGTTTAGATGTTTTAGATGTCAAAAAAATTCAGACATATGTTTTTCGTTTTTTTTTTCGAGAAAATCGCATTTGAATATTAAATTTCATAACAATTTTGTAATTTGCTTGTATTTTCTTGTTTCAACATAGCGAATGAGTATTAAATATTTACATAAATATTACTCATACGCTATGTTGAAACAAGAAAATACAAGCAAATTACGAAATTGTTATGAAATTTAATATTCAAATGCGATTTTCTCGAAAAAAAAACGAAAAACACATGTCTGAATTTTTTTGTGTGGATAGACAAACATATAGACTTAAAAAAAAAATTAAAAAAGTGGCCGAATTTTTGATAAATTGACTTCTTTAAGAAATGGAAAGTTTCAGAAAGGTTGTGAAAATTTTCCAAAAAAAAATTAATCGATAGCCCATACAAAACTATACAAGAATGTAAATTTTTGAAATTGTGGTGCATTCCATAATAAAAATATATGGAAAATTGTTTTACTCATTCATGAAAGTGAGAAAGAGTAGCAACCCAGGCAAAAAAATAAAGACGGGAAAGTGCTGGCAAAGTACCTTATTTGGTAGTATAAGTGCTGGGAAAGCAATGCAGTAAAGTACTCTATTAGCGCCCTAATGATAACCATGGTAAACGGTCTGCCGTATAGGTTTTTTTAACTCTGTACCAGAGCTGTTTTAGAGTACTTTAAAAGCAACATAACAAAGTACTTTAAGAGCAACATCACAAAGTTTTATTAAAACATTTTTTTTAAATTAGTATCGATATAGATCGATAGTTTTAGATTTGTTTAAAACAATGATACGGAAATGAATCTTAAAGAAATTAAAAGTTAACTTCAAAAGTTAAATAAAAATTTAGAGAAAAATTAAATAAATAATAAAATGAAAGATTAAATTAAAAAGAAAAAATAAATTAAAAATTAAGTAAAAAATTTCAACTTAACGGAAACTACGATCACCATTTCTGTCTTTAGCGCCACTTCTGTCTTTCTATATATTTTGGGAATTCCAAGCCTCATTCTCCGAAAGAATTTTTCAAAAAATTCACTTCAGAAACACATTTATTATCCAATGAAGATATGAATTTTATTTTTTTAATATAATACCATAATTTTAGTTCTCTTTTTTTTAAAAAAGGTATTTAAAGATAAAATGTTAAAGGCAACACTGTTAATATTACGAGAATTTTCAAAAAAGTAACTTGCGAAGAACGTACTTTAAAGTCCATCCGACAAAAAATGAATCTTGATCATCACAAAAGTAAATAAAATAATACATTACTAATTTTGATCTAGTTAAGTTCGTAAAACTTTTGCCTCTGTTCTGTCTTTCACACATGAAAATTCACATGAAAATCTCCGAATCACATGAAATCAAGTTTAGTGTTTTGTTGAACACGTTTTCATTCGAAGTTGAAATCGAATAATTAAAATTTAAAAAATTATAAGGAAAATAATTTAAAATATTCTCTTGGAAATTACAAAGAACTTCTAACTCGAGAGTGATTTTTTCTTTTGTAAATATTCATGGATTTAAAGTTAGATCATCCCATCCTGATAACGTATGTTTGCTGCAAATAGAAATGTGATAGTTGTTAAAGAAAGTTTTAGTAAAAAACGGTCGAAATACAAAGGTAATGATGTTTTATTGAAAGGAAACATTTTTAAAGAAAATGTAGATTTTTTGGAGTTTCCACTGTCATCACTAGAAACAGAATTATATAATGTTCGAGATTTTGGATAAAAAATAGTACTGGTGAAGACCTTTCCTATATGTGATTGCATACCACTTTATATACAAAAAATTAAGTGCTTTACAAGAGCTTTATATTAAAATTTGGTCGAAAACAAACTCCGGCAAAGCACTGGCAAAGCCCTTTCCTATGTGTAATTGCATACTACTTTATATACTAAAAATAAAGTGCTTTACCAATGCCTTATTTTTTGTACCGTCATATTTTTCTGCTTGGGAATGTTTAGTAAAAGTTAGATTGAAATATTTTTTTTTTTGGAATAAAATCCTACTGTCACACAGTGGTTCATTCCCATATATCGAGGGGGCAAAAATAGTTTATTGGTCGTAGTTTTCTGAAATTTGGTACACTAACATTCAATGATCTAATCAAGAAAAACTGGTTTTTGGAACAATCGGAGCAAGGACACGCCTACCTCCCATATATCCTAAAATTTAGGATATATGGGGGGTTATAACTGAAAATGACTGTTTTAAAAAAAATTTTAATGATTGAACATCAATTTCGTTCTATACATGCCAACAAAAAAAGAATCAAAAATTTAAAATTTTATTTGAAAATTTTATCAAAAATTCAAAAAATTTTTTTTGGAAATTTTAAGTCCTGATTAGACGATCATAAAAGTGATAAATATAATTTTTGAATTTTTTTGTAGTTTTGTATAGGAAAATATTGATATAATGAATTACAACTGTGAATAAACTCGTAAACTTTTATATAAAAATACGTTTTTTTAAAATTTTTTACAGAAAAACTCTTAAATTCTAAAAAAATTAAAAAAAAAAAATATTTTTGAGATATTGGTCTTTAGACAAATTTTCAGATTTTAAAACCCTTTTATATGAAAAAGTACTTTAATTTTTTTAATAACTAAATTAATTAAAATAATTAATTAAACAGTTCCTGCGAATAAGGACGAATACACCATTTGTATAATTTTACAAATGACGATAAAAACGCAGGAAACGGTTGAAAACTAATATTTTTGTTAACTTTTTTGCATTAATGGATTTATGTATTATGCAAAAATGTTGAAAATCATATTATATTTTAACTGTTTTCTGCGTTTTTATCGTCATTTGTAAAATTATACAAAGTCTGTTCGTCCTTTTTCGCATGATCTGTTCAATTATAGAAAATGTCTCAGATTTTTAAACATTTTCTATGGAAATAATCTGATATTTTGAGAGATTCTATAAAATTTATATTCACATTTTGATATACTTTTTTAAAAAAAAAATATCTTTTTTGTAAACAAAAACTTTTAGATCCTGAAACATATTTTGTAAAAGAAAATGACCAGATTCTAAAAAGTAATCGGTTTCTAAACCATTTTATGAAGAAATTTTGATGCACTTTTCTTAAATTAAAATCTTAAATTTTATACCATTTTTCAATATAAAAACTTTACAGTTTTAATGTCATCTACACACAAAATAATAACTCTGTTAAATTACAGAAAAACTCTGCTAATTTAACAGAGTACACCATACTTTTCCAGCTAGCAACATTTCTTGGTAATTTTACTATAAAACTCTGTAAAAAACTTTTTGACAAAAAAAAAAAACTGTTAATTTACAGAGTTTCTAGTAAAATATTGGTTAAATAAAACACCATTTAGCAGAGAAAAACTTTGTAAATTTACATATACTTGTAAAATGCATTTGAGACAACCAAAATTTTACAGAAAATAACTCGGTTAATTTACAGAGTTTAGTAAAATACATGTTATTTTGTAAATTTTTTTTACGATTTTTGAAAAGTTTTTTTTTGTAATTTTTTAACATTTTCTAAAAAAAAAAACAGATAAAATTGTGGTGTTTTTACAGAAAACTCTGTTTTTAAAAAATACAGAGTATTTCGCTTAAATCTGTGTTTTAGCAGAAAACTCTGTTAATTATCTGTAAAATTAAGATTACAAAGCTAAAAGTAATTTAACAGATGAAACTTTGTTTTTTTATCACAACAAAATACAACGTTTTTTTTAATCTGTATTTCGACAGAAAACTCTGTTAAATATCTGTTTATCTGAGATTACAGTCATTTTACAGAGTTATTATTTTGAGTGTAATGTTTTTTAAGGCAATTTCTTAGATTCTGAAACATTTCTTAGACAGAAAAATTATTATTACTAAAGGGTACTTTCCACTATCACACTTTTCCATTATACACATCAAAATTTACAAACTTCCTAAAGATTTATGGATTCTTTTTGATTTAAACCTAGTCGTATCTAATAAGTGAACAATTTCTGGCCAAATTTTTTAAAAAAATATTTCGCTAACATGGTGAAATTACGCTTGTATAATGGAAATGTGTGATAGTGAAAAGTACCCTTAAGCACTATTTCAAAAGTAAAAATTTACATATTCAGAGACAAATTTCATATTAAAAAATTCTCTGAATATTCCAACAGAATTATTTATAGATTCTGCGAGATTTTTTATACAAAAAATCTTAGGTTCTGATATAGTTTTCTATAGAAAAGTTCTAAAATATTTTTCCTATAAAAAAATCATAGATTTTGATAAATTTTTCCTATAGAAAAATTTGCAGATTCTAAAAGATTTTTCAAACAGAAAACTTCTCATATTCTTAAAAGTGTTTCTATAAAAAAATTAAGATTCAATATATTTCCCTATAAAATACTCAGATTCTGAGACGTTTTTCCTGTAGAAATGTTATCCGATTCTTAGATTTTTTGCAAAGAAACTCTTGGCAGATTCTGAAACATTTTTTCTTAGAAAAAATTATCAGTTGCTGAGGGATTTTTCTATACACTCAAAATAATCCTACAGTAAAAAATACAGTACTACTTTTTTAGTAATTTACAGTATAAATTTAGCTTTACAGTATAAATTTAGTTATTTTTTTGAAATTGGAATACTTTGAACTTTACTGAATACTGATTTTTTACCGATTTTTTAATAATTTTTGTTAGTAATTTTAAAAAATTTGGAAAATTATTTTTGACACCTAATATGGTAAAATTTACATTTTTGAATATTTTTTTTTCAAACGCACATAGCAAATTTTCGTTGAAAAAAAATAAATCTATATTTTTTTTAAAAAAATCCGAAATAGATCATTGCCAGCTATCAAGCTCAATAATTATACATATATTTTTGAAACAATTTTTTTTGTTAAAAAATTTTTCAAAATCGATTTTGGATAGGTTTTGGATTGACTAACGCGTTGTAGGGCCCTTTAATACTAACAATTAGTAATAACTACCAAATTTTTAGTAGGGAATACTGTAGGATTTCTATGAGTGTAGAAAAGTTATAAGACATTTTTCCTCAAATTCGGTCTTTTTTATTTGCAATTTCTTTAATTCTAAAAAATTTTAAACTACGGATGTAAAAAATTCCTTGGGATAGAGGCTAAGTGTGCTGACGTGAATCATCAGCACACATATACCTCTACTAAGGATTTTTTACATCCTAGTAATTTTTTTCTATCTTTGTAGCTTACCCTCCTTTTCCTTTTAATTTTTTTCCTTTCCTTTTTTTTAAACCGTTTTGGGGGGGGGGGATAAATCCCATTCTCCCACCGCCTGGAACCGCGCCTGACTCTTCAAGATGCAGAACTCCTTTGGTCAGTCGCCTTAACCCTTTGGCTACCAAATGTCTTTTATGGGTATATGACACTAGCATTTTTTTTTTTGTATTGGATTAATATTGATGGCATGTTACCCCCAGTTTCTGTAATACGAACGCCATTCGTCTGCGACGAATTTGCATGCATTTTGTTTTTGTTACAATAACAAAATACACACAAATTCGTCACGAACGAATGGCGTTCGTAATACAGAAACTGGGGGTTAATCACATTAGAGTACATCATTACCGCGGTCGGTAATGCTGTTCTCTAATGTGATTTACATTGCTGTCAATATCACTCCAATACAAAAAAAGCTAGTGTCATAGCGCCTTAATAATGTTTTATTCTGCAGTATCGAAAAAAAAGATTTTAAAGGAAAACATCTTATTGAAAGACAGTTGGTGCTCCAACGATTAAAGCGACGTTTTCTTGAGTAAACATTTTCGGGGAAACTTTTTTTTGTGTGAGAGGATAGCGAAAAAAGTATCAGGCAACACTACTTACAACAAAGAAATCTGAAATCTCTTACAATCAAAATTTCAAGACAAGAGAATCATTTCTCCCACAAAATTTATGTATGAAAATGTTGTTTCTTTATGTTCCAAAACCACTTCTATACACACACACAGTAGTTGTGAAAGATTCCTGTAACTAGAATTTCTGGCAGTGTAGAGATAAGGCTTTTGTTATTTAGTAGGAAAAGAAGGCATCACAGTGATTTTTATTAAAATAATAAATATAAATACATAATATAATACAGAATATTCATGTATTTCAATTAAAATCATCGTACACATTGTTTTGTTTTTATTAAATATGTGATTTTTTTTATATTAATTTTTCTGACGATTGTGATTATTATTGTGATCTTTAGATTTTCATACCATATTTTTGTATTTTTTACCCATTGCCTAGTTGAGAACCGATATGGAACAAATTATTAAGTTGTCAGTCAGTTGCGGTTACCTTATCGCAGAGCTTGTACCTCTCCTAAATAATATTGTATATTAATTTATAAAACAAACAAAAAAAATTGTTCTAAAATAAAAGAACATTAAAAAATTTGCAATAATAACGCACTAAAATTGAATTTCTTTTAATTAGAACGATAAAAAATTAAAAAAAAAAGTGTTTAAATTAAAATTTAAAAGAAGAGAAAATAAACAGAACAAATTTTAAATGTGATTTAACGGAAAAAGAAAACAAACCAAAGTTTAAACTGCGAATATTGAAATAATTTATTTTTTTATCAACTTTATTTCCATGTGAAATTAACAAAATAATATAATAATTATCTTAAATGTAAGGAAATTACACATGTATTACACTATGCATAATTAAAAAAAAACAAGTGCTTGAAAATTAATTCTTAATATATTCAAAAACAAAAAAATATATAAAAAATCTTTGAAAATTTTGTCAAAATGCTTAATTAAATATTTTTTTAGTGTTATAATGACCTCTGGAAGTGTATCTGAAAATTATTTTTGCATATTCATAATATGTACTCATATAAATCTCATCAATAATTAAATTTATAAAAATTCTAAAGTCCATTTAAATCCTAAAATCTTATGGGATTTCTTATCAATATTGTTTTTAAATAAACAAAATGTGTTTTATTTAAATAAAAAAATCGTAATGTATTTAAAACGATATTAATAATTGCAATATATAAAAATAATAATTTCAAAATAATATAACTGAAAAAACCTTTAAATTTTCAATTAAATTGATTGTCCTGTTTTTATCTCACTAAAAAACTATTTTTACGAATTATATCAAATTAAATTTATTGTGATCTCAAGTGTACACAAAAGGACTTTTAAAAATTAAAAATGTAATGCATATGAATTATTTAATTTAAAATATAAAAAAACAGTTAAACATTAAACCAATAAAATTATAACTTTAAAATATTTCTCGGAGGGCTTCGAGCATGTGGCAGTCGTGTTCTACAAAATTGCCTTTGGATTTTTTTTTATTGTCTACATGTACCGCAGAAAAAAAAAATTGAGTAATTTTTTAATACTATTGAGTAAAAAATTACTCAATTTTGCACCAGTAAACAATTTAATAGTATTGAGTAAACTTTTAATAAAAAATTATTAAATGCTTGCTAAAAAATTTTAGTAAATTTTTAATTGACACAATTAAAACTTTACTTAAAATTTTTCGTTTTTTAAGTAGCTTTTTAATTGTGTCAAGTAAATAGTTACTCAAAATTTATCAATTTATATTTTGAAGATGTTTATTCTGGCTCGAGGTCATTATTTTCTTTACTAATTAAAACCATGATATTCTCATAGCATAATTTTCAAGAAAATTATTTTTTTGTTTTAAATTTATTTATGTTGGTCATTTTTGCAAGACTTAATCGACACGTGTTTTGGAATTTGTCAAGATTCCATTGTCAAGATTATTTAGCAAAAATAGAAACGATTTACTACAAAGTAGCAAACGAGTCTAATGACAAATCGTTTGTGCACAAACTAAAGTATAAGAACATATTCGACTCTATCCACAATGTGAATTAGAAAGACGAAGAAATTGTACTATACTAGTAAGGCAACGATTGTCAATAATGACCTCGAGCCAGAGTAAACATCTTCAAAATATAATTTAAAAAAAAAATTGAGTAATTTTTTAATTGACGCAATTAAAAATTTACTTAAAAATTTTAAAAACAATTTGAGTAAATAATTTAATAAAAATTTAATAGTTTTTTTTAATTGTGCAATGAAAAAGAGTTTATTCTGATTCGAGGCCTTTTCATGTTCCCCATTATGAATTAACATAACAAGTACTTATGATAACTCTACTTTCTTTATTATAAAGAAAGTAGAGTTATCATAAGAACTTGTTATGTAAATTCATAATGGGGAACATGAAAAGGCCTCGAATCAGAATAAACTCTTTTTCATTGCACAATTAAAAGGTCGAATAAATAACTAATTTTTATTATTTAATAAAAATTAAAACACACTTGGTTTTTTTTAATTTTTTTTAACTCTCATAGTTTTTTGAATTCTCGTTTAGTTTATAGTTTTTTGTGTTTGTATATGAAAGTTTGTAATCGTCTTTATAAAGTTTTCCTATGTTTTTGAGACATAAATATGTTTGGTAAAGTTTGCAAAAACAAACTTTTTGTTTTTTTTTTTTGTAAAAAAATTTAAAACTTTTTTAAACTTAAAAAAAAATAGATAAATTTTGAGTAAATTTTTAATCGTGTCAATTAAAAATTTACTCAAATTTTCTTTAAAACATTTAATAATTTTTTATTAAAAATTTACTCAATACTATTAAATCGTTTACTGGTGCAAAATTGAGTAATTTTTTACTCAATAGTATTAAAAATTTACTCAAATATTTTTTTTATTTTTTTCTGTGCACATGGTACTGAGAGGTATTTAGCACTCAAAAAAAGTTATATCCCTAATGTGCAGTTTTAAATTTTCGGGAACGCCAAATTTTTTAAATTTTAAATTAGGACTCATTGGGGTCAATCTGGCTTAGTTTTTGAGATATTTAAAGTGTTTTGGAAAAAAAAATCTCAGGTTATGAAATATGTATTTACTAAAACTGAGGAAAAAACTTCTTCAATCCTAGGAAGATAAATATGATAAACTAATTGGCTGTAATTTAGGTCCTGAAACTGTGTATATGTTTACTGAACACATTTTTTTAAAATTTTTTTATAACATTTGTTATCAATTTGATGAAAAGTTTCATCATTATGATAACAAAATTAATGAAACAGTGTAATAATATTGATGACAATTATTCAACATATTGATTATGCGTTACATTGAAGAGACATTAATGAAACATTTAATCATATTAATTAAATAAACCATTCATTAATATAAAGCAGTTTATTGATTAATATATTACTAGGAAAAGGAAAATTGCCGGAGCGGTGGTATGGCGTGTTCCCCTTGCGGTAAATAAAAAAAAGTTTAAACAAATTTTGGACAGTGACGTTATGGGGGTGTGTCGGAGGATACATTCCTCCCGCCATAATTGTTTACAGATTCATTAATTATGATATTTACGCTTAAATAATAGAACTTTATCATTATTTTTTATTATTTTCTGTAACGACACACCAAAAATTAAAAAAAAGGGGGCTGGCCGAAAAAAAAAATATTTCATAATCCCCTTGTTCTAGCAAGGGAAGCAAGGGATGGGCAAGCGTAGGTCGATGACTTCACATAATTTACTCATTTACTCATTTTCGCCAAAAAAAAATATTTAACGAAGCCTAGTATTTACAAGGTTATGCCACCATTGGATTGGTATTAAAAAACATTTCTTATCATATGAAAAAATATCATATGAGATATCATTTGTTCAAAAAATTGTGTTTTTTTGGGGTTGTTAAGTTCTTTAAGGGGGGACTTTTCCCCCTGGTCCGATTTTCCCCCCTGCGAACTTGACCCTACCAGTAACATCAGTAACATAAGACAAGTTCGTGCCAAACTTCAGGGGTCTAGCTCTTTTAATTTGGACTGTATTAATAGAACATTTATAAAAAAATCCGGCCACTTTCGTTTTTTTTTATTTTATTTTTTTAATGATTAGATGTTCGTATATCCACACAAAAAAAATCAATCATGTGTTTTTCGTTTTTTTTTCGAGAAAATCGCATTTCAATTTTGAATTTCATAACAATTAAGTAATAAGCTTGTATTTTCTTGTTTCAACGTAGCGTATGAGTAACATTTGTGCAAATATTTAATACTCATTCGCTACGTTGAAACAAGAAAATACAACCCGAGTAAAAAAATTTATATATAATTATATATAATTTGATATAACGCACTTTTATCAAATTATATATAATTTGATAAAATTATATATAATTCTATCCAGGAATTGGTGGATCAAATTTTATAAAATTAGATAAAATTATATCAAATTATATATAATTTGATAAAATTATATATAATTTGATAAAATTATATCCGAAAAAGTTTTTTATCTAATTTTATACAATTTTATATAATTTTATAAAAAAATATATTATTTTATATTATTAGATATGAAAGACTCCTACGATTTTTTGGTTTTTTTAATTAAAATTTCAGCAATTCATTTTATTTTTTATTTATAAAAATAAAATATTAAAAACATTTACACAAAAAAAAATAACATGGAGGAAATTATTATAAAATATTCAAACAATGACAGAAAAAATAAAACGCACTTATTTAAATAACAACAAATTACAGGATATAGCATCAAAAGACAAAAAAGTTGTAGTTTTCTTTTTTACACGACGTCTGGACCAGACAGGAACTGGTTAAAACAGAACCCAAAATAACAATTTTCTATTACTTGGCACGGCACCGATTTCCAGACATCTCTATTGATAACTTTAAAGCTTCAACTTTTCACAATTTTTAATCGCTCTTTCACCCATGGGAGAGGGAAACAAATTTTTAAAAATAACATTCTGCCGTACCTTTTCTAATCCCATTCGTAAGCATAAAAGCTTAAAACTGCAGGCTTGGGAAAATCATTGGTGCGTTAAAATTGATGGTAAATTGGTAAATCCATTTATTTGATAGTCCAAAAAGTAATAATTGTCCAAAGAAAGGGATGCTTGCGGTCATTTCGATTGAATTTGAATTTCTTGATATGTTTGGAAACTTGGAAGCTAATAACGAAAAAAAATGATACGTATTCTGAATAAAACTTTTTTTAACACTTTTTTTAATATTTAACATTACCTCTTCCGATATATTTGTCCGGTTGGAAACAATTATACTAAAAATACCGATATAAATTGTAAAAAAGCGAGAGGAACAACAAAATTATAATTTTATGATTTTTTTTCTTATTTTTTATTTATATTTTTTATTTTGAAAGTCAATTTTGACAATTTTCACAAATAGAAATTAAGTGATTTGTAAAGTTTTTAAAAACAAAATTGTAGTTTCATGAAAAAGCAAACAAAAGTTAGCAAATTTTAGGTAAATCAAAATGTTAAATAAATAATAGGACATTACTATTGGTATTAATGTCTTTGACAAATTACGGTTATTTACAGAAAACATACATATTGTCACTGCACCGACGAAAATATCTCCGTATTGGTTTTAATTTTTTTTAAGGAGACCCAGGAAACAGCTTATGTTAGTGTTAATCTATCGTGTCGCTCTTTCAAACTTAAATTTGTATAAATATGCATATTCACAATATTGCAAAACGCAAAATGACAAAATAAAGCTTCTTCTGGGTCTCTTAATAAAATAAAAAATAAAACACTTAGGGGATTTCCTCGGAGCAGCGACGATATGTAAAGAAATATGTAAAAGTAGATCTTTTTTATGTGTGTTTCTTGTAATTTTAAACCAACAATCCTATTATAAAAATAACCAAAATTATTTGCTAACTTTTAACAAAATTAATGAAAAATATCATTGTTTAATGAAAATTGCAATAGTGGAATATTAAAAATGTGCAAAACATTTTATTTTTTGCAAATGTTTACAACGTTAACATTATATGTAATTATATCTGATTATATAAGGCATATATAATTATATATAAATATATATAATTATATATAATTGCATTAAGGAATTTTCTGAAAACTGAAACTTTTATATATAATCTTATATAATTATATATAATTTTATATAATTTTATCAAATTATATATAATTATATATAAACTTTTTTACTCGGGAAGCAAATTACTAAATTGTTATGAAATTTAAAATTCAAATGCGATTTTCTCGAAAAAAACGAACAATGTGTTTCTGAATTTTTTGTGTGGATGGACAAACATCTTAACTTTAAAAAAAAAATTAAAAAAGAAAAAGATGTGGACAGATTTTTGATAAATTGACTTTTTTAAAAAATGGAAAATTTCAGAACGGGCTCGGAAAATTTTCCAAAAAAAAATTTAATCGATAGCCCATACAAAACTATGTAAGAACGTAATATGGAGTTCACACTAGCGACTTTAAACAAGTTGTTTAACAAAACACCAGTAACAGAATAAAAACGTAATGGATACAGAACAAAGACTTTTTTAAACATCTCACTTTTAAACACTTCAAAACAGCAAGTGTGAACGCCGTATAAATTTTTGAGATTATGGTGCATTCCGTTTTAATGTGATAAATATTTTATCAAGGCAACTCGCGACAAATTTGACTATTTTTCCAATATTTGACGCCTCCTAAGCCCAGTTTTTGAAAAATTGAAAAACAAAACGCAATTCTCTAAGTTAATATAGGGCTATCCATACAACCTATACAGAAGTTTACGATACACATGTTTTTTTTCGCTGGACATTTGGTGTGGAATGCCTCATATATAAGTTTGTCATTCCGTTTGTAACTCATCGCAATATCGGTCTAGGACCCCATAATATATATTTTTGATCAATGAACGATTTTAAGACATGCGATGTCCGTCTGTCTGTCCGTCTGTGGAAATGGTGATCACGGCCAAAGTATTAAATATATATGACTAACAAGGGAAGTCACCCTAGTGTCACCCGCGGACCTTTATGGAATTGGTTTTATATTGTAGAGCAGAAAAAATAAGGGGATACATATTTTTTTTAGCGGCCCAAATTCATACTTAGGGGGTAAAAAGGAGGGGGAAGACAAGGCCATTTTTCAGTTTTTTTCGTTTATCTCCTATATTAGCGTCCAACCTGAATCAAATTACGTCGCGTAAGGCGTAACGCCCAATGATTTTTCGTTTCTAATATTTAAATGTGAGTTACCTAAATCAAACGCACGTAAAAATTTCAAATTTGATGTGTTTGTTTTTGTGTTTTTTACGTCTTGCGCTACGCATTTGATTCTGGTTCGACTCTTATGCAAAGAAACCTAGTCATGTTACATACCAAATAAAAGGTCTTTAGAAAACCTATCTACGTGTGCTAAGAACGTGTCATAACATGCACAACTTTTCGTCATATTGATTAAAATACCAAAATTTTAGGACATTTTTGTTAATAAGTCGAAAAATATAAATTTCTTTGGCCCGTTGTTAGCACAACGAGATAGGTATCTTTAATACCTTGTTTAAATAGGCGTAAATCGTAAAAAACTGAAAAAGGTAAATTTCCCCCATACAAATCGACCCCCCCCTAAAAATGAGTTTGGGCCGCTAAAAAAAAATACGTGTCGAATTAATTTTCGTTCTTAACAACATATCCAAATTTCAAGAAGATCGGAGGGTGACACCAGGGAGACTTCCCTTGTAATACTTAGCATATTAACTTGTTGTTGCCCTAAGTAATTCAGTATTGCATTTGAGCGAAATCGGTTCAGCGGTTCAAAAGTTATGAAATAAAATGTAAGGACACCTCGAAAATTTTGGTGCATTCAACATAACCTAAAAATACAAAATTTTTTAATTCGGCTGTTGGTTGACACATGTGAACAGAATTGATCACCAAATGGTATTAAAGCAAGTACAAACATTATTTAAAAAAAAAAAAAAAATTTGCAGATTTTTTTTTTTCACCAAAAAATTTTTTTCTTGGATTTTTTAAAAAAAAAATGTTTTTTTCAAAAATTTTTTTTTGTTTTTTTTTCTTTAATTCGGCTGCTGGTTGACACATGCGAACAGAATTGATCACCAAATGGTAATAAAACAAGTACATATTTTTTTTACTAAAACAAAATTTCGCAAAATTTTTTTTTACAAAAAATTTTTTCCAATTTTTTTTTTTTTTGTAGCAAATAAACCTGTTTACGTTGTGGAGGATATTAATACCTTCGGCAAGGTCGAATTAAACTTTTTTCATTGTGTTTTAAAATTTTTCAGAGATAAATAAAAATAACTACTTTAAATAACGGTTACCACATTACAGTACTTTTTTGTTGTTCAAAAAAAAAAAGATTTAAAATAACTAACAAAAATAGTTTTTGATATTTTTCATACAAAAACAACTGACTTTATAGTTGAAAACAACTAACTACTGTAAAATATACAAACAACTAACATGTAGTACCTTACACAATTTTCTTAGTGAAGTTATTTATAGTTTCAAACAACTTTAAACTATGTTTAAACTAAATCCACAATGTGTATTCCACATCCCAAAAATTCGGCCTTAAAGGTGACATTACAGTAACAAACTATACAAAAATGTCATTGAACTAGAAAGTTTTTTTCTTTATACTGGAAACACTTGCAGTATTAGCAAGTGTCTCCTTATCAATAAACCAAGTAAAATACATATAAATTTTAAAATTAGCAATCTTTAGTTACTATCAGAGTTCATTGGTACATATGTACGAGTATATATTGTATGTATGACATACATTTAAAAGATGAGATGAGATTTTTCCAATTAACTTCCGCATAAAAAGATTTTCAACGATTTTTTATATAAAAATTAAAAATATCCCCTTTATACACTGTTACATTGGAAAATTCATTCAAAATTTAAGAGTAAAAACAAAACAGATTGAAAATTATTACTCTTTTCTTTGTTACAGAGAAACCTAGTGATAAATATCCGTCTCTCTCAAATATGGCTTTAGGTCAAGAAGAACAAGAAAAACAAAAGCTCAATAACGGTGATATAAAAGAATCTGATGTACCTTTAACAACAAAAAATGACGAATATAACAACGAACAACAGTCACAACAACAACAACAGCAACAACAACATAATTATAATAATGAAATAAATTATAAAACGCCGGAATATTGCAATGGCGAAAATGGTGCCGCCGTTATTGTTACCGAGAAACCTTGTGATAAATCTCCGTCTCTCTCAAATATGACTTTAGGTCAAGAAGAAGAAGAAGAAGAAGAAGAAGAAAAACAAAAACTCAACAACAGTGATATAAAAGAATCTGATGTACCAATAACAACAAAACAAACAACAACCACGACGACGACAATAACAACAACAAATGACGAATACAACAACAAAGATGACAACAACGATCAGCAACAGCAAGAACAACATTATTATAGTAATGAAAAAAATCATAAAACGCCGGAATATTGCAACGGCGAAAATGGTGATGCCGTTATTGTTAAATACAATCGCTGTGAGAGTAAAAAAACACAAAGTCTATTTGAATTAGTTTATGAAATAATAGGAGAAAAAGAACAACGTACAAAAGAAATGGGAACACTGATACGTAAGTATTATTTCATACATTCATAATTATTTGTAAATAAACAAGCAAAAAAAGTTTAATTCGGATTGGTCGAATCCATTGATACCCTTCGCCATGCAAAAATTAAGTATTTTTTTTTAACAGAAACAAGCAGAAACTTAAAACCGACTTGTCGGCATCCAAAGTTTTTTAGTCACAAAAAAAAAAATCACAAAAAAAATTTTTTCACTCAAAAATTTATGCTCAAAATTTTTTTTACAGAAAAAAATAAAAAATACTTTTAACTGACTGGTATTTAGAAAATATTATTTTTTTGGCCCAGGTAGAGCTGCTAGTGTTATGGGGGTGCAACACCCCTTTTTTATTCCGCCCAAATTTTACATAGAGACATACTAAATATCATTCTGTACTAAATTTCATTTGTAACGGTTAAACAGAAGCCCAGTTAAAGCATTTTGCATGCTAGGGTTATGTGGGAGTTGCCACACCCCTTTGTCAAATTCTTCCAAACAATCCACACAGATATTATACATGGTTTAATTCAACTAAACTAAGTTTAAATGATGCAGGTTTAACTAAACCAGGTTAAACTAAAGCAGGTTTAACTAAACCAGGTTTTACTAAACCAGGTTTTACTTTACCAGGTTTAACAAATTTTCATACGTAGGACTTCCAAATTCCAGGTAAATAAAACATGTTTAACTAAACCAGGTTTAACAAAACTAAATTATCCTAAACCGGGATTAGATAAAGCAGGTTTGACTAAACCAGGAGTAATTAAACCAGGTAACTTAACCACGTTTAACTAAACTAAGTTTAACTAAACTAAGTTTAACTAAACCAGGTTAATATAAACTCAGTTTAACTATATTAAGTTTTAAGTTAGCTAAACTTAGTTTAGATTAACCTGGTTTAGTTAAACCTGGTTTAGTTAAACCTGGTTTAGTTAAACATGGTTTAGTTATAGCTGGTTTAGTTATTCCTGGTTTAGGTAAACCTGGATTTGTAAAACTTGGTTTAGTTAAATCTGGTTTAGTTATTCCTGGTTTAGGTAAACCTGGATTTGTTAAACTTGGTTTAGCTAAACTTGACTTAGCTAAACCTGGTTTGAACTTAGTTTAATTAAACGTGGTTTAAATAAACTTAGACATATTCGTATCTAACTTCAAGGACTGATCTTTTTTTGGTCTTTAGTCTAAAGTTATTTAAGTTAAACTAAGTTTAGCTGGTTAGTTTAACTGGGTAATTAAACCAAGTTTAGTTTAACAAAATTTAGTTTAAAAAAACAAAATTATTTAGTTAAACCTGGATTATTAAAATAAGGTTTAGTTAAACATATGGTTATTCAAAAAACATCATTTTCAAAAAAAAAAAAAACAAGTAGGAGTGTTAAATTCGGCTGTGCTGAATCTTTTACACCCTCCAACAAGCATAAAAAATAAAAAAAATCCAGGGGCATTTTTTTTTTTGGAGGGGTCGGTATGTGTAATTGGGGGGAGGGGGGCAAATTTCCTCTCGAATATGTCTTTAAAAAATAAGATGCTTTTTGCACAAAAGAAATACAAGTTTGTCATGATTAAAAAAAAATGTTTATTCCAGAATGTCTTAGAATCGATCACTGATCATAAATATATATACTTTATGGGGTCCTAGACCGATATTTTGATGCGTTACACACGGAATGGCAAAGTGAGTATACCCCCATACTGTAGTTGGAGGGTATAACAAGTGAGAGTGTTAAATTCGGCTGTGTCGAATCTTTTTTACCCTCACTCAGAAAATTATGTAAGTTACTACATGTTAGTTGTTTGTATATTTTACAGTAGTAAGTTGTTTTCAACTACAAAGTCAGTTGTTTTTGTATGAAAAATATCAAACAACTATTTCTGTTAGTTATTTTAAGTCGTTTTTTTGAATAACTAGCAAAAAAGTACTGTAATGTAGTAACAGTTATTTAAAGTAGTTAATTTTATTTCTTATCTCTGAAAAATTTTCAAAGTTTTTTTTTTTTCAAAAAATAAAAATAAGTTTTCGTTTTTTTTTATTTTTCAAAACATTTTTTTTAAAAAATTTGAAAAAATTTGGTCTTCCATTTTTTTCTGAAAAATTTTTGGAAAAAAAATTATATATTGATTATTTTTACTACATGTTAGTTGTTTTGACTACAAATGTAAGTAGTTTTTACTACATAAGTCAGTTGTTTTTTTGTCAGTTAAAATAACTAACATTGTTAGTTGATTTAACTGAAAAAGTAGTTGACCCCAAAACAACTTACAAAGTAGTTATTTTAACTGACATTTTCAGTTGATTTTACTAACATAATTTTTTGAGTGCTCCAATGTATAAAAAGAAAATTTTTGACAGGGGCGTTTTGGGGGAATGGTAGGGGCGGCGAGTTGGGGAACCCCTTTCCCCTCGCGGAATATGTTTACAAGTTCATTTTATTCTGCTTTGTGCCCTTAAGTATTATAATTTTATTAATATTTAAAGATTTTTTTATCCATGCCCTCAAAAGGGGGCGGGCCAAAAAAAACCGAAATTTTTTATCCCCTGGGTCCAAGCGCAAGACTTTAAACTTCTGCGAACATAAAAACGTTTCATTAGTTTAACAAAAATACAAAAAATGTCTAATAATTGAAGGGCTTACTGCAAGAACTTAATAAGCACCATTTTATTTTTTTTGTGTTTTTCGCATTCGGTTGATGTTCCATTGACAGATTTTTGGCAAAATTCTGCAAAAGTTCTATTTTCTACATTATTTTTAAAGTTTTAAGGCAAAAACCACGATAAAATGAAATGCTGCTTATCGAGGTTTTACAATAAGCCCTTCAATTAGAGTTTTTCATTGGTTGGTTAAGTTCTTTAAGGGGGAACTTTTTTCCCCAAGTCCGATTTTGCCTATTTCCGAACTTAACCTGCCTAGGATCATAAGACATATTCGTGCCAAACTTGAGGAGTCTAGCTCTTTTATTTTATACTGTATCGTGTTAACTACAGACGGACGGACATCGCTAGAATGTCTTAGAATCGATCACTGGTCAATAATATGTATATTTTATGGGGAATGATAAAGTGATTATACCCCCATACTGTAGTTGGAGGGTATAAAAATATTAGTTAAGGTTTCTTGTTATTACGCGGTAGTTACTGCTAATTGTGACGATACCACTGAGACAAACGGTTTTTGTAGTTTTTGTGAATAAAAGGTTCAAAGAAAAACAAGTAAAAAAGTTAAATTTGGCCATGCCGAATTTTAAATACCCTCCATGTGGAGTCCACATGTATCCCAGTATTAATAAATTAATACGATATGGTATTTAGAAAATACAAATTTTTGGCACAGTACCAGGGCTGGGAAGTCTCTGAAAACCGTTTCTGATATGGGGGATGCCACACCACTTTTTCCTATTCCGTCCAAATTTTATATAGAGATCAGACATGCAAACATATCCTTCTGTACTAAATTTCATTTGAATCTGTTAAACGGAAGTCAAGTTAAAGCATTTTTAATGCTAGGGTTACGTGGGAGGTGCCCCACCCCTATTTCCAATTCTTCCAAAATTCTTAACAGATATTATGCATGGTATTATATAATTCTTTACCAATTGCATTTGAATCTGTTAAACAGAAGCCGTGTAAAATCATTTCTTTCAATGATAATCGTGTATATTTTTTCTGGTGTTCTTGACCCCTATTTCTATATGTTACAAACGAAATGACAAAACAAACTTATCTCTTTAATGTTTTAATGGAAGGTATAAAAATAAAACAATAATAATAAAAATAGCAACGAAAACAATAACAGCTTGCAAACGTGATAAACAATTTATGATAATACTTACAATGATAATGATAAATTGCCGCGTTAAATAAAAACAAAAGCAAACAAAAACATCCAGAGCCTAATGTTTAATAAATTTTTGTCCTGAACAGCATAACAAAATTCCATGAGAATCGCCTAGTCACAGACTAATACCAGCGGGTCGACAACTCTGACTTATATAAAAAAATTGTCGGAATGGGATTAAGACCGTATTTACATTAGGCAATTTTAATTGCGGCAATTCTGATTTTATCGTGTATCAGAGAGAGATCTAAGATTCTTCCCTCTCTCTCTGATACACTAGAAAATCAAAATTGCCGCAATTAAAATTGCCTTATGTAAATTCGGTCTAAAAGAACAACAATTGAAAGAAGAATTGGAATTAAACTTTTTTAAATTGGATTGAAATTAACCTTTTGGTTTCTTTAAAAAAACACATTTAAATGATTTTAAATAAATTTAATTTGTGGGACTAAAATGATCAATAATAAATAAAAAATTAAAAAAATTATATTTTTGAACATTAAAGAACAAATGAACGCATACCGACAATTCACACGAAATTCAAGAAAGTCGTATAAGTGTTTTTGTGCGATTTGCAGTCTCTTATATTAACTTCTCCCTGGTTATATCAGCGAGAAGTTAATACGTAAAAGTTTGTAAAAATGTGATACTTTAATATGTTTATTAAAAAAATATCAAAAGGAGTTAAAATTGACGAAAACGCACTCAAAAAATGCATTTTCCTATTGACACTATTTTTTTTACTTTTTCGTTTAAAGTAGATCAAAGTTGATCATAAAAATAATAGCTCCTCAAACAACACCACTTTTCTACTTTTTGGGATTTTAAAAAAATGTAAATCGCGAGTTTTTGGAATTTAATTAATGGCCTATTCACAGCTGAGGTAAAATCTCGTTCGAACGAGATTTCGAGCATATGGTACAGTATCATTTTATACACTACCGTATGATTGAAATCTCGTTTGAACGAGATTTAACCTCAGGTGTGAATTGGGTATAAACTCTAAATGGGAACGTCTGAAACTATAGATCTGTGTTTATAATATAAAAAAAAATCTGAAGGCTCAAGTCCAGATTTATGGTTTTGTATCGTAATTTTGAAAGATATATATTATTGATCAGTGATCGATTCTAAAACATTCTACCGATGTCCATCAATCTGTTTTATGGTGATCACAGCCATAATATGAAACAGAAAAGACTAAAACTTACTATGTTTACTTGTAGTTTTCCCGAGTTTATTTTTTTACAAAAAATAAATTTTTCGCGAATTTTTTTTCGCGAAATTTTTTTTTGCTAATAATATTTTTAACATTGTGGAGGGTATCAATACAATCGGCAAGGCTGAATTTAACTGTTGTGCTTGTTATACCCTCCACTTAGTGATAGAGGGTATATATAAGTTTGTCATTCCGTTTGTAACTCATCGAAATATCGGTCTGGGACCCCATAAAGTATATATCTGTGGCAAAAAGGAATAAGTGCATAAGTGTTTTTATACTACTTTTCAGGAGAGCATTTTTAAGTTTTAATTTCAAATACCAAATCTGGGTTTACAAATTTGGACATTTTGGGCATGTAAACATCTCAAGCATTATTATCGACACAATCTTCGCTACTTTAAAAGTTGATATATAGAAAGACTATGGAGATATCGGGTGAAAACCATTGATGTTGTTATTGCGTTTTTCAAAATTACATTTTAATCTAAGCATATGTCGAGATATGCAGTTATGTATCCCTGTAAAATACATTTTAGCATCTTCAACGATTGCTGATTTTAAAATAAGGAATAAAAACATAACTCAGATATGCTGTTACGATTTTTATTTTTCCTTTAAGAAAAAATGAGTTGTGGAGTTCTGAAATCAATATCTCAGAAAGTTTTAGTCCGATTTTCATAAAAATTTGATACAATACGAAAATGTATAAGGAGATTCCGAAAATACAAAAACACGTTTTGGACATAACTCGACTTATGTTGTTATGGGTTTTTGCCACATATATATTTATGATGCCCGATCGATTTTAAGACATTCTAGCGATGTCCGTCTGTCTGTGGAAAATGCTATCACGGACAAAATATTGCACAGAGTTGACTGAAACTTTACATATTTATTGGAAGTTCTCCCGAGAAGTTTGGTATTGCATTTGAGCGATATCGGTTCAGCGGTTCAAAAGTTATGAACGAAAATGTAAACACACCTCAAAAATTTCAGTACATTCAACATAACCTAAAAATACAAAATGCTTTAATTCGGCTTCTGGATGACATATGCGAACATAATTGAACACCAAATGGTATTTAAACAAGTACGAACATATTTTTTGACAAAAAAGAAAAAAAATCGTGGATTTTTTTTTACCAAAATTTTTTTCGCAGAAATTTTTTTTTAAATTTTTTTATTTTTTTTCAAAAGTAATTTCCTTTTAAATAAAGTTTTTTGCAATAATCTTTTTGAAATTGTGGAGGGTATCAATACAATCGGCAAGGCTGAATTTAACTTTTTTACTTGTTTTTAAATTGAAATTATATTAACTGATATTAATTTTTTATTATTTTATAGTTTTAGGTTTTATCTTTCTATTGTTCATTATTAGTTTAACTGGATTTTTTGTAATGTGGTTCACCGAGTATTACAATAACACAATGTTGGAGGTATGTCTTTTTTCAATTTCTACAAAATTCCATATTCAAAATTTCATTTTATAACCCCTTCTTTTACTTTTTATAATTTTCAGAATCTCGTAATAGCAAATAATTCGGAAACAGCTAAATCATGGATAAATCCAAATCCAAAATATGATACACTACTCAAAGTTCATGTTTTCAATTATACAAATATCCAAGATTATTTAGAGTACAAGGCTGATAAGATAAAAGTTGTTGACATAGGTCCGTTGACCTATAAAGAACATACAACAAAAGTTAATGTTGTGTTTAATGACAATTATACAGTTTCATTCCGTGTAAGTTAAATTCAATTTATGAAATTTTAAACAAATTTTTTTAATCGTTTATTTTTTCATTTAGGATCATCGAAGTTATGAATTTTTGCGTGATAAATCAACGCATGATGAAAATGTCCCTATTATAGTACCGAATGTTCCTTTTTTAGCAGCTGCTTTAACAATTGATAAAACTTCAAATATTTTCACAAAGCCATTTAAGCTGTCTGCTGTTAGAAACACCGGAGAAACTCCATTTAAGCATTTATTAGCTAAAGAGTTTCTTTGGGGTTACACTGATAAAATTTTATCTTTAAAAAATTTATTCTCAAGTGGTTCTAGTGCGAAATTCGGGTTATTAATGAGTGTAAGTATAAATAGATCACTACCAATATGCTCTTATTTAATTTCGCTAATTTTTTGAAAATATGATAGCAGATTTACCAACAATGCTATATAGTTGGCATCACTGTATGTGATTTTGCTAATGTGAATGAAAATATCAAGTTTTTTGTAAAAATGCGGTGACACTGTGAGTGCGAGGTTAGGTTAGGTTAGGTTGTAAGTGGCTGCTGACGTTTTTCGTCAGCACAAATATACTCTAAGGTCCGTGGTGATACCACGGGACTGTAACAGGTTCTCCTATTAGTCCCTGCCGTTAAAAAAATTTGAGCTCCTTAGACCGAATTTACATAAGGCAATTTTAATTGCGGCAATTCTGATTTTCTAGTGTATCACAGAGAGAGGGAAGAATTTTAGATCTCTCTCTGATAAACGATAAAATCAGAATTGCCGCAATTAAAATTGCCTAATGTAAATACGGTCTTATGAAACTCCTAAGATATTGAATTTTGACATCGGAGAAATCAAAAAGTGAAATATACAACTGATTCTTATAGATCTTGCTCTCCTGAATCCAAGTCATACTTGGGACCTGGCATTACTTTTGTATGAAAAACAATGCCAATGCCTGCTATTTCATTGGCATTTTACATGAAAAAAACTAATGCCTCAATGCTTAGGTCCCAAGTATGATCCAAGTCTGTTATTCAATTTTTGCCGTACCGTCTTTGAGATATTTTGGGTCCACTGTTATGTTGCTTCCAACAAATAGGACTTGATTTCATATAAATTGGACCTCCTGATTCCAATTCAAATTTTTCAAACCTGTTCCGTTTTCGAGATATTCGCGTTCGAGATTTTCGCGTGGAAAAATTTGTAAACGCGAATATCTCGAAAACGAAACATGCTAGAAAAATTTGGAATGCAGTTTTGGATTCATGAGGTTCATTTTATATGACATCAAGTTTTATTTTTGGAAGAATCTGTAACAGTGGACCACCAAAAGTGCGAAATTATTGTTTTTTTGACTTTTTAACAGCTAATATCTCAAAAACGGTACGTGCTACATAAAAAATTGGATGGCAGATTTGGATTCAGGAGATAAAAATCTATAAGAATCAGTTGAAAATTTCACTAGGAGGTTTTTTGTTGTCTAACAGTGTAATTGTTTAGAAATAACTCGAAAACAGGATCAGCTAGGATTTTCGTGTTAACGATTTTTAAAGTTAAAAATAAAGAGGAGTGAAATGCCATTCGCCGATTTTGGCACCATTTTAACACAACCTAAACTGGCTAAAAGAGGCGTGTGCACAAGCTCTTCCGAATAGATTCCAAAGCACACTTGTTCGTGTAGCTTCGATCCATCTGCGTAAAAATTTTTAAAGGCTTCACTAGACGGAATGTCCCTTATCCAAGACACCCTGGATGGTATCAAAGTGATATTGTGGCTCTCACCCCCCCCCCCCCCCCGGACACTATTCCCATTTCCGGTTTAGGGATTAAAAACGAAATTAATTCGGTCATCGTCCCCATAACGGTGATGGGGACAATGACCAACAAAATTGAACATATATGTCCAATATTGGGACTATAGTCCCAAAAAAAAATGGACAAAACTCCCAGAAATTACGGGGGTAACGACCGCATAACAAATAGTCTTAGTCCCCATTACAGGGATTATGTCGACTAGACTTGTTGTTCATAATCCCAAAAATTATATGAACTATTTTTTTGTCTTAAAAGTTTTTTGTTACAAACTCCAAGCCAATAAACTCAATCTCTCCGCAAAATAAAGCTATTTTGGGTAGCAGACCTTTACTGACAATGCCCTTATGGAGCCGGAGTTATCAACTGGCCGGGCTTAGAGATTTTAAACTCCATGCATTAAACCCACCCTCTCCGCAAAATAAACCTCTTTTGAGTAGCAGAGCTATACGCGTTTAGTTTTTATGCGTAATCCCAATATTAATGGGGATTATGATCGATTCTATTTCGGTCATATTCTCCATAGAACACGGACATAATCCCCATGGGTATTATGACCGTTTTGTTAGTCATCATAGTCCCCATAACAAATATGGGGGATATGATCGCGATTTGTTTGGTCACAATTTCCACTATGGGGGTAATGTTCGGGGATCGTCATCAATAGACAAACATACAGTGATGCCAACCTAAAGACATTGACCATCGATTTTTTCCCACAAAATTGCGCTTTTTTATAAAAAAATTGGTTTTTTCAGATAAATTAAATGAGAGTATTAGAGCTTCTACACTAAAAAAAAAACTGTAAAGTTAGCAAAAAAAAGCTTGTAAACCTACAAGAAAATTTTCTGATTTTGAACCCACAATTTTTTTGGTAAAGTTAGCAAAAACGTTTTGCTAAAAATAAGTTAACTGAAATTTTTTTTATTTCAACTTAGTTCATACACATTTGAGGATCCCATTGGGTTCGGACCCGATAGGTCCAGACCCCGATGGGCCTAGACCTAGTTGGGTTCCTTAAAAATCGTCATAGTTTTTGATCCAAAATTTGTGTCCGTTTCGCTCTACCTTGCTTAGTTTTTGAGATACGTGATTTTAGGGGACCACCGGGGTTTTGAGAATTACAAAACTCGATAACTTCAAAAATATTACTCGGAGAGCTTTTGATTATTTTGCGGTCTTGTTCTACGTCTTGAGAGCTACAAAAATGGTTTTGGACTTTTTGTTGTGTCGACAATATTTACCGAGATACGAGCATTTTAAAATTTTCGGGAATGCTAACTTTTTTGGATCCAAAGTTAGAACCCATTAGGGTCCACACATGTGAAGAGGACCGGCGATACTATGGGGAGCCCGAAAACTAAAAATGGCCTACATTTTGCTCTATCTGGCTTAGTTTCCGAGATAGCGCCATTTTAAGTTTTCTAAAAATAAAAAAAAATTTACCATTTATTTTTGTTGTGTCGACAATATTTACCGAGATACGAGCATTTTAAAATTTTCGGGAATGCTAACTTTTTTGGATCCAAAGTTAGAACCCATTAGGGTCCACACATGTGAAGAGGACCGGCGATACTATGGGGAGCCCGAAAACTAAAAATGGCCTACATTTTGCTCTATCTGGCTTAGTTTCCGAGATAGCGCCATTTTAAGTTTTCTAAAAATAAAAAAAAATTTACCATTTATTTTTGCTAATGTCAGCAAAAAAGCTTGTAAAAATTTGGTCAACTCAATTTTAAATTTAGCAAAAAAAATTAGTTAAAATTTTGTTTAAAATTGATAATGCGCTAAATGAAGTTTACAAGATATTTTTGCTAACATGCTAATCTCAACTAAAAATTTGCTAAAAGTTAGCTAACCAGCATTAGCAAAAAAAAAAAATAGTAAATCTAATGTATTATTTTGAGTGTATATAAAAAAAATCTCTGCGGTATAAAATAATTGAATTAACTTAATTTTCCTATTGCAGCGTAACGGTACCAGTGTAGACTCTTTACAAATCAATACCGGTGAAGATGATATACGTAAATTTAGTACCATTACCCAATTTAATGGTAAACCATTATTGGATTTTTGGTCTGACTATGAATGTAATCGTGTCGATGGTTCAGATCCTTCAATGTTTCCACCTCATCTCGTAGAAAACCGAGAAACTTTACACGTTTTCTTACAAGTTTTATGCCGTAAGATACCGTTGCTTTTCGAAAAAGAAGTCACCATTTTTAATAATATCGATGCTTTACGTTATCGCACTCCCCTGAATGTATTCTCGAATCCCGAAGACAATCCCAATAATACATGTTATTGTCAAAATACTCAAACATGTTTGCCCAGTGGTGTCATAAATGCAACGCGATGCTATGATGATGCACCAATTTATCCCAGTTTTCCACATTTCTTTTCTGGTGATCCAATTCTGTACAAAGAATTTGAGGGTATAGAACCAAAACAGGAACTACATCAAACGTATGCTGATATTCATCCAAGATTTGGATTTCCTATAAGTGGAGCCTCACGCATACAAATTAATTTAGCTGTTCACAAGGGAGAACTTGTTAAAGGTGAGTAATAGTTAATTAACATTAGATGTAAATTTCAGATCATAGATATTTTAAACTCTGGACTCTACACTTACAAGGGAAGTATCTTAACCCTTATGAACTGATTTGCCTGAAACTTAAAATATATATAAATGACACGATTTTAAGGTTGGGGTGTCTCGGCTTATCGGCCATATCAGTGTTTAAAAATTTCGTTGTCCCCTTATGGAACAATGAGGACCTTCGGGAAAATTTCGATAACTCCCGAACTAATAGGAATATCGTCTAGAGCAAAAATACGTGTCGACTTAAATTTGATAAAGAATATTTTATATTAACATGGATATCGTAGGTCTATGTCTTCATATATATACCCCCCAAAATTTACACATTTTCATGAGAAAAATATTTAACGAAGCCGAATTTTTACAAAGTTATGCCACCGTTGAATAGGCATTTAAAAAAGCTTTCTTCTTATATGGAGACATCATATAGTTTCTTAGCAAGAAATGGCCGAAAAATCCAAAAAACGATTTTTTCGCCAATTTTTTACCCATTTTTTGAACTCCTAAATCCCCGATATGGCCGATAAGCCGAGACACCCCAACCTTAAAATGGTCTCATTTATATATATTTTAAGTTTCAGGCAAATCGGTTCATAAGGGTTGAGGTACTTCCCTTGTTAGAAAATTATAGCAGTTACTACATGCCGGTCATTTGTGTAGTAAGTAGTAGTTGTTGTTTCCAACTATAACTGCAGTTGTTTTGAAAAATCTCAAACAACTATTTTTTGTAGTCGTTTTAAAAAATAAATGCAAAAAATTACTACATTGTAGTAACAGTTGTTTTTAGTATATAAAAAAACTTGTAATTTTCTAGAAATTTTTAGAAAAACGGATGTGCAGGAATTATTTCCAAATAATTTTAACCGTTTTTGGCGTTTAGCATTTTTTTGTTAATAACAAAAATCAGACAATTTGAGTTACAGTAAAAACAACTGTAATTTGAAGTAGTTTTTACAGTTTTTTGTAGTTGTTAATCAATAGGTCAAAACAACAACAGTTTTTGGTTGATTTTACCGTAAAATGTAGTGGACGCCTAAACAACAAATGTAGTAGTTTTAACTGTCTTTTGTAGTGGAATCTACCGTCATACTTTTTTGAGTGTAATTTTCTCCACTGAAGACATATTTTTTATACTTTAACTGCTGAAAAATTTATAATTGTTAAAAAAAACTTACAAAATGTTTGAAGGATACTTTGATAAAAGTATCAATAATAAAAACAACTATTTTAAATGACTGTTACTACATAAAGCCAGAACCACAATGAAGCAGTGTTGCAGTAAACTGCCGCAGTCTGCCAAAGGAATAGAACGTATAATTTCTTAGTATTGTTTTGACACACTGCGAATGTTAACTGCTGCCCTGCCTCATTGAGATTTTGACTTTACAGTATTTAACTGAGATTTCATGTAATTTTGCTATTGACTGTTTGTAAAACGTCATACACAAAGCCCTAGCTCTGTAACATACATGACTAACAAAGCTGGAACAAATTCGTATTGTTTGAAGGTTGGTTTTGTTAACAGAGATTGATCTTCGATATATTGATTTTGCATATTAATACTAAATAAACTATGAATAACTTGAGTAAATAATAGATTAAGTACACACAATTGTGTGAATATTAATGTGAATATTTACCTGTGAACGAAATCCCTAAACGGGGTAGAGAACAAAATGAAAATATTTATTTTTCATATGCACAGTAGGGTTATAACTTTTTATAATTTTAGAAAATATCGAAAATACCTTAGCAAAGCCGTGTAGAGCATTAAGAAGTTTAATAACAACAAGTTACCCTGCAAACAATAGGGCGATATATCGCCGAAAGATATTGCGGCGATACGGAAATTTATCATTTCAATAAAAAATCAAAGTAGTATTTTTATTATATCGCCGTTTTCTCATACGAACGATATTTTGGCGATAAACAAAAAAAAAAAATATTTGAAATTTTTATTTCATTATCAAGATAAAATAATTTATCAAGCACACCAAGAAATCTTTGAAAGAATATAAATTTGGGCGAAAAACACAAATGTGCTTTCAAGGATAAAATAAAAATTCAGCGAATTTTGCGGATATATTTTTCAGTAACAGTTTCTCCCGAAAGGTGTATCGCCGGCGATACGAATTCGATAATTGCCGCAATAACATTTATCGTATCGGCAATATAACCGGCGAATCGATGTCGTATCGTTTTGTTTGCAGGGTAGAAAAGTGTAGTCGGTCAAGACCGACCATAAAATACCCTACACCAGTGATTATCAAAAAATGGGTCCCAAGTCCAAACATGGACCAATTGAATATATATTTTAAGGACCGAAATGACCCCTAACTTGGGATGTGGAGGGTTAATATGTTTTAAAAAAATAACCGCCATCAAATTTCACTGAAGACATCTTTAAACATTATTTACCTTAGAATTAGATTTAATAATATTTTTTGACTTATTCAAAATGCCTTTAAAAAAATTTTGAAAACTTCAGTGGGCCATTAACAGTACCGTTTTAACCATTAGGGGACACTGGGCACGTTCCCAGGGCCCCCGACCTAACGGGGCGCTGGAATGCCAATTAATTCGCTTACACGAAAAATCTATTTTTTTAAATCTGATGCAGTTTTCGTATTGAAAAAGTTTCAGATTTTGAGATATTTTTCGTATAGAAAAAGTCTCAGATTTTAAGATATTTTTCTGTAGAAAAAGTTTTAGATTATAAAAGATTTTTTCTATGGAAAAAGTATATTTTTTCTTATAGAAGGAGTCTCAGGTTCTGGGACATTTTTCGTAAGAAAAAGTCTCAGATTCTGAGAAATTTTTCTTATAGAAATGGCCTCAGATTCTGGGACATTTTTCGCAAAGAAAAAGTTTCAGATTCTAAGTCATTTTTCGTATAAAAAAGTCGCAGATTTTGAGACATTTTTGGAATAGAAAAAGTCTCAGATTCTGAGCCAATTTTCGTATAGAAAAATCTCAGATTTTGAGACATTTTGGTATAGAAAAATTCGCAGCCTCTGAGACATTTTTCGTATAGAAAAGTCTCAGATTCTGAGCCATTTTTTGCATAGCAAATTTCTCAAATTCTGAGACATTTTTCGTATAAAAAAAAGGCGCAGATTTTGAGACATTTTTAGTATAGAAAAAGTCGCAGATTCTGAGACATTTTTCGTATAGAAAAATCTTTGATTCTGAGACATTTTTCGAATAGAAAATGGAAAAGTAGCAGATTCTGACACATTTTTCGTGCAGAAAAAGTATGAGATATGTCATAAATGAAAAAATCTCTGATTCTGAGACATTTTTCGTATAAAAAAGGTCTTGGATTTTGAGAAATTTTTCGTATAAGAAAAGGTTTAATTAAGTTTCTGACACATTTTTCCTATAGAAAACTTTTTAGATTCTGAGACATTTTTCCCCACAAAAAAAAATTCCCAAATAACTCATAATAATAAAATCATAACAAAAAAATGTTTTTTTCTTGTCATGCGACTTTTTATATTCTAGCGGGCCCCAAATTCTTGTGTGCCCAAGGGCCCCGCCATACCTTAAGACGGCTGTGGCCATAAAAAAATAACTCGAGCTAAGTTTTCTAAACCCTTCGGGGGTTTTGGTTTACTATTGATATACTTTCAATATACCCTACACTACTCTGTGCTACAGGGTATAATGAGTTTGTGCTGATATTTCCACTACCCGAAATATTGGTCCTAGACCCACTTTTAAGTATACCAATTGAATTACAAGGGAAGTATCTCAACTAGAGATAGGCACATGAGCAGATTAGAGCGTGATTCACGTGAATTACACGTGAGTGTGACTGAATTCAAATTTACTCACGTGATTGTGAGTGAGTGTGAGTGGATAAAAAAATTGCGTGAATAAGATTTTTTCGTGAGTGAGTGAGTGTGAACTATTTTCCCTTTCGTTCCAAAAAAAGCAACAAAAAAATAATTTGGCTTAACTTAAGATTTCGTCCCAAAAAAAGCAAAAAAAGTGTAAAATTTCGCTAAACTTAAAATTTTGCTGAAAATTTTGAAAGATTTTAGTTTTTGATTTTTTTTTGTATAAATAAGAGTTTCATAAATAAAATATTTAAAGAAGCCAAATTTTTACAAGGTGATGTCACCGTTGGATATGCATTAAAAAAAACCTTTCTTCTCATATGGACCCATCATAAACTTTCTTAGATAGAAATGGCTCAAAAATAAAGAAACGGTTTTTACCATTTTTTACCCATTTTTTTGAACCCTTAAATCCCCGATATGGCTAATAAGACGATACATCCCAACCTTAGAATTGTCTCTTTTATATATATTTTAAGTTTCATGCAAATCGCTTCATAAGGGTTGAGATACTAGGATGGCTCGTTTTTGGCCTTTTCTCTCTGATCGAATACTAATACCCGCCAAAAGTTTCGGTCCCCTAAGGGTAACTCACATGCAAAATATCACTCCGATCGGTGTTTATCTTCTGTCTCCACTTTGAACCTCAAAATTGGGGTTTTCGCAAAAAAGGACTTAAAAAAAATAAAAAAATTTAAGTTTTTTTATTAAAATAATGAAAAAATAATTTTTGTATAATATTTGATCGTAAATACCTAAATATGAAATTTAAAGATTTTACGGTATCATTAACCCGTTCAAACTTGATACCAAAAAAATGACATGATTTTGGGGGCGTTCTCAAAACACATTTTTTCAAAATTTGAAAATTTTATTAAAAAAAAATTTTTAAATATACCATTTTTCTTTCTGAACTCATTAAGAACACCTTGGAGAAGAAAAATGTGGAATATGGCGGATATCCGTCGAGACACTTTTCGGGAATCGCGGGGTGAAGTTAGCGGATTTCAAGGAAATGTTGGCTTTATCAATAATTTGGATTAATAAAATCTTATAAATTTAATTTTTTTGCAAATTAACGGTTTTTTGGTGTCGTGGCATTCTATCATATAACTTTAAGTCTGTCATGAAATCTTACAGATCTAGGACGTCTTAAACCCACATTGGCTGGGGGTCAAAAATGACCCCCGCGGAAAATTTTAAGTTTAGAGCTTTAATTTTGTGCTATAAACAAGTATAAAACGGCTTTTATGTTTTTTACCCCAACTATTATTTCGTATTATAATATTATCTTTAAAAAATAGTTAACCGTTCTTGGTAGGGGGTCAAAAATGACCCATTCAATAAAAATATATACATTATGTTGATATAAAAAAATTCAAGCACTATGCCAATGTGGGTTAAAGATATCTTAAATATGAGAGATTTAAGGGCTGATTTAAAGTTATCTAAAAGATTGCAACAAATTAATTTTATATAAAAAAATATATACTTTTTATTGAATGGGTCATTTTTGTACCCCTACCAAGATGGGTTAACGATTTTTTTAAAGATAATATATTAATACGAAATAATAGTTGGGGTAAAAAACATAAAAGCCGTTTTATACTTGTTTATAGCACAAAATTTAAGCTCAAAACTTCAAATTTTCCGCGGGGGTCATTTTTGACCCCCAGCCAATGTGGGTTTAAGACGTCCTAGATCTGTAAGATTTCATGACAGACTTAAAGTTATATAATAGAATGCCATGACACCATAAAACCGTTAATTTGGACAAAAATGATATTTATAAGATTTTATTAATCCAAATTATTGATAAAACCAACATTTCCTTGAAATCCGCTAACTTCACCCCGCGATTCCCGAAAAGTGGCTCGACGGATATCCGCCATATTTCACATTTTTCTTCTCCAAGGTGTTCTTAATGAATTCAGAAAGAAAAAATGGTATATTTAAAATTTTTTTTTAATAAAATTTTCAAATTTTGAAAAAAGGTGTTTTGTGAACGCCCCCAAAATCATGCCATTTTTTTTGGTATCAAGTTTGAACGGGTTAATGAACCGTAAAATCTTTAAATTTCATATTTAGGTATTTACGATCAAATATTATACAAAAATAATTTTTTAATTATTTTAATATAAAAACTTATTTTTTTTTTTATTTTTTTTTTTAAATGTCCTTTTTTGCGAAAAAGCCAATTTTGAGGCTCAAAGTGGAGACAGAAGATAAACTCCGATCGGAGTGATATTTTGTATGTGAGTTACCCTTAGGGAACCGACACTTTTGGCGGGTATTAGAATTTGATCAGAGAGAAAAGCCCAAAAACCAGCCACCCTATTGAGATACTTCCCTTGTTATAATCACTTTTTGTCTGTCTGTCTGTTCATGTAAACGGTGTATGCATAATACAGGTCGCAATTTTTAATCAATTGACTTAAAATTTGAAACTTAAGCTTCTCTTGGCCAAAGGCCTAATCCCATTAAAATCTGTCCACGTTAAGACCTAGCCCCCATACAAAGATCCTCGTTAATTTCGGCTCAAATGACTCTAATAACCATATTATAATAGATGTCCTTTTGAAATTTGGCAGATAAAAGTTCGTTGTATTCACAAATCACCATTCCGAATTTTAAAGCAATCGGACCAGTCCCCCCTACAAACCACCTTCCCGATATTTACAAAAATCTCTCGAATTACATGAAAACAGAAAATATTTATTGAAATTTTGTTTGTATGTGTTTAACACGTACTTAAATAACCTAATCAAATCTGATTGTAATCGGACCATTTTTGGTCTTACAAGCTTACACTCCGATTTTCCTGCAATTTTAATATGTTATAGAGAACAAAATCAAAGATTTACCGGGGTTTTTTATCGGCTATCGTGATGGTTAAAGGGGGGAAATGGGAGGATGAAAAACGGATTTTTTTCGATTTTTTGATTTTTTTCGTATTTCTTCCAAAAGAACTATATCAAAATTATATATGGATGGAAAGGTTTTTTAGGGCCTATCCAATGGTGTGTCGGAATTTGCAAAATTATTCTTTTTTAAATTGGTTTTTGTCAAAAATGTGGAAATGTTGAGCTACTTTATATGGGGAATATATACGTACGACCCCAAATTTATATATAATAATCTCTATTAAGTTTAAGCTGGCATGTGTTTTTGCTTTTGGCGAAATTCCTGTTAGTTCGGCTTTAATGCAGATTTTCCCGAAAGGCCATCATTTATCATAAGGTGGTAACTAGGGATCGCAATTTCCCGCACTTTTTCATTTCCCGGGAAAGCGGGAAAAAATTTTGAATTTCCCGGGATTCCCGGGATCCCGCACTTAAAACCATTAATACATTTATTTAGTTTTTAACAATTTTTTTATAATTTTTCTTCTTGCAAAATTATTATGTCTAACAAGGCCAATACATAAAAAACATTTAAAGGCAAAATAAAATAACAATTCAGTGTAATAAAACAAAAACAACAAATTAAATATTTAAAAAATGTTTAAAAAAAAAATTTAAATAACGTCCTGTAAATTAAATAAAATCTTAATACAATTTGCTTTTTTTGGCAAAGACATTTTTGTAAAACAGAAAAATATTTGTTTTTGCATTTTATTGCAGATTTTTACGAAAATGCATATATTTTCTTATTTTGTTATAGATAAGAAAACTGAAAATATTTCACAAATTTAAATATAAATTGAAAGTCATCGAAAAGAAGTTTTAAAGTAGAATAATTTATGATTAAAACAATATTTTGTACAATGCATAGAATTAAGGAACTAATTCTTAAGGGTTTATTAACTTCTTCATAATATTTATGAACTTTTTCATAGTATTTATGAATAATTCTTAATATGTGGAATTCAAAAATATTATAATTTTTTTTGATGAATAAAAATGTTCAAGAAATTTATGAAAGGTTTATACATTTTTAAGAATTTGTTCATAAATACTATGAATATGGCTCATTGGCAATTTGTTTTTTCTGTTTACAAATAAAAAAATACTTTCTTAATTATACAAAAAAAATTTTGACTTAAAAATAAAAAATCTTCAACTTCTGTGTCGATAAAAAGTCATAAAGTTCACTTTTAGTGCATAATTTTAATTTTTAAAAGCATAATATGCATATTTTAATCGCATATTTTCAATTTTGTTGTGCATAAAAACCCGGAACCCCTTTATTTAAAAATTATTCTTCTTCTTGTAATATTAAAAAAAATATTTACCTTAGTACAGCAGTTAACTCGTTACATTTTTTAAAATTCCCGGGAATCCCGCACAAATTTCCCGGGAATGCGGGAAATGAAATATGACAAATTTCCCGGGAATCCCGGGACGGGAAATCCCGGGATGCATTCTCTAGTGGTAACCCTTTTTTAAACCACTGGGACAGCCGATAAAAATAGCAGGTTAAACTCAGTTTTCGGTACTTAATAACCAAGGAGAGGACTTTCATGCAAATGCATGTTTTTTCCCTTTGGTCATAGAACAGCATAAACAAGATATCTTTGCGAATTAAAGAATTTGCTTTAAAATGGCATCGATTCGTTAGTGCATATTTTGCATATTTTGCTTAAAATGCATATTTTTGCATATTTTGCTATTATTACGCTATAAATGCATATTTTTAGGTCATATTTTGTATAAATTTTAGTTTTTTAGCTATTTTTTAGTATTTTTAGTTATTTTTAAGAATTTTTTATGATACATTTTTTTTTGCATTGAAGCAATTGTTTAATTTTTTTAGACAATTTTTTATTTTTTTTAATAACATTTTATACACGCTGTATGTATGTATATATGTATATTAGAGTGTCCCTTATTTTGGAAATGTTGGAAATCTTGAGACGGTACCCGCTCATTTTTTTCCTTTTGACTTAAAAATAACTCAGGAAAAATTTTACGCCCCTAGGACCACGCCTTCCCTACGCGACGGGGCCTTAAAGAGCGGGGCCTAAAAAATCATTTTTCCATACAAACCAAAAAAATTTTTTTTTTATTTTTAATTTTTTTGTTATTAATTATTATATTACTTGGTTTGCTTATTCACGACAAAAAATTTGATTTTGGAGGGATAAGTCTTTCAGCGCTAAAAAATTTTTCGCAAAAAAAAAATTTGGGCGGCCGGGGTCCTACAGTAAAAAATTTTTAAAAAATATTTTTTTTTAGTTTTGACCAGCAACGGTTTTAGTTGCTATGTTGCTTTAAATGATATATATTCCAAAAAAAAAATTATTCATATCTGTGACATCTTTATCTTTTTCGAAAAAAAAAATTTTGAGCCGTAGGAATCCTACGGTAAAAAATTTTTAAAAAATATTTTTTTTTAGTTTTGAAAAGCAATGGTTTTAGTTTTTATGTTGTTTTTAATGATATATATTCCAAAAAAAATATTATTCATATTTGTGACATTTTTATCGTGTATCGAAAAAAATCATCAATGCATTTTTTACCCTTTTTTAGAACACGATTAAGATGTCACAGATACAAAAAATATTTTTTTATGAATATATATCATTTAAAGCAACATAGCAGCTAAAACCGTTGCTGGTCAAAACTAAAAAAAAATATTTTTTAAAAATTTTTTACTGTAGGACCCCGGCGGCTCAAAATTTTTTTTTGCGAAAAATTTTTTAGCGCTGAAAGACTTATCCCACCAAAATCAAATTTTTTGTTGTGAATAAGCAAACCAAGTAATATAATAAATAATAACAAAAAAATTAAAAATCAAAAAAAAAATTTTTTGGTTTGTATGGAAAAATGATTTTTTAGGCCCCGCTCTTTAAGGGCCCGTCGCGTAGGGAAGGCGTGGTCCTAGGGGCGTAAAATTTTTCCTGAGTTATTTTTAAGTCAAAAGGAAAAAAATGAGCGGGTACCGTCTCAAGATTTCCAACATTTCCAAAATAAGGGACACTCTAATGTATATCTAAGTTTAAAATGACATAATGTATTCAAATTTTATGTTTTTTTTTAATAAAAGTAAAAAATCAAGTGGATATTTATGATTTTAAGAGCATATTTTGAGATTTTTAGTGCATATTTCAAGACTTTTTAGTGCATATTTTAGGCGCCTAAAACATAGTTAGGGTTTTCACAGTGACGATTAAATTTGCCTTTTTTAGTTTGGTATTTGGCAAATGTGCCAAACGTCAAAAAAATGCCAATTTGAATGTGGCATATTTTTCTTAAAATGCCCAACTCAAACCTTGTCTAAAAACAAAATGCCATTGTGCAAATAAAAAAAAAACGTAAAAATGACAACAGCTGTGATTGTTTATGCTGAAATTTCGAACGCGGCAACAAAAACATTTATACAAAAAGAAACATACACATTTTTTGTGTTTATTTTAAAATTGTGAATGTAAAAAGATAATTAAAGTTATTTTGTGCAAATTATTAACGAAAAGTGCGTTCACGATATGTAAAGAAAAAATGGTGGCAAATACTTGACGTTTAGTAAAATGGCAAATTTGCCAAATACCCAACTAAAAAAGGCAAATTTAATCGTTATTGTGAAAACCCCAAGTTTTTTAGTGCATGAAGGTCCTGTCCCTGTTAATCTATATATATAAAAGAGTAATGTGACTGACTGACTGACTTATATACTCATTCATCATCGCCCAGCCCAAACCGCTGAAGCTAGAGACTTGAAATTTGGACTGTAGGTCCACCTCCCGGAATATAGATCCACTAAGGCTGGATTTTTGCCAATGTTGATTCTAAGGGGGTAAAAAGGGTAAAAAACTGTACTTTTGGTACTTTTTATATCTCCTGAAATAATGGTCATAGAGACTTGAAATTTGGACTCTATGTTCACCTCCCGGAATAAAGATCCCGTAAGTCTGGATTTTTCCCAATGTTGATTCTAAGGGGACAAAAAGGGTAAAAAACTGTACTTTTGGTACTTTTTATATCTCCTGAAATAATGGTCACAGAGACTTGAAATTTGGAATGTATGTTCAACTCCTGGAATATAGATCCAGTAAGGCCGGATTTTTTTGCCAATGTTGATTCTAAGGGGCTAAAAAGGGTAAAAAACTGCACTTTTGGTACTTTTTATATCTCCTGAAATAATGGTCATAGAAACTTGAAATTTGGACTGTATGTTCACCTCCCGGAATATAGATCCAGTAAGGCTGGATTTTTGCCAATGTTGATTCTAAGGGGGTAAAAAGGGTAAAAAAATTTACCTTTGGTACCTTTTATATTTCCTTCAATAATGGTCCTAGGCACTTGAAATTTTGAATGTAGGATCAGCTCCCGGAATATATATCTACTAAGGTTGGATTTTGCCAATGTTGATTCTAAGGGGTAAAAAGGGTAAAAAACTGTACTTTTGGTACCTTTTATATTTTTTTTAAATAATGGTCCTAGAAACTTAAAATTTGCAATGTAGGTTCACCTCCCTGAAAAAATATTCACCAAGGCTGGGTTTTTGCCAATGTTGACTCTACGGGGGTAAAATGGAAAAAAGTGTACTTTTGGTACTTATTTTAATTTACTGAAATAATGGTACCTTTTATAAAAAGTACCTTTTATAAAAAGTACCTTTTATAAAAAGTAACATTTATAAAAAGTACCATTTATAAATAGTACCTTTTATAAAAAGTACCTTTTACAAAAAGTACCTTTTATAAAAAATACCTTTTATAAAAAGTACCTTTTATAAAAAGTACCTTTTACAAAAAGTACCTTTTATAAAAAGTACCTTTTATAAAAAGTACCTTTTATAAAAAGTACCTTTTATAAAAAGTACCTTTTATAAAAAGTACCTTTTATAAAAAGTACCTTTTATAAAAAGTACCTTTTATAAAAAGTACCTTTTATAAAAAGTACCTTTTATAAAAAGTACCTTTTATAAAAAGTACCTTTTATAAAAAGTACCTTTTATAAAAAGTACCTTTTATAAAAAGTACCATTTATAAAAAGTTCCTTTTATAAAAAGTACCTTTTATAAAAAGTACCTTTTATAAAAAGTACCTTTTATAAAAAGTACCTTTTATAAAAAGTACCTTTTATAAAAAGTACCTTTTATAAAAAGTACCTTTTATAAAAAGTACCTTTTATAAAAAGTACCTTTTATAAAAAGTACCTTTTATAAAAAGTACCTTTTATAAAAAGTACCTTTTATAAAAAGTACCTTTTATAAAAAGTACCTTTTATAAAAAGTACCTTTTATAAAAAGTACCTTTTATAAAAACTACCTTTTATAAAAAGTGCCTTTTTGAAAAGTACCTTTTATAAAAAAAAACCTTTTATAAAAAGTACCTTTTATAAAAAAAACCTTTTATAAAAAGTACCTTTTATAAAAATTGCCTTTATGAAAAGTATCTTTTATAAAAAGTACCTTTTATAAAAAGTAGCTTTTATAAAAAGTACATTTTATAAAAAGTACCTTTTATAAAAAGTACCTTTTATAAAAAGTACCTTTTATAAAAAGTATCTTTTATAAAAAGTACCTTTTATAAAAATTATCTTTTATAAAAAGTACGTTTTGTAAAAAGTACCTTCTATAAAAATTACGTTTTGTTAAAAGTACCGAAAGTACACTTTTTGGTACTTTTTTATTTCCTGAAATAATAACCATAGAAACTTGAAAATGGAAAAGGTTCCAAAAGATATAATGGTTACAGAAACTTAAAATTTGGAATGTAAAATCCTTCGGTGAAAAAGTACTTTTTGGAAATTCCGTTTTCTAACGGGGATTAAAAGTACTTTTAATATTTTCGGAAAAAATGATCCTATATAATTGAAATATGGAGTATAGGATACTTCGGTGAAGAAAAAACATTCTGGAAGAGGTACTTTTTGGAAATTCGGTTTCTAATGGGGGTAATAAAGTGTACTTTTGGTACTTTTTTTGATCCTATAATAATGACCTTAGAAGAAGGAGATGGAATTGGAAATGAAGTGGAGTATAACGAGGAACAAAATGGAATAGAGCAGGGAACAATATGGAATGATATTTCTTACTAAAATTTTTCGTGTTTAGCTTTTTCTCCATATTTTCTCCCTCTATATATTTTTTCACTCAAACTGAATTTTTTTATTCCAATTTCCAAAATCCCGACATAAGGGCTCGAAAATTGTCAATATATTTTTTCCCCGGAACGAACATGATAACATACCAGCGAAGTTATTCAAATTTTATTGTTTAAATTATTCATTGAAATATTTTTTTATGGAAGACTTAATCGTCCACAAGTAAATAAAACAAATACTACGTAGGGGAATTTTTTGGAAATCGATAGAGTAATCCTGATCCATCTATTATCCAGTATTCAAAACAACCGGTAACGAAGTACCGGGATGG
The DNA here is from genome assembly GCA_963921195.1 of Pegoplata infirma. Taxonomy (NCBI): domain Eukaryota; kingdom Metazoa; phylum Arthropoda; class Insecta; order Diptera; family Anthomyiidae; genus Pegoplata; species Pegoplata infirma. Next base: position 12,251,535 of record OY992538.1, on the reverse strand, counting down.
TAAGCTAGTAACATATATAAATTACAGAGCAATCGGAGTGTAAGCTATGGGATAGCTTCCTTGTTAGACCCCTATGAAAAATTTGCCCGATATTCAGCTAAAGCGGTTTATTGGAAACAAATAGAAGCCCATTTCACTCAAATTTGGTTTGTGAGTGTTTTTTACACTTATTAAAGATATGACAAAAGATAGATCCAATCGGTCCATGTTTGAACTTGGGACCTATTTTCCGGGAAACACTGGTGTAGGGTAGTTTATGGTCTTGACCGACTGTAATTTTCTTACTTTTTTTTTTGGTCCCATTCAAGATACAAAATCGTGTTGCACAGTGTAATAAATAATTTTGTAACTATATTTTGCAGTATTTTCTTGTCGTATATCTATCTATCTATTCTATAAAGGCACATAAATTTATTAAGTGTACATTTAATAGTGTTTTTATATGTATTTCTACTAAATATGGAAAAAATGTAAATTTTTTTTTTTTCATTCTATTAATTATGTGATCTGAATATTTGTTTTCATTAATCTACAAACAAGATTATTAATCTTTATAAATTTGTTTATGCTTAATTTTTGTTTTTATTTTTTTAAATAATTTATTTCTAGATAAAATCAAACGCATCGATCATGGCATGATTTTACCCTTGATGTGGATTGAAATCACTTCTGGAGATTTCACAGACGAAGTTATCGATACACTTTATGCCAGTACATTTGGTCTTAATCTCATACAATATACACTCAAATACGGTACGCTGTTAATGTGTTTGGTAACATTTGGCTTAATAGTAGCCGGTTTTTATTATTTGGCCCGCAAACGTGAAGAATATCTGAGGCAAGATGAAAAATTTTTAAATGCTGAATTACGTGCCTTACATAGTATAAATTTGTCAGCGGTTAGTTTGACACAAATGCAATCATGATTTTGTTAAAAAAATCATCTTCCAGCAAAATAGACAAACAACTAAACTCTAAATAGAATTTAAGATTGAAAAATAATAGGAATTTCGTATTTTAAGTGTGTATAAATTATTTACTTACAAAATGTATCTAAATGCATATCCATATTTTTTAGTGAGATTTAAGTAGAATGAAAAAATCTGCATTGTCATGCTGCTGATTTAATTACTATAATTACATATTTTTATTGTAATGACAAAATTTTTGTTATTTTTTTAACATACTCGTATACATTTTTTTTACTATTTTTTATTTAATATTAAGAAAAAAAAAATAAAGGCCATTTTTTATACATAAATTTTAAAAAAATTTAAAAAAATATATATATTTTTTCGAGTTCTTTATTTGCATTTTTAATACGAATTTATACAAATTAATTCAAAGAAAAATGTGATACAGTAGTTTGTTTTGATAGTTAAATCAAATATTTTGTCAGTTGGGGTTAGAAAACTAGCACTTGTTGAATTTGCTTCAGTTTTAAGATCGTGACCATTACACTCAAAAAAAGCCCTTGCTAAATTTTGGGACACAACTTCCTCAAAAATAGTTTAGAATTTTTTCCACAATTTAGTAAAATTTGAATGAAAATTTGAACATTTTTTAACCTGTTAAAAAAAAAAAATCTTTTTATTCATAGTTTTCCTTTAATGGAATTCCCTAATACATGGTAGAAATTCTTACCGCCAAAGAATTTAAAAATATGGGGGTTTTTGTGTCAACTGACACAACTTTTGAAACCGATGTCTTCCGATAGGGATGAAATTTGCTCCAAGGTTAGTCCTATTGGATAGTAGTTCAGAAACAATTTTTAAACGAGATCGGTCAAGGACTCTCTGAGTTAGAGGGGGTCGAAATTTGACATTTTGGCCAAAGAGGTGTTTATTCTCATCCATGTAACTTCTTACCTATTGTTTTTAGTAAATGTGTTCCAAAGAGTTTAGTTAGCTATTTCTTCAGTCTTTCGAAAATAAATTATAAAAAAAATAAAAAAAAAATTTCATTTTTTTTTAAATCCAAAACTTTTTTGACTTTTTCCTCAAATTGGGCCCTTTTTTTACTCAAAAGAAAGCTTAGGTCTTTGCCTTTAAGAGCTATGGGGTCGCTTAGTGGGATGCGAGTGGGATATCTATGAAATTTTTTTTTTTTAACTTTGGAACACAAAAAACGGTTCTTCAATTTGCACTATTAGGCATGGGATAGCTCACCAGTTTTCGATTTCGATCCGGGATACCCTCTAATTTTTATATGTTCGAAAAAGAAAGCATGAGCCACAAAATAAAGGAGGTGGGGTGGCGCCATATGGCCCCTCATCGGGGTCAAAGTTTGGCCTAAGTAAAAATCCTCAAAAAGCCCCACAACTGCCATAGAATTGCCCCTGGAGGGGTGCAATGTGAGACCGACCTACATTAATTTTCTGCCCCCAACATTTTTCTTGAACATACCTAACCTCTATTTCCACCTCCTAAGGGGCTCCCCTTAGGATCGACCCCCAATATTTTTCCAACTTCAAAATTTTTTCATAATATACCTACCCTTTATTTTCCACTCTTAAGGGGAACCCCATACATTTTTTTTTATTATTTTTATTAGGTTTTAAAAATACATGTTTTTATAATGTATAAGAGCCCCCTTAGGGAGAGGAGATAGGGTGTTAATATGTTCAGACAAAATGTTGGTAACTAAAAAATAATGGGGGTTGGTCGTAATTTTTACCTCTCTATGAGGCACGGTAGGGGAGCTGGTTTAATGAAACAAATTAAAAAATAAATAAAAAAATGTATGGGAACCACCCTAAGGTTTAAAGATACATTGTAGGTATGTTTGCAAAAAATGTTGGAATTAATAAAATAATGGAGGTCGGTTATACATTTGACACCACTAATGGCACTTTAGCGTAAGTTAGAACGGTAGGAACACATTTTTTAAAAATGGTTTGTATAGGAGCCCTCTTAGAAAGTGGAAAAAGGGGTTAGGTATGTTCAAGAAAAATGTTGGGGGCAGAAAATTATTGGAGGTTGGTCTCACATTGCACCCATCCAGGGGCAATTCTAGGGCAGTTGTGGGGCACTTTGAGGATTTTTTCCTCTTTACGCCTAACTTTGACCCCGATGAGGGGCCATATGGCCCGACCCCACCGCCCTTATTTTTTGGCTCATGCTTGTTTTTTCGAAGCTATAAAAATTAGAGGGTGTCGCGGATCGAAATCGCTATTCCACGCGTAATAGTGCAAAATGTGTTCCAAAGTTAAAAAAACAATTTCTTAGATATCCCACTCGCATCCCACTAAGCGACCCCATAGCTCTTAAAGGAAAAGACCTAAGCTTTCTTTTGAGTAAAAAAAAGGCCCAATTTGAGGAAAGAGTCAAAAAAGTTTTGGATTAAAAAAAAAAAAATCAAAAATTTTTTTTTTTTTATTTTTTTTATAATTTTTTTTGAAAGACTGAAGAAATATCTATCTAAACACTTTGGGACACATTTTTGCTAAAAACAATTGGTAAGAAGTTACATGGATGAGAATAAACACCTCTTTGGTCAAAATGTCAAATTTCGACAACCTCTAACTCAGAGAGTCCTTGACCGATCTCGTTAAAAAATTGTGTCTGAACTACCATCTAATAGGACTAACCTTGGTGCAAATTTCATACCGGAATATATCGGAAGACATCGGTTTCAAAAGTTGTGTCTGTTGGCACGAAAACCCCCATATATGAAAACAAGCAAGAGTTTTAAATTCTGTGGCGTTTTTTTGGAGGGGGTGGGTAGGGGTCATTGGAGTCATCTCCCACGCGATTTATGTTTACAAATTCCTTTATTATGCATTTTGCACTTAAGTTATACAATTTAATCATTATATAAATTTTTTTTTCTATATCCCCACCCACAAAGGGGCCGGCCGAAAAAACACATTTTCTCATCCTCAGGATCAAAGTACAGGACTTAGAACTTCTTCCGACTGTAAAATGTTTAATTTGCTTAACAAAAGTATAATAAAACATTTAAAAATTGTTTTTTTTTTAAAAGGTTGGTTTAGTTTCCCAAGGGGAACTTTTTCCTACTCGAAAGCCTATCGCTTGTTACAATTATGAAATTTATGAGGTATCATTCCAGGAAGTAAGTCCAGTGCATTTAATTATAAAAATAAAGTACACTTGGTGCTATTTTGTTTACCGCCACTGTATGAGCACATTTTAGGGGAATAACTTTCAAATATCAACTATTATTCCTTGACAACTGAATTTTAAATTTGCATGAAAAACGCATATGCGTATGAATAATATTAATTTCGTACACAGAAATATGTATTACTCATACGTTCTATGTAAAGGGTTTTTCAACAGGGACGCTACAAAAGTAGAAAGACAGGGACACCAAACGACGCCATATTTCTTGCCGCTCTTTTGACATTTCTCTTCATTAAGGTTTGCCATTTCATGATGGAAAGATATACGAGCCAACAACGAGTCGAAATTATTAAAATTTACTATCGAAATTGGCTGAGTAACAACTTGAAAATGATTAGGATTTTCATCGAAAAATCATCTTCAGCGATGAGGCTCATTTCTGGCTGAATGGATTCGTCAATAAACAAAATATGCTTTATTGGTCAGACAGCAATCCACACCTACTCCATGAGTCATCATTACATCCCGAAAAAATTACGGTTTGTTGCGGTTTAAGGGCCGGCGGCGTCATTGGGCCGTACTTCTTCCGTGATGACCAAGACCGGCACGTTACTGTGAATGGGAATCGCTACCGTTCAATGATAACCGAATATTTTTGGCCCCAATTGGACGATATGGACTTGAGGACATGTGGTTCCTACAGGACTGCTCCACAAGTCACACAGCGAATGTCACAATCAATTTATTGGAAACCAAGTTTGGAGAACGTGTTATCTCACGAAATGGTCCAGTCGATTGGCCGCCTCGGTCGTGCGATTTGACGCCGTTGGTCTATTTCCTGTGGGGCTACGTCAAGTCTATGGTCTATGCCAACAAGCCAGCGACGATTGATGAACTTCGTACGAGTATCGAACGTGAAATTGCAGCAGTATCGGCCGATTTATGCTTGAAAACCGTCGAAAATTGGGTTCAGCGTCTGGACTTCTGCAAGCGTGCCCGTGGTGGCCATGCAAAAGAGATCGATTTCCTTACATAATGGCATCGAACGCACTTTCACTGGAATAAAGAATTTTATTGATATCCAAAACCTATTGTTTTATTTAAAAAAACTTTTGTAGCGCTCTTATTGAAAAACCCTTTACTTATAACAGATTTATTGGGAAATGTTCTGAAATCACTAAATTAATCCAAAAAAAATATATATTTTCTTTAATATTTTGAGGATGTTTATTCTGGCTCGAGGTCATTATTTGCTTTACTAATTAAAACCATGATATTCTCATAGCATAATTTTCAAGAAAATTATTTTTTGTTTTAAATTTATTTATGTTGGTCATTTTTGCAAGACTTAATCGACACGTGTTTCGGAATTTGTCAAGATTCCATTGTCAAGATTATTTAGCAAAAATAGAAACGATTTACTACAAAGTAGCAAACGAGTCTAATGACAAATCGTTTGTGCACAAACTAGCATATTAATACATATTCGCCTCTATTCGCAATGAGAATTAGAAAGACGAAGAAATTGTACCATACTAATAAGGCAACGATTGTCAATAACCAACAAAAGTAAAGAAAATAATGACCTCGAGCCAGAATAAACATCCTCAAAATATAATATTTTAAAGGTCGAATAAAACAATTTTTATTTTTTAATAAAAATTAATCAGAATTTGAGTATTTTCTTTAATTTTAACTGTTTTAATACATTTGTGTACAAATGAGGATAATAAGGAATAATCTAATTAAGGTGCAAATCCTCGATCTCTCCAAGTTGTATTGAAAAATCCGTTTTCTACAAGAAAAGTTCATGGCATGATGGATTTGCTATATTTTTAGAACTAAAATGTTTCGATAGTTTTTTATCCCTAAAAATCTTTTTTCCTATTGGAAACAGATCCTAGAATATTGGGGATTTTTTTTAAGAAACGTGTGCTCATAATCTGAAAGGTTTAGCAAGTGGAAGGTATTTGGAAAAACTCTGTACCGTTTTTAACGATTAGGGCACATGAATTTAACGAATTTTTCGTATACAACTTACAAGGGAAGTATCCCTAGTGTCACCCGCGGATCTTTATGGAATTGGTTTTATTTTGTAGATCAGAAAAAATAAAGGGACACGTATTTTTTTATAGCGGCCCAAATTCAGATTTAGGGGGTAAAAAGGAGGGGGGAAGACAAGTCCATTTTTCAGTTTTTTTTCGTTTATCTCCTATATTATGTAAAGAAACCCAGTCATGTTACATACCAAATGAAAGGTCTTTGGAAAACCTATCTACGTGTGCTAAGAACGTGTCCAAACATGCACAACTTTTCGTCATATTGAGTAAAATACCAAAATTTTTGGACACTTTTGTTAATAAGTCGAAAAATATTAACTTCTGTGGCCCGATGTTAGCACCACGAGATAGGTATTTTAAATACCTTTAATCTGATACCACACATGCCTATATTAATTTTGTTTAGGTAGGCGTAAAACGTAAAAAACTGAAAAAGGTCAATTTCCCCCCATACAAATCGACCCCCCCTAAAAATGAGTTTGGGCCGCTAAAAAAAAATACGTGTCAAATTAATTTTCGTTCTTAACAACATATCCAAATTTCATGAAGATCGGAGGGTGACACCAGGGAGACTTCCCTTGTTAGACTTTTTCTATAGGAGAAATTCATATTCATAGAAATTTTTCTTACATAAAAAGTTTCAGATTGCGAAATATTTTTAGTAAAGAAAAAGTTTTCGAATCTGAGATTTTAAAAGTCTAAATTTCATAGAAGTTTTTCCAAAATAAAAAGTTCAATTTTGATACACTTATCTTATGCAAAGTCTCAGATTCTCAGATATTTTTCGTGTAGAAAAAATTTCAGATTCGGAGACATTTCTCGTATAGAAAAAGTCTTTGATTTTAAAACATTTTAAGTAAAGAAAAAATCTCAGATTTGTAGAAATTTTAACTACAGAAAAAGTCTAAGATTTTCATATAGAAAAAGTCTCAGATTCGTAGACATTTTTCCTATAGAAAAGGTTTCAGATTCTGAAACATTTTTTATGTAGAAAAATCCTCAGATTCTGAGACATTTTTCGTATAGAAAAAGTCTCAGAGTCTAAGACATTTTTCGTAAAGAAAAAGTCTCAGAGTCTAAGACATTTTTCGTAAAGAAAAAGTCTCAGATTCGGAGACATTTTTCGTATAGCAAAAGTTTTTGATTCTGAGACATTTTTCGTATAGAAAAAGTCTCAATTCTGAGACAGTTTTCGTATAGAAAAGGTTTCAGATTCCGAGACATTTTTTCGTGTAGAAAAAGTCTCAGATTCTAAGACATTTTTCGTATAGAAAAAGTTTCAGATTCTGAGACATTTTTCGTATAGAAATAGTCATAGATTCTGAGACATTTAAACCCAATTTTTCTACGCGAATAGCACGGTTTTAATTAGTAAAGAAAAATTACCTCGAGCTAGAATATCTGTACTAAAAATATTTGTTTGGCTTGTTTTTCTTAAAACAGGTAATAACATGAATTTGATTTGTACAAAAAGAATATTTTTATTCTTTGCTGTTCAGCGTGGCCCCAAATTCTTGTGTGCCCAGGGGCCCGCCATACCTAAAAGCGGCCCTGGAAAGACTATCAAACTTTGCAAAGAACTTGTTAATTAAAAGTGAAAAATCATTTTTAATTTGTCAACGAGGGTGAGGTGCCCCCCGAAATCTATCAATTCACAATTAAAAAGTACCCCAGGCAGAAAAATACAATCATCAAAACGTTTTAAAAGTACTCTAGATGGTGGTACAAGCGTTTCCAGAACGTCATGGTTTTTGTTTTTAGAGTGCTCTTGAAACGTCTGAATGATAACGTCGTTAAACGCTCATATGATTGTTTTTCAAAGCGCTCTAACAGCATTCGGAGGACTAAAAATAATGTGGTTTTAAGGCGCTTTATTCTGATTTTATTTCAATTTGTAATTTTTTTAATTTAAATTTTTAGTATTTTTTCTCACAATAGACTAAAAAATAATTTAGTTAATACAAGCCTTCTAAATGTTTTCCCCTGTTTTCATTTTTTAACAGAGAGGACGTGCTCCTCATTCTCCTAAATGGAATGGCACAATTATTATGTTCTCTATTAAATGGGTGGAAGATTTAAAACATTTTTTAATTCGCGAAAAAAAGTGCTGCAAAAGCACTTTTGAGTTGGTAAAACAAAGCGTCTTCAGAGCGTTTGGAAAATAGTACTTTCAAAGTGCTTTATTTTTTGTACCATCATTAATTTCTCCTTGGGACATTTCAAATATCGATTGACTGATTTAAAAATTTGCAAATAAATGTGATGTACATATCACAAGACATTCATTTGACTGTAGTTTTTTTGTATGGCAAAAGAGGTTTACTTCCGATTTTAAACGTCAAGGCAAATTTTTATTCTCCTAGGCCTAAAACTTATGTGGTACAAATTTAAGGTCAATCGGATTAAATTAACCCGTGGTGCCAGGCGATCAAAGTTTTGGACTTTTGAAAATTAAAAACAAAAAATTAAATATGTCTTGCGACACATCAATAATTTTTTTTTGCGCTGAACGAATATATAAAAAAATTGGTCGAACGGTCGAATTTCATACCTCTGACCCTTTCATAGAGCTTGATACAGTCTTTTATTTAAACTTAAATTTAAAATCTGATCATTTTAACCCGAGGCGCCCTTTAATAAAAGTTTTGTATGTATTTTTGGACAATTTCCACAAAAATTTTGGATTTTTTTAAAAGCAAAACTTTGATCGAAGGGCGCCACGGGTTAAAATGATCGGATTTGGCCCAAATTTGGTATTTAAAGGGTTAAGGAAAATAAATTTTGAGATTTTTTTAAAAAAATTTCTAGTAGGAAAAACCGTAATTTTTGGCAAATTTCAAATAGCGATAACTCGAAAACCATTCGTCCGATTTTAAAATTATTTTGTAGTATGATGTGTCACAAGACATAGTTTTTTTTAATTTTTAAAAATCCAAAATTTAAAAAAAAAATTTTTTAGGTCACCTAGAATAAAAATTTGCACGGACACTTGGGAAAATCAAAAGGAAGAAAAATTCCACTCTAATATACATATTAGGGGTATTCAGAGTCTTGCTGCCAGCCCTGGCAATGTAGCAAAAGAGTACCTCTTTCAAAAAATACATCGTCGAACTATATTCAATAAATGCCTACTCGAAAAAGCTTACTGTACAGGAGAGCTAAAAAACTAGTTATTTCGCATATTATTGCAAAAATAAACAATGTACCTTCCACAAGATGGTTTAAATATTCTAAACAATTTTTACCTATGCAAAAATTTTCATATTTTGCACTTGTTTGCGTATTTTTCAGAGATGGCATTTATTACTATATCAAAAAACAAATATTTTTTTAGAGTTGGCATATTTTGTCGGAAAATAAAAATACATTTTTTTTGGAAAAATTTAAAAAAAATTTTTTTTTTGGTTTTTGTTATCCTTAGTACGGTAATTGCAAAAACTGAACAAAAAATTAAAAATCTTTGCATATTTTTAAAAGTTACTAGCTCCGAAAGCCTTTTAATCTCAGGGTGGTCAACTTTGGCACTCTGTAACTCACGCTGTATTGCAATAGGGTCACTCCAAACTAGCTATTTTGAAAGCTTATATCATTGACTTTATTTGCCCCATTCATAATGTTTCAATCTGATAAATAGTTTGAAAGTTACATAAATATAAGCATTTTTTTTTTTTTTGCAAACACTATTTACCGATATTTTCAAAATGGCAATATCTCGAGAACCAGTCATTAGATATCAAAATCTTTACAAGATTCGTGTTTAGCATGGCAAATGCAATAAGATATGTGGTCCAATTATTTTTAAAAAAATTTTTGAAAAATTTTTGGAAATTTACAATGGGAGTTGGCATTTATTTCCACCAAAAAAATATGTACTTTGAGTTAGCAGAATAACAAAAATGGATGTAAAACGACAACAAATTATTTTTTTGCTCTGAAATTTTTATGGCAGATAGGTATTACATAGGGGAGCTATTTGCCATCGGAAACTCATTGCCGTCAAATTTGAGTTGGCATATTTTGAATATAGGTTCACGACATGTATTTTGAAAGGTAATTTTAAAAAGTGCTGTTTTACCCCTAGTGCCAGGGCTGGCAAGTAAGGCTCTGACTATTTTTTTTTTTTTTTTAATTTTCACAAATCTAAAGTCTTGCCCAAGCGTCGCTGGTTAAGAGCCGAGTTACAATGGGCACCACATTCAAACAACAAATGTTTTCCCCTTACTACAATTATCACATAAAAATTAATATGTAAACACTTTTCGTTAATGGAAGGTACCCCTTAAAGAGTCCTGGTCAAACTCTATTGTTTAATTTTTTATAAATTAATGTAGGATACTTAATATTCAGCACAACCGATCATAAATCGTTCACTTGTTGGATTTAATATATTTAAATGTTATTAGATTTTCAAGACATAATGTTAATCTCGTATTTTATCCTTTGGAAAAATCGTATATGAACTTTTAAATTTCCACCCTTTCTTTTAAATAAAAACACATTTTATAAAATTTTCTTTTAATATTTTTGTAACAGCCAATGAATTTTTATTTTCATTTTAACAAATAAAAAACTATAAACTAAAATGTGCATCCTTTTGGTTATTTTTTTTTTTTTAAACTTCTTCTCAATGGTTTAATGCATAAAACTACAACAAAAAAATATTTTTTTTTTAATATATACAAAAATTTTAACAAATTTCTTTAAAGCCTTTTTTAAGTTTTATACAATATTTACAAAACTTGTTAGTAAAGTGAGTATTTGGACATTTCCTTTTTGTTTTAAAATAAATCACATTTAGATTTTAATGCCCTCTTTTTTAGCTTCTGCCTCGTATTTCTTAGCATAAATACCCTGAGGATCATATTTGGCTTGCAAAACCTTCCATTCGTCTTTCTTCTCTTCGATCATGTAATTCAGAACTTTTTTGGCGGTTTCCCTTTGCTTTTCACTGCATTTGGAGCATTCGGTTTGTAAGGCATCGGGTAAAGTTTTCTTCAATTCACGACCATCAGGAGTACATTTGCCTTCATCGATTAAACATTTGTAATAGTTATTGAATAAACGGTCCGATTTCAAAATTTCATCCACATCGACATTATCGAATTTGGTAGTATATTTTTCTTCAGCCGATACTAGAACGGCCATGAAGGCGACAACAACAACGGCGAAAAGTAGTTTCATTTTTAAAAATCTACAAAAAAAACCCCAAAAAACAACAACGGCACAAAATTAATATAAAATCAATATTTAATATTGCAAAATCGTTTTTAAAATCAATATTTAAACATAAATTAGTTAAAAACGCGTTTTCAATTAAGCGAAAAATAGTTTAATAATTTAATATTCTTTTTTTAACTGCATTAAATATTTTTTCGATTTTTTTTTTTTTAATAATTTTTTATTTAAATTTTTTTTTTTCAATATTTATTTTTTAATGTTTTTTATTAGCACTTTATTTGGAAAAACACATTTATTCCTTATTTTTTTTTTTGAAAACTTACAATTTAAAAATTAAGACAAGATATGATAAATTGAAAGCTGTAGACAAACGACTAACTTCTGTACTGATTCTACTATACCTTTTATATTATTGAGCAAGCTTAGCTAACTTGGCTAACTTCAAGCTCTGAGATTTTTGAGCAATTTACGCTTGTACTCTGAACGTAGTATTGAAAATATTAACAACAAAAAAACGTTTACTAAGTTTGTGTGTGAGTTTGTATCGAACATGAGTGATCTCTACGACCCATTGATATAAAACTATATGTACCACAAGCATGGTGTGTTAAGTACTTTGGTACTTTTTTTACTATAAAAAGTACTTTTTTGAGAGTTCAAAAATTTTTTTTTTTAATTTGTTCCTTTTAATAAAAATAATATTTTGGCTGTGACTTTTTCGAGGTAAGCATTAAAATTAAGAGTGAAAAATGAGACCTTTTTTTCGACCCGGTCTAATGTACGCTAGGGTGGCTCGGTCGCCTAAGGGTAACGCACATGCAAAATATCACTCCGATCGGAGTTAATCTTCTCTCTCTTTACTTTGAGCTTAAAAATTGGGATTTTTGCAAAAAAGGACTTTAAAAAAAAAAATTAACTATTTTTTTTTTTATTTAAATTCATTAAAAATTATTTTTGTATAATATTTGATCGTAAATACTTAAATATGAAATTTAAAGATTTTACGGTATCATTAACCCGTTAAAACTTGATACCAAAAAATTGTATGATTTTGTGGGGATTCTTAAAGCACCTTTTTTCAAAATTTGTAAATTTTATTTAAAAAAAAATTAAAATACATATTTTGTTTTTCTGAATTTATTAGGAACACCTTGGAAAAGAAAAATGTAAAAAATGGCGGATGTCCGTTTGGCCACTTTTCGGGAATTGCGGGGGGAAGTTTGCGGATTTCAAGAAAATGTTGGTCAATAATTTGGCTTATCAAAATCTTATAAAATACATTTTTGTTCAAATTTACGGATTGTTGATGTCGTGGTGTTCTATTAAATAACTGTAACTTTGTCATGAAATCTTACCGATCTAGGACGTATTTAACCCATATTGGTTGGAGGTCAAAAATTTGAAGTTTAGATCTTAAATTGTAAATTGTGTTATAGACAGGTTCAAAATGGCTTCTGTGTTTTTTACCCCAACTAGTATTTTGTAGTAATATATTATCTTTAAAAAAAATCATTAACCCTTCTCGGTTGGGGGTCACAAATGACCCATTCAGTAAAAAATATATATTTTTTATGGGAAATTAATTTGTTACAATCTATTACATAACTTTAAATCACCCTAACTTTAAAACCCTAAAATCTTACCAATTTAAGATATCTTTAACCCATATTGGCGCAGTGATAAAAATGGCACAGAAAAAAAATTAGGCATAGTTCTTGAATTTTTTTATATCAACAAAATATATATTTTTACTGAATGGGTCATTTTTGACCCCCTACCAAGAAGGGTTTAGATTTTTTTAAAGATAATGTATTACTACGAAATTATAGTAGGGGGAAAAAAACAGCAGCAATTTTATAATTGTTTATAGCACAAAATTTAAGCTCTAAACATCGAATTTCTGCGGGAGTCATTTTGGAGCCCCAGCCAATGTGGGTTAAAGACGTCCTAGATCGGTAAGATTTCATGACAGACTTACAATTATCTAACAGAATGCCAAGACACCAAAAAACCGTTAATTTGCCCAAAAATCTAATTTATAAGATTTCATTAAACCAAATTATTGATAAAACCAAAAATTCTTTGAAATCCGCTAACTTACCCCCGCAATTCCCGAAAAGTGGCCCAACGGATATCCGCCATATTTAACATTTTTTATTCTCCAAGGTGTTCTTAAAGAATTCAGAAAAAAAATTATATATTTAAAATTTTTTTTTAACAAAATTTCAAATTTTGTAAAAAGGTGTTTTGAGAATCCCCCCAAAATCAAGCAATTTTTATACCCTCCACTTATTGTTAGTGATAGAGGGTATATATAAGTTTGTCATTCCGTTTGTAACTCATAGAAATATTGGTCTGGGACCCCATAAAGTATATATGAGGCATTCCACACCAAATGTCCCGCTACAGAAAAACATGTGTCCCATAAATTTCTAAATAGGTTGTTTGGATAGCCCTATATGGAACTAAGAAAATTGCGTTTTTGGTTTTTCAAATTTTCAAAAACTGGGCTTAGGCGTGGTCAAATATTGGAAAAATGGTCAAATTTGTTGCGAGTTGCCTTGATTAAATATTTATCACATTAAAACGGAATGCACCACAATCTCAAAAATTTACATTCTTATATAGTTTTGTATGGGATATCGATTAAAACTTTTTTTTGGAAAATTTTCAGAACCCGTTCTGAAATTTTTCATTTTTTAAAAAAGTCAATTTATCAAAAATCCGGCCAATTTTTTTTTTATTTTTTTAAGAAGTTTAGATGTTTGTCCATCCACACAAAAAAAAATTCAGAAACACGTTATTCGTTTTTTTCGAGAAAATCGCATTTGAATTTTAAATTATATAACAATTTTGTAATTTGCTTGTATTTTCTTGTTTTAACGTTGCGAATGAGTAATACTAATTGCATAAATATTTCTCATACGCTCTGGTGAACCAAGAAAAATACAAGCAAATAACAAAATTGTGATGAAATTTAAAATTCAAATGCGATTTTCTCGAAAAAAAGGAAGAACATGTTTCTGAATTTTTTTGTGTGGATGGACAAACATCTAAACTTAAAAAAAAAAGTGGCTGAATTTCAGAACGGGTTCTGAAAATTTTCCAACAAAAACAATTTTAGTCGATAGCCCATACAAAACTATATAAGAATGTAAATTTTTGAGATTGTGGTGCATTCCGTTTTAATGTGATAAATATTTAATCAAGACAACTTTCCACAAATTTGACCATTTTTCCAATATTTGACCACGCCTCCTAAGCCCAGTTTTTGAAAAATTTAAAAACCAAAAACGCAATTTTCTAAGTTCCATATAGGGCTATCCATACAACCTATTCAGAAGTTTACGGTACACATGTTTTATTTCGCTGGACATTTGGTGTGGAATGCCTCATATATTCATGATCCCTGATCGATTTTAAGACATTCTAGCGATGTCCGTCTGTCTGTCTGTGGAAATGGTGATCACGGAAAAAATATTATACGGAGATGACTGAAGCTTAACATTTTTATTTGAAGTTCTCCCGAGAAGTTTGGTATTGCATTTGAGCGATATCGGTTCAGCGGTTCAAAAGTTATGAACGAAAATGTAAGGACCTCAAAAATTTTAGTACACTCAACATAACCTAAAAATAAAAAATGCTTTTATTCGGCCAATGGTTGACATATGTGAACATAATTGAACACCAAATGGAATTTAAACAAGTACGGACATATTTTTTGCCAAAAAAAGAAAAAAATCGCGGATTTTTTTACCAACATTTTTTCGCGGAAATTTTTTTTTAAAGTAATTTCCTTTTAAATAAAGTTTTTTGCAATAATCTTTTTGAAATTGTGGAGGGTATCACTACATTCGGCAAGGCCGAATTTAACTTTTTTAGTTGTTTTGGTATCATGTTTGAACGGGTTAATGATCCCGTAAAATCTTTAAATTTCATATTTAAGTATTTACAATCAAATATCATACAAAAATAATTTTTAATGAATTTTAATAAAAAAAAACTTAATTATTTTTTTTTAAGTCCTTTTTTGCAAAAATCCCAATTTTGAGGCTCAAAGTGGAGACAAAATATAAACTCCGATCGGAGTGATATTTTGCATGTGAGTTACCCTAAAGGCACCGACACTTTTGGTGGGTATTAGAATTTGATCAGAGAGAAAAGCCCAAAAACGAGTCACCCTAGTTTGCACCTATATTGAAGTGCCTAAAATTTAAAAAAGTACTTTTTTCATTAAAATTTAGTACCACTTAAAAATGGCAAATTATCATCACTGACAATGAGACACACTTTAGTTACTTACGTAGGTAACAAGTCCGTCTTGTTTTATTTTTTTAACTTTAATTTAACATAAACACCACTTGGATGCATTAATTTTTCCGTAATACCTTTATACTCTCAATTAATAATAACATTAAAAAAAATAAAAAAAACTACACACTCTATAGCGTCATACATTTAAACGCACATTGTATTGGAATATTTTTTTTTAATAAAAAAATAAAAAAAGATTTAAAAAATAACCATAAAATAATGTACATATAGTTGTAAATAATTATTTATCAAAAAAAAAAAAATTAAAAAAAAAAAACAAATATTATTTCAATACATTTGGGGTGAAGGATTGATTGAATCATATGTAAACAAAATACATTTTGAAATTATGCCAACAATTATAAATTTTTGGTAAAAAAAAAACTTGTTGTAAACAATACACTATGGAACGGTAACTTATAAAAAATCAGTCTATTATTAATCACAGACTTAATCCCAAATTTTGAGACCTGTCATAAGTGTCACATCTGTATTAGTCTGTGATATGCCCTTAAACAGTACAGGAAATAATTTTTCCTTCTACCAATTTAAATTTTTAAATTTCAGACTCTTCTCTGTTTAATATTCATATTCTTATTTAGCAATAATAATTTTTGAAAGTTACTAATTCATTAACATTGAATGTTAAAAGTTTTTTTTTTTTTTTTTCATGAAAGAAAATATTTGTGCATAAATACAATTAAATATTTATGATTGAATTAAACAATTGTTTAATTAAAAATTATTCATGTGCATGTCATTAAAGTCCACTTAGTGATTCTAAAAAGGGATTCAATATTTTTTTTTTTTTTTTTCTTAGAAAATAAAAATTGATTTTCTTAATAAAAATATAATTAAACACGATGTAAATCATTAGTGTTTATAATTTATTATTATTATTTTTTTTTAATAACCTTAACTAATTTAAAACACATTTCTCAGTGTCAGCTGATTGAAGTTTTTCTAACTTTCTGAACTTTAAACATGAAATTACTAAAATATTTTAAATACGTATTCAATGGAGAGTTAAATACAAATGAGTCTGTAAATATGAAAATATGTAGATAGATGTAAGTGCAAATATTTTTTTTTCTAAATTACAGGTCGCTAATATATATCTTAAAAAACAAATTTGCTTTTTTTTTTATATAATGCAAATATTGATTTTTTAACATCTATAGTATAGTTTCAATAGAAAATCAATACAAAATTGTTGTAAATTTGTTAACAATACTACGTCAAAAATGGTATTTTCCATAATTTTAAATATCCCAGCAAAATTTTGAAAATTGAATATGTTGTATAAG
Organism: Pegoplata infirma; assembly: GCA_963921195.1. NCBI lineage: Eukaryota > Metazoa > Arthropoda > Insecta > Diptera > Anthomyiidae > Pegoplata > Pegoplata infirma. Next base: position 12,234,591 of record OY992538.1, on the reverse strand, counting down.
CCGATCCTCAAGAAATTAAAAATAGTTGTTGAGCAAGGCAAATATCGGGAAAATGGAGAAAACTTAAGAAAATTAAACTTTTTTTATAGTTAGGGTTTGTGATTGAAGAAGAAAACATGGGCTCTTACCACAAGAAAATAAAATAAATTTAAAATGAGCTTTAAATTTTATTTCCATACAAATTGTTTTTGTTTTTAAAATCGACTTTCAAAAAATGTATAGAAAATTTAAAATTTAAAATAAAACTTTTGTTAAAATAGATTTTTGGTTTTTATATGGTACGGGCCATTGTGTTTTCAATGCTTACACCACAGACTAATACAGACTCGACATAAGTGACAGGTGTCAAAAATGTATTCTTTAACCATATGGTTAATATTTTCAAATTATTCTACGAATTAGGTTAGAAAGAGAAAACTGATATAACGCGCCATAAGAAAAATGGATGCCAGATCAGTTTTTGTTGTTTCACTCACTCCTAAGTCGTAGAAAGTGTTGCCATGTTAGCGTAAAACGGACTAAAAACCGCTGTGTTTTCTCCTAAAATCGCTTAGTTTTTCCCCATTTTTTCCTATAAAACTCTTGTCGAGTCTGCATATAGTCTGTGCTTACACTGTGCTACAGTAAAAAAATAATTCTGATGTGACATATGTAGTAGAGATGCGCGCGTGACACGAATTTTTCGTGATTCACGCGTGAATCGTGAGTGAAATTTATTTTTACTCACGTGATCGTGAGTGCACGTGATTAGAAAAAATAGTTTCGTGCGTGAGCGTGCGTGAGTAACTTTTGTTTCGTGAGTTCTCGTGATTGTTTTGTGCTGTTTGAAATAAAAAACAAGTAAAAAAATCGTCATTATATTGACTTAAGAGGGTAATTAATACAAAATTGTGATTTAAATAAATTTTTATAATTGTTTTAAGGAAAATCAATACTTTTTGTGCAAGAAATCGAAAAACGTAAAATAATAATTTTAATTTCGTGAGTCTTCGTTAGCGTGATTATTTCGTGAGCGTGAGAAAAATTTTAGTTACTCACGTGAGCGTGCGTGAACGTGAGCAGCAAAAATAATTTCGTGCGTGATCGTGCGTGATCACTATTTTTATTTCGTGAGCGTGAGCGTGCGTGAGTCCAAATTCACTCACGCGCCATCTCTAATATGTAGTATAGGTTGTTGGTCTTGTCGAGTAGATCACAAAAATACCCATTAAACTTGTCAAACACCCTCACATTTTAGAGTTATTGTCAAAAAACGTTTTTTTTTTTTGAGACTTTTCTCACTAAACCTTGTGTAATTCAGAAAATTTACAACCGATTTAAAATTTTTGTACTGCCCAATATAAACTCACCCCTGACATACTCCTGAATCTCCCTTTATGAAATCGCTTAAATCTTCATACAATTTTTCAAAATGTCCTCAATGACATGTCAGCAGTTGGTCAGCAGTGTCCACCAGTATCAGTTCCCACCAACAATTCGTTTAAACAACCGCTGACCAACTGCTGACATGTCATTGATGACATTTTGAAAAATTGTATGAAGATGTCAGCAATTTTATAAAGGGAGAGTCAGCAGTATGTCAGGGGCAACGACGTATTCAGAGGGGGGGGCCCAACAACAACAACAAAAATTATTTTTTTTTATATATACACAAATCTCACGAAAAGAACAACAAAATTTTTGTTGTTGTTGTTGTTGGGCCCTGAAAAAACAATCCTGCATACGCCTATGGTCAGGGGTGATTTTTTTTTTTGCAGACTGGGTGTTTTGGATAGAAGAAGGATAAAGCTTTCCATGTGTGTGAATTGGTTTATACATATAAGAAAGATATCTATTGATTTTTTCTATAAAATCTAATTTTTTTGTTATTTTTTTAAAATTTTTCGAGTTTATCGATTTTTTCTGCTATAGTTCGTTTAACAACATTTACATTTATAAAAGTATTTTTAAAGAAAATTTAATTCTGAATACGATAAGCTTTATCCTGAAAAATTCGGATAACAATTGACAGATTTGTGATAATTTTTCCTAAAAAAGAAAATTAAGATTTAGCAGGAAATCGCCGTTCAGATAACCCAGGCAAAAAAATAACTTTATCATAAGAGGTCATGGACAATATTTTTAAAGGTTTTTGGCGCGCTGAATCCAAATCTGGCCTTTAAATTACTCTATCTCGTCAGGTTTTTGAGATATTTAACATAAATTGTTATATCAAAAACTTAATAAGATAGCGCAATTTCAAGGTCAAATTCGAATTCAGGAGGCCAAACGCCTTTAAAACAATGATACGCGACCTCTCAGTATGTTCGTTTATTTTTTTATTTTTTTGCCTGGGTTACACTGTGGAACAAATTCAGGTTAGCAAAAGTTAGGTCGATTCTGAGAGTGAGGGGTGAAAATAGAGGCTAAATTAGAAGACCCGTATCGCGGCGTTTGTTTATGTTTGTTCGATTTTTTTTTAATCGACCTTCGAACTTTGCAGTCAAATGTCGATTTTCAGCATATTGTTTATATGGTTTTTTGGCTATAACTCGCGACTAATTGATATTTTTCAATCTGTAAAAGCCTTATAATTTGGCTCAACCCTATAATAATAGGTATCCTTTTGAAACTTGCCAGGTAAACATATTTTGTATCCACAAATCACCATTCCAAAAATAAGCAAATTTCACTAAAATTTTGTTTGTGTATATTTTCTATACTAATTAATGATCTAACGAAAGATATATCTAATCGGTCCATGTTTGGACTTGGGACCCATTTTCTGGAAAACACTGGTGTAGGGTATCATATGGTTGGTCTTGACCGACAATAATTTTCTTACTTATTAATAATAAAAATAATTCTTTTAATTCTGATCAGCATTTGTGGACCAAAATCGCGTTTTTTAAGATTTAAAAATATCTTCCTATAATCTACACAAGATCTCCAAAATTTTGAGCCCTATTATGTAAAAAATAAATCAAACAAGAATTTTCAGCAAAAATCAGCATCATGGACCAAAATTGTGATTTTGAAATTTTTTTAAAAATATTTTTTCCCATTAAGTATGCAAAACTTTCTAATTTTCAAACATTATGCCATAAAGATTTTTCGCTAAAACAAAAGATTTTCAATATTTAGTAAGCGACTAAAACGATTTTAAAAATGTTGCTCAGTAGGCCCTTTCGATTTTTTAACTTTGTTCTTTTTTTTAGCTGAAAGGGTCCAAAAAGTTTCTATTTGGTGTCCATAAAATTGTTGTGAAAACCAAAAATTTCCTTACACCACATTTATTTTATTGATTTTATATGACTTCGGGGGAGGCATTTGTAAAAGGTTTGCCATCGTAGCATAATTTTTTAAATGGCTTAACTCGGAGAAATCGCTAATTAAGTTACGATATCACGATTTTTCAATTACTTAAAGGTCCCATAATTCGCGAAAAAACATGTTTTTGCAATATTTTTGAATGTGATCTTGTCTAGACAGGGAAGACATATTTTCCCAAATAGATAACACCAACAAAAACAAATTGATTGCCGAAAAATAATATGAAATGTCTAACTATTTTAGTGAACTAAAAAAATTGTGGTCTCCAAATGAACCAATTTTCTAGTAAATAAATAGCTTTTTTTGCTAAATTAAACGGTTAATAGATTAAATTAATGATTGTCATTTATCACCTCATTAGCAGCTCTTTTTGATTTCTAAAGAAAATAGAAAAACTAACATGACAAGTTGTTTAATAATATTTAATTGTTAATTAATTTAAATACAATAAAATAATGTACAATAAAAAAGCAACTGCAACAGCAAGAAAAATAAAAAAAAAATAATATTAAAATTGACCCTAATATGCGACGAAGCATTTCTGATTTATCGGCTTTAAACCACTAACTACACCATTTACAGATGTAATTCGTAAAAGATCAATTGTAATTTGGAACATTCATTTGTAATTCATAGATTCCATTTGTAATTCGAGTACTTCAATTGTAATTCGATGATTCCAATGGTAGTTCGAAGATTTCAATTGTAATTTGTAAAAGATCAATTGTAATTCGTAAAAGATCAATTGTAATTCGAAAAAGATCAATTATAATTCGTAAAAGATTAATTGTAATTCGAAAATATTAATTGCAATTTGTATAAGATCAATTGTAATTCGAAAAGGTCAATTGTAATTCGTAACAGATCAATTGTAATTCGTAAAAGATCAATTGTAATTTGTAAAAGATCAATTGTAATTCGTAAAAGATCAATTGTAATTCGAAGATTTTACTTGTAATTCGAAGATTTCAATTGTAATTCGAAAACGAACGAGTAAATAAAAAAAAATGTTTTTAAAGGCGTACAAAACAATTTTTGGTTGATTTACTCGTTCGTTTTCGAATTACAATTGGAATCTTCGAATTACAAATGGAATCTTCGAATTACAATTGATCTTTTACGAATTACAATTGATCTTTTACGAATTACAATTGATCTGTTACGAATTACAATTGATCTTTTACGAATTACAATTGGAAACTTCGATTTACAAATGGAGTATTCGAATTACAAATGGAATCTTCGAATTACAATTGGAAACTTCGAATTTCAAATGAAATCTTCGAATTACAAATTGAACCATCGAAGTTACAAGTAGAATCTTCAAATTACAATTGATCTTTTACGAATTACATCTGTAAATGGTGTAGTTGCAACCATGTTAATGGTATTGAACTCGAAAATATACGTAAGTACCTACTAACTAAATAACCCTGAAAATCGAACGAACGAATCCAATATGAAAGCATATTCTTAATTCTACACTTAAAATAAAAACTTTGTTAGAAAAGCTGTAAAAGAAGTTTGAAATAAAAAAAAATTAAAAAAAAAGATGGTTACACTTAGAGAAAAATGCTTTGGGACAAAGATTTTTCTATGACCTAAACGGTGCCTAAACGGTGTCTCATTGACATCTCTGCGAAATAATTTCAGCTCCTGAAGACGATCCCAGGGAGATTTTTTTTAGCTCCTTTATTTAATTCTACCATTGTAAATGTTATAAATTTTATTTTCAATAACATTAATGTATTTGATCATATTAATGAAACATTTCATAAATACTATGAAACCTTTATAAAACCACGTTTCTGAAATCAGCATTTTTTGAATTTTCTTAAAGACATTTGAAAATCAAAAAATAGCAAATCACGTCCGCTAAGTTCAGTAAATTTTTCATTTAAATTATTTATCATATAATTGTTATCTACAGCTTAGCAGATTTATCTGTTGATTCAACAGAATTTTTATTATGAGTTTACTATTTATCCCCCTATGACCTCATAGACGTCATTATTTGTTTAAGTAGTTGTTTATATTATAATTCCTTTAAGATTTTTTCCTGCACTCAATTAAATACACTTAAAATCAAATTAAATATGTATTTATTACTGGCGAGCAATAATTGTAGTAGTTAATCGTAACGCGTCAATTGTTTATTACATATATTGAATAAGGTTAATTAAAACAGTAATAAACAAAATGTAATTGAGAGATTATTATAAGTATAAAAAAATCACATTAATACTGAATCATCACAATCAAGGAAAATGTTTTAAATTTTATTTTATCAATTAATTTCAATATTTCTAAACGAAATATTTTAGTATTTGAGATTTTTTCTATTCGAAAAATATCTCAGAATCCAATTTTATACAAAAATTGTGTTGAAAATAAAATTTTATGATTTTTACTCAAGTGTTAATACCCGTATGATGTGAATTTCCGAAACTTTGCTAAATTTGCAAAGAAACAAATCTTGTAATTTTAAATAAATTTGTTGTTTGTCCTTTAAACGTTTAGAAAAAATTGTGAAAAAAAATTTTAAATATTTTTTGCTTAAAACTCAAAATGCAAAAAAAAAAAAATTTATATTAGTAAATTTTCTTATATCTAGGCTGCCTATTTGTACCGATTTAATCAGTACATGTACTGATTTTTAATTACGTGTTCTGATCAAAACTCGTTGTACTGATTTGTACTGATTTTTTTAAATATTTTCTGATTGTACTGATTTTTGAACATTTCAACATAAAAAATAATTTTATTAAAAAATTCTTTACAAAAACTTGAATTTCCTTAAAATATTTTCTTTATATGGGGCTTACCATGTCAAATCGGACAGTTTTTAGATTTTCCTAATTTGTTTACAGTTTTAGTACCCTTTGAAAGCTTCCTCGTGGTAAATTTGCAAATGTTCAAAAGATATCGAATTTTCAAAAATTGATCGTTTGTTCCTTTCTTAAACTTCTTTACTCACTACTTCTTAAATAATGGTACAAATTGCAAATTTATTTTTTTAAATTTTTTGTTTTTTTAGGTACTTTTTAAAAAAAATGTCTTAAAAATTTTTAAAAGTGCTCTAGTATGCTATTTTTAAGTTTTAAAATTTAAATCCCATTTTTGATGTGTGTAAGTACTATTTGATTTTTTAAAAAAAAAATTACCCGCCCCTTTTGTGGGCGTGGATATTAAAAGTGTATTTTAATAATGATTAACTGTATTAATTAATTACAAGAATCATAATAAATCCATTTGATAAAATCTATGGCATGGAGAAAGATTTCCCCCAACGTCTCCCACCAACCCATTCTCAAAAAAAATTTAAAAAATACGCCCCTTAAAATATTTTTTTTACATTTTGGAAGGTATAAAAGATTCGGCACAACCGAATTTAACACTCTCACTTGTTTGAAATTATTTTGTGTAAAACTTCTATCGATTCTACAAATTTTTTGCCCAGTAAGATCGTGGGATAACGATTATTCCAATTTTTTAAAATTCTTAGAAAATTTTTTATTGTAATTTTTCGATCTTAAAACCATTTATACTGCTCCAATTGTGCGTCATGTAGGGGTCATTAGCAAGACCAAACCCCTTTAATTTTTACGCCTAAACATTTTTTTGAAACAAACTAATACTCTATCTCCAATTTCTAAGGGACTCCCATACAAAATGATATTTTTTCAAATTTGCTCCAACCGCTCTAACTGCCCTTAAAGTGCCCCTAGAGAAGTCAAATATATGACCGCCCCACAATATTTGTTTAGTCCAAACATTTTCTACACTCTATCTTTAACTCTTTAGGCGGTCCTCATACAATTTTTTTTTATTTTTCGTAAATTTGTTTTATTTAATCAGCTTCTACCGGTCCAATGGTGCGTCCAAGAGGGGTCATTAGTGAGTTCGACCCCCATTTATTTTTAACGCAGTAGAAATGATTTTAAGATTGGAAAATTACAATACGATTTTTTCAAAAAAAAAAAAATAAAAAAAAATAGTAATAACTGGGCAAATAGTTTGTAGAATCGATAGAAGATTTCTACAAAAAAAAATCAAAAAAATCAAAGAGTACACACATTTTTAAAAATGAGATTTAAATTTTAAAAAATTGTAAAAAATTCGCAAGAATTTTTTACAATTTTTTTTTTTAAACTACCTAAAAAACAAAAATTAAAAAAAAAAAACAAGTAAAAAAGTTAAATTCGAAAATCGTCTTAAAATCGATCGAGGATCATGAATATATATGGGGCATTCCATGTCAAATCGGACACTTTGAAAAAAATTTTTTTTAGATTTTCCCAATTTGTTTACAGTTTTTAGTATCCTTCGAAAACTCCTTCGTGGTAAATTTTCTGATTTTTTTTTGATGACCCGTTCAAAAGATATCGAATTTTTAAAAATTGGTAGTTTGTTCCTTTACTCAAACTTCTTTTACTCATTTAAATCTAATTTTTGAAAATGTTTGTACTCTTCAATTTTTTTGTGTAAAACTTCTGTCGATTCTACAAATTATTTGCCCAGGAGGATCGTGGGATAACGATTATTACTATTTTTTAAAATTTTTTGAAAAAATTTTATTGTAATTTTCCAATCTTTAAATCATTTCTACTGCTCCAATGGTGCGTCATAGAGGGGTCCTTTATAAGACCAACCCCCATTCATTTTTACGCCTTAACATTTCTTTGGAACAAACTAATACCCTATCTCCAATTTCTAAGGGGGCTCCCACACAAAACGACATTTTTTAAAATTTTCTCCAACCGCTCTAACTGCCCTAATAGTGCCCTTAGAGCAACAAAATGTATGACCGACCCACAATATTTTTTAGTTCAAACATTTTCTCTGAACACATCTACCCTCTAACTCTAATTGTTAAGGCGGTCCCCATACATTTTTTTATTTTTTGTAAATTTGTTTTATTTAATCAGCTTCTACCGGTCCAATGGTGCGTCCAAAAGGGGTCATTAGTGAGACCGACCCCCATTTATTTTTACCCTACAACATTTTTTTAAAACATACCTACGCCCTTTCTCCTCTCCCTAAGTAGGCTCCCATTCAAATTACAGTTGGTGCAAATTTTATAAAAATGTAATTTTGTATGGGAGCCTACTTAGGGGGTGGAGATAGAGCGTAAGTATGTTTTAAAAAAATGTTGTAGGGTAAAAATAAATGGGGGTCGGTCTCACTAATGAACCCTCTCGGATCGCATACTAGAGCGCTTTTAAGAATTTTTTGAGATTTTTTTAAAATAAGTACGTAAAAAAAATTTTTTTTGAAAATTTTTTTTTGAAATTTGTACCATTATTGAAGAAGTTATGAGTAAAAGAAGTTTGAGTAAAGAAACAAACTACCAATTTTTAAAAATTCTATATCTTTTGAACGGGTCATCAAAAAAATCTGAAAATTTACCATGAAGAAGTTTTCGAAGGGTACTAAAAACTGTTAACAAATTGGGAAAAACTAAAAAAAAATTTTTTCAAAGTGTCCGATTTGACATGGAATGTCCCATATACTTTATGGGGTCCTAGAATAATATTTCGAGGTGTTACAAATGGAATGACCCTCCCCTCTATCACTAGAGTGGAGGTTATAAAATGATACATGAATTTGCTGCATCTTTATAGCGCTTAAACAGCGCTATAAAAGAATGCTTTAATCAGCGCTCTTAAGACATGTGTTTTCAGTGCATCTTAAGAGCGATTTTTCGGTGTATCCAACTAGCGCTCTAAAGTGTTCAGCAGGTTTGGATGCGCTCCTTGGCTCAAGTTTCCTTTCCAAAAGCTTCTGCCAGTTCAGCAAAATTTCTGCTGGGGTTTTTATTGTTTTTTTTTTTTATTTTTTTATACATATATTTATTCAAAAGTTTTATTTATTTTAATATTGAAAATGCAAAAGCCATATTGATGACATTTTTTGATGACATGATGTAATGTGTCATCACTTGTTTCTTTAATTTTTATGACATGTTTCATCAAATTGAAGATAAGTTTTATCAATATGATGAATTTTGTCATCAAAATTAATGACAGCAAGTGATGAAACCGTATCATCAATATGATGAAGCATTTTTCTTTGGTTGTATATAGTTAAACTGAGGTGGCGTCCTGTAACTTTTCCAAAATTAGACACCAGCCTAAAAACATTCATTATCATGTTAAAAGTTGTGCGCTAAAAAGTGTTCGGATTGATATGATACTGACAAGGGAAGTATCTCAACCCTTATGAACCGATTTGCCTGAAACTTAAAATATATATTAAAGAGACGATTTTAAGGTTGGGGTGTCTCGGCTTATCGGCCATATCGGTGTTTAAAAATTTCATTGTCCCCTTATGAAACCATTTGGACCTTCGGGAAAATTTTGATAACTTCCGAACTAGCAGGAATATCGTCTAGGGCAAAAATACGGGTCGACTTAAATTTAACAAAGATTATTTCTTATCCATATGGATATCGTAGGTCTATTTCTTCACATAAGTACCCCCCAAAATTTACACATTTTCCTGAAAAAAATATTTAAAGGTTATGCCACCATTGGATAGACATTAAAAAAACCTTTCTTCTCATATGAAAACATCATATAGTTTCTTAAAAAGAAATGGCTGAAAAATCCAAAAAACGATTTTTTCGCCATTTTTTGACCCATGTTTTGAACCCCTAAATCCCCGATATGGCCGATAAGCCGAGACACCCCAACCTTAGAATTGTCTCTTTGATATATATTTTAAGTTTCAGGCAAATCGGTTCATAAGGGTTGAGATACTTCCCTTGTGAGAGTCCCCGCACAACAATGTCGGAGCGGTTGACGTTTTCGGTCATGAGAGAGTATAGGCGCAAAACAAAGACGGCAGCGGAAAATTCTGTCATATGTTGATTTTTACACTATTTTTTCACTTTTTCGTCACTTTTTTATTTAAATTAATTGTATTTATAATAATCAATATTTTTTCATATTGATTCCTTTTTTTTGCTGTTTTTTTTAATTTTAATATTTTTTCTTTTTAGAGATGATATTTTTTTGTTTACTTTATCGAAAAAAATCGAAATATTTGTAAAAAAGTGGCAACATTTTCATTTCAAAAATTAAGGAAGAGAGAGAAACCGACACAAAAATAAAATTGATTTTATTCTAGCGGATTTCGGTCGAGCGTTTTTTCATGCCAAATTTGTATGAAAAAAACGTCACCGACATTGTTGTGCGGGGACTCTGAGTCATACTTATGCTAGTTAAATTATGCGGAAATAAATAATTTTGAACAAATATTTATAACGACAATTAATTTGAACATTTCCTCAAAATACGGTATATCGTATGTATTTTACGATATTTTAAATACGTATCAAAGTAATGTAAAACAACATAATATTTAAAAACCAACAGCATACAACTGGCTGATACAGCAGCATAAAAGTATACATACATGATTTTATTGGAGAATATGATGTGATGCGCATGCATATTTTGGATAACTCCGTCACAAAGTCTGAGAGTCCCCGCACAACAATGTCGGAGCGGTTGACGGTTTCGGTCATGGGAGAGTATAGGCGCAAAACAAAGGCGGTAGCGGTAAATTCCGTGATACGTTGATATTTACACTATTTTTTCACTTTTTCGTCACACTTTTATTTAATTTTATTGTAATTTTTAATATCAATATGATTTTTTTATATTGATTAGTTTTTTTGTGTTTTTTTTTTTGAATTTTACATAATTTTTCTTTTAGAGATCACATTTTTTTGTTTACTTTATCGAAAATAATCGAAATATTTATGAAAATGTGGCAACATTTTAATATCAAAAATTAAAAGAGAGAGAGAAACCGACACAAAAATAAAATTGATTTTATTCAAGCGGTTTTCGGTCGAGCGTTTTTTCTTGCCAAATTTGTATGAAAAAAACGTCACCGACATTGTTGTGCGGGGACTCTGATGAAAAAAAAAAAATTCCATTTAAATATTTTTAACTCACATTAAAGAGTCGATGATTTTTGCCAAAACAAGCAACTACCAAAAAAAATTAAAAACTACGCGTTTGTGTGTGTCATTTCATTAATTCGTTCGTTCATCGTAGAGACAGACAATTGATTAAAAATTCTAAAAACGTAATTAAACTACAAAATAAATTCTAAAAATTACAAATTGATAAATTAATCTCTTTTTGACATTTTCAAACATTTTCCAGTTTAAATTTATTAAATCAAACAACAAACTAATTAAACAATCTGTTGTCAGTCAGTCATCAGATAGACAACAATAACATTTAAAAAAAAACAACTGCAACAAAAACAACTACAAATGAAACCAATTATGGCCCGAGTTGTTATGTCCTTTATGATTTATCTGCTATTTGCTGGTGTGGTGGTAAATTGTGATGAAAAGAATATTAATAAATTGCTAAATAATCAGGTCATTGTTAGTCGTCAAATAATGTGTGTACTAGAAAAGAGTCCTTGTGATCAATTAGGACGTCAACTTAAAGGTAATTAAAATTCCCAAACTTTATTTTTTTTTATAACCCAATTAATTTGTGATCTGATAAAGGTCATTCATTCATTTACCCACTCATCCATACATTTAGTCATTTTCAATTTATTCAAATCAGGACAAATTAATATTTCTTATGAAAATTGTTAATTGAAATGGAAAATTTTCAAATTAAAAAAAAAATCAACGAAATTTCCACTCATATGCATAAATTTTGTGGTTTTGTATACAAGAGTAAAGATAGATAGAGTAAAGTAGTTGGGTACATAAATTATTTTATATATTTACATATGTACATACATTAGGGTGGCACGATAATGATTTTTGGTTTAAAGAATTTCGTTAAAAATAATTTTAAAAAAACACAAATACATATTAACAAGTACTGAAAAAATTAGAATACCAAAAAAAAATTAAATTTTCTAAGTCCCGGACAAAAACATTTTTTGTCAATTTAATTTTTAAATTTCGTAAAATTTCATTTTACAAGACTTTTTTCCAAGTGTAAACATTCTATGCGACTTTCGAACGGAATTGACTCTGTGACATGCCACTTCATCACTTTATCTCTAATTTTAAGTAAAATTGATCTTTTAGGGTCGAACCAGAATCAAATGCGTAGCGCAAGACGTAAAAAAAACAAAAACAAACACATCAAATTTGAAATTTTTACGTCCGTTTGATTTAGGTAACTCACATTTAAATATTAGAAACGAAAAATTATTGGGCGTTACGCCTTACGCGACGTAATTTGATTCAGGTTTGGACGTTACGAATTACAATTGATCTTTTACGAATAACAATTAATCTGTTTCGAATTTCAATTGATATTTTACTAATTACAATTGATCTTTTTATACCCTCCAACCACAGTATGGGGGTATACTCACTTTGTCATTCTGTGTATAACGTATAAAGTATGCATTCTATGAACGTCCGTCCGCCCGTCTGTGTTTTTAATACGATGTAGTCCAAAATAAAAGAGCTAGTCTCCTGAAATTTGGTACGGATATGTCTTATGATAAGAGTTTTTCTTTTCCTGGACTTTTTCTTTTCCCGGGAAAGCGGGATTTATTTTTAATTTCCCGGGATCCCGACAATTCCCGCAAAAACCCAAATTTTTTGTCAAAAAAAATATATCAAAACCTTATGATTACACTAAAGTATTTTAAAGGGAATATGTTATTTCACATCGCTTTATCTGCTTTAATAATAAAAATTCATCATTTATTCTAAATTATCTCAGTTCATTTTTACAATTGGTTCCCAACGTTTTGTCTCTAAAACACAATGAAACTCATTTAGAGGAATTTCTCAATGATGTCTCTGAAACTGAATGTAACTGTTTCAGAGAAATGAAATTACAAAAAAATTTACCCCAAAAAATTTTAAAAAATATTGAAAAAATTTTAAAAATTCTGGTTTCTAAAAGAAAAATCCGTTAATATCAGAGTCATTCCTTACACAGATTTTATATCAATTTATCGGTTTAAAAATAATCATGTCCAGAGACATAAATATTTTCTATAGAAATAAATAATCATACTGCAAATTTATCTAATTCAGGTCTCAGAAAGAAAATTTCTCTGCTTCTGAAAAAAAAAGGATCAGGTTCGGATAATTACATCCTATCGAAGATTTAGATCAGTGGTCGGCAGAAGAGAGAATATGAATGCATTGGTATATGAAAATAAACATGCATGTGTTGGTGTATTTCTCAAACAAAGCGACATCAACCTGCTTGTTGTTGTATATTTATGCTCTTAGTTGTTAATTTTGTTGACATTCGTGTTGAATACATGTAAATAGCCGAATGTGTTCGGGATCGATGTGCAATTGATGCCGACCACTGATTTATATACACTCTAAAAAATGAATGTAAAATTACTACAATAATGTTAGTAAATTTTTGTTTAAAATAACACACAACGCCTAAATTTACGCATGAAATGTTTGAAAAATACATTTAAACACAAAATACTGAAAATAACACATTTGGTATAGTAATTTGTAAGTTTAGAAAAAATTTACTTTTGTTATTACTAGGGGTGAGATTTTCATGCACTTAAAAATCGAAAATATGCGCTTAAAATATGCGCTAAAAAACTCAAAATATGCACTAAAAAACCTAAAAATATGCACTAAAAAATAAAATACGCACAATAAAAATCTTGTTTTCATAGGAAAAACTTCTTAAAAAGCAAAAAGTAACGGCGCGTTTAAATAGTAACAGTTTAAACTTTATATAATCAAGATTTTTTTAGAACTTAAGACAATCTATAAAAAAAAATTTAAAGAAAAAAAAATAGTTTTTCTTATTTCCAAATAAATTTTTAAAATTTAAAATAGTTTTTGAAACAAAAAAATTTCAATTTGTGTTTTTGCTAATTTATGCCAAAATATGCTAAAATATGCACTTAAAAGTTGGAAATATGCACAAAATATGCATTTAAAACCAAAATATGCAAAAATATGCATTTTCACCAAAATATGCAAAAACAAGTCGATGCAATTTTAACGCAAATTTCTTGATTCGGAAAGATAATTGGTCGACATCGTTTTTAGACTATCGACAAAAAACATGCATGGAATTCTCATCCCTAATTATTACGCATTTTGTGTTTGAAAACGAATAGTAGGCATAAAATGTGTAATTTTCAAATTCTATAGTAGTAAAAAAAATGTCATACACTCAAAAAATTATGTAAGTAAAATTATCAACTGAAAATGTCAGAAAAAAAAAAACTTCTTCGTAAGTTGTTTTGGGGTCAACTACTTTTTCAGTTAAATCCACTAACAATGTTAGTTATTTTAACTGACAAAAAACAACTGACTTATGTAGTAAAAACTACTTACATTTGAAGTTACAACAACTAAAACATGTAGTAAGAATAAAATACTCAATACATAATTTTTTTTTTTTTTCAAAAATTTGAAAATAAAAATTCAAATTTTTTTTTCATATTTTTTTTCATCAAATTTTATTTTTTTTTCATCAAATTTTATATTTTTATTTTTTTATCTTTTTTGTTATCAAAAACAATTTTTTGTCAATTTTTATTTTCATAAAAAATTTTTTTTTCATAATTTTTTTCCATCAAAATTTTTTTTTTCATTAAAATTTTTTACTCATCAATTTAGTTTTTTTTTTTCATCAAAAAAATTGTTTTTTTCATCAAACATTTTTTTTTTCAGTCTTTCACAACTTTTCAATTCACATGAAAATTTCCGAATCACATGAAATCAAGTTTAGTGTTTTGTTAATCATGTATTCATTCGAAGTTGAAATCAAATAATAAAATTTAGAAAACTTTTTATTTTCACATTTTTTATGTGAATTACTTTTTTTGGAACATGGGCCAAAATCTTTTTTTCATCAAACAAATTTTTTTTTCACCAAAATTTTTTTTCTTCAAAAATTTTATCTTTCATTAAAATTTTATTTTTCATTAAAAAAATATTACTTTTAATTTTTTCTTATTTTTTTCCTCTAAGACTTTCACCAAGTTTATATGTACTTGTGACATAAAATGTTTTATTTGTTTAACAAATTTACAAAAAAGTGAGTGTTAAATTCT
Source organism: Pegoplata infirma (assembly GCA_963921195.1). Classification (NCBI taxonomy): domain Eukaryota; kingdom Metazoa; phylum Arthropoda; class Insecta; order Diptera; family Anthomyiidae; genus Pegoplata; species Pegoplata infirma. The sequence continues at coordinate 12,219,219 of OY992538.1, read as the reverse complement.
TCTGTGCGGAATCATTTATACTCTCGAAATTAACCGGTTTTTTGGTTTAGACTGCATCTTATTTTCCACAAACTCTACATACAAAAAAATATATTATTCCAATAACTTGGGAGGATATGCGTTTTTAAAGTTTTTTACATTAATTATGAACACAAGGCTAAAAACTCTTATGAATATTTTCTAAACTTTTATCAGAAACAAGCAAAAACTTGGTAAAATGATGCTATTTTTGCATAATATATGCAAAAAACTTTAAAAACGCATATCCTCCCAAGTACTTGGTAAAAATTTTTTTGTGTGTACGTTTAAATTTTTAGCCAAATCGGACAATTTTTTTTTTCATGTCCAAACTTTTACCCCTCAGCGGCACGGGTAAAATTGTTCGATTTTACTAAAACCTTAAACCTAGAGTTTTTAGATCAAAACAAACAAATAATACGACAATCGGCGAAACCCCACGAATATCCATTTTCTTTGTCGTTAATAAGCTAAACAAGTAAAATAAGAATTAAAAAAAAAATAAAAAAAAAATTAAAAAAAAAAATTCTTTGGTTTGTATGGGAAAAAACATTATTTAGGGACAAAACTTTAACCCCCCATAGGCACGGGTTAATTTGGTCCGATTTGGCTACAAATTTAAACATAGAGTTTCTAGATAATTTGCCCGGTGATAGACGAAATTAAAAAAAAAAGTCATTATTCCTGCCACCCTAATGTACATACATACGTACATGAACAGATTTTTTTATAGATGACAGCAAATGTAAATTAGTTTAAAAACCCAACATTTGTCTTAACCTTTTAGGAGTCAGGAACTAATAAGAAGGTTCACAAATCTGTGTTGGAGTGAGCAAAAATCAGTCATAAATTAACCAAAACAAGTGAGAGTGTTAAATTCGGCTGTGCCGAATCTTGTATACCCTCCAACGTTAAAAAAAAAAATTGCAGGGGCGTTTTTTTTTGGGGGGGGGGGCTTGTCGGGGTCCTTGGAGACATCTTCTCTCTGGTCAAAAATGTTTACAAATTTTATTTCTATGCTTTTTGTACAAAAGATATACACTTTCATCATTATATAAATTATTTACTAATATCCACGCCCACAAAAGGGGGCGGACCGAAAAAAGTAATTTTCAAATCCCCTGCGTCCAAGTCCAAGACTTTGAACTTTTACAAGCATAAAAATGTTTCATTTGTTTAACAAAAATACAAAAAAACCTATAAAAAGTTATCTTTTTTCATTGGTTGGTTTACTTCTTCAAGGGGGACTTTTTTCCCCCTGGTCCGATTTTGCACATCTTCGAACTTAACCAGCCTATGAACATAAGACATATATGTGCCAAATATCAGGAGTCTAGCAATTTGATTTTGGACTGTATCGTGTCTTCCACAGACGGACGGACAGACGGACATCGCTAGAATGTCTTAGAATCGATCACTGATCAATAATATATATACTTTATGGGATCCTAATCCGATATTTCGATGCGTTACACACGGAATGACAAAGTGAGTATACCCCCATACTATAGTTGGAGGGTATAAAAATGCTTGAAGTACAACAGACGAAGTAGATTTCGTAATTTAACCAAAACACTTATGTAAATAATTTTAAAGAAAATTATGGTGGAACTAACGCAAAAACTTGGTTAAATATACTAAAAGAAAAATGGTAAAATATAGCAACATTTTTAGAAAAGATGACTTAAAACTAGGGCTGTTAAACGGGATCGGTTTTTTAAAATCCCGGGATTCGGAATTTGAAAATCGAAATCCCGGGATTTTTCGGGATCACGGGGTTTTTCGGGACCCTGGATATTTCGGGATTCCGGCATTAAATTTCTTTGATTATAAAAGTAAAAATATAGTAGACTCTTTATGTTTCAATTTCATTGTGAATATTAAGGGGGCTACTGTGGATTAGTTGGTAGCGTGCTAGCATATTAAGCAGGGAGCCGTGGGTTTGATTCCCACGAAAACCCTTGTGTCGATTTCGCTACAACGAAATTATTAAAAAAAAATGATTTCTAATTATTCTGATTGTTATTATAAGGCAATTAAAAAATTAAGTATACGCCACTTATGCATTTTTCAAGTAATTATTATGATTAAATATTTATGTGGTTATTCATAAAACCTAAAATGTATTTAAAGTACACTCAAAAAAAAAATATTGTAAAACTAGCAAAAAAAAATGGTTAAAATTAGCAAAAAAAACTGTAATTTTGGACGTTGCAAAAATTTTGGTAATATTAGCAAAACCATTTTGCTAATCAAAAAATTAGGAAAAAAATGGTAAAATTACAAGAATACCATTTTATTTTTGTAAAAAATCAACCTTGTAAAATTATCAAAAAATATGGTAAAATTACCAAAAAAAAAAATGGTAAAATTGAAATAGATAAAAAAATTTGTAATTTGGTAAAAAAAACTGTTTTATTTAGTATTTTTATACCCTCCAACTACAGTGTGGGGGTATACTCACTTTGTCATTCCGTGTGTAACGCATCGAAATATCGGTCTAGGACCCCATAAAGTATATATATTATTGATCAGTGATCGATTCTAAGACATTCTAGCGATGTCCGTCTGTCCGTCCGTCCGTCCGTCCGTCTGTCCGTCCGTCCGTCCGTCTGTGGAAGACACGATACAGTCCAAAATAAAAGTGATAGACTCCTGAAATTTGGCACATATATGTCTTATGTTCATAGGCTGGTTAAGTTCGGAGATGGGCAAAATCGGACCAGGGGGGAAAAAGTTCCCCCTTGAAGAACTAAACCAACCTCTGAAAAATATCATATTTTTACATGATTTTTTGTGTTTTTTTTAACAAATCCAACATTTTTATGCTACAAGAAGTTCAAGGTCCTGCATTTGGACCCACAGAATTAGAAAATATCGTTTTACGGTACGCCCCCCCCCCCCCCCCCCCTTTTAGGGGCGTGGAATAATTTTTTTTTTTAATAATGATAATAACTTTAGTGCAAAAAGCATAAGAATTATTTTTTTTAACACTTATTCGAGAGGAATTGTGCCCCCAATTACCACTACCGACCCCCCCCCCCCAAAAAAAAAGAAGACGCCCCTGCAATTTTTTTTTTATTTATTTGCATGTTGGAGGGTATAAAAGATTCGGCACAGCCGAATTTAACACTCTTACTTGTTTTTTTCTCTGATTAGTAGTTGATTTAAAATTTGGTGAATATACTAAAAATTGTTTTGCCTGTTTTAGAGCACCCACCACGTTCTTTAAATGTAGTAATAGCAGCATCAACTATTACTTCAGTTGTTGGATGGTCTCTTCGGCTTGATGGCATCTTCTTTTGCCTTCTTCCCAGCAGCTGTAGTTGCAGTAACTGGACTTCCAACAACATCAAAATCCAAAATGATTTTTTTTTTTTTCACTTAAACACTTTAAACAAAAAATTAAAAGAACAACACTTCACTTTTTTTATTTTTTTTTCGTCATTTTTTTTTAGCTTAAGTAGAACAAATGAGAATTGCGTAGTAGTCTACACAAGAAATTTCTTACATTTTCACGTAAAATTTGTAAAAAATTAACAATTTTTTTTTGAATTTTTAATTTTTTTCACATGTATTTAAGAAAAAAATAAAAAAAAAACTTTTGGATATTGAAGATTAGATATCTAAGTATGTGTTAAAATTTTAAAAAAATAATTTTTCAAAATTATCAACTTTTTATTAACAATTTAGGTGGCAAATTTTAAAAAATGTTCTTATAAAATTAGCAAAAAAATATGGTAAAATTAGCAAAAAAATATGGTAAAAATACAAAAAATTGTGTAGCCTATTTTTGAGCGCCATGCAGTTGATGGATGGCTACTTTGCTATGGTGTTGGCAGCATCATCTTTTGCCTTCTTCTTGGCAGCTGGACTTTTAACACACTAGAAAACTTTAAACAATTTTTTTTTTCTTAAAACTAAGAAAAAAAAAAAATAAAAAGTATTACCATTTCTTTAAGGAAAATACTAATATTTTTGCTAAAATTATAGTAAAATAAAAAAAAAAACTAGCAAGAAAATATAGTAAAAGTACCAAAAAATTTTTGTATTTTACCAATAGTAAATTGCCAAAAAAAACTGTAAAAGTTAAATTTTTACAATTTTTTTTGCTAAAGTTTGGTTGAAGTAAATTACAACACCTTTTACTAATATTTTGACTAAGTTATTTTTTTGAGTGTAGGTTTATTTGACAGATATTGCAGGAACAATTGTCAAATAAACCTACAATAAGTCTGTTATAAGTATTATGAATAAGAGCCTTAGTAATGAACTATAAAAGCCTTGAGGGGTTTGTTATGGAAAATGACAACTTTTATTTGCTTTTGGTTTCATCCCATTGCAATTTTAGTTGTTGCACTGTATAATTTTAAAACTAATTTAAAGAAAATTTAAAATAATAAAAACATTTAAAGGAGAAAAGAAATAATATAATACACTAAACTTGCATTTTTTTGCATAAAAAAGTTTTTCTTCCAATTTTGAACGTCCGGGAAAATTTTTACTCTCCTACGCCTTAAACTTATGTGGTACAAATTTGAGGCCAATCGGACTAAATTTACCAGTGGCGCCTTTTGGTTTTTTAGAAAATTTTCGCCAAAACCTGCAAACTTTGGTCAAAGGGCTCAGTGACTGTGGCTTAATGGTTAGTGCGTTGGACTATTATTCAGCAAACCTGGGTAGATTTCTCAGCCAAATTCGTAGCCAGCTACGTTCAAAATTAAAAAAAAGTTTTAGTTTTAATTTGTTTATGTAAATGTAACAATAGTAATTCCTACAAAAGTTTGACCAATTTTGAAACAAATTTGTTAAAAACTTGATCGATTTCGGTCATAAACGTCATCATGCTAAATTTTAATTTTTAAAAAATAACACAAAAAACTTAAAACTACTTGGCAAATGTATAAAAATTCCTAGTACATAGTACCTTTTTACACTAGCACAAAATTTCACATGCATTTTTTTGCTACTTCCGCTAATTTTTTCTAAATGAAATTTTCTACATAGATGCAAATGGTCATCTTCGTCGAATTGCAAAAATAAATATTTTTTCGCTACTTATTTATTTTTTTGCTTCTCTTAGACCAGCGGTTACCAACCTATGGTACGCGTACACTAGGGGGTACGCGAAACTGTCCGCGGGGGTACGCAAAATTTAAGTAATTTGGACATTCGCTGGACAGATGCTGGTTCCGCATCTGGATTTCAAATTTTTCCATAACGTCAGGTTTTTAAGAAAGTTGAGGATAAAGTTCACAAAAAACTTATTTTTACGCAATTTAGAGAGAATTTTTTACGATATTTTTGGATGATATTTGTTTTCGATAACCTTTTGATGCTGATTCCGAATATGGTTCCCAAATTTTTTCTATGATGTCAGGTTTTTGAGAAAATTTATGTCAGAGTTCTCAAAAAACGTGTTTTTGAGCATTTTTGAGCCGGGTTGTGATAGAGTGGAAATTTTGGTATTACTTTGTTAAGCTCTAAATGCCCTTTTATAGTATTTTCATTCGAAAAGTCACGGAATTATTGATCTGCCCTCGTATTAAAAAAAAATAAAAAATTAAAAGAAAAACAAGTGAGAGTGTTAAATTCGGCTGTGCCGAATCTTTTATACCCTCCAAATTTGGTGGTGGGGGGGGTTGATAAGGTCAGCGGGGGACGTTGAGAGCACCTTCCCATCGTGATAAATATACCAAATGTTTCATTTACTTAACAAAAATACAAAAAAACATGTAAAAAAGTGTATTTTTTTTAGAGGTTGGTTTAGCTCTTCAAGGGGGAACTTTTTTCCCCCTGGTCCGATTTGGCCAATTTCCGAACTTAACCTGCCTAGGAACACAAGACATATTTGTGCCAAACTTGAGGTGTCTAGCTCTTTTATTTTGGAATGCATCGTGTTAACTACAGACGGACGGACGGTCAGACAGACGGACGGACGGACGGACGGACGGACATCGCTAGAATGTCTTAGAATCGATCACTGATCAATAATATATATACTTTATGGGGTCCCCGACCGATATTTCGATGCGTTACATACGGAATGACAAAGTGAGTATACCCCCATACTGTAGTTGGAGGGTATAATTAAAAAACATTATATCTCCGCCCCCTGTGATGGGTTTTTGGAACTTTTTTTAAGAGTTCAAACAATGTCCGTTGTTTTAATTTTTGGTGTAGAATCGACTGGTGAAATCAGATTTGTAACATTTTCAGTCGTTTTTGCTCTGCAGAAAAATCAGCTAAAAATCCGGGTTTTCAGATGCATTGAACCACCCCAAGGAGCAAAAATTTTTCCAAAAAATAACACCACTGTTTTGATCTCCCCTAAATCCATAAAAAAATATGATAATACCCGGAAATAAAAAATTTCAATATTAACTGTAATATTTGTGATTTTTTTTTGTAACGCGGCTGATAAAATTTAAAATTAGGGGTACGCTAGCCAAAAAGGTTGGTAACCGCTGTCCTAGACAATTAGGTTTTTAGATTATAGCACCTTATAATGCGCATGGGTACCACAGTATTTTGGAAAGCAATAAAGTCCTGAAAAAAGTACTGACTTTTCCATAACTGGACATTTCCATTCAATGACCTTTTAAGTAGCGGCCAGTCAGTTTCTTAAAGTTAATTTAGTTAAAGGGTTAAATATATCACGTCATATTGAAGTTGCGTGTCTAAAATTGTAAAAAACAATATAAAAAAATATATTGAAAAGTTCTCAATATCTTAGTACAATCATATCTACTTGTATAGTCTTAACCAGACGTCTAGTTAATATTTAGCAAGAATATATTTTACACATGACTAACTTTGACAGTCATTTATGTATAGTTTTTTTTTATTATTTTTGTATTACCGTCAAATTTTCGATAACGTTAACGCTAACGAATTAATTATTTACCTACAATATAGAATTATTATTAAAAAATACAAATATATGAAAAAAAAAGCAACAACGACAATAATTACAACTTTTAGTTTATAGATTTCATTAATAATTATATCATACACTTTGCCATTCATTATTTGCAAATGTTAAATAATTTATATATTGAAATTTTTAATATTTATTTTTTTCAATTTTATTCTATTTCATTGATGACAGCTGCTTTACCGGAGGTAATCGTACGTAATTGTCGCAATTGTTCACCACAACAGGCACAAAATGCTCAGAAATTAACAACATTTTTACAAACTAAATATCCTGATGTCTGGGCCATGCTCTTAAGAAAATATAAAACATAAATTACAAAAAATCATCTAACAAACATGAACTACTTACTATAACTACATAGAAGAATAACTAAAACAGAGAAAAAATTAATAATATTCTTCAATATTTAATAAAAAAAATTTAAATCAAAATTATGTATGTAATTGTATTGTAATGTCATTAATTCATTCTAAAACAACAAACAACCATTACTACAACAATATAGATATCGTCAATGTAAAACAAATTATTTTTATTAATATTTAACAGTTCCTAAATGTCGATAACACAGTGCAACAAACAAAATAGAAATGGGATAAAACCAAAAGCAAATGAAAGTTTACATTTTTCTTAACAAAACTCTGAAGGTTTTTATTAGTTTAATGCTAGATTTTTTTTATAACTAAAATTACTTGAAAACTATATAAGAGGCGTATACTTAATTTTGTAATTGCCTTTAAATAACAATCATACGCAACGGTGCACAGTGGTTTATTTTTAATAATTTGGCCATTCAGTAAATACTGGACCGATTGCAGCGAAATTCATATCGGTTATAGCTAACGTAGTTTCGAGCTAGTTTGGACTCTGGACCCTACATGTCCAATAAGGGCATCACCAGGGGCATCTAAAGTAGGACATATTATGTATACAAAAAATTTAAATGCTTAAAAATCGCCAACTTCAAATTCTTGTAAAAAAAATCTATCACTAAACTAAAAAAAGTCTTAATGGTTTTGTTATTGAAAATTACAACTTTAATTTGCTTTTGGTTTTATCACATTCCGATTCGGAAAGTTTGATTTTGTATCACTGTGTAACTAAAACCAAACCAAAAAAATATATTAGTAGATTTACTATTTTTTTATTTCTAACGCGATTAAGCTTATTTTTAGAGAAATATTTTTTTAAATAAGCATGTTACAAGTTTTTTTTTTGTAAAAGTCGAACTAATTTTTACAATAGATTTGCTGATGTTTATAATTTCTTAAGTAATTTACCGAAACTTTTAAAAAAATTTACCGAAACTTTTAAATCTTAAATGGGGCCAAAAAAATTAAATGTTACCATTAGTAGGCCAAAACCCCCGAAGGGTGTTAAAAACTTTCCTCAAGCTCTTTTTAAAAGTTCAATAGTTTTTTATTATTTTTTTTTAAATCGTCCCAGTTGGCAACGTCCTCGAGCCATCCTCAGTGACGGAGCGATGACATGTCAGAGTCACACCTGACATCCACAAGACATCTCAATGTACTGGGTTGAGGACAGTTTCATACAAATTTTCAAAATGTCCTCACTCAAAGTCAGCAGTGGTCAGGGCTGACCTTCTGGGGACATGTCACCTAAGACTTCTTTGGGGAAATGTCTGACATAGGTCATGCGAAAATACAAAAAATTTTCTTTTTTTCTTTAGTTTTTACTTTTATCCATTTTCCTTTATAAATTATCTTTCTCATATTTAGAAAAAACTTTTCGCCTTTTTTAGTCCCAACTGGATTTGAACTTGGAACCTCCAGTTTATTAGAAGACATTTCCTATTAGACGTCTTAGAGGAATTGTCCACACTTTTAAAGCAAACATTCAGTGCTGACAATGTTAGGACATGTCATCAAGGATTGCCTATGATTTGTCATAACCTGAAGACATTTTCTCAAGGAATCACTGTGGAAATTTCCCCAGTGACACATTTTCCAACTGGGGTTTAGAACAAGGTAAAATAAATTCGGAAGTGACAAATCTTGTATACCCTCCAAAATACAAACAAATAAAAAAAAATTTGAGTCGTTTTTTGTTTGGGGGTAGGGATTGGGTCGATTGGTCTTCCCATTTGCGATAGATGTTAACAAATAGAATAATTATGGATTTTGCACTTAATTAATTCACTTTTATCATTAATATTAATATTTTTTATATCCACGCCTCCAAAAAGGTGCGGGACAAAAAAGAATTGACTTTAAGTCGTTTTTTTTAACAACTAACAAAAAAGTACTGTGATGTAGTAACAGTTATTTAAAGTAGTTAATTTAATTTTTTTATACCTGAAAAATTTTTAAAGTTTTTTTTCCAAAAAATAAAAATAAATTTTCGTTTTTTTTATTTTCACAACTTTTTGAAAAAAAAATTTGGTCTTCAATTTTTTTTTTAAATTTTTGAAAAAAAAAATGTATATTGATTATTTAATTTTTACTACATTTTAGTTGTTTCGACTACAAATGTTAGTAGTTTTTACTACATAAGTCAGTTGTTTTTTGTCAGTTAAAATAACTAACATTGTTAGTTGATTTAACTGAAAAAGTAGTTGACCCCAAAACAACTTACAAAGTAGTTATTTTAACTGACATTTTCAGTTGCTTTTACTAACATAATTTTTTGAGTGCATATAGAACGATTTGTTAGTTCTATAGAACAATAAGATCTGTAAGTTTGACTATAATAAAACGGTACAAGTCTGAGCGCCATGGACTTGCTTACAAATTTACTTATTTTAGGCTTGTACAACCCACCCTCAACTCAACTTGACTATAATCCAATAACATTTTTTTGTTCGTGGAACGTTTGAAATAAAAAGCTCCTTATGAGGCATTTTTTTTTCCACACCAAATGTCCCACTACAGAAAAACATGTATGCCATGAATGTCTAAATAAGTGGTATGGATAGCCCTGAAGGAAACTAAGAAAGCTGCGTTTTTGGTTTTTAATTGTTAAAAAATTGGCCAAAAAAATTGCTTAAATATTGGAAAAAATTTTAAATTGTCGAGTTCCCCCGATAAAATATTTATCAAATTGAAACGAAACGCGCCACAATCTCAAAAAACAGGAGGGCATTTTTCGTATTTTTCGAGAAAATCGCATTTGAAATTAGATTTCATAAAAATTCTGTAACTCTCTTGTATTTTATTATTTCAACAAGGCGTATGAGTAACAAATTTTTGCAAATATGTAATACTCATACGCGATGTTGACACAATAAAATACAAGAGAAGTACAAAATTATAATAAATGCCCTCCAGATTTTTTTGTGTTGATAGACAACCATCTAAACTTAAAAAATAATGCTGCCGGATTTTTGATAAATTGAATTTTTTTAAGAAATTAAAAATTTCAGAACGGCTTCTGAAAATGTTTGAAAATAAAAAAATAATCGATAGCCCATAAAAAATATACACACTCAAAAAATTATGTCATTAACTGTTTGTAGTTTATTTAAAAAGTTTTCCGTTTGTTTTGTTTTTATAAATATGTGATTTTTTTTATATTAGCGGTTCTCACCCTTGATAGAAAACAAGAAAAGAATCGGAGAATCGAAGAAAACAAGAAAATGTTTGACAGATACAACAACAAAATGCATGGCGGCTCGTTTTTCTCATTTTCTTGGTTTCTTCTTTTCTACATAGAAAATTTCTTCGACTTGATGCTTGAGTAAGTTGAAGTATAGAAAAAAATAAAAGTTTCTAGACCAACAAAACAGCTGATTAGAGAGGCATTTAATTATTTTGTGATATTTTCAGACTTTTTGTACGAAATTTAAAATGAAACTTAAATGATTAATTATATTTTTAATAAAAATCGCGTTGTTTATTTTTATTTCGTGGTTTTGATTATGTAAAATAATTTGAGGTTTTAGAAAATGTTAGTGTGAGAAAACTTTTTTAAATAGATGTTCACTCTTTAGTGGAAAAAATCGGTAGAAAATTTTCTTGTAGGAAATTTCCTCAAATGTTTTCTATCAAGGGTGAAAACCGCTATTAATTTGTTTGATGTTAAGTTTTTATTAATGACTACATCAGTCCTTTGTTTCAAAAATAACATACTACCTCCGTCCCAAAATAATCTTAACATTTCTATATTTACAAACAGGCATGGTGTCAATTATGGTCGAAAAGATGAAAATTATTACAAAATGCGGCGTATGAAATAAGAAATTTTACGCTAGAGATCCTTTTAACGGTTTTTAATAAATGCATTATGGATGCAATAGGGACATCTTGCATATATTTTTAATTAATTTTGTTACAGTTTTAGTACACGAGATTAATATAAGATTGTTTTTTTAACTTTATCTTGTATTATTTCAACTAAAACACTGCTTAATAAAATGTTAAGTTTATTTTGGGACAAAAAAATCTATAGAAATGTTAAAAATATTTCGGGACGGAGGTAGTACTAAAAAATAAAGACTTTCACTAACATTTAATTTATAAAGTCATTTATTTTTGTTCTGTAAGTAAAAACTACTGATTATTCTTTAAATTTTTAATGATTTGTGTAAGTATTTTTTTTTTAACTTGTTGGTATTTTTTAATGATATATCATTAGTTTTTACCTACACAAGTCAGTTATTTGTTTGTAGAAAAAAAATTCAAAAAATTATTTATAGAAATATAAAAACATATTTGTATGGGTAGAGTGTCTGGCCAGAATGTAGTTGATTGCGGGATCGATTACCCAAAATTTTATTAAAAAATTTAAAAAAAAATATTTCAATAGAAAATTGTATAAAATAACCTACGAAATCATTCATTTTTAATGTTTTGGTAGGTTATTTTTTTGGAATTTGTTGGTAAAAATAACAAAACTATCATTAATTTTTAATGTTTTCGTAGGTTATTTTTTTCGAATTTGTTGGTAAAAAAGAATGAAAAAACCGTAATTTTTTAATGTTTAGTGTTATTTATTTTAGAAAATTTTGCCAACAGTAAAAAATAAATGTTGATGTTTTTAAAACAAATGAATAATTACTGGGATGGTTTTCAATTGTTTATTCACTGGTTTTAAGTGTGTTTTTCTTTTGTTTTTTGCCTACAAAATATTTTGAGTGCAAGAATGTAAATTTTTGAGATTGTGGTGCATTTCGTTTTAATTTAATAAATATTTAATCACGGGAACTCGACACAGATATGACCATTTTTCCAATATTTAACCACGCCTCCTTAGCCCAGTTTTTGAAAATTTGAAAATGAGACGTATGTATTTTTTATGAACATTTGATGTAGAATGCCTCATGTGTGTATTATTGATCAGAGACATTCTAGCGATGTCAAGACCAAAATATTTCACCAACAAATTTTGCGGAATTTAAAAAAAAAAACCTTATTTTTTCAAAATTCCGCGAAATTTTTTGCAAAAGACTTTTGTATAACATGTTACCACTTTAAACGGAGGTTTTAGTGGTGTTCTAAATTTAAAAAAAATAGTTAAATGACCCCTAAAAATTAAAGATAGAGAGTTAAAATGTATACTTTTATTTTTGTTGGTCCCATTTTAGATACAAAATCGACAATTTTTTCCATAACAAATGCAAAAATGTAAAAAAAAAAATTGTGACTTAAAAAATATAAAAAAAATGGTATTTTTCCCAACCGTTATTTTAACAAAATTCTTATACCTCATAACGGAAAAACTGGTAAAATAGTTTTGAGTTTTTTTCCCAAAATCATTTTTAATAAAGTTCCTAGCTCGTTAAATTGTTCGGAAAATTTTTTCTAAAATTTTAAAATTTTATTTTTTCTTAAAATTTTTAAAGAATATTTTGTGTCCAAAACTTTTTATAATTATTAGCATTTTGTTTTACTAAGACGATATATTTAAAAAATTATGTACAATCTATCAGCTTTACCACAAGAAAATAAAATAAATTTAAAATGAGCTTTTAATTTTATTTCCATACAAATTGTTTTTGTTTTTAAAATCAACTTTCAAAAAATGTATTGAAAATTTGAAATTTAAAATAAAACTTTTGTTAAAATAGACTTTTTGTTTTCTTGTGGTAAGGGCCTATGTCTGTATGTTGCTTTTACTCTAGACATTTGTTCCAACTGAATGCACCTATTTCATCGTAAAGGAGTTTTTGTGAATTTGTAATTATGTATTATTAGTAATTTGCAAAAAAAAAAACACTAAATTAACAAAATAATTGCTTTAATTTTAAAGTCTTTTAATGCAATATTATTAAAAAAAGAAACATCTAAAAATATAATAAATAATAACTATATAAAATATAAGAATATTTAATAATTTTGTTTAATTACATCTTGGAAAGTTCAATGTCTATTGTACTTAAAAAGGGGATTTAATGATATTTTCAAAACAAATTTATTGAAATTTTAACAAGTAGAAAAATTAAATTCGACTTTGGGTGGAATCCATGAAGAACATCCACAATGCCCAAACACTTTTTAGCAGTGTTGGTAGAGGTGGTTCTCTGGAGTTAAATACATCATAAGCTCAAGTCTTACACTCAGAAGAAAAATTCTGTCAAAAATCTGTAAAACAACTTTCATTTTGAAGTGGAAAATTTTTACCAGATTTTTTTTTTTGCTGTATTGGATACTTAAACTTAATTCTCTGTCATAAAGTTTTAAAAAATAACAGAAATTTTTCTGTATTTTTACTGACTCTATTTGCTGATTTTGAATTTTTTTGCTCAAATTTTAGCAGATTATTTTGTAATTTTACAAACATTTTATGTTGGCATTTCTTAAATTTTTGTCTAATTAAACGATAAAAACTAAAAATTGTTCAAATGTAAAAATAGCTGATTATTTTGATAATTTTTCATGTTGGCTTGAAGTAAAAAAAATTTTGATGTTCAGGCTTTTTATCTGAAATTAGTAGATTTTTATTCCTTAATCAGAAGATTTATCTGCTGTCTTTACAGTTTTTTCTGCAGACTCTACCAGTTTATCCAAACAGAAATTTAGCAAACAGCGTCAGAAAAAATCAGCAGTTATCTCCAATGGCTCTAAATGCAGATTTTTCGATTGGGTAAATTTTATAATTAATACCGGTACGTACCGGTATCGACGTTTCGGTAACAGTTTATCGTTACCGAAATAATCCAAAATACCGTTACCTTTACCGATATAAAAAATAGTTAATACCAATACCGTTACCAATACCGTTATTCGTTTCGGTTGCCAACCCTGCTTCTTAGTGATTTTTTTTTTTGGTTAACGTAAACAAAATCTACTCAAATTTCTTTTACTTATTTCATCGAAAATGGTTGAAATCCATTTTTTTTATTTTTGTATGTACTCAAAAAAACCTTGTCAAATTACTAGAAAAAGTCCCGTAATCTCATTTTACCAATATTTGACAATTTTATTTGTTTTTTTTTTAACAAAAAAATTTTTTTTTTGTTAAATGTAAAAATGTTTAAGGTAATTTTACAAAAAACAAGTGAGAGTGTTAAATTCGGCTGTGCCGAATCTTTTATACCCTCCAAAATGTAAAAAAAAAATTTAAAAAAAAAATTGTCAGGGGCGTTGTTTTTTAGGGTGGGGGGTGGTGAGGGGGTCAGTAGTGGACTTTGAGAGCACCTTCCCATCGCGATAAATATACCAAATGTTTCATTTATTTAACAAAAATACAAAAAACATGTAAAAAAAAGTGAATTTTTTCAAAGGTTAGTTCAGTTCTTCAAGGGGGAACTTTTTTCCCTTGGCCCGATTTTGCCCATTCACGAACTTAACCTGCCTATGAACATGAGACATATTTGTGCCAAACTTCAGGAGTCTAGCTGTTTTATTTTGGACAGCATTGTGTTATCTACAGACAGACAGACGGACGGACAGACGGACATTCACAGAATGTCTTAGAATCTATCATGGATCAATAATATATATGGGGGTTTTCGTGTCAACTGACACAACTTTTGAAACCGATGTCTTCCGATCGGGATGAAATTTGCACCAAGGTTAGTCCTATTGGATAATAGTTCAGACACAATATTTCAATGAGATCGGTCAAGAGCTCTCTGAGTTAGAGGTCGAAATTTGACATTTTGGCCAAAGAGGTGTTGATTCTCATCCATGTAACTTCTTACCTATTGTTTTTAGCAAAATGTGTCCCAAAGAGTTTAGATAGCTATTTCTTCAGTCTTTCCAAAAAAAAATATAAAAAAAATAAAAAAAAAAATTTTGATTTATTTTCTTAAAAATCCAAAACTTTTTTGACTTTTTCCTCAAATTGGGCCCTTTTTTTTTTTTTTTTTTTTGATTCAAAAGAGCTTAGGTGATTTCCTTTAAGAGCTGTGGGGTCGCTTAGTGGGATGCGAGTGGGATATCTATGAAAATTTTTTTTTTTAACTTTGGAACACAAAATATGGTTCTTCAATTTGCACTATTAGGCGTGGGATAGCTAACCAGTTTTCGATTTCGATCCGCGATACCCTCTAGTTTTTTTAGGTTCGAAAAAGAAAGCATGAGCCAAAAAATGGGGGCGGTGGGGAGGGGCCATATGGCCCCTCATTGGGGTCAAAGTTGGGCGTAAAGAGGTAAAAATCCCCAAAGAGCCCCAAAACTCCCCTAGAAACGCCCCTGGAGGGGTGCAATGTGAGACCGACCTCCAATAATTTTCTGCCCCCAACATTTTTCTTGAACATACCTTACTCCTATTTCCACTTCCTAAGGGGGCTCCCCTAAGGGGGCTCTCGTTGAAAAATTGTCTGAACTACTATCCAATAGGACTAACCTTGGTGCAAATTTCATCCCGATCGGAAGACATCGGTTTCAAAAGTTGTGTCAGTTGACACGAAACCCCCCATATACTGTATGGGGTCCCGACCGATATTTCCATGCGTTACAAAAGGAATGACAAAGTGAGTATACCCCCATACTGTGGTTGGAGGGTATAAAAATCTAGTTAAGTCACGAGAATGCCTTGTAAGTATTATAGCATCAAAAAAATTGTAAATTTGCAATTTGATTGGTAAAAAACTTATAAATTTACAAAAAAGCTCGTAATTTTTACAAGAAATTCTCATAAAAAAAGGAGGTAGCACAAAATTTAGTAAAGTCACGAGAAGTCCTTATAATTTTTATATAATTTTTAACAATTTTATTGTTAAAAAGTTAGTAAATTGTTTGTTATTTTACAAGCTTTTTACAAATAAAATGGTAATTTTTACTAGGAACTCTCTTAAAATAGAAGGTAGCAAACAATTTTTTTATGAGGCTTTTTTTGTAATTTTACCAAAAATTTTTTAGGTGTACTTTTAAAAAATATTTATTTTGTAAAAGTGTTCTACTGTGCAATTTTTACGTTTTAAAACTTAAATTTAATTTTTGAAAATGTTTGTACTCTTTGATTTTTTTTGAAAATTTTTAGTAAGATCTTGGCATTACAAATAGGGATGTGCGATTAATCGATTAATTAATCAGTCCGATTAATCGAAATCCTGATTAATCAATTATTCGATTAATCAAATGTTTTGATTAATCAAAATCATGATTAATCGAATAATTTATATTTTGAATAATCAAAATTCATGATTAATTGATTAATCAGGAAGTTGAATATTCAAAATTTGAATAATTTAATATTTGTTTTTTGTTTTTATTTTCTTTTTATGTACATACAATATTTCAAATTTGTTGGAAAATTTATTAAATTTTGTTGGAAAATTTATTAAATTTCAGTCGAATAGACTTTTTATGGTTCTTTTCAGCACAAAATGCAGATATTATCATGGTGCCTGCAAATTACAAAAATAAATATGTACATAATCTAAAAAATGGATGTGCCTCCAATCATTTAAAATTAATAAAATAGGACCATAAACCCGTGTCGAAAGTTAATTAATTTAGTTGTATTGCACACGATCTCCGGCTCATGCACAATTCAACGCCAATTGTCGTCGAAGTGCTTTCAGAGAGAACCATTTTTTAATGTATTGAGTCCGTGTCGAACATTAATTTTGTTGTATTATAATAATTGGCGTCGAAGTGCTGGCACAGAACATGGATGCATGTTATTGGGAGTCTTAGATATGTTTATTATTTTCTAGATTTGAGCATGGTTGGAGGCACATTATTCATATCATCTTCAGTCTTCCATGATAGATACTAGTATGAAATTAGCCGTGCATGCTCATTGATCATAAATTTTGGAAAATTTTGTTTGATTTTGACATACATACATATTAAATTTCGTTTTTTTTATTAATTTATAAACTTTGTTTTCATTTATAAATATTTTTTTGTAAATATTCTTTTATTTTGTTTTGCCAACAGATTTGAATAAAATTATTCAATTTTGATTAATCAAAATTCAAATTAATTGATTAATCATAGTTCTGATTAATCAGAAAGTACGATTAATCGATTAATTGATTAATCAGGATTTCGATTAATCGGACTGATTAATTAATCGATTAATCGCACATCCCTAATTACAAATATTACTACTTTTTCCGATTTTTATAAAAAAAAAAGTTTTTCAATCTTTAAATGCTTTAATCTGAGAAAATTTTTGGATTAAAAAAATATTTTAGGTCGGTCACACATTTGGCTGTTCTAGGGCCACTGGATTGACTGTTAGTAGAGATAGACTGTTAGTTTGTTTGGAAAAATTGTTTTGGGGTAAAATTTAAAAGGGGTCGCACTTGATATTGACGCAAACACAAAAAAATAAATTTTCAACCGAATTTTTTAGTTGAATCAACTCATAATTGTCTTGTTGCTACTATTTTAGGGTTTGATAACCGAATTTTTTTATTGCTTCAATTAAATGTCTGTCGTATCAACCGAATTTTTTTTTCATCAAAATTAAGTTAATATTTTTTTCATCAAAATTTAGTTTTTTATAATTTTTCTTTTTTTTCATTTTTTTTTTTTTTTTTCATAAATTTTTTTTTTCATCAAAATTTTTTTTATCGATTTTTTTTTATCAAAATTTTGTTTTTTCATAATTTTTTTTTTTTCATCCGATTTTTTTCAAAAAATTTTTTTCTCAAAAGCTTTTTAACATAAATTTTTGTAGCGTATGTGTCGTGAAAACGATTTTTAAAGTTCTAAATAAAGAGGAATGAAATGGCGAAATATAGAAGATGAAATAAATACAATATTACAAACACAGACCTCGAGCCTAATCATTTACATAATTTATTTATAAATTAAAAGGTCGAAATAAAAACATAATAAGGAATGAAATGTCAATACCCGATTTGGTCACCATTCTTACAAAAACCTGGGGGGGGGTTAATTGTGTAATTCGATTCGAAAGAAACTGTTAGAATTCGGAAAATTTTGATCCTTTGTAAAATCTAACTCGCTATGAGAATAAATATTTTTAATAAATAAATATTTTAGAATTAAAAATTATGTTAGGTACTTTGGAACCAAAAATGTCGTTCAAATAGCTTCTCTTTTCGAATCGAAATACACAATTACCCCTCTGTACTTGAATACACCAAAACATTACACAGAAAATAAAATCGTCAAATTTAAATCAACAAACGTGAATTGTAAATCAACCAAACATTTTGTAAAAACAGCAGCCTGTTAGTCCATAATACAAAACTTCGATTTTGTTTTCAACAAACTCAGTCATGTAATTTTATTTCAAAATTATTTTATCATGTCAACAAATAGTGTTGGTGTTTGTTAAATTTCTTTGTTGAAAAAAAAAGTTCATTTGTCAGATAAACAAATTGTGTTTGTGTTTGTTGAACTTCTTTGTTGAAAACGAATAACTTCTTTTTTCAACAATCAAAATTTACAAACCTTTGTTGATATTACAAATTTCCGTATAGGTGCACTTTCAGTGAAAAAATTAATTGAATTCACAAATATGCGGGGAAAGAGTAGATAATTTGCCGGCATTTAGGAAAGAGTAGATAATTTGCCGGCATTTTTCTACAGTCTCAAAATGTGAGACATTTTGTCTATAGTAAATGTTTCAGAATATGAGACATATTTTTATACAAAGTCTCAGAATCTTAGATTTTTTAATAGAAAAAGTTTGAGAATCTAAGACATTTATTTTATAGTAAAAGTCTCAGACTTTGAGACTTTTTTCTGTAGAAAAGCTTTACGATTATTTTTCTCTCAATAAAATTTTGATTCTGAGACATACATATTTCCTATAAAAGGGTTCAGATTCTAAAAAAAATATTCTATTTTCATAAAAAAAAGAATATTGCTATATTTCGGTGACCGATTTTTAAAATTGCTTGTGTTGACAATATTATACATATCGCTTAATTACTTGCATTTTTCAATAACTCAAAAAACGTGATTATTGAGTTAATGATACATAATTATTTGTAATACCATGCTTTATATTGTGTCAAAAATTCGTATTAATATCTTTTAAACTCACCATTTGAGAAGAGATTACGCTATTTTTATATTTTTATGTATTGGCCTTTTCCAATAAAAAACCAGTTTCAACTTTAAACTCGTTTTTTTTTGCAAATTCAAATATTTTGAGTTCTGTAACTATGCAAGTAAAGCGATATTTATACATTAGTTGGTTACATTAGTTGGTTACATTAGTTCTAACCTCAAATTTAAAAAAAAAAATAACGGTTAAAACTTAACAGCAGCATATGTTTGATTTAACTTAACATTGTTATTTGATAACTGTAAAATACATGTTTATAACATTAAAATAACTGTAAACATAACACTTTACTGTTATTGATTTTGTGTGTTGTTGACCAATTCCATTGCATACCACAACTAACCAGTGTACTAAGCTATTATTTAGGCCAATTAGTAGATGGTTGTTTCATTCGGTTGGTTAGTTGAAGGAAGAGAAAATAAAAAAACAGGAAAAATTGTTTTTTAATCTCAGCTGGATTAGACATAACATGGCCGAAATGTCTCCGGGAGATAAACTAATTAGTGGTGCAACACGCAAATTGGGCCATCTGAAAATGGCCAAAGTTATGTTCTTAATCATATCAGCGATTGTTTGTATAATCATATTTTATGCGAATACCAGTGTAATTGGAAGACGGTCACTGTTTGCCCTGTTTCTTAGCAATCGTAATACAGCAGCAGTCGCAGCAGCAGCTGCAGAAACAACTTACGGAGGTGGTGATGGTGGTGGTGGCGAATTATTGATAAGTCCAGCAGAAAAAGAAAAAACAGAAACACTGCCAGAAGACCGACAACGACAACAAAACAATAAAAGATTACAACAACAACAAAACCAAGAATTAGGAGAAATAGCTGTATACGAAGAACAACAAAGATCTCATCATCACCATCAAGATATTCTACTAGACTCATCTACACCCCGAAAAAGATCTAGGAAATCTTTAATAATGAAAACATTACTTTTGAAGCCACCCTCAACGAGAAGTGCTTCTGTACAAATTTTCAATTTAAGTGCATCGTCAGTATTAGGAGCAGGAATTGGTACCAGCACCACCACCTCATCGGATTATAATATATTTGTTATTTATACCAAGGAAAACTATCAGCTGCATGTTAAATTTGAATTATTTATCAAGAGTCTATTGAAATTTGCCAATTCTGGCGTCCTATTGCATCTGCATGTACTCACCGATGAAACTAGTGGCCATTCGGTAGATCAGATTTTGGAGGCGGAAGTACGTCGTTATAGACGTTCAATTATTTATAGTTTATATAATATGCATTTGTGTGCTGAGGAAGTAATGGATATTGTCAATACGATGACGCCGTACTTCAGTTCAACGCCCAAATCCTATTATAGTGATTCGTTATTCTTCCTTTCGTTGGGTTTGCATCGCATAGCCGATGAAAATATGGAACGTGCAATATTATTAGATTGTGACATAGTCTTCCGCACCGATGTCCGTCTTTTATTCAATGAATTCGATAGATTTTCCTCAGACCAACTTTACGGTTTGGCCCCGGAATTGACACCTGTGTATCGTCATATTTTATATAGATATCGAGCCAACTATCCTAATACAGATTTTGGTAGTCCATTTTATATGACAACAAATGAAATACATAATAATATGGTTTCAGAAGAATCTCAACATGCGGCTCATAAATTAAGAAAATCGGATAGACATAGTCTAAGACATGGTTATCCGGGTCTTAATTCTGGTGTGGTTCTACTGCAACTAAAGCGTATACGCAATTCTCGCATCTATCAACAACAGCTACATGACTCGGAGGTACGAAAACTTACCTCGAAATATATGTTTAAGGGTCATTTAGGTGATCAAGACTTTTTTACTTTACTCGGTTATGAATTTCCGAATCTCATTTATCGTCTGGATTGTGTTTGGAATCGCCAGTTGTGTACATGGTGGAAAGATCATGGTTATAGTGATGTTTTTGATAAATATTTTACTTGTAAGGGTCGTATCAAAATGTATCATGGAAATTGTAATGCTCGGGTACCCGAATGATATTCCACAAGTCAAGCGGGCCTTGGGTTTCTTTGGTAGCTATTATACAATTTCAAATTGTATTTGGGAAAAGTGAAATTATTTAAAATATTAAGAAATGAAAATTAAAAAATCGAAAAATTTTTCTATGGGAAAATAAATTCATACAAATTTTCCATAGAACATTTGATATTCGAACAATTTTTCTTTTAAAAATAAATTTGATATTCAAGCAAATTTTATACAGAAAATAAGTTTGATAATTAAACAACCTTTTTATAGAAAATAAGTTTTATATTCAAACAAATTTTCTATAGAAAATAAGTTTGATATTCAAACAAATTTTTATAGACAAAAAATTTAATGTTCAAACAAATTTTCTACAGAAAATAACTTTGATATTCAGACAAATTTTCTATAGAAAATAAGTTTGATATTGAAAAAATTTTTCTATAGAAAATAAGTTTGATATTCAAACAAATTTTCTATAGAATATAAGTTTGATATTCAAACAAATTTTCTATAGAAAATAAGTTTGATATTCAAACAAATTTTCTATAGAAAATAACTTTGATATTCAAACAAATTTTCTATATAAAATATGTTGGATATTCAAACCAATTTTCTATAGAAAATAAGTTTGATGTTCAAACAAATTTTCTATAGAAAATAAGTTTAATATTCAAACAAATTTTCTATAGAAAATAAGTTTGATATTTGAACAAATTTTTGAATAATAATTTTCTATAGAAAATAAGTTTGATATTCAAACAAATTTTCTATAAAAAATAAGTTTGATATTCAAACCGATTTTCAGTACAAAATAAGTTTGACATTCAAACAAATTTTCTATAGAAAATAAGCGCGATATTCAAAAAAAAAAATTTAAAGAAAATAAGGTTGATATTCAAACAAATTTTCTAAAGAAAATAAGTTTGATATTCAAACAATTTTTCTATAGAAAACAAGTTTGATATTTAAACAAATTTTCTATAGAAAATAAGTTTGATATTCAAATGAAAAATAAAAAAAATATTCTAACAAATTTTCTGTAGAAAATAAGTCTGATATTCAAACAAATTTTCTATAGAAAATAAGTCAAATTTCTATAGAAAATAAGTTTGATATTTAAACAAATTTTCTATAGAAAATAAGTTTGATAATCAAGCAAATTTTCTATAGAAAATAAGTTTGATATTCAAACAAGTTTTCTATAGAAAATAAGTTTGATATTCAAACAAATTTTTTATAGAAAATAAGTTCGATATTCGATAAGTTTGATATTGAAACAAATTTTCTATAGAAAGTAATTCTAATATTCAAAACAAATTTTCTATAGAAAATAAGTTTGATATTAACACAAATTTTCTATAGAAAATAAGTTTGATGTTCAAACAAATTTTCTATAGAAAATAAGTTCAATATTCAAACAAATTTTCTATAGAAAATAATTTTCTATAGAAAATAAGTTTGATATTCAAAAAATTTTCTATAGAAAATAAATTTGATATTCAAAAAAAAATTCTGCAAAAAATAAATTTTATATTAAAAAAAAAATCTATAGAAAAAATTTTGATATTCAAAAAACTTTTCTCTTAAAAAAAGTTTGATTTTTAAAAAGAAAACATGTTTGATATTCATTTAAATTTCTTATAGAAAAAAGTTTGATATTCAGACAAATTTCTAAAAAAAAAATAAGTTTGATATTCAATCAAATTTCTATAGAAAATAAGTTTGATATTCAAACATATTTTTTTAGAAAATAAGTTTGATATTCAAACAAATTTTCTATAGAAAGTAAGTTTGATATTCAAACAAATTTTCTGTAGAAAATAAGTTTGATATTCAAACAAATTTTCTATAGAAAATACGTTTGATGTTCAAAAAACTTTTCTATAGGCAATAAGTTTGATGTTCAGACAAATTTTCGATAGAAAGAATGTTTGATATTCGCATTTTTACTTTTCTCAATTACAACTTCAATTGTTTATCCCCATTAACGGGTGTGTTCATCAATATCATCATAATCATCTCCGAGGACAATGATTGTATCAACAATAATTTAGCCTTTAGCCTGTAGTTAGGTGTTAATAAAAATAATATCAAAAAAAAAACCTTCGAATACTTATTTAAAATTATAAATTTAAAATTATTTAGAAAAAAAAAATAGTTATTAGTTTTTATTTGTGATATCGCTCATATTTACATACATATATATTTGAAATATACAAAAATACATACTCGAAAACTATCTCTCTCTAATTCTAACTATCTCTTCGAAATTATACCCGAAATTTTAAGTAGTTTATTAGTATTATGTATTACACATTTATGTAAGTTTGAGTACATAATTATTATGTGCATTAGAATATATATTCAATAAATTAGTATATAAAAATAAAAAATAAATATGTATTGACATTCCTCAATTAATTGTGTTTTAATTTAAAACAAGTGAGAGTGTTAAATTCGGCTGTGCCGAACCTTGTATACCCTCCAACGTTTAAAAAAAAATTCAGGGGCGTTTTTTTTTGGGGGGGGGGGGGCTTGTAGGGGTCCTTGGAAACACCTTCTCTCTGGTCAAAAATGTTTACAAATTTAATTTGTAATTTTGTACAAAAGATATACAATTTCATCATTATATAAATTATTTGCTAATATCCACGCCCACAAAAGTGAGCGGACCAAAAAAAAGTCATTTTAAAATCCCCTGGATCCAAGTCCAAGACTTTGAATTTTTTCAAGCATAAAAATGTTTCATTTGTTTAACAAAAATACAAAAAAAAACTATAAAAGTTATGTTTTTCATGGGTTGGTTTACTTCGTCAAGGGGGAACTTTTTCCCCACTGGTCCGATTTTTCCCATCTCCGAACTTAACCAGCTTATGAACATAAGACATATGTGTGCCAAATTTGAAGACTCTAGCACTTTTATTTTGGACTGTATCGTGTCTTCCACAGACGGACGGACAGACGCTAGAATGTCTTAGAATCGATCACTGATCAATAATATATATACTTTATGGGGTCCTAGACCGATATTTCGTTGCGTTACACACGGAATGACAAAGTGAGTATACATACCCCCATACTGTAGTTGGAGGGTATAAAAATATACTTTTACCAACAGTAATTTTGATGCAGGAGTTAAATTTTATAAATATTCTAAAAGATGATGGCAAATATGGTATTTAGTTCTTTGCTAGATATGGGCTCATTAGCTGATTTATTATTACTAGTTTCTCCAGTTTGCACTGTTTATTTATCAGTCAAAAAATAAATGATGTGAGTTCCAAAAATATAAAATTTTCTATGTTTACAAAAAATGGTCAAAAAATGTGGATTTCTTCTACGGTACTTAAAAAATTTCATTGTTTGTTTAGGTTGTTGCAAAAATTATTTGATTACTGAATAAAAACCATTGGACCATTTTTTAGATTTTTAATGTTTGAACTTGGAAAAATTGACTTAGAAATAATTTTAAAAAATGTTCTGAAAAATGTTTATAAATAATTTTATTTTCCAGATCGACTATTGTAGCACATTTATTATTTACTCAATCTGAACGCTATTAAGTTTAAATCAAAGCTTTATTAATTACCTACATAACATGTTTTAAAATAATACTCGTTTGATAATAATAACGTTTAGTATTTTTAATTTTGCCTTTAACAAATTGCATCTGCTATAAAAAGATTCCATTGTATTGTCCCCCAATGTAAGGGTCAAAATGTATAACCAACCCCGAATAGTTTTTCAACCCTAACATTTCTTCAGAACATACTTACCCTCTATTTTTAACCCTTAAGGCGGTCACCATACACTGCTTTTTATTTTTTATAACTTTTTTTATTAAATCCGCTCCTACCGCTCCAAGGGGGCCTACTAGAGGGGTAAAAAGTGAGACCGACCCAGATTAGTTTTTAGATTTAGATTTAGATTTATTTAGTTTTTTCATTATTAGAACAATAAGAATAAATTCTTTTATAGTTCAACGGGTATTACATAAAGATTGACATAATTAATTAGTACAATAAATAATTAAAAAAAAGCAGTAAAATAGCAATAATAATAAAACAGTAATTAAAATATAAAATGATTGCAATAACAATATATTAAGTCAAGACAAAATAAAGTAAAGAAGCTATAGTTTATAATATAGTTTTTTTTTTTTTTTTATTTTTTAACATAATAGTTTTTTTATCGAAACAAATATAAGTTTAAGTTTATGCATTTCTATTTGTATTTGTCAGATGATAAAAGAGTTCATTTACCCTCCAACATTTTTTCTGAACATACCTCTTACCTTAATAAGAAAAGTTCCGTTATAGGTTTTTTGATATTTTGACATAAAATTAACCAATGCTCGTTCGTTTGTTCTTGAATCTTATTTATTTGATTTTGATGTTTATTTAATTAACCTAAATTCAGAACTAAAAGTAAATATGTAAGTAAATTAAAAACTTTGATAGATATTTTTACAATCTTTTGTTAAAATTAATTATCATATTAGGTTACGTTAGATTAACTGCTGAAAATTTTTAAAATAGTTTTAAGATCGGTTAATCGAACAGTTTTTTTTTTGTTTAATTTTTGATTTAACTTTAAGCAAAGATTATAAAAACAGCTTTTATTTTAAATACAATTTGAAATGTATTTATTTTGAAATAAATTTTTTGTTTTTCTTTTTTGTTCAAAGTTTTTTTAATGCTTTTTTTGTTTTTTTTTTTTTTCAAAATATAATTCTAATTAAAGCATTTATTTAATAAATGAACTAGATTGTTGTTGGTTTTATTGTTTAAGAAATATAATAACTAAATAAACCATTTATTTTTTTTTGCCTAGAGAAAAAATTATGTTATTTTGGTTAATATATTTTTTTAAATTGTTATTGGCATAAAAAAGTAAACCACAAAAATGTTAAATAAATATTTACCACTGATAACAAAAATCACAAAAAAAAACAAAAATCATAAATTTAAAATAAATTAAAAAACAAAATACAATTGAAATTACACAATCGTTTAAATTATTATTTTATATGCTTTTACTAACATTAATGATTTTTGTTTTTATTTTATATATTTTTTTTTGTTATTATTATTAAAAGTAGTAACACCTTAAAAACTATAAAAATAATAATAAATATGATTATGTGTATGTATATAATATTGTTTAATATATATGCATTTAGTATTTATATGTATGTAAATATTTATATATATGGATTAGTAAAAGAAAGAAAAAAAAAAATAATTAAATTGAAATATTGTTGGTATTCACGTCAGAATTTTTTAGCCCTTGCAACAGTGCAAGATTGCAATTTTTTTTTTTAAGAAACCATTAACCCCCAGTTTATGTAATACGAACGCCATTCGTTCGTGACGAATTTGTGTGTATTTTGTTATTGTAACAAAAACAAAAGAAACTGGGGGTAAATCAACTTTTTCACTTTTCTTTTACCTTTTACATGATGCGCTGTTGCAAATAAAGTATCGCATTATATTTCAATAGTAATATAATTGCTACAATTTGCAAAATAACAAGCAAATAAAGTTGCAATTTTGACATATCGCATTTTTGCAGGACTAAAATTGCTGACGTGAATTCCATTATTATATAAAACGTGGAAGTTAGGTTATTGTAGAATTCCATTAGAATTGTTTTGAAAATCGAAATTTTTTGATTATGTTCGAAATTTTCAATTATTTTTTTTATGTGAAGTATACAATAACTTTCTCACATTTTAATTTAATTCATTTAGGTCATAATCTCAATACTACTGATGGATGGATTACAGCGTAATTTGATTCGAAACATAATTTTTTTCGCAAATCTCGAAAAAGATAATTGTTGTTATTATGGATGTTATTTTAAAACTTTTCAGATTTTCTGCATATCATGTATTTGTTATAAAAGTTTTAAAATTTTTCAAATGCAAAATTTAGTTTCGCTGTAAGTCCGTCTGATAATCAAAAAAAATAAACAGCATACATACATTAATGTACAAACTCAAAATTCTCTTGTATTAAAAAAATAAAAACAAATTTATTAAAAAAAAATATCCAGCCGGTTTATGAAACTCTCTATGAAATTAAAGAGAAATTGAAATTATAAGATACAGTGGGCGACAATACATTGGAAACTTTTTTATAGTAGATGCAATTTGTTAAACACAAAGTTAACAATACTAAACGTTATTTTTATCAAACGAGTATTATTAAAAAATGTTATGTAGGTAATTTTAAAAGCTTTATTTTAATCTTGATAGCGTCTAGATTGAGTGAATAATAAATGTTCTACTACGGTCGATCTGAAAAATGAAATTATTTATAGACATTATTCAGAATTTTTTTAAATTATTCTAAGTCGATTTTTTCAAACATCCAAAATTTAAAAAAAAGTCCAATAGTTTTTATTTAGTGATCAAATAATTTTTCCAACAGCCCAAGCAAACAGTGAAAAAAGTAAGTACAGTAGAAAAAATACACATTTTTTGACCTCCAATTCTTTTGACCACCGATTTTTTGTAAACCAAGAAAATATGTTATTGGGTTGTTGTAAAAATTATTTGATCACTGAATAAAAACTATTGTACCTTTTTTTTAATTTTTAATGTTTGAACTTGGAAAAAATCAACTTGGAATTATGTTTAAAAAATGTTCTGAAAAATGTCTATAAATAATTTAATTTTCCAGATCGACCCTCGTAACACATTCATTATTTACTCAATCTGGACGCCATTAAGCTTAAATTAAAGCTTGATAAATTATCTACATAACATTTTTTTAAATAATACTCGTTTGGTAATAATAACATTAAGTATTGTTAACTTTGTCTTTAACAAATTGCATCTAATATGAAAAAAGTTTCCAATGTATTATCGCCCACTGTATGTGATGGAAATCGACAACAACAACGATCGACAATTCTACGGTCAATAGTTTACGATCTGTAAAATAAAAATGATATTTTATAACTCAAAAGAATACTTTTGATTTATCTTAATATATAAATGTTATTACCAATTTAATTTTGTTTTGTATTAAACAAAATATTTATAATTGATTTCAAAAAATCTATAGTTTTCGTTTTCAATTTCCATCACATACCAGTATATTTCAATTTCAGTAGAAAATTCGTAATAGTTTTAGAAATGTGAATAGATCCGTGAAATTTTAGTCTTACAAGGTTTAGAAATCTTATTTGATGATAAAAAACATAATATTAAAAACAATTCCATATTACACAATTTTATCATGTTATTACAAAAACAAAATAAAATTTTAATCGAGTTTTATTGAAATTCAACAGTTTTATAAGAAATTTAGGGAAAAAATTAATTTAATTTGGGTAAAGATCTATAGGATCAAGGTCAATTAGAATTGGAAAAAGATTAAAAGAGAATAACAAGAATTTATTTAGGAAAAAATATTTTGCGGAAAAAAAAATAATGGTGAAAACAAATTCAGGAAAATACTCTTTTTGTGTAAAAAAATGTTTGTATTTGTTTAAATACCATTCGGTACCAAATTCTGTTCGCATATGTCAAACATCAGCCGAATCAAAACTTTTTGTATTGTTAGGTTATGTTGAATGAACCAACATTTTCAATGAGTCCTTACATTTTCGATATCGTTCAAATGCAATATCAAACTTCTTGATGCAACAACAAGGCCTCTGTTGTTTTTATTGTTATATACTTGTACTTGAATTTTTTTTAACTACAAGTACCTAGTACTTGATTTTTTCAAGTACAAGTATTAAATACTTTTTTTTTTTTTTTTAAAATACCATTAATTCATAAAATATTTGAAAATCAATATCAATTTTGCCCATCTATGGTGAATAGCATATCGGTACAAGAATTTTTTTTAGAACAAACTTTTAAAAAAATATTGCGATGGGACGAAAAAAAAATCGTTTTTTTATCTCCTGAAAACTTACCCCAAAACACATGACTCCATTTTTAGGACCAGCGACGATATTTGATTTCAGCTTTGTTGGTGTTGGTTCTCTTAATATCTCTCTCTCCAGTATTGGCGCATTTAAACCTCAAAAGCACATACAGTGATGACAAGTTAATAATATTTTGTATTTTAGTATTTATTTATTTATTTATTTCATTTATTGACAATGGGTTTAGCGACTTTTTCCATATTTTAAGTTTTTTCATCAAAATTGGCACCACAAAATAGACAAATAATTTTTGTTGTCGGCTTTCGCTGTTATTGCTTCGGCCGAGTTTGTAAAAATTTTAATAAAGAAAAAATGTTTGGCATTCCGTATGTAACACCTTCAAAATTTGAATCATTAAACTTAAATCGACTTTTTAATTGATTATGATGCTCTGTACTGAACTATACCTCCTCACAAAATGTTAAAATGACTAACGATCCTCAAAAATGTTTTCAATTTCTTTAGATATTTTTTTTTAATTATTATATGATCTTTTCCGAATTTGAAGTTATATTTTTTTTAAATACTTATTGATCTTGTTCCAATTGATCTTATCAAATATCTGTTAATATTTTAAAACTTTTTTCCAAATTCCAATTAAGGTTTTTTCAAATTTCAATCGGCAACATGTAAACGTAGATTTCATAAACAAGCATATCTAATACAAATATTAAAAATGTTGTTAATGTTAGAAAATGGAGTAAAAACAAAATGTTATTTCAAACTTTAAAGTTTATTTTTGAATATTTTTTTGTTTCTTTTAATTTTTTATGTTTATCGTAATTATTATTTATAACACTTTATAAATACAATAGAATGATGAATTCGCTAAATGTTTAAATTAGTAATTTTGGTTTTTGTTTTAAACATCATTCCAGTCAACAGTATATTTTTGTTTTTTTTTTTAATTAAAATTAAGGTTAATATTTGAAATTTCAATAATTGTTTTTGTTTTTTTTTTTTTTTTGCTCGGCCATTATCCAGCCTTGTTAAAATATTTGTATAATTAATTAATTTATATAAAGACAAAATTCATAAATTGTTTGGATTTTTGTTTTACCTTTAATTTTTGCTTTGTTAGGGGAGTTGGTAGAAATTAAATAAATTAAGAAAAACTTGTATGTTGACAGTAGAGGATAGGAAGATTAGGGGAGAAGAATTAATGAGCTCATGAGTAGTGTGGTTTTTTTAAAAAGTATATGTGTGAGTTTATTAGTTTATTTATTTTCTATTGCTGCAATATGATCGGGAGAATCACTCCGTAAAAATCTTTGCCACATGCGCAAGAATAACTTTTCCAATCCTTGGGCATATTGTGAACAATCAAAGAGAGGACTTTCAGCGCGTGCCTTCCACACGTTGGCACGCAGCGTTTTGAGATATTCACGATCTGTGCCCAATCGAATGGAAATTTCTTGATATTCTTGGCGGGTACTAGCAATTAATTCGGGACAACCCAAGGTGGCCAACTGAGATGCAGCCACTCTGTAAAAAAGAAATATATAATTAACATTAATATATATTTGTAGAAAGATAAATTGAGATATATTTTAATAAAATAAATATATTTTTAAATGCTTATTAACCTTATCTTCTCTTAAGGGGTTAGGAAACTGCTAGTTTTTGTATTGGATTTAGATTTGTCAGCAATGCAAATCATATTATCAAACAGCATTACCGACTTCAATTTGACAGATTAAGATTAATTCTATATAGTTGCACTCTTCACACACATTACATTCCCATAAGCGAATTTGTCAATTTTTCTTCAATATTAATCCAATACAAAAACTAGCAACCCAAGTAAAAATGTGACGGATCAATACTGATCTTTCAAATCTCGGATCAGTACTGATCTTACTCAGATCAGTACTGATTACTTTCAAATCTCGAATAATATGTGATATATAAGAATATATCTAAACATTTTTACTCGGGGTGTCATAACCCCTTAACATAACTTGAGTAGAAAAATTAAAATCATCATCAAGTTAAAATGATTTTCGTCTTCACCGAACCAAAAATACCCTCACACTTCCCTATTCTTTTTTTAATTTTAATAATCTTGAATTTTTCTGTTATATATTTTGATTTTTGAATTTTCCTGAATTTTCCTGAATTTTCGTATCATTTTCTGAATTTTTATGCATTTTTTAATTTGTTTAAATTTCTTGATGTAATTTTCCTAATTTTTTCACATTTTTTTTTTAAATATTTTTAGATATTTCAGATTTTTTTTATTTTCTTTTAAGTTTTTTTGAATTTTATTATATATCTTAATTTTTTCAGTATTTTCCGAATTCGTCAGTTTTTTCCGAATTTTGCAGAATTTTTATTATTTTTTTTAATTCATCTACAATATTTACAGATGTAATTCGAAAAAGATTGTAATTCGAAGATTCCAATTGTATTTTGTAAAAGATCAATTGTAATTCGAAAAAAGATTAATTGTAATTTAAAAAAGTTTAATTGTAATTCGAAAAAGATTAACTGTAATGTAAAAAAGATCAATCGCAATTCAAAAATTATCACTAAGATTCCAATTGTTATTCGAAAACGATCGATTGTCATTCGAAAAATATCAATTTTAATTCGAAAAAGATCAACTTTAATTCGAAAAATATCAATTGTAATTCGAAATAGATGAATTGTAATTCGAAAAGGGTCAATTGTAATTTGAAAACGATCAATTTTAATTTGAAGATTCCAATTATAATTTGAAAAATATCAGTTGTAATTCAGTATTTCTTCGAACTAAAATTGATCATTGTCAAATTACAATTGACATATTTTAAACTACAATTGATCTATTTTGATTTACAATTTATCTTTTTCGAGTTACAAATGATCTTTTTCAAATTAGAATTAATCTTTTCAGAATAACAATTGAATTACAATAATTCTTTTTAAAATTTTACGAATTCGAAGATTCCAATTGTAATTCGAAAAAGATCAATTGTAATTCAGTTGGTATTTACAATTGCTTTTATTCGAATTAAAATTGATCTTTTTGACCTACAATTGATCTTTTTTAAATTCCAATTGATCGTTTCCGAATTACATTTGTTTTCGAATTATCTTTTACTTGATCTTTTACGAATTACAATTGATATTTTTATAATTATATTTGGAATTTTCGAATTACAATTGGAATTTTCGAATTACAAATGGAAGATTCGAATTTTAAGTAAAATCTGATCTTTTCGAATTAAAATTTATATTTTTTAAATTACAATTAATCTTTTTTGAATTACAATTGATCTTTTTCGAATTACAATTGATCCTTTTTGAATTACAATTGATATTTTTCGAACTAAAATTGAGGAGGTCCATAACAAAACGCGCCAATTCCACGTTTTGAGTTTTTTTTTTTTTTTTTTGACTGAATCCTTTTCTACACATAAAAATATATGTAAAGGTGTGTTTATATCATCCCACCGAGTCTTTGGATTTTAAGAAAGTAAAATATTACCAAAGTCTTAATACTGCCAAAAAATCATAAACAAAATCAAAAGACATTTTTAAAACAGTTGTTTGTGTGCAAATCTAATAACACACAGCCATTTTTTGAAATATTTCATAAAATCAAAAGTCTTATTGGACTGTCAACAAAATCACATTACACACGATTTTTTGACAGGTCTTAATACTCAGTGGTATGATATAAACACAGCTTAGCCATTATTAAAAAAACATCCCAAAGCTCAATATTTGGACTGCAATTAACAGCTGACTTTAATTATGAAACATCTCAGTAATTACACTGAAACTCACTACTGACTTTGTTTACATTTTAGCGTGGACCTCTTCAATTGATCATTTTCGAACTAAAATTGATCTTTTTCGTATTCCAATGTATTTTTATCAAATTACAATTAATCTTTTTCGAAAAATAATAAGAATCTTCGAATTACATGTGTAAATGGTGTAGTTTTTTTGTCAATCTTATGAAGCTTTCTTAATTTTCCTTATTTTTTCAAAATTTTGCGGATGTTTTTCCTTATTTTTCTAAATTTTGCGAATGTTTTTATATTGTCACCTAAAAATTAATAAATTTGAAATACTTTCAACACTTTTCTGTTTTAAATTGTATAATACTGATTTTTTCTGTTATTTAAATTTTTTGGAAATTTCTATCCGTTTTTTTTAACTTTCCTGGTTTTTTCCATAATAGTTTAAAATTTTCCCGAAATTTTTCTAATTAGTTACAATCTTACCTTGAAGCCAATGTTTCGCCAGGTAATGTTACTACTGGTGTACCAGTCCATAAAACATCCATTGAAGTGGTATGTCCATTGCATAATGGTGTATCAAGGCAAACATCAGCCAATTGACCACGACGTACATGTTCTTCCTTACAAGCAACATTCGAAAATATAACACGTTCTGGGGCCACACCTAAAAAAATTAAAAAAAAAAATCAAGTTTCAATTACGGCTGTAAAAAACATTTAAACTTACCCATATCTTCTACAGATTTCTTAATATTTTGTTCACCTACTGCGGGGAATCTTAAGAGCCACAACACTGAATTTGGCACCGCCTTTAAGATATTCATCCATGTCTGCAGTGTTAAAGGATCAATTTTATACAATTGATTGAAATTACAATAAACAATAGCATCGTCGGGTAAGTTATACTGCCGCCTAGTAGTGATGACTATACTCTGTGGCACTTCTTCTCCGGTAGCTGCTTTATTGTTGGTTTGTGTGGTAGCCAAACCATTTTGTAAAACAACACCATTCAGTGATGTCTGTACTTGCCCGGAAGCAATCATTGATACGATTTGTGTTGTATTGGGTAGTTCTGCAACTTTATGTGTAATTTCCACTTTGGTGTTAGCATTGATAACTTCGCGAATCTCTTTGACACCAGTTTGTTCCACAAGTGGTGATAAATCTGTGGCATTAATAACTGCCACATTGTCTGATACCGTAGATTGTGACTTGTCGGCCACAAGAATGCGTTCTTTTAAGTGAGGGAACATTTGTTTATGATCCCCAATAAAATAGGTGTAAGGCATGTAAGCCAACTTTTCGCTATATTGATGGGCCAATTCCATTGGGCTTGTTACCGAATCCGTTATAATATAATCCATAAACGAAGCTCCACTAGTGCCAGGATAACCCAACCACATAACTTGTATGGGTGCTGGCCTTAAAGCAAAGATTTCATTACGTGCTCCCTTGGTGTAGCCATTCATGTTGACCAATATGTGTATGCCATCGTTGTAGATGCGATCAGCCGCTTTGCCATTGCAGGGTATGGTAGACAAATCTATAAAATGTTCAGCTTCTTGAGAGATCTTATAACGGAACGTAGTACCATCATCGGGACTAAGAGAATAACAAAAGATTTCCACGCTGGCACGATCATGCAAACCCGGTATAGATTGCATCAAATGGGAGGTGGGATGATTGCCAAAATCAGAACTAACATAACCAATGCGTATACGATCACCCTTGGGTATTTCACGGGTGAATTTATATGGAGGTTTGTGTAAAACCAATATCTTTTCTATACACAAATTGGCATGCCGGGCTGCAATTGCTTTACGGAAATCATGAGACAACGGATACAACATTGAATGATGCGGATGCACTGAGGGCAAACGATTCTTTTCCAATTGTTCAGCAACAATGCTGACCAATTTTTTCATGCGTGCCTCATAGTCGGTCCAATCACAAACGATTTGTAAACAATGTGCCAAATTGCAATAGGCATCTGGGAAATCTGGTTTCAATTTCAATGCAGTACGATACGATTGTATTGCTTCAGGAATGTTACCAGAATCCTTATGAATACTGGCCAAATTACTGTGGGCATCAGCAAATGCTGGATTGATTTGAATGGCACGCGAGTAACATTGCAAAGCACCCGCCACATCCTGTAATTCCTTGAGCGTATTACCCATGTTGGAATAGGCATCAGCAAATGTTGGATTAATCCGTATAGCTTCTTTGTAATGCATAAGAGCCTCCTTTAGTTTGCCTTGTTGTTGTAAAACCGATGCCAAATTTGAATGAGCCGCAGCAAAGTCCGGGAACACTTCTAAAGCCTTCAAATACAAACGTGTAGCTTCTTCAATGAAACCTTGTTCACGTTTAATGTTGGCCAAATTGTTAAGTGAATCAGCATGATTGGGACATAAACGTAAAGCCGTATTATAACATTCTTCGGCCTCCTTAACCTATAAAAAAAGAGAAACAAATAAATATATTTAGCAAATATATATTCTTAACATATCCCTGCAGGAAAAGTAACCGTATCTTGATAGTTTAAAGTGACGACTTGTCACACGGACTCAAATGACCTATCATAAACTTGATATCATTTATAAAAAAAAAAAGATATTTTGGAACTTTTCAAAATAGAAAAGGAGTAGCAAAGATATTCAGGGTATTCACTTCAGAATTTTTTGACCCTTGCAACAGTGCAATATTAAAAAATTTTTTTTTTTTTTAAATTTTGATAAAATTTTTATTTTTCAATTACCTTTTATATGATGCGTAGTTGCAGGAAAAGATTTGCAATTTATTTTAATATAAATACAATTGCTTTTATTCGCAAAGAAACAAGCAAAAAAAGTTGCAATTTTGACATTGCGTAATTTTGCAAGACTAAAATTTCTGACGTGAATTCCATTATTAATCCACGTCAGAATTTTTAACCCTTGCAACATGTACTGCAGTGCAAGATTGCAAAATTTTTAATAAATTTTTTTACAACAAAAAAAAAATGACAAAAAATTTGTGTCCGTGACTAAGAAAACTTTCAAACATTAATGGAATTCACGTCAGAAATTTTGGTCTTGCAAAATGTCAAAATTGCAACTTTTTTGCTTGTTTCTTTGTAAATAGAAGAATTACTATTAAAATAAATTGCCAATCTTTTCTTGCAACGAAGCATCATATAAAAGGTAATACAAAATAAAAATTTTATTAAATTTTTTTTTTTTTTAAAGATGCAATATTACCCTGATTTTTTCACAAGTTTAATCTAGCAAAAATGCAAAATTGCAATTTAATTTGCTTGTTTAGTCTTGCATAAATGCGAAATAGCAAAATTGCAATTTTATTTGCGTGTTAATGTTTAAAAAATAATTCAACATTTACAAAAAAAAAAAAAAAGTTGCAAGCTTGTAATTTTGAAGGGTAATAACTTCTGAAGGTAATACTATTACTGATTTTTTACTCCAAAACACAAAACTGATTTTATTCTGAAAAGCAAACAAAAATTTCCAAAAAATGTTAGTGTCGGTGATTTCAAAAATTTAATTTTAATAAAATAGTTTATAGTGCATTCACATTGGCGTCGAAACCCCGTTTAACGAGGTTTCGAGCCAAACCTCATTTGAAAATACGTATTTTCCCTCACAAATTGAAACCTTTTTGTATTGAGGTTTCAACGAATGTACAATTGAAACCTTTTAAATACCATAGTTCAACTCTTTTTTACAACTGTTATAATAGAAGAAAATAAATTAAAGAAAGTGTCAAAAATAAAAAAAATTAATAATATTTAAATATTTACATAAAAAACAACTATTAACAAAAAATTTCGATAAATTATTTTAAAATATAGCGTAAATTAATTCATTGAGTGTTTTTAAAGCCGATATAATCGCGAATTTTGTTCGGTAAATTTCGAAAATGTGATAAGTGTCAAATTTTTCGGGTGTGAACGGTTAAGTTTTCAAAATTAAAATACGTATTTTCAACGAGGTTTCAAGGTCAGTCTGAATGTGCTATTACTCTAAAACGAAAAAAAAGTATGTCAGGGAATTCGAAAATTTTGATATGTCCTATTGTCTCCGGTCACGTGTTTAATATTTTTTAGACAGTCCCGTGAATAGCATTTTAATACATTTAAGTGATATATTCCGTTGTTACCAGTCGGCTGATAACCATTTTCCTGCGGGGATGTAAATACAAATAACAAAATAGTACTAACTACCTGTCCTTTCTCTTTAAGAGCATTGGCTAAATTACAGTAAGCATCAGGGAAATTAGGTTGCAATTCAATGGCTCTTCTATAGGTATCAATGGCCAAGTCAATTAAACCCTGTTCATAATAAACGCAAGCTAAATTACCATGAACTACAGCATTATTGGGTGATAAATTCAAAGCTCTTAGGTAAGCTGCAACAGCTCTGGAAATTTTCAAAAATACAATTAGTAACATTTAAATAAAACCAATTGCAAATATTAACCTGTCAAAAATTCTAGCTTCTTTAAGCACATTACCCAAATTGATGTAAGCATCAAGGAAGTTGGGATCTAAAGTAACGGCTTTTTCAAAATGATGTATAGCCAGCCATATTTCACCTTGGGCATTAAAAACACAACCCAAATTACTCCATGCCACCGCAAAACTGGGGCAAGTTTCAATGGCTTTTAAATAACAAGCCTATGGAAAGAAAATTGATAAATTAGAAAATTAAAAGAAATTGTAGTATTTCTTACCTTGGCTTCTTCAAGACGACCTAAAGCTTTTAAAAGATTACCCAAATCACTGCGTACACAGTACAAATCCTAAGGAATAAATGGAGAAATGCTTTGTTAATAAAAGTTTTAAAGTTCATCTTTATTAACTTACCGGATTGTACTGTAATGCTGTTATATATGCTTGCACTGCCGCTTCCATTTCTCTAGCAGCTACTAAGGCAGCTGCTAAATTGATATAGCCATCAATAAAATCGGGCTTCAAGCGTACAGCACGACGATAATTTTCTAAAGCTTCTTGTAATTGTCCACGTTCTTTGAAAACATTACCCAAGTTACTAAAAGAGAAATATGTTATAATTTAATTTCTTTTCGTTAGTATTGCAGTATTTTTTGTAAAACTTACCTATAAGCTTCGGCTAATAAAGGATTTTGTTTTATAGCCAGCGTTGAGAATTGTGCCGATTTTTCTAAACGTCGGCATTGAAAATGTATGGAAGATAATAGCAATAGCACACCAGTATTGGTGCTATCTTGTCGCCATAATTGCATACAATGTTTTTCAGCATTTTCATAATCAACAGCTTGATATTCGCGATGTGCCAATTCTAAAAGGCCTGTAATTTAAAAGAAAAAGAAGCAAGGTTATAATTTGGATATTGTTGTCTGTTTTGCAAATTAATCTGAAAAATTAACAAAAATAATTAAGACTGATATTCGGCAGAGTCGAACGATAAGCCTATAAAGGCAGATGTAAATCTCTGTAAATCCATGCTAGAATTTGTATTTGGGCATGGCATCAAAAATTGCAAAAAATCATATTTTTTGCAAATTTTGAGAATTGAAATTCGAATTGCATAAAATCTTCAAATATTTTTTTCTATCACATTTTTATGAGTAAGAACCAAGGAGAGGACTTTTATGCAAATGCATGTTTTTTCCTGTTAGCCTTTTACGGGGTTCACACTTGCAGTTTTTGAGTGTTCAAGGGCGACATGTTTAAAAAAGTCTTTGTTCTGTGTCCATTATGTTTTTATTCTGTTACTGGTGTTTTATTAAACTTTTATAAAATTTTAGTTTTAGCTTATTTTTCCATTTTTTATGATTATTTTAAAAACATTTATTAATTTACCTGTTGGACAGGCCTTTTTTACCCAAGGTGAGTAAAAAGGTATCAGCTCGATGATAGCCAACCGTTTTTTGTTATGAATACGGGTGTAACATTCTTACACTGTTGCCAAGTTGGAGGTTTTCCCGCTAAATCTAGCGCTTTTTGTTTGGATTTAGCGGTGGAAAATTGGTTTTAGCGGGAACGGTTCTTTAGCGGGAAAATCTAGCGCTTTTTGTTTGGATTCAGTGGAAAAAATGTAGAGGTTTTTTAAAATTTTTCTTTTTTTCTATCTAAAACGTCAAGTTTGTCGAATTTTAGCGCTTTTTTGTAACTTAGCGGGAGAATTTTATATTTTCCCGCTAAATTTTTTTTCGGCGGTTTCTTGCCCGTTTTTAGTAAAAAGTCAATTTTCGTAGAAAATAATTTGGAGGTTTTTTTTTAAAAAATTTCTTTTTTGTCAATCAAAAATGCCAAGTTTTTCGGTTTTCAGCGGTTTTTTTTCTTAATTTAGCGGGAGAATTTTTAATTTTCCCCGCTAAATTTATTTTTGGCGGTTTCTAGCGCTTTTTTAGTGAAATCTAGAGGTTTTTGGTTAAAAATAGTTGGCAACAGTGCATTCTTAACACGAATATGGCCCCAGAGGTTAAAACCAGATATGGTTCAAATTTAGTTCTCGCTGAGGACTTTTCAACCATATTTTTTATAACGAACGATGGAAAATGGGAACTTTGTTTTCTCCCATTCGACCGACCCAGTCGAATGTTTATAGTTTTAAACAATGTGTTTTGAATAAGAAATTCATAAACAGACTGTGGGTAGAACTTCATTTTGAATACGGCTGTAAGGTCATAATTAGTTTAAAAGTGAGGTAGTGAAATAGTGAGGTAGAGCCTTATGTGATTTTCAATAAGAAAAAAGAGCGCAGATAATTTTAAGATTTTGTGTTAGTTAATTGTTCTTTATTTAATATTCAATTTGTTTGCCATTGTAAGTACAATTGTTGATTTTTATAAATAAGAACTTACGACTATGACTTATTGTCGTCAGTCGGATAAGTCGGATAATTTATGTATATTTAGTAATTCTAGTTTTAAGTTACAAATTCTTAAATTAGCCATTTTCATAATAATTATTAGTTTGAAAACCTACAGGATAGGGTTCTATAGTCGAAAAGTCGATTAATCGACTTTTTGTATGAAAAAGTCGAAAAGTCGAAATCGACTTTTTTGTTCTTAAAAAGTCGAAAAGTCGACTTTTGCTTTCGACTTTTTCGACTTTTTTCGACTTATTTCGATTTTTTTTTTTTGATTTTTTTTTACTTTTGCCAAATGAAAATAATTTCTTTCTTCTAAAAAAAAATTTCAAATGAGAGCCGAGTTTAATAACAACTGAAGCTATTGGTATTTCCATGTATTTTGTATGTGAAGCAAAAATGTCAATGCCAAATTCATGAGTTAGAAAGTGTTAAGTGCAATATTTACCAATATTTTTGATTATTGTAAACACCTCAGTGATAGGGTTCTATAAATCGAAGGTCGACTCTTTTGCTTTCGATTTTTTCAACCTTTTCCACATTTTCGATTTCTTTGACTTTTTTTTATAAATAAAATACAACAAAAAAAAAACGCCTAAATGCTTACAACAAGTCAAAACTAAACTTTTATTTACAAAAAAAATCGACTATTTTAAAGTTGGAAAAGGTCGAAAAAAGTTAAAAAGTCGAAGAAAGTCGAAGAAAGTCGAAAAAAGTCGAAAAGATTCAAAAGACGAAAAAAGCCGAAAATAGTCGACTTTTTAAAAAGTCGAAAGGTCGAAAAGTCGACTTTTTAAAATTTTAAAAAAGTCGAAAAATCGACTTATTAGAAATTGAAAAAATTCGAAAAGTCGAAAAGTCGACTTTTTGTTGCGACTATATAACCCTACTACAGGATTTACAAATTTATATACAGTTCACAAAAATAATATTCAAAAACTCTTTAGTTTTTTTTTTCCTTGATTACACTGTGCAACAAATTTTGGGTCATCGCTTTGAGCCTCAATGCCTTCAACGCCATATGAAAGTAGACCATCAAATGGACAAAATCACCAAAGGTTTTTGCAAAGTCAGTTCGGATTTCTTTTTTATAGCCCACTGAAGTTTTTATTTTTTTATCAAAGGCGTTTGGAAAACGTCAAAAATACTATAAAAAAAAACTCATCTAAGCTTCAAAATATGATTTGATGACTTCAGTGAAATTGTATGTCGGTTCTTTTCTTAGAACATTTTAACCCTATAACTGCCATTTTAAGTGGTCATTTTAGTCCTTTTTCAAAAGCTAAACACAGAAGTCTAATAAATCGTCCATTTAGAGGGTTAAAATGTTCTACAAATATTTTCCTCATAAAATTTCACTAGGGGTTGTCAAATGTTCAAAGTTTGTGCCACATGCGCAAAATGCTTAAAAAGGGTTAAGTATAAATAATCAATGTTTGTTATTTTTTTTGCCAAAGCAGTGTTAAAATATATCGACAAAAAACAGTGCAAATATACTTCTGAGCTAAAAATGATGTTCTGTTGTGTTTTATAAAATTTTATGATGATTATTTTCTTTGACCAAATTAACCCTCTAGCTCCCGTTTTACGGGGTCATTTTTGTCCTT
Organism: Pegoplata infirma; assembly: GCA_963921195.1. Taxonomy (NCBI): domain Eukaryota; kingdom Metazoa; phylum Arthropoda; class Insecta; order Diptera; family Anthomyiidae; genus Pegoplata; species Pegoplata infirma. Next base: position 12,177,716 of record OY992538.1, on the reverse strand, counting down.
TTTCAAAAGAAATACAAAAAAGTCTATAAAAAAAGACTGTTAGGGGGTTAAAATGTTCTACAAATATTTTCTGCATCAAATTTTACTAGGGATCGTCAAAGCCAAAAAAAACATTTGGACTATGTAAAATGCTAAAAAAAAGTATGTGCAAAAGTTGTATGTGCAAATTTTACAACTTTACTTTTTTTTAGCATTTTACATAGTCCGAATGTTTTTTGGCTTTGACGACCCCTAGTAAAATTTGATGCAGAAAATATTTGTAGAACATTTTAACCCCCTAACAGTCTTTTTTTATAGACTTTTTTGTATTTCTTTTAAAAAAAGACAAAAATGACCCCGTAAAACGGGAGCTAGAGGGTTAATTTGGTCAAAGAAAATGATCATCATAAAATTCTATAAAACACATCAGAAGATCATTTTTAGCTCAGAAGTATAGTTGCACTGTTTTTTGTCAATATATTTTAACACTGCTTTGGCAAAAAAAAATATCAAACATTGATTATTTATACTTAACCCTTTTTAAGCACTTTGCGCATGTCGTACAAACTTTGAACATTTGACAACCCCTAGTAAAACTTTATGAGGAAAATATTTGTAGAACATTTTAACCCTCTAACTGGACGTTTTATTAGACTTCTGTGTTTGGTTTTTGAAAAAGGACTAAAATGATCCCTTAAAATGACAGTTAGAGGGTTAAAATGTTCTAAGAAAATAACCGCCATAAAATTTCACTGAAGTCATCAAATCATATTTTGAAGCTCAGATGTGTTCTTATTATAGTATTTTTGACGTTTTCCAAACCCCTTTGATAAAAATATAAAAACTTCATTGGGCTATAAAAAAGAAATCCGAACTGACTTTGATAAACCCTCTGGTGATTTTGTTCACTTGATGGTCTACTTTCATATGGCGTTGAAGCCATTGAGGCTCATTTTTCTTGTTGCACAGTGTTATTTATATATTTTTTTTTTAATTTAATTTAATACATTTATTTAATATATTAATTTAATACTTTTTCTGAATTTAACTTCGATAAAACTTCGATAAAAGATTTGTGTGTTCTTCATACGCATTGAATTTTTCCATAAGACTAAAAAGTAGATAGACGTAAACAGTGTTTGACTTATCATAACTTTTTACATAATGATCGGATTTTTCCAAAATTGGAATTTTTGGGTTCTCCAACATTTTCTTTATAAGAGCATTACCTTAGATTGTATTATTTTTTCGAACTAATGTTTCTGTAGCCAAAAATTTATTAAAGGTCCGAAGACAATTTTGTGCATTTTTTTCATTAAAAACGAATGTCAAATCATTAAACGTTTAATAAAGTAAATCTATTACACGTTTTACTTTGTTTAATGGATTAGTCTAATAGAAAAAATGCTGGAGAAGCTAAATTGACCATAATCTAAACTATCCAAAGTTTATTTTAAAAGTTATGGTAAGCCAAAGTCGATTTAGGGATTTTTCTGGGATTTTTCTCTACAAAATCTGTAGAGAATAGAATTTCTCTACATCGCTCTACTTTTTGGGCTTATGTCAATATTCAATGTGTATGAAGAACAAACAAATTTAAAAATTTTCTACGCTCCTTTTTCTACTAATTATGGCTTAAGCCTTTAACACTGACAAATGAGCACTTAAAAAGCTACCCATATCTCAATAACGATTATCCGGATGGCATTGTATAAGTATGTAATTGTGTTTTTACGTTTTGTAGCACAAAAATAATAAAAAGTGATAAGATTTTATTGTGTGAAAACAAAGTGTATATTCGACTATATTACACGTGACGTTAACCCTCTAATGCACAGGGCCGCTCTTTTAAGTTTTATTTTTAAATTCCAAAGTTTTAATGTCATGAGCAGGGATACCAAAAATATGCATTTTCATGTTTTTTCCTACGCATTGTATTAATATATGGGTAAGTTATTTTTCGTTTCATAACAATTTAGGAAATCGGGCATCAATATGTTATGGCATATTTTTTGCATATTTTGGTATTAAAAGCATATTATTGCATATTTAAGTCTTAAGAGCATATTTTGACATAAAAACATATTGTTAGGGCATATTTTAGTGTTTTGAGAGCATATTTTAGGAAAAATTTCATTAGAAAAGCGTAAAATATTTCATGCATTGGCTACAACAGAAAAAATATTTCGCTAAAAAATTGTGAGGAACTTTTTTGCAAGTTAAAAAAAAATTTGACATTTTTTATCAAAAAAAAAAAAAATTATTTACAAATATTAAAATTTTTAATATTAGACAATATGAGTTATTCCCTACATGTATGTTCAATGTACATTGTACATATAATTCTAGGTTAAGGATTTATTTTTTTTCCTCAAAAAAAAGTTGTCATCACATTATTACAAGGCTGTATTGCAATTATTTCAAGGGTGAAATTTTTACAAATGAGACAAACAACATACATATGTACGTATGAATTGTAGACGTAAAGACGACAACGTCAACGGGACAAAATTCTTTGCACATATGCTTTTTTTTTTATCGTTTGATATTGTCAGGAAAACTAAAAATATGCATTTTTGAATTAAATTAAGGTCTATAAAATTTCTTATCAAAAGGTTATAAAGTAAAGTTAAGATGTTTTTAAGTTAACATTATCTTAACTATTTTCAACTAATTTATTTCAAATATACTAGCAGCGGTTTGTCTTATATCATTCGCCACAGCGTGCACCTAAATGTATGCTACAATAATTATAAAAAAAATATATATAAAACAACGGGTGATTCGTAGATGTCTAAACCCAAATTGGGTTTTAGAATTAATAAGTGCGAGTGTTTTATGGTAAATTCTTATAAAAAATAACGACTTTATCAGATTTTAATTGAGATTTTCTTAAAAAAACAATATAACAAATCAAAAAGTTTAAATATATTTAATAATATTTTTTAAGACTTTAAAGACAGATGTCGTTGATTTAAAATAATTTAGACATTCTGGAGAATATTCATAAATTCATAAAAACAGCTTTTCGGTCACCTTAGTAAAAGTGCATCGTTAGATTGTCGTTAGTCGAGTCATTAATAAGTGTTAGCTTATAATGCCTTAATGCGGGGGTATGTCAACTAACCAACCAACAAACAACCATTCAAATAAATACATATAAAACATGTGAGTTGATTTTGTTGTGCATTTTGTTGTTTGCTCGTTTTCATTGTGTTGCTTTTTTTACATACATTTGTACTAAAATAATAGAATACGTTTTATATATGTTAAAAGAAACGAACGGTAGGTAGCACAGCGCATAGGCCATTATCGGAAAAATTTTATAAAACATACATATAAACACAAACAAATACTGATACTAATATAGACGCATACATTCTAGCATGCCAATAAATGATAATTTCTAGAATTAACTGGGGAAATCAAATTATTTGGGGGCATTTAGTAAATTTGTACAAAAACAATTGAAAAATATTAAGTTCAGTTCGGTCGAATACATGAGTACTACACCATTTAGAGATGTAATTCGTAAAAGATCAATTGTAATTCGAAGATTCTATTTGTAATTCGAAGATTCCATTTGTAAATCGAAAATTTCATTTGTAAATCAAGTTTCTACTTATAATTCAAAGATTATATTTGTAATTCGAAGACTCTATTTGGAATTCGAAGATTTCAACTGTAGTTTGAAGATTCCAATTGTAATTCGGAAAATGTCAACTGAATTTCCATTGATCATTTTCGAATTACAATTGAAATCTGCGAATTACAAATGGAATCTTTGAATTACAAATAGAATCTTCGAATTACAAGTAGAATCTTTGAATTACAAATGAAATCTTCGAATTAAAAATGGAATTTTTGAATTACAAATGGAATCTTCGAATTACAATCGGAATCTTCGAATTACAAATAGAATCTTCGAATTACAAGTAGAAGATTCCATTTGTAATTCGAAGATTCCAATTGTAATTCGAAAATGAATAATGGAAATTCAGTTGACATTTTTCAAATTACAATTGGAATCTTCGAATTACAAATAGAATCTTCGAATTACAAGTAGAATCTTTGAATTACAAATGAAATTTTCACATTAAAAATGAAATTTTCAATTTATAGTGATCTTTTTACGAATTACATCTGTAAATGGTGTAGAGTGGAGAAAATTTTCCTTTTATTCGAATTTAAAATCTTCGGGGTCGGAAAAGTTTCTTTTCAGTGTCAAGATATTAACACAAAAAAAATCCCGAACAAAGTAAATTTTTGGAACAAGTTGATTTTAATGGCATTGGTCAAAAACAAAATAAAATAAAAAAAATGTCGGCGACACATATTTAGCGAGTTATCTCGACTTTTTGCTTATATCTTCGTTATTTATTGTTCGATTTCAAAAATATTATTGTCATTCGAAAGGTAATTGAAATATCTTTCATTTTGGTAAAAAAAAAAATATTAACCCATAAAAGGCCAAAAAAATTTTTTTTTTTGAGAAAAAGAATTAAGTTTTTTTGAGAATTTTCGTAAAAAAAGCTTTTCTGCGTAGCGGCCTTCGACCGGGCTTAAGGATCACAAACTCAATAAATTAGTTTAGCGGCTTTGCTAAATAAAGTTTTTTTTTGTGTATTAAGACTTTTTCCATTTATAATATTCGAATTTCAAGTCGACATAACTCGCGAACCAGATCTCGCCGACAAAAAATCACCCTAATATTTTCGATTTGTAATCAAAAGATCTATCTCTGGTAAAAATTTGGGATCAATCCGACCAATGCCAGTAAACCAGTGTTGCCACTTATTGGATAACACAGGGTCACAAAAAATTACCTTTTTCAATTTGCCTGACATTTGACAACTGATTTATATGGAGTTTAGTGTGCTGATTCCGAATCTGTTATCCGATTTTTTCCATCAGCTCGCGTTCGCGAGCAAATCGCTGTTAAAGAGTCAAAAAGGTGTGTTTTTTACCAAATTTGCAAAGCTAAAATTTCCAACACTTATTTTCGAGACTGAGTTTTAATCACGAACTTAACTAAATTGGAGGCGATTCAAATCTCACCAGAGAAAAGGTTGTTCACATACCCTTAATTGTGATGCTCACACAAACACAAATGCTAATGAAAACAAACCACTGAGTTTAAACTAAATTGGATACGAGGATTCAAAAACTGATATTAACTTTATTCTGACAGCTTTAGTTTTCGAGTTATGACGCAAGTAAATTTCGAAAAATTCTTTTCATCATTCCAGCCAAACCACTCTTGTGATTGACCTTATATTTACATCATATGCTTACTTGATTTTGGGAATTGTTCTAAGGAATGTGTGGTGTGGGTAGGTGGCGTGGGCATGGCAACTCCCATGTAACCCAAAACAACAAAATGCTTTTAATTGGCTCCTGAAAAATATTTTTCAACAAATTTGAGTTTCTAGAAACAACTAACTAGTACTTCTCTTTACCTTCTTTATTCTTAGCCTATTCTTTTCATCTTCTGCTATAGAACTAGATAGCCACATATATATCTTTTTTTATAACTACTACTACATATGTTTAGAATACATGACATAATCTTAAGTTCTTATATTTAAATTATTATTTTTTTTTTTTTAAATTATACTATTTTCAAATTTTTATATTATGACATTCATTATGTGATACCCTTTGAACCATAAAAGAATTTACTTCTTAAGGTTCTTATAATGCAATTTTTTTACTTAAATAAATAAATAAATAAATAAATAAATAAATAAATAAATAAATAAATAAATAAATAAATAAATAAATAAATAAATAAATAAATAAATAAATAAATAAATAAATAAATAAATAAATAAATAAATAAATAAATAAATAAATAAATAAATAAATAAATAAATAAATAAATAAATAAATAAATAAATAAATAAATAAATAAATAAATAAATAAATAAATAAATAAATAAATAAATAAATAAATAAATAAATAAATAAATAAATAAATAAATAAATAAATAAATAAATAAATAAATAAATAAATAAATAAATAAATAAATAAATAAATAAATAAATAAATAAATAAATAAATAAATAAATAAATAAATAAATAAATAAATAAATAAATAAATAAATAAATAAATAAATAAATAAATAAATAAATAAATAAATAAATAAATAAATAAATAAATAAATAAATAAATAAATAAATAAATAAATAAATAAATAAATAAATAAATAAATAAATAAATAAATAAATAAATAAATAAATAAATAAATAAATAAATAAATAAATAAATAAATAAATAAATAAATAAATAAATAAATAAATAAATAAATAAATAAATAAATAAATAAATAAATAAATAAATAAATAAATAAATAAATAAATAAATAAATAAATAAATAAATAAATAAATAAATAAATAAATAAATAAATAAATAAATAAATAAATAAATAAATAAATAAATAAATAAATAAATAAATAAATAAATAAATAAATAAATAAATAAATAAATAAATAAATAAATAAATAAATAAATAAATAAATAAATAAATAAATAAATAAATAAATAAATAAATAAATAAATAAATAAATAAATAAATAAATAAATAAATAAATAAATAAATAAATAAATAAATAAATAAATAAATAAATAAATAAATAAATAAATAAATAAATAAATAAATAAATAAATAAATAAATAAATAAATAAATAAATAAATAAATAAATAAATAAATAAATAAATAAATAAATAAATAAATAAATAAATAAATAAATAAATAAATAAATAAATAAATAAATAAATAAATAAATAAATAAATAAATAAATAAATAAATAAATAAATAAATAAATAAATAAATAAATAAATAAATAAATAAATAAATAAATAAATAAATAAATAAATAAATAAATAAATAAATAAATAAATAAATAAATAAATAAATAAATAAATAAATAAATAAATAAATAAATAAATAAATAAATAAATAAATAAATAAATAAATAAATAAATAAATAAATAAATAAATAAATAAATAAATAAATAAATAAATAAATAAATAAATAAATAAATAAATAAATAAATAAATAAATAAATAAATAAATAAATACAGGATGCTAATTTTTGTTTGATTAACTTTGTAGAAAATATAGGCAAGATTGGGTTAAGGGGCGTAACACCTCTCTTAAAAATAAAGATTATAACATGAAACTACAAAATTTTTTTTATCGAATTCTGGCATAAATGAAAATTTTAAAATTTTATTTTAGCAATATCTCAAAAACTAAAGATGACTCAAAAAACGAAGGGCATTTTTGGAATCAGCATATCCAACATACCTAAAATCGTCATTCACTTTTTTAATGCAAGATCAGTGTTGGTAAATATGGACTCACATATATGCCAAAAATAGCCTATTTTCAAAGTTTCCTGAGGCTATATCTCGAAAACTAGACCTGACCCAAAAAAACGGAAGGAAGATTAGAAATCAGCGTACCCCAATTACACAAAATTAGCTATCAGAACCCGGGCAAAAAAAAGTGTTGCCCTGTGTAATTATCCAAAAAATGGATAATTTAAAAATGTTTGGATACTCTTTGGATAATTACATTTTTGGATAATTTATGGATAATTTAAGCATTTACAATTTAAAGTTTTACATGGACAAAATATTTTTTTTTTTATTTAAATTTAATTTGACAGTTTTTTTAGTTACTCTTATTCGACAGCACTTTTTTTGTTTTTAGTTTTTGAAATACTTTTTAAATTTGGAGCTTTTAAAATTATATGAATCTATAAGCCTTATTGGACCACAAAAAATATTGTCTGTTTTATTATTTGGATGTCCAAACTTATTGGGCAAAAGTTTTTAAAACTACAAATTGTGCTGGTCAAAATCTTTTTCTAAATTTAGAAGTTGTTTTTAAATTTTTTATGATTCCTCCATTTTCTCATTCATTACACTGTGCAACACCCAAAATCGGAATGGGATGAAACCAAAAGCAAATGAAAGATGACATATTCTATAACAAACCCTTCAAGGCTTTTTTCCAGTTCAGAGCTAGATTTTTATTTACACGCATTTAAATTTAGTGCACTTTTATTATAATTATAAGAATAAATGCTTGAAAATTGTATTAGTGGCGAATGATTAATATTGTAATTGCTTTTAAATAACAATCATACGCAACGGTGTCCAGTGTTTTATATTAATAATTGCCTTTAAATAACAATCATACGCAACGGTGTTTAGTGGTTTATTTGAATAATTTGGCTATTCAGTAAATAGGTACTGAACCGATTGTAGCAAAATTCATACCAGTCATATTTGAAGTAATTTTCAGCTTAAGTTTGGAAACTGGACCCTACATGTTCAATAAGGGCACAACCAGGGGCCTTTAAAGTAGGATATGTTTAGTACACACAAACTTTAAATGCTTTAAAATCGCCAACTTTAAATGCGTGTAAAATAAAATCTAGCTCTGACCTAAAAAAAAAGGCCTTGTGGGTTTTGTTATGGAAATTGTCAGCTTTCATTTGCTGTTGGTTTCATCCCATTCCGATTCCGAAAGTTCGATTTTGTATCACTGTGTAATTTTTGGGATTTTGGATAATTTTTGGGATTTTGGATAATTTCGGAAAAACTCCTGGATAATTTTTTGGTTCACTGGTGGCAACACTGCAATAAACTCAACTTAAGCCGAATTTTTTTTAACTTAAAATATTTTAATATCACGTTTATACAAGATCGAACTTTCCGAATCGGAATGAGATGAAACCAAATGAAAATTGTCATTTGGTTTCATATACCCCGAAATCCGTATAAACTTGGATTTTAAATCCAATTAAAATCTATACCGTTTACATATGCTTTTTTTGACATTTAGCGGGATTTTGTTTGTACTAACTCTGTATTTGCTTTTGATTTGTGTACAGGGTTGTTAGTTGGAAAATTACCCAATTTTATAAATATTTCTAAAAACAATCAGCCTTACCACAAGAAAATAAAATAAATTTAAAATCAGGTTTTAATTTTATTTCCATACAAATTGTTTTTGTTTTTAAAATCGACTTTCAAAAAATGTATAGAAAATTTGAAATTTAAATAAAACTTTTGTTAAAATAGACTTTTTATTTTTCTGTGGTACGGGCCAATGATTTTTCTTTGCCGAAGCCAATATTTTCAATCCCACTAGTATATGTTGGGACCACAATATCAAAAAATGTGTTTTTATATAGAGCTGCTTCCTTAAATGCAAGAAAATTTACATTTTTGCCAATTTTGGGGCCGCCACCATTAAGTGTTTTCTTTGTTAGGAAGACCAAATTGGTCAACTAAATTGTGCGTTTACCATTTCCCATGGTAAATTTTAAATTAAACATTGTTTTTATTAAGCTTTTAATAGTTTTTAAAAAATAAATTGTATTTATTTTTTGATTTCATAAAAAACAACAACAGCTGATAAAAAAAATCGTGTCCAGCGTTGTAAAAAGCATTAGGGGTGATTATTTTGGAAAAACCATAGTTGTACAATTAAGTAGTAGAAATTTGTTGGGATTTTGAATTGCGATTTTACGATTTTGCCAAAATTCAAGTTTTTTTTTGTATGGAATTTGACATTTGAAATCCAAAAAAAGTAATGGGATTTACTTGGATTTTCATTGAAATCCCATTTTTTCTGGTTTTCGAGGTATATGTAAATGGCATATTAAGGCTTTTTTAGTTTAGTGATAGATTTGTTTTTTAAACGCATTTAAAGTTTGTTCTTATAAGTGGAGTGGTGTAAAATTATTATTGAAAATAATAAGACCTTGATTGAATATCAAGGTCTTAGATACTATTTTCCGGTCTTAGCAATATAATTATTCCTTCTTGTCATCCTAGCACTTGCATTGGTAAGATCATTTTCTGCAGAATAAAATATCATTGTCCAAAATCCTAATTCCAAACCTTTGTTTTATTTCTTTCTTTTCGGTTTTTGGTTATTTGGGATATTTTTTTCTCATATTGAATGAGCCATAAAATCAATTTGGATTTTATTTGTGCTCAGTGTTCCAGCATCCAATAATCCAGAGATTCACCCCAACATTTGGTTAGCCACACCCATAAACCCCGTTATGTTGTCTCCCTAACGCCCTTATAAATATGATGCCAAAAATAATTATTTTCGAGTATTTTTAATAAAACAAACAGGAATAATAAAAAAAATGTAACTGGCAACCCCCATTTGTTTCAGTGTGAAAACACACACATACACAATTGTACAGTAAAATCACACACACACACACACACCACTTCAATCAAGCGCGTAATCACTTGCAATACATGTAAACTATAGAACTCGTCTCAACTAATCAGGAAGGAGGTAGCAGGTAACCCTAGTATTACTTTTGTGTCATGTCAGAAGAGAAAAAAATTGCCACCACCAAATATTTTTTCTAAAAATTTTCCATTGGCATCATACGATGAAATTTACACTTACCAACAGAGGATATATTTTGTGTGTCATTGATCTTGCCCACTGCATTGCCTTGATTTTGTACCAATTGTGTCTGCTGCTGTTGTTGTTGGTGCGGCAATATCAATTGTTGTTGCTGCTGCTGTGTTTGTTGTGTTGCGGCCTGCTGTTGCAATTGCTGCGTATTTGGACTAGGCGATTGTTGGCTCTGCATTTTTTCCTAAAAAATGTTAAGACAAGAACATTTCTCAATTTGAAATGCAGTATTCTCGATCACTTAACAATACATCAATATAATTAAATATATTATAAAGAACACTAATATGTATACATGACTACATCTTTCACTTTGTACACATAACAATAACGAAAAAAATTAAATAAATTCAAGTTGTTTTTGTCGTCTCCTCCACCAAATATTATGAGTGTAAGAGACAGCCAATCTACACAAAAAAAATGCGATAAATACACAATACAACCAAATACAACAACAGAAACAGAAAAAAAAATTGATTTAATTACACAAATCGTAATCTCCACACAGCTAGCCGAACGAAGAAAGGCGACGTTTTCTTATTACAAAAAAAAAAGAAAAAAAAATTTTTCTTTTTAGATTTTTTGTCAATGCGAAGTGCGAAGATTTTCTTCACTTTATTTTCTTTTTGTTTACGTTGTGAAGTTTATGAATTGACATATTAATTAATTGCTTTTGTAATAATTATAGCACTTTTTTATATTTTTATCTTCACAGCAGAATTAAAAATATTCCATTATCTGATTTATATATTGACCAACCAAAAACCACACACATGAATATGTTCGCTATTTTTTTAGAGATGGTAAAAGAAACTCGTTATTTTTTCAGCGACTAGTTTTTCGTTGTTGTACCCAGTGATGCCAACTTTTTACAGGCAAAACACGCAAAACAGTGAATCAAAAAGCGCTAAATTTGAATAACTGTTTAAATATAAATTTTTGCAAAATCATCAGGCCTATTCGCAGAATAAGTGTCTCTTCACAATACAGCAGCAGGGGGTCGATTCTGGTTCGGTGAAAAACGTATGAATGAAAAAATATGTCAGTTTACTTCATTGAAAACTAATAGGCAAAGTCACATTATTTTTTCAGTGATAAATTTATCACAGAAACAGAATTGGCCCTCAGACTGCAAAATTTTTACATGTATTTTGTTGTTCCGCCAACAACAAAATACATGTACAATTTTGCTATCTGCAGCTTGCTGATGTATTGTGAAGAGACACTAAGTCTAAAAAATGGCTAAATATAATTTTTAAACTATTTTTTTTTTTTTTTTTTATAAAAACATTTTTTTTTTAATTTAAAAAAATTCGCTTTTTGGGTGGTCAGAAAGCGCTAAATCTAGCGCAAAACGCTTTTTGTATTTTAGTCGTTAAGTATTCTAGTCTTTAATAAACCGTCTTAAAATAAATAAGTTTATATTTTTGAATTAAATAAATATGTTAAATAATTAAATTGTGGTTTTAATTCGATATTTATAAGTCGCGCTAGATTTAATGAATTAGCTTTTTGGGTGGTTCGAATGCGCTAAATCTAGCTCGAAACGCGCTGAGTTGACATCGCTAATTCTACCACCAGAACAACTATCGAATAAGCTTTGAGTAATGCCAACGTTATATTTTTGATACTAGAGATTTTCCGCATATTTAATTGACAAATTTTCAAACGTCAAAAGGAATTGACTCATGCAGAGTCTTTATAAATATACGTTTTTGGCTCAAATAAAACTTGATCTACAACGGGTCTACTAATTTTCTAAAAAATGTTGAAAAACATTGCCAAAATAATAAATAAAACTGCTTTTTTGTTTAATCAAAAAAACTGCTAGATCTAGCAACAAAATAAAAAAATTAATTTTGAAGTAAAATTTACTAAAATGACGATTGACGATTTTTCGTTTTCGCCAGAAACAAAAATGACGATTTTTGTTTAAATGAGGAAAACATGGTAACCTTAACGAACATGGTAACCTTTTATTAAAATATTAAAATTTTGTAAGCAAATTATTAGTTTTTTATCAAAAGAGAAGAGAAAAATCTATATTATTATTTTTATTATACTAACGTTTAAGGAAAAGCTAAACAATTTGGTGCAAAGACAGGAAAAGTTAAAAAGTTACCAGAAAAAACATTTTAAACAAGTAGAAAAATTAAATTCGACTTGGTCGAATCTATGAATACCCTCCACAATGTTATCTGATAGTAATTTTCTAAAAAAAATGCATTACAAATTTTTATTAGAAATATATTATTTTGAGTAAAATTTTTTTGTGAGTGTAACATTTTTTTGACTGTCAAAATTTTTTTGAGTGTGAATTTCATTAAAAAAAAAAATAATTAAATTAAAAATTAAAAAAAAAATTTTTTTTTTTGAGTGTAAATATTTATTAGAAATATATTATTTTGAGTAAATTTTTTTTTGTGAGTGTAAAATTTTTTTGACTGTCAACATTTTTTTGAGTGTGAATTTCATTAAAAAAAAAATAATTAAATTTAAAATTAAAAAAAAACATTTTTTTTGAGTGTAAAATTTTTTTGAGTGTAAATATTTTTTTTAGTGTACTATTTGTTTGAGTAACAAAATTACTTTGTAAAATATTTTTGTTGTTTTATACCTATACGTATATGTTAAAAAAATATATTTCACATATTTCCCTCATTTTATTTTAACATCCTCGTCTTTAAAAACCAAAAACAAACTAATATTTGATTTTTTTCCAAAAATACTTACTATACACCGTTACATACAGTTACAAAAACAAAAACAATAACAAATATTTACTTGTCTAACAACTAAACTGCACCCCACGGCAGGAAAACAAACAACAACAAGTTAAAAAAAAACTGGTATTTCACCATGCTTGTTAAAACTTGTTTAACGAGTTTTCAACTGTTTAAGGTGAAAAAATCTGAAATTCAGAGCCTTGCTTATAACTTTTGAACCACTGAACCGATTTTGCTGAAATTCAAAACCAAATAGACTTGGGGCACAGACTAAATACAGACTCGACAGTAGAGTTTTATAAGAAAAAATGGGGAAAAACTAAGCGATTTTAGGAGAAAACACAGCGGTTTTTAGTCCGTTTTACGCTAACATGGCAACACTTTCTACGACTTAGGAGTGAGTGAAACAACAAAAACCAATCTGGCATCCATTTTTCTAATGGCGCGTTATATTAGCTTTCTCTTTCTAACCTAATTCGTAGAATAATTTGAAAACATTAACCATATGGTTCAAGACTACTTTTTTGACATCTGTCACTTATGTCGAGTCTGTATTAGTCTGTGCTTGGGGAACGACAAAGATATGTAACACGTTCCAGCACCCTCAGAATTGTCTTTCGAAAGTTAGAGTGGTTTTTATCTCGAAAGTTCGCAAAATTCCCTTCCCGAAATTTACTCTTTTGCTCATAACTTTTGAACCACTGGACCGATTTGGCTGGATTGCAATACCAACCTGACCCGGTAAATACCCAACATATATGTCAAACTTCAGGAGCCTCCATAAAGTCTTTCAAAAGTTAGCGTGTTTTCAACGGACAGACAGACAGACGGACGGACGGACGGACGGACGGACATCGCTAGATCGACTTAAAATCGATCAAGGATCATGAATATATATACTTTATGGGGTCCTAGACCAATATTTCGATGTGTTACAAACGGAATGACAAACTTATATATACCCTCTATCACTAGAGTGGAGGGTATAAAAACAGTTTTTCGTCATATGCCAGAAAAAAAGAAACGCAAAATAAAAGATGAGCCGAAGAACCAAAAGTAAAATTATTGGCAGTAAAGTAGTTGGCGCAAAAGACAGATTTAAGTGAATATCGGGAGGAGTTTTAATATGGGGGACTATGTACAAAAATTCAATTTCAATAGTCTTCGTCCTTGGACCTTAAGCTTTTCTAAAGTTTCAAATTTCAGGTCAATTGATTGATAGTTTCGTCTTAAAGATAGGTCTACGATCAATATTTTAAATAGTTACAAACATCAACAGAAACTCATTTCACCCTGTACCAAGGAGTGGTCTAGAGTATTAGTGTTGGCGCAACAACAAAATAAATGTACAAAAATTTGCTGTCTGCTGCTTGCTGGTGTATTGTGAAGAGACACTTACTATATTTTGCGTATTTTTGTCACAGACTAAATACAGACTCGACAGTAGAGTTTTATAAGAAAAAATGGGGAAAAACTAAGCGATTTTAGGAGAAAACACAGCGGTTTTTAGTCCGTTTTACGCTAACATGGCAACACTTTCTACGACTTAGGAGTGAGTGGGCAATTACAATTCTGGCGTTGGCTTTGAATTTTGCTTGTTCCCATACGTTTGGTATGTACAGCAAAAAACGCCAGCGTTGGCTTTGAATTTTGCTCTACACACAAAGTGCATTGAAACAAGCAAAATTCAAAGCCAACGCCAGAATTGTAATTGCACACTGAGTGAAACAACAAAAAACGATTTGGCATCCATTTTTCTTATGGCGCGTTATATCAGTTTTCTCTTTCTAACCTAATTCGTAGAATAATTTGAAAATATTAACCATATGGTTAAAGAATACTTTTTTGACACCTGTCACTTATGTCGAGTCTGTATTAGTCTGTGTTTTTGTCATGACAATTTTTGACGACTATTGTTTTTTTTTAACTTGACGATTCTTTTTTAAAATTGACGATTTCTCAAACAAAAGTTGACAGCACTGCGAATTGGCTAGAACTTTGATTAAAATAACTCGCTGGCAAAAAGTAACGAGTTTCCTATCATTTCGAATTTTAACCTAGTTTTGGGATAACATGGAATGGAACACAAGGTGTAACACAGTATTTTTGCATACATTCGATTAAATTAGTGCATTAAAAAATTTCGAAATAAATCATTATTGAGAAATTATGGCCGGTAATAACCGTGAAATTTCTATAAAACTTTAAATTTGTACAATATTGGTTTAAAAAATATATTGGCTAATCTTAATATAACCAAGTACTCGGTTATTCAATATTTTTGCAACTCTAACAGAGGGCGCATTTATATCGGAGAAAATAAACAGATGTAAACAAAGCAAGTAGCATCATAATTGATCTTAACAAATTTTCAAAGTATTGCGGTCCCAGAAAAATAAAACATTAGTTAACATATAAACAGCAAAGCAAAATGGATACAGCATTACCACATACACGTATACGCACCATAATGAAGAGTTCCCTGGATACCGGAGTGATAAAAGATGAAGTCTTATATTTAATGACCAAATCAACGGTGAGTTACAAATCACAGGTTTGCGCTTATTTTTCTGGCATTACATAGATTGCTACAAAATATGTACAAAAAAATCTTTGGAATCCAAATTCCAGTTAACTCGACTGGTTTCAAATCACACTCTACGGTGGCATTCAGAGTCCTACTTGCCAGACCTGGAGAGTTACTGTGAAAATGTTCGAGTCCGAACAGCTTTTGAATCTAAACACACAGTAACTCCCATGGTACTGATGTCGAAAGAGCACTTTTTAAAAATATCTTTCAAAATGCATGCTTAATTGTTTTAAATAAATTAGCTTTTTGCCATATTGCCAGGGCTGTAAGTATTACCGTTTTTACTTACAGCTAAAAACTGTTTTCCCTACATGGTGTAAGACTTTGAATACCTCTATTTTTTTTTCTTTTTATTACATTTTTTCCCTTGTCAATAACATATTTTTACTTTTTAACTATTTAGGAAATGTTTATTAAACATTTTAGTAAAGAATCCTACGATAGTGCCAAACAACCAAGCAACTTAAAATATGAACATCTGGCAGAACTGGTACAAAATGAAGATAATTTGGAATTTCTGCTGCAAATAGTACCGCAGAAGATTAAGGTGAAAGATTTTAAGGCACTAATAGAACAGGGCGACGATTCATCTAGTGAGTCCTCATCGGAGAGTGAATAAAAATGCTATAATATAAGAGTTATAACAACACAAAAAAATAAAAATCATACTTTATAAAATCCATTGTTTAACATTTAATAAAAATGAATTAAAAATTTCTTAAAAACATTCTCGTTTTTCTCCCTTTCTATCTTCTGATTCTTTTTAAGAGTGGAATATCTATAGTTATAAGTTTATAGGACAAAATGCCCAGACATACATATTACTTTTATATATATTTTTTCTTTTGTTTGATTATTTTCTATGTATGTATGTTTCTAGTATTTGATTATTGATATGTGCCAAATTTTGAAACTGTTTTAAGATAGGCTTCATGTAATTTTTGCACAAAATCATCGTCATTTTGTATTAAATAGTTAAAAGCCTGTGCAAATTGATATTTATTAAGTGGCTCTTGTTTTGGTGTTAGTGAAGATATTTTCAATGGTTCCATCGAAGCAGCTGGCTTATCAAACATTGTGGGTGGCATAAGAGCCGGCTTGTTTACCACCTCACTTCCTCCAGACATTCCAGCAGAGCTATTGGGTTGTGATAAGCTTTGCTGCAAATTGAGATTGGAAAATATTTTACTTAAGGAAATTTGTTCTCCCGGCAATTGACCGGGTGCACATGTAGCAGCTGTTAAAGCTTTAGCAAAACCAAAATCTGGTCCCCTGGACACTATGGGTTTCATATCCATTGAACCACTGGCTGGTCGTGGTAGGGGTTGATTAAACATTGAATTTGACGATTCAATAGTTGCACTTTCCAGCAAGGAACAAGAAAGACGATTTGTAGTCATATTATCTGTTTTACTGTGATACAGAGAATGATTGACGTCATCGACAACACCACCGCCACCACCTAGGGTTTGTAGGTTTGGTGCAATATCCCGCTGTTGTTTCTCCAACTGTTCCACAGACAAAGTGTTGGCCAATACGCGTGGTGTATAGTTTGATACCTCAGCGGTAGGCTTGGCTGATTCAAAAAACTTTAAAACATTGCCTGACGCTATGTTTTGAGTTGGCGTGTGCAGTGTCTGGCCAGAATTTATATTATTTGCTGTTGTTGTCGAATTATGGCCAATTTGTTGGCTACTATTATTGAATTCCTGCTGAGCATTGGACAGCATTCTAAATATATTCACATTGTTGTTTTCCTTAGCATCGATCACTTGTGAGGAATTGTCAGCTGTTATCATAGCCTCTCCTGTTCCACCGGCTGCCTGTACCAGTTCACTAACCATCTTACTAATACGATCACATTCCAAACTGTTGTAGAACCAAAATCCTCTTATGCGAGACCTTTCATTGCGATAGAGTAAAAATGGGGCCTGTGCCTGTAATTCCAAATGGTTGGTTATCGGCTCCACAAACGATGTCGTGTTAAGGCGATTATTTATGAAAATACTGTGAAATGGTTGAGCATTACGACTGTATATGAAAAAGGCTCCTTCGACATCTGTTTTCTCCCATTCATTTTGTTCTGAATTGAATATGTAAAATGCCACATGTGATGATGTATCCACTATGTCCTTGGCATAGGGATCAACTTTTTTTATGGCCGCTAAATTCATGCGTGTCTTACTTTTATCAGCCATTTCTTTTTGTTAAAACGTTAAGCGATAGCAATAAATACTTTTCAGGGAGTTTATTTGTTGAAATGAAATCTTGAGAAGCTAGATTTTTTTTTTTAATTAAGAAAAAATTGTTTTCTTCTTCTCGTTTCAATAGATTTAGCAACGTTGCAAAATTACAAAACATCAGTAGTAAAAACTAAAAACAGAGTTGTCATAATAACAGGGTGACATTGAAAAATAATTGAGTAAAATATTGTTTCAATTCCATAACTTTATAAAAGGATAATTCTTAAAGAGTAGTCATGTTACTCTTGAGTGCAAAGTTGGTCTCTTGGATTTTGATTTACTGATCAAATTTTAATTTTATATTATTAAATTAGCAAAATTGTGATAATTGTGCCAAACTGACTATCTTTTTCCATGTCGCAATCATCACTTCACAAAATTGTTTTTTTATAAAATATCTCTTTTATAAATGATCTTTAATAGATTTCCATTAATTTGACTTTTAATACATAAGGCAGTTAATAAAATCTATTTAATTTTGCCAGTAAACTCAAGAAATGTTTAGAAAAACAACAGTCAAGAAAATAACGCAAAATTATCGCGTTGTTAAAAAACTGCAGAAAGTATCCTTTCACTAAAAAAAGAATTAAAGAAAAGCGTCACGTAAAAATTTAAAAATCGCCTTAAATACCCGTTCCATGTAAAAAGATCAAAAAGCACCAGAAAATAAAAACAATGGGCTGTGATCATCTTCTTTTTATCTTTTTAGACGTTTCCGTTTCGGACGACATTGTAATAATATAATAAACATTTTGAACTTTTTTATAAAGGTTTGGTCTATTACCGAAGAAAAAAGATATTTTTGGAAAATTTTCAAAAGTCCGCTCTTTACAAGGGGAGAAGGACCTATTCCTAATAAAACTTTTTATTAAATTTAAACGTTGAAATTCACAGTTTTTATTCACAAAGGGACGAAAAGGAGTCATTCTTGAAAAATTCGTCAAAAAATTCCAACGTTTAAATTTCCGGTAAGAAATGGGTTAATAAAAAACTGTATTTTTATTCACAATAGCAAACACACATACAGTGATGTCAGAGCTTCGAAGGATTTCATTCCTTAATTCGATTGGCATTCTGAATGAAAATTTAGTGATTGCATTCCCCACTCACATTTTAGCGAATTGAATGAATTCACTTTAGACCAAGGACCGGAAAACGTTTTATTATTTTGTTTTCATCAAAATATTTATATTTAAAGTTCAAAATATTTTCCAATTTGTTCGAAAAAATAAAATAAAAATTTTTGTTCAAAAAATAAATATCCATAATGATGAAAATCGAAAAATATCCATTGCGATAAATATCACAAAGGAGGAATATATTTAAAAATAAAAAATATAAATATCTTTTTTCCCATCTTTTGTTTATATTTCAAATCAAATATTTTTAACACAATTTTTATTAAAACTCAAACAAATTGTATGTATCACAACCGACATTAATGGTTAATAAAACCTCCAATTAAGGGAAACTGCAAGTGATATTGTGTAGACAAAACCTTAAACTATCATAGCGCAAAGTTTAAGACTTAGATCTCTGTATCTGTAAGAATTACAGAGGGTAAAAGTTGAAAAATTATGAAAAATGGCTAAAAAGTACCCTTAATTTTCTCCTTCTTTCCCTACTTTTTTCATTTCTCCATATTTTAACATCATTACTGACATATGTAACACAAAGTCTGTACACTTTGGTAATAACTTAAAAGGCGGTTAAGAATTTTTGAATTTTCGCGGTTTTTTAATCCGGAATTGCGGCCCCTTCTATAAAATGCAAAATGTTTAACTAGAGTTTGTCGTTGCTGTAGTTCTTAACAGTTTGAAATCTATTCCATTAATGTGCCAAGAATAGTAATATTAGCTGCTCAAAATTATAAAAAAACTTATTTTAAAAATACAATTTTTTTGCTAGGTACGTTCGCTGTTTCTTCCGAAATATGGCGGACTGTTGCGTAAACTTAATTTTTGTGACTTTAAGTTCAAAGGCGGTTTAAAACAAATAAATTGGAAAAAATTTATTGCATTTTTAGATCTTGTTTCTAATTTTTTTAATAGCAGTTAATGCATCACCTTTAAATTTAAAATAAATCATCTTTAAATCTCAAATAAATATTAATTTTTCATAAAAATTATTAACTTATTCTTCTTATTAAACTATTTTCATCCGATGAAAAAAAAAGATGAAAATAATTTTAAACTTTCCTGATAAATATCACAAAAGAGTTTTAAAATTTTGATTTTGAAAAATAAAAATTATTTTCAACTTTGATTAAAATAAAAAACTCCGATTGGATTTTTATTTTTTTATTGAACACAGGTGTTTGTTTTTTTAAAAGAAAAATAAAAAAAGATAGTTTTAAAAGTATTAAAATCGGGTCCCTGCTTTAGACTCATTCGATTTATAAATATTGAATGCATTCGATTTATTTTTCATTCGACTTTCAAAAATCGAATGCATTTGATTTTTTTTCATTCGACTTTTAAAAATCAAATGCATTCCATTGCGAATGCAATCGATTTTCTTTTTATTCACTTTGAAAAATCGAATGGCTTATTTATTCATTGCATAAAAAACTTAAAAAAACTAACCATGATAGAGCAAAACGAAGTCAATTTTTTGTCCATAGTATCGCCAACACTCTTCACACTTTTTGTCGTGTAGGCAGTTAAATACTGTGTGATATGTGCATTTTTAAAATTTTAGGGAATACCTATTTTTTTGGATTCAAAATTAGGACCCAATAGGGTCATCATATGTAGAGTCGGCGATACTATGGACAAAAATTTGGCTCCATTTTGCTCTCTATCTATTTAAAAAATCGATTGCATTCGCAGTGAATTGATAAAAAATCGAATGCATTCGACTTTTCTAAATCGAATGAACAAGAAATCGAATGCATTAATTTTTTCCATTCAATCGAATGAATTCCAAGGACTGCATTCAATGTTGATTTATGAAATCAATTGCATTCACTGACTATGAAAATTGAATGGATTTTTTTTGAGAACTCATTCGAAAGGGATTTCATTCTTCGAAGCTTTGAGTGATGTCAACTTAATGGGAAAAATTGCTACTACTGAACATACTAATAAAAGTCTTTCAGTGTACGTACATTATCCCTATATTTTTTCTGTAATCGTGAATTGTTTTTAAAAGATTTTTTAAAAAAAACTTACTTTAGGGAAAAATAAGCCAATTAATAAACATTTTGACTTAAAAAAAACTTTATAAACTTTACGTTTTTCAAAAAGTTTACGAAATGGAGAAAAAAATCGAAAAATCATTCTTAAAGCAAAATAAAATGCATGGAGTAACAAGCTTCCTTATTCCCGGAGCCAAATAATAGTAAAGCGCAGCAGGAAATTTTTATTGTTCTAAGAATGTATTTGCTTTCTTGGTATAATACCCTGTTCTCACGTACAGCTAAAAACTGGTTTTAGGGGCAGTTCTTTTAATTAACAAGATATAAGGCAAAATAAAAATGCCGTCCTAGCAGCAAGCAGCCTTCTTCAAAAAAATCTTTTCAAACCAGTGATCGGCACCCATTGCACGCTGGAGCCGAACACAATCGGCAATTCACATGTATACAACACGAATGTCAACAAAAAATCAACAAAGAGCATAAAAAAAACAAATATTTTATTCAGTAGCAAGCTGACTTTCTTCAAAGCAGGTTGATGTCGCTTTGTTGAAGAAATACACCAACACATGCATATTTTTATTAAAACACTAATATGGAGTTCACACTAGCGACTTTAAACAAGTTGTTTAACAAAACACCAGTAACAGAATAAAAACGTAATGGATACAGAACAAAGACTTTTTTAAACATCTCACTTTTAAACACTTCAAAACAGCAAGTGTGAACGCCGTATAATACTTTCATATGCCTCTTTGTGCCGACCACTGTTTCAAACCATGTATTTGCATAGTGTAGGGTACCAAAAGCTTCGTTAATACCAATTTTTCTATTGAAGAGAAACACAACTTATTTATTTCATTCCACTTCATTCCCGGGGTACTTTGTTATTGTTTACATATCATTTATTTCAAAATTATAGAAAAAAAAAATCTGTAAAATTTTATGAGGCGTATTAATTTTTCCTAAATTTTTGTGAAATTTATAGAAAATGGATCGCAATAAACCTTCATCGTCACAGAGGGCTAATAAAAAAGGATCCTCACATGCGGGTAGCGAATTTTTTGCTTTAGGCTCCAAGGGATATCGCGATGAAACAAAAGCTAAAATTGTACCCATTAGCAAGACATCGAGTGGATCCTCGGTGGAACGTAAACGGGAACCTTCAGGACCATCAACATCAATGATGGCAGCTAAAAAGGCTAAATTATCTTCAACCATCAGGGGACCGGGTGATGCTGCCACATCAGCACCATCCAGTGAATTATGGGAACAAATGGCTACGGATTGTGATTCGGTAGATATAGTAGATACAGTTACTGCTGCCGCTGAACAACATGACACTGAAACATTAGTACGGGTTATATGTGGTTGCATTAAGAACTTAATCTCGTCGTATGCTAAATCAAAACCAGATACCGTAGCCATGTTGGGTATATTATATTTGGCTAAAGTACATCCAGATTATTTTGCCAATGACATTATAACCTCTGGCTTGTTGCACATACTCCGAAGAGATTTCAACATTAAAATAAGACAAACTTCTTACTCCCATGTCTTGGCATGTAATCTCTTGGCCAGGGCATACAGTGATAAACAACAATGGCCGGAAATATTTATGCGCATTTACATAGACGATGCTATTAATGACCGTTTTTGGTCCGATAATAGTTTATGTGCTCCTTTTATTGAAAATATTGCCGCTGCCTTTAAGACGCGAACACCACAACTGAATTTTTTACAACCCGAAGCAGCGGGTGGTGCAACAACAAGTGGTGCCGGCACACCAACAACTACGACACCAACACAGTCCACACCGCAGCCAGCAGCAGTACCCATTAATATTGATGATGATTCTTGCGATAATTCTGAAGCCAGTGGTTCAGCTAAACCCGGTGATTTCAAACAGGGTTGCGAAACATATTGTGAGGTTAAAGACCGCTATATTGATTCGGAACGTATTGTTGAGAAATACGTTACCGATGCCATAAAGGAGCAATTGAATAAACGCCAACAACAAGACTGTTATACTCGAAACTTTTTGAAATTCCTATGCAAAACTTCTGGTCTTGTTGAAGTTCGTCATATGTGTATTTCACGTTTAGAATTATGGATTCACAATGGCAAATTGGTCAAATTTGCCCAAGAATTATTGTCCTATGTTTGTTTTAATGTAAGAGCCAAATATTTTAAGGATCATGAAGTTTTGGCTATATTGGTGAAAATGCGTTTAAAGGCAAAACCTTTGATTAATTTCTATATGTCATGTATTAAGGAAATGATACGTTTGGAACCGGGCATATTAAATGTTATCTTAAAGTTGGTCGTACAAAATGAATTATCAAATACTAGGAATCCTAATAATATGGGAATGTTGGGTAAGTTTAAAAAATGGGTGACACATTTTTTTTGTGACACTTTATTAAAAATGTTTTTCGAAAAAAAAAAAAATCGAAATCCCGAAAAAAAAAATTTTAAATTTTCTTTGAAAAAAATTTTTCAAAAAAGTTCAGATTTTTTTTTTTTTAAACTTTTTCAAGTCCTAAGCTCAAAATTTTTTGAGCAAATTTTCTTTTTGAGTAAAAAATTTCTAAGTTTTCGACTGAATCCTGGAAATTTTTTGACATTTGCGTTTAAGAGTAAAAAAATCATTATCCACGTCCATTTTGGATCCAAATGCAGGGCTTTAATCTTTTTTTGACATTTAAATGTTTTATTTGTTTAACAAAAGTACAAAAAAACATGTAAAAAATATAATTTTTCAGAGGTTAGTTAAGTTCTTCAAGGGCGCACTTTTTTTCCTGGTACGATTTTCCACATTTAGGAACTTAACCAGCCTATGACCACAATACATCTTTCTTCCAAACTTCAAGACTTTAGTTCTTTTAGTTTGTACTGCATCATGATTTCTACTGACAGAGTTCCGTTTTTTTTTTTGAAAATTTTCCAAATCCCAAAAACAAAATTTATGTGCAAATTTTATTTTTTAATAAAAATTAATCAGAATTTAGTATTTAGTATTTATTTATTTCATTTTCTATAACCTAGCCCATTGGCCATAATCGGTTACTAATTTCTACTTACAAAAATTTGTACTTAAAAGTTATTAATATAAAAATAAAAATATGAACACAGAAGAACTTATAAGTATGTATATATAAATGTAAATAATAGGCATAAACCAATTATTAAAAAATAAAAAAAAAATAAAGTAAAGAGAAGCAAAAATAGTAATTAACCGATCCCAAGGTAGTTTAAATGTTAAAATATAAAAAATATGTAAAAGCTTTAATTTGTAACCAATCTAGATAAAAAAATATATATATTCATCATGTTATAAAACATCATTATGCGACATTACATCAAATATTTTTTTCCTGAATGTATCAACGGAAAAATCAAACGTTTTTAATGTTTCCGGTAATTTATTGAATACACGAGCTACTCGAACATGGAATGAACGCTCCAAAAGCGGAGTCAATTTAGGAATTTTTAACTGATTATTCCTCACAGATCTACCAAATTGAAAAAATTCTACTAAATAGAATTTAAATCAAAAAAATGTTTGAAAGATTTTTAAAAAATATATAAGTCGCGAAAAAAGTCACCGATCACAAGTGATGTATCAAGGCTTGAAACATTTCCTCACAGAAGTTTTTATTGAAAAGTGTCAAGTTTGTGTTAGTTCGTTTGGGTCCGTGTGACATGTCACGTGGCCTATCATAGACCGGTTACTTTTCCAGCAGGATTTGAAAAAAAACTTTTTATATCAAAAATGTAACCGAAATTTTCGAATATGATTGGATAAAAAAATAATTTCTCATTTTGCTATTTCCTTTCAGCTACTATGTTTCAAGCAGCTCCCGATGATTCAGCTAAACATTTAGCGGAAATCTATAAAGAATTCTTATTACAACGTGATGATTGCTTACGCACCCTTCGTGTTTTTCTACGTGAACTGGTTCGCATGCTACGCAATGACATCAATTTAGTAGTTTTTTGCAAAGTTTTTCTAAACGGTCGACCAGAATTGAATAAACAAATTGAAAGTTCTGAATTTCGTGATCGTATATTTCACTCTATGGTAGATATAACATGTCTAAGCATGTTATTATCTGTTTCGCCACAAGTTAGAGAAGCCAGCATATCGCTGAGAGTAACTAAAGATAATGCCGCCAATAATGCTGTTCTATTGAAATTTTACAATCAAATGTGTCAAATACAATTAGATTGTGTATCATGGATGTATGAAATTGTACCAGGACTATTCAAACTGCAAGCTGGTGAATTCTTTCAAGGTTTACATAAAATTTTATTATTGGAAAATGCTGAACAATATTCACGTTATGATCAATGGCCTTCGGAACCAGAACGTACAACTCTATTACGTTTGGTATCAGAAACGCCCATACATGAGGATACTTTACTGCGTATAATATTAATAGGAATAACAAAAGAGATTCCCTTTACTATACCCGATACATTTGATATAATTATTTCTTTGATAAAACGTGCCTCCACAATGCGTATTACCAATTGCCCGGTGGTCCAGGCAAATAAGTTTGATATTATTGATTTCCTGTTTAGTATGGCGGAGTATCATCATCCAGAAAATATCAATTTACCTGTTGATTATGAACCACCAAAATTGGCTATAACTGTATTGTATTGGAAGGCTTGGCTTATAATGTTAATGATTTCTGCACATAATCCTTCAACATTTGGAGCATTTTGTTGGAATCACTATCCCACGATGAAAATGTTAATGGAAATGTGCATAACAAATCAATTTAATGAAGCAGCTATGAGTAAAGATGAATTACAGGTGAGTGATGATGAATTATCAAAAACTTTTAAAACAAGTTAACTATGACGAACTACACCATTTCCAATTGTATTTAAAAATTGTCCTGAAAAAAAAATTGTCAGAATTTCGAATACATCACTTGTGAAATGTCACTGAAATTCCGAACTGTCCATTTGAACTACTATTAGTATAATTACTTTGTTAAGAAATCGGCAAAATTAAATTATTTTTACTTCACTTTTAAAATTTAAAATATTTTTTTTTACAATTCTCTTTTAGATTGTCCCCTTAGAACGTGATCATATTGTTGAATTCGAATCATATCTTGCTGCACAAACTTCACAAGCCGTTATAACCGAAGAAAATGCCATCTTAACATCTCAACTAATGTTAATGGATCCCATGGGTGTGGCCCGACGCGTGCCTAGTGGTGTTTTAGAACAGCTACGTACCCTTAATAAGTCATTGAAAATTGGTCACTTGCTATGTCGTAGTCGTAAACCAGATTTATTACTGGATATTATACAACGTCAGGGTACAACACAATCAATGCCTTGGCTTTCCGATCTAGTACAAAATAGTGATGGTGATTTTAATCATTTACCCGTACAATGTTTATGTGAGTTCTTACTGTTTAATTCCAATATTATCAATGAAGAGAATAGTCGTGACGCTGAATTGGTAAACTTTTTACGTAATGTTATTATGGATCCAACGTACAGTAAACAAACAGTATGCGAGATATTGGATTATATTTTTAGACGTTTATGTTCCACAGTTAAGCATACACGTTTGTCTGCTTTGCGTGGCCTTAAGATAATCTTTAAATGTTCTGAATTAAGTCCTAATGATTGGTTACTGAGTGCTATACCACAAATACCACATTTTAATGATGTACGAATATTTATTATACCCCAATTGAGATCAGCATGTCAGGTGGAAAATTCTCCAGATTTAGTAATGGCTTATATACAATTTATAGCAGCCAATACTCTAGATGATTCTGTTACCGATATGTTGGATCATGTTATAGATATGGCACAACTTATTGTGGAACGCAGTACCATGTTTCAACATATAATACCTTTGCCAGAAGGTACGGTAGTTGCGTACGATGATATTTCCAAATTAGACGAAGAAAATCGTTTGCAAACATTAAAATGTTTATTTGTTATGTTTAATAATTATATTATTAAACTAAGGGATCATCATGAAACTTATCAATGGACTGAATATCCAGATTTATTAATGGTACAATTTAATGATGGCATACAACTACCGTTACATTTAAATATCATACATGCTTTTATAATATTACTAACACATTCAAGTAATCAAATGCCAGAATCGATACCGATATTAGATTATTGGTTTCCTTTGGGTGGTAATGTTCCCATAGCCTATATTCCTAATATGCCACACGAACCCGTGCAATTATTACCCGATTGGTTGAAATTAAAAATGATAAGATCTTCAGTAGATCGTTTAATTGAAGCGGCTATACGAGAATTAACTCCCGATCAGATAGTATTGTTTGTACAAAATTTTGGTACACCCATTAATTCAATGTCCAAATTATTGGCTTTACTAGATCATGCTGTTATTGAACAATTTGATACAGTTAAAAATGCCATACTAAATAAAGCTTACTTGGCTCAATTAATTGAAATACAACAAGTAAGAGGAGCTAAAAATGGTCACTTTACCGTACAAGCCTTGGGCTTATATTCTCATTCTCAGACAGTGGCCGATAATCCCAAAATAAGGAATGATATATTGGAATGTATACAATTAGAAGAATTAACACCAGCTCCTTTGCCTATTGTAACATCAAGTATGGCTCAATCGTCAGTAGCATTAAATCCAAAAGAAGCTGAAGATATTGTTTATAAGGTATTAAAATGTCCCAACTCTAATCAATTCAACGAACAAGAGTTTAGAATTTTATTACATCAACTATTGAATAAAGAAGCTTCGCATTTACATCATTGTTTTTTGAAAACTTTAAATCATGCAAATATGGAAAATCTCTTAATCAATGTATTGGATAATAAACAAATCTTGCTATTGATCAGATCTATTATCAAATTAAATCCTCAAGCTATTACGGAAAATTCAAAATTCTTTAAATATTCTTTAATGAAGGACACAAAATCATTGGCCTATATCAATTGTCTGCAAAATTTAACCAGAAATACCCAACAACAACTATCAAAACCGAGTCAACAAAATAAACCTTCGAAATTAACGCTACAACAAATGTTAACACAATTTCGTAATCGTATGAACTCTTCTACAACTACTACCAATAATCTTTACAGTGATGGCATGTTGGTAGATTTACTCTCCGATAATGATCCGGAATTATGTTGTGTCTATAATAAACAGGACTTACCATTTTTATTTTCAAAATCTTCTGGTGACTTTAGATTTTATTTATTATCTTGGATCTGTCATGAAACAAATTGGGATACTATTATTTCCACTTTGGAATATTTATTACAATGTAAAGATCATGATTTGGATTATTCATCGGTTTTGAATTTTGTTCAAGCCTTAATAAATAATCCCAAATTATGGCAGGGTAGAGATAGATGTGTTTTAAAGGCAGATCCTACAGAAAATATGTTTTTCTTAAATGACAAAGAACTAAAAATGTTTGCAGAGTTTATATTAAAAGAAGGTGAATCAGAGTTGAAAACATCTGCCGCACAATATGCTTTCATACTATGTTGTCGTATTAATTTATTGTTTCGTGTTTGCAAGAAAAATACTTCAAATTTAATTAAATTCATAGAATATGTATTTGAATGTGATTGTTCTCAAAAATTGCGTTTAAAAGTGTTACGTCAAATGTATTTAATGTATCCTTCTATAAAATTTATACGTAGTCATCAACTGGAATCTTATACAGATAAATTACAAAATCTAAATGGTTGCCAAGCGGATAAAGTATCGAATAATTTAATAACCTGCTTGGGTAATTTATTTACTAAAAAAGATTTTGAAACATTTTCTAGTGACACGGAATTGTTAATACGAAAAATGGCCGCCTCTCATCCGGCTCTATTTCTTAGACAATTGGGTGTTTTATCCTCACTTATACAAGGTAGAGGTCAATTAAGTTTAAGAGTCATACGAGATGAATATCATATGCATCGTTTTATACAAATTTTAAGAACTTTGGAATTATTACAACCTATTTGCTTTGATGATATTTACAAACAAGAATTCCAATCGGCGTTGGATTGTTATTTTACATTCTTTAAACAATATAGCAATGTTAAAGAATCTTATCATATTTTGATAAAACTCATAGAGTTATTACAAGGCTATATCAATTCAAATCCTTCGTCAGCTTTACAATTTATAGAACAATATGTTGATGTTCTAATGAATTTGGCAAATCGTTATAACTCTTTGCAATCACTACATCAATTGGTTCAGGGTATTACTCTGCTACAACAAAAGACTTCTACATCATCTGTTAATAATGTAGAAATAAAACAAGATTTTGATTTTGAGGATACTTCTTCCAATGCCCAAGATACACGTAATTCACAGCCTACTACACCTATGGAAACAGATTCATCAGACTCTTTATCTAATTATCAGTTATCTAATTTAGATATTAATAGTCGTGGTGCTGTTACTTTTGCTATATCGGGTTCTCTAAATAAGTCCTCCTCAATATCACCTCACTTTGTCAATCTTATCAAAATCGTTAAACATTCTAGTGCCGAGGATACCATACTAGGACCACTGCAAGAAATTGAAAGTTTCACTTCTAAACGTTTTAATTTCTTGAGTGAATTATTCGATCGTCTATTGGAATTGATATTCTCGCCTAGTGCTCAAATAAGATCAATCGCTTTCATATTACTTATACGCCATCTGAAACATAATCCTGGTAGATCAGATGTAAATCGTTGTGCTCTAAATGCCTACATACAATGCTTAAGGGATGATAATCCTTCTGTTGCCAGTACAGCTATTGACAATTTATCTGAGATGACTTTATTGCTGCAGGAACATGCTGTAGAGATATTAGCCGTTTCATTTGCTTTGGGTATTAAATCACGATTAAATACAAATTCTCAAATAAAAAGAGTTTTACAAACAATAATGCTGCAACATGGTTATTAAAAGGACAGTATACAGAGAAATGCTGGAGAATAAAACCGTTTTATGAATGTAATGAGTACGTTTTAAGTATAAGCTTAACAAGCATTAAAGTATGTATAATTATTTTATAGAGATATAAATAAAAATCGATTGAGAAAAAAAACTAAAATTAAAATTTATTCTATAGAAAAACCTCATTAATTAGGAAAATCGGTGCAGACGGAAAATCGTTTCATATAATTAGTTGAGATTCAAAAAATTAGGACCCAAATGACCTATAACAAACTTGACACCATTTAGTCTGTCACTTTTGTGAGGAAATGTCTCAGCCCCGGATATATCACTTTTGATATGCCACTGTACCTGTCCGTTAGGAACACAGTCTGTGACGATTTAATAGTGACGTGTTACAGAACACATCACAGGTATTTTGCGGGACCAGGACAATATTTTTCAAAATGTCATTTTCTTAAATTTTTTTTATTAAAAAAAATTTCGGAATTTAGAAAATTCTTCAAAAAAGAAAAGCAGTTTTAAGGAAAGTTTTTACTCCAAAACGCAACAAAATTTTTGTGTTAATTTTTATAAAGCTTGACTTCGAAAATTTCTCTAAAAATATTTTTTAACATAATGTGTCTAATTTTAAAAATGATGCAGGACGCCACCTCAGTTTGAATATATAAGCTACCGACTAACAAAAAAGAAAATAAGAATTACTGTTTTCATTTTCTTGACAAGCAAAAAGGTTTGTAACTTCGATTTGTAACTTGGATAATAATTCACCTGCTGGTGAATAAAACCGTTTTTCTTTCACCAGATTTTTTTTTCGTCAAATTTTTTTTTCATAATTTTTTTTTTATTTTCATCAATTTTTTTTCCATCAAAATTTGTTTTTTTTCATCAAATTTTTTTTACATCAAATTTTTATTTTCATCAATTTTTTTTTTATAATTTTTTTTTTTCATATTTTTTTTTTGTTTAAATTTTGTTCATTAATTTTTTTTCACCAAAAATTTTTTATCATAATAAGTAGTGGAGGGAAAATGGAGATCACCGCACTCCACACTAACCTTAGCACAATACCACGGCGTCAAAAAAACAAAATTTTGCAAAACAAATGGAAAAAGAGTTGACATGTTGTTTTTATTTATTAAAAGTTTTGTCATGGTTGCATCACGAGATAAGTTTTTTTATGGCAGTTTAGTGATAAAAGGCTTATCACGGTGAAAATTGGATTTATCACTTAACTGTCTTAAAAATACTTATCCGGTATTTGAAAACAATAGGACATATTAAATTTTTTTAATTTTAAATTAAAAAAAAAAAAATTAAAAAATTTTCAGTCTCGAAAATTTTCTAAATCTTCGACACAAACACTTTTTTGTCATTTTTTTGCACAATCCTCCTGGGCAAAAAATTTGTAGAATCGATAGATGTTTTACACAAAAAAATTAAAAAAAAAATCGAAGAGTACAAACATTTTCAAAAATGAGATTTAAATTTTAAAACTTTAAAATCGCTTACTAAAGCGCTTTTAAGAATTTTTTGGGATTTTTTTTTAAAGTACGTAAAAAAATAAAAATTTTGAAAAAAAAAAAATTGGAATATGGACCATTGTTGAAGAAGTTATGAGTAAAAGAAGTTTGAGTAAAGGAACAAACTACCAATTTTTAAAAATTCGATATCTTTTGAACGGATCATCAAAAAAATCTGAAAATTTCCCACGAAGGAGTTTTCGAAGGGTACTAAAAACTGTTAACAAATAGGGAAAATCTAAACAAAAATTTTTTTTAAAGTGTCCGATTTGACATATATATATGGGGCATTCCAGGCCAAATCACTCACTTTTAGACCCGACCCCTTTCGATTTATTTTATTTTTGGATATGTTTTAGTACTTATTAAATGCAACATGGACACCAATTTTCAGCCTTTTATTCCAAGATGGTGTTGAGTAATCAATTTTTCAAAATGGCGATTTTTTCAAAAAAATGGAAAAATTAAAATTTTCAATTAATTTTGACCAGTTAAAAATATAGATATCTTAAAAAAAGTTGGACAACGTTTTGTTGGTATTTAAATGTAATTTTAGAAAAAAATATTAAAAAAATTATTCGAAGTAATTTTCACTTATTTTTTAACGTTTAAAAATTAAAATCGACTTTTTGAAAAAGTCCGAAACCTTCGATTTTTTTTTACAAACGTCTAAAAGTTCTACTCTTAATTACGCAACTTTTAAGCTATAATTCGAGATGTGATCGCAATTTGTTCTATTTTCTTTCAAATTTTGAAAATTGCACCTTTTATTTTTTGACTCCGATTTATTTTATATGGTGCTCCAAAAAAATTAAATTGGTAGATACTGACCCTAACTTACCCTAGATATATTCATTTCGAGGCAAAAATACGCCTCACAAAAATTAAGAACGATCGGACATGGATAAGGTGTTCCGCATGGGCCTTGAAGTTTAGAAAACGGATTACAAGGAAAAATATGAGTTTTTTTCTGTTTTCTCAATTTTTTTGGTATTTTAAGTTAAGTTTTAATTCAAGTGGTTACAGAATTATAATACGGAGTAAAATGCCTCTCTAATAAGGTACCAAAGACTAAAATCGGTTAAAAATCAGCCAAGTTATTACAACTTCCCCAGGCATCTAACGTATGTCAGAACACTTGATTAAGCAATATAATACGATTTTGGAAATTCATTGAAATTTTCTACTGTAATAACATTTTTTTATTCTTCAAGTTCAAATGTAATTAGATGACAAGTATTTTTCATATTGTGTTTTGCTAACATTTTTTAAATTAGTGCTAAAAATGCCTACATTTTCAACACCCTTTTGAAACCTCTATTTTAAAAAAAATTTTCTTTTTTTGTTTTAAAATTTGGAAAAACCAAAAAAATATTACACTTAAACATGAATAATGAAAAATTGTTATTACAGTAGAAAATTTCAATAAATTTAAAAAAAGGGACTCGTATTTTTTAATCAAGTGGTATGGCACACGCTAGATGCCTGGGGAAGTTGTAATAACTTGGCTGATTTTCAACCGATTTTAGTTTTTAGTACCTTATTAGAAAGGAATTTTACTCCACATCATAATTCTGTAAGCACTTGAATTAAAACTTAACTTAAAATACCAAAAAATTTCGAAAACAGAAAAAATTCATATTTTTCCTTGTAATACGTTTTCTAAACTTCAAGGACCATGCTAAACGCCTTACCCATGTCCGATCGTCCTAAATTTTTGTGAGACGTATATTTACCTCCAAATGAATATATTTAGGGTAAGTTAGGGTCAGTTTCTACCAATTTTTTTTTTTTTTGGAGCTCCATATAAAATAAATCAGAGCCAAAATATAAAAGGTGCAATTTTAAAAATTAAAAAAAAAAATAGAAAGAATTGTGATCACATCTCGAGTTATGGCTTAAAAGTTGCGTAATTTAGAGTAGAATTTTTACAGTTTTTTACAAAAAAATCGAAGGTTTCGGACTTTTTCAAAAAGTCGATTTTAATTTTTAAACGTCAAAACATAAGTGATAATTACTTCGAATAATTTTTTCATATTTTTTTCTAAAACTATATTTAAATACCAACAAAACGTTGTCCAACTTTTTTTAAAATATCTATATTTTTTAATGGTCAAAATTAATTAAATATTTCAATTTTTTAATTTTTTGGAGAAAATCGCCATTTTGAAAAATTTATTACTCAACGGCATCTTGGAATAAAAGGCTGAAAATTGGTGTCCAAGTTGCATTTAATAAGGACTAAAACATATCCAAAAATAAAATAAATCGAAAGGGGTCGGGTCTAAAAGTGAGTGATTTGGCTTGGAATGCCCCATATGTACTTAATAGGGTACTAGATTTTGGATTTAAGGTGAAGATACATATCAGTTTTTATATTAGAAAAGAATTTTCTTTTGCATATAAGATTTTCATGTAAAAATTAGAAAAAAAGTTAAAAAGTTATAGTTACCCATTATTGTTGCAAATTTTGTTTAAAGAACGTTTTAGTCATTACTACATTTAGAGTTGTTTTAATTACAACCTTTTATTTCTAAGGTTATTTATTTGCTCCATTTTTGTTAGAATTTGATGATGAAGAAGTGGTGTTGGAACCTCCTCCACCATTTGTAGGGGTTGGATTCTGTACCGGGTCTCCCATATCTAAATGCTTTAATAGACGATATAAGGCTACAGCTTCCTTTATGCGATTGAAAACTACACAAAATGTTTCGATTTCTATAAATAGTTCCTGAAAATTAAAAAAAAGTTTAATAATTTGTTATAGAAAATTAATTAAAGAACAAAACATACCTTTACATTGATAATTTTATTTCTAATCAAAGATTGCAAAAATACGCATACCAAACGTACTAAACGGGATTGCATGTACTTATCCTTGACATTTTCACAGGATGATATACAATTGCTTATGTACAAATGAATGAATTCAGTGGGTAAATTAACGGATGTGGTTAATCTAAAAGGAGAAAATTATGGATTAATAACAGATAATTTGGAATGATAGTTTTAGGGCTTCTTTACCTGTTAACGACTTCCATAGAGTGTAAGGTAATGTCCATGTTAACCAATACATGAAAATATTCCGTTATTTCGGGAGAATCCATTAGCTTTAGTAATATTTCAAATGATATTAATGGATTATTTTCCACCAAACGGGGTAACTATGAAAAACGGGAAAAAGACAGTTAGAATAGGTATAAGGCGTATATTTATGGACATATCCCATTTCCCTCATTCCATTGGGATAAACCCCGTTTTTTGTCCTCAAAATATTCAAATTTCAAAAATAATCGGTGGTTCCCTTTAGTTAGACCTTTTAAGGCCGTTTAAAAGATATTTGTTTTAAAAATTTTTGTTCTGATTCCAACGTCAAAAAACTCCCAATTGACAAATTTAAAACTCCCCCATGTCCCATTGACAAATTGTCATTTTAAATCGTATCACTTACCTTGTCTGGTGTTAAACGTATTTGATAAACAAAGAATGGATTTTTGGCCAATTCATTTAGTAGCAGCTTTTGATCTTGTAAATTTAAGGGTTGAGTGAATGCCAACTCCATTAGCTCCCTGGTATTGGTACTGATGCGACTGCTTTTGTCATATTCAACCTTTTGGGTAAATGATTCAGTTAAATCAAACCATATTAATTCCGACTCGAAATCCATTAATGGTGGAGCTATGGAAAAGAATTCCGGGGCAGGTAAGCTATTGGTAGTCATATTTTTGCACAAAATTTTCAGTTTTCACAATTTTAACATTTTTTTGGACAAAACCTAACTAAACAAGTTTTTTGTTATCAACAGCTGTTTTTATTTTTTTTATGAAACACAGGGTAATTCAAATATCGAGTTTCACTACCATCTCTAAAAATAGCTTCTACTCTAATGCTGCCAGATATTTTATTTTTATGAAATAAGCGATTTTGTCATCAAGGAAAAAGGCAATTAAAATTTAAAAAATAAAGTACAACAAAATTATTTTATGAAAAGTAACCACTGTTACCAACGTCCGCTAAATCTAGTTTGTAGGATTAATTTTCAATCAAAAACGCCAAGTTTTTCGGTTTTCAGCGCTTTTTTCGTAGTTTAGTCCGAATTCAGCAGGGCAATTTTAATTGCCGCAATTCTGATTTTATAGTGTATCGGAGAGAGAGGGAAGAATCTTACCTCTCTGTCGCAATTAAAATTGCCCATTGTAAATACACGCAAAAAAAAATCTGTGTCGGAGTGAGCAAAAATCTGGCATAATTTTACCAAGAATATGCTAAAACTACAACCGACGAAGTAGTTTTCGTAATTTAGCCAAAACACTTATGTAAAAAATTTTGAAGAAAATGCTAATGCTATTTAAGCAAAAACTTGGTAAAATATACCAAAAGAAATATGGTGAAATATACCCAAATTATTAGAAAAGGCGACCCGAAATAATGCTAAAAATTACCATATTTATGCTAAAATAAATTTTCTATAAAATTTTTGTAAAAATTTGTATATTTGTTGAATTAAAAATTTTCACAGAATAAATCCATAATAATATAATAAATGTTGTGTAGGATTTTATTTACCACCGACCAACTGACCCTTTATGTACAATTTTCTCCAGTGACTGCTGCCTACGCTTTTTCTTGAAGTGAAGGATCCGCTATAGCTTCACGAATTTATTTAAAAGCATCCTGTAAAAATAGAAAATTATTACAAAACATAAATTTTTAATTTAAAAAACTAGTAAACCCCATTGGTCCTTTGGTTGGGAGGAACACTTACTTTGTGATTCTATTTGTAACTCATCAAAACAGGTCTGGACTCCATTGGCTTTGCTATATAAATGAGCTTTTAGGTTTCAATTTTATGACTAAAGGGAGAACTGGTGCCCACGCTCTTTATTGTAGTGAAGGATTCGCCATAGCTTCAACAATTTATTTAGCAGTACCCTGTAAAAATATAAATTAATTTTTAACTAAAAATCTATTAAACCGAATTGGTATCTTCGGAATAGGGGTATACTCACTTTATCATTCCATTTGTAATTCATTGAAACAAACGTCTGGGACTCCATTGGTTTTGCTAAATGAATGGTGTTTTAAGTTATGACAGCAAAATTAACTTTAGCATTTTTTTATCTTACATTTATTTATCTTTTAAAAAACTAATTATTTATTTTTATTTATTCATTTATTTTAATTTTATTTATCAATTTCCTTTTTACGTTTTTATAACACAAAAAATAAACGAAGCACGCACACAAAAATACAAAATAATATATGGCGGTCTGTATTTGTTTTTGTTGTTTTCTTTCGATAAATTTTTGTGCAAGTAATTTGCGTTATTGTGCAAGCTACTTGGTTATTTTAGATAAAAAATAAATTATGTTACTTTAACATCGACAAGCATAATTTTAGCAAAAATTTGGTAAAAAATTTTTTTTGGCATGAAAAAAATTTTACCAAGTAGGATTGCTCAATCTGACACAGATTTTTTTTTGCGTGTACGCACTTAGCGGGAAAATTTTAAATTATCCCCACTAATTTTTTTGCGGTTTCTATCACTTTTTTTTTAATGAAAAGTCAATTTGTGGGGAAAAAATTACTTGCGAGTTTTTTTTTTAATTTTTCTTTTTTTTGTCAATCAAAAACGCTAAGTTAGTCGATTTTCAGTACTTTTTTTTCGTAATTTAGCAGGAGAATTTTAAATTTTCCCCGCAAATTTTTTTTGGCGATTTTTAGCGCTTTTTAGTGGAATTAAGACGATTTTGGTGAAAAATAATTGGCAACAGTGAAAGTAACAGTTTTTTGCAGCAATGACTTTTTTAAAAAGAATTTCATTAAAAACGATTTTTAAGGAGATCACCAGTTTAAATTGGATTTAATGCCCTAATTTTGTACAATGCAACTATATATTTTATTTTTGTAACAAAAATTTTGACTAAAAATTGTTTGCTGTAATCACAAACTTTTGTTATTTTTTATTGCATTTTCTTTTTTGTTTCGCTCTAGCACTTTTTGTTAAAGAGTAAATAAAAGCGCCCTAGCGCCTCTAAATATGTCGAAAATTATTTTGCCAAAATTATATACATAATAATATATTATATTGATTTTTGTGAATTTAGAGTGGTGATCACCAGTTTTGGTTACTTTCGTTCTTGCATCTCTTGTACAGAAGTAAATTCCACTTAAAGTTAAAAAAAATAAAAATTCATTCAAAAATGAATTTTTGAAAAAGTTCAGCAGTGACCAGAAAATTTCAATTAATGGTTTTTAGAAAAATTTTAAGAAAAACGATTTTTAAAAATTATAAAGGTGATATCGATTTTAAATTTGAATTGCATTTAGTTTTTTTTTTTAGAAAATGGATTGTGAGAATTTTATAGCCGTGATCATAATTTTTAGCTATTTTCGTTCTAGCAACTTTAGTTTAAGACTGATCACTATTTTATCTTACTTTCACTCTAGCACTTCTAGTAAAGGAGTAAATGCCAATTTAGGATAGAAAATTTTTTGAAAAAATTAACTACAAATATTAATTTTTTGGAATTTGTAGTAGTGATCACCATTTTTTGTTACTTTCGTTCTTGCACTTCTAGTACAGAACTAAATAGCAATTACTATTCAAAATAAAAAATACAACAAAAATTATTATTAAAAAGTTCCAGCAGTGATCAAATAATTTAAATTATATTTATTTAGAAAAATTTAATTTAAAAAAGATTTTGCAAATTTATTAAGGCGATAAACATATTCCTTCAAATTCATAAAAGTTACAAGAGGCTAATAAGAGGTTTATAAAAGAAATTTTGTATGGAAATTCGATTAATAAACCTGTTATTAAACGCTTTTATTTTTTATGAATTTGGACGTTTAAATTTAAATTCCAGTTTTTTTTTTTAGAAAATGGATTGTGAGAAATTTACTGCGGTGTTTACAATTTTTTATATATTTTCCTTTTAGTTTAAGAGTGCTCACTATTTTTTTCATAATTTCGATGGTTCTTTTCGCCCTAGCGCTCCTAATTACTGAGTTAGAATAGAATATTATTTTTAAAGAAATTAACACAAATAAATTTAAGATTTTTGGCAATTTATAGTGGTGATCACCAGTTTTTGTTATTTTCATTCAATAAAAAAAAAAAATAATATTTTTATAAGTCAAAAGAAAAAAATTGCAATTTTTTTTTGAAAATGGATTTTGAGAAATTTTTAGTGGTGATCACCAGTTTTTGTTATTTTCATTCAATGAAAAAAAAGTATTTTTGAAAGTCAAGAGAAAAAAATTGCAATTTTTTTTTGAAAATGCATTTTGCGAAATTTATAGTGGTGATCACAATTTTAATCTTTTTTCATTCTAGCACCTTTGCTTAAGGAGTGATCACAATTATTTGTTATTTTCGATCTAGCACTTCTAGTTAGGATTAAAGTAAATTTTTTGTAGAAAAATTTTATTAAAAAAATTTTTGCAAATTTATTGCGGTGATCAAATTTTTTTGATATTTTCAGCCAAGCTGCTCTTATTTGGTATTAAATTGCAATTTAGGGTAAATTTTTTTTCTCTGTTCGCTTTATTAGCACCTCTAGGAGTAAATTGCATTTGTTTTTTTTTTTGCAAAAAAAAAATAGTTCTTTTAGTTAGGAAGTAAATTTAAATAAAAAACAAATTTCGAACAAAAAAACAAATTTCGAACAAAAAAGGAATTTTGAAAATGTATAACATTTATCACAACTGATAGCATTTTAGCAACCGTAGCTAAAGAGATTTTTTTTCAATTATATTTCAGAAATTTTTGGGTGATGAATAGGGATGAGATTTTCATGCACTAAAAATCTAAAATATGCGCTTAAAATATACGCTAAAAAATTCAAAATATGCACTAAAAAACCTTAAAATATGCACTAAAAAATAAAATATGTACAATAAAAATCTTGTTTTCATAGAAAAAACTTTTTAAAAAGCAAAAAAACAACGCTGGGTTTAAATAGTACCATTTTAAACATTTAAATAAGCAAAATTTTTTTAAAAATAAAGAAAATTTATAAAAAATTTCTTATTAAAATTTTTTATTTAAAATTTAAAATAGTTTTTGAAAAAAATAAATTTCAATTTGTGTTTTTGCTAATTAATAGAGTCCGACCGAATATTCGGTTTCAGTCTCGGTTTCTTCCGAATAATGGGGTTTCGGCCTCTATTCGGTATTCGGCAAAATTTTGGCCGAATATTAGCCGAAACTTTTTGGTATTTTAAAAAAATATGTAAAAAAGTCGGTGAATTTTTTGATTTCGCATTTCATTACACTTGTTTCAGTTCAATTGAAGAAAATGTTACAAGTTCATGCAATAAATGTAAAACTGTCAGTTCAAAAATTATTTTCTCCTAATCTGCAAATGAAATATACAATTTTTTTGTAAGTTTTTTAAAAAAACATATATTTTTTTTTTTTTAAATACAACAATTCCTATGGTTTAAAAGCATTATATGCTGTATATTAATCTTTAACAACTTTTTAATAATTTTATTCATGCCAGGCGGTAGTTTTTTTTAAGTTTCGGTTTCGGTTCGGTTTCGGCCGAATATTACTTTTTCGGCCGAATATTCGGTTCGATTTCGGTTCGGCCTCGAAAACTGGTTTCGGTCGGACTCTACTAATTAATGCCAAAATATGCACTTAAAAGTTTGAAATATGCACAAAATATGCATTTAAAATCAAAATATGCAAAAATATGCATTTTCACCAAAATATGCAAAAACAAATCGATGCAATTTTAACGCAAATTTCTTGATTCGGAAAGATAATTGGTCGATATCGTTTTTAGACTATCGACAAAAAACATGCATTTGCCTGGAAATCTCATCCCTAGTGATGAATGTCCGTCCGTCCGTCCGTCCGTTTTTATATTTTTGTTAAGCAAATGAAGCATTTTTATGGAAAGAGAAGTTCAAAGTCCTGTAGTTAGACCCAGGGAGTTAGAAAATGTTGATTTTTTTTGGCGCCCCCTTTTGTGGGAGTGTACGTTCAATTTATTATAAAAATGATGACACAATTTTATTACTGTAGTGCAAAATGCATAATAAATGAATTGGTAAAACTTTATCGTGAGTGGGAAAGGGAAACCTACTCAAAACCACCCCCCCCCACCAAAAAAAAAAAAACAGGCCCCAGATTTTTTTATATATTTTTTTTATATTTTTTACATTTTTGAGGGTATAACAGATTCAGCACAGCCGAATTTAGCACTCCCATTTTTTTATTTATTTTTATTTGAGAGTGGTTTACCAGAATACGTACAAAACTTGTTTTCAAAAAAAAAAAATTGAGATACGCCTTTTTTATATTAACCCAGGCAGAAAAATACATACGGGCCAGATCTGGCAAAGTACCTAATAAGGTAGTATTAATACTGGCAAAGTACATTTTTTTGGGTTTTTAGTACTTGCTAAGATGCTAAATGATAACACCATTTAGTAGTGGCAAAGTACTTTTAAAAGCGCTTTCCCTGTACTTTAAAAAGTACTATCCGAGAATTTTTAAAATTGCTTTTTAACTAAAGCAACCCATTAAAAAATTAAAAATGTATTTAATAAAATATTTTTTTTATTTAATAATTTGTACATTAGAAATCTTTTTTTTTTAATTTTTCTATTTTAAATAAATTATATATAAATTACACAGCATGACAAAAGTGACCACTATTATAGAAAATAAGAGGTATGACCAACATTTCCATATATTTGAGACATGCTGAGTCGAATGGCGTACTCCGTTTTTCGATGCATGGTAAAGTTTTCTTGACTTGTAGCAATGTTTCTGATGCAAATTTGGTTTAAAGCTTTTCATCTTAAGCCCTTAAATTCGAGAATTTCTTAATTTTTCGAGGTTCTCGCGAAATAAACCTCTAAATTGCGAAAAACTTTTTTTATGGCAGAATCATTTTACAAGATGACTTAAGGGTCCATCTTTAACTATATAATGTGGTAACCTTAAACAAATAACTAACGAAAAATTTGTCCAAAAAAATAATTTTTGGTCAGTAAATTCTGCAAGGTTACCACATTATTTACTTAAAGATGGACCCTTAAATTATCTTGAAAAATGGTGCTGCCATATACAACATGGTGATAAAATTCAACATGATGGTAAAAGCAAGTTTTTTATCAAAGACAAATTTAGGGGCTAATTTCGCAAAAACGTCAACAAATTAAGAAATTCGCGTTTTTATTGCTACATCCTCTTAATAGAAGTTCCAAATACTCTCTAGGAATATAAAAGAAAGCTCGGAATAGAGAGTTGTATTTTCTTTCGTAAACATTAATGGTTTTAAAATAAAACCAATTCATCCAGATAACGTATGTTTACTCGACAATGAAAATGTAATTAAAGTTACTGAAATTTTAAATAGAAAGCTGTCTAAATACAAATGTGATGATATATTTTTAAAAGGTAATATTTTCATTGAATGTAGCGATTTTTTTTAACTTCCACTACCATCATAAAATGTTAAAATTTAATTAAATTATTAAAAAAAAATATTTCAAATAAATAAACCGCCTTTAGTTTGGTAAAAATGTACTAGCAAAGTACTTAATTCGGTGAAACCAAGTACTTTACTAAAAAGAGCTTGCTATACAAAAAATAAATTGCTTTGCCAGTACTTTTGTTTTGGTACCGTTGGCAATTTCTGGCTGGGAAGTCACCAGTTTTTTTATATTTTCTATTTAGCAAAATTTTCTAGGAGTAAATTAAAATCGAAGTTATTTTTATATACATTTAAAGCGGTGATCTCAAATTTTTGGTATTTTCGCCATCTTTTTATGGAGTGATCGCCATTTTTGTTTTATTTTCGCTAGCACTTCTAGTTAAGTAATAAATAAAAGTTTAAATAAAATTGTCTCAAAAATTTATTTTTGAAGTTTTTTTTGCGGTGATCACCAATTTTTGATATTTTCTATTTAGCAAAACTTTCTAGTAGTAAATTTAAATCGAAGTTATTTTTATATACATTTAAAGCGGTGATCTCAAATTTTTGTTATTTTTGCCATATTTTTAAGAAGTGATCACCATTTTTGTTTTATTTTCGCTAGCACTTCTAGTTAAGTAATAAATAAAAGTTTAAATAAAATTGTCTCAAAAATTTATTTTTGAAGTTTTTTTTTGCGGTGATCACCAATTTTTGATATTTTCTATTTAGCAAAATTTTCTAGTAGTAAATTTAAATCGAAGTTATTTTTATATACATTTAAAGCGGTGATCTCAAATTTTTGTTATTTTTGCCATCTTTTTAAGGAGTGATCACCATTTTTGTTTTATTTTCGCTAGCACTTCTAGCTAAGTAATAAATAAAAGTTTAAACAAAATTGGCTTAAAAATTTATTTTTGAATTTTTGTTTGCGGTGATCACCAATTTTTAATATTTTTTCTTTTTGAGTAGTAAAAACTAATTTAAGCTTTTACGAAAAATTTAGAACAAAAATATATTTTTGGGAATTTATAGCGCTGATCAGAAATTTTTCTATTTTTGTTTTACAGCAACTTTTTGAAGAATATAGAAAAACACGACACCATTTTCGTTTATTTTACTAAATTTGTTTTTTTATTTTTTTTATTATTTACTATAACATTTTCTTTTATTATCTTTTTACATAAAATTAAGTTAAAATAGTTTTAATTGCATTTTTTCATTATTATTATTATTTCATTTTAATACCTAAAATTACTACTTGAATATTAATTGATTCAAAAAGTTGCCTAAGTTTCAAATATTACAAAATTGTTGTTATCATCTTTTTTTTTTGTTTGTTTGTTTTTGTGTTTGTTTTTGTTGGGGTGGTGTTTATTTTTTGTTTTGTTTTTGTATTTGTTTGTTTTTTTGTTTTGTTTTTACTGCTTAAGAGTAAATAGTTATCACTTCACGCCCACCTCCTCGCACCATTAGCACCTTTTCCAGTCCTTCTGTAAGAACTTCCAAAAATTCCATATCTAGAAAAATACAAAAAAAAAAAATATTTAGAGAA
This sequence comes from Pegoplata infirma, assembly GCA_963921195.1. Lineage (NCBI taxonomy): Eukaryota > Metazoa > Arthropoda > Insecta > Diptera > Anthomyiidae > Pegoplata > Pegoplata infirma. The sequence continues at coordinate 12,134,104 of OY992538.1, read as the reverse complement.
TGAAAATTTAAAATTAGGAAGATTTTGAGGTTTTATAATTACAATTGCTTTCACGAGCTGGATTCAAATCCCTGGGTGGACCAGGTAAATTCATAATAACCAATTGGGCATCTTGTGATTTATTTACAATAACTTCATTAAGTTTAACAGCCGTGTGCATTCGACGCACATTTAATTCATTTCTAAATAAAATTAAATAAATTAAAAAAATTAAAATTAAATGCAAATTAAGAAGAGAAATCTTTCTGTTAAAATTTTTTTAATTAAAATGTGGCTAAAAATTAAAAGCTTTTTATTTATTTGGTAAGGTTTTCATCAAAACGATGATGTATTTCATTATAAAGATGAAATGGTTCGTAAAAAAACTTCATCAATTTAATGACGCAAAGTAACACTTAATTATAGGGAATAAAAAAAGCTTATAGCTAAATGTGTGTGTGCTTGTCTTCAGCTCTTAAGAATTAATATATCTTTTTTTATATTTTTTTTTATACATTTGTTTGATCCAATATATTATTTTATATTTTTCGTAAAAGCTTTTAAAGCTAAAAATTTTAAATTCTCTAAGCTTTTAAAGCTTTTAAAAGCTTATTTTTTTATTATTTTATATATTTCGTAAAAGCTTTAAAGCTAAAAGTTTTAAAATCTTAAAGCTTTTAAAACTTAAAGCTTTTAAAAGCTTTAATTATTTTTTCATATTTTTCGTAAAAGCTTTTAAAGCTAAAAGTTTTAAAATCCCAAAGCTTTTAAAGCTTAAAGCTTTTAACAGTTTTTTTTATAAAATTTAAAGTGTTTCCCCAAAAAGGACAATGTAGCCAATTTATTTTAATTTTTCGAAAAAGCTTTCAAAAGCTTTCTATATAAAATAATAGGGTTTTCCCCAAAAAATTCACTTCAACCAATAATAATTTCTCATCATTTTGATCAAAGCTGTATTATTGAATACTTTTATTTGAATTTTTTGGAAAAAATAAAATACTTTAATATTTTAGTTGGTTATCAAAAAATAAAATGATCTGTTATTTTATTTATTTTGATTTGAATAAAATACAATTTTATTTTATTCAATTTCATACAAATAAAATAATATTTGTTTCCAAAAAATTCAAATAATTTTTTCTGATTGATTATTCAAACAGGAAAAAAAGAAATTTTCTTATTATTTAACAAAAATTTTTGAATAATTTTGGTTATTCACAAAAAATTGAATAAATAACGTATTATTCAAACAAAAAAAAACAAATATTTTTGAAAATTTTGTGTTTGAAAAAGAAATGTATTTTATTTATTTTGTCATTTACTATACAGTGAAACATAAAATTATTTTTACAAACTAATATTGTTTAATAGTAAACTTCTTAACAAAGCGTTTTTTACTAAAACATTAGTTAGAATATTCTTTGTAAATTTTCCCGAACTGAAATCTTTAGATTTTTACTATTTTAAAATGTTGTTAAAAGATTTTCCTATGGAAAATACTGAAGTTTTTAAAATACTTTCAGATATTTTTCAAATACAACAAAAAGTCCTGTGAGGATGTATATTTACTCAGATTTTCAAGGTTTTTGGCTTTGGTGACATTTTTAAGAAAATATTCTTTAGTATTAACTCTAAAATCTTTCTACTACACAAAATTTATTTAAATAAAAAATGCATATGTATACAATTAAAAATTTTTCCTATAGAAAAAAAAATATTTTTGAATGTATTATTCTATTTTTAAATGCACCCGTAACCGTACCCTAACGTAGCGTAGAGAGGTTTTTGTTAGATGGGAAGAAGTGAGAGCAATTATTCTTCTTTGCAGAAGGTTAGGGGGTTTTGTATATGATTTTGACCGCTACGCTACGTTAGGTGACGGTAACGGGTAGCTAACCTACACTCAAAAAAAAAAGTTTGTAAAATGACATAAAATCCCCGTGATTTTACGGGGCAGGTTTTGTAAAATATGTACTAGCAAGAATCCCCGTAATGTTACGGGGATAATTTGTAAATTGATTTAACAAAAAAATTAAGGGGAGAAAGTGTAAATTTACAATTTTGTTTGTAAACTTACAGAAAAAGGTTGTTATTTTACAAAGAAAAAATAGAAAATGAAAAAAATAAATTGTAGATTAATAAATTATTTGGTTAAACTACTGTTTTTACCCCAAAAAATATTGAAAAACACGTATACTTACAATAAAAATTGTAAATTTGCAAAAAAAAAATAAAATTTACAAAACAAATTGTAAACTTACAAAAAAAGTTGTAAATTTACGAAATAAAGTAGAAAATCAAAAAATAAAATTGTAAATTTACAAATTGTTTGGTTTAACTACTGTTTTTTATGGCAAAAAACTTGTATATTTACAGTAAAAAGTGGTAAATTTACAATTTTTATTGTAAATATACCATTTTTTCTTATTTTTTTTGCAGTAAAAACAGTAGTTTAACCAAATAATTTGTAAATTTACAATATTGTTTTTGTATTTTCTACTTCATTTTTGTAAAATTACAACTTTTTCTGTAAGTGTACAATTTTGTTTTCTAAACTTTCATATTTGTTTTGTAAATTTACAAAAAATTTGGTATATTTACATATTGGTTTTGTAAATTTAAAGGTTTTTTTCCATTGGTGCATCTTATTTCTCCTTCTTCGGCAGCTGGAGTAGCACTTTAACAACGTGAAATGTTTTTTTTTTTTCACTTGAACACTTTTAACAAACTTTTTAGAGTATATCACTGCACTTTTTTTTTTTTGGCATTTCGTTTTTCTTAAGTAGAACATATGAGAATTGCGAAGGAGGCTACACAAGAAATTTCTTATATTTTCAAGAAAAACTATTCAAAAAATAACATTTTTTCGAATTTTTAATTATTTTCACAAAAACTTTGGATATTGTAGATTGGATGTTTAAGTACCTGTTAAAATAAGAAAAACATAATTTTTCATAATTGGCAGCGTTTGATTGACATTTTAGTTGCCAGATTTAAAAAAAAGTACCAAAAAAATATGGTGAAATTACCAAAAAATGGTAAAAATACTTAAAAAAAAAAACTATAAATATTTTACTTAAAGCAAATTACCAAAAAATTGTGTAAATATTCAATTTTTTTTGATAAAGCTTACAACTAATTAAAAAATGCTTGTATCCGGAACTTAAAAAATTTTCAAAATTTTATGAAATTTTTTATTTATAAAAATTTTTTTTAACAAAATATGGACTTAGAAAATTTTTGCGTCTCCTATTGTTGCATAATTATTTTTCAATACAAATTTTTGTTTAATTACATTTTTTTGTGTCAAAATACTGAAAACCTTGTAAACTATTTAAAAAATCTTGAAAAAAAAAATTGTTTGTAATAAAACATTTTTTGGCAGAAAGACTAAATACCATCAAATAAAATGTTGTTGTACAATTACAATTTTCTTTTGTAAAAAAACTAAACACCTTGTAATTTTTTTTTTAATTTGTAAAATAATTATTTTTTTTGTTAATTTACCTAAAAAAGTTGTTAAATAAATTTACCAACATCTTATAGTAAAATTACAAAGCGCACGGTAGTTTTCGTTTTATTAAAAATACAAGAATTTTTGTAAATATACAAAAATATTAGTAAAATAGAATTACAAGACCTTTTACTTGTAATTTTACAAACTTTTTTTTTTGAGTGTAGTCTTTATTATTTTTCTTACTTCTATGTCAAGTAAAAACGTAAAGAAGTTTTGTTGGGAATAAAATTTCTCTAACTTAACAAAAAAAAAAAACAAAACATTAATAAGAATGTTTTTGTACTATTTTACTTAATGAACATTGCATAGAGTTAACGTTAAGTTGATGTTTTTAGGCTAACTAAACCTTAATGGTCAAAATGTACGCTGAATATTTTAAATACTTTTAGGCATTTCTTATGAAAATGAAGTGTTGATTTATTCAAAGAATTCTAATACCTGAAATGGGGAATGAAGTGTTGATTTCTTCTTCGAATCCTAACACCTATTGCTTACACGTTTAAGCTCTTAATTTTCTTTAGTTTTTCTCTTTCGTACTTTCTGCAGAAATAGGGTCAGACAGACGGAGATACAGGCGGATATTACTAGGAAGTCTTTAAATCGATCAAGGATAAAAACAAAAACATATCGTTTACAGTAGAGATGGGCGCGTGAGTGGATTTTGACTCACACTCACTCACGCTCACAAAAAAAAAATCACAAACGCAATTTTTTTTCACTCACTCACAATCACGTGATTGAAATTAAAATTTCTCACGCTCACGCGTAACTTACGCCAGATTCAAACACGCTCACGCATGAGTCTCGTAAGCTCCACTCACGCAAACAAATTTTCTTACACTCAAAAAAAAAAGTTTGTTAAATGACATAAAATCCCCGTGATTTTACGGGGCAGGTTTTGTAAAATATGTACTAGCAAGAATCCCCGTAAAGTTACGGGGATAATTTGTAAATTGATTTAACAAAAGAAAATGTAAATTTACAATTTTTTTTTGTAAAATATCATCTTCGAGGTGAAAATTTTTTTGTAAATTTGCAAAAAATTTGGTAAATTTACAAAACAAAATTGTAAACTTACAGAAAAAGGTTGTTATTTTACAAGGAAAAATAGAAAATGAAAAAAATAAATTGTACATTAACAAATTATTTGGTTAAACTATATTAAACTATATATTTACAATAAAAAGTGGTAAATTTACAATTTTTATTGTATATGTACCATTTTTCCTTATTTTTTTGCCGTAAAAACAGTAGTTTAACCATAAAATTTGTAAATTTACAATATTGTTTTTGTATTTTCTATTTCATTTCTGTAAAATTACAACTTTTTTCGTAAGTATACAATTTTGTTTTTTAAAATTTCATATTTGTTTTGTAAATTTACAAAAAAAATTGGTTTATTTACATATTGGTTTTGTAAATTTAAAGGTTTTTTCCATTGGTGCATCTTATTTTTATACCCTCCACTTAGTGAAAGAGGGTATATATAAGTTTGTCATTCCGTTTGTAACTCATCGGAATATCGATTTGGGACCCCATAAAGTATAGATATTCATGATGCCCGATCGATTTAAAGACATTCTAGCGATGTCCGTCTGTCCGTCTGTCTGTGGAAAATGCTGTCGCGGACAAAATATTGGACAGAGATGACTGAAACTTAACATATTTATTGGAAGTTCTCCCGAGAAGTTTGGTATTGCATTTGAGTGATATCGGTTCAGCGGTTCAAAAGTTATGAACGAAAATGTAAGAACACCTCAAAAATTTCAGTACATTCAACATAACCTAAAAATACAAAATGTTTTAATTCGGCTTATGGTTGAAATATGTGAACATAATTGAACACCAAATGGTATTTAAACAAGTACAGACATATTTTTTGACAAAAAAAGAAAAAAATCGCGGATTTTTTTTTTACCTAAATTTTTTTTCGCGGAAATTTTTTTTTCAAAAAAAATTTTTTTTTTTCAAAAGTAATTTCCTTTTAAATAAAGTTTTTTGTAATAATCTTTTTGAAATTGTGGAGGGTATCACTACATTCGGCAAGGCCGAATTTAACTTTTTTACTTGTTCCTTCTTCGGCAGCTGGAGTAGCACTTCAACAACCCGAAATGATTTTTTTTCACTTGAGCACTTTTAACAAACTTTTTAATGTATAACACTGCACTTTTTTATTTTTTTTCGACATTTCGTTTTTCTTAAGTAGAACATATGAGAACTGCGAAGGAGGCTACACAAGAATTTTCTTATATTTTCAGGAAAAATTAGTCAAAAAATATTTTTTTTTTTTTGAATTTTTAATTATTTTCACAAGTATTTTTAAAAAATCGTAAAAAAAAATTTTGGATATTGTAGATTGGATGTTTAAGTACCAGTTAAAATAAGAAAAATTTGATTTTTCATAATTGGCAGCTTTCTATTGACATTTTAGGTACCAAATTAAAAAAAAAAAATACCAAAAAAAAATGGTAAAATCACCAAAAAAAATGGTAAAAATACAAAAAAACTAGAACAATTATATTGTAGAAACACATAAAAATTGTGGTATTTTTCTTAACGCAAATTACCAAAAAAATGGTGTAAAAATTATTTATAAAAAATTATTTTTAACTAAATTTTTTACTCCAAAACGCAAAAAAAAAAAATCTGAACTTAGAAAATTTTTGCGTGTCCTATTATTGAATAATTAATTTTTTTTTTGTAAAACAACATTAATTCTAGTAATAGAATAAGTTTTGTAAAATTATATTGGAATTTTGTACTTTTCAATACATACATTTCAAACTGAAAACCTTGAAAACGATCTTAAAAAAAAATGTTTGTAATAAAACATTTTTTTGGTAAAAAGACTAAATAACATCAAGTAAAATTATGTTGTACAATTACAGTTTTCTTGTGTAAAAAAACTAAACACCTTGTAATATTTTTTTAATTTGTAAAATAATTCACTTTTTTGTAAATTTACCTAAAAAATTTGTAAAATAAATTTACCAACATATAATAGTAAAATTACAAAGCAAACTGTAGTTTTCGTTTTATTAAATATACAACAATTTTTGTAAAAAGACAAAAATATTAGTAAAATAGAATTACAAGACCTTTTACTTGTAAATTTACAAACTTTTTTTTTTGAGTGTACAAAAAAAAACAGCTAAATTTTTTTTTTTTTTGCAAGAAATGAAAAAATTCTAATTAAATAAGTAAAATCAAAAATTAAATCACGCAAACTCACGCCCAAATAAAGGTATTAGTTTTTCTTCGGTATTGGTTTTCAATTAAAATTGTTATTTAAGGGTATTGGTATTGAAATGGTATTGGTATCCATCCTTGCTTTATTGCAAAAATTATAATAAATGAATTTGCTAACATTTATCACGAGTGGGAAGGTGTCCCTCAATGTCTCCCGGCTCCCTCCCCTGGTGCTCCATCATAGACTTGGCGAAGGAGTATTAATAATGAATTGGGGGCCTCAAATTAAAGCTACAATAATATCACCAGTGAAGCTTAAAATAGAGTGGGAGAGAAGGATGACAGAAAAGAAGGATTTCAATTGGAATTTCCTGAATTACAACATAACTTTTCTGTATTTCAATTGACTTTTTATAAATTACAACTTAGCTTTTCTGAAATTCAATTGGGCTTTTTATAGTTTTAATAGCATTCTCTATACAACAATTCTCCTAAAAATTCAAAAATAAAACTTTTTAAAAGAAGCTAATTTTAAACTATTTTGTATGAATAATTTTATGTTTCACTGTATAATAAATGACAAAAGAAAAAAATACATTTCTTTTTCAAACACAAAATTTTCAAGAATATTTATTTTTTTTTTTGTTTGAATAATACGTTATTTATTTGATATTTTTGTGAATAACCAAAATTATTCAAAAATTTTTGTTGAATAATAAGAAAAATTTATTTTTTTTGTTTGAATAATCAATCAGAAAAAATTATTTAAATTTTTCGTTATTTAAATAATAGCAAATAATTATTATTCATTTTCAAAATATTTGAATAATCGCTTATTTGAATATTTTTTTAAAAATATTGTTATTTATTTGTTTCGTTATTTCAATCATATCATACAGCACTGATTTTGATTAAAAGCTTCTTAAATATAATTAAGCTTTTATGATTTAAAAAAAAATCCTTAAATTTTTACTTACGGTTTCTTTTCTACATATTCATCATTATCACCATCATCATCGTCATCATCTTTATTCTTTGATCTATTGTCATCATTGGCCTCATAGGCTTTACTGATATTATTTTCATCATCTTTGGACTCCTATATATTTTTTATTTTTTTGGTTTGAGCACAATTATTAGAAAGCACAGAAAAAAGAAACAAAAAGAAAATATTTGGATGTCTGAAGGTTAGTAATGTAACGAATAAAATTTTGTTTGGTTATTTTTTGAGTAGAACTGACATTTTCGTGTTTTTCTTCTACTGTGGGATCTGCAAATCGGACTTTGGATGAAGTTTTCATACTTTCATGATGATGATCAATTATTGTTTGTACCTATAAAATTAAACAAAAATCATAATAATAATCTTTTCCAAAAAAATGATGTTTAAGATAATAATAATTACAAAAAAAACAAAAATAATAATTTTGAAAAATAATACAGTTAAATAAATTATTAAACACAATTAAGCCATAATAACATATAATTTAATTTTCTTTTTTAATAATTTAGAACACATAAATTTTTAATAATTTGGAATATATAAATTTTTTTTTTAAATAATTTTGAACACATAAATTGTAATTATTGTTTAATTTCATAATACATTTACCATAATTTTGGATGAACATTCAAAATCATAATAAAATAGAAAATACCTTAAAATAAATAATAATTTCATTTAGAAAAACTTAAAAATAATTAAATTAATATTTTATTTAATTCAAACTAAAAATAAATAAAATTTTGAAGGCAGTCATTTTGTTTTTGCTAACATAAACTAACACTCTAACGGCATAAAACTTAACATGTACGGTCATGCTTTTTGATATTTTTTTTTTTATATAACAAGTGCTTTTAAAATTATATTTTAAATACAGGGTGTGATAATTTTATTACAATCTCCAAGTTTTGTGTGATATCAGTTAATTTCATCGGCTAAATCAAATACAGTAAATCCAGACAGTAATTCTGAACAGCTTTAAAGCGTTTTGTAAATTTCAATAAGTCAAAATTTCAACTGGGCATTTTTAAATTTCGATTGAGCTTTTATGAGTTTGTTCCCGAAAATCGATTAGGATTCTCTAAATTTCGATAAAAATTTTATAATATATAAATTATATATAAATTTTTTTGGGTTTTTCTTACTTTCTTTTATACTTTTCTAAATTTAAATTTCCCTTTTCTGAAGGCTTTTCTGAATTACAATTGTGATTTTTTGAATTTTAATTACGATTTCTAAATTTAAACTGAGCTTTTTTGAATTCTAATTGAGCTTTTGTAATATTTTATTGGTCTTTTATGAATTTCAATTGGGCTTTTCTTTTTTTATGCCATTCTGAATTTTATTTCATTTGTGCTTTTCTGAATTTTAATTGAGCTTTTCTGAATTTCAATCGATCTTTCTAATTTGGCTTTTTTGAATTCCAATTGGTCTGTTTTTCTTATTTTAATGGGGCTTTCTAAATTTTATTTGGAATTTTCTGAACTTTGATTGGGATTTTCTGATTTACAATTTGGATTTCTGAATTTCAATTGAGCTTTTCTGAATTTCAATTGACTTTTTCTGAATTTCAATTATACTTCTCTGAATTTCAAATTGGCTTTTTTGAATTTCAATTGGGTTTTTCTGAATTTGAATTGGGTTTTTCTGAATTTCAATTGAGAATTTCTGAATTTCGGTTGTAATCTTCTGAATTTTTATTGAGCTTTTCTGAATTTCAATTGTAGGTACTTTTCTAAATATCATTTGGACTTTTCTGAATTTCAATCAGGGTTTTCTGAATTTCAATTGACGATTTCTGAATTTCAATTGTACTTTTCTGAATTTCATTGGGGCATCCCAAGAAACACATTTACGGACACACCGACAAGTACGGAATCATGAATCCGTCTTTTACGGCACGTTTACAGACCGTAAAATTCGTATCCGTCAATGCTGGTACGAAAACGGAAAATTAACGGTCCGTAAATTACTATTTTCGAACAGGTCCGTTTATACTCCGTATTGAAGTATCCGTTTCTGTACCGTTCAAAACGGACTACACTGATTTTCATCCGTAATCAGTCCGTTAAAAACGGTGTCGTTTTTCTTTCGTTACTTACGGAGTTTGTTCTAGTGTCATATAAATTTTAATTTAAATCGAAGTCTGGACATTTTGGGATAAAATTTGTCTTTTTGTACACGAAAATTGGTAAGACCGTATTTACATTAGGCAATTTTAATTGCGGCAATTCTGATTTTATCGTGTATCAGAGAGAGATCTAAAATTCTTCCCTCTCTCTCTGATACACTAGAAAATCAGAATTGCCGCAATTAAAATTGTCTTATAGTACAATCAGACTAGCCTCGAAACCCCGTTGAAAATACGTATTTTCATTTTGAAAACTTTACCGTTCACACTTGAAAATTTTGACACTTATTACGTTTTCAAAATTCACCGAAGAAAATTTGCGATCAAACAGGCATTAAACCCACACAATTAATTAAATTACGCGTTTGTTTACAATATTTTATATATTTTTTTTGATTTCAGCTATTTTTTATGAAAATATTTAAATATTTTTAATTTTTTTATTTTTGACACTTTCTTTAATTTATTTTCTTTTATGAAATTTAAAAGGTTATGATCGTACATTCGTTGAAACCTCATAACAAAAAGGTTTCAATTTGTGGGGGAAAATACGTATTTTCAAATGAGGTTTGGCACGAAACCTCGTTATACGGGGTTTCGATGCCAATGTGAATGCACTATATGTAAATTCGGTCTAAGTTTATTAAAATTAAACAGTAGCAACATTTGTTAATACTAATTGCGTTTATTAAACTTATTTTAGACTTAAATTTATGGTGGAAATATCGATTTTTTGGAGATTTTTTGGAAATATGAGGCATTCCACACCAAATGTCCCGCTACAGAAAAACATGTGTCCCGTAAATTTCTGAATAGGTTGTTTGGATAGCCCTATATGTAACTAAGAAAATTGCGTTTTTGGTTTTTCAAATTTTCGAAAACTGGGCTTAGGAGGCGTGGTCAAATATTGGAAAAATGGTAAAATTTGTGGCGAGTTGCCTTGATTAAATATTTATCACATTAAAACGGAATGCACCACAATGTCAAAAATTTACGTTCTTATAAAGTTTTGTATAGGCTATCGATTAAAATTTTTTTTTTTGGAAAATTTTCAGAACCCGTTCTGAAATTTTCCATTTTTTAAAAAAGTCAATTTATCAAAAATCCGGCCACTTTTTTTTTTTTTTTTTATTTATTTTTTTAAAAGTTTAGATGTTTGTCCATCCACACAAAAAAAATCAGAAACACGTTCATCTTTTTTTTCGAGAAAATCGCATTTGAACTTTAAATTTCATAACAATTTTGTTATTTGCTTGTATTTCTTTGTTTTAAAGTTGCGAATGAGTAATATTAATTGCATAAATATTCGTCATACGCTCTGTTGACACAAGAAAATACAAGCAAATTACTAAATTGTTATGAAATTTAAAGTTCAAATGCGATTTTCTCGAAAAAAAAGATGAACGTGTTTCTGATTTTTTTTGTGTGGATGGACAAACATCTAAACTTTTAAAAAAATAAATAAAAAAGAAAAAAAAAAGTGGCCGGATTTTTGATAAATTGACTTTTTTAAAAAATGGAAAATTTCAGAACGGGTTCTGAAAATTTTCCAAAAAAAAAAAATTTAATCGATAGCCCATACAAAACTATATAAGAACGTAAATTTTTGACATTGTGGTGCATTCCGTTTTAATGTGATAAATATTTAATCAAGGCAACTCGCCACAAATTTTACCATTTTTCCAATATTTGACCACGCCTCCTAAGCCCAGTTTTTGAAAAATTGAAAAACCAAAAACGCAATTTTTTAAGTTCAATAAAGGGCTATCCATATCTACTATTCAGAAGTTTACGGTACATATGTTTTTTTTCGCTGGACATTTGGTGTGGAATTCCTCATATGTATAGTGTTGCACAAATTAAATGGTAAGATATTTACTAAAGACCGTATTTAAAATGAAAAACGAGTGTCTAACATCGAGTGTCTAACTTTTTTATTCGCAATTTTCTATCAAGGAAAGTAATACTCTGTTCTCACGTACAGCTAAAAACCGTTTTTAGTAAAATTTTCCGTCAATATACTGTAATAGAATACACTCAGAAAATTATGTAAGTTACTACATGTTAGTTGTTTGTATATTTTACAGTAGTAAGTTGTTTTTAACTACAAAGTCAGTTATTTTTGTATGAAAAATATCAAACAACTATTTCTGTTAGTTATTTTGAATCGTTTTTTTGAATAACTAACAAAAAAGTACTGTAATGTAGTAACAGTTATTTAAAGTAGTTAATTTTATTTTTTATCTCTGAAAAATTTTCAAAGTTTTTTCCAAAAAAAATAAAAAAATTTTCGTTTTTTTTTTATTTTTCACAACTTTTTTTTTAAAAAAAAAACTTTGACAAAATTTGGTCTTCAATTTTTTTTCTGAAAAATTTTTTGAAAAAAAAAATTATATATTGTTTATTTTATTTTTACTACATATTAGTTGTTTTGACTACAAATGTTAGTAATTTTTACTACATAAGTCAGTTGTTTTTTGTCAGTTAAAATAACTAACATTGGTAGTTGATTTAACTGAAAAAGTAGTTGACCCCAAAACAACTTACAAAGTAGTTATTTTAACTGACATTTTCAGTTGATTTTACTAACATAATTTTTTGAGTGTAAAGAAAATATTGTTGCTAAAAACGGATAAGGCTCTCGAATGAAGTTAATCATTTTAGGTTATGAAGATTTTAGAACAATAACATCGATTGAAAACATGATATAAAAAATATAGACACTGGACACTGGCACTCGTTTTTTTTTTATTTTGAATACGGCAGTAAGAAATTTGCATTAAATTATATATTAATTCAAAATCCATAATTAAGGTTTCTGTCCTTTTAAGGAATTAATCTTTATTTGAATCCTGGTTTTCAACTTCCAATCAAGTGCTTATCCAATGGAAAATATCATTAAGGGTCCGCAAAATATCAACAAAAATTTGATTTCCGAAAACTTGTAGGTTTTTTTTTTAGAAAAAGATTATCAAAATCTTCAGAAAATTAAAATAATGACTTTTATGATGTTTATTTAATGAAATTTTGAATAAAATGTATCAGTACCAAAAAAATTGTTTTAAAATTGAAGGAATGTAGTGTCAAATTTGATAAATATACCCTATTTTGTTTTAAATAACGGTACCAATACGTACCGTTTACGGTCCGCTATTAACGGAGCCCATTCCGTTTTTGCCTTAAAATAAGGTACGTAAACGGTCCGTAAATAGTACGTCTGCAACGTACTATCAATTTGTGAACTCCGTTTTTTACATGGCATATCGGTCCTTTAACGGTCCGTAAGTGACGTACTCTCAAATGATTTCGAATGTTCCTTATAGTCCATTTTCTTGTCCGTATACGGATACAGAAAACGGTCCGTATACGGAGTCGGATTCCGTTTTAGACGGAACGAAAGCGGACCGTAAACGGACCTTTTTGTTTGTTGGGATTTCTGAATTTAAATTATTATTTTCTGAATTTTAATTGGGCTTTTCTAAATTGCAATTGCAACTGATATTTCTGGGTTTCAATTGGCCTTTTCTGAATTTCAATTAAGGATTTTTGAATTTAAATTATACTTTTGATAAACTGGAAAATCACCCAAACCCCTTGGCTAGAGTCTTGACACGAACCCAGGGACATTCAAGACTGCGTCGTGCAGACTTGCCGCCCTTGTAACTTTGAGGCCCATATAACAAAATGGCTCCTTTGGAGTGTATATTATTTTAAGTTAGAGTTTTAAGATTTAAATACTTATTGTTAGGCATTAGAAAGGCGATTCAATAATAACCAAAAATAAAGTGTATATAAAAAAAAAAAAAAATTATACTTTTCTGAATTTCAATTTGGCTTTCCTGTATTTCAATTGAGCTTGTCTGAATTACAATTGGGATTCTGAATTTCAATTTGGCCTTTCTAAATTTCACTGTAAAATTACCAAATTAATCTGCAAAAAAATTATGTAATTATATTATATTAATAATTTGTAATTCCGCAAAATTAACAAAAAGCAACAGGTCCTTGACATGTCACATAACCCAAATGAACTATCACAAACTTGACACCTTTTATATAAAAACACCTGTCACTATTCTAAGCAAATACCTCAAGCCTCGATGCATTGCTTGTGACATGTCACACGACCTGTCCCTTAGGAACACAATCCCTGCCAGATCAATAGTAAAATGTCGCAGAACACAAAAAAGATCTTAGAATTTTTCGTAAGGAACAATTTCTTAGAATCTGAGAATTTTTTCATAGGAAAATAATAATTTTTGTCTCAGAATCTGAGAATTTTCTTTATGAAAAGTGTCTCAGAATCTGAGAATTTTCTATAGAAAAATGTCTCAGAATCCGGGAATTTTTTTGTAGGAAAAATGTTCTCAGAATCAGAGAATTTTTCTATAGGAAAAATGTCATCAGAATCTGAGAATTTTTCTATAGGCAAAATGTCCCAGAATCGGAGAATTTTTTTTATAGGAAAAATGTCCTAGAATCTGACTATTTTTCTATAGGAACAATGTCTCAGAATCTGAGAATTTTTCCATAAAAAAATGTGTCAGAATCTGAGAAGTTTTCTATAGAAAAAATGTCTCAGATTCTGAGACATTTTTCCTAAAGAAAAATTCTATTTTTCTATAGGAAAAATGTCCTAGAATCTGACAATTTTTCTATAAAAAATGTCCTAGAATCTGACTATTTTTCTATAGGAAAAATTTCTCAGAATATGACAATTTTTTTATAGGGAAAATGTCTGAGAATCTGGGAATTTTTCTATGGGAAAAATGTCTCAGAATCTGAGAATTTTTCTGTTGGAAAAATGTCTTAAAATCTGAGATTTTTTCAGTAAGAAAAATATCTTAGGATCTGAGAATTTTTCTATAGGAAAAAATGTCTCAAAATATAAAAATTTTCCTCAGAATCTGAGAATTTCTCAGAATCTGATAACTTTTCTATAGGAAAAATGTCTCAGAATCTGAGAATTTTTCTTTAGGACAAATGTCTCAGAATCTGAGAATTTTTCTATAGGAAAAATGTCTCAGAATCTGAGAATTTTCTATAGGAAAAATGTCTCAGAATCTGAGAATTTTTCTATAGGAAAAATGTCTCAGAATCTGAGAATTTTTCTATAGGAAAAATGTCTCAGAATCTGATAATTTTTCTATAGGATATAGAAAATATGTCTTACAAGGGAAGTATCTCAACCCTTATGAACCGATTTGCCTGAAACTTAAAATATATATTAAAGAGACGATTTTAAGGTTGGGGTGTCTCGGCTTATCGGCCATATCGGTGTTTAAAAATTTCGATGTCCCTTTATGAAACCATGTGGACCTTCGGGAAAATTTTGATAACTTCCGAACTAATAGAAATATCATCTAGGGCAAAAATACGGGTCAACTTAAATTTAATAAAGATTATTTCTTATCCATATGGATATCGTAGGTCTATGTCTTTACATAAGTACCCCCCAAAATTTACACAATTCCTGAAAAAAAATATTTAAAAAAGCCGAATTTTTACAAGGTTATGCCACCATTGGATAGGCATTAAAAAAACATTTCTTCTCATATGAAAACATCATATAGTTTCTTAAAAAGAAATGGATGAAAAATCCAAAAAACGATTTTTTCGCCATTTTTTGACCCATGTTTTGAACCCCAAAATCCCCGATATGGCCGATAAGCCGAGACACCCCAACCTTAAAATTGTCTCTTTAATATATATTTTCTGTTTCAGGCAAATCGGTTCATAAGGGTTGAGATACTTCCCTTGTTAGTTATGATCAAAATGATTCGTTCACGAACTGTTGAACGAAAATAACAAAAGACCCATTGAAATAGATAAACGAACTAGGTCTTTTATCTAAAATTAACAATTAAGCACAAGTCTAAGAATTCTATCATGTGTTTTAAATCAATAACTTCGACCGTTACAAAGATATCGCATTTCAAAATTATTGCCTTGAAAATCTTGGTTCAAAATTTATTAGAAATATTAAAATTACAGATTTTAGTATTCAAAATTATCACACCCTGTATTTGTTGCAGTGGTTTCACTTTATATAAAAAATGGTATTGAAATGAGAAATAAAGTACAGTAGAGTTTTGAGTAGACTTGAATGTTGAATAGTTAGTAGTGGGTTTTAGCGAAGGTGAGGAGTGAAGAGTTAGAAATATCCCAAATGATGATTATTTCAATGACACTTAAGACACCCCGAGAACTGATGATGGATGACAAAATGGAAGATATTAGTACTAAATGAATTGATTTGATACACAGGCAATGGGAGAAAATGTGTCATGAACTTAAGAAAAGGTAAAACTGTTCCAGGTTGAATGATAATTTAAATGACAGTTACTCTGACTTAAGATGATAACTGACAAAATGGACGATATAAGTTATTAATGAATCGATATGATACTGAATCAATGTGAGAAAAAAAAAAAATAAATGAAAATTTGGAAAATAAATGCATACAGAGAATAAAAAAATCAGATTTTTCGGCTACTCAAATTTACTAATCTTTTTAACGACAATAAGACAACCAAAATCGGAATGAAATAAAACCAAAAGCAAATGAAAGTTGACATTTTCCATAACAAAACCCTCAAGTCTTTTTTTAGTTTAGTGCTAGATTTTTTTTACACGCATTTGAAATTGGTGAACTATTATTATAATTATAAAAACTGTAAAAGAGGCGTATACTTAATTTTGTAATTGCCTTTAAATAACAATCATACGCAACGATGCACACTGTTTTTTTTAATAATTCGGCCATTCAGTAAGTTCTGGACGGATCGCTGCGAAACTCTTACCGGTTATAGATAACATGATTTCGAGATTAAGTTTGGATGCTGGGCCCCACATTAGACTGGCATTTTTCTGTATAGCAAAATTTTTTCTTCTCCGATTTTCCAATTCCGGGCATTTTTTTATTCTACTAGGCCTAATTCTCATGTGGTACCAATTTGAGGCCAATCGGATTAAATTAACCCGTGGCTCCCGGCGGTCAAAGTTTTGGATTTTTGAAAAATTAAAAAAAAAAAAATATCTCTTTCGACACATCATATTTGTTAATTTTGATGTACTGAGCACGAATATCAAAAAAAAAAATTAAAATCGGTCGAACAGTTTTCGAGTAATCGCTATTTGAAATTTGCATAAAATGGCAGTTTTTTCCTACGTTCAAGA
This sequence comes from Pegoplata infirma, assembly GCA_963921195.1. Taxonomy (NCBI): domain Eukaryota; kingdom Metazoa; phylum Arthropoda; class Insecta; order Diptera; family Anthomyiidae; genus Pegoplata; species Pegoplata infirma. The sequence continues at coordinate 12,117,106 of OY992538.1, read as the reverse complement.
AATTTTTTAAAAAAAGTCTAAAAATTTCATTCCGCCGACCCTTTTGTAGAAAATTTTCCAAAAGTCCACAACTTTGATCGAAGGGCGCCACGGCTTGAAATGATCGGATTTGGCTCAAATTAGTTTTAAATGAAAGATTGTCTCAAGCTCTACAAAAGGGTCGGCAGAATGAAATTTTGAGACTTGTTTTAAAAAATTTCTTGAACGTAGGAAAAAACCGTCATTTTTTACAAATTTGAAATGGCGATATCTCGAAAACCGATCGAGCGATTTTAATTTTTTTTTTAATATTCGTGCTCAGCGCATCTAAATTAACAAATATGATGTGTCGAAAGATAATTATTTTTTTAATTTTATTTTTAAAATTTTTTCAAAAATTCAAAACTTTGACCGCTGGGCGCCACGGGTTAATTTAATCCGATTGACCTCAAATTTGTACCACATAAGTTTTAGACCTAGGACAATAAAAATTTGCCCGGACACTTCGGAAAATCGAAAGTTGACAAAAAAAAATGCCAGTCTAGCCCCACATATCTTGCACCAGCAAGGCCCCTAAAGTAGGAAATATTTATTATACAAAAGCTTTAAATGCTTTAAAATCACCAAAAAACCACAAGAAAAATCTAGCACTAAACTAAAAAAGCCTTGAGTATGTTATTATGGAAAATGTCAAATTTCATTTGCTTTTGGTTTTATCTCATTCCGATTCGGAAAGTTTGATTTTTGATCACTGTGTAATTTGTTTTCTGCCGTTATGATAAATTGTTTGTATTGTTGGCTTATTTTCAATTAAAACGTCGTATAAACAAACAATTTATTTGTATTGACAAATTGTGTTGTTGAAAAAAAATCAATTATTTTCTTTATCAATACAATTAATTTTTTTGTCAATTTGACTTTAATTAAAAATGAGGCAAAAAAATTTTAAAATAAGTAACACATTCAAAGATTTAATTTTTTTTTAACAACTTCGACTGGTGACTTTTATCTCTGTGGGTGATAGAAAAATGATTTATATTATGAATTTTTATACTCATCATGTTATGAATGAAGATGCAAATGTTTGAAAGTTGTTCAAATTGTGGAACACCATCATGAACGATAAACGAACGAGAAACATTTAATACGTTTAACAAATAGATATAGAAAAAGATAAAGTTTTGTTTTTAGTTTATTGTTATTTTTACCAAAGGCATTTTATCCTCCCCAGTTGTTGATTTCTTGTCCACTAAATTCTGTTTTATTTTTTTTTTTTTTGTAAGTTAATTTTACAAAAAAAGTAATAGGTATTAATATATAAACAAATATACATCACACATAAATATAAGTATAAATTAATGGACTTCCCGAGTAAAAATTGATTAGATATAATGTGATCAGGGTTCTTAGTGCCAGTTTACAGAAGGCGATCGATACACACGAACGAAAATTTTGGATGTGTTTTGTTATTGTAACAACAACAAACTACATGTAAAATTTTCGTTCGTGTGTATTGTTCGCCTTCTGTAAACTGGCACTTACTCTCGATGCCTAAAAAAAAAAAATTAAAAAATCCTACGGTTGAGTACAATTTCGATCGCTATCGACTCCGAGAATTAGCCCCCCTGATTATATCTGATAATATATAATTGCATCTGATTGTTTATGATCAGATATAATAAAATGTCAAATTTGTGCCAATGTTGATCAAATCTGAAAAATAAAAAGATCTTGAATTTTGCCATTTCAGATATAATTATATCCAAACATATACGATCATATATGATTAGATATAAACAGATCACATAATATCTAATCCATTTTCATCAGGTTTATAAAAATATAAAAAAACAAATACAATAACATATAAAAAAAATTCTTGAATCCAATGATTTTTGAAATAAAATAGTATAAAATAATAAAATATTCTTAAAACAATAAATAATATCCTTAAAAATGATGCAGTGGATGTTAGAATGTTCAAATGAATGCGCGTGTAATGTAATGAATGCAATAATGTTAGTGTTTTGAAGAAAATGGTCAAGAAAATAAGAAAAGTTTAATAATTTCAAAGGCGGACTTTTCTTATTTTCCATTTTATTTCCTCTTGTTTGCAATATCATATTAACATAAATAAATTTGAATATATTTTCTACTTACAACTTTAGTTTTTTCTATGCGATTTAATCTTAATTCACGTAACATTTGATTTCTTTGCTCCATCATTAACGTTCTTTCATATGTATAAGCTGATATATCACTGTTCATCTAGAAATTTAAATAAAAATAATTAACCTTTGATGAATAACACTACTGAACATTTTGAATAAAAACTTGATGCGACTGGAACGCGACCTTACACAGTTAATTGAAATTGTTCTAGTGATCACAAATCTGGTCTCCAAACATTTTCATCACATCAGGTTTTTGAGAAAATTGAGGTCAAAGTTCAAAATAATCACTGTTTTGGGCATTTTTGACAACTCATATGATAACTCGATGTGATAGCGACTTAAAAATAAGTCGAGTGTAAAGCTTTAACATTGCTCTTAAGGATGCTGAACTCATTTCGTCAGTCGCCTTAACCCTTAGGGCACCAATTGTCAAATAAGTCAAGGGTAAAGCTCAAACATCGCTCTTTAAGACGTATAACCCATTTGATCAGTCGCATTAACAGTTGGAGCACCAAATGTCTTTTATTAAGGTATTTTTTTTCGATACCAGGGAATAAGACATCATTAAAAGACAATTGGTGCCCAAAGGATTAAGGCGACTGACCAAATAAATTCTTCATCTTAAAGAGTAATGTTTAAGGTTTACCCCCGACTTATTTTGAAGTCGCCATCACATCGGGTTTATCCGCTATGAGTTTTCAAAAATGCCCAAAACGGCGATTTTTTGAACTTTGACCTCAATTTTCTCAAAAATAAAAAAAGGAGAACTATTGTAATCAAGCGTATAAGGTGGCGTTCCAGTCGCATTTTCGATGTTTAGTAGTGTAATTAACTAAAAATAAGTGAGAGTGTCATATTCGGAAGTGCCGAATCTGATGTATCCTCCATGAAAAATATAATTGAAGAGACAGAAAAGGGCTCTATCGCTCTTTCTTTAGACAAACGGGTAACGCTTAATCGCCTTTATATCGATAAGACCCGAAAATATATATTGGGGTTTTCGTGTCAACTGACACAACTTTTAAATCCAATGTCTTGCGATCGGGATGAAATTTGCCCCAAGGTTAGTCCTATTGGATCGGTCAAGGACTCTCTGAGTTAGAGGTCGAAATTTGACATTTTGGCCAAGAGGTAATTATTAAAATTTTTTGATTTTTTTTTTAAAATCCGAAATTTTTTTGACTTTTTCTTCAAATCGGGGCCTTTTTTTGACTCAAAAGAAAGCTTAGGTTTTTTCCTTAAAGAGCAATGGGGTCGCTTAGTGGGATGCAAGTGGGATATCTATTTACTTTTTAGCATATGCAATAGTGCAGCCCCCTTAGGAAGTGGAAATAGAGGTTAGGTATGTTCAAGAAAAATGTTGGGGCAGAAATTAGGGGGGCCATATGTCTCAACCCCACCGCCCTTATTTGTTGGCTCATGCTTTGTTTTTCGATCCTATATAAATTAGAAGGTGTCGCGGATCGAAATCGAAAACTGATGAGCTATCCCACGCCTAATAGTGAAAATTAAAGAACCGTTTTTTGTGTTCCAAAGTTAAAAAAAGAAATTTTTCATAGATATCCCACTCGAATTCCACTAAGCAACCCCATAGTTCTTAAAGGAAAAGACCTAAGCTTTCTTTTGAGCAAAAAAAAACAAATTTCATCTAGATCGGAAGACATTGGTTTCAAAAGTTCTGTCAGTTGACACGAAAACCCCCATATACATAATGGGGTCCTAAGAACACCATTAAACAACGAGTGACAAAATGAATAAATCATTGCAAAAAAAACAAATGAAAACGCGTAAATTTCCGCCAATTTTTTTTTTTTTGTAAAAAACTCAGGGATGATAAGACATTTTCAAGATTGACTTGTTCTGAAAAGAACGTCTTAGAATCTATCTTGTTATTGATCTAAGATAAAGGGAACGGATCCATAAGATATTCTGCTAGAGAAGTCGATGAAAAATATCTTTGCCTCAAATACTTAAGGCAGCGCTACATCCGACCCGGACATTCACACAACAAGTGCTTCACTGACTCCCCTCCTCCACCTCCCCACAACTCCTACAATAGTCCCATTCAGAGGTTCCCATACGCACGGCCATTTGGCTGATTATACAATGTTCTGTCAGTACTCCCACCCTCTTAAGATTTTGAAGTGGCCACAGGTTTTGCGATCTTTTACAGGTAGTCAGTGATATCCATATATCCTGATATACTGTAGATTCCGTTAATCAACTCTTCTATAGGCATCGAGATGTCTGGTTCAACATGTTACTCCACCGACTCAGAGCTCTTTATCGCACACTCACTACCCAACTGTGTCCAGGAACCCAGATTAGCTTGTCTGTGTGCTGACGGATTTGGCGAAGTTTATCTTTATTGTTATTGTGATTGGAAATACCCTTTAATATAGCAGAAAACGAGTGATAACCGTACCCTAAAAAACCCGGATTCACTAATGAAGTCGTTTAGATGACCCAGTAGACCATATCCTCACATTACACTGATTAAAACCAAAATCCTCCCGCTAAACTGCTAACTTAACCGTTTATATTTTGGTCTTCAAATTTCAAGTTGTTCGATCCCATGGCATTAAGAGTAGCAAGACAGTCCACGAGGATAAAAATTGTTGATGGAAATTGTGTCGCTTTCGTAAAGAGTGTATGTGTTCTGAAGAGAATCGGTAGCAACCACTTTCAACCTAATGGTTGATGGATCTTAATCCCGCGACAAAATTAACTTCGTTGTTGTATGAATTGCGGGAATAAAATACAAGACAACACATTCGTCCGGAAGTCTCCTATAAACCCGTTAATTAAGCTCCGCAGAATCGTGATCACAACGGAGTCTATCACAACGGACCTTAAAGTATGTTTGTGCTGACGTAAAATGTCAACAGGCACTTACAACTTAAGCTCTGCAGAAAAATTCGAAACACTAGTCGAAACATTAGATTATTCCAGCCGAATCGAGGCTTAGGAAGGTCGGCCAAAAGTGCCTTGACATCAAATGGATGCTACATATTTCACAAGGCGAATATAATATCGGTTCACAGAAGATTTCTATAAAAAATTTAACCGCATTTTTTGACAAGAAGAATAAAATGATCTTCCATTAAAAAAAGAATGCACTGGTACGAATTCGCCATGACGAAATGCAAATTTTTGCTCTATGAATAGCTACTCATTCGCCAGTTTATCCGAATTTAGCACCAATCGGTTTTTTCCAATTTCCAAACCTAAAGAAATGGCTCAACGATTACAGATGTGGTTCTAAATATCCTCTCTTAAATACCTCGAAATTCTTATATATAAAGGGATGAACAACACCGGTAAAACGTTGAACGAAGGAGTTGTCACGGACTTAATGACCAACCCTCACACTTCCAACAGCGAATTTAATTTTAAGCATAAAACGCCTGATGCGCGTGCAATGTTTTGATGGTAATAAATCGATATCATCATCTTTTATAGTGCATTCACATTGGCGTCGGAACCCCGTTAAACGAGGTTTCGAGCCAAACCTCATTTGAAAATACGTATTTTCCCACACAAATTGAAACCTTTTTGTATTGAGGTTTCAACGAATGTACGATCGAAACCTTTAAAATTTCATAGTTCTCCTCTTTTTTACAACTGTTATAATACAAGAAAATAAATTAAAGAAAGCGTCAAAAATAAAAAAATTTAAAATATTTAAATATTTGAATAAAAAACAACAATAAACAAAAAATTTTAATAAATTATTTAAAAATATCTCGCAAATTAATTTATTGTGTGTTTTTTAAGCCGGTATAATCGCGAATTTTGTTCGGTAAATTTTGAAATCGTGATAAGTGTCAAATTTTTCGGGTGTGAACGGCTGAGTTTTGAAAATGAAAATACGTATTTTCAACGAGGTTTCAAAGTCAGTCTGAATGTACTATTACCTCAATTTAGAAATTATTACATATAGAAACTAGTCAACATAATGAATACTTACCATTTCAACAACTTCAACTTCGGCTTCAATTCTCAAATGATAAAGGAATGTTTTGAGATCTTTTTTCATTTGTATTGAATTATCTTCCATTTGAGCGACTGTAAAGATTCTCAATTTACAATTTCTCCATGTACGATGTTGTTTCAATAAAAATGGCAATAACATCAATAGACCACCATCGTGTACAATCCACCAGATATCAATATTACCACCAATCTTAAAAATAGGCTGAGTTACAACAATTATCAAAATCTTTTTAAGGCAACACGTTATTTACCTTATGATTAGATTCGGGGAAAAAGTTAATACCCTTGGGTACCAACAATGCCATATGGCAGGCAGCGACTGTGCGTACAGTTTGTATAAAGATTTTCCAACTTTGTTTGCCCTCTTGACGCCAACTATAGGGCCAACCAACGATCACAGTATTTGGTTTCATGCCACCCAAACCAATTGTTTGAATACTAAAAAAATATTTCAAAAGTAATTGTATAATCCCGCAACGCACCGTGAATGTTGGATTATAAAACTTACACTGAACTAAGACCTTCTCCAATTTCTTTGGCCACCATAACATCACAAAAACCTTTAACTTTTTCATCATCCATAAATTTACGTAAAGATTGTTTAGCTTCGGTGGCACGATTACCAATTTTTGAATGATCTCCTTGGAGAACAGACACACAGATGGTCAAACCTTTACCAGCTTTGAGTTGAGTAGCAAATGCAAAAATTTTACGATATTTAGGTATTAGGTTATCATTTAATTTTGATAACACCAAAATTTGTGGACGCCAATTTTTGGTGTGAGGTTGTCCCTCTTCTAAACGTAGTAAAGAATATCTGGCAGCAGTTAGAGCCATACCTCTAATACCATCTCCCCATTCTTTTTCAGCTCTAAAATTTGTCAAGTTTAAGTATTTTAAAGGAAAGAAAATCAATTGTTACAAACTTACCCCCGATATTCAATGTATTTATAAATCACAATCGCCATACCCATGGCAAGTAAGGCAAAGTACCAAGATGTCATAAACATTACAGATATACATAAAGTAAGGCCAATAAGTGATAAGGACCAGTGATAAAATTTGAAACGTGGTCTCCAATTGGGTGTTTTTAATAAAGTTTGTACGGCACAGGCCAAATTAACAAAACCATAACACATAAGGAAAAACATGGACAACAAAGGTGCCAATAAATCAACATTACCTAGAATTAAAAAAAAAAAATTAATAAGTGAATTTGGGAATTGTAACCTCCCCCTTCCCACCACTACTTACCCAATAATATACCACACTGGCAAATACATATGGTCAATAGCAAAGCTCTGGTGGGTTCACCACGTTTTGATGATTTGGCAAACGGTGCCAAGAATGGTATAATTTCATCTCTAGCTATGGCTTGTAAGAGACGTGGTGCACCGGTTAAACTCTGTAGACCAGCTCCGAGTGTTGATAAAAATGAACCAATTAAAATTACCCATTGATTTGGCCAGGCCATATTAGCTACGACTAATTTTCCACCAATTGATTGACCGAATCTAAAAAAATAAAAAATTTAAAATTATTTTGATTAAACATTTTTTTAAACTAATAAATTGTTAAGTTTAAGATAGATTATAAGTTGAAACTAACGTTAAGTTTTAAAATTTTAAAAATTTCGTAGATCGACGTTTACGGAAGCCATACTGTCGGTCACTAATAAGTGAGTTTGACAAGTTAACAAAATGATAATTTACCATGCTCTACATCACCTTCGAGAGCGTAGAACAAATTGACATCGGGCGATAGCTCTCAGGGTTAGAAGTCACACCCTTTTTAGGGATTGATTGAACGTTGGCTACCTTCCAGCAAGCAGGGTAAATACCTTTATAAAACGAAAAGTTGAAAACGTTTGCCAACGGACGGGCTAACACCGAGCAGCACTGCTTTAGCACCAGTGCTGGTATGCCATCGGGTCCCGCAGACTTATTTAAGTTGGTGATCCTCAAGTACCCTTTTAACTGCATGAGTTCGAAAGAATATATTGGGCAGTGGTTGATCGCCTTCCGGCAAGAACGAATTTCTTCTATTCCTTATGAGATTCGGAATAGAAGAACTAGCATTGCCCCTTCCTTACTCTCTTTACGAATGACCAAATGCTCTTACTATCCCGAGGGGCAGAAAAAACTTTAGCACGAAGACGCTGTTCGTATAGAAGGTTATCGCGTCTCAATACCTTGGCACAATTGGTTCTTGCCTGCTTGCGCAGCATATCATATGAAACAGGGTTGCAAAATGAGTACATCAAAATTGTACCAACGAGCTCACAAAATTGTACTTTTTCGACCCCAATTGTACCAAAAATTTTTTTTGTTTAGTTTGAGTTTTTGTTTTATTTTTTTTATTTTAATTTAAAAAAGGAACGAAAAAACATTGATTAAAAACAAATTTTTATAAAATTTACATTTGTACTTTATTTGTGTTTTAACATACCTATTCCCAGTTGTGACTGGTTATGACTAATTTTATTATTTTCAAACTTCATATTCCCTGTGTTTGTTGTAAACAAAATCATAAAAAGTCTCAAAAATTATTTGTCAATTTTGGGACGATGTGGGTAGTAGGTCTTTATTTTTTTGAAATTTTCAAACAAAATTTGAATTTTTTTATGATTATTTACAACAACCACATGGAAAAAATTGAGTTATGATTGAGTTATGACTTTTTTTGTGAATAGGCCCCTAAAAGTGTATCAGGTGGTATTCAGTGTCCTAGTACTGGTGAAAAATGATCAATTTTTGAAAATACATTTCAGAATACATGAGAGGTCTTCAGAATCTTACTGTCAGCCCTAGCAATGTAGCAAAATATTACTTTTTTTTTTTAAATACATTTTTTTTTTCAAGAAAGAAAATGAACTCTTTTACCACCAGTAACAGGGCTGGCAAGTAGGTTTCTGAATACCCCATGTATTTTTTGAAAGAAGTACTCTCTTTTGTCACATTGACTGGCAGCTATCTTTATATACCATTCGACGCAGAATAAATTTTTGAGTCGATATTGCGATGTTTTCCAGTCCGTCGTTTACACGTCCACCCGATATTTACTTAAATCTGCCTATTGGTATAATATTTCACTCAAATTTGGTTTGTACGTATTTTTGCACTAATTTCAGATCAGGCCAAACATGGATCCAGTCGACACAGTAAACCAATCAAAACTATAAACTGGGTAAATTCCATGAAAAAAACATAATCTGAGAAGGATTTAAAATTGTACCAAATGAGTCATTGGTGTACCATTGTACTTTTGAGCTTCGAATTGTACCAAAAATGGTACAATTGTACCAACTTTTGCAACCCTGATATGAAATGTTTGACGTTGTTTAACCGCAACTCTCGATACGATATTGGCCGATCGGAGGTTAAAATTACACAAGATTGTAAAAGTCATAAACATATCGTAGCTAAGTGTTTCAAAAGTTTTAGTAAGGCATCGCAAAATGTAAACCGCAGTTCATCACAATTGACAACAAACGTAATAGTAAGAGAAGTATTTTGTTAGCCGCGATATAGAAGAATTTTGGTGCTGTTTTACAACAATGACTAAATATAGATCCAGCACAACATTCCGGAGTCCAAGAAGGATGAGAAAAAGGAACCCCCTTTGCCGAAGAAGACAAAGGGGGTTCTGGCGACGGGTTTTTGTTATAGGTTAGGTTGTAAGTGGCTGCTGAAGTTTTATGTCAGCACCAAGGTTGGCAATCGAAACGAATAACGGTATCGATATCGGTATTGGTATCGTTTTTTTATTTATTTCGGTATCGTTATCGGTTACGGTATTTGAGTTGAATCGGTTACGGTATTACCGATACCGAAACGTCGATACCGGTACGTACCGGTATTATCGAAAAAAAATGCTAAAAATATATAAAACGCATAAAAACTAAAAAAAAAAAAAATCAATTTTAATATTTATTTTTAGCATTTTTGCTAAAATGCCCTTTAAAATATGAAAAAAATTAAAATAGCGTTTTTTAGGGGGTCAGGGGGAACGTTGCCGGCCCACACGTACAAAAGAGGGAGGGCCGAGAATACTGTAATTTTCTTATCCCCTTGATCAAAGTGCTGGACTTTGAAGTTATTCTGACATAAAAATGAATCATTTGTTTAAGAAAAGTAAAAAAAATATATAAAAGCAAGTGAGAGTGTTAAATTCGGCTGTGCCGAATCTTGTATACATTCCAACGTTAACAAAAATCCAGGGGCGTTTTTTAGGAGGGGGACTTTTCGGCGGGCTCTCTGGTCAAAAATATTTACAAATTTAATTACTATGCTTTTTGTACAAAATATATACAATTTCATCATTATATAAATTATTTGCTAATATCCACCCCCACAAAAGGGGGCAGACCAAAAAAAAAAGTAATTTTCAAATCCCCTGGGTCCAAGTCCTAAGCTTTGAACTTTTTTAAGCATAAAAATGTTTCATTTGATTAGCAAAAATACAAAAAAAAACTATAAAAAGTTACCTTTTTTCAATGGTTGGTTTACTTCGTCAAGGGGGAACTTTTTCTCCCCTGGTCCGATTTGGCCCATCTCCGAATTTAACCAGCCTATGAACAGAAGACATATTTCAGGAGTCTATCACTTTTATTTTGGACTGTATCGTGCCTTCCACAGACAGACGGACGGACAGACGGACGGACATCGCTAGAATGTCTTAGAATCGAGCACTGATCAATAAAATATATACTTTATGGGGTCCTAGACCGATATTTCGATGCGTTACACACGGAATGACAAAGTGAGTATACCCCCATACTGTAGTTGGAGGGTATAAAAAGTAGAAGAGTTAAATTCGAATTATTGTTAGCCGAATCCATTAATACCCTCCACAGTGCCCTTTTAAAGTGATAGTTAGTTTTCTAACGTGAAAAAAATTAACAATTTTGATTAGAAATATTTTATTTTGAGTAAAAAACTTTTTTTAGTCATTTTTGAAAAAAATTACACAATTTTTTGAGTTAAAACTTTTTTCGAGTGTAAGTTTTTTTTGATTAATTGCAAAAATATTTGTGAGTGACAAAAATACTTTGCAAAATATTTTTCTGACTCTTCAATGTTTTTAAGGCTGGTTTAACTGGTTTTTCAACACGTGAACAAATGGTGAAAACAATTTGATTAAATAAAAATCCCCAATAAATTAAACTATACTAAGGGTTCAGAAAGTTTCTATTTAGAGTCTCAATGATTTCAAAAAAATTTCGTAAAAATCAATAATTTTCTTCTGCTCCCGCTAGCGGTTGAAGTATGACTTTTTTCGGAAACTTTTACTTAATCCACGATGTAGTTGCACAAAGATTTTTTTGATTTTTATGAGATGATTTTTCATTTACAAAAACCAAAAAAATTACAAATTTTTAATTAGATTTTTTTTTTTGTAAAAAAAAACATGGTTTTTTAGGAAAAACCGTTTCAATACCGGTACGTACCGGTACCGAAGGAAAAGGTTTTTGGATACCGGTATCCGATACCAAAACTGAGTTTCGGTATTGGTATTGGTACCGGTATTCAATTTAAAGGGTTTTGAAACTGATAACGGTATTGAAAAGGTATCGATTGCCAACATTGGTCAGCACTCGTTGACTCTGAGGTCCGTTGGTAAATCACGTTGGCAAACCACGTGACAGTAATAGGTTCCCCTACTAGTCCCTGCCGTTACACCAATTTGAGCTCCTTATGAAACTAATAGATATTGAATTTTGACATCCAAAAAATCAGAAAAATCGCGCAGCTCCCTAGATCCCAGTGAAGCAAGTCTCTGACCAAATCTGTCGTGTAGTCTCACACGTCCATCCATGTGCTCATCTCTGATTAGTCTCCGTCGTGGAACAAACCCGTCGATTTTGCTTGTTAGTTTCTAGAGGCATACCAACACATTCTATTGGAACCTTTAAGGTAGTTTGTCTTGCAAGCTCATCGACTTTGCAATTCTTTGGAATGTCTCTGTGCCCTGGGACCCATATGAGTCGTATGTCTAACTGCTTGGCCATATTATTTAAAAATGCGAAGCAGTTAAGAGCTGACCTTGTTTTCAGAAAAATTCACTCCAGGGACTTGACCGCGGCTTGTCTTCCAGAATAAATGTTGACTGTAGCTGTAGACAAGACTTTGCAACTCAACAAGTCAGCTAATTCCCTTAATGCTAGCATCTCTGCCTGGTAAATACTACAATGATCTGTCAACCTTCGAACATCAACCCAAGCTCTTCTGAATAGTCTCCAAAGGGCACTTATTCATGTAGCTTCGAACCATCTATGTAAAAATTATTGGAGGCTCCACTACCCGGAATGCCCCCATCCAATACTCAATGGATGGTATCAAAGAGGCTCACAGAGGGAGCGCAGTCCAAATTTTGTGGTATTATCTTCTTTAAGATTGCGCTATGGTCACAATCGCTGCTCTTCCATTGCAGTGTGCTATTGAGTCGAATTGCCGACGTAGCCGCATACTGCCTACCCACCAGTGAAACACATCGACGCCATTCCCTGTACCTTAGTGATAAAGACACAGTTCCATTTTTTCCTTAAAGCAGGCCACCAAATAGTGATTCCATAAAGCAGAATTGCCACTGCTGTATAAATCCAATATAAATTCCAATGACCCTTAAACAGGAATATAAAGCAATCGTTGCTTTTCACATCATATCAACTTCCTATCTAGAAATAATTCAAGATACTTGGCTCCATTTGAGAAGGTGATTTTAGTGCCGTCCAGAGAAGTATCATCAAAAGCAGGAATCTTATTTTTCCTTACAATTAAAATTCCACTTGAACTAAAATCCCAGACCAGTCACTTGCCCATTTAGACGGATCTTCAAGAGAAACCTGTGGAATTTCCCTAAATGTTGGCAGGTGCTTTCCCTTTACCGTTATCGCGACATCGTCAGCATATGCGACAACATGACAATACAGAAAGAATTGAAAACGAATTTCAATCACAAAAAACACAATTTTTATAAATTTTTTGATTGAAACTCCTTCGATGAAGAAAATTTTTATAGCAATCACCAAATTAATTGATTATATTTTCAATCAAACATTTTGTTGTTTTTGATCACATATTTAAACAATTTTTTATTTTTAGTCAATCAAAATAATGATTGATTTAACAAATGACTTTTTAACTTATGACAAAATTACGGAGAAATGCTTATTTTTTGCTTTCCAATATGTTTCCAACAATAAAAATAGTAAAACCCGATTATTTTGTATATTTTTGCAATTAATGTGTTCAAATAAATTAAAGCGAAAAAAATCTGGTATGTTGAAAAATTCGACAGTTAAAGAAAATAACTAAAATTTTAATCAAAACAATGATTGGTTTAATTAAATTTTGTTGATCAATAGCCAATTTTTTTTTTTGTGTGAACCACGTGCTTCTAGAGAGAGCAGCGTTGAATTCAATGTCAGGTTTTAAAGTAATGCCCCTATTGACAAATCGAGATATGATATACGCTCTCAATTCAGACGTTATACATCTATTGGCAAGTAGATTTTCCACCATTAAAACGATTCCACGCTTCCACTCCCATTTTCCCAGTCTTCAAGATAAAAACGACTCTGGGATCCCTCCATGTTAAAGGAATATACTGCAGTAGGTGTAGAGAAAATATAGCCAAGGGACTATGTAGTTCGACACTTGCTGCATCTCAGCATGGTCCAGGGAAATTATAGGGCATATTAACTATTTCGGAAGCTGTTTTGAGATGCTTGGGCTGTTGCTCGAGATATCTTTGTTATATTTTTTCTTATATTTTTTATATTTTTAATTTAATTTATTAAAAACAAATTAAAACAACTCAAAAAACTCGTTAATTAAATAATTTTATATAATTTAAAATAATAAGAGTTTCATTAATGCCGTGATGAAAAAAATTAGCAAATATAGTTTTTTCAAAAAACATTTTGCATATCATAAACATCATAAAAATCACTCTAAAAAGTATTAATTATATTAAAGATTTATTTAATTATTGTGTTTATAATTAATTAATCACAATCCTAATAAATTATAAAGTATGTTAATTGAAAACACGTAAAAAGTTAAAAAAAAAGAAATGTTAAAACTTACTTGTCTCTTAGCAATAGATTGTCAACGGTTCCCGCAAATAACATCACACATGATAAATAAACTGTACTAGTGGTTAAAATGGCACAAATGGTACCAATCGGTATACTTTTTTGGGCATCAGCTAAGTCACCTGATCTATTTGAACCGGCCATAATACCTTGAGGTTGTGGAAAAAAAAAAATCACAACATTAAAAATTAATTAGCATTATTAGTAAAACTAGAAAAAACAACTCCCACAACATTAAAAATGCTATTATATTTCCTCCCATAAAACAATTAACACAATAATCAATACTAACCTGTGACTGAAGGGAAAAAGATACCAATGAGTAAAGTAAATGATGTTGTTATATCAGCCATAACTTGATTGTATGTCGAGGGACCAATATTGTCAATATCTTCAGGATTTTTGCCATATGAAATTAATTGTCCCAACTTGAATGAAATACAATAAAAATGTATAATTAAATAATGATTTGCAACATAAAAATGAGACCAAATACAAAAATGCTTAATAAAAAAATATGTATTTATAATAAAACTAATTACTTTTTGATAGCACACACTTTTACAGCTTATTTAAATCTTCAATGATTTGTATGAAATTTTTACTTTCTACACCTTTTCCAGTTGAAATTTAAAAAATCTCAATCAAAAACTCTGAAAAGCTCAATAAAACTTTGGAAAATTGCAATTGAAATTCAGAAAAGCAAAAAATCGACGTGGCTGAATCTATGAATGCCCTGCACAATATAATTTTTTGAGTGAAACATTTTTTTGAGTGTAAACATTTTTATTGAGTGTAAAATTTTTTTTTGAGTGTTAAAATTTTTTTTGAGCGTACATTTTTTTTTAGTGACGAGATATATTTTATTATGAGTAAAAAAACTTTTTATAGACATTTCTGTACAAAAAACATTTTTAATGTGTAAATTTTTTTTGAGTGTAATCTTTTTTTAGTTTAAATTTTTTTCATTTACAAAAATACTCTGTGTAATTTTTTTGTGGCTTACCAATGTCTTTCAAACTGTGTCTATCATTTTTTTCCAAATTAAAATTTAAAGTAAGACTAATCCGAAATTCACGGTTTTGTTTTGTAATCGCTGGACCGGTTTTGCTGAAATTTAATAACAACCTGACAGGAAGAATGACAAATATACATGACAAGCTTCTCAGCCTCAGAGTTTTCTTTCGAAAGTTAGAGTATTTTCTATAGACGGACGATAAACCGATATTTCTAGGTGTTACAAACGGAATGACAATTATATATATTTTCTGCATTACAAGTGAAGCCACCTTGTGCGTCACTCTCCGATCTTCATAAAATTTTAATTTTAATCAAATGAGGGTAAAATGTAAAAAAGTAAACAAGATCGACTTCTCCTAAAATAATAAGTTTGTTTCGCTAAAAAAAATTTATTTCAGAGTTTTTATACCCTCCAACAGTATGGGCACGGACTAATACAGACTCGACATAAGTGACAGGTGTCAAAAAAGTATTCGTTAACCATATGGTTAATATTTTCAAATTATTCTACGAATTAGGTTAAAAAGAGAAAACTGATATAACGCGCCATAAGAAAAATGGATGCCAGATCGGTTTTTGTTGTTTCACTCACTCCTAAGTCGTAGAAAGTGTTGCCATGTTAGCGTAAAACGGACTAAAAACCGCTGTGTTTTCTCCTAAAATCGCTTAGTTTCCCCCCATTTTTTCTTATAAAACTCTACCACAAACTAATACAGACTCGACATAAGTGACAGGTGTCAAAAAAGTATTTTTTAACCATGTGGTTAATGTTTTCAAATTATTCTACGAATTAGGTTAGAAAGAGAAAACTGATATAACGCGCCATAAGAAAAATGGATGCCAGATCGGTTTTTGTTGTCTCACTCACTCCTAAGTCGTAGAAAGTGTTGCCATGTTAGCGTAAAACGGACTAAAAACCGCTGTGTTTTCTCCTAAAATCGCTTAGTTTTCCCCATTTTTTCTTGTAAAACTCTACTGTCGAGTCTGTATTTAGTCTGTGACTCTACTGTCGAGTCTGTATATAGTCTGTGGTATGGGAGTTTACTAACTTTGTCATTCCGTTTGTAACACATCGAAATATCGGTCTGGGAGTCCCCCCAACGGTGACCCCATAAAGTATAAAGTATGCATATAGTATTATGGATCCATGATCTATTCTAAGACATTCTAAGAATGTCCGCCCGTCTTTCTGTAGATGGCACGATGCAGTCCAAAATAAAAGAGCCAGCCTCCTGAAATTTGAAACGAATTTGTCGTATGGTCCTAGGCAGGTTAAGTTCGTAAATGGGCAAAATCGGACCAGGGGGAAAAATTTCCTCCCTTGAGGAACTAAACCAACTTCTGAAAAACACAATTTTTCCTGATTTCTTGTATTTTTGTTAAACATTTTTTAAATTAAAATTTTTTTTTGCAAGAAGAAGTTCAAAGTCCTACAATAGGGCCAGGAGACTAAAGAATGTTGTTTGTTTTTAGCCCACCCTCTTTTTAAGGCGGGGATATAAAAAAATAGTGTAATAAATGATAAAATTGTATAAGTGTAGAGAAAAAAGCATAACTAATGAAAAATGTCCCCTACAGCCCCGCCGAAGCCCCCTTAAAAAAAGCACCCCTGTATTTTTTTTTTAACATGTTGGATAAAAGATTCGGCAAAGCCGAATTTAACACTCTAAATTGTTTATATTTCAATTGGGTTTTTTAAATTTCAATTTAATTTCGATTAGGATTTTTGGAATTTTATTTTTTTAATTGATTTTTCTTTGGATTTTTGTAGTGCTTTCTATATATCAATTGTGTTTAATTTTTATTTTAATTGCGTTTGTCTGAATTTCAATCGGACTTTTCCAAATTATTAAGCTTTTATTTATTTTAATTTAGCTTTTATGTACTTCATTTGAGCTTTTTTGAATTTAAACTGAGCTTTAATAAACTTTAATTAAGCTTCTCTGAATTTCAAATGAGGTTTTCTGGATTTTATTTTTATTGGGGTTTTCAGTATAATCGATCTATAATGAATTTCAGCAGAGCTTTGAGCAGAGCTTTTCAATGCAACTTTTATGAATTTCAATTGGACTTCTCTTAATTTAAGTTTCAGTTGGACTTATTTAAAATTTTCGAATTTTCTATTAAAATTGAATTGCTTCTATGAAGTTAAGAATATATGACTGTGCTAACCGTTTTAAACAATATGATGAATTTTCGTTTTTAATTGAGCTTTTTATGTATTTTAGTAGTGCTTTTATATTTTAGTTGTATTTTTTTTCATTTTAATTGGGTTTGCCTAATTTTCAATCGGACTTTTCCAAATTATTGAGCTTTTGTTAGTTTTAATTTAACTTTAATGTGCTTCATTTGAGCTTTTTTAGATTTAAACTAAGTCTTAATAAATTTTAATTAAGCTTTTCTAAATTTTAATTGGGGTTTCCGGGGTTTTTTTTTTGGTTTTTTAGTATTATCGGTCTATAATAAATTTCAGTAGAGCTTTTTTCAATGCTGATTTTATGAATTTCAATTGCATTTCTCTTAATTTTTATTATGGCCAAAGAACTGATATCCTGTGACCAGTTCGCGTTGAATCAGTCACGGGATAGCTTTTTTTTGTTAATCGGTTCTTAGGACCAATCAATTTTTCAAAGGGGAGCTTTTGCAAAAGTTCAGAATACATAATTGTGCTGACCATTTTATTTAACACAATAAGCTTAGCATGATTTTAATGACTTTACTGTTGCGCTATCAAAAACTTATTTGCCGGAAAAAATAAAAATTAGTCCCTGCTGACATACACTAAAAAAAAAACTTGTAAAATGACAAGAAAAGCTTTTGGTTTTTTTTATTTTTTGCTACTTCCTATTTGACGAGAGTTCCTAGTAATTTTAGAAGCTTTTTACCAATAATTTTGTAATTTTACAAGCTTTTTACCAATAAAATGTAAATTTACAACTTTTTCGACGCGATAAAACCTACAAGGAGTTCTCGTGATAACTAGATGTTTTGCTATTTTACGAGAATTCCTAGTAAAAATTACAAGTTTTTTTGCAATTTTACAAGCTTTACTGTCAAATATTGGTAAAATAGTATTACGAGACATTTGCTATTAATTTCACAAGGCTTTTTTGTGTGTGTACAGAACAAGTCAGCAGTTAGTCAGTGGTTAGCAAAAGTATTGTTGATGGCTACCAAGATTATTGGTGGACACAACAGTTGGGCAGTTGTGCCAACCACGGCTATTAACAACTATTGACCAACTGGTGACTTGTCCTAGGGCCATAAATAAAGGAACAGTATGTCAGCACAGAGTTTATTTAGGCAAAATATTTTTTCTTGTAAAAAAATTTATATATGTAAGAAAAATTAATTTCATTACCTCTAAGAATGAGGGCATTAAATTGTCATAGAACACACCACTGGCCAAACCTTTAATACCTTTAACTTTGGAAACATTATGCGCTAAAAAAAGAAAAATTTTAAAAAATTAATTGGTATTAAATTTTAAATTTTACATTTCTGATATTATTGCGTAATACTTACTGAGATAGTATTCATCACATTTGCCATCGGGACAATATAAATCATTAAGAAAAGAATCATCTTTTGTGCAATTTTCGAGGGGTATATCCTTTAATAAACGTTTACCAAGGACGCACATACTATAAAAAGTGGGAGGAAACACAAACGTAACAGGAAAATTAATTAAAAAAAATATTGTTACGAAAAGCAAAAAGAAAATAAAAATAAAAACTTTAATATAATGGCTTGAAATCAATAAATACATATATAGATTTTAAAATCAATATAACAGTATAATAAATATTTTTAGTAAAGTTTTTGCACAAAAAAAGGTAACACCTTTTTTTTGTTTTTGTTGCAGTAAAATACACAGTGCAACAACAAAAATAGGAATGGGATGAAACCCAAAGGAATGAAAGTTGACATTTTTCATAACAAACCCCTCAACGTTTTTTTAGTTCAGTCCTAGACTTTTTAATTTGAAGTTGGAAACCATTATTATAATTATAATTACTTGAAAACTTTATAGGAGGCGTATACTTAATTTTGTAATTAATATTTAAAATTCATACGCAACGGTACACAGTGATTTATTTTTAATAATTCGGCCATTCAATAAGTACTGGAACGATTCCAGCGAAATTCATGCCGGTTATAGCTAACTTAATTTCGAGCGTAATTGGACCATATAAGGGCACCACTAAGGGCCCCTAAAACAGGTCATAATTATTACAAAAAACTTTAAATGTTTTAAAATCACCAACTTCAAATGCGTGTAAAATAATCTAGCACTAAACTAAAAAAAGGCCTCGAGTGTTTTTGTTATGGAAAATATCAGCTTTCATTTGCTTTTGGTTTCATCCCATTCCGATTCGGAAAGTTCGATTTTATATAACTGTGTTATTGATATAATTATAAATATAACTGAATTTTCAATAGTTAAAATATTTGTAGTATTGATTAAAATGTTAAAAAAATTACAGTATTCTTTAAATTGTTAATTGATTTAATTAAAAAAGTTAATCGTTTTAATTACAGACTTAATTAAATTAATTAAAATGTTAATCAATACTACAAAAATAATTATTGCAGCAATATCAATTATTTTTTTAATTAATAAAATTATTATGATTATATGTTTTTGACAAAATTATTATTAAGTCTGATTTTTTTCAAAAAAAAGTCGTTGAATGTTTTTTTGTTTGGTACAAAAATGGAAAATAAGTGCTACTTTTTTCTGTGTTGCTAATAATTTATTTAACTTACTAAAGTTTTTCATTGCCATTGATATTATCGAATATACCGACATAGACAGCAACTATTGAGAATATAACACAGGCCAAGGCCACGGCAGCAAATTTATTAACGAATTTTACACCCAGGAAGACAATTAGACCTAAATATATGAAGAAAATAATAATTGTAGAATATTGTAACGAAAGCTAACACTTTTTTTAAGTTTATATCTTAGAAAAAATTTACAAATGTAATTCGAAAACGATCAATTTGTTATTTGAAGATTGGACTTGTAATTTAAGATTCCATTTGTAACTTGACGACTCCATTTGTAATTTGAAGATTCCATTTTGGAAAATTCTTCTTATAATTTCAAGATTCTATTTGTAATTCGAAGTAAAGATGGGCATTCTCACTCACGATCACGCGCGATATTTTTTCTGCTCACTTTCACACACGTTCACGTGAGTAACAAAAATTTTTCTAACGCTCACGTTAGCGTGATTACTGCTCACGAAGACTCACGAAATTAAAATAAACTAATTTTTATTTTACTTTTTTCGATTTCTTGCACAAAAAGTGTATAATTTCCTAAAAACAACCATAAAAATTTATTTAAATCACAATTTTGTATTAATTACCCCCTAATTCAATATAATGTCAATTTTAATCAATCACGCAAACTCACGAAACGAAAATTACTCACGCGTTAATCACGTGAATCGCGAAAAAATCAAGCGCATCTCTAATTTAAAGATTTTATTTGTTATTCAAAAATTGATAATTTTCATTTGAAGATTCCAAATGTAATAAAAATTTAACTTTTTTGAATAACAATTGATCTTTTTCAAATTATAATTGATCTTTTTTCGAATTACAACTCATCGTTTTCGAATTACAATTGAAATCTTCAAAATACAATTGATATTTTTCGAATTGTAATTGGAATCCTCGAATTACTAGTACAACAATACTCAAAGTCTTCGAATTACAATTGATATTTTTCGAATTACAATCGATCTATGTCGAATTACAATTGATCCATTTCGAACTAAAACTGTTTTTTTTTTTGGAACTGCTATTGATCTTTTTCGAATTACAATTGATCTTTTTATACCCTCCAACCACAGTATGGGGTATACTCATTTTGTCATTCCATTTGTAACGCATCGAAATATCGGTCGGGGACCCCGTAAAGTATATATATTATTGATCCATGATCGATTCTAAGACATTCTGTGAATGTCCGTCCGTCCGTCCGTAGATGGCACGATACAGTCCAAAATAAAAGAGCTAGCCTCCTGCAATTTGGCATGAATATGTCTTATGTTCCTAGGCAGGTTAAGTTCGTAAATGGATAAAATCGGCTCAGGGGGAAAAAAGTTCCCCCTTGAAGAACTGAACCAACCTCAGAAAAAATACACTTTTTTTACATGTTTTTTTGTATTTTTGTTAAATAAATGAAACATTTGTTATATTAATCGGGATGGGAAGGTGCTCTCAACGTCCCCCACTGAGCCCCATCAGACCCCCCCAAACAAACGCCCCTGACAATTTTTTTTTATATTTTTTTTACATTTTGGAGGGTATAAAAGATTCGGCACAGCCGAATTTAACACTCTCACTTGTTTGGGTTACAATTGATCTTTTTTGAATTACAATTGATATTTTTCAAATTTCAATTAATACTATTCGAATTACAATTGATGGTTTTCGAATTACAATTAAAAATTTTTGAATTAAAATTGATCTTTTTCGAATTAAAATCGAATTACAATTTATTTTTTTTCGAATTAAAATTGATCTTTTACGAATTACAATTGGGATCTTCGAATTAGAATAGGAATTTTCTAATTACAATGGAATCTTCAGATTAAAAGCAGTACAAATTCAATTTTCAAATTACAAATGGAATTTTTAAATTACAAGTAGAATTTTCAAATTAGAATTGATATTTTTCGAATTACATCTGTAAATGGTGTAGAATCTTCGAATGACAATTAATCTTTTTCAAACTACATCTGAATATGGTGTAGAGCAGGTGCCATTTTATTTATAGGGTCTCCCCCATAAAATTCATATTTACCCAAAACACTTTATTTCCACTAAAATATTTCATATTATTAAAAAACTTACCCATAAAAACCAGTAAACAAGTACCGTACACTCTAAAATTATTGTACATGGCATCTGCATCCTTAGTAAAGTCTCCAAATATTGAAGCCCATGGCGCCATATACGTCTGAAAAAAGAAAAAGTGCATAATAAAAATAAAACCAAACAGACTTTGCACGCAAAAAAGAAACATGATTGTGATAACCATAATGCAGCGGCAACATAGTATGATTTACAACTTTATCGTTAAATGATTGTAGCGATCATATTATGATAATCGCTGATCAAAGTATGATAAAAAATTTAAATTTTATAATTGTTGATTATCAAAGTATGATTGCCAAAATCATGTTGCTTCTCTATTTTTTATGATCTGGTGTGCTGCAATCATGTTCCAAACATGTTTTTCTGTGTGTTTATTTAAAAAAAAAAATTCTACCCACCAAAACAATTTCAACTGCACCCACTATGTACATGGCCGCAGCTAAAGTTGTACCCGTATAAAACAGCATTCCCACAGCTCCACCAAATTCTGGACCCAGTGATCTAAAAGTTAAAATTAAAAGTGTTAACATTTAAAGGGGTGTGGAGGTGGACGGTGGCTGCAAATTTACCTTGATATCATAAAATAACTTCCTCCCGCCGGCACCACGCCATTTGTTGCAATAGCAGACATGGAAATCGCCGTTAGCATAGTCTAAAGGGGTAAGGAAAATAATGAAAATTAATATTAAACTTGTAACCATGGGATAGGAAAATATTTTTGTTTTCGGCCCGTGAAATCATGAATTTTCAATTAAAAATTTTATTTTTCATAAAGAGTTCTCAAATTTTAACATTTTTAATAAAAGTACCCAAATAGTACTTTTTCAAAAAAAAAAAAAAAAATTATAAAAAGTACTATTTTTGGTACTTTTTTTAATTTTTTATATATAAGTACTTTTTTTGGTACTTTTTATAAAAAAGCACTTGTTTTCTTCTCTTTTGTAAAAATGTAATATTTAAGGACTTTTTATGAAAAAGTAATATTTTAGTACTTTTTATAAAAAAGTACTAATTTGGTACTTTTTATAAACAACACTATATTGGTACTTTTTAGAAAAAGTACTTAAGCGATGTGGGGAAGAAGTAATATATTATTGATATTGATTTTCACGAGCATTTTTTGAAACTAATAAAACCCTTTTTAGATCGAAAAAAATTAACATTTTATTGCTGTTAAAATTGTTTAATGCCAATTAAATTCTTACAACATTCAAGTCAAATTGAGAAATAAGTCATGAATTTTCAATTAAAAATTAGTTTTTTCATAAAAAGTTACCAAATTTTAATTTTTTTTATTAAAAGTACCTAAATAGAACTTTTTCACAATCAAAGAATATGTATTAGTTACTTTATTATGGTTCTTTTCATAAAAATGTTCTATTTTGGTACATTTTATAAAAAAGTAGTATTTTCCCCAAATTGTAGTTTTTTTATAAAAAGTGCCTAAATAGTACTTTTCACAATCAAAGAAGTATATATTAGTTACTTTATTATGGTACTTTTCATAAAAATTTACTATTTTGGTACTTATAAAAAAGTATTATTTTTGGTACTTTTTATAAAAAAAGTACTATTTTAGTACTTTGAATTAAAATGTACTTTTTTGGAACTTTTTATATATGAGTACTTTTTATAAAAAAGTACTTGTTTGCTTTATAAAAAATGTAATATTTAAGTACTTTTTATAAAAAGTAATATTTTAGTACTTTTTATGAAAAAGTACTAATTGGGTACTTTTTATAAAAAACACTATTTTGGTACTTTTTAGGAAAAATTACCTATATAGTACTTTTTCATACTTTGAAAATTTTTATAAAAAGGTACTAAAATAGCAAAAAGTTTTTTTTTACTAAAATGGATCTTTTTTGTAAAAAGTCTTTAAATATTACTTTTTTATTAAAATAACCAAAATAAAATCTTTTTTATAAAAAGTAATATTTTAGTACTTTTTATGAAAAGTAGTAATTGGATACTTTTTATAAAAAACACTACTTTGGTACTTTTTAGAAAAAAGTACCTATATAGTACTTTTTCATACTTTGAAAATTTTTGTAAAAAAGTACTAAAATAGTAAAAAGTGTTTTTTTACTAAAATGGATCTTTTTTGTAAAAAGTCTTTAAATACTACTTTTTTATAAAAAGAACCAAAATAAAACCTTTATTATAAAAAGTAATATTTTAGTACATTTTATGAAAAAGTACTAATTGGGTACTTTTTATAAAAAAACACTATTTTGGTACTTTTTAAGAAAAAGTACCTATAAAGTACTTTTTCATACTTTGAAAATTTTTGTAAAAAAGTACTAAAATAGCAAAAAGTTTTTTTTTTTACTAAAATGGATTTTTTTTGTAAAAAGTCTTTAAATATTACTTTTTTATTAAAAGAACCAAAATAAAATCTTTTTTATAAAAAGTAATATTTTAGTACTTTTTATGAAAAAGTACTAATTGGGCACTTTTTATAAAAAACACTATTTTGGTACTTTTTAGGAAAAAGTACCTATATAGTACTTTTTCATACTTTGAAAATTTTTGTAAAAAAGTAATAAAATAGCAAAAAGTTTTTTTTTACTAAAATGAATCTTTTTTGTAAAAAGTCTTTAAATATTACTTTTTTATTAAAAGAACCAAAATAAAATCTTTTTTATAAAATTTTTTATTAAAGTACTAATTGGGTACTTTTTATAAGAAGCACTATTTTGGTACTTTTTAAGAAAATTTAAGTAATTTGATTCAAAATTTTTTGGAATTTTCATTTATAAGTACTTTTTCGGTACTTTTTATAAAAAGTACTTGTTTGCTTCTTTTTTATAAAAATGTAATATTTAAGTACTTTTTATAAAAAAATAATATTATTTCACAATGAAGTACTTAAAAAGACTATTATGGTGCATTTTATAAAAATGTACTATTTTGGTACATTTTATAAATATGTACTATTTTGGCACTTTTTATAAAAATGTACAATTTAAGTAATTTGATTCAAAATGAACTTTTTTGGAATTTTTTATATATAAGTACTTTTTTGGTACTTTTTATAAAAAGTACTTGTTTGCTTCTTTTTTATAAAAATGTAATATTTAAGTACTTTTTATAAAAAGTAATATTTCAGTCAGCGACGTATCCAGGAATTTGAAAAGGGGGGGGCCCAACTCAATTTTTTTTGTTAATTATAATATTATGTTCTAGGACTACCCCCCCCCCCCCCCCCTCCGTACAAAAAAAATATGAATTTGTCCAGAGAAAGAATATCTCGTAAAAATTTTAAATATCTCAGAATCTGTACGCAAAAAACACTAACACACATATTAGCCAAATTTTTGTTTAATAAATAAAACTCACCAAAAACTTGGTTAAATTACGCAAAAACTGGTTAATTTACAAAAAACTTAAATTACGCACAAATCTTGGTCTTTACCAAAAACTTGTCTCATAAGTGTAAGTTTTTATGCATTTGAGATTTTTTTTATAAAATAATGTCTTAGAATTAGCGAATTCTCCTACAGTAAAAACTTCCTCATAATCTGAGATTTTTTATTGAAAAAAATTTATCAAAATCTGAGAAGTTTGCTGTAGAAAATATTCTGAGGAAAAAAAATCAAATTATATGAACAAGATTGATTTAGCTTTCCTGATTCCAAATTATATTACCAGATATTTTAATGGTTTAACATATTTCCGATATTTGCGTTTGAAAATTCAATAACGCTAATTTAGGCATGTTTATGGTTCTACTGTTACGTATTCGTAAACGCGTTCCTTTTTGGAGACATTCACGTTTGAAAATTAAAAAAAAAGTCTTATTTAGTCATTATTGCTACATATTCTCACGTAAGAGCCATACACTCAAAATATTTTGTAGGAAAGAACAAATAAATAACACACTTAAAACTAGTGAATAAACGATTGAAAACCATTCCAGTAATTATTCATTAGTTTTAACAAACATCAACATATATTTTTTACTGTTGACAAAATTTTCTTAAATAACTAACATTAAACATTTTAAAAATTACGGTTTCTTCATTCTTTTTTACCAACAAATTCGAAAAAAATAACCTACGAAAACATTAAAAATAAATGATAGTTCTGTTATTTTTACCAACAAATTCCAAAAAAATAACCTACGAAAACTATAAAAATTAATGATTTCGTAGGTTATTTTTAACAATTTTCTATTGAAATATTTTTTTTAAACCTTTTAATAAAATTTTGGGGAATCGATCCCGCAATCAACTACATTCTGGCCAGACACTCTACCCATCGTGCCAAAGTCACTTGATACAAACATGTTTTTATATTTATATAAATAATTTTTTTAACTTTTATTCTAAAAAAAAAATAACTTACTTGTGTAGGTAAAAACTAATGATATCTCATTAAAAAATACCAACAATTTAAAAAAAAATTACTTACAGAAATCATTAAAAATTTAAAGAATAATCAGTAGTTTTTACTTACAGAACAAAAATAAATGACTTTAAAAATTAAATGTTAATGAAAGTCTTTATTTTTTAGTGTGTTATTTTTGAAACAAAGGATAGAAGTAGTCAAACAAATGTTTTTTCTTTTAAAAACGACTAAACGTAAATTTTTTTAAATAAACTATAAACAGTTAATGACATAATTTCTTAAGTGTAATAAAGGACCTGATTCCAAATCAGCCATCCAAATTTTTGTATAACAAAAATTTTTTAATTCCATAGCGATTTTTACGGCTCTACTGTTATATATTATTGCACTGGCGCAATATTTTTAAAAATAATCGATTTTTTTTTTAGTTTAAATAGTGTCCTAAGTCGTTTTTTAATACATATTTAAAACTGCAGTTTTTAATTCAAACCCGATTTTTTAAAAAAGGTCTAAATTAAATATTATATATGAAAATTTTTTTTTAGAAAAAAATTTTCAAAATCCAAGAATTTTGTTTGGAAATAATATCTCAAAACCTGAGACTTTTAATAAAGAAAAAGGCTCTTAGAACCTCAGAGTTTGAAATTTTGTACAGAAAACTGTTTTCATGATCCTGATGCATAAATTTCATTAAATAAACCCAATATAATGTGTTTTCGATACGAAAAAAACGAAAATTTAATAAAATCAAGAGTTTTTATAAAAAGATATTACAAATTTTCTTCAAAAACCAAAATATTTGCAATACTACAAAAAATTATGTTTGTTACTTGTATTATGTGTTGAAGTGGATTAAGTTTTTAAAATTTTTCAATCCAAAAGGGGGGGCCCGGGCCCCCTGGGCCCCCCCCCCTGAATACGTCCATGATTTCAGTACTTTTTATGAAAAAGTACTAATTGGGTACTTTTTATAAAAACACTATTTTGGTACTCTTAAGGAAAAAGTACCTATATAGTACTTTATCATACTTTGAAAATTTTTGTGAAAAAGTACTAAAATAGCAAAAAGTCTTTAAATATTACTTTTTTTTATTAAAAGAACCAAAAAAAATATTTTTTATAAAAAAAAAATACCTAAATAGTACTTTTTCATACTTTGGAACTTTTTGTGAAAAAGTATTAAAAAAGTACCATTTTGGTCTATTAATTGTACACTTTAATTTTTTGTCCCATTCAATCACTTAAAAAGTAATTGATTTTAAATGTATCACAAAGTTTCTGTTTATAAAAATTATTATTTTTGGTACTTTTTAAAAAAGTACTATTTTGGTATTTTTTTTTTTAAAAAGTACTATTTTGGTACTTTTAATCAAAAAGTACTATTTTGGTACTCTTTTATAAAAGAGATTCAAATTAAGTTTTCGAAGCCCTTTGGGGGTTTTTGGTTCCATTAAAAATAAAAAATCGAGTGGCGCATTGTTATTTCAGTGCAATTTAATCAAATTTAACAATCTTATCAATCTTTATCAAACACCATATGTGTCCTTCCTGTCAGCCAATAAATTCATGCAGATCTTTTGGGTACCCCACAGAAAAAAATCCTTTACCCTCAAAAAAAAATAATTTTAATTAAATCTAAATGTTTTTTTTTTTATAATTACCACACAACAACATGTTAAAACAATAAGAAAACCACAAATAGCACCAGCAGTACCAACAACCCATGTTAGACGAATGAATAGAATAACACCGAAAATATTCTGAATACAAGGTAAGAATACACCAATCAGTGTACCTGGAAAGAAACAGAAATGAAAAATATAAAAAAAAATTAATGTATAAAAAAACAAAAAAAAATTGTTAAAAAGCTTGCTCATTTTTCATTTAATTACAAATGAGTAAAAAAGCAAAAGGATATCAACTAAAATAAACATCCTTTTTTGTTGTGTATCCACACACACACAATACATACCCATACGCGCTGAAGGCGCTGGTGCTTTAGCATCTGGATCAGTTGCAGCAGGTATGGTATTTTCATAATTGGCAAGTGAATGTATAAATGTTGCTATATGCGGCCTTGTTTCCAATTCATCTTCATATAAATATAAATTTGCTTCGGTATTTGGTTTTTCGTTGTTTTCTTCTACGGTTTGACCATCACATTTTTCTGAAAAAATAAAAAAAAACGGGAATTATTTAGGAAATTGTTTAAAAAAAAATAATTAAAGATTAATGATTTTTGCAAAAAAGGAGAAAAGGATCTAAGGAGGAAAATGTTTGTTATTTTGGAGTTTTATTATGTTTAACGAAATAAATTTAAATTTTTGGGGATTTTGTTAATTGCTGAATCTCATGATTGTGTTGAAATGAGTTTAAAAGCTATGCTGAATAAAGCTCGATTCACAATCGATTACATTTTTTGTTGAATTAAAATTAGGAATCAATTATTTTTTTAATTCACACAATTAATTGGATAATATTTTTGAAGTTCTCAATCATTATTAAAATGTTTGTTTAATTAATGCAGTTTTTTTATTAAATCAAGTATGAAAATTATAGTAGATCAAGAACGGCCATATAATACCCTACACCAGAGTTTCCCGTAATATGGATCACAAGTTCAAACATGGACCGATTAGATCTATGTATTGTCAAATCTTTAATAAGAGTAAAAAACACTCACAAATCAAAATTAAGTTTAAAAGGCTTCGATTTGTGGCCCATAAACCGTTTTAACTGAACATCGGGCGAAATTTTCGATGGGGCCTAAGTCCAAAAATGGTCCGATGATAATCAGATTTGATAAGGTTATTAAAGTACGCGTTTAACATACCCAAACAATATTTTAATTAAATGTTTTCTATTTTCATGAAATTTGAGAGATTTGTGAGGCATTCCACACCAAATGTCCCGCTACAAAAAACATATGTCCCGTAAATTTCTGAATAGGTTGTTTGGATAGCCCTATGTGGAACTAAGAAAATTTCGTTTTTTGTTTTTCTAATTTTCAAAAACTGGGCTTAGAAGGCATGGTCAAATATTGGAAAAATGGTCAAATTTGTGGCAAGTTGCCTTGATTAAATATTTATCACATTAAAACGAAATGCACCACAATCTTAAAAATTTACATTCTTATATAGTTTTGTATGGGCTATCGAATAATTTTTTTTTCTTTAGAAAATTTTCAGAACCCGTTCTGAAATTTTCCATTTGTTAAAAAAGTCAATTTATCAAAAATCCTGCCACTTTTTTTTTAATTTTAGATGTTTGTCCATCCACACAAAAAAATCAGAAATGTATTTTTCGTTTTTTTCGAGAAAATCGCATTTGAATTTTAAATTTCATAACAATTTTGTAATTTGCTTGTATTTTCTTGTTTTAACGTGTCGAATGAGTAATATTTATGCAATTAATATTACTCATTCGCAACTTTAAAACAAGAAAATACAAGCAAATAACAAAATTGTTATGAAATTTAAAATTCAAATGCGATTTTCTCGAAAAAAACGAAAAATACATTTCTGATTTTTTTGTGTGGATGGACAAACATCTAAAATTTAAAAAAAAAAGAAAAAAAAAGTGGCAGGATTTTTGATAAATTGACTTTTTTAACAAATGGAAAATTTCAGAACGGGTTCTGAAAATTTTCTAAAGAAAAAAAAAATACATTTCTGAGTTTTTTTGTGTGGATGGACAAACATCTAAACTTAAAAAAAAAAAAATTTTAAAAAAAGAAAAAAGTGGCCGGATTTTTGATAAATTGACTTTTTTAAAAAATGGAAAATTTCAGAACGGGTTCTGAAAATTTTTCAAGGAAAAAAAATTTATTCGATAGCCCATACGAAACTATATAAGAATGTAAATTTTAAAGATTGTGGTGCATTCCGTTCTAATGTGATAAATATTTAATCAAGGCAACTCGCCACAAATTTGACCATTTTTCCAATATTTGACCACGCCTTTGACTAAGCCCAGTTTTTGAAAAATTGAAAAACCGAAAACGCAATTTTCTAAGTTCCATATAGGGATATCCATACAAGCTATTCAGAAGTTTATGGTACACGTGTTTTTTTTCGCTGGACATTTGGTGTGGAATGCCTCTTATGTGAAAATCGGGAATGTGGTTTGTATGGGGGCTACAAGAAGAACTCGTCTGATTCCTTTAAAATTCGGAACGGTGATTTGTAAACTTGCAAAATTTCGAAAATATTCCTATTATAATAAGGTTATTAGAGACATTTGAGTTTACAATTGATTAAAAATTACGACCTGTATCGTGTTTAAACCGTTTACATGGACAGACAGACGGACGGACGGACATCGCTAAATCGACTCAAAAAGTGATTCTAAATTGATCGGTATACTTAAAAGTGGGTCTAGGACCAAATTTCGGGTAGTTACAAACATCAGCACAAACTCATTATACTCTGTACCCAGTGTGATGTAGGGTATAATTATTTAAATAATTATTGTTCGACAGAAATTTTAATCACATATTTTGCATTTTCAATTGCAAAAAAAAAGATTTAGTATTTTGTTAAATTAAAATTCAGAGTCAATTAATTTTTTAATTGACTAAAATAATTATACATATTCGACTCTACTACCATTGAGAATTAGAAGACAAAAATTGTACCATCGTAGTAAGATCACGATCGTCGAGAAACCAACAAAAAAATATTAACAACAGATTATTTGACGATCGTGATCTTACTACGATGGTACAATTTTCGTTTTCCAATTCTGAATGGGAGTAGAGTCAAATATGTATTAATATTTTAGTATGAACATCAGCGATTTGTCATTAAAATTCCCTTTGTTACTTTAAGTACAGTGTTTTTATATTTGCTAAATAATCTTGACAATGAAATCTGACAAATCCCGAAACACGTGTCGATTAAGTCTTGCAAAAATTACCAACATAAAAAAACAGAAAAATTATGTTTTTGAAAATGTTTGAAATTTCAAATTGTTTAAAATGATCAAAATTTATGAATTTTTTAATTGAACCAAAAAAAATAAGTAGTATTTGAATATTTTTTTTTTCAATCAATTTTTCAGTGATCTTTGGCCATGCCAAATATTTTTGAGTACACTACACTCTACAGAGTAGAAACAAGAATAACAATGTATATTGTGAAAAAGTTAGGTACATATTCGTAATTTATATAATTTAGGGTGACAATTTTGTTCAGATGTCTGCAAATTTCTCAAAATTTTGTCAAAAACTAAGATTCACAAGTGTTTTTTTTTTGCAACATTAAATCCCTAAGGTATTTTTACTAATAGAAAAACACTTTTACATTAAGAAAACTCCCACTGGTTTTGAGAATAAGACGTTTCTTTACCCTCAAACTAATAAATTTGTAAATAAGTCATTAAAACAAAGAAAAGCATAGAGACAAAATTGCAATACTTTTTGATTATAGCAGTTTTTTATTTATCAACAATCTTAATGTGTTTTTCTGTTTACTGATTTATTTACAGTTTTTTTTGAGTGTAGCATAACACTCAAATTCTAATCACATAGAAAAACCCCCCACGAACGCCAAAATAAAAAAAAGCCTAATGAAACTAAACAACTCAAAGAGGATATAAAATTTAATTTATTGGAATTTATTGTTCAATACACGTACGATTTTTAAATATAACAAGTAGAAAAGTTAAATTCAGCTTGGCCGAATCTATGAATACCCTCCACAATATTAACCAAGGTAGAGATAAAAAATATCGAAACAACTATAACCTCAAGTTGCAAACACTGTAAATGTCTCTCTTGATTATTAATCTGGGATCCCTCACTACCTTATTTCGAAGAAAATCAAAATCTTCGCCAGACCGTTTTTAAATAAATCGCGGTCAAACGTAAAAAAATTGGCATTTATCTCGAAAACGATGGGAGATATGAAAAAATTACTTAAGACAAAAATAATTTCTTGAAAAAAAATGCAATAAAACTGCAGTCATATTTTGCAATTACAATGTTTTTGTTGCCAAAAATTTCACTTTTTAATTCCGAGCTAAAAACTTCGCGTTTTCTGTAAATAAATAACGAATTGCTGATTAAAACTTCTTTATTTATTTACTTTATTTAAATTTAATCGGGCGTGTTGCAAAAAAAAATATTTTTGCAATATGTTTTTTATAAATGTTTAACTGCAACTTTGTGTGTTAATAACTCGAAAACAGTTGCGCTTTAACCCTTAGGGCACACTGGGCACGTGCCCAGGGCCCCGACCTCAAGGGGGCCCCCAGAAGTAGAAAGTATAACATATTCGCTTACAAAAATTTTTTTTATATACAAATTTATGCAATAACACTTAGTGCGGTTAACACAATACCCAGTTAAATCAAAGTTAGCGTAACCTCCGGTTAGTCCCATACAAATTTTACATCTATAACCTCCGGTTAGCACTAAACCCAATTTATCTTCCGGTTAGTTCGTTTGTGTTATCGGCCCTTAGTCGGTTGAGTTAACAATAAGGCTGAGTATAATTTTTAATTTTATTTTTTTGTTTTTTATTTATTTATTATACCCTACACGACACTGTGGTACAGGGAATAATGAGTTTGTGCTGATGTTTGTAACTACCCGAAATATTGGTCCTAGACCCACTTTCAAGTATACCGATAGACTTAGAATCATTTTTTGTGTCGATTTAGCGATGTCCGTCCGTCCGTCTGTCCGTCCGTCTGTCCATGTAAACGGTGTAAACACGATACAGGTCGCAATTTTTAATCTATTGACTTGAAATTTGAAACTTAAGCCTCTTTTGGCCCAAGGACGAAGCCTATTGAAATTGAAAAAAATCGGTCCATATTTAGATCTAGCCCCCATACAAAGTTGTGGCTCAAATGACTTTAGTTGTGGCTCAAATGACTCTAATAGCCGCATTTTAATAGGTATATTTTCGAAATTTGGCAGGTAATCATGTTTGATACACACAAATCATCATTCCGAATTTTAAAGAAATCGGACCAGTTCTTCTTGTAGCCCCCATACAAACCACCTTTTTCACATAAATCACTCAAATTTCATGAAAATAGAAAATATTTAATTAAAATTCTGTTTGTGTATGTTAAACGCGTACTTTAATAACCTTATCAAATCTGATTATCATCGGACCATTTTTGGACCTAGGTCCCATGTGAAAATTTCGCCCGATATTCAGTTGAAGCGGTTTATTGTCAACAAAAAGAAGCCTATTCCAGTCAAATTTGATTTGTGAGTGCTTTTTACACTTATTAAAGATTTGCCAAAATATAGATCTAATCAGTCCATGTTTGAACTTGGGACCCATTTTCCGGGAAACTCTGGTGTAGGGTATTATATGGTCGGTCTTGACCGACTATAATTTTCTTACTTGTTTTTTTTGTGTAGGTTCCGTTTCATAAAACAGTTAATAACATGAATTGAATTTGTACCAATTAACTATAATAAATATAAATTTAAAAACTTTTTCTTGTCATTCGATTTTAATTTTTTTTTCCAGTGGGGCCCCCAAATACTTGTGTGCCCAGGGCCCCCGGCATACCTTAACCCGGCCCTGCTCGAAAAGGAAGCGAGATATAAAAATATGACTCATGACCAAAATTATTCCTTGCAAAAAATGAAAAAAGATCGCTCACTTACATTTTTTTTTCAATGGGTTTGCAAAAGAAAACATAATTTTTTTAATATCGGAAATATATTTTTTTTTTTGAAAATAACTAAAAATACTGTACTACATCCTAGGCCTTTTTGTATTTTATCAATACACACACAAAACCATTAAAACAAACAAATGTGAGTTAGCGATCTTATTGCATTTTTTGAAAGGAATAATTTTGGTAATGAGTCATTTTTCGATATCTCGCTTCCTTTTCTAGTTATTAACACACAAAGTTGCAGTTAAGCATTCATAAAAAAAAATATTGCAGAAATATTTTTTTTTGCAACAAACCCGATTTAATTTAAATAAAGTAAGTAAATAAAGAAGTTTTAATCGCGGTATTAAACGCGAAGTTTTTAGCTTGGAATTTAAAAGTGAAATTTTTGGCACAATTTTTGAAACAAAAACATTGTAATTGCAAAATGTTAATTTGCAGTTTTATTGCATTTTTTCCGAAGAATAATTTTTGTCTATAGTCATTTTTTCATATCTCTTATCGTTTCCGAGATAAGCTTAAAATGTAAATTTTTTGAGGTTTGACCGCGATTTATTTAAAAACGGCTCTGGCGAAGATTTTAATTTTCGTCGAAATATAGTAGTTGGGTACCTCAGATTCATAATCAAGAGAGACATTTACAGTATTCGCAACTTGAGGTTAAAGTTGTTTCGGCCGAGCCGTGCTCTGTAATACGAATTTGTTTAACATGATAATGTTTTTAGACTGGTGTCTAATTTTAAAAATGATGCAGAAAGCCACCACAGTTTGACTATATAAGCTACCGACTAAAAAATAGAAAATAAGAATTACTGTTTACATTTTCTTAAAACTAAAAAGGTTTGTAACTTCGATTTGTAACTTGGATAATTATCCACCTGCTGATGAATAAAAACGTATTTCACCAGATGGTGAATAGAACGTAACATAACTATTTTTTACATCAAAAATATTTTTTTTTCCTAAATATTTTTTGTTTCATCCAAATTTTTTGTTTTTTATCAAAAAAGCTTTTTCAATCATATTTTTTTTTCATAAAAAAGAAAAAAAAAATTAAAAAAAACATTTTTTCATCAGCATTTTTTTTCTTCATAAAATTTTTATACCCTCCAACCACAGTATGGGGGTATACTCACTTTGTCATTCCGTGTGTAACGCATCGAAATATCGATCTAGGACCCCATAAAGTATATATTTTATTGATCAGTGATCGATTCTAAGACATTCTAGCGGTCTCCGTCCGTCCGTCCGTCTGTCCGTCTGTAGAGGACACGATACAGTCCAAATAAAAGAGCTAGACTTTCACAGTTAAGTTCGGAAATGGCAGGTTAAGTTCGGAAATGGGCAAAATTGGACCAAGGGGAAAAAAGTTCCCCCTTGGAGAACTAAACCAACCTAAAAAACCGCACTTTTTGCAGGGTTTTTGTACTTTTGCTAAGCAATTGCAACCATCTTATCTCAGAAAAAGTTCAAAATCGTCTAACGTCTCCAACCAACCCCCCACCCAAAAAAAAGAAGAAGCCCCTGGATTTTTTTTATATTGGTATTTTACATTTTGGAGGGTATAAAAGATTCGGTACAGCCGAATGTAACACTCTCACTTGTTTTTACATAAAATATTTTTTTACATAAAATATTTTTTTTATCAAAAATAATCTTGAATTTTTTTTAAAAAGGTTGATAAAATCCGTCAAAAATGTTTTGAACAAAACTTTCTGCATGCAATAGCTGAAAAGTTATATGGATCCAAAAAAGGGGCCTGTTGACTAAAATGTCAAAATTCGACCCCCTCGGCTCAGCGAGTTTTTTACCGTTCAGAATTGGTGTGGTAACTACTAGGGATGCCAAACAGGAAATCCCGAATCCCGAAATCCCGGGATTTTTCGGGATTCGTAAATCCCGAATTCCGGGATTTATTTTTTTCAATCCCTGAATTTTTCGGGATTTTCCGGGATTGACAAATCCCGAAAAATCCCGGGATTTCGGGATTTTTTGTCAAATTTTGTAGCCAAAATATATTATTTTCCCAGTGCTCATTGTTCGGTGGTGACAAAATGGATATCATTTGAAAGGTGTTTGAAATATCTTTCAAATAAGGCAAGTTGGGCTTAATTTCTCTTATTCTTTTGTAGTATAATTTAATTTTTAGGGCGTATTACTTAATATACAGAAGGGTGAATCAAATTTTCCTTTTTTTCAAATTTAAAAATCTTCGGAGTCAGGGTTTCTTTTTTGAAAATCAAAAAATCCGAACAAATTGAAACATTTTTTACTTTGTTTGAAACTTTTCGATTCTCGTGTCTAAAAGGAACTCTACAGGTCCAAACGATTTTAAAATTCGAACAAAGGAAATTTTTTTTAAACCCTAATATAGAGTTAGCTGCCGATGTATGCATATGACAACATTTTTAAGAAGCAGTTAGATTTTGCCGAGAGTTTAATTTATAAGGGAGCTTTTAGTAATCCATTTGTAAAGTTTTTATTTAACAGTTTTAGTTCGTAAATGAGTAAAAGAGAGAGGAGGGGAAAATTCCCCCATTAAATAACCAAAACAGTCTCTGAAAACCCAAAATTTTTACCAATGTGTACTTTTGTTAAGCAAATGTCACATTTTTAAGTTGCACCTAGCCATTTCATTTTTCTCGTCCCGCCCCTTTTTGTGGGCGTAGATACAAAAAATTATGTAAATAATGATAAAATTCTGTTACTTAAGCATAATAAATGCATTTGTAAACATTTATCGTAAAGGGAAGGAAACTGTTAAAATGTGATTCGCCTACCAATAGGACAATTAATACATATGTATCGGCGGAGGACATTCCCTCGCAATAAGTTGTAACAAATTTATAAATACAATTTTATCATTATTAAAACAAATATTTTATTTCCACGTCTACAAAAGAGGCCGACAAACAAAAAAAATAGTTTCTAAGTAATCATTTGAATTCGACTGCATCGCGTCTTTCACAGACGGATATTGCTCGAATCTATTCAAATCGGTCATAGTTGTTCCTAAATTTTCGGTTTTTCTGTGCTAAATATGTAAAACTTTACGATAATTATTCAATAGTTATGAATTAATTAAATATTTAATTATAAAAAAATGTATTAAAAATATAACGTATAAAAGTTTAATTTTAATAAATACCGAAATCCCGAAAAATCCCGGGATCCCGAAATCCCGAAAAATCCCGGGATCCTGGGATTAGGATTTTAAAATCCCGAATTTGTAAATGTCAATCCCGTTTGGTATCCCTAGTAACTACTACCAAATAGGTCTCATCTGTGTGCAAGTTTGAGCCTTAAAGCTAAGTAAGTTGTTCACCGGTGAAAAAAAATGTTTCGAAACATAAATTAATTTGTAGTGAAAGTTTGACAGTCATATGTTTGGTTATGTTTCGCGCATCAGCATACATAAAATAACTTTAATTACCATTTTTTTGGTAATTTGTGTGATAAAAATAATATTCAGAGTCCCAAAAACTTATAATTACTTTATTTTATATCTGAATGTTAAATTTCACTGCTTTTAAAATGGTCTGTACAATTTAAAAAAATTTTGCTTATAGTGTTGATGCGTATTGATTAGTGTTTGGGAATTCCCGGACTTTTCAATTTCCCGGGAAACGGGAAAAAAATAATTTATTTCCCGGGATTCCCGGGAATCCCGGGAAATTTTCATTATTAATATATATCATAAAAAACATTAAAATTTTACCAACATTTTATTAAAAACAGTTTTATTACAGATAAACAAGTAATTAAAACACAAAAAATAAAAAAATAAAAAATAAAAATCCTGAAATACAATAAAACAAAACAAAAAAAATATTGCAACTTTTTCCCCCACAAAAAATCGCAAAAAATAGCTAAAAATCGCAAAAAACCTTAAAACTGCGTTATTCGAGCAAAAACTAATATAGTTGTCAGCACTTTTAATATTTGTTCTGGAAATGTAAATTCTAGGTTCAAAATTTTTATATTTTTTTGACAGTCTTAGCAAAATTATCATTAACTGAAGAATATTTTTTGACTTTTTAAGTTTTTTCATGATATTGTCATACTTTTTATACCCTCCACTTAGTGATAGAGGGTATATATAAGTTTGTCATTCCGTTTGTAACTCATTGAAATATCGATCTGGGACCCCATAAAGTATATATATTCATGATGCCCGATCGATTTTAAGACATTCTAGCGATGTCCGTCTGTCTGTCTGTCTGTCTGTCTGTCTGTCTGTCTGTCTGTCTGTGGAAAATGCTGTCACGGACAAAATATTGCACAGAGATGACTGAAACTTAACATATTTATTGGAAATTCTCCCGAGAAGTTTGGTATTGCATTTGAGCGATATCGATTCAGCGGTTCAAAAGTTATGAACGAAAATGTAAGCACACCTAAAAATGTCAGTACATTCAATATAACCTAAAAATACAAAATGTTTTAATTCGGCTTCTGGTTGACATATGTGAACATAATTGAACACCAAATGGTATTTAAACAAGTACGAACATATTTTTTGACAAAAAAAGAAAAAAATCGCAGATTTTTTTTACCACATTTTTTTTTGCGGATTTTTTTTTTTCGAAAGTAATTTCCTTTTAAATAAAGTTTTTTGCAAAAATCTTTTTGAAATTGTGGAGGGTATCACTACATTCGGCAAGGCCGAATTTAACTTTTTTACTTGTTACACTTACAATTAGTCAGTTTTCCTATGAATATACATATTTGCACTTTCTTCCAAATAGAAAAATTACAAAAAATAGCAAATGTAATTATTAAATTAAAATATTTTTTTTTTATGTAAAATGGTTTATTTTATAAAATTCCCGGATTTCCCGGGAAAAATTAAAAAAATTCCCGGGAATTACCGTCAGTCTTTTCCCGGGAATTCCCGGGAAATCCGACCCGGGAATTCCCGGACCCCAAACACTAGTATTGATGCAACATATACCGGGTTATTTTACCGGTTTTTCACCAGTGAACAGAATACCTCTTGAGCGAAATTTTTACGCTTTTGTAAAGCTGGTGTGGAATTTATGTTTTTTTATATGGAGTTTGACAGATTTTCACGTGAAAACCGAGCAACTTACGCACCTTAAAAAGGGAACCCAAAGACATTACTCCATAGGTCCAATATTTATTTGTGTTAATATTAATCCGATACGTATCCAAAAAAATATTTTCACTGAAATTACTAAAAAAAAGTTTTTTGACTCAAAAAAAGAATTTTTACAGTCAAAAAAAATTTGCAATTGCTTTTTTTTTATTACAAAGTTTTTACTCAAACTCCTTTTTTAATTTTTTGTATGTAAAATGACAAAGTAAAATTTAGTTTAAAAACAGAGTATTTAAACAGAGAAATATGACAAACTTGGGTTAAATTAGGATGACAGTCATTTTACATAACTTTTTATAGAGTTATTGTTTTTAGTGTAATATAAAAATTGCAAAAAGAGTTTAAATTACAAAATATTACAGTTAACGGAAATGGGCTATAAAATTCAAAAATTCTATTAAATTTATTATATTGGCAATCAAGAGTGGTTATAAAACATCGTTAAAAAATATATTTAACGATTCAAAAAAAATATTTTTTTTTTATGGAGTTTGACAGTTATTTATCTCGTAACATTCGGTTTTCATTTTATTAACGTCTCTTTTTTTTGTAATATTTGTATGTATTACAAAATGACTGATTTTAACGGTTGCATGAATTTTATGTCAAATTCTCATATAAAAAAATTGTACAGATATTATTTATTTATTGAAAAATGTTCAACTAGTTGATTGGATGGATGTTCCATTAAGATAAAAAAAATAAAAATATACAACATACAGGTAGGCAGGAAGGTACGTATACCTGTGTATATATACACACAACACATACATTAACATTTTGATTGTTTAATATTTAATTATAATTCAAAAAGAATTAAAATGTTAGCAGTGAAAAGCCACAAAACCAAGATGAAAGCACAACAGCAACAGAATAAAATCGGTATTTTTTTTATCACATAACTGTCATAAATCATAAAAGCTTTAAAAAATGAAAAACTTCATCTTTTCACTGAACAAAAACAAAAAAATTAAAAAAAAATAGTGGTTAGCATCATGTGTAACAATGTGTGTGTGTGTATGTGTTTAATACATACACACTTAAATAAATAACTAAGTACGTGTGTGTGTTGATGTATTTACATTCCGAC
Organism: Pegoplata infirma; assembly: GCA_963921195.1. NCBI lineage: Eukaryota > Metazoa > Arthropoda > Insecta > Diptera > Anthomyiidae > Pegoplata > Pegoplata infirma. The sequence goes on along the minus strand of OY992538.1, from coordinate 12,076,730 downwards.
AAAAAGACCAAAGAGCAAACATTTTAATACGAACAGCTCAAAAGACCTGTGACCTGTAATATTAACAAATAACTAACAATAGTGTGTATGTAGAGGTAAATTTACACACACATACCCACATAAATAATACACAAGTACATTATGTATGTGTGTGTATAAATAAATCATCAGAATAACAAAAACACCTAACTACCTTTTGTTTTCAGCCCATCCATTCTGTACTTCCATCCTTCCATCTTCCACCTTCTCCCTTATATATTCTCATTCCCTTAAGTGTATGTGTGTATGTATATATGAATATTAAAAGATCGTAAACAAATACATACATAAATATAAATATAATACAAAAACATTTTGTATTCGTATCTTATTTTTCAATCTTTTAACTAAAAAAAAAAACAAAAACATCATCTTACAAATAAAACAAAATCCTGTAAATGTGTATGTATCAAACCTGTAAAGTACTTAAGTATTTATTTACTTATATTTATTTTTTTCAAGTATTTTTGTATTTATACTTGAACATTTCAAGTACAAGTATTTTTTACTTACTTGAATAAATTTTCAAGTAATTAAAAAAATACTTGTACTTGAAATGTTCAAGTACAAATATTTTGTATTTACTTGACGAAAAGTTCAAGTAAGTAAGTATTTTTTTATTGCAACAATATTTGTTCAAATAAAATACTTGAGCACAAATTTGTTTAAGTAAAATACTACAAAATGAATTTTTAAACAAAAATGTTTCCAAATAAAATATTTAAGCAACATTTTATAAACAAAACTTTTGTGGCAGAAAAAATGCATAAGAAACATATTCTTGGAAAATTTTGAGCAGATAATTGGGGTGGGTATGTTTCACAAAAATTTTTGGGGGCAAAAATTATTGTAGGTTAGTCCTACATATAGAAGGCACCATGGAAGCGGTAGGAGCAGATTTAATAAATTAGGTTTATAAAAAATTGGAACGCCTTAAAGACTGAAGGGTTTGCTTTGCTTTGAGAAAAGGCTGGAGTTAAGGAATTATTGGGGTCGGTCATATATTTGATTTCTCTGGGGGCTTCCTTGAAACAGAGCGATCGGAGTAAATTTTATATAAATGTAATGTTTAATGGAAGACCCCTTAGGGAGTGGAAATAGGAATTAGGTTTGTTAAGATAAAATGCTGTGGTTTAAAAATAAATAAGAGCCGGTCTTACATTGCTCTCATCTAGGAACGACTCCGACGCAATTGTAAGGATTTTTGTGTTTTTTTACCCGTTCACCTTTGCTCCAATGCGATGCATAATGTAAACAATAGTTGCAGAATGTCTTAAGAAATATTGGGGTTGGACATATGTACATTCGATTTCTCTTGGGGCTTCCGAGTAATTTTATAAAAATTTATATAATATTTAATGGAAGACCCCTTAGGGAGTGTAGATAAGGATAAGTTTTATTGAGAACAAATGCTGGGGTCTATAAGAGTCGATCTTTCATTGGTCTCATATAGGACTCCGGAGCAGTTGTTGGCCTTTTTGTTTTATTTTTACCCCTTCACCTTTGCTCCAATGAGATGCATAATGCAATAGTTGCATAATGTATACAATAGTTGTAGGCTTTTTCAAAATCGCGATCAGACATTACACATATGTAAAAATAACAACAAAAAACGGAAACTACAGAGAAAACCAAAATTATTTCAAAAATATTATTATTTTTTTTTTTGACAATCTCACAAAGAAATGTATACTATTTCCAAAATTTGTTGCTCAAGTTTTTTATTTCAACAAAATGTTTATCAAGTATTTTACTTGATAAAAATTTGTTTCAAATAAAAAATACTTGAAAATACTTGAACTTGAAAGTTTCAAGTTCAAGTATATCTTTACTTACTTGAAAAATTATTCAAGTAAGTAAAAAATATTTATACTTGAAAATTTCAAGTACAAGTTTTTGTATACTTACTTGAAAATACTTTTATTTAAGTTTTTTACAGGTTTGGTATGTATATTAGGGTGGATCAAAAATTTCTTTTTTTTCGTTTCTCTATATGGTTGGGGTCGGAATAAGGGATGGTATAATTTGCATTAAAATAGCATCGATTTGTTTTTGCATTTTTTTTTTTGCATATTTTGTTGAAAATGGATATTTTTGCATATTTTGGTTTTAAATGCATATTTTGTGCATATTTCCAACTTTAAAGTGTATATTTTTGCATATTTTGGCATAAATTAGCAAAAACACAAATTTTCACTCATATGGAAGCCCTATCCTTCTTCTATCCAAAACAGTTTAAAAATTTAAAATCGGTTGAAAGTTTTCTGAATTTCACAAGGTTTAGTGAAAAAAGTCCCAAAAAAACGCTTTTTGACAATAACTCGAAAATTTGAGGGTGCCTGGCAACTTTAATGAACATTTTTGTGATCTACTCGACAAGATCTATACTATGTCACATCAGAAGTATTTTTTACTGTAGCACAGTGTTATTGTTGTGTATCGTTGACCTGTTGTTGTTACTTAGTGTTGCTTTAATTCGGCTTAAGGTCATATAATTAAAATAAAACTGACGTTTCTTAATTTTTAATTTTATTATTTATTTTGTCGTCCAATATTTCGCCCAGACTTTCTGGTCTTCATCAGGGTACTATTTAAATAACGCGACTTTAAAAATTAACTTTATTAATTATTTTTAAAGTCGCGTTATTTATTTAAAAAGTACCCTGATGAAGACCATATAAAATATTTTTTTTATTTTTTTCCCGGGTTATCCGAACGGCAATTTCATGTAAAATCTTAATTTTCTTTTTTAGGAAAATTATCACAACTCTGTCAATTGTTATCCGATTTTTTTGGCATAAAGCTCATCGTATTCACAATTAAATTTTCTTTAATAATACATTTATAAATTTAAACGTTGTTGAACGAACTATGGCAGAAAAAAATCGATAAACTCAAAAATTTTCAAAAAATAACAAAAAAAAATATATTTTATAGAAAAAATCAATAAATATCTTTCTTATATGTATAGACCAATTCACACACATGGAAAGCCCTATCCATTTTTTATCCAAAACAGTTAAAAAATTGAAAATCGGTTGAAAAATTTTTAATTTACACGTGGTTTAGTGAGAAAAGTCCCAAAAAAAAGTTTTTTGACAATAACTTTAAAATTTGAGGGTGTCTGGCAAGTTTGATGGGCATTTTTGTGATCTTTTCGACGAGACCTACAACCTTAACTACCTCATTTCAAAAGAATATTAGATTTTATGTTTTTTGTAGCACAGTGTAATTAATTCTATGAGAATATCATAGTTTAAATAAGTAAAGAAAATAATGACCTCGAGCTAGAAAAAAACCTACTCAAAATATATATATTTTTTTTTAAGTAAAAAAAGGAACCCAAAAACATTGCCCCACAAGTCCAATATTTTCTTGTGTGTTAATATTCACCCTAAAAGGCAACTGTTCAATATCGAAAACCAAAACAAATAGAAATTCGACTTGGAAGAATCCATGAATACCCTAAACAATGTTCCAATTAAGTGATAATTAATTTTCTAACGTGACAACAATTATTCGTAAAACAATTTTGATTAAAAATATTTTATTTTGAGTAAAAAACTTTTTTTTAGTTATTTTTATAAAAAAAAAAAATTATTAAAAATTATCAAGTTTTTAAAACATACCTATCTCCACTCCCTAATACCTATTTTACACTATCACACTTTTCCATTATACACATCGAAATTGACCACTTTCTAAAAGATTTTTGTATTCTTTTTTGATAGAAACCTGGTCGTACCTAATAAGTGAACAATTCCTGGCAAAAAATTTTTTAAAATATTTTTCTAACATGGTGAAATTACGCTTGTATAATGGAAAAGTATAATAGTGTAAAGTGGGTATAAGTAGGCTCCCATACAAAATTACATTTTTATAAAATTTGCTCCAACTGTTTTTTGTATGGGAGCCTACTTAGGGAGTGGAGATAGGGCGCAGGTATGTTTTAAAAAAATGTTGTAGGGTAAAAACAAAATAAAAATTTGTATGGGGACCGCCTTAACAGTTAAAGATAGGGTAGGTGTGTTCAGAGAAAATGTTTGGACTAAAAAAATATTGTGGGTCGGTCATACATTTTGTTACTCTAAGGGCACAATTAGGGCAGTTAGAGCGGTTGGAGCAAATTTTAAAAAATGTCGTTTTGTGTGGGATCCCCCTAAGAAATTGCAGATAGGGTATTAGTTTGTTCCAAAGAAATGTTAAAACGTAAAAATTAATGGGGGTTGGTCTTATAAAGGACCCCTTTATGACGCACCATTGGAGCAGTAGAAATGATTTTAAGATTGCAAAATTACAATAAAATTTTTTAAAAAAATTTTAAAAAATAGTAATAATCGTTATCCCACGATCTTCCTGGGCAAAAAATTTGTAGGATTGATAGAAGTTTTACACAAAAAAATTTCAAAAAAATCGAAGAGTATAAACATTTTCAAAAATGAGATTTAAATTTTAAAACTTAAAAATCGCATACTAGAGTGCTTTTAAGAATTTTTTTCTAAAAAGTACGTAAAAAACAAAAATTTTGAAAAAAAAAAATTTGAAATTTGGACCGTTATTGAAAAAGTTATGAGTAAAAGAAGTTTGAGTAAAGGAACAAACTACCAATTTTTAAAAATTCGATATCTTTTGAACGGGTCATCAAAAAAATCTGAAAATTTATCACGAAGGAGTTTTCGAAGGGTACTAAAAACTGAAAGCAAATTGAGAAAATCTAAAAAAAACATTTTTCAAAGTGTCCGATTTGACATGGAATGCCCCCTTCATGGGGTCCAAGACCATTATTTCAAGGTGTTTGAAACGGAATGACAAACTTATAAATACTCACTATCGCTAGAGTTGAGGGTATAAAGAGGGGAAATTTGCTCCACCCTAATGTTAATTTGTATAAAAAATAATAGCTAAATTTTACACACACACACACACACACACTAATATAAATATTTTGTTGTTGTTTGTGTATTAAGCTTTGCCACAAAAATGAAATTCTTAACTTAAATCGTTGTTACACACACTAACAACTGCAACTATATATTTTTAAACCTAGGTCATATACAAACTAACTCACACACACACAGACTTACTCAATTTTTTACATGTTTGTTTATATTGAGCCTTTTTTTTTGCTCTTGTATTAAATTTTATAAATTATGATGATGAAGATTTTATATTACTATATACAGAACCAATAAAGGGTTAATTCTTTTTAATTTAGAGAATATTTTATTAATATTATACAGAAAAATTCCAAAAATAAAATTTTAATATTTTTCCAGATAATAACACAGGGCAACACTTTTTTTGGCCGGGTTCTGATAGAAAATTTTGGGTAATTAGGGTACGCTGATTTCAAATCTGGCCACCGTTTTTTTGGGTCAGCTCTAGTTTTTGAGATTAGCCTAAGGAATCTGTGAAAATAGGATATTTTTGGCATGTTTGTGAGTCCATATTTACCAACACTTGTCTTACATCCAAAAAGTGAATGACGATTCTAGGTATGTTGGATACGCTGATTCCAAAAATGCTCTTACTTTTGATGAGTCATCTTTAGTTTTGGAGATATCGCTAAAATAAAATTTTTAAATTTATGCCCTCTTTAATTTTGTCGAAAACTGAAGCTGTCAGAAAAAAGCTAATACCAGTTTTGGAATCCTCGCATCCAATATATTTAAGTTCGTGTTTAAAACTGAGGCTCTAAAATTAGTTTTGGCAATTATTGCCAAGCAAATTTGGTCAAAAACGAACCTTTTCGGCTCTTTAACAGCGATTTGCTCGCGAACGCGAGCTGATGGAAAAAATTGGATAACAGATTCGGAATCAGCACACTTAAATCCATATAAATCAGTTGTCAAAGGTCAGGCAAATTGAAAAAGTTCAACTTTTGTCAACCTGAGTAATTGCTTAATGTGACAACCGCTCAACTTGTGTAACTTACCTAAAATCAAAATACACCTATACGTATACTTACTGAAAAATTAAATTTAAATGTTACTCATACGTTTGGTGTCTTGCACTGTACACAACAGGGTGGAGCAATTTAAAATTTTTGCTACACCCTTGCTTTTAGGCTATAAAATTTAAACACAGAAAAATATTGGACCTGTTGGACAATGTTATTTTTGGGTTATTTTTTTGGTTTGAAAATCAGGAAGTTCCGAACAAAGTTAAAAAATGTATAATTGGAATTTTTTTGCTGAAAATATTTTTTAATGTTAAGAGATAACGGAAAAACAAATTTATGATGATTGAATAAATTTATTGGTCCTTACAAAATTTTTTATTAATTTTTTTCTTTAAATTGCATTAAAACCAAAAAAATAATAAGTTGAATTAAAACGTACTTCTTTATAATACTGATCTAATATTACGTTATTTCGAGTGTCCGACCGAACAAATCGGCAAAAAAAAGTACTTTTAACAACTTTTTTTTTATATGGGGTAGAATTGTTGAGGCGATGGAAGACGAATTTGTGTGTGAAATTTAAGAACGAGTACGAAGTTAAGCCATAATTTCGAAGTTCGGTAACTGAACATTTTCAATTTGGCCGAACGTTCGGTTACCGAACATCTAAATTGGTGCTTAACTTCGTCCTCTCCATTAAATTTGAAAGTCAGAACAGTCTTCTATCGCCTAAACAAACAAACGGTCATCTGAAAAAGATGTTAAAAATGCTTGCAAATATTAATTTTTGGCAGAACTGTTCGGTCGGACACTAGTTATTTCAAGCAAAAAACTTATTAAAAATATTTTTTGTAAAAAAATTTTTACGAACCAAAAAAATTTCCGTCTACGATTTTTTAGTATTATCCAATACTAACTAATATTTTCAGCAACAAAAAAATAAATATTTTTTTTACTTTGTTTAAAGCTTCTCGATTGTCAAGTCAAAAAATAAACTCAAAGACAGTGCCCTACAGGGCCAATAATTTTTTGTATTAAAATTGACCCTAAGAGGCAGCTGTTCCAACCCCGACGCTAAGTGAAATGGAAATAAAAAAAATAAATTGCGTTTTTGGTTTTTCAATTTTCTAAAAACTGGAGGCGTGGCTAAATATGGTACTGCGCAATAACTCCCAAATGAAATAAGTCCCAATGAAATAATTCCCATTGAAAAAAGTTCCAAGAAAAATTAATTAACTCCACGCCTTAAAAAATGAAATAAATCCCAAAGAAAAAATTGAATATGTCCCAATATTTGGGAGTTATTTAAAGTCAAAATAATAACTCCCCAAAAAAATTAAAGATCTCCCAATGAAATAAGTGCCAAAGAAAATGAAATAAGTTCCCATTACAGGAATTATGTCTACATGTTCATAGTCCAAAAATTATGAAAAAATTATCGTCACCTAAAATGCAAAACGCCCTAACTAACAAAAAATTCAAAATCGGTATTTTGATTGATTCTTGTGTATTTTATTAACCTACACTTCCTTACAAAAAATAAGGGTCACCTTATAAAAATTTGCGATTTTATAGTCCAAAATTAAAAACATGTGAATTGCGAAATCGCCAATGAACGCAACTACACTCAACCAAAAATCGTTGTATTCCCAAAGAAAATCGTAGTAAATTCAACAGAAATCATTGTTGATTTTGACCCTACAAATATTTATGTTGATTTCAACATTAATTGTTGTCAGTTTTTGTAAAAGCTGATTAACTCGTATTTTTGTTGGTTCCATTCGTATTTTTGTTAATCATACTCGTTTTGTTTTGTATATTTATGCAATTTTATTTATTAAAATGAAATTCTTATTTGTGTTGTAAATGTTATTTTATTTAATTGTATATTTTCACAATATTTTTTTGTGGTTTTCATTAACTCATTATTTTCACATAAACTTATTTTGTTTTTAGATGATATTTTTTGTTTCCTTGGAGTGTGATGTATTTCGCTGTTGTTTTGCTGTCGGCAATCATTTTACGTGATTAGCTTCTAGAGTTTTTAGAAAGATTCCAAATCACAAATTGCTAAAAAAAAATTAAAAATTGCTTTATTAATGAATTAAATAACAAATATATTTAATTACTCACCAAATATTTTCTAATAAAAAAGATTTTTTTTTAGAAACATCTCTTCTGTACAAGACAACAAAAATTTACAAATGGCGATCAGCAAAAACAGTGTTGCACATTTCATGTACTTATATTTTATACAATTTTTTCCAACTATGTATTTTTCAACTATTGAATTTTGTAATATCAACATTGATTTTTGTTAAATTCTGTAAAACTTGATCTACAATGGGTTTACTAATTTTTCTACAAAGATATTTCTATGAATGTAGAAATATTGTTTTTTTTAACACAAAATTTTAAAGTTTTTATGCGTAGCCGGCCTTTGGCCGGGCTTAGGGATAACAAGATCCATGCATTAAACCCACCCTCTCCGCAAAGTAAAGTTTTCTAGGGTAGCAGGCCTTTACATTGTCAAATTTTTTAGGTCCAAAAAGGCCTGATATCAAAAATAGCTTTGGTTTGCAGAGAGGGTGGGTTGAATGTATGGAGTATGCAATCCCTAAGCCCGGCCGAAGGTCGGCTACGCAGAAAACCTTTATTACAAAAAAAAAAAACAAATTATAGAAGTCGTAATTTCGACATTTCGCCCAAAAAAAATGTTTTGGATTTTTTGACAATTTTGTTTTAGGAGAAATAACATTTTTAGACCCATCATTTTGGGTTATATGTCGCAGCTTGGGCGATATAACATTTACGGTTTTGGGCGATAAGACCTTGGGCGCTATATATGTACGCCATATATTGTTTTCAATTAAAATGAAATAAGTCCCACCATTGATGAAATAACTCCCAATGCTTAAAAAGAAATGAAATAACTCCCAAACTATTTTTTGTTGGGGTTTTTTCATTTGGAAGTTATTTCATAATGAAATAAATCCCAACAAAATATGTGCAATAAGTCCCACTACACTGGGACTAATTTCATAATGAAATAAGTCCCAAATCGTATGTAAAATTTTTGGGAGTTGTTTAATTTTTTTTTTGGGAGTTATTGCGCAGTACCGCTAAATATTGCAAAAATGATTAAATTTGTGTCGAGTTCCCTTGATTAAATATTTATCAAATTTAAACAGAATGCACCACAATCTTAAAAATTTACATTCTTTAAAATTAAAAATTTTTATTTTGGAAAATTTTGAATACCCAGTCTAAAAATTTCCATTTTTTAAAAAAGTCAAGTTATCAAAACTCCGGCCACATTATTTTTTCTTCTTTTTTTAAAGATTAGATGTTTGTCTATCCGCGCAAAAAAAAAAATGAGGTGGGCATTTTTATTATTTTTCGAGAAAATTACATTTGAATATTGCATTTAATAAAAATTCTGTAATTGTTTTGTGTTTCATTGTGGCAACATCGCGTATGAACAACAAATATTTGCGAAACGAATATTATTGCTCATACGCCATGTTGACACATTAAAATACAAGAGATTTACAGAATTTTTATTAAATTCAATATGTAAATACGAAAAAATTACGAAAAATGAGCTCCTGAATTTTTTTGTGTGGATAGACAAACCCCTTAACCTAAAAAAATAAAAAATAAATCTTGCCGGATTTTTGATAAATTGACTTGTTAAAAAATTAAAAATTTCAGAACGGGTTCTGAAAATTTTGCAAAATAAAATTTTTTAATCGTTAGCCATTTTTTTTAATATTAAGCCATGCCTCCTAAGCCTAGGTTTTGAAAAATTGAAAAACCAAAAACGTAATTTTCTTAGTTTTATATAGGGCTATCAATACAACCTATTCAGATGTTCATGGGACACGTGTTTTTTTTTCGCTGGACATTTAGTGCGGAATGCCTCATATATAAGTTTGCCATTCTGTTTATAACTCATCGAAATACCGCCTGTAAAAGTAGATCAAGCGATGTTCGTCCATTAAAACTGCAAAATCTATCACTGCAGTCACCGAGGTGACTGTATTTATACGATCAATACTGTTCGATTTCTTGGAGCAATTTATTTCAAAAGTGAAAATGTAAGATGACCTTGAAATCGCATTTGAATATTGGATTTCATAAAAATTCTGTAATTCTCTTGTATTTTAGGGGCATGTCATAGACTCAATTCACAGACTCAATTGAAAAAAGTGGTTTACTCGTAAAACGCAAAACGAAAATATTTTTTTTCGGAATGAAATCACTTTCAAAAATCAAAGTGGAATTGAATTGCATAAAAGTGGTTTCATTTCGAAAAAAATATTTGCTTTGCGTTTTACGAGTAAACCACTTTTTTCAAATCCGAACGGAATTGAGTCTGTGACATACCCCTTATTGTGTCAACATCGCGTATGAGCAACAAATATTTGCGAAACTAACGAATATTATTACTCATACGCGATGTTACCACAATAAAATACAAGAGAATTACAGCATTTTAATGAAATTCAATATTTAAATGGGATTTTCTCTAAAAATAGTATTTTGAGTAGATTTATTCTAGCTCGAGGTCATTATTTTCTTTACTTAAAAAAAAACTATGATATTCTCATAGAATAATTTTTAAGAAAAATATTTTTCTGTTTTAACTTTATAAATCCAGACGAAATATATAATATTTTTTTATAGTAGTAATTCTTTTTCAGGTAATTCAAATTTTCTCTTAAAAATAAAAACCGTATCGTATAACGGATGATTAATACAGAAATGAATGAGTAAGTATCCATTTTGAAAAATAAGAGAAATTGTTTTATGTCATTGTTTAGTGGCTGTTGTTGTTTTCCTCATAATTTTTTTTTAAGAAGATTATAATAGGTACAAAATGTTGCACAGTATTACGATGAAGTGGCAAAACATTCATACAAAAATTTACAAAGGCGACAAAATTGTTTCCATTGATTTTTTATGTTGTAAATAAAACACTCGAAAGTTCTATTGAAGATTTTATTATGGTGTCAATGAAAGAAAAAAACATACATAAATATATTTTTTATATTGCCAAACTTATATTTATAATATATGTATGTACGTCAAGTGAGAATACATGTAATTATCACCTTCATAGTTACACAGAAAAAAAGTAAGACACCTTAGGTTTTTTAAGAAAAAAATCTGCATTTTATTATTTTTAATTTGTATGCAAATTACGCCCTCTGTAGTAAAGAGAATTCAGTCGTAATTCAAATACAAAAACCACTGATTCAATTACTTTAGGAATTAAATTGATTACTCAAGTTATTGATTTAATCACTTAAATAATTGAATCAAATACTCGAGCAATTATTAAGTGAAAAATTCGTTTAAGTAGGAAGTTTGATTACTAATTCCGGAGGAATTTTGATTTCTTAAATAATTTTTCACGATACATATTTTAATCTTCCTGTAAAGTGACTTTTTCTTTTGAGTTATTTGTTTTTTTTTTTTCTTAGTTGGCACAATAAATAACTGTCTCTTTTTTCTGTGTAGATTAGTTCTAATTGGTTTTATTGTTCATACATCAAGATTATCGTGTTATAAATTTTAAAGTGGAGGGAGCTTTGACAAAAAAAAATGAAATTTAATAGTCGATTAACTAAATTTAGTTTATGTGAAATGTCGGTAGTTATTAACTTAAGAGATTAACAATATTATTTATAACAATTTGGGTTTTTTTGTCTTTGTAAACAAAAATTGATTAGCTCAATATTTAGTAGTTTTTGAGATCAATCAAAAGAAAGTAAATTAAACAAGTAAAAAAGTTAAATTCTACCTTGCTGAATGTATTGATACTCTCCACAATGTAAATAAAGTTTATATGCAAAAAAAAAAAACAAAAAAAAAAAAAAATTAAAAAAAAAAAAAAATTGTAAAAAATATGTTTGTACTTGTTTAAATACCATTCGGTGATCAATTCTGTTCACATGTGTCAACCAGCAGCCGAATTAAATCATTTTGTATTTTTAGGTTATGTTGAATGTGCCAAAATTTTCGAGGTGTCCTTACATTTTCTTTCATAACTTTTGAACCGCTGAACCGATTTCGCTCAAATGCAATACCGAAATGCTAAGGGCAACAACAAGTAATATGCTAAGTCTTAGTCATACATGTTTAATATTTTTCCATGATCAACATTTCCACAGACGAACAGACAAACGGACATCGCTAGAATGTCTTATAATCGATCACTGATCAATAATATACATATATAAGGCATTCCACACCAAATGTCCCGCTACAGAAAAACATGTGTCTCGTAAATTTCTGAGTAGGTTGTTTAGATAGCCCTATATGGAACTAAGAAAATTGCATTTTTGGTTTTTCTAATTTTCAAAAACTGGGCTTAGAAGCCGTTGTCAAATATTGGAAAAATGGTCAAATTTGTCGCGAGTTGCCTTGATTAAATATTTATCACATTAAAACGGAATTCACCACAATCTAAAAAATTTACATTCTTATATAGTTTTGTATGGGCTATCGATTAAATTTTTTTTGTGGAAAATTGTCAGAACCCGTTCTGAAATTTTCCATTTTTTAAGTCAATTTATCAAAAATTCGGCCACTTTTTTTTTAATTTTTATACCCTACACCACACTGTGGTACAGGGTATAATGAGTTTGTGCTGATGTTTGTAACTACTTTTAAGTATACCGATCGACTTAGAATCACTTTTTGAGTCGATTCAGCGATGTCCGTCCGTCCGTCCGTCTGTCTGTCCATGTAAACGGTGTAAACACGATACAGGTCGCAATTCTCGATCAATTGACTTGAAATTTAAAACTTAAGCCTCTTTTGGCCCAAGGACGAAGCCTATTGAAATTGGAAAAAATCGGTCCATATTTAGACCTAGCCCCCATACAAAGGTCCTCATTTTAATAGGTATCTTTTCAAAATTTTTGCAGGAATTAATGTTTTATACACACAAATAACCATTCCGAATTTTAAAGAAATCGAACCAGTTCTTCTAGTAGCCCCCATACAAACCACCTTCCCGATTTTCACATAAATCTCTCAATTTTCATGAAAATAGAAAATATTTAATTAAAATTCTGTTTGTGTATGTTAAACGCGTACTTTAATAACCTTATCAAATCTAATTATCATCGGACCATTTTGGACTTAGGTCCCATGTGGAAATTTCGCCCGATATTCAGTTGAAGCGATTTATTGTCAACAAAAAGAAGCCTATTCCACTCAAATTTGATTAGTGATTGCTTTTTACACTTATTAAAGATTTGACAAAATATAGATCTAATCAGTCCATGTGTGAACTTGGGACCCATGGTCCGGGAAACTCTGGTGTAGGGTATTATATGGTCGGTCTTGACCGACTATAATTTTCTTACTTGTTTTTTTTTAAGTTTAAATGTTTGTCCATCCACAGAAAAAAATTCAGACACGCGTTTTTCGTTTTTTTTTTCGAGAAACAACAACAATTTTGTTATTTGCTTGTATTTTCTTGTTTTAACGTTGCGAATAAGTATTATTAATTGCATAAATATTACTCATACGCTCTGTTGAAAAAAGAAAATAAAAGCAAATTAATAAATTGTTATGAAATTTAAAATTCGAAATTCTCGAAAAAAAAACGAAAACGAGTGTCTGCATTTTTTTGTGTGGATGGACAAAGGTGGACGGATTTTTGATAAATTGACTTTTTTAAAAAATGGAAAATTTCAGAACGGGTTCTGAAAATATTCCGAAAAAAAATTTTAATCGATAGCCCATTCAAAACTATATAAGAAAGTAAATTTTTAAGATTGTGGTGCATTCCGTTTTAATGTGATAATAAATATTTAATCAAGGCAACTCGCCACAAATTTGACCATTTTTCCAATATTTGACCACGCCTCCTAAGCCTAGTTTTTGAAAAATTGAAAAACCAAAATCGCAATTTTGTAAGTTCCATATAGGGCTATCCATACAAGCTATTCAGAAGTTTACGGTACACATTTAGTGTGGAATGCCTCATATATACAACATGGGCTCCTAGACCGATATTTCGATGAGTTACAAACAGAATGAGAAACTTATATGTATCCTCTATCACTAAGTGGAGGGTATACAAAATATTTTTGTATTTGAAGTCCATTTACTAGAGTTGTCAACCGACTAAGAACAATTCGATTAATCGATCAAACAAAACGAAACTCTTGCTCGAATAATTTAAAATCGATGAATATATGTCAATTAATCGAACAATTATTTTTTTTATACCCTCTATACTCATTTTGTCATTCCGTGGGTAACGCATCGAAATATCGTTCTAGGACTCCATAAATTATATATTATTCATCAGTGATCGATTCTAAGACATTCTAGCGATGTCCGTCTGTCTGTTCGTCCGTCTATGCGTCTGTGGAGGATACGATACAGTTCAAAATAAAAGAGCTAGACTCCTGAAGCTTGGCACTATTATGTCTTATGGCCATAGGCTGGTTAAGGTCGGTGGCAAAATCGGACGAGAGATAAAAATGTCCCCCTTAAAGAACTAAAAAACACCAGAAAAACAATTTTCATGTTGTTTTTGTATATTTGTTCAACAAATGAAATATTTTAATGCCATGTGAAGTTCATTGACCTGCATTTGAACCGAGATGATTAAGAAAAGAAATTTTTTCGGTCAGCCCCCTTTTAAGGGCGTGGTTATAGAAAATAATACTTAAATATCGTAACAAATGAATTTGTAAGCATTTTTAAAGAGATGAAAGGTATCCTCCAACGTCCCCGCCGACTAACCCCACCCAAAAGTGATTTCCGTTATTCAATTTTTAAGTTTTTTATGTATTTTTTGTTAATAAAATATTAACTATTTAATTTTTTAGCTTTTTGTATGAATTGTTTATTTTTTGTTATCAAATATATTTTCATTAATAATAAAATAACAAAAATATTTTATTCGTTATTCTCATCGATTAATCGAATAAGTTTTTAGATTTAATCGTTTGATCGAACGAACAAAAACAATTATTTGAATTATTCGCACAAAGTTGAAAGGCGAATAATTGACAACAGGCTTTTTACCAATAAAATTGTAAATTTACAATTTTTTACGCTATAAAACTTACAAGGAGGTTTCGTGACTTGACTATATTTTTTGCTACCTTCTATTTTACGAGAATTCCTATTAAAAATTACTAGCTTTTTTGTAATTTTACAAGCTCTTTACTAGTAAAATTGTAAATTTACATTTTTTTAGCGTAATAAAACTTACAAGGGATTCTCGTGAATTTACTATATTTGTTATAAGGGTTCAAGTTGAAAAAAATGCAGAAGAAAAATTGAATTTCTAAAAATTATAGACATTTCTGGTATTTCCCATACCGGTTTCAAACACCCCAGTTAGTGTTATCATCAGTAGGATTTTAAATGTCGGTTTGTCTTGTTAATGAATACGGTTTTTTATATATGTGAATATTTATAGTTTCTACAGAATAAATTTTGACAGTTTCCAACACTACAATTCTATTTCAAGCAATCTCAACCTCACTTCATACTTTCTTTCAACTTTTTTGTCTCTTACATTATTTCGCAAGGTAAAGAAAGTTGGATATGTGTAAATTTCGATCGAAAACTTTTTGTTAAAAAACAAGGAAAACTGTCAAATATTGGTAAAATGGAATTACGTGACTTTTTTTTAGTAATTTGATAAGGCAAAAATTAATAAAATTTTCGTTTTTTGAACTCTTAAAAAAAGTTCCAAAAACCCACCACAGAGGGGGAAATAAGGGGTGGTCCAATAACTAGTATCTTTTTTAAAATGCAATAAAATGATCAATACTCAACTTTTTTTGGAATGTTATGGCTTTATTTGAAAGAGCAAACATTCCCGTTTTTTATGGCAAACGACTTCATTGATGCGTCCTCGGCTTGCTCCGCTGTATCGCGTTGTAGCGCAGTACTGCGCTGCCAAACTGCACGTTTTTCGTAAAAAAGTTTTTAACCGAAATAAGGCACTCAAATGAGGTTATGTTAACAAACAAATTGCTACATCTTGGGATCGTAAAACTCGCACGGTATTGTAAAGAATCCAATTCATCTATAGGAAGCAACAGATTTGAGTATCAGCATCATTACACAATATTTTCAAAAATACAGCTGAAAACCCCATTTTCGTCAAAGATGAGCGCCACAGAGCCATGATTACCGACTTTTTGTTGGCCGTAATATAATATATCAACTTGGATGACATTTCTTTTCAGAAGGATGTCGCAATATGTCCCACAGTCCATCAAACAATCGATATTTTGCGCACTTAGTTCGGAAATCGTGTTTTTAGCCGTATTCGCGGTGACAATTGATCACTTCAGAGCTGCCGATTAAAACCTTTAGACATTTTTTTGAGGGGTCTCGTGAAAGATTCATGCAACATGGAAAATCCAGAAATATTCTAGGCCCTTTCGACGAATATCGTTCAAGCCCTTCGTGAGATAGAACCAGAAACATTAGAAAAATGTGTGCCGAGGATGAGCTACTGCGGAGCTAACCCAGGCAGCCGCATGAATGAAGTCGTTTGCCATAAATAATAGGAATATTTGCTCTTTCAAATAAAGCCATAAGGTTCCAAAACTATTGAGTATTGTTCATTTTATTGCATGTTTTAAAAAGATACCAGTTAATGGACCACCCTGTATAAGGTTTTTCCAGCTTTCTTCAAATTATTTTTTTTTTTTAAATATGCACGATTAAAGTCAATTTTTAACAAAATGGTACCAAAATTTCCGTTCTATCACAACCCGTAAAAAAGTTATAAACTCTCAAAAATCGACAAATACATGTTTTTTGGAAAACTTTGATCTCAATTTCCTCGAAAACATGACGTGCTAGAAAAATTGTAAAACCAGATTCATAATCAGTATCGAAATGTTAATCAAAAACGATTTGTACGAATCCAGAATATCATCTAAAAATATCACACAAAATGCTCTAAATAATGAACAAAAATGCGTTTTTTATGAACTTTGACCTCAATTTTTTTAAAAACCTGATGTTGTGGAAAAATTTGGAAACCAGATTTGGAATCAGCATTGAAGGGTTAATCGAAAACGAGTGTCCAAACCGCTGACCCATCCAAAAAATTTTCAAATGTCGGTCAGTGTTTTATAATATTGTCCTTAAAAAAATTTTGTACCAATTTTCTTAGCAATTTTCTTCATCATGCATGACTAAAAAAATAATTTAAATTTTTTTTAAAAAATCGATATTTCCGCCCCCTGCTGTGTGTTTTTGGAAATATTTTTAAGACTTCAAAAAACTGCTATTGTATTAATTTTTGCTGTAGAATGACTGGTGAAAAATCCGCGTTTTCAGATGAGTTGAACCCCCCCAAGGAGTGAAAATTTTTCCAAAAAACTACCGGCATTGTCTTTAGCTTCCCTAAATCCTTTAAAAAGATTATGATACCCAATAAACAGATGAAGTGACATAGTCATCAAACGATCTCTATGTTTAAATGTGTGTTTTCTAAAATTGCCTCATTACCGACGGGCATACTCGCTTACAGAGTGCGAATGTGCTCATTGCTGTAATAACATCGACATGTTAAAATAATGAGAGTTTCACCACATACCGGCTTGATTTTACGTGTTAATACTCAGTAATTGGTAATGGAAGTTTTTACTGGGTATATCGGTTTTCACTATAAGCAGTTATCTGGAAGTTAACATAACCTGCAGAATAATTTTGTAAGAAAATTTATTTAAAATTGAAAAATCATATTCCCAACACTGGGAAACATAAGATATGGGTAGCCAACGTGCGAATCAACCTTAAACTACTGTTGATAAAATTTGTTGGCCAAACATGATCTAATTTTTTTTTGCATATCCATTATATCTTAACAATTAATTTCCGGTTAATTAATTCGCTTAATACTCTGAGTAACAAAAACACACAGAGGATTCAAACTGTGTGTGTATGCAAATATTTCTAGGTGGTACACACATACATTCAATATTTATCTTAATTTATGCAAAATACATTATCGAATTAATCACTTATTGTTGTTATTGTTTTATAATATGTAAAGATAAAACTTTGTATGCGATTTTTTTTTTTTGTTGCAAGAGTCTCGTTATTATTTTGAGATAAAAAAAAATCAATGATAAAATATAATGAATTAATTTGAATTGATTTTTAAATAGTCATGCTAGAGAATATTAGTATGTAGAGAGTTGGAAAAAGGCAGGAGGGAGTGCTGTTCCCCGAGTAAAAATTTTCTGATAAATATGGTTCCGTATGAATTTATATGTAATTATATCTTGCACTTGATATAGTTGATCCACCCGACTAAAAAAAAGTAATACTACTGCATATATCATTTGATCCCAAAAATTGAGAATCCAAAAATATATGTTTATATCTTAATAGATAAAATTTTATATAATTAGATAATATCGTGGATAGGACCAAAACAATTAAAGTATACCAAAACCACTGAAGGGTTTTGCAAAGTCAGATTGGGGTTTTTTTGGCCTGAAGTTTTTAATTTTGTATCAAAAACTATCATAGACTGGTTCCATTTTAAATAGCATAGGCAATCAGCCGATGGTGGTTCAATTTATCCAAAAATTAATATATCCATTCTTCTGATTTTTATTGAATTTCGGTTTTTGTTATTTAGTCGAAATTGTGAATGGTTCGCGTTTTATCGCTGTTCAAAGTTGGTATTTTGCAACAATTTTATGAAAAATACATAATGTTTAAATGATCGTATCTTTGGAACGCATCATCCGATTGTCACGAAATAAAGCGCAAAATAATGGTTATGTCCTGGTCTTAAAATAGAATTTTGAAAAAGGATAGGATGCTTTGCAAAAAGGATATTGAAATTAAAAAAATGTCCTTAATTTGCAAATATCTCAAAATGCGTATCTTTAATTTTCCTATATTTTTTTGCACATATAGCCCTAAATATACTTAACAACATATGCAAATCCCAAATTGGGATGGTAAGCGGTTTAATTGTAAACGCGGTTTCATGAAACGCCTTATTGATTTTTGTTAATAACTCTCGTTTACAAATGAAAAACAATTTCTGCGCACTAACCGCGAATAATTTTTTTATATGTATTTTTGATCGCTAAACTCAAAAATTTCATCAAAAGAACATTTCGCGAATAACTTTTTGTTTAATGAATTTTTTAGCGTTTTTTGGAGGTATTTTGACTATTTTTCTTATATCTTAAGTTCTGTTTATCTGATCTTCTCGCAATAAAAACCAAACTAAAGATAATCAAATTTCCAACAAATCCTACATTCATCATTTTTTCATAAGTTCATAGCTTTACGCGCAAATAATTTTTTTAGCGTTATTTGGAGGTATTTTGACTATTTTTCTTATATCTTGAGTTCCGTTCATCTGATCTTTTCAAATAAGAACCAAATTAAAGACAATCAAATTTCCAACAAATTCTTCATCCATTATTTTTATATCAGTTCATAACTTTACGCGCAATAGGCAAACATATGACTAAAATAAGTTTTTTGATTAACAAATCATTTAAAAAAAGTTTAAGAAATAGAAATCTTTGCAATTAATTGCATCTTTTTATTTATCTGCAAAGCCTGAACATTGAGAAATATAATAAAGTTGATTTGATGAAAATCTATAGGTTTACTCCGAAGTTATCACAAATTTTATGAATATACATGATAAAATACAAAAAAAAATGATATTTTTTTACAATTTCTGTTTTTAAAATTTTTAAAAAATGAGCTTTGTTAATAAAAAATAGTTTTTCCTTGTTTGCCTATTGCGCGTAAAGTTATGAACTGATATAAAAATAACGAATGAAGGATTTGTTGGAAATTTGATTGTCTTTAATTTGGTTCTTATTGCGAAAAGATCAGATGAACGGAACTCAAGATATAAGAAAAATAGTCAAAATACCTCCAAATAACGCTAAAAAAATTATTTGCGCGTAAAGCTATGAACTTATGAAAAAATGATGAATGTAGGATTTGTTGGAAATTTGATTGTCTTTAATTTGGTTTTTATTGCGAGAGAACAGATAAACAGAACTTAAGATATAAGAAAAATAGTCAAATACCTCCAAAAAACGCTAAAAAATTCATTAAACAAAAAGTTATTCGCGAAATGTTCTTTTGATGAAATTTTTGAGTTTAGCGATCAAAAATACATATAAAAAAATTATTCGCGGTTAGTGCGCAGAAATTGTTTTTCATTTGTAAACGAGAGTTATTAACAAAAATCAATAAGGCGTTTCATGAAACCGCGTTTACAATTAAACCGCTTACCATTCCAATTTGGGATTTGCATATGTTGTTAAGTATATTTAGGGCTATATGTGCAAAAAAATATAGGAAAATTAAAGATACGCATTTTGAGATATTTGCAAATTAAGGACATTTTTTTAATTTCAATATCCTTTTTGCAAAGCATCCTATCCTTTTTCAAAATTCTATTTTAAGACCAGGACATAACCATTATTTTGCGCTTTATTTCGTGACAATCGGATGATGCGTTCCAAAGATACGATCATTTAAACATCATGTATTTTTCATTAAATTGTTGCAAAATACCAACTTTGAACAGCGATAAAACGCGAACCATTCACAATTTTGACTAAATAACAAAAACCGAAATTCGACACAGATCTCGAGAATTGATATGCCAATTTTTATGCAAATTAAAATAGGTAAGGTCGAAAAAGTGTTTTTTTTGTTTTCAAAAATTTTGGAATCCTTCCATAAAAACACAGCTGAGCTTTAAAATATATATTAATATCTTTAGTGAAATTGAATGGCGGTTCTTTTCTTAGAACATATCAACCCTATAGCTGCCATTTTAAAGGGTCATTTTAATCCTTTTTCAAAAACTAAACACAGGAGTCTAATAAAACGTCCATTTAAAGGGTTAAAATATTCTACAAAAATATTCCTTATAAAATTTCACTAGGGGTTGCCAAAGGTTGAAAAATATAAAAAAAATATATTTTTATTTACCATAGCTTTGTTAAAAACCACGAAAAATTGTGTAAATATACTTTAGAGTTTAAAATTACATTCAGAAGTATTTTATAAAATTTAATGACAATTCTTTTCTTTGGCCAAGTTAACCATCTAACCCCCGTTTTAAGGGTTAATTTTTGTCATTTTTTAAAACAACCATATAAAAGTGTATAAAAGAAGGTAGTTAGAGGATTAAAATGTTTTACGAATATTTTATGCATTAAATTTCACTAGAATTTCTTCCAGCATATAAAAAACGCATAAAATGTAAGGTTTTAAATTTAAAGTATTAAAATTTTTGTAAAATATCAAACAAATTATGTGCTAATTTTTTAACTTTACTTTTTTAAGCATTTGACATAGGCTAAATGCACTTTTTTCCTTTGAAGACCCCTATTGAAATTAAATGCACTAAATATTCGTAAAAATATTAACCCTCTGACTGCATTTTTTAATACACCTTTATGAATTTGTTTAAAAAAAGGACAAAAATTACCCCTTAAAACGGTAGCAAGAGGGTTAATTTAATTAAAGAAAATAATCATCATAAAATTTTATATTTTTAGCTCAGAAGTATATTTACACTTTTTTGTCGAGTTTTTTAACACTGCCATGGTAAACAATTTTGCGTATTTCGCACAAACTTTCAACCTTTGGCAATCCCTAGTGAAATTTTTTAGAGGAAAATATTTGTAGAGCATTTTAACCATTTAAATGGACGTTTTATTTTTATTTAGTGTTTAGTTTTTTTAAAAAGGACTACAATGACCCCTTACAATGGCAGTTAGAGGGTTAATATTTATGTCCTATGAAAAGAACCGTCATACAATTTCACTGCAGACATCAAACCATATTTTGAAGCTAAGATGTGTTTTTATTATACACTCAAAAAAAACTGTAATGTTAGAAAAAAAAGCTTGTAAATATACAAGAAAATTTGCTGATTTTGAACCCACAATTTTTTTGGTAAAGTTAGCAAAAATGTTTTGCCAAAAACATTTGAGGACCCCATTGGGTTCGGACCCGATAGGTCTAGACCTAGGCCCCGATGGGGCTAGACCTAGCTTAAAAATCGTCATAGTTTTTGATCCAAAATTTGTGTCCGTTTCGCTCTACCTTGCTTAGTTTTTGAGATACCTGATTTTAGGGGACCACTCGGGTTTTGAGAATTTAAAAACTCGATAACTTCAAAAATATTACCCATTAGGGTCCACACATGTGAAGAGGGCCGGTGATACCATTGCGAGCCCGAGAATCAAAAATGGCCTCCATTTTGCTCTATCTGGCTTAGTTTCCAAGATAGCGCCATTTTAAGTTTTCTTAAAAAAAAATTTGGTCAACTCAATTTTGCAAAATCTAAACTAACCTCTGAAAAACGCAAATTTTTTGGATGTTTTTTTTTGTATTTTTGTCAAACAAATGAAAAATGTTTATTTTACCCAGGGGATTACAAAATTTCGTTTGTTTTTTGCCCGCAACCTTTAAGGGCGTAGATAAAAAAAATAATTTAAATAATTATAAAATCATACACACAAAAAAAATATAAAAATATTTTGTACGTTTTGGGGATAATACAACCTATAAAGTGGTTTTGGATAACACCGCTCAACAAATCGAAGGTTTTTGGCTCCGGTTTGAAGTTTGATATAAAATTTTTAAAGATTTTTACTCGCTGTTTCCAAATCTGTGCTCCAAATTTTTCCATCACGTCTAGAATTTTAATTATTCGCGGTTGAAAATGCGAAAAGACGTGATTTTTGCCTTTTTTGAAAGCCAGCACAGCAGCCACTGGGTGGAATAAAAATCTGGTATAAAGCGTTAGAGTAGAATTGAACTAAATATGATCTCAAATATATGATCAAAAAAATTTGAAGTTGTTGCACAAAACATGCATTTTAAAAAAACAATATGAAAAAAATTAGAAAAAGCACCATTTTTAAAAGGCTCTAAAACAAAAACCAGATGATCAATCTTTACTGTGATGAGCTCAAAATTTAGCCAAAAGTTCATTCTTTCTTATAGACTTTTAAACCCATTAAAGATATCTTCCGGTTTATTCGAAAAATAACACAGAAAACTTAAATTTGTAAAATATTTATTTTTTTAGTTTTTCTTTGAAAAATATTAAAAAAAAAACTAAGGTATCTATCTACCTTACCTTTTTTACAAAAATGATCATTTTAACAGTATCATTTTAAAATGCAAGTGTAAACCAACCAAACGCAATAATTAGAAAAAAAAAGTTTTCTATGTTGGAGACCATAGACAAATTATACTTTTGGGCTTTATACCAGATTTGTATTCCACTGAATGGCTGCTGCGCAGGCTTTCAAATAATGCAAAATCGTAATTTTTCGCATTTTCAACCATGAATAACTAAAAATCTGGACGTGATGGAAAAATTTGGAGAACAGATTTGGAATCAGGAGATCAAAGTCTACTAAAATTGATCACCAGAATTCAAACCGGAAAATGAGTGTTGAGCGGTGTAATTTACCTAAGTTTTTTAGAGCAAAAACTTTGTTAAGTTATCCAAAACCACTTTATAGGTTGTAATTAAACCAAAAAACAGTTTTTTTTAATTTTTTTTGTGTGTAGATCCCAAAAATAGAACGGTAAATTTCTTCTAATTTGATATTAAAAAAATATTAGATCTAAAAAGATATAATTATATATTATTATATCTTATTAGATCTAATTTTTTATAGTATCAAATTCGATAATATTTGCCGTTCCATTTTGGGTTCCAGTTATATCAAATTTGAGCTAATAAGATATAATCATATAGTTTTGGATCCTCCATTTTTGAGATCAAATGATATATGACGCCGAATTATTTTTTTAGTAGGGTAATCAATTTTTATATTTTTTTTATCTAAAATAATACATACAATTAGATACAATTTGATACAACCATTTTACGAAACAAATTTGAACTATCAGTTTTATATTTTTACTAGGGTCTTTGGTTTTGTAAATTGTATGTAGGTTAAAATGCCATTGGGTGGATTGTTTTAGCATTTTCTTTATTTTTTGTTTTTGTTGAATTGTTTGTTTTGCAATTTATTATTCATTTAGTGAAAGGGTTTTTTTTTTTATTTTTGTTTGAATAAAGCAAACAAGGAACACTTACCACTTTGATTAGATTCTACATTAGTTTCATTTACTTTATTTTCCATTTCGGAGGAAGCGTCATCCCCTAAATTATTGTCTGTCATTTTGGATGGCAGACGTGTTGCAGGCACACTCACACAACACCAACCCAACAAAGATTATTTAAAAAAAAAATATATAAAATACTAGAAATTCCTTCACTTTAAAAGTCCTTCAGTTTGGTACGGTTTCGTTTTACAACACGTTTTCTTTTCTAGCTTTTACTTTTTTTTCAAAACACTTTTTTTTTTTTTTTTTATTCTTTAAAGAGAGAAAAATAAAGAAATCAAAGAAGAAATAACATCATTTTCATGTTTTATTTAATTTTAGCTTATCAAAATGTGAAATTCTTTTACAAAAAGTTTTCAATTATAATTTTCTTTTTGTCAGGTTTTTCATTATATGTATATGAGATTTTGTTCGTCCTGTTTTTTTTTAAAGGTACATACCCTTTGAAGTCTGCATATTTTTATATCTTTTTTTCCATATAACAAATTTCGTTTATGAAAAAGTAGATTTTGTGTTTTATTTTTTTTTTGTTACATTAAAAAAGAAATTATAATAATTTTATCTAATTTTTTTAGAATTTTTTTGATGCCTTCTTTTTTCTTTCTTTGATTCCACCCAACAAAATATGAATTGCTTATGTAATTTTTTTCATTTTTTTTGTTTAATATTTATTTTTAAACTTAAATAAATGCCAGTTTTTTTAAAATCATTTTTATGTATTTGTTAAAAAAAAATAACTCTTTTTCAAAAAAAAAAAAATAAAAATTTAAAACTATAACTTGTTTGGTTGCTTTTATGTTTAAAATGATTAATTAAATTTGATTTTCCATTTTTTTATTCTATATAATTTTTTTTTTTCTTTATTAATTTTTTTTTTTGTTGCGAGTAGCTAAAAAATTTTGCGTTTAGTATTTTGGAGTTAAATGTTTGTGCTACTTCGTGAATATTCCAACTAAACTGAACTGATTTTTCCCAAATTGTGAAAAGTGTATAAGCTGCTGCTAGTGCTGCTGTAAAAATATTGAGTAGGTCCATATCTTACAAAGGACCTGCGTATTAAGCACAATTTAAGGTAATTTAGAGCGTAAATTATACGTTAGCATCTCATGAACATCCTTGACAAATTAAATGAATAAAAGCTTTCGAGCCTTAAATTAAGAGTTAGTATTGCCATAGACAGTTTTTTTTTTATTTTATATAAATCCACAATTTATATAAATTTCTTATATAGTTAACTTTTATATTTTAGAAATTTCCTAATTGAAATTTAGAAAAGCTCAATTGAAATTCCAAAATTCCAAAAAAAAAAAAAAATCTTAATTAATATTCAAAAAAGCTCTGTTGATATTAAGAGACGTTTAATTGAAAATAAAGCACATTTGTTATTCCATAAAAGCTAAATTAAAATTGTCAAACCCGCTGTTGAAGTTCAAAAAAGCTCAATTGAAATTTTTAAAACACTAGTTAAACTTCAAAAAGCCCAATATAAATTTCAAGAATAATATAAAATTTCTAAATTTTTTTTTATTAAAATTCCGAAAAGCCTAATTAAAATTTTAAAAAGCTCAATTGATATTTAAAAGATATTTAAAAATAGAAAAGAAAGCACATTTGTTATTAAAACAACATTATTGAAATTCAGAACCCTAATTAAACTTCAGAAAAACCCAATTGAAATTTAATTTGTTAAACAATCTTTAAATTAAAAACCCTGCCAATAAAAAATTGGTGCCTCTAGACCCATCTAAGTTCCGACGTTCGTGGTATATGTGGTTTTTTAATTTAAAGATAGTCAAAAAATTTTTTTGTGCGTAGCTTAGGGATTACAAAATCCATAAATTAATTTAGCGGCTTCGCTGAATATTTTTTTTTTTTGGTAGCAGGATTTACGGGGAAATATATTTCCACATTTTCAACTGATATGGCTTTATTTCCACTTTATTACCAACACTTCGTGTTGGTAATAAAGCCATATGGCCTTATTTCCCATTGAATTGAGAAATAAGGCCATATGGCCTTATTGCCTATGGCTTTATTTCACCCCCCCCCCTATTCGCCCTTCTTCTCATGAACTGATCCACTGTTAACCCATTTTTAATTTTAAAATTTTAAAGGATCATATACAGATGAATTTCATGTAAAAATCGAGATGCATTGAACCCGACCCCCTCAGATATCGATGAAATTTTGTTCATAGCTAAATTTGATCAATACAAACAAACTCTCATTTTTAGAAATGACTGTTTTGCGATTTTTTGGGCGTGACACAGTGGGAACGTTTTCGAAAAAACGCGAAAATGGTCGAAAAGAGCTCCATTTAAACTACAATAACTCTGAATCGGCTAAACCGATTTCCATGATCTTGGTATCATTAAAAAGATATTTTAACAGGCTTTATGACACGTTAAAAAAAAAAAAAAAAAAAAAATACACTGTAAAAAATTTATAACAAAAAAAATTTTAACTGACGAAAAAACCAAAAAGATCAAGGGTTTTTTTACAGTGTATTAATTTTTTAGAAAGGTTTATCCTTCATCTATACCATATCAAAAAATAAAAATGGGTTCTTTGTTAGTTTTTTTTATATAATTTTTTAAGTAGTGTCACTTCTAGTAATTGCCCTTATATTTTATAACAAAAAAAATTTTAGGTAACGAAAAACCAAAAAAGATCAAGGATTTTTTACAGTGTATTACTTTTTTAGAAAGGTATTTCCTTCACCTATAACATATCCAAAAAGTAAAATGGGTTCTTTTTTATTTTTTTTTTTATAATTTTTTAAGTAGTGTCACTTCTAGTAATTCCGCAAAATTCTGAATAAAAAAATCAATGTATTCTTCATAATAATTTTCTATTTTGTCATAAACATTTATTACTTTACCCATAATAAAGAGAAATATATATAGAACAAAAAAATTGTTGCCCTTTTCATTCCAAAGATTTTTTCAGGTCTATTTTTTCTTCCTCAGGTAGCTAATAACATAGTAAAAAGAAATAGAAACACAAAATATAACAAATATTTTCCTTTCTTAGTAAAAAATTTAACGGCAAACAGCCCTTATTTCCATACAAATGCATGTAAATGTATAGGGGTCTGGCCAGAACTAAGGACTCAAAATATGTACCTGACGAAGGGTTAACAGGTAAAATAAATAAATATTGTCCCAAATTATGAATATGTTTTAACCGCAAAAAGTTCTTGCTTGCCTTAAAAAATGCTATATAATTGCACCTGATGAACGTACCGAAATTCATAATTATAAACAGTTTCGAGAAGCCAAGATATCCCATTACAATTTTTACGCGTATATTTTAAAAAATTGAGTAAATATGAATTCAAACAATAAGTACAGATGCATGAAAATATCTAATAAGTGTTGCGCTTCGCTTCGTAAAATAAGTGAAAACGAGGCTGCAAATATAATTGAATATTTTCCAGCTGTCGCCAACATTCATTGTAGCCGTATTTGCGAAACTTGCCGGAATACACTGAGAAAAGCTCGCAGTCGTAATGAATCCAACGTGGAGCAGAATGAAGTCTCAAATTATTTACCAACAACGCCCAGCAATGAAATTAGCGAAGAATTGAATGAACTTCCAACTTGTACCAGCCGTATTGCAAACATCGAAAGGATGGAAGTCATTGAAAATATAAATGATCATATTATTCCTCATCTACCAAACCAAATGTCGCCTCTTAAAAGGAAATATATGAAACGAGATGCATACAGAAATAGAAAATCACTGCAAATTTTCGAAAATATAGCAGATTCACTTGGAGCTGATCCATTATCTGATTTGTCAGCGCAACTTGAAAACGTCAAAGCCATTTACGAAGAAATTTTGGAAAACATCAAATATCAAATAGAGAACAGCTCAAATCTTTTGGAAAAGCAAAAACTTTTATCTCTCTTACCAATCAATATGAGTCACGCAGAAATTAAAGATCGTTTTGGGGATGATATATCTCACGATTGTATCAAAAAAAGTAAAGATATCCAAAGGAATAAAACGAAGTTTGCAGATATCAATCTTTTTAAAATGAGCAGACGTAGCTTACCAGCCGAAACTCTAAGCACAGTCAAGTTATTTTATGAAGATGATGAAATTAGCCGAATGATGCCTGGATCGCAAGATTCAATTACTGTTAAACAAGGAAACTTACGTGAAAAAGTTCAAAAAAGACTGATGTTATCTTCACTACGCGAATCTTACTACGAATTTAAAAAAAAACATCCCTTGGCCAAAGTGGGTTTTACAAAATTTACAATGTTAAGGCCAAAAAATTGTATAAAACTTGGAGTTGGAAACCAGCAAAATATCTGTGTATGCACATTGCATCAGAATATGAAATTGATGTTTGAAAAAAGTGGCTTAAAATCAATTTGTATTGAAGGAGAATGCACATTTACCGATTACAAAGATGTTCTCAAATTCGTTGTTTGTAATGGTGACATAGAAAAAAGCGAGTGTTGCGTTTCAATGTGTGGTCACTGCTTTAAAAATTTAAATAATCTAAAAACGCATATGCTAAAACATTTTGAAAATAACCAAACTGAAGAAATAATATACAAAAAGTGGAATACAACGATTAGATGTGTTCTGGAAACGTTAACCACCAACCCAGAATCATTTGTCAGCGATTTTACTGAACACATCAAAGTTCTGATTCCGCATCATTTCATAGCAAAGCGACAATCTGAATTTATCAGCAATAAAAGAGCGGCGCTGTTATCAGGAGAAATGTTAATTCAAATGGACTTTGCTGAAAATTATGCATTTCTTGTACAAGATGCCGTGCAAGGATACCATTGGAATAATGATCAGGCTACAATACATCCGTTCGTTATTTATTACAAAGGTAATTATTTTAATATTTTGGTATTAGTAAACACATCCATCCACACTCATCAAAATATTTAATAATTTTTATTTATTTGTTTTTTTCCTTTGTTTGTTTATTTTCAGATAACGATAAATTAACTCATAAAAGCTTCGCCATAATATCTGATTGCAATACCCATGATAGTATAGCAGTTCATCTATATATTTCAAAAATGGTACAGTTCGTGAAGGCCAATATAACCAACAATATTAATAAAATCATTTACGTATCAGATGGTGCAGGAGCACAATATAAAAATAAATATAACTTCATTAATTTATGCCATCACAAATCTGATTTTGGGATTGACGCTGAATGGCACTTTTATGCTACCAGTCACGGAAAATCTGCATGTGATGGAATCGGAGGAACATTGAAGAGAGGTGCTCGAAATTATAGTATTGCAAATAAAAATGAAATCCAGACAACGAGGCAACTCTATCACTGGGCATCAGAAACATATAAGACCACCATACAAGTTGCTTACGCAGATGCTGACGAATACAACAACGTTAAAGAAAAGCTATTTTCAAGATATGAAGAAGCTAAAACTATAACAGGAACTCAAGGCTTTCATTCATTCATTCCGATAAATGAAACTTTTGTACATGTGCGCAGATATTCTGACTGTGCCAAATTTGAGCAGCGCAAAATTTCTTACAAATAATTAACTTAAAAAAAATTTAAATAAAATAAAACACAAATTAATAAAAACGTGGCAAATAATATAAACAATTGTTGATGGTTTTTTATTTGTAAACATTTAAAAAATGTTAGAATTGTTGAACTATTTTGTGAATGTGACCAGATATTTTCGCTGTTATTCGAATTATTTCGAAAACTTTCGGTAAGTATTACTAGAAGTGACACTACTTAAAAAATTATATAAAAAAAATAAAAAAGAACCCATTTTACTTTTTGGATATGTTATAGGTGAGAGAAATACCTTTCTAAAAAAGTAATACACTGTAAAAAATTCTTGATCTTTTTTGGTTTTTCGTTACCTAAAATTTTTTTTTGTTATAAAATATAAGGGAAATTACTAGAAGTGACACTACTTAAAAAATTATATAAAAAAAACTAACAAAGAACCCATTTTTATTTTTTGATATGGTATAGATGAAGGATAAACCTTTCTAAAAAATTAATACACTGTAAAAAAACCCTTGATCTTTTTGGTTTTTTCGTCAGTTAAAATTTTTTTTGTTATAAATTTTTTACAGTGTATTTTTTTTTTTTTTTTTTTTTTAACGTGTCATAAAGCCTGTTAAAATATCTTTTTAATGATACCAAGATCATGGAAATCGGTTGAGCCGATTCAGAGTTATTGTAGTTTAAATGGAGCTCTTTTCGACCATTTTCGCGTTTTTTCGAAAACGTTCCCACTGTGTCACGCTCAAAAAATCGCAAAACAGTCATTTCTAAAAATGAGAGTTTGTTTGTTTTGATCAAATTTAGCTATGAACAAAATTTCATCGATATCTGAGTTGGTCGGGTTCAAAATTTCAGTTTTATCTCGATTTTTAAATGAAATTCATCTACAGTGGGTGACAAACATTGGAATCTTTTTTATAGTAGATGTAATTTGTTAAAAACAAAGTTAACAATACCCCAGCAAAAATTGGCATTACTAGTAATGGGTTTTGTAATCCGAAACAGATGTTAATAAGTAGTTATTTATTGAATGAAACACTAATTATTTTAACAAGGGCGTGAGACAAAAATAAGTAGTGAAGAGTATAGAGATAAATAAGTAGTTACTGACTCGGATTACTAATAAGGAGTAAAAACCCATTACCAATAAGAAGTAAAATAATTAGTTAATTGAAACATTTTAAATTTAACTTGTTTTTACTAAAACTTAAAAATTTCGTAATTTTTATTAAGTTTTTAAAAACTTTTTAAGGTAATTGAATTGTAAAGGTTAAAAACTGCAAGTGCAAGGAGATATTATTACTTAGAAGTACTTTTATAATATATTACTAAAAAGTAGTTACTTTTGGGCTTAAAATAATGTTAATGGTAATGGGTACTCATTATAAATAATGTACTTGGTAATGATTACTTTTCACAACTCATTACCATGTTTTTGCTGGGACTAAACGTTATTATTATCAAATGAGAATTATTTTAAAAAAGGTTATGTAGGTAATTTATAAAGCTTTAATCTAAGCTTAATAGTGTCCAGATCGTGTAAATAATAAATGTGCTACGAGGGTCGATCTGAAAAATGAAATTATTTATAGAAATTTTTTAGAACATTTTTTAAAAATATTTCCAAATCGATTTTTTCCAAGTTCAAACATTAAAAAATTAAAAAAATGTCCAATAGATTTTACTCAGTGATCAAATAATTTTTCGAACAATCCAAAGAAACAGTGAAATTTTTTAAGTACAGTAAAAAAAATTCACATTTTTTGACCTCCAATTCTTTTGACCACTAGTTTTTTGTAAACAAAGAAAAGATGTTATTGTTTATTAATTTTGGCACACCTAAATGTATCGTAATGAAATATTAAAATAATTAAAAATTTTCTTTGTTTACAAAAAATTGGTGGTCAGTCAAAAGAATTGGAGGTCAAAAAATGAAGATTTTTTACCTGTACTTAAAAAATTTCACTGTCTGTTTGGGTTGTTGGAAAAATTACTTTTTCACTGAATAAAATCTATTGGACCCTTTTTTAAATTTTTAATGTTTGAACTTGGAAAAAATCGACATGGAAATATTTTTTAAATTTTTTTTAAAAAATGTCTATAAATAATTTCATTTTGCAGATCGACCCTCGTAGCACCTTTATTATTTACTCAATCTAGACGCCATTAGGCTTAAATTAAAGCTTAATAAATTACCTATACAACATTTTTTAAAATAATACTCCTTTGATAATAATAACGTTTAGTATTGTTAACTTTGTCTTTAACAAATTGCATCTACTATAAAATGTTTCCAATGTATTGTCGCCCACTGTATGTCAAATTTTGAGAAATTTAGAAAATCTCAGTTAAATTTCAAAAAAACCCAATATAAATTCAGAAAATTAAAAAAAAATCTAATTTAATTAACTTAAACATTCTAAAACTTTTTTAAATAAATTCCAAATAGCTTTATAAAAATTTTGAAAAGCTCTATTGTTACTCAAAAACTTTACAATTAGTTGATATGTATTTCGAAACACTAATTGATAAGAAAGCACATTTGTTATTTAAAAAAGCACAATAAAAATGCAGCTCAATTAAAATTCAAAAAAAGCTCAGTTAATAAGTATTTAAAAACATTAAATTGAAACGAAAGCACATTCCTATTAAAAAAAACTTATTTACGTGTCAAATTTTGATAAAATCCCAATTAAAATTTAGAAAAGCTTAATTAAACTTTAAAAAATTGCAATTAAAATTTAAATGTAAATTCTAAATTTATATAAATTCGCAATTGAAATTTATCAATAATGAATTAATGTAAAAAAGTTGAAAAATTTTGTGAGAATGTTTATTCTGGCTCGAGGTCATTATTTTCTTTACTAATTAAAACCATGATATTCTCATAGCATAATTTTCAAGAGAATTATTTTTTGTTTTTAATTTATTTATGTTGGTCATTTTTGCAAGTCTTAATCGACACGTGTTTCGGAATTTGTCAGATTCCATTGTCAAGATTATTTAGCAAAAATAGAAACGATTTACTACAAAGTAGCAAACGAGTCTAATGACAAATCGTTTGTGCACAAACTAAAATATTAATACATATTCAACTCTATCCACAATGTGAATTAGAAAGACGAAGAAATTGTACCATACTAGTAAAGCAACGATTGTCAATAACCAACAAAAATATTTAAAACATTTTACAGACGATAGTCCATTGGACTACAACAATATGTTTTTTGTTGTTGTGAATGAAATTATACCATATTAGGGCTATTCATCACTATGGCGTGCCAACCATTATGTTCAAATTCTGATTAATTTTTATTTAAAAATAAAAATTGTTTTATTCGACCTTTAAAATATTATATTTTGTGAGGATGTTTATTCTTGAAAATTATGCTATGAGAATATAATGGTTTTAATTAGTAAAGAAAATAATGACCTCGAGCCAGAATAAACATCCTCAAAATATAATAATTTAAAGGTCGAATACAACAATTTTTATTTTTTAATAAAAATTAATCAGAATTTGAACATAATGGTTGGCACGCCATGTGATGAATAACCCTAATATGGAGTATTTCTCACAACAACAAACACAAATAACATATTGTTGTAGTCCAATGGACTATCGTATGTAAAATTGTTTTAAATATTTTTGTTGGTTATTGACAATCGTTGCCTTATTAGTATGGTACAATTTCTTCGTCTTTCTAATTCTCATTGTGAATAGAGGCGAATATGTATTAATATTCTAGTTTGTGCACCAACGATTTGTCATTAGACTCGTTTGATACTTTGTATAACAATGGAATCTTGACAAATTCCGAAACACGTGTCGATTAAGTCTTGCAAAAATGACCAACATAAATAAATTTAAAACAAAAAACAATTTTCTTGAAAATTATGCTATGAGAATATCATGGTTTTAATTAGTAAAGAAAATAATGACCTCGAGCCAGAATAAACATCCTCAAAATATAATTTTCCATTTGTTTATTAAATGTACATAAAACAAGTGAGAGTGTTATATTCTTTGGTGCCGAATCTTTTATTCTCTCCAAAATGTAAAAACACTTTTTTGCACTTATTTTTGCACTCACTTACGAAATGTACAGCTCTTTTGGTTTTTTAATGGGGTCCTCGACTGATATTTCAATTCGTTTTGCATGGAATAGCAAAGTAATATAACATTATTTTTTCTAAAAAAACTTTGCTTTGGCAAGTACACCCAAATCTTCCGCAAAACATTATCATGATTTAATGTTTTGGGCAAGAGTACAAAATTTGCAGGCATTTTTTTCGACTAGAGGATCCCACATTTTAAAAGATAAAAAAAGGAACTAAGTACACTTTTTGACCCCTTAGAATCAGAATTTCCAAAAAGTGGGAAACTCTTATAACTATAAAGTCCCATCTTTGTAATTGTATATTAAACTTTGTTGTAAAATATTTGAATATTAAAATAACAATATTTTGTTCATTTAAATTTTGTTTGTAAAATGAAAATTTGAAAATAAATAAAGCCAGAAAAGTTGTCAACTTGAAAAGACTCACATCGCGCCCAACGTGGGGCTCCTTTATTCCCAAAGGTTTCTTCGCTGCATTCCAAAGTACATTTTGTTAACCCATTGTACCCTATTACAATTTCAATCTTCAAAAGTACTTTTATAGAATTATTTTTTTGGCTGGACGATCCCACATTCCAGAGATATAAAAAAAAGTACCCTTCTTTCCCCCTTCTTTTTGACCCCTTAGAATCGGAATATCCAAAAAGTACTTTTTTCATAAGGTTTTTTTCAAAAGGTGAGGGATCCTGCATTCCGAATTTCTAGGATTTGCATTCTACATATTGAAAAATACCAAAGTACTGTTGGCGGTTGAACTCGAAGCCCCTCTAGGGCCGCGGCAAAGTTAGAAATCGGTATATATAAAAATTCAAAAACGTCTTTTAGCGAAGCTTAGGTTTTTTTAGTACGCACACAGAATTAAATAAAAATGAAGCTTTAAGCTTTTTGCTAATATTTTGGCACAAACTCATTTTTTATTGTGTTACTAAAGCGGGAAAAACAATTGTTAAAAGTTGGCAATCTGTTTTTTTTCTCACATCACATCCTTAAAGCTTTTATTTGATGTGAGTTATAAAAATCTGGGGTTTTTTGCTGTTTCTTTTAAACTACGATAAAAGCTTATTTTTTTCAAATGGAAAAAAGCATAACCACTCCCCAGTATAAAATTATGTAAGTTATTTTATGTTGACCAATACCTCTTTTAAAGCATCCCTAGATTTTCAGCTAAAATACCAAAGAAGAAGAAAAATAAAAGAGATGCTCAAACAACAAAATGAGAACGAGAACAACAAAACCGTAAATATGTATGTACAATATTGAAAATTATTTGTGCAAAAAAGCAAAAACATGTTAGTTAAAACAAATTAAGAAGTGAGCTAGTCAGCCATCCAGCCAGCCAGCGAGCCACCTAGTGCCACAGTCATATCATATCAGTTCAGCGAAAAACGTAGCCAAAAGGAAAATGAAAACAAGTACCACTTTTTCTTTCTTTTTTTTTGTTGTTTTTGTAAAAGACAGAAAAATAAAAACCCGAGCAGTAGGTCAGTAACACATACGCATTAGGTATCTCGAAATATGTACAAAAAAAATAAAAATATATAGGTTATATAAGCAAAAATAAAAACAAAAAACCCCGAGATAAGAACTTATTTTTGTATAAACACTTTCTAAAACCTATGTAAAACCTACACGCAAACAAACATTTTTATATTTTCAAATTAATATTATGCCAGAGCGAATT
Source organism: Pegoplata infirma (assembly GCA_963921195.1). Taxonomy (NCBI): domain Eukaryota; kingdom Metazoa; phylum Arthropoda; class Insecta; order Diptera; family Anthomyiidae; genus Pegoplata; species Pegoplata infirma. The sequence goes on along the minus strand of OY992538.1, from coordinate 12,041,277 downwards.
TTGGGATTTTTATTTAGTTTTTTTTACCAAGAAGCGCAAACAACGAAAATTTCTGCCTTTCGACACTGTTTTACTAGTTGTCCGTTTCTGATCAAACTAACCCAGCCAAATGAATCAGTATATTTGCTGATAAGCTGCTGAATCATTTATTTTGATGTTGTAAATTTAACCCGACTCTCCCTTATGAGTTATTATCGGTATTTTATCGGCTACCACTTTACCGCCCTTGCTTGGGCGCCATTTCTGAAAGTAAATTTTTATGGTTTTTATGTATCCCTTAATTTTTCCTGCTTTACAAGATAAAATTATCTCTAAGTTTGGAGTGTGTCCAACAAAATACCTGATAAACACAATGTCCAGTTATCTGGAAATTTACGTAAACTACTTTCAGATCGCAGGATATTGTGTTGGTAACCGCTTTACCGGCCCTTGCTTGGGCGCCATTTGTGTTTAACTAATTGTATGTTCGATCCACTTTAAAACATTTTCAATCGAAACCTGCTACCTTAAATTGACCTCCTATAAACCCAACTTTTTAAAATATGTTAACTATATTAATTTCAAGTTCTCTGCACTCCCGTTTATCAAAATCCCTAAAAAAAATCCCAGTATCGCTCCAACTTAATACACATAAATAAATATATTTAAAGATTATATAGAGATCACAGGTGTTCTTTATGTATATTATTAATATTAATAAATTGTTGTTCCAACTTACCGTTATCACTTAAATCATTTAATAGTTTTCCAGTACAGGATTCTTCTAATAGATAATCGGGGGCTGCTTCATTTTCTTCAGTCTTTGTTACTTTAAATCTATCCGGCATTTTTATTTGTGTATGATGTATGGTTGTAACCTATACAACTCTTTAAGAAATAAAGAGTGCAAATTGTATTTTAAATAAAATAAAAATATTTAATAAAAAAAAATCATCGTAAGAACTTGTATACATAATATTTATTTATATACTCAATTCTGATAAAGTATAATAAGAAATTAATAAATGTAGCGACTCATTATTTAATAATATCCAAATATGTATGTATGTAATAATATGCATATAGGGCATTCCATGCCAAATCTGACACTTTGAATTTTTTTTTGAATTTCCCAACTTTTTTAAAAGTTTTAAGTACTCTTTGAAATGAGTACCCGTTCAAATTTTCAAAAATACGGAGCTTGTTCCTTTACTAAAACTTTTTTATACCCTACACCAATCTGTGGTTCTTTGTCAAATTTTGAAATTAATCTGCAGCTATTTGGCCCTCTGGGCTTACAGCTTGCATGGAAATATATAAAAATAAAATAAAATAAATAATGAGTTTGTGCTGATGTTTGTAACTACCCGAAATATTGAACCTAGACCCACTTTTAAGTATACCAATCGACTCAGAATCACTTTTTAAGTCGATTTAGCGATGTCCGCCTGTCCGTCCGTCCATGTAAACGTTGTGCGCACGATACAGGTCGAAATTTTTAGCCGATTGGACTGAAATTTGAAACTTAAGCTTCTTTTGACCCAAGGACGAACGCTATTGAAATTGGAAAAAATCGGTCCAAGTTTTGACCTATCCTCCATACAAACGTCCCCTTAAAATTTGGCTCAAACAACCCTAACAACTGTATTTTAATAGTTTTCCGTTCGACATTTAGCAGGTAAACGTGGTTTGTATTCATAAATCACCATTCCAAATTTTAAATGAATCGGACCAGTTCTTCTTGTAGCCCCCATACAAACCACCCTCCCGATTTTCACATAAATGAGGCATTCCACACCAAATGTCCAGCGAAAAAAAAACATGTGTCCCGTAAAATTTCTGAATAGGTTGTTTGGATAGCCCTATATGTAACTAAGAAAATTGCGTCTTTGGTTTTTCAAATTTTCGAAAACTGGGCTTTGGAGGCGTGGTCAAATATTGAAAAAATTGTACAATTTGTGGCGAGTTGCCTTGATTAAATATTTATCACATTAAAACGGAATGCACCACAATGTCAAAAATTTACGTTCTTATATAGTTTTGTATGGGCTATCGATTAAAATTTTTTTTTTTTGGAAAATTTTCAGAACCCGTTCTGAAATTTTCCATTTTTTAAAAAAGTCAATTTATCAAAAATCCGGACACTTTTTTTTTCTTTTTTATTTATTTTTTTAAAAGTTTAGATGTTTGTCCATCCACACAAAAAAAATCAGAAACACGTTCATCTTTTTTTTCGAGAAAATCGCATTTGAACTTTAAATTTCATAACAATTTTGTTATTTGCTTGTATTTCTTTGTGTCAACAGAGCGTATGACGAATATTTATGCAATTAATATTACTCATTCGCAACTTTAAAACAAAGAAATACAAGCAAATAACAAAATTGTTATGAAATTTAAAGTTCAAATGCGATTTTCTCGAAAAAAAAGATGAACGTGTTTCTGATTTTTTTTGTGTGGATCGACAAACATCTAAACTTTTAAAAAAATAAATAAAAAAGAAAAAAAAAAGTGGCCGGATTTTTGATAAATTGACTTTTTTAAAAAATGGAAAATTTCAGAACGGGTTCTGAAAATTTTCCAAAAAAAGAATTTTTAATCGATAGCACATACAAAACTATATAAGAACGTAAATTTTTGACATTGTGGTGCATTCCGTTTTAATGTGATAAATATTTAATCAAGGCAACTCTCCACAAATTTTACCATTTTTCCAATATTTGACCACGCCTTCTAAGCCCAGTTTTTGAAAATTAGAAAAACCAAAAACGCAATTTTCTTAGTTCCATATAGGGCTATCCAAACAACCTATTCAGAAATTTACAGGACATATGTTTTTCTGTAGCGGGACATTTGGTGTGGAATGCCTCATATAAGTTTGTCATGCCGTGTGTAACTCATCGAAATATTGGTCTGGGACCCCATAAAGTATATATATTCATGATCCTCGATTGATTCCAAGTCGATCTAACGATGTCCGTCCGTCCATCTGTCCGTCTATAGAAAACACGCTAACTTTTGAAAGACTTTACGGAGGCTCCTGAAGTTTGGCATATAGTTGGGCATTTAGCTGGTCAGGTTGGTATTGCAATCCAGCGAAATCGGTCTAGTGGTTCAAAAGTTATGAGCAAGAGACTGAATTTCGGCAAGGGATTTTCGTGAAATTACCACATAAAACACACGCAACCTTTCGAAAGGCAATTCTGAGGATGTTGAAGCTTGACTTATATATTTGTCGTTCACCTGGCCTAGTTCGTATTAAGTTTCAGCCAAATCGGTCCACTGGTTCAAAAGTTATTAGCAAAACCATGAATTTCAGATTAGGTTCACCTCAAATTCACGTGTTGAAAACCCGTTAAACATGTGTTAAAAACATTGGTAAGTCACAAAAAATATTTTACAACGTATTTTTGTCACTCAAAAATATTTATTATTTTGAATGTTAGCCCACTTAGGGAATGTTAGCCCACTTTAAAATTTGAGGGTGTCTGGCAAGTTTGATGGGCATTTTTGTGATCTTTTCGACGAGACCTACAACCATAACTACCTCATTTGAAAAGTATATTCAATTTTGTTTTTTTTGTAGCACAGTGTAATCTATATAAATAAAAATCAATTGTCGTTCGTTGGTAACAGCATCAGTTCAGAACGGCTGCACCGATTTGGACAATTTTTTTGGAAATGTTCGTCATAGTCTAACTTAGGTTTTTACTTAAAGAACAATGACCACGCCCACTTTTTCCGATTTATCTAAAATCGGAAAACGGCTGCACCGATTTGGTTAATTTTTTATTTAAATGTTCGTTTAAATGTTTTGTTTTTACACTCAAAAAAAACTTGTGAAGTTACCAAAAAATCTCGTGATTTTACGAGGTTGTTCTCGTAAAATAGGAGGTAGGTAAAATTCTCGTAAAATTACGAGGATTTGCTCGTAATTTTCAATGAGCCAAAAATTGGTAAGATAACCAATTTTATTGTTAAAAGTATTGTTTTAAAACCGAAAAAATAAAAAAAATGGAAAACTTACAAGAAAAAATGGTAAATATGTTTAAAAAAATGGTAAATTTACAAACCAAAATGGTAAATTTACAAAAAAAAAATTAATCAACATAAATCCCCGTAATAAAATCATTTTTGTAAAATACTGTTGTTTTTTGTAAATTAACTAGATTCCTCGTAATAAATTTTTCAAAATTTCGTCCACTTTTTTTTTTAAATATTTTTCAATAAAAAAAAAAAAATTGTCCGTGACTTGGAAAATTTTTTTAAAAAAATAGAAAATTTACAAAAAAAACGTTATTTTTTGTTAAACAACATAAATCCTCGTATAACATATTTTTATAACATAATTTTTGTAAAATAACAGTTTTTTTTAATTAACTAGAATCCTCGTAATAAAAACTTTGTTGTAAAATTACAGTTTTTTTTGTAAAATAACCTTTCAAAATTGTAGAATAAATTACGAAAATAAATTTGTAAAATTATATTTTTCAAATTCCACATATTTTGAACGGACCATCAAAAAAGTCTGAAAATTTTCAAGAAAGGTCTTTTTAAGGGTACTTAAAACTGTTAAAAAATTGGAAAAATAACAAAAAAATCAAAAGTGTCCGATTTGGCAGGGAATACCCCATATGCATATAATGGGTCAAATTGTAGGGGGCCAAAAAAAAATGTAAAAAGGTGCATCGCGATACTCGTTCCATGGGTCATTCCAAGAAACTTTACCGAAGAAACCATTAAAAAAAATTTCGAGCACCCGGATTTTTACAACAATTTCGTAAATGTTCCCCAAAAGAAGGTGACAAAATCCAAACAAATGTACAGAAGGCGCCCAAAAGAACTCAATAATAAAAATTAAGGTCAAAAATTAATTCATCAACCCAATTAACCCCAACATTCACATTTGCCTAGAGGAAATATTTTTGTACCTCTATTCTTGAATATTTTGGAAAAGTACCTATTTTTAAAGATCCAGGGGCTCGAAATTCATTTGTGAGCTATGGTTTCTTCGGTTAAGTTTCTTAGAATAACCTATAGAACAAGAACCGCGATATACTTTGTCGCAACAAATTTGACCCACCCTAATACATATACCCAGGCAGAAATTTCCAACCGTAACAAAAATTTTTTGATGGTACAATATCGAGCTTACGAAAAATACAACATTCTTGAATGTAAAACAATTTTAATAAAAATATTGGCCGTATTTATTTAAACTCGTATACACAAGAATACCGTATAAACTTACCAAACTTATTATTTATAAATGTAGTTTGAGATAAAGTAGTTGAAGATAAATAAATATACCAGACATACACGGTATACAAGGCGTTTATACGTTTAGATGAATACCACTATTGTGTTGACATAACTTTGTGTCTACATAAAACACTACACTATAGATTACACTGTGCGACAAATTGTAGGGGTCAGTGATCGGCGGTGGTTTTGCTTATCGGGGAAAGTTATATCGGTCAAAAAAAAGTTATATGTGTTCCGGCGTTTCGATGGGTTAGCTCTAGTAATCGAGATATATCGATTTGAAGTTACAGGGGAAATCGTAGTTTTTTGTGTTTTTTTCGTATATTTTGACCATCTAAATATTCATTAGAAAAGTTGTAGCTTGAGGATATTAACTTCGCTGACCATCACTTTGCGATATTCGGACATTTAGATGAATTTGGTAAGTATCGCACGAAAAAGGCATAAAAACCAACAATAATCTTTTACGTCCCTAAGCAAGAGGTCTATCGAATGTCGTAAATTTGCAAAATCAATGTTTACCCAACGTCAAAAAGTCGAGCGATTGTGGGACACAGTTATAACTTCGGAATGACGTCGTAGACTTAACGGTTTGCCAAAGTTGGTACCATCGCACAGTGTTGTGACCTTGGCCATAAATGGTCAAACTAAATGTCTTAAAACTTAAGGTTATATGAATTTTATTTTAAGAAAACATCATAAATAAAACAAATCCAAAACAGTTTATAGATATCTTTAATAGTTTTTAAGTTACATGTCTCTAAAGTTGAACTTTTTGAAATATATCATATTTTGGCTTTAAAATCATTGAAATCCATATGTACTTGTAACGGTTAAATAATTATATTGCATTTAAAATTCGACCTTAATGGTAATGAAGTTTTAAGTTAGATATGTTGCTTGTATGATAATGCTGTTTTGGTCGACATAAGTTAATCATATGGCAAGTAACGTTGTTATAAAGTGAGTTCCAAAGGAAATACTAATTTATTTTGCAAATTTCATATTTGATAGTCAGCCATTTTTGTGGCCCTTATTGGCGCGCTTAGTTCTTTGCAGAAAATATTGGTATAAGTATGTAGATTACAAATAACAAAAGAACTCGTCCACGTTTTTCCACTTTTTTTTTTAATCAATTTTTTTTTGTAGGAACCCGAATATAAATTTGGAAATTTTTTTAAGGAAAACACCAAGATGCAGCAGTTTTCCTTGATAATTTGAAATGTATTGCGAAAAATAGTTATGGAACACATATAATTAATCGGAATGCAAAATGAATTGGTCGGTTAAATTTTAAATTTTATTTAAATTGGTCCAAGAACCATTATTTGTCATCCAGGCCTGACACAAATTAGATGCTTGACTAGACACCAGTTGTACATTAACAGATGCAGACTTTTATTTAGAAAGATTTTGTTGAGGAAGTACGTTGTACTTTTTTTTTACTTGCTTATTTTATAACGGTCTTTTTGAGATAGGCATATCCCTGCTTAAACTTAAAAACAATATTCAACGTATTGTAAATACTACGTGCAAAAATGTTGTGAATTATTGATAGTTTTAAGGTTAAAGGATTTCCCTGAATTTTTTCAAGTCTTTAAAAAAGGATATTTAAGCGCTAAGAATATCCTAAGGATAGGGTTAGGATAATCCTTGCTTCAATTATACTAAAATAAGGTATTTTCAACATTATCAGAACAGAATTTCATGAAGTACGAAGGATTTTTTAAACTTTTTTTTTAATTTTTTAAGAACATTTTTAATAAATGTATTACATCCTTGCTTCAATTTTTTCATTTGATTAAGATTTAAGGTATATTCTAAGTGTTGCGGATGCAAAAATTCATGAAGGAATTTGAATTTTGAACTTTTTCTTGACTTTTTTAAAAAAGGACATTTTCGAGGAGGGCGTATCCTTGTTCCGATTTGAACAAATTTTGGCAAATATATTGAGCATATTATAACAGTTGGATTTTCAAAATTTCATGATATAACTTCAATTTTTACCCTTTTTCTGAACGTTATTTTAAAAAGGACATTTTTGAGCTAGGCGTATCCTTGCTCCGAATTGGACGAAATTTTGTAGAATAATTAATGGCATTATAGGTAATAACTACAATAAATAACATGAAGATTAAAGCGTTAGTTTTCGTTTTATGCCCTATTTTAATTTCAGGATATATGGGAAGGATACGAATCCTTGGGCGGATATTGACCAAATTCAACATTTTTCTTGATCTTATCGATCTTACAAGTGTTCCAAATTTTAACGCTCTAACTTAACTCCTACTATTTTTGGCCACTCTTTACATGAAGACGCAACATTGTGCATCGCCTTCGACTTCATTCTAACGTTGTCTCATTTTTATTCCTGGGTTTAAACTTATATACAAATATGTATAAATCATTACAAGTACAGAACAGAATTTACTAAAAAAAAGACGAAGAAAAGAAAGTTAAATAATTGTCCATAAATACACTCATAAAAAAAAGTTTGGCAACTTATGTAAAATTTGTTTCTATTAAGAGAAAAAAGCTTAAAGAAACTCATTTCGGTGTATTACTTAAACTTTTTTAATAAAATTAAAAAAAAAATTGTGTTAATATGGCCTCTAAGGCAATACCGATTTGTGCAGTCATGTTTTTCAAACTGTTAGTTCAACTAAGTTATGGAAAAATTTATGAACTATTTTTAAGGAAATTTAGTTACGTTTTTTTTTGAGTGATACCAATCGCTATTTTCGTACGGATAAGTCCGTGGGGACTATGACCGAGCCCTATTTGAAAATATTGCTTTATTTTATATTTTTTTAAAAGAAATTTTCATAGAAATACTTTTTTGAGTGTAAATAACATTGTAGATATCATAATGCATACTTGCAGAAGTATAATACGTTCACAATATTTTATGTATTAAATAAGAATTGTATGTAATTGACATGTTCATGTGTATTAATTTTAGTTAGTATAAATCATATTTTATAAGTATATGTATGTAAGTACATATATACAAAAGAGTGTCCCTGGACTATATTTTTTAAAAATATCCGCGAAAAGTAAAAAAAAAAAATACAATTTTTTGGAGTAGATCTTTAATAAGTATAGAAAACTCACATGAAATAAATTAGAGTGAAATAGGATTATATTTGTTGCCAATAGACCGATTTATTTAAATATCGGGCGAAATTTTTAAATAGGGGTTAATCCAATTAAAATCAGATGTGACACAAAATACGTTTACGTGCTAAATTTCGAAAGGATATTTATTAAAACAAGATTATTACAGTCATTTATATAGGCTTCCCCCTTGGTCCAAGATCTTAAGTTTGGACAGACGAACGGACATAGCTAGATCGACTTAAAAAGTGATTCTGAGTCGATCGGTATACTTAGAGGTGGGTCTAGAACCAATATTTCGGGTAGTTACAAACATCAGCACTCTGTACTCCAGAGTGGTTAATGGTGTACTATTGTAAAGGGACACCCTTATGTACATATAGTTTTTTACTCACCACAAACATATATACATATGTATATGGCTATGTACATATGTAAGCAAGCCTATATACTATACATACCCAGTTGGAAAATATGACTGAGATGAAATTTGTATTGGGATTATTTAAGGGTCTTGACTAACCCCAACAGGTCTTAACAAATTCGTAAGCTTGATTTAAGAGTGCTGAACATGCGCAAGTCTTGCAATTATTATAAGGGGTGTATTTGCACAGCCGCCAAAACGGGATCATATGAAATATTTCTTTAAATTAATTCCAACATCAAAACATAGTGCTGAATTTTTTTCTTTTTTAAAATTTAACTAAAGTTGTCAAATGCAGGTGCTCTGACAATGTCAGCTCGTCGTCTCTGGGAATTTATTCTAAATCATTACCAACTGGTTATGTGGGATATTTTGTGTGTGTCCTTAAGAAGTGTGTGGACACACACCGTGCCATGCCTGCATGCCATGGTATTTATTATGAAAACATGAACGTAATGTATGTATGTATAACGCTGTACATACTGTGTTTGTTTGTTAATACATTAAGTCAACAGACGATAAAGAGTGATATTTACCAGATACGTATAAGTCATTTTACATATCAATTTTGTTAACACTTTCAATGGCAAAACAAAATTTACAATTTTATATAATTAAATTTTTTATAGAGCATTTTTATTTAAAAAGGGGAAAAAGTTATCACCTATCTAACGGTCTAACAGAAATTCGATGAAATTCAAACCAACCTGATCCAGAAAATTACAAAAATAAAGGAAAAATACCTCTACAGAACATACTTCTGAAATCGTCATCGGATCGGGCTCAAACTTGCACACATTCTGAACGAGATTGGTGAAAAACTAGCTGAGTAAGATGGGGTCGAATTTTAACGTTTTAGTTGACAGGGCCCTTTTCGGGTCCATATAACTTTTTAGCTATTGCCTTCAGAAAGTTTTGTACCAAACGTTTTCGATGGACTTTTTTCAATATTTTACAATACAAAACAAAATTTTAAAGACTCCAAAAATTAATAAATTTTTTTTAAAATAGAAACTAATTTCGACTTTATTTAACAAGCTTGGGTTTTATCCTATGAGACCTATGTGGCCCACTAGTAGGCTGAGCGCTGCTTATCTATAGAAATTAAGGCAGCACAAACTTCTAAAAACCATATTTTTGGAAATTTTGACGAGGAAATTAGGTATCGGCGGATTTATTTTAGCAAATATTAAACATTTCTTTTAGTAAGAACATTTAAAATGCAAAATTTCATGAACACACACTCAGAAAAAAATTTAACTAACAAATTGGAAAATTAACTAAATTCAAGGAAAGTTGATAATGATTTAACTCCATTGCCATGTTTTCCTTCTTTAAAGTTCATATTTTTCTTAGAAATAAGGAAAGAAAAAAAATTTAATATTATGCCAATTTGAACTAAAAAATGGGAAAAATTTTATTTCAAATTAGTTTATACATATTTGAGGACCCGATTTAGTGAAGACCTTATTGGGTTCGGACCCGATAGGGTCAGACCCCGATAGGCCCTGAGCCAGTTCCTTAAGAATCGTCATAGTTTCTAATCCAAAATTTTTGTCCGTTTCGCTCTATCTTGCTTAGTTTTTGAGATACGTGAATTTAGGGGACCACTAGGGTCTTGAGAATTTTAAAAACTCGCTTTGACGGTCTTGTTCTACGTGTTAAGAGCTACAAAAATGCTTTTGAACTTTTTGTTGTGTTGGTAATATTTACCGAGATATGAACATTTAAAAATTTTGCCAACTTTTTTAAATCCATAGTTAGGACCCATTGGGGTCCACACATGTGAAGCGGGCCGGCGATACAATGAAGATTCTAAAAACAAAAATGAACTCCATTTTGCTCTATCTGGCTTAGTTTTCCAGATATCGCCATTTTAAGTTTTTGAAAAAAAAAATTCCTGTATAAAAATTTTACTAAAATAGTGGACAAAAACTTCCTCAAATCCAAGAAGATGAACTAATTGGTAGAAAATTACGTCCTAAAACTAAATAAGAGGAATATGTCTTAAAAATAAACTTTTTTTTATATATTTTCCTAACAAAATTTTTTTCCTAACAATTAAGAAAATTTCCCAACTTTTAGTTAAATTTAACTAAATTGTGGGAAAATTTATAAATTGAAGAAAATTTTTCCAAAGTTTAAGTTAAGTCTTTTTTTGAGTGTATGGAGGAAAAGTTAGGTTAATGGATAATACCTTTTATAAATTTACCTTAGTAAAAAGTACCAACCTCTTTTGACTCTAGATAAAAAGTTTTGTTCAGAACATATATATTATTTATAGTAGTTTGAAAGGTAACATACTCCCTACACTGAAAAAAAGTCATAACTAAAATTTAGCAAAAAAAATTTCTTTGAAAATTTATCATGAATTTTCCTAAAATTTAGTTAAATTTAACTTAAAAATGAGAAATTTTCTTAACTATGAGGAAAAAAGTTCAGTTGATTTACTTATAATTAGTTCATAGTTTTCTTTTAACGGACTTTTTTAATATTAGGAAAAAAATTCTTACTGCCAAAGAAATTTTCCACAAATCTAAGAAACGTATCTGTATTTTTAAGACAAACTACTATTTCTTAAAAAAACAATTAAGTTCAAGTTTAGTTAAAATTTACTAAAAAAAACATCATCGTAGAATTTAGTTAATAACTTCTGAAAATTTAGTAAATAACTTCTTAGAATTTAGTTAAAAATTCAAAATGGCGATATCTCGAAAACTAAGCAATATAAAGCGAAACGGATGAAATTTTCAAAAGAAAGACAGCAAAGAAAAATATGGAATAGCCTAGCTCTGGATATCTGTCGCTACAGAAATTTCTGAATAGGTTGTTTGGATAGCTCTATATGGAACTAAGAAAATTGCGTTTTTGGTCTTCTAATTTTCAAAAACTGGGCTTAGAAGGCGTGGTCAAATATTGGAAAAATGGTCAAATTTGTGGCGAGTTGCCTTGATTAAATATTTATCACATTAAAACGGAATGCACCACAATCTCAAAAATTTACATTCATATATAGTTTTGCATGGGCTATCGATTATTTTTTTTTTAATTTTCAGAACCCGTTCTGAAATTTTCCATTTTTTAAAAATGTCATTTTATTAAAAAAAATGCCACTTTTTTTTTCTTTTTTAATTTTTTTTTTTAAGTTTAGATCCACACAAAAAAAAATCAGAAACTCGTTCTTCGTTTTTTTCGAGAAAATCGCATTTGAACTTTAAATTTCATAACAATTTTGTAATTTGCTTGTATTTTCTTGATTTAACGTTGCGAATGAGTATTATTAATTGCATAAATATTACTCATTCGCAACGTTAAAACAAAGAAATACAAGCAAATTACAAAATTGTTATGAAATTTAAAGTTCAAATGCAATTTTCTCGAAAAAAACGAAGAACGTGTTTCTGATTTTTTTTTTGTGTGGATGGACAAACATCTAAACTTTTAAAAACAAATTTAAAAAAGAAAAAAAGTGGCATGTTTTTTAATAAATTGACATATTTAAAAAATTGAAAAATTCGGGTTCTGAAAATTTTCCAAAAAAAAAAATTTAATCGATAGCCCATACAAAACTATATAAGAATGTAAATTTTTGAGATTGTGGTGCATTCCGTTTTAATGTGATAAATATTTAATTATGGCAACTCGCCACAAATTTGACAATTTTTCCAATATTTGACCACGCCTCCTAAGCCCATTTTTTGAAAAATTTAAAAACCAAAAACGCAATTTTCCAAGTTCCATATAGGGCTATCCATACCACCTATTCAGAAGTTTACTGTACATGTGTTTTTTTTCGCTGGACATTTGGTGTGGAATGCCTCATATATGCACATATCTCGGTAAATACTGCCAACACGAGAAAAGATCCAACGACATTTTTGTAGCTCTTAATTCGTAAAACACTTCCGCAAAGTGTTTTACGCCGCACCCATGGGTTCGGCTGGACCAATGGGTCCGAACCCATGGGTCCAGGGTCTAGACCCAATCTAGTTCTAAAATGTGAATGAACTAAAGTGTAATATAATTTTTCCCATCTTCTAGTTAAATTTGGCTTAAAATTAAATAACTTTGTTTCCTTATTTTTGGGAAAATTTTAAACTAAAACTAAGAAAAAAATCTTTGGAGCCAAATCATCCCTTCTTTTTCTCAAAATTTAGTTAATTTTCCCAGATTTTAGTTCACTTTTTTTTACATACAAAATGGAATTTTAATGAAAATAGCTCCCATCGCTATAACTGTCCCCAGGATGCCCCTAGAGGTATAAAATTTTGGACCGAACCCAAGAGTCAAAAGAATGTTGGTACTTTTTAGGAAAAAAATCTTTTTTTTTTTTATTTATTTTTTTTAAATCTTAACTTTTTTTGACTGAAACAAGATATCGCTTAGTTTTTTGTTCTAAAAAATCAGATATCTATCTAACTTTCAAATAAAATTATTTTGAAATAAATCAGACTAAGGGCGGATTACTCAATGAAAAGTTAGCTGCTAACTGCCGCTTTAACGGAGCCTTATGTCAAAATTTGTATGAAAAAGTTAAATTTGACGGAGGGTTATTTTATAACGGAGCATTGAGTAATCCAGCCTAAAGTCCACACTGAAAAAAAAGACATAACTAAAATTAAGGAAAAAATGTCTTTGAAAATTTATCATGAATTTTCCTAAAATTTAGTTAAATTTAACTTAAAAGTGAGAAATTTTCTTAACTATGAGGAAAAAATTTTAGTTCATTTACTTATAATTAGTTCAAAGTTTTCTTTAAATGGATTTTTTTAATACTAGGAAAAATATTCTTAAAGTAAAAGAAATTTTCCACAAATCCAAGAATCGTATCTTTATTTTTAAGACATATTTCTTAAAAAACAATTTAGTTCAAGTTTAGTTAAAATTTACTAAAAAAAACATCATCGTATTTCTCTTCTTTGAATTGAGGAAGTGTACTTCTTATAATTTAGTTAATGACTTCTGAGAATTTAGTAAATAACTTCCTAGAATTTAGTTAAAAATTCAAAATGGCGATATCTCGAAAACTAAGCGAGATAGAGCGAAACGGATGAAATTTTCAAAAGAAAGACTACAAAGAAAAATATGGAATAGCCTAGCTCTGCATATCTGTCGGGGTCCCAAGACCCTAATTTTAGATCTAAAATTTGAAATTCCCGAGATTTTATATATGCACATATCTCGGAAAATACTGCCAACACGAGAAAATGTCCAACGGCATTTTTGTAGCTCTTGACTCGTAGAACACTTCCGCAAAATATCCGAAAGCCCTCCGATTAAAAGTTTTTGAGTTATCCTGTTTTTAAGATTCTCAAGACCCTATCAGGCCCCTTATTACCGTATCTCAAAAACTAAGCAAGTTAGAGCGAAACGGACACAAGTTTTGGTTCAAAATCTATAGGGACCCTTAAGGGACCCAACGGGGTCTCGAGTTAAATGGGGTCCGAACCCATGGGTCCAGGGTCTAGACCCAATCTATTTCTATAATGTGAAGTATAATTTTTCCCATTTCCTAGTTAAAATTGTCTTAAAATTAAATAACTTTGTTTTCCTTATTTTTGGGAAAATTATGAACTAAAGCCAAGAAAAAAAATCTTTGGAGCCAAATCATTCCCTCTTTTTCTCAAAATTTAGTTAATTTTCCCAGATTTTAGTTCACTTTTTTTTTGAGTGCAGCAAAAAACTAGACCCGGATCGGTCGAAATTTGAAACTTTTATTTTTAAAATGGCTCTATCTTGGAAAGTATAAGAGATAATCAAACACTTAAGCACGTTTTTTTAACCCTCTACTAGCAGATTGTTCATATATAATTTTCAAGAAATCTAATAAAAAACAACAAATTGGTAAGCGTTTAAAGAGTTCGTATGCAAAAGGTACTCTACTTTGGGGACCCTGTTCCCTCCCCCGTTCAACCGCTGGAATCCAACTTCCAAAATTAAGCTCGAAAATGCGTTTGCTATGACAATTCCAAATTTCATAGCTATCTGCTCAATATTTACTGAATGGATGAATTATTTCCAAAAAATTTGCCAAATCTCCCACTGTGCAGGGTAAGGAAATTTCTGATTTTCACAAAAATTTTTTGTCGTTATTTAGTTATTCCAGTAAAATAATAATTAAGAATGGGAAAAAAATTTGTTTGGTTTGTATGGGAAAAAAATGTTGTAGCACTAAAATTTAACCCCCCAGCGCCACGGGTCAATATTGTCCGATTTGGCTAAAATTTAAACACAAAGTTTTTAGACCATAACGAACCATAATTTGCCTGGAGCTAGACGAAATTCGAAAAAAGTCTTGTTTCGTGGTGTTACAAACGGAATGATAAACTTTTATATAATATCTATCACTTATTGTAAGTGAAGGACAAAAAACTTAATTTGAAATTCCTAGATTCTAATTCTGAAGTAATGTGGAGGGTATTTTCGATTCGGTACAACCAACTAAAGCATTCTTACTTGTTACATTTTAGTTATAGCACAATTTGTATTGACAATTTTAAATATTTTTTATTTTATTTTAAATAATTTGCAATATATTTCACTTCAAAAATTAAAATACACACAATAAATTTATTGTTATTTTTTATGACGCGCACTGTAATTTAAATATGTATAACGTTATTGTTGTTGTTTTGTTATTATTTTACTCAAACACAAAAGATCACTGAACCTTTTTTTTCTTTTATTTATATAGATATTTATATACTACATACTATAATTTAATTTTTATCTTGAACAATTGTTGATTGTTTGTTTACTGCAAATAAATTATTTTCCCAGTCACGAAATTGTTCCTTTTCTTATTGGACCCCAAGGATTTTTTATTACAAACAAAAAAAAAAATAAAAGAAGAAGAAAGACAAATTTCAGGTTACTCATTCATTCATTCGTGGATCCTTAAGCAGACCAATTGTGCTTTTTCATTGTTTAAAAAATTCTATAGAAAATTAAAATAATTGTTTGTTGTTGTTAAATTGTTCCAAAAACCTACATACAATTAAGAATTGGTATATTAGGGTAGCACAAATAATGGATTTTTTTCAAATTTCATCGAAATACTTAACTTAAACTTTGGAAAAATTTTCTTTAAAATAGTTTAATTTACACAATTTAGTTTAATTTAACTAAAAGTTGGGAAATTTTCTTAACTTTTAGGAAAAAATGTTAGTTCATGTATTGTTAAATAGCCCATTATTTTCCTTTAATAGAATTCCCTAACACATGGAAGAAATTCTTACCGCCAAAGAAATTTTCCCTAAATATATGAAAAAACAAGTAAAAAAGTTAAATTCGGCCTTGCCGAATGTAGTGATACCCTCCACAATTTCAAAACGATTATTGCAAAAAGCTTTATTTAAAAGGAAATTACTTTTGAAAAAAAAAAATTTTGAAAAAAAAATTTCCGCGAAGAAAAATGTTAGTAAAAAAAAACCGCGATTTTTTTTTTGTCAAAAAATATATTCTTACTTGTTTAAATACCATTTGGTGTTTAATTATGTTCACATATGTCAACCAGAAGCCGAATTAAAGCATTTTTAGGTTATGTTGAATGTACTGAAATTTTTGATGTGTGCTTACATTTTCGTTCATAACTTTTAAACCGCTGAACCGATATCGCTCAAATGCAATACCAAACCATGTTAAGTTTAAGTCATCTCTGTGCAATATTTTGTTCGTGACAGCATTTTCCGCAGACAGACAGACGGACAGACGGACATCGCTAGAATGTCTTAAAATCGATTGGGCATCATGAATATATATACTTTATGGGGTCCCAGATCGATATTTCGATGAGTTACAAACGGAATGACAAACTTATATATACCCTCTATCACTAAGTGGAGGGTATAAAAAATCTTTATTTTTAAGACATATTCCTCTTATTTAGTTTCAGGACGTTATTTTCAACCAATTAGTTCATCTTCTTAGATACAAAGTTTTTTCCACTATTTTAGTAAAATTTTTATAGCTCGGGGAATTTTTTTTTTTCAAAAACTTAAAATGTCGATATCTCGAAAACTAAGCCAGATAGAGCAAAATTAAGGCCATTTCTCGCCAGTCCTCTTTACATGTGTGAATTTCAATGACTTTGGATTTAACAAAACTGGCATTCCCGAAAATTTTAAAATGCTCATATCTCGGTAAATATTGCCAACACAACAAATGTTCAAAAGCATTTTTTGAATTTCTTGTTATTTTACAAGCTGTTTAGCAATTATTTTGTAATTTTACAAGCTTTTTACCAAAAAAATTTTACATTTACAATTTTTTTGACGTGATAAAACTTACAATGAGGTTTCGTGATTTTACAATTTTTTGCTCCCTCCTATTTTACGGGAATTCCTACACTCAAAAAATTATGTCATTAACTGTTTGTATTTTATTTAAAAAGTTTTACGTTTAGTCGTTTTTAAAAGAAACAAGTAAAAAAGTTAAATTCGGCCTTGCCGAATGTAGTGATACCCTCCACAATTTTAAAAAGATTATTGCTAAAAAACTTTATTTAAAAGGAAATTACTTTTGAAAAAAAAAAAATTTTGAAAAAAAATTTCCGCGAAAAAAAATGTTGGTAAAAAAAAAATCCGCGATTTTTTTCTTTTTTTGTCAAAAAATATGTTCATACTTGTTTAAATACCATTTGGTGTTCAATTATGTTCACATATGTCAACCAGAAGCCGAATTAGAGCATTTTGTATTTTTAGGTTATGTTGAATGTACTGAAATTTTTGAGGTGTGCTTACATTTTCGTTCATAACTTTTGAACCGCTGAACCGATATCGCTCAAATGCAATACCAAACTTCTCGGGAGAACTTCCAATATATGTTTTAAGTTTCAGTCATCTCTGTGCAATATTTTGTCCGCGAGAGCATTTTCCACAGACAGACGGACAGACGGACATCGCTAGAATGTCTTAAAATCGTACGGGCATCATGAATATATATACTTTATGGGGTCCCAGACCGATATTTCGATGAGTTACAAACGGAATGACAAACTTATATATACCCTCTATCACTATGTGGAGGATATAAAAACATTTGTTTGATGTTCAGTTTTTATAAATGACTACTTCTGTCCTCTGTTTCAAAAATAACACACTAAAAGACGTTCATTAACATTTAATTTTTAAAGTAATTTATTTTTGTTCTGTAAGTTAAACCTACTTATTATTCTTTAAATTTTTAATGATTTGTGTAAGTAATTTTTTTTTTAAATTGCTGGTATTTTTTAATGATATATCAGTTTTTAGTTTTTACCTACACAAGTAGATTATTTTTTTGTAGAAAAAAAAATTCAAAATTTTTTTTTATAGAAATATAAAAACATGTTTGTATCAAGTGACTTTGGCACGATGGGTAGAGTGTCTGGCCAGAATGTTGTTGATTGCGGGATCGATTCCCCAAAATTTTATTAACAATTTTAAAAAAATATATTTCAATAGAAAATTGTAAAAAATAACCTACGTAATCATTAATTTTTAATGTTTTCGTAGGTTATTTTTTTGGAATTTGTTGGTAAAAATAACAGAACTATCATTATTTCTTAATGTTTTCGTAGGTTAGTTTTTTCGTATTTGTTGGTAAAAAAGAATGAAGAAACCGTAAATAAATGTTGATGTTTGTTAAAACAAATGAATTATTACTGGGATGGTTTTCAATTGTTTATTTACTGGTTTTAAAAGTGTTTTTCATATGTTTTTGCCTACAAAATACTTTGAGTGTAGTAAAAACTTCGAACTTTTTTGTAATTTTACAAGATTTTTACCAATAAAATTGTAAATCTACAACTTTTTTGGCGAAATAAAAGGGGATTTTTAGCTATTCATGTTGTAAGCTACTTACATATCGAAAAATATATTTTTGATTTGGTAGAGACAACAGAGGCGTCCAAATTTGTTCCCAGGGGGATAAAGTTGAAATTTGTGTTAAAAAAGGGTCAACTTTCGATGAGGCCGGGAAGCACAAAATGTTGTTGGAGGGTATAAAAATGTTGACATGCTATTTTTTTTAAATAATCTACGTGGTGTTGCCTTTCAGAGCAATCGAAAAAATCCTCCCAATGACCCCTGCCAAAAAAGCGCCCCTGCTGAAAGCTCAAGTAAAATAATAATTGAAAAAAAAAATAAAAAATAAAAAAAAAAAATGTTTGTTGTCAATGATTTTTTTTTTTTTTTTCAGCGCCAAACTTCAACCCCTCAGCGGCACGAAACTCGCAAAAAGTAATTTTTAGTGCCACCCTATTATACATACATATGTATATGTTGTACATAGTTACATACATACTACAACAAGTAGCATGTTGCTTAAAAAATACACTTGTAATTTTACAAGAATATAAAAAAGAAATATTTAGTAATGTAGAAAACCTAACCATACTGGAAATGATATTGATACGAATTGTTTACATCTTTTATTATATGTTTTTTTATTTTATTCTTTTTTTCATTTTGCAATACTACTAACTGGCTAGGTCTCCCTTTAACTGATAAGAGTCTAACTGGCCTACGGTATTCTACAATATTTTTATATATGTACATATTTTTTAGGGTGGTATTTATTTTTTATCAAAGCCCACTGTAAATTTAATTTTTATTTTGTATTAAATTTACAATTCGGATTGGTTTTTTTTTGGAATTTTTCTGAACATTCATATTTTTCAGCAAAATTATTTTTTTTTATTATTACTTATTTTTTCTAAATTTTCCTAATTTTTCCTGATTTTTTCTAAACATTAATAATTTTTCGAAATATTCTGATTTTATTTTTTAAACTTTTAAACATCTTTCCTAAATTTCCTAAATTTAAAAAAAAAAAATCCAATATTTCATAATTTTTCTTATTTTTTAAAAACTTTTTAAAATTCTTTAAAAGTTTTTCTGAAGTTTTTTTTTTAATATTTACACTCAAACAAAAACCTTGTCAAAATTCTAGAAAAAGTCTCGTAATCCCATTTAACTAATATGTGAATGTTTTCCTTGTTTTTTAACAGAAAATGTTCGATCGATTTCGTAAATCTCCAAATTTCCAAGGTACTTTAATAAAAAAAATCTATTAAAGTCACGAGAATTCCTTGCAAGTTTTATCGCGTCAAAAAAGTTGTAAATTTGCACTTTTTGGTAAAAAGTTTGTAAAATTACAAAAACCTCGTCATTTTATTAGGAATTCTCAAAAAAAATAGGATGTACACTAAAAAAACCTTGTAACTTAAATAAAACGTTTGTAACTTTTTTTTTCTACCTTCTATTTGAAGGAATTCTTGTCCTTTTTACCAATAATTTTGTAATTTTACAAGATTTTTACCAAAAAAAAATTGTAAATTTACCCTTTTTTTGACGTGATAAATCTTACAAGAAGGTTTCATGATTTTACTAGATTTTATGCAACCTCATATTTTACGAGAATTCCTAGTAAAAATTACGAACTTTTTTGTAATTTTACAAGATTTTTACCAATAAAATTTAAAATTTACAACTTTTTTGACGAAATAAAACTTACAAGAAATTCTCGTAAACTAACTAGATTTTTTTTGTAAAAAATCTTGGAAATTTGTAAAATTACTAGAAAAACTGTAATTAAAAAAAAAAGGTAAATTTCGATCGAAAATTATTTGTTGAAAAACAAGGAAAACTGTCAAATATTGGTAAATGGGATTACGAGACTTTTTCTAGTAATTTGACAAGGTTTTTTTTAGAGTACGTATCACAGTAAATTTAAAGGACAAATTGCTAATGTTCAAACCAAAATATTAATACGTATTCGACTCTACTCCCATTGAGAATTAGAAGGTGGAAATTGTATCATCGTACACTCAAAAAAAAAAGTTTGTAAATTTACAAGTAAAAGGTCTTGTAATTCTATTTTACTAATATTTTTGTCTTTTTACAAAAATTGTTGTATATTTAATAAAACGAAAACTACAGTTTGCTTTGTAATTTGACTATTATATGTTGGTAAATTTATTTTACAAATTTTTTAGGTAAATTTACAAAAAAGTGAATTATTTTACAAATTAAAAAAATATTACAAGGTGTTTAGTTTTTTTACACAAGAAAACTGTAATTGTACAACATAATTTTACTTGATGTTATTTAGTCTTTTTACCAAAAAAATGTTTTATTACAAACATTTTTTTTAAGATCGTTTACAAGGTTTTCAGTTTGAAATGTATGTATTGAAAAGTTCAAAATTCCAATATAATTTTACAAAACTTATTTTATTACTAGAATTAATGTTGTTTTACAAAAAAAAAAATTAATTATTCAACAATAGGACACGCAAAAATTTTCTAAGTTCAGATTTTTTTTTGCGTTTTGGAGTAAAAAATTAGTTAAAAATATTTTTTTATAAATAATTTTTACACCATTTTTTTGGTAATTTGCGTTAAGTAAAATACCACAATTTTTTTGTGTTTCTACTATATAATTGTTCTAGTTTTTTTTTGTATTTTTACCATTTTTTTTTTGTAATTTTACCATTTTTTTTGGTATTTTTTTTTTTTAATTTGGTACCTAAAATGTCAATAGAAAGCTGCCAATTATGAAAAATCAAATTTTTCTTATTTTAACTGGTACTTAAACATCCAATCTACAATATCCAAAATTTTTTCCCCGATTTTTTAAAAATACTTGTGAAAATAATTAAAAATTCAAAAAAAATTGTTATTTTTTGACAAATTTTTCCTGAAAATATAAGAAATTTCTTGTGTAGCCTCCTTCGCAATTCTCATATGTTCTACTTAAGAAAAACGAAATGTCGAAAAAAAATAAAAAAGTGCAGTGTTATACATTAAAAAGTTTGTTAAAAGTGCTCAAGTGAAAAAAAATCTTTTCAGGTTGTTGAAGTGCTGCCGAAGAAGGAAAAATAAGATGCACCAATGGAAAAAACCTTTAAATTTACAAAACCAATATGTAAATAAAACAATTTTTTTGTAAATTTACAAAACAAATATGATAATTTAAAAAACAAAATTGTATACTTACGAAAAAGTTGTAATTTTACAAAAATGAAATAGAAAATACAAAAACAATATTGTAAATTTACAAATTTTATGGTTAAACTACTGTTTTTACGGCAAAAAAATAAGGAAAAATGTTACAAATACAATAAAAATTGTAAATTTACCACTTTTTATTGTAAATATACAAGTTTTTTGCATAAAAAACAGTAGTTTAACCAAATAATTTGTTAATCTACAATTTATTTTTTTGATTTTCTATTTTTCCTTGTAAAAGAACAACCTTTTTCTGTAAGTTTACAATTTTGTTTTGTAAATTTACCAAATTTTTTGCAAATTTACAAAAAAAAATGTTCACCTCGAAGATGATATTTTACAAAAATAATTGTAAATTTACATTTTCTTTTGTTAAATCAATTTACAAATTATCCCCGTAACTTTACGGGGATTCTTGCTAGTACATATTTTACAAAACCTGCCCCGTAAAATCACGGGGATTTTATGTCATTTTACAAACTTTTTTTTTTGAGTGTAGTAAGATCACGATCGTCAAATAACCAACAAAATTGAAAAATTGAAAAAATCGTGATTTTTGTAATAAAAACAGAAAAAACTAGGTAAAAAAAATATTTTGCAATTTTTTTGACTTATTCTGGAGATAGGCTTGCTGACTTTATAAAAATTTATATTAAAACCATTAAATTAAAAATATTTATTTGGCGCTTTTTACTTTATTGAAATTAAGCGCTTTTTAGCGCTTTTTGAATCACTATTTTGAGCGTTTTTCCTGTAAAAAGTTGGCATCACTGTATATTAGGGTGGCACGAATTATGACTTTTTTCGAATTTCGTCGATCGCCGGCCCTTTTTTTCGAACTCAATTTTGAAGTGGAAGGGTTTATCCCACCAAAATGAAAAGCAAAATAATAAACAAACAAAAAAACTTAAAAATTCCAAAAAAAAATTTTGGTGTGTATGGGAATTTTTATACCCTCCACTCTAGTGATAGAGGGTATATATAAGTTTGTCATTCCGTTTGTAACTCATCGAAATATCGGTCTGGGACCCCATAAAGTATATATATTCATGATGCCCGATCGATTTTAAGACATTCTAGCGATGTCCGTCTGTCCGTCTGTCCGTCTGTCCGTCTGTCCGTCTGTCTGTGGAAAATGCTCTCGCGGACAAAATATTGCACAGAGATGACTGAAACTTAACATATATATTGGAAGTTCTCCCGAGAAGTTTGGTATTGCATTTGAGCGATATCGGTTCAGCGGTTCAAAAGTTATGAACGAAAATGTAAGCACACCGCAAAAATTTCAGTACATTCAACATAACCTAAAAATACAAAATGCTTTAATTCGGCTTCTGGTTGACATATGTGAACATAATTGAGCACCAAATGGTATTTAAACAAGTACGAACATATTTTTTGACAAAAAAAGAAAAAAATCGCGGATTTTTTTTTTTTTTACCAAAACTTTTTTTCGCGGAAATTTTTTTCAAATTTTTTTTTTTTCAAAAGTAATTTCCTTTTAAATGAAGTTGTTTGCAATAACCTTTTTGAAATTGTGGAGGGTATCACTACATTCGGCAAGGCCGAATTTAACTTTTTTACTTGTTTTTTTTAATTTTGTCCGATTTGGCTTAAAATTTAAACATAGAGTTTTTAGACCAAAACGAACCATGTCAAATCGGATACTTTGAAATTTTTTTTTTTAGATTTTCCCAATTTGCTTACTGATTTTAGAACCCTTCGAAAACTCCTTCGTGGTAAATTTTCAGATTTTTTTGATGACCCGTTCAAAAGATATCGAATTTTTAAAAATTGGTAGTTTGTTCCTTAAACTTCTTTTACTCAATAATGGTCCAAATTTCAAATTTTTTTTTTTTCAAAATTTTTATTTTTTTACGTACTTTTTAAGAAATAGTCCCAAAAAATTCTTAAAAGCGCTCTAGTATACGATTTTTAAGTTATAAAATTTAAATCTCATTTTTGAAAATGTTTGTACTCTTCGATTTTTTTGAAAAAAAAAAAATTTTATTGTGGGTCGGTCATACATTTTGTTGCTCTGAGGGCACTATTAGGGCAGTTAGAGCGGTTGGAGAAAATTTAAAAAAATGTCGTTTTATGTGGGAGCCCCCTTAGAAATTGGAGATAGGATATAAGTTTCAAAGAAATGTTTAGACATAAAAATTAATGGGGGTCGGTCTAGGAAATGACTCCTCTATGACGCACCATTGGAGCAGTGCAAATGATTTTAAGATTGGAAAATTACAATAAATTTTTTTAAAAAAATTTAAAAGAATAGTAATAATCGTTATCCCATGATCCTCCTGGGCAAAAAATTTGTAGAATCGATAGAAGTTTTACACAAAAAATTTCAAAAAAATCGAAGAGTACAAACATTTTCAAAAATGAGATTTAAATTTTAAAACTTAAAAATCACATACTAGAGCGCTTTTAAGATTTTTTTTTGGTTTTTTTTTTTAAAAACTACGTAAAAATTTTGAAAAAAAAAAATAAATTTGGACCATTATTGAAGAAGTTATGAGTAAAAGAAGTTTGAGTAAAGGAACAAACTACCAATTTTTTAAAATTCGATATCTTTTGAACGGGTCATCAAAAAAATCAGAAAATTTACCACGAAAGAGTTTTCAAAGGGTAGTAAAAACTGTAAACAAATTGGGAAAATCTAAAAAAAATTTTCAAAGTGTACGATTTGACATGGAATGCCCCATATGTATGATTTATATTTCAGGAAATATTAAAAGTGCCAAAAGGACATTTTTACGCAGCTAAGAAATGGAATTTTTAAAAAATACCTATTATACACACCCCTCTTCAATCAAGTTTAGGTTGTGTTAAATAGTGACAAAATCGGGTAATGGCGTTTCATTCCTCTTTATTTTTAACTTTAAAAATCGTTAACATGAAAATCCTTGCTCATCCTGTTTTATTATTTTTTTTTTTTCCTAATTTGTTTTATTAATCAGCTTTACCGGTCCAATGGTGCCTCCAAGAGGGATCATTAGCAAGACCAACCCCTAATAAAAAATTTTGTTCTAAAAAAACCATTACCCTATCTCCGATTCCTAAGCGGTCTTCGTTACCAAATTAGATTTTTGTAAAATTTATATTTATATATTTTATAAAAAAATTATAAAAAAAAACATTTTGGTGTGGGAGACCCCTTAGGAATGAGAGATAGGGCATTGTTATGTTTAAAAAAAATTTGGGGTCTAAATATAAGTGGTGGTCGGTCTCACCAATGACCCCTCTAGGAGGCACAATTGGACCGGGGCACGGTGGACTGATTTGATAAAACAAATTAAGAAAAAATAAGGTTGAAAATAGAGGGTAGGTATGTTGGAAGAAAATGTAGGGGTTGAAAAAATATTGAGGGTTGGTCATATATTTGACTCCTCTAGGCTCACTTCTAGGACAGCTAGAGCGGTTTTAGGAATTTTTTTTAAAAATTAAACCTTTGTATGGAAGCCCCCTTAGCAGGGGCGTATCCAGGATTTTATTTCGGTGGGGGCCCAACTTTACATAACAGCACATGTTTTAGAATTTTTCTCGATTCCTTTAACTGATTGTAACACAATCAGATTCTTCATTTTTGTGTAAGTTTAAAACTGTTGGGGGAAAAAAAATTAAAATTTTTTTATATTTTAAAATTTTTTGAGAATGTGAACTGTATCAGATGCTGATACATTTTTACAAAGAAGATTATCAGAGTCTGAAATTTGTTTTCAAAGAAAAGTCTAAGATTTATGAGAATTTCCAGTTAAGACAGTTGTTGTTATAGAAAAAATTCAAAGACTCTAAATCATATTTCCAATGGAATACTTTTCCAAAAGAAAAGACGATTGTAAGAAATTTTCCCAGAATCTGAGATATTTCTATTCTAGCACATTTTCTCAGATTCTGAAACATTCTACACAAAAAGTTTTAGATTCTGACAAAATCTTCGCTTTTTCTATAAAAAAAATATTCAGATTCTGAGACCTTTTTAAAAAGAAAACAGTATAAAAAAGTCTTAGATTCTAAAACATTTTTCCTAAAGAAAAACCCTCGGATTCTGAGAAAATGTTCCTATAGAAAAAGTCTAAGATTCTTAAAAAAATTTTCTATAGAAAAAGTCTCAGAATCTTAGACATTTTTCCTATAGAAAAAGTTTCTTATTCTGATACATTTCTCCTATAGAAAGTCTCAGATTCTTATAGAAAAAGTCTCAGATTCATCGACATTTTTTCTACAGAAAAAGTCTCAGATTCTTCGACATTTTTTCTATAGAAAAAGCCTCAGATTCTGAGACATTTTTCCTAAAGAAAAAGTCTCAGATTCTGAGATATTTTTCCCATAGAAAAATAATCAGATTTTGAGACATTATTCTTATAGAAAAAGATATTTTTACAATAGAAAAAGTCTCAGCATTTTTCTATAGAAAAAGTCTCAGCTTGTGTCTCTGATACATTTTTCCCATGCACAAAATCTTAGATTTTGAGATAATTTTCCTTAAGAAAAATTCGTTGACTCTTAACATTTTTCGTAAAAAAAGTCTAAGATTCTGAGACATTTTCCTAGATTGTAAGAAAAACTCTCAGATTCAGAGACATTATTTCTAAAGAAAGTTCTCAGATGCAAAAACATTTTTCATATAGAAAACCATCAGATTCTAAGAATTTTTTATAGAAAAAATCTCAGATTTTGAGACATCTTTTAGATTCAGAGACATTATTCCTATAGAAAGTTCTCAGATTCTGAAGCTTTTTTCATATAGAAAAGCCTCAGATTCTGAGATTTTTTTATAGAAACAGTCACAGATTCTGAGACATTTTTCCTATAGAAAAAGTCTTAGATTTTCAGAAATTTTTCTTATAGAAAGTTTTAGATTCTGAGACATTTTTTTTAGAAAAATGTAAGATTCTGAGACATTTTTTACGAAATAGTCTCATTCTGAGACATTTTTCTAAAATACAAAATCGCATTTGAAGATTTGACTACATTTTACTTACAATTAGGTAAATTTTTTGTGTATATACAACTTTAGGTTCTATGATATTTTTTCATTAGAATCTTAAGTTGAAAAGTTTCAAATTCTAAGAA
The DNA here is from genome assembly GCA_963921195.1 of Pegoplata infirma. Taxonomy (NCBI): domain Eukaryota; kingdom Metazoa; phylum Arthropoda; class Insecta; order Diptera; family Anthomyiidae; genus Pegoplata; species Pegoplata infirma. The sequence goes on along the minus strand of OY992538.1, from coordinate 12,014,422 downwards.
AAAATTTTCAGATTTTGAGATTTTTTTAGCAGAAAAATTTTCAGTTTCAAAACATTTTTCTTCAAAAAATTTAAGATTTTTTTTAAGAAGTTTTTTTAATATTGTACTTGTTAGTTGATACTAGTGTATTCAAAAAACCGGCCATTTTCAAAAACCGGTTTTCGGTTTATTCAAAAAAGCTTATTTTTGAAAAACCGGTTTTCGGTTTCGGTTTTAGGCAAAAAACCGGTTTAACCGGTTTTTTCGGTTTTTATTCTTCAGGTTAAAAACAAATTAAACTTAACTAAATTTTTACAAAAAAAGTTATAGCCCAATAAACACAAAATCGATAAGTGATTGCGAAAATAGTATCATCTGTATGACACCGTTTACGGTATCCGATTTAACCCATTTTGGATCAAGATTCAATTTTATTTTTCTTTTTTGGAAAAATGTACTTTTTTAGAGTAATTAGCACCCGCTGATTTCAAAAATCTTGTCAAAAAAAAATTTTCAATGTGGCGTTTTCCCAGAAAAACCTGCCTTTCAACTTTTTATGCAATTTTAATATTATTATGGATTTATTTGCTATTTTATTAATTTATTTCATTATTTTCAAAATAAATAGTTTCAAAATGATTCCAATTAGTGGAATTTGATAATAAACAAAATTTAAAAAAAAATTTAAATTAATCAAAAAAAATTGAAAGCCGAAAATGCTAAATTTTCGTTTTGGCTTGAAACCATTTCTGTTCTGATTTGAATTGCATTTCATGGACATATAAATTGCGGTGGTAAAGTGGGGATATTTTTTTTAATTGCAGAAAGATCAGACTTAACATTCGTAACCATATATATCCGAAATTCAACCTTTTTCATACATAAATAATTTTTTGAAAAAGGTGTTCTCTACTGTTCGAAAAATCGAACGGAGGATCGAAATGGGTTAATCAAATTTTGATACCATTCCAAAGTTGTGGTGATTTCACTGTCGCGAAAAATGATTTCGTAATTTCTTACCGAAACGATATGGTTATCGACGATATCATATTTTCATGGTACATTTTATAATAAAAAACTATCGTTTTTGTATAATATCTGACTTTTAGGTAATATTGCTTCGATATTTCAACGGTAATATTTTTTTTATTGGAAAAACAACTAAATTGGAATTCTTACAATTGAGAAATGAAATCCGTATTTAAAAATTTGTTTTTATTGAATTGTTCCAAGAGCACAATTAATAATAAATTCAGACATCTGTCCTTATTATAATATTTTATAAAAACCGGTTAACCGACTCAAAAAAACCGGTTTCTCGAATATTCGAAATTCAAAACTATTCGAAACCGGTCGAGTTTCTAAGCATGAAAAAACCGGTTAACCGGTTTTCGGTTTCGGTTTTGAATACTCTAGTTGATACCAAATCCTGAAATTTGTGATACCCTTTATACACCACAGCTCCTTAGGAAGTGGTGATATGGCTTATGTTTGTACGGCAAAAGTGTTTGGGAGGAAAAATTATTCGGAGTTGGTCTTACATGTGACCCCTCTAAAAGTAAGTACAGGGGAGTTGTAAGGATTTTTGTGGATTTTTTTCCCTTCACGCTTAACTTTGATCCTGATAAGCGACCCTAGATCATATCCAATCAGCCCCATTTTTTTGCTCAGGCATTTTTTTACGAATCTCAAATTGGTCTGTCGAAATCGAAAACTCAAAATCCCACCCTAAACCGATCGACCTCGTATTTTTGTCAACATTTTTTTTTAACTTAACCTCACTCAAAATTGGCCTCCGATTTTAGAAAAGACGACTCTTTTTATTTTCCATGCATCGGAATAAAAATTTCCTTAAAATCAAATCCTTAACAAAAACATATTTTCGTCCCACTCTATTTGTGTTTAAGTTTTGGACACTTCGTATAAATTTTTTATCTTACTCAATCGATAAAAAAATAATTTTAACATTGTCCTTTACTAAAAGTCCTTAGTCCTTAGGTCACAATATAAATAATTCATGCATCTTTAAATAAATACCAACCTAATACGTACGTAGGTATGTTTGATTCGTTCAAGAGTTTTTTTTATGCAATTATTTCGTGTTTGCCTTATGTTCTGTTTTATTTTTGATTAATATCAATTAATGGAAATTGTTAAAAAAAAATTCAAGAATATTTTTTATAGCATTGAAATAAAGATAAATATTTTTTTTTTTAAATTTTTTTTAAGAAAAAAAAATATAAAGAAATGATTTTTTTTTTTCAAAAATTCTTGAAATTTTTTAAAATATAAATATTTTTTTTATAAAAAAACATAATTTTATAAAATAAGTTTAAGAATTTAAAAAAAAATAAAAAATAATTTATAATTTTGTTTAAAAATTTAAATAATGGTATCTTACTTGTTACAACCAACAGAAAAATTAAATCAGAAATTTTGTTTAAATTTTTTTTTTATTTTGTTTCCTTTTTTTGAAAGGATTTTAGTTTGTTTGTCTCAACTACAATACAAGTGTTTTTTTTATTCATTCATTCAGACTATCAATTTCGGCACTTTTTTGTTATTTTGTTATTATTTCTGAATTTTCCAAGTATTTTTTTTATTTATTTTTGTTTATTCTTTTTACAATTTTAGTTTATTTATATTTTTTGTTCTGTTGTATTTTTTATTATTTATTTATTATTATGATTTTTTTAGTTTTTTTAAAAAAGGCAACTTTTCAAACGAACGTCTATGCGAAAACTAATGTGTTTGAAAAGCGCATGAGTAATACGAATGAATTTTCTACTGTATACAATGAATACAATCAGTATTGATGACGTTATTTAGCATTTAGATTTAGGTCTAAATGGTTAGCCAAATAAAAATATTTTATTACTACAATAATTACAAAAGAACGAAAGCACGAAGAATTATTATATTGTATATATCTGAATACAAAAACAAAACCGAAGAAGACACCAATCACTTGGACAGACAGACGGATGGACGGACGGACAGACAGACAATCAATTGGACAGACAAAAGTCACACACAATAAGTTATTAAAGTAGAAGTTGTAGGAGGAGTAAAACAAATTAACATCATTGAGGGATAATTTGGTCATTGGATAGAATGAAGAAAATTAATCATTGTGTGTGTTTTTATGTCCATCAAAATGATCAGCAGAAATTTTTATACAATAAAATAAACATAACGACACCCGAAGAAAAAATAAACAAATCATAAATAAACTTAAAAATGTTTTTTTTTAATTGTTTGAGTTTATGTGGAATATCGTTTTTAAACTGTGATACACTCAAAAAATGTTGTTGGTGAAACTGTTATCAAATTTTGTTTCAATAACAGTTCACTCAAAAAATTATGTAAGTTACTACATGTTAGTTGTTCGTATATTTTACAGTAGTGAGTTGTTTTCAACTACAAAGTCAGTTGTTTTTGTATGAAAAATATCAAACAACTATTTCTGTTAGGTATTTTAAGTCGTTTTTTCAATAACTAACAAAAAAAAACTGTAATGTAGTAACAGTTATTTAAAGTAGTTAATTTAATTTTTTTTATCTCTGAAAAATTTTCAAAGTTTTTTCCAAAAAAAAATTTAATTTTCGTTTTTTTTATTTTTCACAACTTTTTAAAAAAAAAAAAACTTTGAAAAAATTTGGTAAATTTTTTTTCTGAAAAGTTTTTGGAAAAAAAATTATATTATATAAAATTATAAAATTATATAAAATTATGTTTTGACTACAAATGTAAGTAATTTTTACTACATAAGTCAGTTGTTTTTTGTCAGTTAAAATAACTAACATTGTTAGTTGATTTAACTGAAAAAGTAGTTGTCCCCAAAACAACTTACAAAGTAGTTATTTTAACTGACATTTTCAGTTGATTTAACTAACATAATTTTTTGAGTGTTCTAAATTAATCGGTTGTACTGCATCCAGTTCCAGTGAACCAGTTCTGAAACTGATCACTAGGGTTATAACTTTTTTTGGACAAAAAAAAAGTCCATCCCACCACGCTATGGGCAATGTTGTACAGATAACAAAAATCTATTTTGTCGGTCATTATGGTGAAAAAAGTTCAAGCACCGAATGCAATTTCTAAAACTCCCCTAAGAATGATTTTTTTTTTTATTTTTTTGTTTTTAAAATTTTTTATTCTAAATTAATTAATTATTTGAAAATTATCACAAACTCATGATAACATATCAGAATGAACCAACATTTAACTTATTTACAACATCCGCGAAAAAGCACCAAAATTCCGCGATTAAAATTTTTAGTTGCTGAAAAGAATTACTGCCACATAGCATCTATCTAGAGTTTGCAAAACGATTTAAATCGTAATCGTAATTGCGATTAATCGCACCAATTAATCGTAATCGTAATCGGCAAAAAAATCATGCGATTGCGATTAATCATTTTCTATAAAATTTATTGTTGTATTATTTATTTATATGGAAAATTTCCTCCAAAAAAATTTTGGAATTTTGAAAAAAGTTTAAAAATATAAATAATTTGCGATATATTTTATTGATTTTGGTAGGCTGAATACGAATATCAAAAATTTTCTGAAATCAATCGCACGGTTTTCGAGATATCGCTATTAAAAACTTGTCAAAAAATATCCTAAAGTGGCATTCAACAAATTTTAATTTTTTTTTTTCATTGATCCTTTTATAAAATTGAAAAAAAAAATTGTTGTTTAAACTTGATTTGAGCCAAATCGGATTATTTAAAACCGTGCAGCTTTTCGATCGATTTTTTTAATTTTTCGAAAGTTTTCCAAAAATCTAAAGTTTTGATCGAAAGGCCCCACATGTCAAATGAACGGATTCGAATTAAATTAAAATGAAAGTTGGTCTCAAGCATATGAAAAAAAAATGTTGAGATTTAAAAAAACAAATTGGACTTTGGAAAACCGACATTTTTTGCAACTTGCGAATTATATCTCGAAACCCGCTTGACCAAATTTATTTTTTTTATATTCATATTTATTTTCTTATAAGCATAGCAAGACGAATTTTTTAATTTTCAAAAATCTATAACTTTGATCGCCGCTACGGGTTAACTCAATTCGATTGACCTCAAATTTGTACCACATACATAAATATATTAGTGGTATTCAGAGTCTTGCTTGCCAGCCCTGGCACTGGTGGTAAAAGAGCACTTTTCAAAATTACTTTTCAAAATACATGTATTTTTTGAAAGAAGTACTCTTTTGCTACATTGCCAGGGCTGGCAACAAGACTCTGAATACCTCTATTGTGTTCGATTTTGGAGCACTCTTTCACCATTCACCTAATTTTTAAAAATTTGATATCCTTTCGAATTTTAAGATTTTTAAATTTTTATCGTGTAATTATTGAAAGTATTAAAATTTGAAAGAGTAATAGTGCATTCACATTGGCATCGAAACCCCGTATAACGAGGTTTCGTGCCAAACCTCATTTGAAAATACGTATTTTCCCCTACAAATTGAAACCTTTTTGTTATGAGGTTTCAACGAATATACGATCGAAACCTTTTAAATTTCATAAAAGAAAATAAATTAAAGAAAGTGTCAAAAATAAAAAATTAAAAATATTTATATATTTTCATAAAAAATATATGAAATCAAAAAAAATATATAAAATATTGTAAACAAACGCGTAATTTAATTAATTGTGTGGGTTTAATGCCGGTTTGATCGCAGATTTTCTTCGGTGAATTCTGAAAACGTAATAAGTGTCAAAAATTTCAAGTGTGAACGGGTAAGTTTTCAATATGAAAATACGTATTTTCAACGGGGTTTCGAGGCTAGTCTGAATGTACTATAACAAATTTTTAAAAATTAGGTGAATGGTGAAAACCCAATACGATTAAAAATTTTTCTTTTTGTATTTTCATACGTTTGGAAATTTAAATTTTAAAAGATTTTTTTTAATAAATTTATTGCAATTTAATTTATTTAAAAATTCGATTAATCGATAATCGCGATTAACGGTTATATTTTTAATCGTAATCGCGATTATGAAATATCTCGATTATTTGCAAACTCTATATCTATCACTTGACACAAAAATTTAGCTAATTTAAAAAATTCGCGAAATAAAGTCATAATATCGCGATTTTTTTAATGTAATAACAAGAAAATCCTAAATATTTTGCAATTAAATATAATTTGTTTATCCTTAAAAAAAAAACTAATATTCAAAACTTTATCGCGTTTGGTGCGTGAACTTTTTTAACGATCGCGAAAAGGTAAGACATCATTTCTTAATATTTTTTCATGGCCTATACGACTATGGGATGGACTTTTTGATATTTGCAAAAAAATCAAAAAGTTATAACCCTACTGATCACTTTGATTCTAAAAGGTTTAAGATTTGATTTAATGGTGAATTTCGCTTGGTCGTTATGCGGAGTCTACGTGTGTTGACGTTAAATGTCAGCAGCCACTTACAACCTAACCTAACCTATGCGGGATTGGTAGAAACAGATGCCAAAATGATGAGGTTAAAATTTCAGTAAGATCGCACTTCATCTTGGGGCCCCCTTCAGCGCTGAAGTTTCAACTTTCTAAGCCAGAGCATTTTTAAAAAAAGTGTCAAAAATTCAAATTTGATCAGATTTTCTTAATTTTTGATTATATGTGGTCTAGTTAATGACATCTACATATTTAGATTCTGATTATCAGCTTTATAGGATACAAATATTTTGTGTTCATATTTACATACAATATGACAACTAAAAAAATTAAAGTTTATAAAAATTTTATTTTTTATACCCTCCACTTAGTGATAGAGGGTATATATAAGTTTGTCATTCCGTTTGTAACTCATCGAAATATCGGTCTGGGACCCCATAAAGTATATATATTCATGATGCCCGATTGATTTTAAGACATTCTAGCGATGTCCGTCTGTCCGTCTGTCCGTCTGTCCGTCTGTCCGTCTGTCCGTCTGTCTGTCTGTCTGTCTGTCTGTGGAAAATGCTCTCGCCGACAAAATATTGCACAGAGATGACTGAAACTTAACATATATGTTGGAAGTTCTCCCGAGAAGTTTGGTATTGCATTTGAGCGATATCGGTTCAGCGGTTCAAAAGTTATGAATGAAAATGTAAGCACACCTCAAAAATTTCAGTACATTCAACATAACCTAAAAATACAAAATGCTTTAATTCGGCTTCTGGTTGACATATGTGAACATAATTGAACACCAAATGGTATTTAAACAAGTACGAACATATTTTTTGACAAAAAAAAGAAAAAAATCGCGGATTTTTTTTTTTTACCAAAATTTTTTTCGCGGAATTTTTTTTTAAATTTTTTTTTTTTTTTTCAAAAGTAATTTCCTTTTAAATAAAGTTGTTTGCAATAATCTTTTTGAAATTGTGGAGGGTATCACTACATTCGGCAAGGCCGAATTTAACTTTTTTACTTGTTTTAATATAGAAATAAAAAATCCCAAAAATTCCGGGATCCCGAATTTTCAATTTTAAATTCACCATAAATTTTTACACAGATGGATCGAGGCTGCACGAGCAAGTGGGCTTTTGAGTCTATTCGTAAGAGCTTGGATTGAGCCTAGAGTTGTCAACCGATTAAGAATAATTCGATTAATCGATCAAACAAAACCAAACTCTGGTTCGATTAATTTAACAATAACAATTTTCGATTTTCGATTAACGAATAAATCGATTAATTTATGTCAATTAATCGAACTACAGTATCGAAATATCGGTGTAGAACCCCATAAAATATACATTATTGATCATTGATCGGTCTAGGACCCCATAAAATATATATTATTGATCAGTAATCGATTCTAAGACATTCTAGTGATGTCCGTCTGTGGGGGGCACGATACAGTCCAAAATCAAAGAGCCATTCCCCTGAAGTTTGGCACGATTATGTCTTATGGTCATAGGCTAGTTAAGTTCAATGGCAAAATCGGACGAGGGGAAATGTTCCACCTTAAAGAACTAAAATACCACCATAAAAACACATTTTTTTTTTGTATATTTGTTCCACAAATGAAATATTTTTGTGCCATATGAAGTTCATTGCATTTTGACCAAGATGATTAGGAAATGCAATTTTTTCGGCCCGCCCTCTTTTAAGGGCGCGGTTATAGAAAATAATACAAAATAATGATTAAAGTATTTTTAGGCGTAAACTTCGTAAAAATGAATTTGTAAACAATTATGAAATGGTGTCGTCTAAGGTCCCCCAGAAGCTCCTACCAACTTAAAACATAAAATTAATCAAATTTTAAGTTTTTTATGCATTTTTTGCATACTAAAGAATTCAGTGAAATGTATTAGTTTTTTACTTATTTTTTTGTTAATAAAATATTAATTATTTTAGTTTTAAATTTTTTTTGTTAATAAAAATATTTTTTTAATAACCACTTTTTTATTCGTTATTCTCTTCGATTAATCGAATAATTTTTAAGATTTAATCGTTTGATCGAAAGAACAGAAACAATTATTTGAATTATTCGAACAAAGTTGAAAGGCGAATAATTGACAACTCTAATTGAGCCTGACTCGAAGATTGCCAGATTATTGCAGTGTTTACCAGACAGAGATGCTGGCAATAAAGGAAGTGGCTGACTGGTTAAGTTGCAATGTCTTGTCTACAACCGCAGTCTACAATCTATTCTGACAGTCAAGTCGCGGTCAAGTCTCTGGAGTTCATGTTTCTGAAAACAAGATCTGCCCTTAACTGCCGCACGTCTTTAAATAGATTGACCAAGCAGTTTGATATACGACTCATATGTGTCCCAGGGCACAGAGACATTCCAGGGTATTGCAAAGCCGATGAGCTTGCAAGACTAGGAACTACCTTACAGGTAGAAACTTGCAAGCAAAATCTAGGGCTTTGTTCCGCGACTGAGACTAATCAGAGATGGGCAAATGGATTTATGTGTGGGACAGCGCGACAGATTTGGCTTTCTCTTAATCAGAGGCGCAAGACTAGGAACTACCTTACAGGTTCCAACAGAATTGGAATGTGTTGCTATGCCTCTAGAAACTTGCAAGCAAAATCTACGGTTTTGTTCCGCGACTGAGACTAATCAGAGATGGGCAAATGGATTATGTGTGAGACAACGCGACAGATTTGGCTTTCTCTTAATCAGAGGCGCACAAGTGAGCTGATATCGCTTCCAAGAGGAGAGATTGCGACAGTGGTTGCTGTAATTACCGGACACTGTCTTATATGGAAACACGCAGAGCGGTTAAATGTGCTGTCAAATGGCTTTTGTCAGAGTTGCATGGATTAACAGGAGTTGGAAACTATCGTCAGAGACTTGCTTCGCTGGGATGCACGATCTTTGTGAGTAGTCAGATGTCAAAATTCAATATCTTAGGAGTTTCATAAGAAGCTCAAATTGGTTTAATGGCAGGAGAATCAGTAAAAACGCAGTAAAATTTCTATTATTTTGTAAAACTGAACGACAGAGATTTCATTAAAAATATCCATTTTAGCATTAAAATCTGCTTAAAGTTTGCTAAATCAAATTGAGTCGTTTTACAGATTTTTTTACAGAGTTTTTCTTTTGAGTGTATGATTTCAGTCATAAAATTTTACTTTAAATACTTTTTTCTTATATTACTTTTATTAAATAGTTTGCTTAAATTCATTATCAAAAATATTTAGTTTTTATTATTTTTTTTTAGATTAATCAAATAATCGACAAGTTTTCCGATTAATCGACACGAATAACCGATTAATCACTTTTTGTCATTTTTCGAATAATGTCCTAACCGGTTAACCGGTTGGGTCGAATAATTGGAAACACTTGTGGTTACCTATTATTTAAAGTTGTTATTATTTGTAAAGTTTTAAAACGCATTAACTATAGCTGCTAAAACAAAGTGTAGGGTTTGTGTAAAAATAAACAATCAACTTTTAGAATTTTGACGTTTTCATTTTGTTTCTTTCAACCGGCAAAAATAAAAAGAAAAATTCACAAATTCGTACACTATTCTTTGTTTAAAATTTTGGAAACAAAACGAAAAACAAACAATTTTTAACAAAAACACAGACGATTTTCTTACATTTTTTGCTGTTCTTTTGTTTACCCAATTGGAAATTTCTATTTTTAGCTGACTGGTTGGTTTTTTCCATTTAAAATAAAAACAAAACCTACACTCTAATCAAAATTTGTTGAAATTTACCAAATTTATAGTAGGAAACTGGACTCCTACTATAAATTGGGTAATTTTACTCTGAATGTAAATTGACCATTAGTGGATAATTTAAATAGAGGTGAATAAATATAACAAAAAAACATTCGGCGCCAGCCAGCATTGAACTCGACACCTTCCGATTTGAAAGTGCACTTCTTAACCACTACGCTACGGAAGCTTATACTTTTATCTGGCGTTTTAGTTATTTAACATGTATGTATGTTGGTTGATAATTTAATTTACACATTTGTGTGTAAAATATTTGAACTAACGGGCAATATTTATAATTTGCTGTGTTTAATTGGTTTAAAAGTATTTTACGCATTTTGTGCTGATATTAACACAAAATGCGTGCTTTTCAACCAAAATTTACCGATTTTATAATAGTTAGTTTACATGCGTTTTTTAGAGTGTATGACACCTCCAGACTTTTTCAGACAGACATTTGATTAAATGGCAGGAACACAAGTCAGAAGCTGATCTATACTGACATTTAAACAAATTTACCCAGCTGATTATTCAGCTTCAAATAATCGGTGGCTGAAGGTCATTGTCTTAGAAACTTGAAATTTACAATGTAGGATCATACAGCGAAAAAAAAACATTCCGAAAAAAGTACTTTTGTAGAAAGTTTTGATACTTTTTAGATCTTCTGAAATAATGGTTATAAAACTGAATTTTCGGAATGTAGGATCCTCCATCGAAACAAAGCATTCTTAAATAGACGTAGGAATTTCTAATACTAATTGTAAGAAGGTAAAAAGGGGTAAAGAATCAAATTTTGGTACTTTATCGATTTAAATCTAGGATGCAACAAAAAAAAAAGGTTTTCAAAATATTCGATTCTGAACGATTAAAAAGAGGATACAAATGGAAATCTGGTACTTTTTACACCTATTGAACTAAAGACCCACACTGAAAAAGTTTCCCAGTTACAAAGTTAAGAAATTCCCCAGTTATATTTAAAATAAATAAAAATAACTGAGATTATCGAAACCAACTGAGGTTTCAGTTACGAGCTTTAGTTTTTTATACCCTCCACTCTAGTGATAGAGGGTATATATAAGTTTGTCATTTCGTTTGTAAATATGGGGTCTAGGACCCCCTAAAGTATATATATTCCTAATCCTCGATCGATTTAAAGACGATCTAGCGATGTCCGTCCGTCTGTCCGCCTGTCTGTTGAAAACACGCTGACTTTTGAAGGACTTTACAGAGGCTCCTGAAGTTTGGCATTTATTTTGGTCATTTACCTGGTCCGATTAGAATTGCAATTTAGCGAAATTGGTCCAGTGCACTATAGGAAATTTTACCCATTTTTTGGCCAAAAGTCAAAATTAAAATTTTTGCAAATCTTATTTTTTTAAGCTTTAATATAAACAAAATACAACAAAGTAAACATATCTTTTTAAATTTTTGGACAGAATTCATTTACTGTTACTATATCGGCTGTTTTTCTTGCAATTTCTATATTAGTTGTCAAATAACGATTGATATAATAAAAGTTTTCATAATAAAAATTAATAATTTTTAAAAACTAAAAAATGGAAAATAATGTCGAAGGTGAGTACTTTAATGATATATAGTAAAATGTTAGTGAACTTATCTAGTAGATCAATTAAATTGGAAAAATTGAAGTGACCTTAACTTGAACTTATGGAATTATGAATTGGAATATTATTTAGACTTACAAAAAAATGATAGCATATGTTAGCTACAAAACCATATAAGTTCTCTAGGACAATCAATTACCTTCCAAATTTATCAAATTTCAAGGTCGGATATTTGCAAACTTTTTTTAAAAACGCATTTTTCCAGGTGACTACTGCGCGCAAAATTCAGATTTATTCAATATATGGCGACATAAACACAACGAATATGACGAAAGAGCCGCTATTTGTGCACATTTCTTTTCATACATAGATGAAAGTGATCGTTTCGAAAACTTTAAAAAATATACATATACAGGAGCAATCAAGAATATTTTGTTCAAATATAAATATGAAAAGGCTTGAAAAAGTTTTAGGAGTGGAAGTTTTTGAAAAACAGCATGCTGTTTGGCTTAAAGGCAATACTTGGATAAGAAAATGTAAAACGCAGCCTGCCCCCACTAAATCCAAACCTGGGCGACCGCAATTAACTTTTTTGTCAAAATCTGCGAGAACAAAAAGACGAATTACAACAGAAATCTCTAAAGATCTAAATAGGGAAGTTGAGCCCCTAACTCTTGCTTCATCTGCAGCTGCTCGTAGTGGCATTTTGAAATGTAGTTAACGACTTGGAACTCAAAAATCAAATTTTTTAATAAAATCCTTATTAAAAAGTAACCCTGACACTTCTTAAAATTGTTAAAATAAATTTCTACTGTTATCTTCAAAAGTTAGTGTACACTCAAAAAAATAGTAAAAAACAGTTAAGAAAACCAGATAATCTATAAAAGATCTAAAAAATCTTAGATGCGAAAACTTATAACCCCGGAAACCCTGTTTTGAACTAATTGTTAGTAAATTTTTTAGGTAAATTTACTAAAGCTTTTTTTTGAGTGTATGAAAAACTTTACGAGGGACTCCCTCCCTCTTAAGGGTCTTCCAAAAGTCAAATCCAAAAAATCATTCAAATCGGTCCAGCCGTTTGGCTGTAAATAATTTTGGCCAAAAAAAGGGTAAAATTTCCTATAGTGCAGTGGTTCAAAAGTTAAAACGTGAATTTCGGCAAGGGTCTTTCGTAAATTTACGAGATAAAAACACGCTAAGTTACGAAAGACGATTCTGAGGCTGCTGAAGCTTGGCATACATATTTTTCATTCCCCTGGTCTGATTGGTGTTGAATTTTAGTAAAATCGGTCCAGTGGATAAAAAGTTATTAGAAAAACGGGGAATTTCAGATAAGTTTCACTTTAAATTCGCGTGTTAAAAACCCGTTAAACAAGTTTAAAAAATATTGCTAAAACACAAAAATATTTTACAACGTATTTTTGTTACTCCAACATATTAGTACACTAAAAAAAATTATACTCAAAAAAAATTTTACACTCAAAAAATCTTTACGCTCAAAAAAAATTGGTACTGTTTTTTTACAAAATCGACAAAAAAAAGTTTTTTTACACAGAAAAAAATAAAAAAAAAATATTTAAGTAAATTTTTAATACTATTGAGTAAAAAATTATTCAATTTTGCTCCAGTAAACGATTTAATACTATTGAGTAAATTTTTAATAAAAATTTATTAAATGTTTGAAAAAAAATGAGTAAATTTTTAATTGACACAATTAAAAATTTACTCAAAATTCATCAATTTATTTTTTTTTAAGTTTAAAAAAGTTTTTAAATTTTTTTACAAAAAAAAAAAACAAAAAACTTGTTTTTTCAAACTTTGTCAAACATATTTATGTCTCAAAAAACATAGGAAAATAATATAAAGACGATTACAAACTTCCATATACATACACAAAAAACTATAAACTAAACGAGAATTCAGAAAACTATTAGAGTTTAAAAAAAATTAAAAAAACTAATAAATTTTTATTAAATTATTTACTAAAATAGTTTTTAAATTTTTTAAGTAAATTTTTAATTGCGTCAATTAAAAAATTACTCAATTTTTGTTTTAAATTAAAACAAGTGATTACTCAAATTTGTTTCCTCCATATTTTTTTCTGTGCATAGAGCATCTGTGTTCATAATATAAAAAAATCTGAAGACCCACGTCCAGAATTGTGGTTTTGTGTCGTAATTTTGACCGATATATATTATTGATCAGTGATCAATTCTAAGACATTCTTGCGATGTCCGTCTGTTGAAATGGCGATCAAGCCCAAAGTATTAAACATATGAGGCATTCCACACCAAATGTCCCGCTACAGAAAAACATGTGTCCCGTAAATTTCTGAAAAGGTTGTTTGGATTGACCTATATGAAACTAAGAAAATTGCGTTTTTGGTTTTTCAAATTTTCAAAAACTGGGCTTAAATTTCATAAAAATTTTGTAATTTGCTGGTATTTTCTTGTTTTATCGTTGCGAATGAGTATTAATAATTGCATAAACATTACTCATACGCTCTGTTGAAACAAGAATATACAAGCAAATTACTAAGTTGTTTTGAAATTTAAAATTGAAATGCGATTTTCTCGAAAAAAATGAAAAATGTGTTTCTGAATTTTTTTGTGTGGATGGAAACTTAAACTTAAAAAAAAGTGGCCGGATTTTTGATAAATTGACTTTTTTAAAAAATGGAAAATTTCCGAACGGTTTCTGAAAATTAAAAAAAAAAAATTTAATCGATAGCCCATACAAAACTATATAAAAATGAACATTTTTGAGATTGTGGTGCATTCCGTTTTAATGTGATAAATATTTAATCAAGGCAACCCGCCACAAATTTGACAGTTTTTGAAAAATTGAAAAACCAAAAACGCTATTTTCTAAGTTTCATATAGGGCTATCCATACAACATATTCAGAAGTTTACGGTACAAATGTTTTTTTCGCTGGACATTTGGTGTGGAATGCCTCATATATGACTGAGCCTTGACATATTTACTTGTTGTTGTCCTAAAAAGTTTGATATCGCATTTGAGCGCTTCAGCGGTTCAAAAGTTATGAACAAAAATGTAAAATAACCTCGAAAATTTTTGCACATTCTACATAACCTAAAAATACAAAATGCTTTAATTTGTCTGCAGGTTGTCATATGTGAATGGAATTGAATACCGTAAGGTATTAAAACAAGTACAAACATATTTAAAAAAAAAACAAGTAGAAAAGTTAAATTCGACTTGGCCGAATCTATGAATACCCTCCACAATGCCCTTTTTAAGTGATAGAAAATTTTCTAACTTGAAAAAAATAACATTTTTAGTTAGAAATATTTTATTTTGTGTAAAAAAACTTTTTTTAGTAATTTTTGAAACAAAAAAAAATAATTTAATAATTTTTTTTTTGAGTGTAAAATTTTTTTTGAGTGTAAAATTTTTTTCGAGTGTATTTTTTTTTTGTTGTAGTGTAAAAATATTTTTGAGTGACAAAAATACCTTGTAAAATATTTTTGTGACTTACCAATGTTTTTAAAACATATAAGGGTTCAAGTTGAAAAAATGCAGAAGAAATTTGAATTTCTAAAAATTATAGACATTTCTGGTATTTCCTATACCGGTTTCAAACACCCCAGTTAGTGTCATCATCAGTAGGATTTTAAATGTCGGTTTGTCTTGTTAATGAAAACTGTTTTTTATATATGTGAATATTTATAAAACATGTTTAACGGGTTTTCAACACGTGAATTTAAGATGAAACTAATCTGAATTTCACAGTTTTGCTAATAACTTTTGAACGATTGGACCGATTTGGCTGAAATTTAAAACGAATCGGACCAGAGGAACGGCAAATATATATGCCACACTTCAGTACCCTCAGAATTGTCGTTCGAAAGTAACCGTGTGTTTTAACTCGTAAATTCTAGAAAAACCCTTGCAGAAATTCACTCATTTGCTTATAACTTTTGAACCACTGGACTGATTTTGCTGGGTTGCAATACCAAGCTGACCAGGTAAATGTCCAACATATATGCCAAACTTCAGGAGCCTTCGTAAAGTCTTTCAAAAGTTAGCGTGTTTTCAACAGACAGACAGACAAACGGACAGACGGACGGACATCGCTAGATCGTCTTAAAATCGATCAAGGATCATAAATATATAAACTTTATGGGGTCCTAGACCAATATTTCGAGGTGTTACAAACGGAATGACAAACTTATATATACCCTCAATCACTAGAGTGGAGGGTATAAAAAAAATCGCGGATTTTTTTTCACCAAAATTTTTTTCGCGTAAATTTTTTTTAAATAATCTTTTTGATATTGTGGAAGGTATCAATATGGTAATTTAAATTTTTATTGGTTCGAATTGCAATTGATCTCCTCATAGCCTTTTTTCCTGATATCAATGCACTGCATTAGTAGGGGCATCCCCTGAATGTGTTGTCAACGTAAAGAAAAATGGTCTCTTCGCCCTTCTTCGTTTAATTGGAATTTTCAAATTATAAATGGCATATTCGAATTACAAGTAGAATCTTCGAGTTACAAATAGAATCGTCAAATTACAAGTAGAATCTTGTTCAGCCAATATGAAATATTAAATTTCCAACTGGGTTATTGTTCAATACAATTTATTTTTATATATTTTTTATTTCTCTTTAACAGACACTTTAAAGAAAATTAATGTACGTACGTATGTATCTATACGTACAATTATGAAATTTATTCATTAATTCATTATTAATTATTTTCAAATTAAAAAACACAACAAAAAAACAACAAACAAATATGAGGCAACACTATGACAAATAAAATTTCTTGAGAATATTTTTTAAGCGGGACTTTTTCATCTGCTTTCGTTTTTTTTTTTTTTTAATTGTATCTTCAATTAAATTGTTGCACAGAGAGAACTTCATTCATTAAAATTAATAAAAATGTTGATACAACTTTAAATTTAACTTAAATACAAAATGATAATAAACAACAACAACAGTATAAAGAAAATGTATAACAAAACAAAATTATTATTGTATTACGATTTGTATTATTATTACTATTTATTAATGTATTTATGAAGTACGATAGAATATTTAAGACGTACATACAACACACACACTCACTTTTTATCTAAAACATGCGATACGATACGGATTCGATACAAGACGATACAGCGACAATACATACGACAACAATGACATACACGCCGCGCGGTGGCATTATACAAAAAAAATAACAACTGTGTTGTTTATTTTGTGATGTGTGTTTGTTTGATGTTTTTTGGAATTCTGCACATGGTATTGAATCGCGAGTAAAATTCGAGTATATTGTAGTCTAGACAAAGAGAAGAGCGCGCGAGTCCCAAATGTATCCATTATTCACATCCACTTACCATATGCACAATACATTTATACCCCGAACAACGCACATGCAAAAAAAATTTTGTCACTGTTTTTTATACCCTCCACTTTAGTGATATATAATTGATCAGTGATCCATTTTAAGACATTCTAGCGATGTCCGTCTGTCTGTCTGTGGAAATGTGAAAATGAAACTTTACATATTTATTGGAAGCTCTCCCGATCAGTTCGGTATTGCATTTCAGCGATATCGGCTCAGCGGTTCAAAAGTTATGAAGGAAAATGTAAGGACACGTCAAAAATGTTAGTACATTCAACATAACCTAAAAATACAAAATGCTTTAATTCAGCTGCTGGTTGACATATGTGAACATAATTGAGCACCGAATGGTATTTAAACAAGTACGAGCATATTTTTTGACAAAAAAAGAAAAAAATCGCGGATTTTTTTGCGGATTTTTTTTTTTCAAAACTAATTTCTTTTTAAATAAAGTTTTTGCAACAATCTTTTTCGAATTTAACTTGTTTTTTTTAAGGCATATTTACTTTATCATTCCGTGAGTAACACATCGAAATATCGTTCAAGGACCCCATAAGGTATATAAGTCCTTGATAGATTTCAAAATGATCTACTTTATTTACACATGTAATTCGTAAAAGATTACGAAATTCGAAGATTTTTTTTTTTAAGTTGAACCAACATTCATGGAATGAGTGTGGAGTAGGGATGCCAAACGGGATTGACATTTACAAATCCCGGGATTCGGGATTTTGAAATCGTAATCCCGGGATCCCGGGATTTTTCGGGTTTTTGGGATTTTTCGGGTTTTTGGGATTTTTCGGGTTCCCGGGATTTTTCGGGATTTCGGGATTTTTCGGGATTTCGGGATTTATTAAAATTAAACTTTTTAACGTTATATTAAAAAAAAATACATATATATATAATTTAATATTTGATTACTTATTTATCGTATTGCACTGATACAAAACGATTTTAATTTTAGAAATATAAGCCTTACGAGTTTAACAGATTCTACAACAAAGTTTTGCATATTTTGATGAAAAAGATTATAGATAAGAATTAGATATTGATGTCAATATTCTTCAGCCACTTAACGGCATCTGGGTTAGCATTTAGGAACAACTTAACTCAACTCGTACTGCTCCAAACCCTGCAGTTTATTGCTTATGGTCATTAGTTCGTTAGAGAGCAAAAGCAGACATTGGGAAACAATTTTCCCTATTTGGTTTTAAATTAACTTCTGAAAAACATAACTTTTTTAAACATTTATTTTGATGTCAAAGTTTTAAGTTACAGGGTACTTGAAAATTAATAAAATATATCTTTAAATAAATACAAAATTTTATTAATAAAGTTGTTAGCATTTTTGGCAAAGGTAAGTTGTACCCAGTGTCTGACCCCGACGCCGTCGCAAAACACACCCCTGTTCAATTTTTTTTCGCTGCTGTTTCTAACAAAAATTGGATCGGAGAGATATATTCAATTTCCTAACTTATAACGCTCAAATAAGAACAAAAACTGTTGAATAGAAACTTTACAGCTGGAATACTAAAAGCTCCGTTATAGAATAACTCACGGCGAAATTTAACTGTGAGGTAAAAATGTGATTAACGTCCCAAAGAGCAAGAGAATTTAAGCACAACATGCCTCATTTGAAAGGTATCTCAAAGACCTTTCAAACAATATCAATTTCGTTTAAATAGTAAAACAACTACTGAAGAAATAGTCAATTTTTATTACGAAATTTAACAAAAAAATCCCGAAATGCCGGGATTTTTCGGGATTTGTCAATCCCGGAAAATCCCGAAAAATCCCGGGATTGAAAAAAATAAATCCCGGGATTCAGGATTTGTCAATCCCGAAAAATCCCGGGATTTCGGGATTCGGGATTTCCCGTTTGGCATCCCTAGTGTGGAGTGCATTGTATTAGGTTAGGTTAGAGGTGGCGGCGCTCAAAATTTTGAACTCGTCGCATAGACCGGCTGGTCCATAGCAATACCACATCTTCCTTCAGCGAGGATAAAACGCATTAGTCCATGTTGCAAACAATTTAACGGACATAAGGTCCATAATTGCGATATGAAAATGATCAACTGTTTCATCCGTATTCGTTTCACCACATCTTCTACAATTGGAGTCAGAGATGAGTCCAATTGTTCTTGCGTGGAAAGCAATTAGGCAGTGTCCTGTGACTACTCCCGTGAGTAAAAGACATTCCCTTCTGCTGAGAAAAAGTAGGTAGCGAGTTATTATGCGGTCTTAACGCGGCCAGATTATTCCATTAATTCTGTTTGTACTTAACTCCCTCTATTTCCTATTCGCCATGGAAATACACTGACAATCACTACTCAGCTGATTTGCAAGCTCATCAGCCTTCTCGTTCCCGTTTACTCCCTTATGTCCTGGCATCCATATTAGAGAGACGAGGTTATTGCAGGATAGTTTCTGAAGATTCTCCTAGCACTTAAGGATGACTCTTGATTTTATACAAAAGCCTCTTACAAGGGAAGTATCTCAACCTTTATGAACCGATTTGCCTGAAACTAAAAATATTGGCTTATCGGTCATATCAAAGTTTAAAAATTTCGTTGTGAAACAATGTGAACCTTCGCGAAAATTTTGATAACTCCCAAACTAACAGGAATATCGTCTAGAGCAAAAATATATGTCGACTTAAATTTAATAACGACTGTTTCGTATTCATATGGATATCGTAGATCTATATAACGAAGCGATACCAGGTTATGCCACCGTTGGGTAGGCATTCAAAAAACCTTTTTTCTCATATGTAAACATTATATAGTTTCTTAAAAAGAAATGGCTGAAAAATCCAAAATAAATTTTTTCGCCATTTTCTGACACATGTTTTGAACCTCTAAATCCATGATATGGCCGATAAGCCGAGACAATTATTATTAATTATTCTCTCCGATTCTCCAAGAAACTGTAAGGCTGCCTTATTTATAGCAACTATTTCAGCCTGGAATATGCTACAGCTCAGAGGTAAATTAAAAGATGTTTGTACATCGCAGACGTCCGTAGTAAATCCCGTTCCCATTGTTTGAAGCCGTCTGTGAAGATATTTAAAGCGTCATTTGGAGCGCAACGCTAGTTCGACCAAAATTCACATGTCAGAAATTTAACTTTAAAATTTCCGATCGAAATGAATATAAATGGCCCAAAAAAAAAAGTAGTTTGGGCACCTTGTAGTCAATGGCAACGTTATCCATATTGTCCATGCTACCGTGTCCAAAATTTCGGCGTCTAAGCCAATTTGACTCTTTGAGTGTGAGGCATGCGGCATGCCTTATATGCCTCACCCATAGCAAAGACGTCAATTGGCAGCAGATGTGTCGATGAATGTCGATGAATGCAGCTGATTTTGTTCTTAGAAAGCCAGTTATACTCAGACCCCTTAGCCGTTGGGATTTTTCGAACTTACTACGATTCACTTCCCTCTCTAGCGCTCTGTGCCAGATCTTAACTCCGTAAAGTAAGATAGGTTTTATGATGGAAGTATAGATCCAGTGCTCCTTGATTCTTGGCTCAAGTCCTCATGTCTTGCAGAACATTTTCTTGCACGCATAATATGCATTATTTGCCTTCCTCCATCGTTGATCGGTATTTTGGTTCCATGATAATTTACTGTCTAAAATAATTGCTAAAATTTTCAAATACTTTGAAAGTGGGATTTAAACCCCGTTAACCTTGACTTTTCTAAAAACAATACCATCTCAGTTTTCCGCGCATTAACGTTAAGACCATTTTCATTAGCCCAAATCCATAACTGTTTCAATGATCTCTCTAGCAGCTTGGATATCGTGGTCAAAAATATTCCTGTTGACATTGTGTGGATATCAGGAAAATATGTTATGAGTAGGAGGAAAGGGGGAGTAGTGTTTTTGGATATTTGACTTAAATTTATCTACATGGACAGAAACAAGGAAGACCTCTGCGGGAAGATTATTCCACAAATAGCTAGTTCGACTAATAAACGAACCTTCTCTGTAATGCGCTGTGCGATCAGCTTTACAATCGACAACAAATGGACTCGGGCTATAGGGAAAAGTTCACTTATTTCAGCAGAACACTTTCCATGATAATATCGATAGAACAGAGTCATACAACCCACATTCCGACGATGCTCCAATGAGTCAATAGAGTTGGACTCCCTATTGTCATTGACAATCATCAACACCCTTCTTTGCACACGGTCCAAGAGCTCCAAAATAGACTTCGAATTCCCTGCCCATATTGTATTCCATCTTAGGTCGGCTGTAGGTGGTATAAATTGTAAGGAGATTTGATGAGGTGAAGTACTTCTTACACCGGTTTAAAAAACCGAGACACTTGAATGCTTCTTTCGACACTTAAAAAACGTACTTATTCCAACGGACATCACACTGAATTTTCATGCCCAGAACATTAAGAGTGTCAGATTCCTCGATACTTATACCACACATATGTACAGATGACGCTGTTGATTCCACATTCCTGTGGGCCAACATACAACATTGAGTCTTGCGTGCATTAAACTTGACGCTATTTGCAAGATCCCATTCAGAGATTGTCAAAAGGTCTTGATTAAGTGTGTCATTCATAATCTGCCTTTTACCCTCAACCTAAACAAGGCTTGGCCTACGACCAAAGGAAAATGAATGACAAATGTTGCTGTCATCTGCAAAAGAGTAGATAGGATTTTAAGTTTGACTTAGAAGGTCGTTAAGAAAAATGGTAGGAGAATGAACAGTACCTTGTTGTACCCTTGATTGAAGCTGAAACTTATTAAGGCGTGATTAGACGAGAGAGAATTCCCCTAGATTTAAAGTAAAAAACAACTCTGTAGTAACTTTTAAAATTGGAATGGCAAATAAAATTTTATTATATGTTTTTTATTTACTTTAATTTGGTTTCCAATTTACAAATTATTGACTAAATGTGCGAAAACAAATAATAATAGTATGAAAATGGTAAGCAAAAACAATTATTAAAGAAATGAGATTTGACACAAAGTCAAAAGTATATTACCACAGAGTTGTGTTTTACTTTAAATCTAGGGGGTTTCTCTCCCGTCTAAACGCGCCTATAGATAAGAACCCATCTATAACAAGACGTATAGAACGATCCCTGAGGAAACTCGAAATAAATCGAGAGAAGTCATTAAGCTTGGATATGAGCGCACCGTGACACACACAATCAAATGTCTTTGAAATATCCAGAGCAACCACCTTACTCTCACCAAAATGGTGGATCGAAATGAATGTTCCAAAAGGAACGCCAACAGATTCCCAGTAGAACTAGTGCTCCGAAAACCATACTGTCGATCTTTTAAAAGTAAGTTAGCCCCCAGATACCTAACAAGATGGCAATTTACCATGCTCTGCATTACCTTAGAAAGCGCTGAGCATATTGCGATTGGATGGTAATTATCAAGGTTATTAGCCGCACTCTTTTTAGGGATTGGCTGCACATTTCAACCTTCCAACATGTTGGAAAGATTCCCGCACGGAAGGATAAGATAAAAAGGTTAGCCAGTGGACGTGCTAACTTCGAAGAACACTGTTTTAACACCAGTGCTGGTATACCATCCGGTCCCAGTGACTTATTTACGTTAAGATCCGCAAGAACCCTTTTAACTGCACAAGCTCGGAAAAATATCTTGGGCATAGTATGAGATACCCTTTCTATTTCGGGCAGTGGTTGATTGCTTTCCGGCAGGAAAGAATTTCTTGCAAAAAGGCCAGCCAACAGGTTAGCTATTTCAACCGGTTTCGTGAACACTTGGTCATCTTTTAAAAGAGTCGGGATACAAGAACTAACATTTTCCTTAACTCCTTAACCGAACGAGCAAAATGTCTTACTGCCCCGAGGAGCCGAAAAAACTTTAGCACGAAGTCGTTGTTCGTAAAGAAGCTTTTCACGACTAACAAGGAAGTTCTTTAACAGGGCACCCGCCGATTGTCCTGAAACTTTAATATGGGAATGAGGGGGAAAAAATAAGAGTTACTTGTTTTTTTAGCTACCCAATCTCAAACTAAAAAAGGGTTGACACCTAATGAAAAATTTAGTGCTTTCGGGAAAATCCGTATAAAAGCCAAACTCGCAGGAATTTCGCCAAACGAAAAAATACGGGTCAGCTTAATTTTGATAGAGATTATTATATATGATTTTAGCGGTCGTACGTATTTACATCTCCTTATAAACTACCCCAACGATTATACATTTTTGACAATAACGAACATAAATTTAGAACTTACAATTAGCCACGACCGATACGCCATTGAATAGGTCTTCAAAAAACCTTTCGATCTGTATTAAAATGTTCATATAGTTTCTTTTGAAGAAATGGGCGAAATCCTCAAAAACGAAAAAAATTCCGTTTTCCTCCCTCCCCTTTGACCCGCTACATGTGAGATTGGGCAGCTATACATAAACAGGTAACTCTTATTTTGCTCCCCTCTTTTCTTTATGCAAGTTTCAGGGCAATCGGTGGGTGCCCTGAAAAAGACCAGCTGAAAAATCTTTTATTTTTACCCACTTTTACCCATATGCAGGTTTCATGACAATTGGTGGATGCCCATTTAAAGATCTCCCTTTTTAGTTTTATACTTAAATTTTATATCTGTAGAATGAAATCGTGTTATACGAGGGATGCATGTATTCTGTACTCATTTATTCTAAAGTACAAACAAAATAGGGGTATTTTCGCCTTGTGTATATTTTCTCTTTGTGCGTTTCTTGTTTTTGGGAGAAGAAAAAGAAGAAGAAAAACATATGGGCAAAATATTAATCCCAGCAAAAATCATTCTATATCTTTTGCATACATAAATATATTTTATATAGTACGTGTATTTTCCAAATTCAAGGTATCTATATATAAGTATTTAATGGCATGAAGACAAATTATTAAGATTATTACCGTGTTTTTTTTTTTTATATACACATATGGAGGAATGAAGAGCTGACTGACTGAATGAATGAGCAAATGAGTAAGTTTTCTTTGACTTATGTATTTGTACACTCAAAATAAAATGTTTGTCGAACAGGATAATTTCCTAAGACGGAAGAAAATTACAAAGAATTTGGGCGCCATGAAATACCTATTAAGCTAATTTCGGCAATAATCATGGGTTGTTAATTTTTTTTACATATTTTAAATTAGTGCCTACGGTCAGTACCGTAGTACCGGGAACACCAATATTCCTGGGAAATGGTACCGGTTTTCCGGTTCTTGAATTTTCCCCAGTATTCCCGGAAATACCGGTATTCCCGGTTCCGGTTCCGACGGTATTCCTGGTACTGGTATGCATATTTTGTAATATTTTGTAAATTTAAAATTTTTTCTTCGCTTTTACCAAAAAAAAAAAATACAAAACATGCGGAAAACACCATTTCCATTTTTTTTTAATTTTACAAACACAACTAAATATTTCTGAAATACTGATTAAATATTGTATACTAATTTAAATATTTTATGGTATAGTATTTTTTTGTATTTTGAGAACCGGTACCAAGATCAGAACCGGGAATACAGGTATTACCGGAAATATATCTAGAATACCGGTATTCCCGGAAATACCGAGAAATGGGGGCACTATTTAAATATACGCTAAAACGGGGAAATGGAAAACTGAGTTCAGGTATGTTTCTGGTATGCACTAAAAAAAAATGAACTAAAAACTGGAAAAATTAACTAAATTTTGAAAAAAGATGAAATTATTTGGCTCCAAAGATTTTTTTCTTGGTTTAAATCATACTTTTTCTAAAAATAAGGAAAAAATGTTATTTAATTAAGCCAATTTTAACTAGAAAATGGAAAAAATTGTATTACACTTTAGTTCATTCACATTTTGGGACTAGATTGGGTCCAGACCCTGGAAACATGGGTTCGGGCCACCTTTCTCTGGTAGCCGTTTTCGTTCAGTGAAAAAAGACGCATCCTTCTAGGCATGGGACCATACTTCGAATCGTAAAGCAGAGAAACATTAACCATCGCTAAAGAGAAACATTAACCATCGCTAATGAGAGACAGTATCCTTAATGACTCAACAACTTGTCAGCAAACATTGAGTACCGAATTACTCGACTGGGGTTATTTAATTAGAAAGGAACAACTGGTGATACATTCACTGTACTACAGTGACGAAAGGATTTACTGTAAACTATCGACAAACACAGTTAATCAAGAAAACACGATAAAACAATTTTGACAGATTACACTGTGCCACAAAAAACACAAAATTGAACATACTTTTAAAATGAGGTAGTAAAGGTTTTAGGTCTCGTCGAAAAGATCACAAAAATGCCCATCAAACTTGCCAGACACCCTCAATTTTTGAAGTTATCGTCAAAAACATTTTTTTGGAATTTTCTCACTAAACCACTTGTAACTTAAACATTTTTAAACTGATTTTCAATTTTTCAACTGTTTTGGATAGAAGAAGGATAGGGCTTTTCATGTGTATGAATTGGTCTATACATATGAGGCATTCCACACCAAATGTCCCGCTACAGAAAAACATGTGTCCCGTAAATTTCTGAATAGGTTGTTTGGATAGCCCTATATGAAACTAAGAAAATTGCGTTTTTGGTTTTTCAAATTTTCAAAAACTGAGCTTAGGAGGCTTGATCAAATATTGGAAAAATGGTATAATTTGTGGCAAGTTGCCTTGATTTAATAATTATCACATTAAAACGGAATGCACCACAATGACAAAAATTTACATTCTTATACACTCAAAAAAATACGTTAGTAGATTTACTAATTTTTTTTTTGCTAATGCTAGTTAGCAAATTTTTAGTTGAGATTAGCATGTTAGCAAAAAATTCTTGTAAACTTCATTTAGCACATTAGCAATTTTAAACAAACGTTGAACTAATTTCTTTTGCTAAGATTTGAAATTGAGTTGACAACATTTTTACAAGATTTTTTGCTAACATTAGCAAAAATAAATGGTAATTTTTTTTTTTATTTTCAGAAAACTTAAAATGGCTCTATCTCGGAAACTAAGCCAGATAGAGCAAAATGGAGGGCATTTTTGGTTCTTAGAATCTCCATACTTTCGCGGGTGCTCTTCACATGTGTGGACCCTAATGGGCCCTAACTTTGGATCCAAAAAAGTTAGCATTCCCGAAAATTTTAAAATACTCATATCTCGGTAAATATTGCCGGCACAACAAAAAGTCCAAAAGCATTTTTGTAGCCCTCAATACGTAGAACAAGACCGCAAAATAGTCAAAAGCTCTCCGAGTAATATTTTTGAAGTTATCGAGTTTTCAAAAAAAAAATTTTTGTTAACTAATTATTGGCAAAACATTTTTGCTAACTTTAGCAAAAAAATTGTGGGTTCAAAATCAGCAAATTTTCTTGTAGGTTTACAAGCTTTTTTTGCTAACATTACAGTTTTCTTTTTTTGAGTGTATAGTTGTGTCTGGGCTATCGATTTCATTTTTTTTTTTTTTTTTTTGAAAATTTTCAGAACCCGTTCGGAAATCTTCCATTTTTAAAAAAAAGTCAATTTATCAAAAATCCGTCCACTTTTTTTTTCTTTTTTAATTTTTTTTTTTTTTTTAAATTAGATGTTTGTCCATTCACACAAAAAAATTCATAAACACGTTCTTCGTTTTTTTTTCGAGAAAATCGCATTTGAACTTTGAATTTCATAACAATTTTGTAGTTTACTTGTATTTCTTTGTTTTAACGTTGCGAATGAGTATTATTAATTGCATAAATATTCCTCATACGCTCTGTTGGAACAAGAAAATACAAGCAAATTACTAAATTGTTATGAAATTTAAAATTCAAATGCGATTTTCTCGAAAAAAAAACGAAAAATGTGTTTCTGAATTTTTTTGTGTGGAAAACATCAAAACTTTAAAAAAAAAATTAAAAAAGAAAAAAAAACGTGGCCGGATTTTTGATAAATTGACTCTAAAAATTTTTCAAAAAAAAAATTTTTATTCGATAGCCCATACAAAACTATATAAGAATATAAATTTTTGAGATTGTGGTGCATTCCGTTTTAATGTGATAAATATTTAATCAAGGCAACTCGCCACAAATTTTACCATTTTTCCAATATTTGACCACGCCTCCTAAGCCCAGTTTTTAAAAAATTGAAAAACCAAAAACGAAATTTTCTAAGTTCCATATAGGGCTATGCATACAACCTATTCAGAAGTTTACGGTACACATGTTTTTTTTAGCTGGACATTTGGTGTGGAATGCCTCATATAAGAAAGATATTTATTAATTTTTTCAACAATATCTAATTTTTTGTTATTTTTTGAAAAATTTTTGGGTTTATCGATTTTTTTCTACTATAGTTCGTTCAACAAGATTTATATTTATAAATGTATTCTTAAAGAAAATTTAATTGTGAAAACGATGAGATTTATGCCGAAAAAATCGGATAATAATTGACAGAGTTGTGATAATTTTTCTAAAAAAGAAAATAAAGATTTTGCTTGAAATTGCCGTTCGGATAGCCCAAGCAAAAAAAAAAAAAACGAACATACTGAGAGGTCGCGTATCATTATTTCAAAGGTTTTTGGCCTCCTTAACTCGAATTTGACCTTGAAATTGCGCTATCTTATTAAGTTTTTGATATATCAATTTATGTTAAATATCTCAAAAACCTGACGAGATAGAGCAATTTTAAGGCCAGATTCGGATTCAGCGCGGGTTATCTGAACGGCGATTTCCTGCAAACTCTTAATTTTCTTTTTTAGAAAAATTATCATAAATCTGTCAATTGTTACCCAATTTTTTTAGGACAAAGCATATTGTATTCAGATTTAAATTTTCTTTAAAAATACATTTATGAATATAAAGGTTGTTAAACGAACTATAGCAGAAAAAAATAGATAAACTCGAAAAATTTTCAAAAAACAACAAAAAAATTAAATTTTATAGAAAAAATAGATAGATATCTTTCTTATATGTATAGACCAATTCACACACATGGAAAGCCCTATCCTTATTCTATCCAAAACAGTTAAAAAATTTAAAATCGGTTGAAAATTTTCTGAATTACGAAAGGTTTAGTGAGAAAAGTCCCAAAAAAAACGTTTTTTGACAATAACTCTAAAATTTGAGGGTGTCTGGCAAGTTTAATGGGCATTTTTGTAATCTACTCGACAAGACCAACAACCTATACTATGTCACATCAGAAGTATTTTTTCACTGT
The DNA here is from genome assembly GCA_963921195.1 of Pegoplata infirma. Taxonomy (NCBI): domain Eukaryota; kingdom Metazoa; phylum Arthropoda; class Insecta; order Diptera; family Anthomyiidae; genus Pegoplata; species Pegoplata infirma. Next base: position 11,986,165 of record OY992538.1, on the reverse strand, counting down.
AGCACAGTGTTATTAATCCTAACATTGAAACTTTGAAGTTTAAAAATGTTTTATAGAGGTTTAACTTGGCTAAATAATACCATTTTTAAACTGAACTTAAGATATCGAATCAATAATGGGGTTGGATTTTGAAAAACTAACAAAATGTTCCTTAAATTAAATTAAAATTTAATAACTAATACATAGTTTTTAATATATTTGAAATTTTTTATACATATTTAGTTAAAGTACAGAAAAAAAGATTTATTTGCTGAAATTGAGTCACAGATATTAGAGCTAAAATAATTAATGAAACTGAAAAATCAGCTAAACATGTTTATTAGGATGGCAGCGAAATATATGAGCGATTTTTTTTAATTGAATATCGTCGGGTTATAATATTGTGCCAAATGGTCTAAAACTGATGTGGACCAAATTTCAGCCAAATCGGATAACTTTAACCCGTGCCCCTTTGAGGTCAAAGTTCACAAGGTAAAAAAAAATCCATACAAGCAAAAAATTTTGTTTTTTCATTTTTTATTTTTGAATGTTAGTGAGCTTTATTAACGGCAAAAAAGTTCAGTTCGATCAGACAAGTTTTTCAATTTCAAAATTTTTTTTAGTTTTGACAAGCGTACATTAAAGATTTTGTATCGCTCTTTAAAATATGTGTTATCCGCTGTGGCTGAAATTTTGTCCACATCAGTTTTAAACTCAAAGTTGAAATTTTGCTGCCACCCTAATGTTTATACATATTTCGTTTAAATTGTTTGTAAAGAATTACCGACAGAGTTTTTCTTTTGAGTGTATCTGCTGTATACATATGATTATTACAATAAAATTGTTTTATGTATTTTTTTTTTCACAATAATAATCGTTACTTTTCAAATTACCAAGGCCCTACAAGGTTAGCAATTTTATTATTGGTTTGTTTATATGTAGCGATATAAAGATAAAATTGTTTACACTTTAAAAAAAATAATAGTTATTAAACACAAAATATATTTTTATTAATTTTAAAAAAGTTTTTTTTTTTTGGTTGGAGGGTGTTTGGTCCTTAAAAACATGATCAGTTGGCAATTTTTGGAGCAAAAAAACATAAACAAACCAAAACAAAAAAAATTATGCTAAAAGCACTTTTCCAGTAATGTTCAAATATAAACTAATATTTTTAGCTCAAAAAAAATTTTTGTTTTTCACTTTGTTCGGAACTTTCCCATTTTCAAGTAAAAAAAGGCACCCAAAGACATTGCGCTACAGGTCCACTATTTTTTTGTGTTAATATTGACCCTAAAAGGCAACTTTTCCGACGCCGACGATTTTGAAATTCGAAAAAACGGAAAAGTTGATCCATCCTATTGTGCACTAGGGTGGCTCGATTTTGGGCTTTCTCTCTGATCAAATTCTAATACCCTCCAAAAGTGTCGGTCCCCTAACGGTAACTCACATTCAAAATATCACTCCGATCGGAGTGATATTTGTCTCCACTTTGAGCCTCAAAATTGGGGTTTTTGCAAAAAAAAAATTAAATTTATTATTTAAATAATTAAAAAATTATTTTTGTATTATATTTGATCGCAAATACTTAAATATGAAATTTAAAGATCTTACGGTATCATTAACCCGTTGAAACTTGATACCAAAAAAATGGCATGATTTTGGGGGCGTTCTCAAAACACAATTTTTCAAAATTTGAAAATTTTATTAAAAACATTTTAAATACATAATTTTTTTCCTGCATTCATTAAGAACACCTTGGAGAAGAAAAATGTGAAATATGGCGGATATCAGTCGGTCCACATTTCGGGAATCGCGGGGGGAATTTAGCGGATTTCAAGGAAATGTTGGTTTTATAATTTGGATTAATAAAATCTTATTAATTTAATTTTTGGGCAAATTAACTGTTTTTTTGGTGTCGTGGCATTTTATTAGATAACTTTAAGTCTGTCATGAAATCTTACCGATCTATGACGTCTTTAACCCACATTGGCTGGGGGTCAAAAATGACCCCCGCAAAAAATTTGAAGTTTAGAGCTTAAATTTTGTGCTATAAACAAGTATAAAACGGCTTTTGTGTTTTGTACCCCAATTATTATTTTGTATTAACCCTTTCGGTACGAGTGGGTCACATATGTACCATCAATTTTTTTTTTCTTTATTTGTGTTATTTATGTTTGATAGGACGGGTGGTATACATTTGTAACACTTAACATGACAGATGGTACAATGGTTTACCAGCCCCCCCTATGAGCTCCCCCACTATAGCACCGCCTCATTTCCTTAACACACTAATTCTGTGAGACACGTATAACATATTGAATACATAAATTACAATATAGCAATGCAAAAAAGCCGTACCGAAAGGGGTATCTTCAAAATAATCGTTAACCCTTCTTGGTAGGGGTCAAAAATTATCCATTCAATAAAAAATATATATTTTTTATAGAAAATGAATTTGTGGCAATCTATTCTAAAATCTAACCTATTTAAGATATTTTTAACCCATATTGGCCTAGGGTCAAAAATGACCCCGGAAAAAAATTTTAGTCGAAGTGCTTAATTTTTTTGATATCAACCATTTTTGACCCCCAGCCAAGAAGGATTAACGATTTTTATTAAGATAATATATAAGTACGAAATTATAGTTCGGGTAAAAAACACTGAAGCCATTTCATACTTGTTTATACCACAAAATTTTAGCTCTAAATTTTAAATTTTTTGCGGAGGTAATTTTTTACCCCCAGCCAATGTGGGTTAAAGACTTCCTATGTAAGATTTCATGACAGACTTGCAGTTATCTAATAGAATGCCACGACACTAACCCATTTGCCCCAAAATGTAGTTTATAAGATTTAACTAATAAGGAGAGTCTCCCAGGTGTCACCCTCCGATCTTCATGAAATTTGGATATCTTGTTCAGAACGAAAATTCATTACACACATATTTTTTTTAGCGGCCCAAAATCATTTTTAGGGGGGTCGATTTGTATGGGGGGAAATTGACCTTTTTCAGGTTTTTACGATTTACGCCTATTTTAACAAAATTAATATAGGCATGTGTGGTATCACATTAAAGATATTAAAAATACCTATCTCGTGGTGCAAACGACGGGCCAAACAAGTTAATATTTTTCGACTTATTTGCAAAAATGTCCTAAAATTTTGGTATTTTACTCAAAATGACGAATGCATGTTTGGACACGTTCTTAGCACACGTAGATAGGATTTCCAAAGACATTTCATTTGGTATGTAACATGACTAGGTTTCTTTGCATAATATAAGAGATAAACGAAAAAAAATGAAAAATGGCCTTGTCTTCCCACTCCTTTTTACCCCTAAATATGAATTTGGGCCGCTAAAAAAAATACGTGTCCCTTTATTTTTTCTGCTCTACAAAATAAAACCAATTCCATAAAGATCCGCGGGTGACACTAGGGAGACTTCCCTTGTAAGTTTAAAATAAAAACTTCCATATCACAAAATATTTTTAAAATTTCAACTCAGTGAAACTGAAATAAATGTTTAAAAAAACCGGCAGTTTTTGGAATTTAGAAAAACTGTAAATTTAAGTTCTTATATTTCAATCTTTTCCGGCATAACAAAAAGTCAGTACATATAAGAGATTATTTTAATGATGGTTTGATAGATGCTTCATCGCTTGGTAAGAAGTTATAAGACGGTTAAGTTTTGAAAAAATTAAGAGTTTTTAAATTTTCGAGGTTTTTTGATCAGGGATTTCGGCCCCCTCTATAAAATGAAAAAAGTTGAACTAGAGTTGGTAGCTGTTGTAATTCTTAACATTTTGGAATTAATCCCGTCAATGTGCCACGAATAGTTAAGGAGTTTCAGCAGATCAGGTTAGGTTAGGGGTGGTGGAGCCTAAAGTTCAGACTCCTCGCATAGACCGGCTGGTCCATAGCGATACCACAATTTCCTTCAGCGACGAGGATAAAACGCGTTAGTCCATGTTGCGAACAGTTTTAGTTGCGTAAGGTCCGTAGCGGCGATATCATCCAGATTCTCGATTTCTGCTTTACCTAGTATTCGCTCGAGGTGTCTGGCCAATGCGGGGCATTTGCACAGAATATGTTCAACTGTTTCATCTGTATTAGGTTCAGCAGATCAAAGTTCGAAAGAAAAAATGTAATTTTTTAAAAAAAAATCAGTTTTTCGCGAGGCACATTCGCGGTTTCATTCGAAATTTGGTGGACTCTTGCGTAAACCGAGTTTTTTGTGAGTTTACATAAAAAAAATCACTGGCGGGTTTATTAAAAATAAATTGCAAAAATTTTATGGCATTTTTGAAAAATGTGCGAAATTTGCAAATCTGTTTTCTATTTTTTTTAGTAGCAATTAATACATCATGTTCATTTTAATACACCAAAAGTCGTGCCCTAACGAGTAGAACTGATTTGCTTTTTGACTTTTTACTTTAAGCCATTCTGAGCGGAAAGCGCGATGATTTTATTTAAACCTGTTTTGATCTGGCACATCCAAGGCTTTACACGAAATCGGATGACATTTTTTTTAAATGAAAGCCCACTTGATGGGTCATCATAAAATCAGAGGCGGGTTAAAAAATGTTGATGATTATAGATTTTTTGGACCATATTAAATTTTCTTGTTATAAAAAAGCATCACCGATTTTTTTTTAACTACTGGTACAATGATACGATTTTCCGTGTTTTTTTTTTCAGTAATACCAACGCGCATTGCCTAAATATGTCATAAGAAATTGTGAAACTTTTCTTTTACCGCGAATTAATCGCGATTTTAGGTACTTAGATATTTTTTTTTAAATCGTTTGGTCATTAAAGGGTTAAATTTATATCATATATTTTAGAAGAAATGATATATCCTGGCATGTTTTAATAACGCATGCAACAAATATGTAGAAAAAAAAATCTTTAAAATATTTTTAAGATTTTTAAAACCGCTAAATCTTAAAACCGCCATAACTTTTGACCCCCTTGCGCAATTTAATTGACGCGAACGAATTTCTTATTCTTAAATAGCTGCTAATATTTATGCCAACTATCATCGATGTGCCATCAAAACAAAAATCACATCTTTTTACCTCAAAATTTAAGTCTTAGACGGAACTCCTCATATGCGGAACTGTTATACGTCATACATGTAATAATAATTTAATTGCTAATAAATCAAGATGGTATGAGGTTTTAACAAAACTTACCCCTTCTTGTTTTTAAAATTTAAAAAAATAAAAATAACATTGTTTTAGTTGATAAAAATTAATATTAAGATTTATTGAATTGTCATTTTAAATATCATTTAATTTATTTTTTCCTTCAATAATGAAGAAGTTGTGGGTTCGATTTCGAATAATTAAAATTTTCAAATACGAGTATTAAATATTAAAATGTTAAACAATAATATTTATTTTGTTAACTAACTATTATCTCTAGCTGGGTTTAAAAAAATGCCATATTTTGCAATAATAATAGTTTATGTAAATTATTATTTTCTTAATGTTCATCATTGAGTCATTAAAAGTTTTAAGCTTAAAATAAAGTTATTAATTTTTTAAGTATCACGTGAATTAAAAATAATCTAAAAAAAAAATTTAAAAAGAAATAAATTTATTAATATTATAAAATATTATACAAGAAAATAAAAAAAAATATAAAAAATTTTTACTTACCACTTTTGGGTGCTCCGTATTTATAATTATTACTATCTTTGCCCACATAAAAATTAACATCGGGTGTATCTTTTTGTGCAGCGTTCTGCATGAATGCCTTGTTATTAGTCTGAAATTGAAGACCCACACTAAAAGAAAAAAATAAATAAAAAGAAAAATAACAACTTTATAAAATTTTATATATACTGAGAGATATAAACGTAGATTTCATATAATTTTTGTTTTAATTTCAATTAAGGATTTCTGATTTTAATTATGGCTCCAAATATAAAATCCCAATTGAAATTAAAAAGGTCCTTATTAAAGCTCAAAAGTATTTAATTGATATTAAAAAGTTTATAATATTTTCCAAAAGCAAATAATAATAGCCCATACAAAACTCTAAAAAATAAATGTTTTTCGAAAATTTCAGAATTGTTGAGTTTTATAGATTTACAGATTTTCTTTCTATGTAACAAAATTATTTTGTTTTCTCCATTCCCCACTAATAAAACATTATTACAAAACAAGTAGAAAAGTTAAATTCGACTTGGCCGAATCTATGAATACCCTCCACAATGCCCTTTTTAAGTGATAGCAAATTTTTTAACATGCAAAAAATAAAATTTTTGATTAGAAATATTTTATTTTGTGTAAAAAAACTTTTTTTTTAACTAATTTTTGAAAAAAAAAAAGAAAAATATTTTACAAAATTTTTTTTTGAGTGTAAAATTTTTTTGAGTGTAAAATTTTTTTCGAGCGTATTTTTTTTTTTTTTTTTTGTGTAAAAATATTTTTGAGTGACAAAACAGCGCTGTAAAATATTTTTGTGACTTACCAATGTTTGTAAAATACACTCAAAAAAAAACTGTAATGTTAGCTAAAAAAGCTTGTAAACCTAAAAGAAAATTTGCTGATTTTGAACCCACAATTTTTTTGGTAAAGTTAGCAAAAATATTTTGCCAAAAATTAGTTAACTGATTTTTTTTTTTATTTCCACTTAGTTCATACATTTGAGGACCTCATTGAGCTCGGACCCGATAGGTCCAGATCCCGATGGCCTAGACCTAGTTGGGTTCCTTAAAAAGCGTCATAGTTTTTGATCCAAAATTTGGGTCCGTTTCGCTCTATCTTGCTTAGTTTTTGATATACGTGATTTTAGGGGACCACTGGGGTTTTGAGAATTAAAAAATTCGATAACTTCAAAAATATTACTTTTGGTTATTTTGTGGTCTTGTTCTACGTTTTGAGAGCTACAAAAATGCTTTTGAACTTTTTGTTGTGTCGGCAATATTTACCGAGATATGAGCATTTAAAAATTTTCGGGAATGCTAACTTTTTTGGATCCAATGTTAGGGCCCATTAGGGTCCACAAATGCGAAGAGGACCGGCGGTACTATGAGCCCGAGAACCAAAAATAGCCTCCAATTTTCTCTATCTGGCTTAGTTTCCGAGATAGCGCCATTTTAAGTTTTCTTAAAAAAAAATTTAATATTAGCAAAAAAGCTTGTAAAAATTTGGTCAACTCAATTTTAAATTTAGCAAAAAAAATTAATTCACATTTTGTTTAAAATTGCTAATGCGCTAAAAAAAGTTTACAAGATATTTTTGCTAACATGCTAATCTCAACTAAAAATTTGCTAAAGGTTAGCTTACTACACTCAAAAAAAAAACTTGTAAAGTTACCAATAAATCTCGTGATTTTACGAGGCTATCCTCGTAAAATATGACGTAGGTAAAATTCTCGTAAAATTACGAGGATATCCTCGTAATTTTGAATGCACCAAAAATTGGTAAAATAACCAATTTTATTGGTAAAAATATTGTTTTAAAAACGGAAAAATACAAAAAAAAAAATGGTAAACTTACAAGAAAAAATGGTAAATATGTTTAAAAAAATGGTAAATTTACAAACCAAAATAGTAAATTTACAAAAAAAAAAAATTGTTAACAACATAAATCCTCGTAATAAAATAATTTTTTGTAAAATAACTGTTTTTTTTTGTAAATTAACTACTCCTCCTTAAATTAATCCTCGTAATAAATTTTTCAAAATTTTGTCAACTTTTTTTAAAATATTTTTCAATAAAAAAAAAAATGCAAATAAATAAGATTTTTTGTTAAAAAACATAAATCGTCGTATAACATAATTTTTGTAAAATAAAGTTTTTTTTTGTAATTCAACTAGAGGATAAAAACTTTGTTGTAAAATTACAGTTTTTTTTTTGTAAAATAACCTTTCAAAATGGTAGAATACAATTACGAAAATAAACTTGTAAAATCTATACTTCTATACTAATATTATAAAGAGGTAATGTTTGTTTTTTTGTTTGTTTGTTTGTAGAAAGTAATCTCCGGAACTACTCATCCGATTTCAAAAAAGTTTTTAGCTATATTTAGAGTGTTCCTCCAGGACGGACATAGGCTAGGTTTCATCGACCACGCCCACTTCTACGCCCTTTTTTTTCCAAAAAACGTAAAATTTAAAAATCTCCAAAGCTACTAAACCGATTTCAAAAATTTTTTCACCAATATATACTTGGAATGGTCCTTCATGATGAAAATATGCTTGGATTTATAGACCACGCCCACTTCTACACCCACTTTTGGCAAAAAAACTTAAAATTTAAATATCTATGAAACTACTCATCTGATTTCAAAAATGTTTTCACCAATATTTAGAGTGTTCCTCCAGGGTAGATATAGGCTAGGATTAAACGACCACGCCCACTTTTACGCCCACTTTTTGCCAAAAAACGTAAAATTTAAAAATTTCCAAAAATACTCAACCGATTTAAAAAATTTTTTCACCAATATATACTTGAAATGGTCCTTCCTGATGGAAATATGCTTGGTTTCATCGACCACGCCCACTTCTACGCCCACTTTTGGCAAAAAAACTTAAAATCTAAATATCTATGAAACTACTTATTCGATTTCAAAAATGTTTTCACCAATATTTAGAGTGTTCCTTCATGGTGGATATAGGATAGGATTCATCGACCACGCCCACTTCTATGCCCACTTTTTGGCCAAAAAAACCTAAAATTTAAAAATCTCCAAAATTACTCATCCAATTTCCAATATCAAGGATGGTCCTTCGACATAGGCTACGGTTTATAGACGTAAAATTTTAAAATATACGAAACTTTTTATGAGGTTTCAAAAATGGTTTCACCAATATTTTGAGTTCTCCTTCAGGGTGATTTAGGGTAAGTTTCATTGACCACACCTATTTTACAAATCACTTTGGGTCAAAAGACATACAATTTAAAAACCTCCGAAACTACTAATCGGATTTCAAAACATTTTGAAAAATGCCCTTTCTGGAAATACCGATTTTAATGGAGCAAATAGGTGCAAAGTAGCGAACTGTAACCTTTTGTATCTCCTGAAATATTGGTCATAGAAACTTGAGACTTCAAATGTGGGATCCTTCAGCCCATCGGCGTATACCGGGGGGTGGGGGCCCAACAACAACAACAAAAAAATATTTTTTTTATATGTATTGGAAAACACGAATCTCACGAAAAAAACAACAAAAATTTTTTGTTGTTGTTGTTGGGCCCTGAAAAAACAGTCCTACATACGCCGTTGCTTCAGCCCAAAAAATCATTCTAATAAAGTACCTTCTGGAAATTTTGATTTTAATTGCAAATTATTGTACTTTGGTGCTTTTACTATCCCCTGAAATCCTCCAGCAGAATGAACAATGAAGAGAAGAACATATTTTGAAATTAAAATGTAAAAGGAGTAAACATTGGGTAAGGTAGGGTAATATGGTACATTTTATATCAATTGAGATAACGACCCTAAAATGTTTTTATTTCTTTAACACATGTTATACATAAAGGAATGCACCCTATATGGAACGAAATGAATTGAAATTCAATGAATTGAATGAATAGAACAGAGAACAAAATGGAATAGAACGGGAAACGAAATGGAATGAAACGGGGATAGTTTTTTCTACCGAAACAAACATGATTCCGGGCTAAACGGGGCTGTTTTAATTTTATAATAAAAATTTTATAATGTGGGGGAGAATTTTAGAAATTGGGACTCTAATACTGATACTTCTTTAATACGGTATTTACAATTACCGGTAACAAAGTTCCGGGCGGGCCTGCTAGTTACCAATAAAACTGTAGTTCTCGTTTGTGCAAAGTACTAGATTTTTTGTTAAAAAACAAGGAAAATTGTTAAATATTGGTAGAACGGGATTACAAGGCATTTTACCAGGCGTTTTACCAGTTTATTTTTTTGAGTGTAGCATTAGCAAAAAAAAAAAAATTGTAAATCTACTAATGCATTATTTTGAGTGTAGGTTTAACGGGTTTTCAACACGTGAATTTAAGGTGAAGCTAATCTAAAATTCACGGTTTTGCTAATAACTTTTGAACCACTGAATCGATTTGGCTGAAATTCAATACGAACTAGGCCAGAGGAACGACAAATATATATGTCAAGCTTCAGTATCCTCAGAATTGGCTTTCGAAAGTTAGCGTGTTTTTTATCTCCTAAATTCACAAAAAACCCTTACCGAAATTCAGTCTTTTGCTCATAACTTTTGAACCACCGGAATGATTTTGCTGGATTGCAATACCAACCTGACCAGGTAAATGCCCAACATATATGCCAAATTTCAAGAGCCTCTGTTAATATTTCGTGTTTTCAACAGACAGACGGACGGAAGGACGGACAGACGGACATCGCTAAATCGTCTTAAAATCGATCGAGGATCATGAATATATATACTTTATGGGTTCCTAGACCAATATTTCGAGGTGTTACAAACGGAATGACAAACTTATATATACCCTCTATCACTAGAGTGGAGGGTAAAAAAAACCTTCAATTTAATATAAATTAATTGTTAAAAAAAAATTACCGCAAAAAAAACACTTACATTCTTATAGATTTCATATCACTTGTACTTCGTTCTTTTTCCATAGATTTAACACGTAAATATTTATGTTTTACATCAACGCCAGATGTGTATTCCTAGAATTTTATTAATTTATTTCATTTTTTAATCGTGAGAACTTTTTTTTTATTTTATACTTTTTATTATTTCTATACTTACATCTCTCATAACGTAGGTGATCTCTAAATTATTGACAAAACTATCGAAAAATTCTGGATACAAATGTAAAACATCCAACAGATCGTCCCGATGAATTTTATGCAAGTCACAATAGGTCAAGGCACGTACATTGGCATTTGATTTACCAATATTTGGATATATACACGGATTTTCACCGAATATATCATCTTTACCTGAAAATTTAATTAATAAAAGTTATTAAGTTCTAAGAAGTTTTCAAAATAATCTTGAAACTACACAGCCGCTCAAAAAAAAAATCTGATCCAGAAACCAGACCAGACCAACATATCTTAATGTATTTCGACCCCTGAACTCGAATCGTTGGATTTTCCTGTAATCTTACGAAGAAAGTCCCCAAGGGGCCATTCCAGATTTCTTTAAAATTTATAAAAAAAAATAAAAAAAAAAATCGAATCTTCATGTATTTTGATCTTCTGAATTCGATTCCACCATCAGAAAGGAATTCTACCATTGGGATTTCTTGTAATCTTACAAGAAAAGTCCACAAAGTGAAACTACCTGATTTCTTTAAAATTTATACGCAAAATAGAGAAAAAAATGATGATCGACCTGTCTAAGCGAAATCGAGTTCAAAGGGTCAAAATACATAAAAAATCTATTTAGAATTTTTTCTTTATCTTGTGTATAAATTTTAAAGAAATCTGGAATTATCACTTTTGGGAACTTCCTTGTAAATTAACAGGAAAACCCAACGATAAAATTTTTTTGCATGGCAGAATTGATTTCAGGGGGTCGAAATATTTTAAAATGTTTTTTGTGGAGCTGTGTTATTTGAGAAAGTAAAAATTCTTAAGATTAACACCGGGATTCTGAAATTTGAGAATCAAAACCGGAATGATACTGTTCGATTACTTACCCAGTATAACTATTGTTGTATTTTCCCTTTGTATTTCAATAGATCCTCTAGCTATAAAAAATAATGACGTCAAAACATCGCCTTTGTGTACTAAAACATCACCAGGGGGCGCATGAGTAGTTTTGAATTTTAAAGATAAAGCTCTTAGAAAGAAACATTAAAAACAAGTAAACGAAATGTTAACAAATAATTTTTTCATGTCTTGGTAGTAATATTTAGTGTCCGACCGAAGAAGACTTTTGAGGCCGAAGACGTAGCTGAATATTTGGCAAAATTTTTTATTTTTAACATAATGATAGAATAACTGTTCATACCCCTCTTCAAGCAAATTTAGGCTGTGTTAAAATGGTAACATAATCGGCTAATGGCATTTTACTTCTCTTTATTTTGAACTTTAAAAATCGTTAACACGAAAATCCTAGCTGATCCTGTTTTCGAATTATTGCTAAATAATTACACTGTTCGATACACACAAAAAAAATATAAAAAAATTGTGTACGTTTTGGGGATAATACAACCTATAAAGTGGTTTTAGATAATTTACCTAAGTTTTTTAGAGCAAAAACTTTGGTAAGTTATCCAAAACCACTTTATAGGTTGTAATTAAACCAAAAACTGGCAGATTTTTTTTAATTTTTTTTTGTGTGTAACAAAAACCTCCCAGTGAAATATCCAACTGATTCTTATAGATTTTTCTCTCCTGAATCCAATCCTGACTTTCGCTGTTAAAAAGTCAAAAACCAATAATTCCTCACTTTTGGTGGCCCACTCTTACAAATTCCACCAAAAATATGATCTAATTTCATATAAAATGGAACTCCTGATTCCAAAACTGCAATCTCAATTTTTTTAGCATGTTTCGTTTTTGAGATATTTGCGATTAAAAATTTTCCACGCGAAAATCTCGAATGCACATATCTCAAAAACGGAACATGATAGAAGAATTTGGATTGGAGTTTTGGAATCAGGAGATTAAATTTATATAAAAGCAAGGTGTTTTTGTTGGAAGCAACATAACAGTAGACCCCCAAATGTGTGAAATTATTGGTTTTTTTTACTTTTAAACAGCGAATGTCTCAAAAACGGTACATGCTAGAAAAAATTTAATGGCAGATTTGGATTCAGGAGAGCAAAATCTATAAGAATCAGTTGGATATTTCACTGGAAGATTTTTGTTGTCGAACAGTGCAATTATTTAACAATAACTCGAAAACAGGAACAGCTGGGATTTTCGTCTTAACGTTGAAGTTCAAAATAAAGAGGAGTAAAATACCATTAGCCGATTTTGTCACCATGTTAACACAACCTAAACTTGCTTGAAGAAGGGTGTGTTATAGCAAATTTTGAATGACGGCTGTTAACGATTATTCGAAAAATTCCCCGAATATGACATTATTTTATTGAAAAGTTATTTTTAGTTCACATTTCATAACTTTTCGATTCTTTACAAACAACGGAGAGGCAAATAATTGCCTTGAATTAAACAATAAATTGCCTAGTATTATTAAAAACACTTTTTTTGAAAGTTTTGAGAAATTTTAAATTATTTAGCCTGTTTGATAAAGGCCGAATATCACTTTTTGACCAAAAACAAAGTCGAATATTCGGTCGAACACTAAAAATATTTACTATATCCCTCGTATTCTAAAAAATGTCATAAATTTTTGGTAACTTATAAAATTTTGTGTTCCGATTTTAACACTGAAAGAAGAAGTTTCATTCATTCATTAATATTTCATCAATATATGTAAGTGTATCCCATCCCATATGTCATCACTAGGGATGAGATTTTCATGCAAATGCATGTTTTTTGTCGATAGTCTAAAAACAATATCGACCAATTATCTTTCCGAATCAAGAAATTTGTGTTAAAATGGCATCGATTTGTTTTTGCATATTTTGGTGAAAATGCATTTTTTGATTTTAAATTCATATTTTTGCATATTTTGGTTTTAAATGCATATTTTGTGCATATTTCTCACTTTTGAGTGCATATTTTTGCATATTTTGGCATAAGTTAGCAAAAACACAACTTGAAATTTAATTTTTTCAAAAACTATTTTAAATTTAAAAAATTTATTTGAAAATAAGAAAAAAAAAATTATTTTTTTTATTTTTTATAGACTTTAATAATTTCTAAAAAAAAATCTTGCTTATATAAAGTTTTAAATGTTACTATTTAAACTCGGCGTTATTTTTTGCTTTTTAAGAAGTTTTTCCTATGAAAAAACAATTTTTATTGCACATATTTTGAATTTTTTAACGCATATTTTAAGCGCATATTTTCGTTTTTTTTAGTGCATGAAAATCTCATCCCTATCACTGTTGCCAAGTTGGAGGTTTTTCCGTTAAATCTAGCGCTTTTTGTTTGGATTTACCGGGAGAAAATTGGTTTTAGCGGGAACGGTGATTTAGCTGGAAAATCTAGCGTTTTTTATTTGGATTTAGTGGGAAAAATTTAGAGGTTTTTTCCAATTTTTCTTTTTTTTTCAATCGAAAACGCCAAGTTTGTCGAATTTTAGCGCTTTTTTTGTAAAAAATATAAATTTCTCCAGCTAAATTTTTTTCGGCGGTTTCTTGCGCGTTTTTAGTGAAAAGTCAATTTTGGTAGAAAAAATAATTTCGAGTTTTTTTTTTAAATTTTGTCAATCCAAAATGCCAAGTTTTTCGGTTTTCAGCGCTTTTTTCGTAAATAAGCGGGGTAATTTTAAATTTTTCCCTCAAAAATTTTTTTTGGCGGTTTCTAGCGCTTTTTTAGTGAAATTTAGAGATTTTTGGTGAAAAATAATTGGCAACAGTGATCCCTATTGATCACCTACGAATTTAAAATGTTGTTTTTGGGACGCTCTTTCAAAAAATTACTACTAATTCACAAATAAAATGTGAAAATAAAAATTTCCGATTTTTTTTGTGTTCTAGATTTCACATCTGATTTTTTTTTTTTTCGTTTTGTTTCACATTAAAAAAAATTTGGTGAAAGTAAAAATTGTTTCTTTATAATTTTTTAAAATTTTAATTATTTGATGTCAACTTGAATGAAAATGTAAACAACAAAACACTAATCTTGATTTCATGTGATTCGGAAATTTTCATGTAAATTGAAAAATTGTAAAAGACAGAACAGAGGCCTTGAATTGTAAGTAGAATTTTTGAATTTTAAAAATTACAAATACAATTTTATTGATCTTTTACGAAATTTATCTTTTACGAATTATATCTTCACCATTTCCAATTGTATTTCATAAATTATCAATTGTATTTCAGAAATTATCAATTATATTTCAGAAATAATCAATTGTATTTCAGAAATTATCAATTGTATTTCAGAATTTATCAATAGTATTTCAGAAGTTATCAATTGTATTTCAGAACTTATCAAATGTATTTCAGAAGTTATCAATTGTATTTCAGATATTATCAATTGTATTTCAGAAACTATCAAATGTATTTCAGAATTTATCAATTGTATTTCAGAAATTACACTGCGGAACACTAAAAAATAAACAAGAGTTACGACCATCATTTCTATATATTTCGGACATGCTGAATCGAATAATTATTGTATCGCCAACACTGAAATAACAGTTTTTGTTAAGATAACTTTTGCAAATGAAAACTTTTTTGGACAAATTTTGGGTCAGTTCATTGTTTAAGGTTCCCACATTATATACTAAAAGATGAAGCCTCAAATCATCTCCTAAAGTGATGCTGCCATATACAAAAAAACGGTTTTTCGCGATTTTCTTCATGATGGTCCATATAACATAGATGCTTTTTGTCCACTATTCGTAGTGTCATGGACGCCTTTATGATCCACAAAATGCAAGTTTTTTATCAGAGACCAATTTAGCGGTTAATTTCGCGAAAACTTAAAAAAATGAAGAAATCCGCGAATTAAAGGGATTAAGATGAAAAGCTTTAAACCAAATTTATATTAGAAATATTGCTACAAGTTATATCTTTGTTTTCCATGCCATAAAATTTAAAAATCATTAGCTTTGGAATTTTTTTTGTTAAAAAAGCAGCTGAAAATCAGCCAATCTTTAATGACATTTTACAAGAAAACTGTACCATACATTGAAAAACGGAGTACGCCATTCGATTCAGCATGTCCGAAATATATTGAAATGATGGTCGTACCTCTTGTTTTCTAAAATAGTGGTTAGTTTTGTCACGCAGTGTTATCAAATGTATTTCAGAAATTTTTTGTTTGTATTGTAGGAAATATTAATTGTATTTCAGAAATTATAAATTGTATTTCAGAAATAATCATATGTACTTCGGAAATTATCAATTGTATTTCAGAAATTATCAATTGTATTTCAGAAATTATCAATTGTATATTAAAAATTTTCAATTGTTTTACAAAGGTTTTTTTCTGAAATACAATTAATAATTTCTGAAATACAATTGATTATTTCTGAAATACAATTGATAACTTCTGAAATAAAATTGATATTTCCTAAAATGCAAATTAAAAATTTCTGAAATACAATTGATAATTTCTGAAATACAATTGATAAGTTCTGAAATACAATTGATAATTTCTGAAATACAATTGATAAATTCTGAAATACAATTGATAAATTCTGACATACAATTGATAACTTCTGAAATACCATTGATAATTTCTGAAATACAATTGATAATTTCTGAAATACAATTGGAAATGGTATAGAAATAATGCTGAGATCGCAAATTAAAATATATTTTGATAAAATTTTCAGCCTACTACGGTCCTTATTGAATTTATAAACCAGGGGGCTAATCACGTAAAACGAAAACGATAGACGATGCATAAACGACATCAAAATACATATCGTTTTGAAGGGAAATTTTGAAGTTTTTCTTTATTAAATTATTAAAGAGTGTTGTCTAATCCAGAAATATTAAAAAAAATGGAAATATTTTGATTAGTTTAGGAGCAAAAAGGCTCCGAAAATCGACGATAGTTAACTATCGTTTTACGTGATCACAGTCCAGTTCTTGAAAACAAATTTTATTATTATTTTCCGCACAATTTCAAGAGGTTTTTAAATATAAATTTAATCGGTTCATGCTTGAACCAGCGACCTTTCTTTTGTAAATTATTTAAAAATAGTTTCCCACAATTGAATATTTGTAATCACAACTGAGTTCGTCGGATATAACTATTTTTTTTTTGTAACTTACTACAAAATTCGTTTTTCACAGCCAAACTTAGTAGCCGGAAGCGAATGTTGAGTTAATGCAACTGAACATTGTATGGTCTTTATTATGGAAAGAAAAAAATGTATTGTAGGCTCATTTTCCATTAAATCGTTGTTGTATTGCAAACAATATAATTGTATTGACAAAAAAAAATAATTGATATTTTATTTAACAACGCAATTTGTCCATACAATTAAATTGTTTGTTGATACAACAATACTTTAATTGAAAATGAGCCAACAATACAAACAAATTTGTTCTGTTTTTGGTACACACAAAAAAAAATTGCAATGAACGATTTTCAAAGTATTTAAGAACAAATTCAATTTATTAACTTATTCATGATACTAATAAACTTTTTTAAAGTATTTATGAAAAATGCTAAATAAATCTTAAATTTCACTTATTATGATTTTTTCATTAATACTATGAAAAAGTTTATTAGTATTATGAAAAAGTTAATAAATTGTATGAATTTGTTTATAAATACTATGAAAGTTGTTCATTGGAAAAAAAAAAAAATTTGCGTGTAAATCTTAAACTATAATTTTCTTAATTATAATTTTTTACAAACAAAAATATATAAAAAATATATGGTTGATGTTTTATAAAAAAAAATTAAAAATGATTGATGACAGTTTGTTTCTATTGGCATAATGAAAGATGATGAAATTTGATTACATCAATTTTGATGACATATTTTACCAGATAATGAAAAGCTTTGTCAATTATGATAAAATTTTTCATTAAAATTGATGATAGCAATTTATGAAGCTGTTTCACCAATAAGATGAAACATTTTTCTTTCAGTGTAGCGTTTCCCAATAATAAATATAAAAACCGTAATTAGCTCACCACTATGGGACAAAACATTTTCTTGTCACAAACATTATAAATTAACATAATTTTTGTCACACACACTGTCATGTTTTTGTCACACGGGCTCTTATAACAAATTTATTTTAGAATTGGGGATATATAAAAGTTTATATGCATACAACAACAAAAAAAAATACCTCAAACAACCAGGACTAGCTCCAGAAAATGCTGGACAATTTTGTAATAGTTTACGATTTAAATGCAAGCATATGTCAGCTTGTAGACATTCTGGAAAACCCTTTAAAACAGAATTCATATCTATGCCATTGGTATAAGTCCAGGCATGTTGAAAATATTCTTCTAAACGTTGTCTTAAAGGATTCGGAATCTATATGTGTGCGTGTATATATATATATATATTTATTGTATGTAGTAGAATGTATTATTTATGAAAAATTATTTAAATCATTGTATATTTTGAACATTTACAGCAAAACTTGGTTACAACAAAATTATAATAAATTCAAACTTGAGTCTGGTCTGGATGGCTGGACGGACGGGGCTGTCGTCCTCCACCTCCATCTCGAATTTCGTTATCACCATGTTTTCACTGTAATTTTTTGTAATACCTGATGAAATCTTATAAACTCTCGCACTCTTAACATTTGTGTATGATAGCGGGCTGTACCCGAATACAATCGTTGAATAATGGCCGAAACATTACCGAAAATACTAGCATACATTAAAGCTGAAAATTAGTATATTCAATAAATGCTAATATTGATTTGTATGCGGTTACAAAAAAGAAAAAGTTACTATTTGGAAAATGAAGTTAACTTACATCCCACCAACATAACACATATTGTAAAAATTTTCTCTGCATCAGTATTTGGAGCCACATTACCGAATCCCACCGAGGTCAGGGATGTAAATGTAAAATATAGCGCGGTTATATACCGGGACTGGAAAAATCCAAATTACGAAATTCAAAATCAATTTACATGCATGCGACAAAACAAAAACAACAATAAAAGGTACTAATCACTAATACAAAAGAAAACTCGCGTTGTGTTTTTTTTTTTTTTTTTTACCTTGATAGAAGGACCACCGGTTTTATTTTCAAAATAGGGTTCCTCAATATCATTCCCCAAAGTATGTAACCAGCCTATATTTTTTGATAACATAATACGTTCAGCATTGCCAATGGCATACCTAAAATTGTAAATTATTATAACGATGTCATTCATACAAATTTTTTTTTTGTAACCCCATTTTAAAATTCGGAAATTATAAAGAACAAAAAAACTTAACGATTTTAACTGAAATTTTTGAATTTTAAAATTTTGAAACTTTAGTTTCGATATTTTTTTTTGTGTTTTCAAAATAAACGGACAAAATCGAAAATGTATATCAATTTTTAGTACGAAAAAAAAAACTTAAATTTTAACCTTAATTTTTAAACTTGTAGTGATTGGCCAATTGATGTGTTCAAATATTAAATTTTGTTGACAAGTTTCAAATTTTATAATAAGAACTAATAAAAATATAATAATATAAAAATAATAATAACACTGTGAACATCGATTTGGAGAGTCTACACCATAGTAAGAGGTAATTTGAAACGGTCAATTGAAATTCGAAGATTCCAATTAAAATTTTTTATAAAAGGTAATTTTTTATAAAATGTACTTTTTTATAAAAGGTACTTTTTTATAAAAGGTACTTTTTTATAAAATGTACTTTTTTATAAAAGGTACTTTTTTTTAAAAGATCCTATTTTATAAAAGGTACTTTTTTATAAAAGGTACTTTTTTATAAAAGGTACTTTTTTAGGGGGGGGTGAAATAAAGCCATAGGCAATAAGGCCATATGGCCTTATTTCCCAATGAGTTGAGAAATAAAGCCATATGGCCTTATTACCAACCCCTGTTGGAAATAAAGCCATATATGGCTTTATTACTCATTTGAAAATTTATAAAAGTATTCGTCACTAATTTCCGGATAGTGTAGGGGAAAATGTGGAAAAATTTTTCCACTAAAGCAGGATTTTTAATTTTAAGATTGTTTAACAAAAAAGTTTTTCTGCGTAGCCGGCCTTCGGCCGGGCTTAGGGATTACAAACTCCATGCATTAAACCCACCCTCTCTGCAAACCAAAGCTATTTTGGTTATCAGGAATTTTTGAGGCATAACAAATTTGATAGCGCAAAGGCCTGCTACCCTAGAAAACTTTACTTTGCGGAGAGGGTGGGTTTAATGCATGTATTTTGTAATCCCTAAGCCCGGCCGGAGGCCGGCTACACAGAAAAACCTTTTTTTGTTAAACAATCTTTAAATTAAAAACCCTGCCAATAAAAAATTGGTGCCTCTAGACAACTCTAAGTTCAAAGGTTCGTGGTATATGTGGTTTTTTAATTTAAAGATAGTCAAAAAAAATTTTTTTCCGCGTAGCCGGCCTTTGGCCGGGCTTAGGGATTACAAACTCCATAAATTAATTTAGCGGATTCGCTAAATAATTTTTTTTTTGGGTAGCAGGATTTACGGGGAATTATATTTCCACATTTTGAACTGATATGGCTTTATTTCCACTTTGGTTGCAAAATCAATATGACTTTATTGCTCAATCTTGTTGGTAATAAAGCCATATGGCCTTATTTCCCATTGAATTGAGAAATAAGACCATATGGCCATATTGCCTATGGCTTTATTTCACCCCCCCCCCCCACTTTTTTATAAAAGGTACTTTTTTATAAAAGGTACTTTTTTATAAAAGGTACTTTTTAATAAAAGGTACTTTTTTATAAAAGGTACTTTTTTATAAAAGGTACTTTTTATAAAAGGTACTTTTTTATAAAAGGTATTTTTTTAAAAAAGCTACTTTTTTATAAAAGGTACTTTTTATAAAACGTACTTTATAATAAAAAGGTACTTTTTTTATCAAAGGTACTTTTTTATAAAAGGTACTTTTTATAAAAGCTACTTTTTATAAAAGGTACTTGTTTATAAAAAGTACTTTTTTATCAAAGGTACTTTTTTATAAAAGGTATTTTTCTACAAAAAGTACTTTTCTACAAAAGGTACTTTTTTTATAAAAGGTCCTTTTTTTAAAAAGGTACTTTTTTATAAAACGTATTTTTTTATAAAACGTACTTTTTATAAAAGGTACTATTTTATAAAAGGTACTTTTTTATTAAAGGTACTTTTTTATAAAAGGTGCTTTTTATGAAAGGTACTTTTTTATAAAAGGTACTTTTTTATATAACCCGAGTAA
Organism: Pegoplata infirma; assembly: GCA_963921195.1. Lineage (NCBI taxonomy): Eukaryota > Metazoa > Arthropoda > Insecta > Diptera > Anthomyiidae > Pegoplata > Pegoplata infirma. The sequence goes on along the minus strand of OY992538.1, from coordinate 11,965,282 downwards.
AAATTTTCTGGTCTAATCATATATAATTTGATACAATCTTATATGAGTTAATATGCTTCCGTATAAATTTATATAAAATTTTATCTATTACTTTGATTCGGTTGATCCACTTTATATGGTTAGATATTGCTCCATATATGATTAGATTCGTATTTTGGTTTTGCTCATCAAATTATATAAAAATTGATATTATAAGATCAATTTGATCTAATTAGATTTGACCAAATTCAGGATCAAATTGTATCAATTTTTATATTTTTTGATCTAAAGTAATACAATTAGATATTATTTGATACAACCATTTTACGGATCAAATTAGATCTATTTAGTAAAATTAGCATAATATTTTTACTAGGGAAGGTACTTTTTTATAAAAGGTACTTTTTTATAAAAGGTACTTTTTTATAAAAGGTACTTTTTTATAAAAGGTACTTTTTTATAAAAGGTACTTTTTTATAAAAGGTACTTTTTTATAAAAGGTACTTTTTTATAAAAGGTACTTTTTTATAAAAGGTACTTTTTTATAAAAGGTACTTTTTTATAAAAGGTACTTTTTTATAAAAGGTACTTTTTTATAAAAGGTACTTTTTTATAAAAGGTACTTTTTTATAAAAGGTACTTTTTTATAAAAGGTACTTTTTTATAAAAGGTACTTTTTTATAAAAGGTACTTTTTTATAAAAGGTACTTTTTTATAAAAGGTACTTTTTTATAAAAGGTACTTTTTTATAAAAGGTACTTTTTTATAAAAGGTACTTTTTTATAAAAGGTACTTTTTTATAAAAGGTACTTTTTTATAAAAGGTACTTTTTTATAAAAGGTACTTTTTTATAAAAGGTACTTTTTTATAAAAGGTACTTTTTTATAAAAGGTACTTTTTTATAAAAGGTACTTTTTTATAAAAGGTACTTTTTTATAAAAGGTACTTTTTTATAAAAGGTACTTTTTTATAAAAGGTACTTTTTTATAAAAGGTACTTTTTTATAAAAGGTACTTTTTTATAAAAGGTACTTTTTTATAAAAGGTACTTTTTTATAAAAGGTACTTTTTTATAAAAGGTACTTTTTTATAAAAGGTACTTTTTTATAAAAGGTACTTTTTTATAAAAGGTACTTTTTTATAAAAGGTACTTTTTTATAAAAGGTACTTTTTTATAAAAGGTACTTTTTTATAAAAGGTACTTTTTAATAAAAGGTACTTTTTAATAAAAGGTACTTTTTAATAAAAGGTACTTTTTAATAAAAGGTAGTTTTTAATAAAAGGTACTTTTTAATAAAAGGTACTTTTAAATAAAATGTACTTTTTTACAAAAGGTACTTTTTTACAAAAGGTACTTTTTTATAAAAGGTACTTTTTTATAAAAGGTACTTTTTTATAAAAGGTACTTTTTTATAAAAGGTACTTTTTTATAAAAAGTACTTTTTTATAAAAGGTACTTTTTTATAAAAGGTACTTTTTTATAAAAGGTACTTTTTTATAAAAGGTACTTTTTTATAAAAGGTACTTTTTTATAAAAGGTACTTTTTTATAAAAGGTAATTTTTTAATAAAAGGTACTTTTTTATAAAAGGTACTTTTTAATAAAAGGAAATTTTTTGAGTATCACATGGAGTTATCATTTTGTTTATTTTTTTATCATATTCGGATTTCACATGATCTTCGAATATCAAAAAAAAAAAATCGAAGATTCCAATTTTTGTATCCATTTCAAATGGAGTTTCAAATTACAAATATAATTTTTCAAATCGGATCTGACAATTTCTTATGAAGTATTTCAGTTCCAAATGGAATCTTTGAATTCCAATTTATATTTTATTTTTAAATGGTACCTGATGTCCTTGTTGCCAACATGTTCACATGTGCTATATTTGAAACTGGTTTCGAATTCATATTTGAAATTATTCGAATAAAAATATGTCAAATTAATGTTTTAATACTTCAAACTGAATAAAAACGTACATTTACATTACACTGTGTAACAATTTATAGGATCATGTCTTAGAGCATCCACCAAACCAAATGTTATTATACAATATTAAAATGTTTTTCAATCAATTGGAATTCGCAAATTTCATTCAAAATGTGAAGATTCCATTAGAGGTCTTAAAACTCTGTTTAAAATAAATGAATTAAATATGGTTTTTGAATTGAGAAAAGTGTGAAAGAAAAATTTAATTTTTCTAAAAATTTAAGACATCCTGGTTTGTTTCTTACTAGTTTCATATTATCCAGTTATAATAATCTTCAGAAAAACTTTTAATGTCAAATTTATTTAGTTAATAGTCAATAGAACTCTATATGTGAAAATTATTTACAGATCGCAGCCGCCGAGGATTGAACTCATCATCATCTGTAATACTTTGCTATTAACTGCTTGTAACGTACAATCACTCTAGACCGATACGCCACGAAGGCTGTTAAGCAAGTATCAACTAAATCTGATTTTTTCAATTCGAGTGGTGTTGTTGCTGTAGTTTTTTTCTTACAGAAGTGTTGTTATTGCTATTTAATGTAAATAGATTTTTATTTTTAGTAATCATTATTCTTCTTCCTCTCCTTCATCAATTCTGATCTAAGTACTTATTTTTGCAAACGTTGCCAGACATGGTCTATATTTTAGACACAAATGTTAGGTGTTGCTAATTTTCCAAAGATACTGATATTGCCACTTAGGGCGACTTATAGTCGTTATTTTTAAATTATTGTTTCTGTAAAGACAGTCGAGCTCAGGCTCTAATTATAATTATGTATTATAATTTTTCGATTTGTTATATATGGTTTTTGAATTGAGAAAAGTGTGAAAGAAAAATTTAATTTTTCTAAAAATTTAAGACATCCTGGTTTGTTTCTTACTAGTTTCATATTATCCAGTTATAATAATCTTCAGAAAAACTTTTAATGTCAAATTTATTTAGTTAATAGTCAATAGAACTCTATATGTGAAAATTATTTACAGATCGCAGCCGCCGAGGATTGAACTCATCATCATCTGTAATACTTTGCTATTAACTGCTTGTAACGTACAATCACTCTAGACCGATACGCCACGAAGGCTGTTAAGCAAGTATCAACTAAATCTGATTTTTTCAATTCGAGTGGTGTTGTTAAAATTCAACATAGAAGAATTGAAATTCGAAAAATTCTTTTTCGAATTTCAAATAGTCTTTGTCGAATTTTCAATAAATATTTTACAAATTTAAATTTTAAAAAATTCAAATAAGATCTTTAAATTTAAAATGTTATCTTCAAATTCCAATTGATCTTTTTCGAAAAACATCCGAAAATGTTGTAGTGTGTGATGGTACAACCCCTGTTGAGCTTGGCCCAATTTTATCATAATTGATTTAAAAACTTTAAATAGATCCCAGTAACTGGTTTTAGGTAAATAAATGTTAAGCCAATGTACATTTTATCTTGCAGTACTTATTCTACAATATTCAAATCTTACAGGGGCTATACTACACGCTGTTACCTTTGTTTATCCCTTAGTTTGGTGGAGATCCTATAAAGCTGTTTTACAGTGTTATCTGTCAAAGTTTTAACATGTTCATACATTTTATACTAAAGGTAGGTACAGAAATAATACATATCCAATTAAAAAAAATTACAAACAATTTAAATCCCAATGGCTTTTTTAAACAAAGGTTCTTTTTATAAAAGGTACTTTTTTATAAAAGGTACTTTTTTATAAAAGGTACTTTTTTATAAAAGGTACTTTTTTATAGAAGGTACTTTTTTATTAAAGGTACTTTTTTATAAAAGGTACTTTTTTATAAAAAGTACTTTTTTATAAAAGGTACTTTTTTATAAAAGGTACTTTTTTATAAAAGGTACTTTTTTATAAAAGGTACTTTTTTATAAAAGGTACTTTTTTATAAAAGGTACTTTTTTATAAAAGGTACTTTTTTATAAAAGGTACTTTTTTATAAAAGGTACTTTTTTATAAAAGGTACTTTTTTATAAAAGGTACTTTTTTATAAAAGGTACTTTTTTATAAAAGGTACTTTTTTATAAAAGGTACTTTTTTATAAAAGGTACTTTTTTATAAAAGGTACTTTTTTATAAAAGGTGCTTTTTTATAAAAGGTACTTTTTTATAAAAGGTACTTTTTTATAAAATGTACTTTTTGTATAAAATGTACTTTTTGTATAAAAGGTACTTTTTGTATAAAAGGTACTTTTTGTATAAAAGGTACTTTTTTCTAAAAGGTACTTTTTAATAAAAAGTACTTTTTTATAAAAGGTACTTTTTTATAAAAGGTACTTTTTTATAAAAGCTACTTTTTTATAAAAGGTACTTTTAAAAATACTTTTTTTAAATTGTATTTTTTTGTAATGTTTTGTAATTTTTAATAAAAGGTTATGTTTTTTAATTTTTAGAAAAAGGTAATGTTCTGGTACTTTCTAATTAAAAATATATATGTACTTTTAAAAAATTATACTTCAGAAACTCTCTTTTTTTTTGCATGTCCATGTTGCTTATTTGACTTATGTCGTAATTGTATTCAACTGTACTGCCGGTAAGCTTTTATTCAGTTTAAAGCTTAAACGAAAATTTTTAATTAAATTTTTAAACTAAAAAAAGGCCAATTTTTGGGTCAAATTATTAAAATTTTGTTTATAATTTTAAAATTTTATAGTAAGACCTAAAAACTTATAATTCTTTAAAGGCTAATCTATATTTTGCACTCTTTGACAAAAAAAAACAGCGGCTCCAAATATTTTTTTAAAAAAAAAAAAAGATATTGAAAAATTTGTATTCCAAATCTGAATAAGTTTAGATTTTTTTTAAAACTTTGTTTTATAAAAACTCTAAACTTAAACACTTGGAAAATTAACGAAAATTTTCACCATATACATGTTCCAAAGTGGAAAAATATACAACATATTCATCATTTACACATGTTCCAAAAAACAATTGATTATAAATCTATACCAGGATTAAGCTACATACACAATAAACTTGATCCATCATTTTTAGTATACGAGGCATATTTGATAAGTTTTCAAAAAGAAGAGGAAATTTATTTTTTTTACTTCGGTTTAGCAGAATTATTTGATGCGCTACAAATTGTATGACCAAAATTTAAGCAAAACAATAGCTATGTATTTTCGAATGACGTATGAGGGAGCATGTCGTAAACCAATTTAAGAAATTTCGATTAAAAAAATGTATTTTTAAAAAAAGTACTTCTCAATAAAAATTTATTTTTAATAAAAGTTACTTTCTAATAAAAGGTACTTTTTAATAAAATGTACTTTTTAATAAAGGGTACTTTTTAATAAAAGGTACTTTTTACTAAAAGGTACTTTTTACTAAAAGGTACTTTTTAATAAAAGGTACTTTTTAATAAAAGGTACTTTTTAATAAAAGGTACTTTTTAATAAAAGGTACTTTTTAATAAAAGGTACTTTTTAATAAAAGGTACTTTTTAATAAAAATACTTTTTAATAAAAGGTACTTTTTAATAAAAGGTACTTTTTAATAAAAGGTACATTTTAATAAAAGGTACTTTTTAATAGAAGGTAATTTTTAATAAAAGGTACTTTTTAATAAAAAGTACTTTTTAATAAAATGTACTTTTTAATAAATGGAGCTTTTAATAAATTATTCTTTTTAATAAAAGGTATGTTTTACTAAAAGGTACTTTTTAATAAAAGGTACTTTTTAATAAAAGGTACTTTTTAATAAAAGGTACTCTTTAATAAAAGGTACTTTTTAGTAAAAGGTACTTTTTAATAAAAGGTACTTTTTAATAAAATCAACGACGGTAGTCGGAGTTGCCTTTATAAGGATACCAAAAAGTTGGATTTGAAATCCAAATTAGCAAATCCAAATCCACTTGGTGGCGCAAATCCAAGATTTACTACACAAAATGTTGGCCTCTACATTTTGAGCATTTAGTACATTTTTTTTATATTTAGTACATTTTTTGTTTTTAATACAAAAAATGGCATTATTAGGGGACAAAAAATAAAAATAAAACAATAAAATCGAGATTTTCTTGTTTTTTGTTAATTATTTTAATTTTATTTTATTTAAATTATCTGCTTTTATGAGAAAAATGTGAAAACTGAACGAAGAAAATATAATAAACAAAAATTTAGTTAAAAATTATTATTTTTATTTTTTGATTTGTTCCCAATTTTCTTGATTTTTTTCCGACCTTTTTTCAGTTGTAGCGGTGTTTTGTACCCTTCTGCCCAACATTTTGTGTAGTAAACCTTGGATTTGCGCCACCACGTGGATTTGGATTTGCTAATTTGGATTTCAAATCCAACTTTTTGGTATCCTTATAAAGGCAACGCCGACTACCGTCGTTGATTTTTAATAAAAGGTACTTTTTAATAAAAGGTACTTTTTAATAAAAGTTACTTTTTAATAAAAGGTACTTTTTAATAAAAGGTACTTTTTAAATGAAAGGTACTTTTTAATAAAAGGTACTTTTTAATAAAAGGTATTTTTGAATAAAAGGTACTTTTTAACAAAAGGAGCTTTTTATTACAAGGAACTTTTTATTAAAAGGAACTTTTTAATAAAAGGTTCTTTTCAAAAAAGGTACTTTTTAATAAAAGCTTATTTTTAATAAAAGCTACTTTTTTTAAGAAATCATAATGGAGTTTTATTAAAATAGTCAAAGCCAAACATTTTGTATGCCAATCGATGTGGATTATGCCGCGTGTATCAAAAAAAAACTGTATCTGTAACCTGTTTAGTACCGATTTTGTTGTCCGGATCTCGTACGGTCGACCACCAACGGCCTCAATTGAGAATGGAAAGAATAAATGCGCACATGAGTTGATTTCTGTTCTTTTCAACTCATTTGGTTAAGATTGGTACCATATTCGTAAGTGTGGGCTAGTAAAAAACTGTTGTTTTTAATTACTGTTCTTTTTTAAGAATATCTCTTTTTAAGTTTTGTGAGTGTAGGTTAGGAATATGTAAGACACATGCGATTGTGAAGTAACATTTAATTAATTCACGTGATTTCGTGTGATTATAATACGAAATCTCCTAACTGAAAATATTTCTTTCGTGCAAGTGAGTCAAAAGTCACTCACTGGTGCAGAATTGTTGGTGCTACTTGTGCAAGATATAAAGCTTTTTCTGGATTTTTTAAAAATATATTTTTTTTTAAAAAAGGTGCTTTTTAATGTTTATTTTAATATATTCTAATAAAGTTACTGTTTAATAGGAGGTACTTTTTAAAAAAAGTTACATTTTAATAGAAGTATAAAAGATACTCTTTATAAGTATAAAATATACTCTTAATTAAATGGTACTTTTACATAACAGGTACTTTTTAGTAAAAGACATTTAATAAAAGGTACTTTTAAATAAAAGGTACTTTTAAATAAAAGGTACTTTTAAATAAAAGGTACTTTTAAATAAAAGGTACTTTTAAATAAAAGGTACTTTTAAATAAAAGGTACTTTTAAATAAAAGGTTCTTTTAAATAAAAGGTACTTTTAAATAAAAGGTACTTTTAAATAAAAGGTTCTTTTAAATAAAAGGTGCTTTTAAATAAAAGGTACTTTTAAATGAAAGGTACTTTTAAATAAAAGGTACTTTTAAATAAAAGTTACTTTTAAATAAAAGGTACTTTTAAATGAAAGGTACTTTTAAATAAAAAGTATTTTTAAATAAAAGGTACTTTTAAATAAAAGGTACTTTTAAATAAAAGGTACTTTTAAATAAAAGGTACTTTTAAATAAAAAATACTTTTAAATAAAAGGTACTTTTAAATAAAAGGTACTTTTAAATAAAAGGTATTTTTAAATAAAAGGTACTTTTAAATAAAAGGTACTTTTAAATAAAAGGTGCTTTTAAGTAAAAGGTACTTTTAAATAAAAGGTACTTTTTAATAAAAGGTACTTTTAAATAAAAGGTACTTTTAAATAAAAGGTACTTTTAAATAAAAGGTACTTTTAAATAAAAGGTACTTTTAAATAAAAGGTACTTTTAAATAAAAGGTACTTTTAAATAAAAGGTACTTTTAAATAAAAGGTACTTTTAAATGAAAGGTACGTTTAAATAAAAGGTACTTTTAAATAAAAGGTACTTTTAAATAAAAGGTACTTTTAAATAAAAGGTACTTTTAAATAAAAGGTACTTTTAAATAAAATGTACTTTTAAATAAGAGGTACTTTTAAATAAAAGGTACTTTTAAATAAAATGTACTTTTAAATAAAAGGTACTTTTAAATAAAAGGTACTTTTAAATAAATGGTACTTTTAAATAAAAGGTACTTTTAAATAAAAGGTACTTTTAAATAAAAGGTACTTTTAAATAAAAGGTACTTTTAAATAAAAGGTACTTTTAAATAAAAGGTACTTTTAAATAAAAGGTACTTTTAAATAAAAGGTACTTTTAAATAAAATGTACTTTTAAATAAAAGGTACTTTTAAATAAAAGGTACTTTTAAATAAAAGGTACTTTTAAATAAAAGGTACTTTTAAATAAAATGTACTTTTAAATAAAAGGTACTTTTAAATAAAAGGTACTTTTAAACAAAAGGTACTTTTAAATAAAAGGTACTTTTAAATAAAAGGTACTTTTAAATAAAAGGTATTTTTAAATAAAAGGTATTTTTAAATAAAATGTACTTTTAAATAAAAGGTACTTTTAAATAAAAGGTACTTTTAAATAAAATGTACTTTTAAATAAAAGGTACTTTTAAACAAAAGGTACTTTTAAATAAAAGGTACTTTTAAATAAAAGGTACTTTTAAATAAAAGGTACTTTTAAATAAAAGGTACTTTTAAATAAAAGGTACTTTTTAAATAAAAGGTACTTTCTAAATAAAAGGTACTCTTAAATAAATAGTACTTTTAAATAAAGGTACTTTTAAGTAAAAGGTACTTTAAAATAAAAGGTACTTTTAAATAAAAGGTAATTGTAAATAAAAGGTACTTTTAAGTAAAAGGTACTTTTAAATAAAAGGTACTTTTAACTAAAAGGCACTTTTAAATAAAAGGTACTTTTAAATAAAAGGTACTTTTAAATAAAAGGTGCTTTTAAATAAAAGGTACTTTTAAATAAAATGTACTTTTAAATAAAAGGTACTTTTAAATAAAAGGTACTTTTAAATAAAAAGTACTTTTAAATAAAAGGTACTTTTAAATAAAAAAAACTGCAAAAAAGGTGCTTTAAAATTATTTAAAAAAATTCTAACGTGAATGTGAGTCAATGCGTTGTCAAAATTTCTGTGTAATATGTTTTAGTGACAATAATAAATTGTTTTGAAATTTTGACAACGCGGCGGGTCGCGTTGTACAAAATTAGGACATTAATGTTATTAATATTGAAATTGTATTCATTTTGTTTGTGTCTTAATTGCGTGTCTGAATGAAAGTTATTGAAAAACTACAGGGTGTTTCAATTGTGCATGTTTTGCTTTACTTTTATTAAACGTGTAATACTCGTCAAATAATCCAACTTATTCTATGGAGGTAATGAAAACTATATTTTTTTATAGTAAAATATTTTTTTGTGATTTTATGATAGTGTTACATATTAAATGAAAGCTCAAGATTTTACCTTAACGATTTGTTTTGAAATACCTAAGTAATTTTTTAAATAAAACTTATCAAATTGCCCTCGCATAATAACTAAATAGGGTTAGATTTTGTTTGCTATAATTTTAATTTTACTTAAATGATCATGATGAAATAAAAAAAATGTGAAAATTCATTAGTATCGATAATTTAGATGCGAAAAGAAATATTAAATGTTTAAAATGCAATATACATAAATATGGATTATAAATTAAAAATTTATTTAATTGAAATGAAAAAAAAAAAAAATATTTAAAACGGCTGTGCCGATTCTTTCGATACCCTCCACAATTTAAATGTAACACTTTTGTTTTCAATTAATTTTGTTTCCCCCTGAATCATGAAGGGTTTTTTATTAATTTTAAGAAATTTTAATTTTAAAAACTACATTTTTCGTTTAATTTTAATTTTTAAAAATGTTTCCGAATCCTAACAAGTTTTTTTTAAAATATCTTTGAAATTATTTTTGAATCTTAAAACTTTAATAACACTAGATTTACCGAAGCACTTTAAAAATTACCTAAGTTTTCTTAACTGTCAATTCGCTTACAAAAATTTACAATAAAATGGTTTTTAAGATGTTTTGAACATAAATTTAGTAGTTTTTCTATAACAACGGCTTCATCAAAAATTGTGAAAAAAAAAATTTAAGCTGGTACTTTTAAATTTTTGTTCGTTAAATTATAATATGACTACCCCAAATTTACAATAATCAAAATTAGGTATTATTTGCTATAAAAATCAAAGGGAATCAAAAAATGTTTTTCCCGGTATTAGAATTTGTTCGAAGAAAAAATTTAAAACGAATCGAGCTAGTGTAGTGGTTACAATCCCCTTTAGAATTTTCAGATTTGTATACCCTCCATTAACAAAGGATAAAGTTTAAGTTTGTTAATCCGTAGGTAACGCATGGAAACCAAATTTGTACAGGATAATCTTTTAGAGATATTCAATTTTCTGTCTTCGGAAAGCACTATAAATGTAGGAGAACAAAGGAGAGAGAGCCTTCAAAAACTGAGCTTAATATTTTGTTTTGGTTATAAAACAAAAAAGCTCAGTATAAATTCAGGACCGCATTAAGAACTTTGTCTTGAATTTGAATCGATTTTGTGTCAATTTAGCTATGTACGATTTTTTGTCGTCGGAACAAAGGGGCCACGGAATCCTTTCTAGCATTCCGTGGCCACTTTGTTGCCTAAACAAAATAAGCTTAATATTTTGTTTTGATTATTAAGCTTAATTAAAGTTAAAAAAAGTCTAATTAAAATTTAGAAATTTAAAAGCTTAATTTTGATTAGTTTTTATTAAAAAATAAAAATTTTTTTCGACCTTTAAAATATTATATTTTAGAGTAGGTTTATTCTAGCTCGAGGTCATTATTTTCTTTACTAATTAAAACTATGATATTCTCATAGAATATATTTCAAGGAAAATAACACCGCTTAACAAATCGAAGGTTTTTGGCTCCGGTTTAAAGTTTCATATAAAATTTTTAAGGATTTTGAGTCGCTGATTCCAAATCCGTGCTCCAAATTTTCTATCACGTCTAGAATTTTAATTATTCGCGGTTGAAAATGCAAAAAAAAAACGCGATTTTTGCCTTTTTTGAAAGCCTGCACAGCAGCCGCTGGGTGGAATAAAAATCTAGTATAAACGGTGAGCATAGAATTGAACTATGATCTCAAAAATATGATCAAAAAAATTTGAAGTTGTTACACTATTATTGGCCAAACATGCATTTTAAAAAAACACTGTCAAAAAAATTAGAAAAAGCACCATTTTTAAAATGCTCTGAAACAAAAACAAGATGATCAATCTTTACTGCGATGAGCTAAAAATTTAGGCAAAAGTTCATTCTTTCTTATTGACTTTTAAACCCACTAAAGATATCTTCCGGTTTATACAAAAAATAACACATACCACTTTATTTTGTAAAATATTTATTTTTTTTAGTTTTTCTTTGAAAAATACCAAAAAACTAAGGTAAATTTTACAAAAATGGTAATTTTGACAGTATCATTTTAAAACGCAAGTAAAATCCAACCAAACGTAATAATTAGAAAAAAATGTGTTCTATGTTGGAGACCATAGACAAGTTATACTTTTGCGCTTTATACCAGATTTGTATTCCACTGAATGGCTGCTGTGCAAGCTTTCAAATAATGTAAAAAGCGTAATTTTTCGCATTTTCAAACGTGAATGACTAAAAATCTGGACGTGGAGAACGGGAAAATTTGAAGAACATATTTAGAATCAGGAGATCAAAGTCTACTAAAATTTATCATCAGAATTCAAACCGGAAAATGAGTGTTGAGCGGTGTAATATTACGTTTTAAAATTTATTTATGCTGGTCATTTTTGCAATACTCAGTCGGCACGTGTTTCGGAATTTTTCAGATTCCATTGTCAAGACTATTCAGCAAATATTAAAAAACCCTATGCTACAAGTAGCAAAGGGAATTTCAATGACAAATCGCTAATGTTCAAACAAAAACATTATTACATATTCAACTCTAATCTCATTAAGAATTACAAGAAGAAAATTGTACAATCTCTTAGTAAGATAACAATCGTCAAATATTTGTAGTATAGGCTTTTTATATATGCTAAATAGTCTTGAAAATGGATTCTGACAAATATCAAAACATAAGCCCACTAATGGCCGGGACATTCTCAACGTACTGTACTGTAACCAGGGAGTAATAGAAAATTCAATTAGTAAAAAGAAAACAGAAAATTTTTGTTTTTTTCTTACACATTTTATTTTATGTCACGTAACAACGTTCAAAAATTCTGTAGAGAATAGAATTTCTCGACGTTGTTACTTGAAATAAAATACAATGTGTAAGAAAAAAACAAAATATAAATAAAAATTTTCTATTCTCTTTTTGCTAAGTGAATTCTCTACAATATTTACGGCCGTCTTTACGTAGAATATAATCCAGCCTTAAGTCTTGAAAAATGACTAGCATAAATAAATTTAAAAATATAAAATAATTTCCTTGAAAATTATTTTATAAGAATATCATAGTTTTAATTAGCAAACGAAATAATGGCCTCGAGCTAAAATAAACCTTCTCACAAATATAAAAAGCTTAATTTAAATTCAGGAAATCTTTATTTTAATTGCGAAAACCCCGATTGAATTTCAGAAAAGTCGGATTGAAATTCAGCAAAATTCCAATTAAAAATCGAAAGACCCTAATTGAAATTCATAAATCTCAAATAAAACTTAAAAAGTCCAATTAATATTTGAAAAACTCCGATTGTAGTTCAAAAAAGCTCAATTGAAATTCATCTAAGCCCAATTTAGATTTAAACAAGTGAGAGTGTTAAATTCGGCTATGCCGAATCTTTGATACGCTCCAACATGCTAGAAAACATAAAAAAAAGGGGGCGTTTTTTTTAGGGGTCTTGGTGGGGGTGGTGGGGATTACCTTCCATATCGCGATAAATGTTAACAAATTTATTTATTATGCTTTCTGCAGTTAAGTAGTACCATTTTTTCATTATTCTTATGATTTTTTTAAATCCACGCACACAAAAGGTTGCGGCCAGATAAAAACAAAAATTTCCAGCCCCCTGGTTCGAAGTGCAGGAGTTTAAACTCCTTCTGATATAAAAAGGTTTCATTTGTTTAACAAAAATGGCAAAAAAGATTTAAAAATGGCGTTTATTAAGAGGAATTTTTATCTCGTTAAAGGGAAACTATTTTCCCCCTGGCCTGATTTTGACCATTCCCGAACTTAACCGGCCTATGAACATTAGACATATTCGTGCCAATTTTCAGGAGTGTAATTCTTTTATTTTGGACTGAATCGTGCTTTATACAGATGGACGGACGGACATTCATAGAACGACTTAAAATCTATCATAGATCAATAATATACATATGGGGCATTCCATGTCAAATCGGACACTTTGAAAAACTTTTTTTTTAGATTTTCCAAATTTGTTTACAGATTTTAGTACCATTCCATGTCAAATCGGACACTTTGAAAAACTTTTTTTTTAGATTTTCCAAATTTGTTTACAGATTTTAGTACCCTTCGAAAATTCCTTCGTGGTAAATTTTCAGATTTTTTTGATGACCCATTCAAAAGATATCGAATTTTTAAAAATTGGTAGTTTGTTCCTTTACTCAAACTTCTTTTAATCATAACTTCTTCAATAATGGTCCAAATTTATTTATTTTTTTCAAAATTTTTGTTTTTTTACGTACTTTTTAAAAAAAAATCTCAAAAAATTCTTAAAAGCGCTCTAGTATGCGATTTTTAAGTTTTAAAATTTAAATCTCATTTTTGAAAATGTTTGTACTCTTCGTGTTTTTTTTGAAATTTTTTTGTGTAAAACATCTATCGATTCTACAAATTTTTGCCCTGGAGGATCGTGGGATAACGATTATTACTATTTTTTTTAATTTTTGAAAAATTTTTTTTTGTAATTTTCCAATCTTAAAATCATTTCTACTGCTTCAATGGTGCGTCATTTTTTTTAAAGTACGTAAAAAAACAAAAATTCTGAAAAAAAAAATTGAAATTTGTACCATTATTGAAGAAGTTATGAGTAAAAAAAAATTGAGTAAAGGAACAAACTACCAATTTTTAAAAATTTGATATCTTTTGATCGGGTCATCAAAAAAATCTGAAAATTTACCACGAAGGAGTTTTCGAAGGGTACTAAAAATTGTTAACAAATTGGGAAAATCTAAAAAAAAAGTTTTTAAAAGTGTCCGATTTGACATGGAATGCCCCATATATGTAAAAGATTCGGCATAGCCAAATTTAACACTCTTGCTTGTTCCAAATTCAATTGGAGTTTCCTGAATTTCAATTGGGATTTCCAATTTTAAATGTTATTTTCGGTATTTGAATAGGAAAAATGTAGTAAAATAATTTATAATGGAGGGTATATTAGATTCGACACAGCCGAATAAAACAATCTTAGGGGGAGTTTTTGAGGTGTGGATTAAGTTTAAACGTAGTTTTTAGAAGTCGGAAACTCGGATGACGGCAAAATGTGGTTTATTTTGTGTTATTTCAATTAAAAACAACATCTTAAGCAAAAATAAGCGGTTCCGCCAAAATGTTTACAAACAAAAATAACTGTTTTTACTAAAACATTTCAGATTAACTAAACCGAGTTTAACGGCGATATGATAGGGTCACGACTTTTTCCGGGCATTAAAATTCATTCATAGAGAAAATTAAAACAATGATTCACAGTGGGTTTTTTAACTTTGGGTACCATTGAGAAAGTGAGAATGACAAAAATAAATTATTCTCTACAAACATATGGGCTATTTGAAAGCAACAAGCACATAAATATTTCGAATAAGCGTAAAAAGCATAATTTTTGATATAAAAAAGCGTTAAAAAAGCACCACACGAATATTTGATTTTTTTTAATACTTAGAAGTTGGGGAAAAAAATCATTTCACTAAAACTACATAATATGAAATGTTTTAAAATCCGACATTTGTTTGCGATCAAAAATCTCATCTGTAAGAAAAATTTAAGTATTTAAACAAAAATTTTTGATCAATTATTCATAATCTGAAAATTGTTCTTTGGAATAATGTTTCATGTTCTGTTGGGCTTCTGTGGAATATTGTAGTAAAACATTTTTTGAATACCCCTTTTTCAAAGGATTTTCACTATTCGAATTTAAAAAAAAAAATATTTAAATCGATGTTGACTCTTTTTCCGCAGACTTTTCATTGTAGTGTTTTATATGAAGATTTTACACGGCATTATTATTCTGCTGAAAATATGCGAAATTTGAAGCGTTTTATATATCACATCTTATGCCATATACATATGATACTAGCTCAAAAAGATGTAGTTAGTAGTTTTGGTAATGTCTCTTTTTGCTGGGTAGTATTTTTATTAAAAAAATTTAAAAATATTTAATAAAAACAACTCGTTCAACTCTAAAACTATTTAAAATACAGCTTACAAGAAAGGTCTTCAACATACATAAAAAATAATTAACTAAGAACTTGTGTAAAATAAAATTTTACACAAGTTCAAAATAATATATATTTAAGGTAATAAAAACAATACAAGAAAAAACGCGATTAAAAATGTTTGTTAAATAAAAAATCATATTCAATTAATTTTTTAATTGATTTAATTAAAACATTAATCAATATTGCAAATAATCTTAATTTATGTAAAAGTTAAGCTATTAAATAAGCGCAATTTTTTAAGTTCCTAACAATTGATAAATGTTTTGATATTTTCAATTAAAAAAATAATTAAATACGCTTTTTTATTCAACAAAAATGTCCATCACATTTTTTTAAAAAAGTAAAATATAGACTTAAAAATTTTTTATTTAAATTCAAATTTTTTCTTTTCATTTAATTTCGATTAAACAAAGTTACCTAAGTTTTTTTTGTAATATTTTTTATAAAAATTTCTTTTATTATTATTTGATTATAATTTTGATATGTTAAATATATAAAAAAAATACGATGGAAACTTTAGTAATCGTTAAATTGTTTTTTTATTGCATATAGGATTCTCGGATTGCAATGAGATTTGGATATTTGGTACAGGAAATAAACTACTTGAGTTTTTTATCTGACGTGGCTGGCTGCCAATTCAGCATTTAGATAGTTAAAAAAATGGAGAATATGAGATAGCCTTTCTATAACAATATTTAAAAAGAAAATTTATAAGATAGCCCTTCAAAAATGAGTATTCAAATTTAATTACAATTCAAGATTTCCACGCAGAAGACCTTTCTTATTAGAATCTTACAATAATCAAGCATATACTTTATGGGATTTCAAATCGATTGAAATATATTACACAGAAAAAACTAAAAACAAAATTCAATTAAAATATTTGTTGTATTAATAAAAGGAAAAATTATTAATTTAGTACCATTATAAAAAATTAAACAATTATTTAAAAGTTTATCAAAAATGCACTTCATGGGGGACTCCTCATATCAAAAATTTATTAAAGAAGATAAAAACAAAATTAAAATTTAGCGGTTGACTAAAAAACTTAACACACAAACTTTAAAAAAGAAACAAATTGTAAAAAATTCAGAAAAGCGGATTTGGAAAATAATGTTTTTGGGTCTTATTGTGGGTGTCCCCAATAAAGTGCATAAAGCCAAAAATTTTAATTTAAAAATATTAGTTTACAAAAAAATGTTTTTTTTTTTTCGTTTTAATACTTTAATTCGAAGTTTTTTAAATTATTTTTTAATTTATTGATTGACAATTATTTTTTTAATTGACTGAATCAAAATGTTAATCAAATATAATTCTATTTATGTGATAAAAAATTTTTTTGAGAAATATATATTAAAAAAAATCCATTTTTTGATAGCAGGCTCTCCTGTTTTGATCCTTAACAATGTTGTCGAGGGCTAACAATATTAGACCTTATTCAACAAAAAACAAGTAAGAAAATTATAGTCGGTCAAGACCGACCATATAATACCCTACACCAGAGTTTCCCGGACCATGGGTCCCAAGTTCAAACATGGACTGATTAGATCTATATTTTGTCAAATCTTTAATAAGTGTAAAAAGCAATCCCTAATCAAATTTGAGTGGAATAGGCTTCTTTTTGTTGACAATAAATCGCTTCAACTGAATATCGGGCGAAATTTCCACATGGGACCTAAGTCCAAAATGGTCCGATGATAATTAGATTTGATAAGGTTATTAAAGTACGCGTTTAACATACACAAACAGAATTTTAATTAAATATTTTCTATTTTCATGAAAATTGAGAGATTTATGTGAAAATCGGGAAGGTGGTTTGTATGGGGGCTACTAGAAGAACAGGTTCGATTTCTTTAAAATTCGGAATGGTGATTTGTGTGTATAAAACATTAATTCCTGCCAAATTTTGAAAAGATACCTATTAAAATGCGACTATTAGAGTCATTTGAGCCAAAACTAAAGAGGACCTTTGTATGGGGGCTAGGTCTAAATATGGACCAAAGGCTTCGTCCTTGGGCCAAAAGAGGCTTAAGTTTTAAATTTCAAGTCAATTGATCGAGAATTGCGACCTGTATCGTGTTTACACCGTTTACATGGACAGACAGAGAGACGGACGGACGGACGGACGGACATCGCTAAATCGACTCAAAAAGTGATTCTAAGTCGATCGGTATACTTAAAAGTGGGTCTAGGACCAATATTTCGGGTAGTTACAAACATCAGCACAAACTCATTATACCCTGTACCACAGTGTGGTGTAGGGTATAAAAAACACCAAAAAGTTGTGAACGTTTTTGCCTAAGTTTAATAGAGTACAAACTTATGTAAATATGCAAAACAAAAAAAAATAAAGAATTTTTTGAGATAAAACAACCTACGAAGTTGTATAAGAAAATTTATACCAAGTTTTATACATTAAAAACTTATGTAAATATACAAAACAAACTTGGTAAGTTGTAATTTCAATAAAAATAGGCACATTTTTTTTATATTTCTTTTGGTGCTTAATAAATGTTTGTATTCTAAAGCTATGCTTTCAGAAAATCGGAGAGGAGACCATTGTTGTCGGTAAACACAAAGGGTGTCCAGTCGTTCCAGGACTCAAATTTGCCCATTCACTAAAATACAAGTAAGCTCACTTTCAAGAACATTTGTCAATTATATTTGTTTCTACGCAATTCTAAATACGAAAAACGTGAAAGTATTAGTGATTTTGGTGGAAATACGAGTGTGTATTAGTGAAATTTTGGAAAGCGAATGAATTTATCAAAGCAAACGATGGCAAATGTTCTACCGTGTTAGCTTATTTCCAGAGGGTTCATTTACTTTCCCGTGTGAAACGTCTTCTTTAATAGTCTTTGGGTAAACACAAAAAAATAAAGAATTTTTTGAGATAAGATAAATTACACCAAGTTTTTTACATTAAAAACTTATGTCAATATACAAAATAAACTTGGTAAGTTGTAATTTAAATAAAAATAGGAACATTTTTTTATTTTTCTTTTGGTGCTTAATAAATGTTTGTATTCCTACGCTTTAAGAAAATCGGAGAGGAGACCATTTTTGTCGGTAAACATTTAATTGGATGAAAAAAAATTTGCAAATAACACTGCGTGACAAAACTAACCACTATTTTAGAAAACAAGAGGTACGACCAACATTTCTATATATTTCGAAAAAAAAATTTTCCATGAACGATTTTCATAGTATTTATGAACAAATTCATACAATTTATTAACTTTTTCATAATATTTATAAACTTTTTCATAGTATTTATGAGTAAATCATAATATGTGAAATTTAAGAATTTTTAACATTTTTCATAAATACTATGAAAAAGTTTATAAATATTATGAAAAAGTTAATAAATTGTATGAATTTGTTCATAAATACTATGAAAATCGTTCATGAAAAAAAAAAATTTTGTGTGCGTACTCCGTTTTTCGATGTATGGTACAGTTTTCTTGCAAAATGTCATTAAAGATTGACTGATTTTCAGCTGCTTTTTTAGCAAAAAAATTTCCAAAGATAATGATTTTTAAATATTATGGCATGGAAAACAAAGATATAACTTTTAGCAATATTTCTAATGTAAATTTGGTTTAAAGATTTTCATCTTAAGCCCTAAAATTCGCGGATTTCTTCATTTTTTTAAGTTTTCGTGAAATTAACCCCTAAATTGGTCTCTGATAAAAAACTTACATTTTGTGGATCATAAAGGCATCCATGACACTACGAATAGTGGACAAAAAACATCTATGTTATATGGACCATCGTGATGAAAATCGTGAAAAACCTTTTTTTTGTATATGGCAGCATCACTTTAGGAGATGATTTGAGGCTTCATCTTTTAGTATATAATGTGAGAACCTTAAACAATGAACTGACCCAAAATTTGTCCAAAAAAGTTTTCATTTGCAAAAGTTATCCTAACAAAAACTATAATTATTGTATGGCAAACACTGAAATAATAGTTTTTGTTAAGATAACTTTTGCAAATGAAAAATTTTTTGGTCAAATTTTTTGTCAGTTAGTTGTTTAAGATTCCCACATTATATACTTAAAGATGGAACCTTAAATCATCTCGTAAAGTGATGCTGCAATATACAAAAAAACGGGTTTTCGCGATTTTCATCATGATGGTCTATATAACATAGCTGTTTTTTGTCCACTATTCGTATTGTTAGGGATGCCTTTTTGATTCACTAAAAGCAAGATTTTTATCAAACACCAATTTGGCTTTTAATTTCGCGAAAACCTTAAAAATGAAGAAATCCGCGAATTTAAGTGCTTAAGGTGAAAAGCTTTTAACCAAGTTTGCATAAGAAATATTGCTACAAGTCATATCTTTGTTTTCCATGACATAAAATTGATAAATCATTTACTTTGCAAATTTTTTTGTTAAAAAACTGGCTCGAAATTAGCAAATTTTTAACGACATTTTGCAAGAAAACTGTACCATACATCAAAAAACGGAGTACACCATTCGAATCAGCATGTCCGAAATATATGGAAATGATGGTCGTCACTCTTGTTTATTTTCTAGTGTTCCGCAGTGTAATTACAAAAATTCAATAAAAAATAAATAAATCAATTATTTTATTAATTGAATCAATTTAAAAATTCAATTAACTTCTTGATCAAATCAATTAAAAAAATAATTATAAAATAAATTTGAGCTCAGACAAATAATTAATTGAAATATTGAGCCATAATTTTTTCTGTGTACAAATAATTCTATGTGGAGGGTATTAATTTAAAATAAATACACTGAAAGAAACAAAAGAAAAAAACAAAAAACCAAAAACAAAACTGTTAAAAACATTTTACCATATACAAGCCAACCAGTGAGCAATTAGAACAAATGTAGCCATTAATAATACCAAAACCGCAGCACCGTATTCCGAGTAACGATCAATTTTACGGGCAACTCTCACCAGCCTCAATAGGCGTGCAGTTTTCAATAAACCAATTAACGTTGTAGTCTGAGAAATAAAACCATAAAATTTATAAATTTTTAAAGTTTAAATTTAAAAAAATATATATAATATTTATAATTAATTATTATGTTAAATCTATTATTAAAGCTCATCCCAGCATTCCTTATAGTAATTTCAAAATGAACATTCTATTTTCTAAATGTTTTCAATTGTTTTTAAATTTTTTTTTTTATTTTTTTCAAATTTGTTTTGCAGTTTACCTAGAATTTGCTTCAAAATGATCTATTTATACATAAATGTATATAAAATATATAATTTTATATAAAATTATTTTATTTTATTTTTTTTTCTAAAAGTGTGTAAAAAATGAACTAAAAATCTTTAAAAAGCATCTAAACACTGTAAAAAAAATTAAATTATATTAAAATTATAGTTGAAAAAGATAAACTGAATACACATACACAAAACCAAGGATTTCAAAAAAAAAATTAAAAAAACGACACTAAATCTTTTCATGACACAGACACAAGTCGTTAAAAATAAAACGTTCTTTAAATTTGAATAATTTTTTTTTTAGTTTTTGATTTTTTTTTTTTTTTGTTAAATATTTTATTTTGAAATTATTTATACGAACCGAATTGCCAATATTTTAAATTGAATCCTTATTAATGTTAAAATTTTAAAAGCAAGACCTGCAAAAATGTATAAGAATTCTTAAAAAAAAAACAATTGCCGATGTTTTTTTTTTTTTTTTTTTAATATTTGAATTATACCAATTGATCGTTTTTAATTATTTTTATTTTATGTTTTAATAAAGTTTGTTGAGAAAACAATTGTTAATGAAAGAATGTTGAGATTTTTCTATTAATATGTTTTGAAATGTATATTCAGATTTATTATGGAATTGATATTCATAGAAGTTTGGTCATAACTGTAAGAAATCCTAACAAGAAAATATTTAAAAATACAGATATGAACAAAAATATTTATAAATTTATGTTGTAAAATAGACTTTTTTAGGTATTAAACTGAAAAAAAATATTTAAAAATTTTTTTATAAAACAAAGTCCGACAAAAAGAAAAAAAATTGTTAAAAAATGTAATTCGAAAAAGATCAATTCTAATTCGAAAATTATTTTTGTAATTCGAAGATTCCATTTGTAATTCGAAAATTCCATTTGTAATTCGAAGATTCTACTTCAAAGATTCCAATTGTAGTTTGAAAAAGATCAATTGTAATTCGAAAAGGATCAATTGTAATTCGAAAAAGATCAATTTTAATTAGAAAAAGATCAATTGTACTTCGAATATTTCAATTGTCATTCGAAAAATATCAGTTGAATTGATCTTTTTCGAATTACAATTGGAATCTTCGAATTACAACTGACTTTTTTCGAATTACAATTGATCTTTTTCGAATTAAAATTGATTTTTTCCAATTACAATTGATATTTTTCGAATAACAATTGATCTTTTTCGAATTAAAATTGATCTTTTACGAATTAGAATTGATCTTAAACGAATTACAATAGATCTTTTACGAATTACAATTGATATTTTGCGAATTACAATTGGGGTCTTCGAATTACAAATGAAATCTTCTAATTACAAGTAGAATCTTCGAATTACAAGTAGAATCTTTATGTTACACATGGAATATTCGAATTACAAATGGAATCTGTGAATTACAAGTACAGGGTGGTCCAATAACAAGTATCTTT
Organism: Pegoplata infirma; assembly: GCA_963921195.1. Lineage (NCBI taxonomy): Eukaryota > Metazoa > Arthropoda > Insecta > Diptera > Anthomyiidae > Pegoplata > Pegoplata infirma. The sequence continues at coordinate 11,943,095 of OY992538.1, read as the reverse complement.
TAAAAACATGCAATGAAATGAAGAATACTAAATAGTTTTGGAACCTTATGGCTTTATTTGAAAGAGCAAATATTCCCATTATTTATGGCAAACGACTTCATTCATGCGGCTGCCTGGGTTAGCTCCGCAGTAGCTCATCCTCGGCACCCATTTTTCTAATGTTTCTGGTTCTATCTCACGAATGGCTTGAACGATATTCGTCGAAAGGGCCTAGAACATTTCTGGATTTTCCATGTTGCATTAATCTTTAACGAGTCCCCGCAAAAAAATTTCTAAAGGTTTTAATCGGCAGCTCTGAAGTGATCAATTGTCACCGCGAATATGGCTAAAAACACGATTTCCGAACTAAGTGCGCAAAATATCGATTGTTTGATGGACTGTTGGACATATTGCGACATCCTTCTGAAAATAAATGTCATCCAAGTTGATATATTCTATTACGGCCAACAAAAAGTCGGTAATCATGGCTATGTAGCGCTCATCTTTGACGAAAATGGGATTTTCATCTGTATTTTTGAAAATATTGTGTAATGATGCTGATACTCAAATCTGTTGCTTCCTAAACATGAATTGGATTCTTTACAATACCGTGCGAGTTTTACGATCCTAAGATGTAGCAATTTGTTTGTTAACATAACCTCATTTGAGTGCCTTATTTCGGTTAAAAACTTTTTTTCGAAAAACGTGCAGTTTGGCAGCGCAGTACTGCGCTACAACGCGATACAGCGGAGCAAGCCGAGGAAGCATCAGTTAAGTCGTTTGCCATAAAAAACGGGAATGTTTGCTCTTTAAAATAAAGCCATAACATTACAAAAAAGTTGAGTATTGATCATTTTATTGCATTTTTAAAAAGATACTTGTTATTGGACCACCCCACTATAGGAAATTTTACCCATTTTTTGGCCAAAAGTCAAAATTAAAATTTTTGCAAACATTATTTTTTTTCACATTAATATAAAAAAAACTTAACAAAGTAAACAATTCTTTCTCAATTTTTCGACAGAATTGATGTACTGTCACTTTATCAGTAGTTTTTCTTGCAATTTCTTACTTAGTTATAAAATAACGATTGAGAGCAGCGAATTTTGTGATAGCTTCTAACAAAAGTTTTTATATTAAGAATTTATAGTTTTTAAAAACTAAAAAATGGAAAATAATGTCAAAGGTGAGTACTTTAATGATAAATAGTGAAATGTTGGTGAACTCATCTATTAGATCGATTTTATTGGAAAAATTGAAGTGACCTTAAGATGAACTTATTGAAGTATGAATTGGAATTTTATTTTGACTTTAAAAAAAATGATAGCATATGTTAGCTATAAAACCATAAAAGTTCTCTAGGACAATCAATTACCTTCCGAATTTAAAAAATTTCAAGGTCGGATATGTGCAAACTTTTTTTTTATACCCATTTTTCCAGGTGACTACTGAGTGCCAAATTCAGAGTTATTTAATACATGGCGAGAGAAATAAAGCAGAGGTGGATAAGGAGCCGCTATTTCTGACCATTTCTTTTCATACATTGCTGAGAGTGAATGTTTCGAAATCTTTAAACAATATATAAAGGAGGAATTAAGAATATTTTGTTCAAATATAAATATGAAAAGGATTAAAAGTTGTAGGAGTTTGAAAATTTTTGAAAGACAGCATGCTGTTTGGCTTAAAGGCAATACTTGGCTAAAAAAAACTTGAAACGCAGCCTGCCTCCACTAAATCGAAACCTGGGCGACCGCAATTAACTTTTTTGTCAAAATCTGCGAGAACAAAAATACGAGTTACAGCAGAAATCTCTAAAGATCTAAATAGGGAAGTTGAGCCCCTAGCTCTTGCATCATCTACGGCTGCCCGTAGTGGCATTTTGAAATGTAGTTGACGACTTGGAACTCAAAAATAAAATTTTTGAATAAAATTCTTATTAAAAAGTAGATTTGTTTGACACTTCTTAGCATTGTTAAAATAAATTTCTACTGTTATCTTCGAAAGTTAGTGTACACTCAAAAAAAAAAATATTGTAAAAACAGTTTAGAAAAACATATAATCTATCAAGGATCTAAAAAATCTTAGATGCGGCAACTTATAACCCGGGAACCCTGTTTGGAACTAATTATTAGGTAATTTTTTAGGTAACTTTACTCATTTTTTTTTTGAGTGTATGAAAACCTTTAAGAGTCACTCCCTCCCTCTAAAGAGTCTTCCAAAAGTCAAATAAAAAAAATCAGTCAAATCGGTCCAGCCGTTTGGCTGTAAATAATTTTGGCCAAAAAAAGGGTAAAATTTCCTATAGTGCACCCCTTAGAATCGTCGAATTACAATTGATATTTTACGAATCACACCTGTAAGATATTTATTTCGTATTATAATTGATCTCTTTCGAATTACAATTGATCTTTTTGGAACTACAATTAATATTTTTCAAATTACAATTGATCTGTTTCGAATTACAAGAAGAATTTTCGAATTACAATTGATCTTTTTCGAATTAATTACATCTGTAAATGGTGTAGTGATGGTAAATGAAAGACGAGGATCTCCGTTTATTTTCCATGTTTTTATTTTGACATATCAGAGCAAAGGTTATGTCCTTTTTATCCTTTATCCTTTAATATCACTTAAAGTTTTTAACAAAATATTTTGATGAAGTTTTAAAAGGGCATTATTAACATCCTTTTTCCTGATATGGAAAAATAATAAAAACAAGTAAGAAACATGGACCGATTGGATCTGTCTTTTGTTAGATCTTTATTTGGTGTAGAAAACACATACAGATCAAATTTTAGTGGAATTGGTTTATTTTTTTTTTTTTGTCAATAGACCGATTTAACTGCACAGAAAAAAATAAAAAAAAATTTTGAGTAAATTTTTAATACTATTGAGTAAAAAATTACTCAATTTTCCACCAGTAAACGATTTAATAGTATTGAGTAAACTTTTAATAAAAAATTATTAAATGCTTAAAAAAAATTTGAGTAAATTATTAATTCACACAATTAAATCTTTACTTAAAATTTTTTAATATTTTTAAGTAACTTTTTAATTGTGTCAAGTAAAAATTTACTCAAAATGTATCAAATTATTTTTGTAAAAAGTTTAAAAAGTTTCTAATTTTTTTTTTCCAAAAAAATTGCTTTTACAAACTTTACCAAATATACTTATGTCTTCAAGACAAAGTAAAATTTTATAAAGATGATTTCAAACTTTCATATACATATACAAAAAACAATAAACTAAATGAGAATTCAAAACACCAAGAGAAAAAAAAAATAAAAAAAAATATTAAATTTGTATTAAATTATTTACTCAAATTTTATTTTCAATTTTTGAGTAAATTTTTAATTGCGTCAATTAAAAAATTACTCAAATTTTTTTTAAAAAAATAAACAAGTGATTACTCAAATTTGTTTCCTCCATATTTTTTTCTGTGTGAATATCGGTCGAAATTTTTATATGGGGGACTAAGTCAAAAAATGGTCCAAGTATATTCCAATTTGATAAGGTTACTAAAGTGTACGTTTAACACATAAAAACAAAATTTTTATCAAATATTTCCATTTTTATGAATTTTGAGTGAATAGTGTAAATATCGGGAGGGTGGTTTTTATGGGGACTACCAGAAGGCCAGACCCGATTCCTTTGAAATTTGGAATGGTTGATTTGTGCATACAATATTTGTTCACCTGCTAAATTTCAAAGCGATATCTGTTATAATACGGTTATTAGAGTCATTTAAGCTGAATCCAAAGGGGGCGTTTGTATGGGGGCTAGGTCTTAACATGGACCGATTCTCCAATTTCAATAGGCTTCGTCCTATTGAATATTTCAGGTAGTTACAAAAATCAGTACAAACTTATTATACCCTGTACCACAGAGTGGTGTAGGGTATAATTAGCGAAGATTCTCCTCTTTAACTTGCCATTAATAGTGACATTATAAGACAAGTACAAATTACGAAATGAAAAACTGTAAATGCAGTTTTACTCCAGTTCATGTTTAATATTTACTGTTGGACGTTGAAATTAATAAAGTGTTCATTAAAACGGACCCAAGGATTTTTTTTTATTAAAATACGGCATTTTTTTGATAAAACTTATGAACATTTTCATTTGCAATTATCGTATTTTATAAAAAGTATGAGAAAATTCATAAATGCTATGCAAAAATTCATTATTGAAATGAAAAATTACATTGGCTTACTTAAAATGAATTAATTTTTAAATATTTTTTTTTTCAGAAGTTAAAATAATATTGAGTTAAAAAATAAAATTAAAATGAAAATTTTAAAAACATTCCTTTTGGATCAGGGGAAACTTGGGTTGTACACGCAGATAAATTATATGCATGCAACATGACCATGACTACTATTCTATTATCTCTACAATCATGTATTTTTAACATTAATATGGTCTTAGTTATTATGATAACATGATTGCTATCATGATTGCATTTTCAAAAAGAGAATGAGGTTGATTTTAAAAAGTTATGGTTTAAGGTTGATTTACATGTTAACTACCCTTGACCACCTGTATCAACTATTTCCCAGTATTGGAGGATAACAATTGTCAAATTCAAATAATTTTTCATACAAAATTATTTAAACCCGGAAAATCTTATCACTAATACTGGGAAATAGGAGATAAGGGTAGTCAAGGGTAGTTAACGTGTAAACTGCCCTTTAAACGGGTGGCACAGACTAACCAGACGCGACACTAATGTCAACAAAGTTTTATTTTTTTATTTTGTTTTACTTTTTGGGTTATAGGCAATTTACTCCTAATATGAAATTTACAACTGGTCAAAATCTCAGTTATTTTACAAGATTTTTTATTAAAATTTAAGTTATTTTACGAGATTTTACAAGATTTCCCATTCAAAATTAAAACTCGTTGTGACATTTCGATAAATTTTATGTGATTTTAGCAAAATATCGATAAATTTGAAAATACAACACTGCATTTTTGTCGGTTTGTTAGTTAAGAACTAAGTGCCAGGAGAACCACCCTGTACAAAAAAATAAATGCAAAATTAAAATTAAATTTACAATTGATCTTTTTCGAATTAAAATTTATCTATTTCGAATTACAATTGATCTTTTTCGAATGACAATTGGAATTTTCGAATTACAATTGATCATTTTCAAATGACAATTGGAATTTTCGAAATACAAATGGAATCTTGGAATTACGAGTAGAATATTTGAATAACAAATGGAATCTTCAAACTACAAATGGAATCTTCGAATTTCGAATGGAATCCTTGAATTACAAATTAAATTTTGAATTATAATTAGAATGTTTTAATTACAATTGATCTTTTTCGAATCTGTAAATGGTGTAGTCGATTTTAGCTAAAATCTTACTGTAAAATCTATACCATTCACAAATACATGTTATGACATTTAGGGAGATTTTGATTTGACATTTATATAACAGCTGATAAACGCGGAAATTCACAAAAATATTTATTTCTTATTTTTATACAAATTATTATTTTTTATTTATTAAATTGGTATTTATTGAAATTTTAACTTTGCATTTATTTTTTTAGCATAAAGAAATTTCTTAAAACATGTTTTAAAACGCAATTGAGAACAGGCCTCAAAATCCAATTGGGATTTCCGTATTGGGCTGTTATAGATTGTGATAATAAAAAAATTATACGTTTATGGGATGATTCGACCGATTAGGTGTTGTTGGATAAATTACCTAATTTTAATTAAAAAACTTAGGTGATTTTAGCAAAACACATTTTTTCGGTAGTAATAGAGCCAAAAACAGGGACAATAATCCATCTAACCTAAAATAAACCTGTTAAAAAAAACTCCCTATAAAAAATTCAAAATCTATATTAGTATTAAAAATATTAAAAAATTATAATAAATATAAAAAAAAAAACTTCTAAGTTTCAAGCCATTCAAAAAATAATTAAAAATTAAAATAAAAAATAAAATTTGTAAACTATAAATGCAAAAATTTATAAATAAAAAAAGTAATTGTTTTTATTAAAAAGAAAGAAAATTATATTTAAAAAATAAATATATTTTTGTCCATATCTGTACTGAAAAGCATTGTGTGTATTTCATGAAATTATAAAAAGAAATTGAATTATAGTACAAGTGCCAAAATTTCTCAAAATATTGTAGAAGATTTTTTTTGTTTTTGTTGTTTTTAAGGTAAAGGTGCATTGTAAATTAGTATTTGTTGTACATTTTGTATTTACAGGCAATACAAGATCTGGCCAGATTTCTAATACTTACAAGATATTTTGTTTTTTTTTATTAATTTTAAAATGTTATAAACTTTAAAAAAAATCAGTTTGTTAGATTAAATTTCGATTTAAAAAAAAAAAAGTAGAACTACCACCTAATCCCCTCAATTGTATTTAAAAAAAAATAATTATTCACATTATATTATGTATAATTATTCTTGCAAAGTAGTAGTAAAATATTGAAAATTTTTAAAGAATAAAACAAAATAAATCGTGTATGTAGTGAAATATTAAAAATTGTTTTTTTTTTTTTTTTTTGTTTTTTGTTAAAAGTAGAAACTGGCTTTTAATACCTCTTCATTATCCAAGCCAAGCTGTAAAATATTTTTGTTAAAATTAAATTCTGAATTAGAAATTTTTTTTTTTAAATTTAACTTAGAACAAAAATTTTGTATGAAATTATGAAACAAAGTGTGTAAGTAAGAAAAAAGAAATGCACAATGATTTGAAAATCAAAAGTAATAGAAAACTTAAATTTTTACCAATTTTTCAAGATTTATTTAAAAATTCTTGAACATATAATTAAACCCTCCACTCCGGATATATAGCGTATGAAAGTGTATTGTTGGTTTGTTTGTATATAAATTAGTTGTTTTTTTGAGTGTTTAGTATTGTTTTGTATGAATAATTTAATGGTCAGTTTTTATAAAATAAAAATAAATTTGTCTGAAATTTTTTTTTTTAGAAAAATTTTATAAAATTTTTAAACAATCAAACGTTTAGTTTCATAAAAACTGCCAATAATTATTTAATAATACAAACTAGCTTTTTAATAGATTTTTTTTTTGTTTTTTTGTGTAATTTGAAAAGTGACACTACAAACATTTTGTAAAATTTTTTTTTAACTATTTAGTTAATTTTTATGGTGTTTAGCTATATAATGTAAAAACGAGTAAAATCGGAAATATACTACCAGGCCTAACGTAATTATATTTAATTATATCAAAAAAACCATGAAGAAAAACAAACATGCAAGAGACCATTTGACAATGCCTGTAAAACAATTTCTGAAATAATTTATTTAAAATTTAATGTCATACATACGTCATGTCTCACAGTGTTTTCTATCCGTTAAAAGAAAAATGGTAACTGGTTGACGATTTCCATTTGAAAAGCTATTTGAAAGGAGTTTAAGGATATTTTCTTTTACCATTTAAAATAGGGGTACATGCGGCAGATGTACCAAAGTAAATATAGCTGCTTTATTGAGTTTAACAGGTGCAATGGGTTCAACCTCTACAGCATCCCTAGAGATGCTTTTAGGTATTTCGCCTTTGGACCTCCATGTTATGGAGACGGCGGCCATAACACTCACTAGATTGCATCAACTTGGGTGTTTACGAAACCGAACAGTTCGGCATACTGAGATTCTGGGTGGTCTGGTTACAAATCTTAACACGGACTATAAGACTCCGGTGAACATAGTCAAATGGAAAATAGACGTATTGTTTCCATCGTTTGATGACTGGATGATGGATAATGTTGATTTCTATCAGATAAACGTTTTTATAGTGCATTTACACTGGTCCTCTAAAGTGGTTTTCTAATCTAGCTTAAAGTAGATTGTGGCTCCAATCTAGTTTCAATCTATTAGATTGCCCATACAAATTAATTTTTTTCAATCTAGTAGTTTAGACTCTAATCGGCAAACGCAATCTGGTAAAGTTAGATACAACTCTGTATTTCGATTATTTTCATTTTCCAACACTGAAAAACACCGACACAAAGCCTGCCATTTTGATGACGCCGCAAAGTATGTTAATGGCGCCGACATTGTTAATTGTAAACGCCGTCACTGACCTTGTTAATCATACGGCGACTAATTACCGTCGCTGTCTTTTGACGCAGTCACACACATTTATTACCAACTTGTTATTTTAAATGCCAATCCTAATCTTCTCAAATGTAAAAAATGCCGGTGTAAACGGTACAGATTACAAAGTAGATTAAAATCGCACTTTACTAGATTAGAATTCCAATGTAAACGCACTATAAGCTAGCTTAAAGTAGATTGTGGATCCAATCCATTTTCAATCTATTAGATTGCCCATACAAATTTATTTTTTTCAATCTAGTAGTTTAGACTCTAATCGGCAAACGCAATCTGGTAAAGTTAGATACAACTCTGTATTTCTATTATTTGCATTTTCCAACACTGAAAAACACCGACACAAATCCTGCCGTTTTGATGACGCCGCTAAGTATGTTTATGCCGCCGTCATTGTTATTTGTAAACGCCGTCACTGTCCTTGTTAATCATACGACGACTAATTACCGTCGCTGTCTTTTGACGCAGTCACTCACATTTTTTACCAACTTGTTGTTATAAATGCCAATCTTAATCTTCTCAAATGTAAAAAATGCCAATGTAAACGGTACAGATTGCAAAGTAGATTAAAATCGCAATTTACTAGATTAGAAATCCAATGTAAACGCACTATTACGGATGGTTCAAAAACTGAGACAGGCACAGGAAGTGGTGTGCACTAGGATGGCTCGTTTTTGGGCTTTTCTCTCTGATCAAATTCTAATACCCGCCAAAAGTGTCGGTCCCCTAAGGGTAACTCACATGTAAAATATCACCCCGATCGGAGTTCATCTTCTGTCTCCACTTTGAGCCTCAAAATTGGGGTTTTCGCAAAAAAGGACTTTTAAAAAAAAAAAAAAAAATTTAAGTTTTTTTATTAAAATAATTAAAAAATTATTTTTGTATAATATTTGATCGTAAATACTTAAATATGAAATTTAAAGATTTTACGGTATCATTAACCCGTTCAAACTTGAAACCAAAAAAATGGCATGATTTTGGGGGCGTTCTCAAAACACCTTTTTTCAAAATTTGAAAATTTTATTAAAAAAAAATTTTAAATATACCATTTTTTCTTTCTGAATTCATTACAAACACATTGGAGAAGAAAAATGTGAAATATGGCGGATATCCGTCGAGCCACTTTTTGGGAATCGCGGGGGGAAGTTAGCGGATTTCAAGGAAATGTTGGTTTTACCAATAATTTGGATTAATAATATCTTATAAATTTCATTTTTGTGCAAATTAACGTTTTTTTTATGTCGTGGCATTCTATTATATAACTTTAAGTCTGTCATGAAATCTTACCGATCTAGGACGTCTTTAACCCACATTGGCTGGGGGTCAAAAATGACCCCCGAATAAAATTTGAAGTTTAGAGCTTAAATTTTGTGCTATAAACAAGTATAAAACGGCTTTTGTGTTTTTTACCCCAACTATTATTTCGTATTATTATATTATCTTAAAAAAAATCATTACCCCTTCTTGGTAGGGGGTCAAAAATGACCCAGTCAATAAAAAATATATATTTTGTTAATATCAAAAATCAAGCACTATGCCTAAAAGTTTTTGCCGGGGTCATTTTGGACCCCTGGCCAATGTGGGTTAAAGATATCTTAAATATGTGAGATTTAAGGGCTGATTTAAAGTTATCTAATAGATTGCCACAAATTAATTTTATATGAAAAAATATATACTTTCTATTGAATGGGTCATTTTTGACCCCCTACCAAGAAGGGTTAACGATTTTTTTAAAGATAATATATTTTCACGAAATAAAAGTTGGGGTAAAAAACATAAAAGCCGTTTTATACTTGTTTTTAGCACAAAATTTAAGCTCTAAACTTCAAATTTTCCGAGGGGGTCATTTTTGACCCCCAGCCAATGTGGGTTTAAGACGTCCTAGATCTGTAAGATTTCATGACAGACTTAAAGTTATCTAATAGAATGCCACGACACCAAAAAACCGTTAATTTGCATAAAAATGAAATTTATAAGATTTTATTAATCCAAATTGTTGATAAATCCAACATTTTCTTGAAATCCGCTAACTTCCCCCGCGATTCCCGAAAAGTGGCCCGACGGATATCCGCCATATTTCACATTTTTCTTCTCCAAGGTGTTCTTAATGAATTCAGTAAGAAAAAATTATATATTTAAAATTTTTTTTTAATAAAATTTTCAAATTTTGAAAAAAGGTGTTTTGAGAATGCCCCCAAAATCATGGCATTTTTTTGGTATCAAGTTTGAACGGGTTAATGATATCGTAAAATCTTTAAATTTCATATTTAAGTATTTACGTTCAAATATTATACAAAAATAATTTTTTAATTATTTTAATAAAAAAACTTAAAATTTTTTTTCTTTTTTTTTTAAAGTCCTTTTTTGCAAAAACCCAAATTTTGAGGCTCAAAGTCGAGACAGAAGATAAACTCCGATCGGAGTGATATTTTGCATGTGAGTTACCCTTAGGGGACCGACACTTTTGGCGGGTATTAGAATTTGATCAGAGAGAAAAGCCTAAAAACGAGCCACCCTAGTGTGCACTGCTCTGAGTTAGGTATTGATGAATCTTACCGCTTGGAGAATGATTGTAGCATTTTTCAGGCCGAGGTCTATGCGATCGCCAAGGTAGCTGAGCTTTTTTCATCGACAGCCAAGCGGCTTTAAAGGCGTTAACTACGGATAATATCAACTCGAAGGTAGTCAGCCGCTGCCACAGAGAACTACAAGTTCTCAGGGAGCAGCATTATATATTACTGTGCTGGGTACCTGGTCACAAGGATATTAAAGGTAATGAGAAAGCGGATGTGCTTGCGAAGGCAGGCGCAAGCCTTCCACATGACCTCGCCGTTGAGGGAGTTTTTCTACCACTCTCCCTTACTTTTCACAATATTAAGCTGGACACTAAAAACAAGTGGATTAATAGATGGACGATATCAAATGATAGCATACAGACGAAAATGCTATGGGATGAAAAATCGCAAGGTAACAGCAAAATTCTTCTGGATATGGACAGAAGACAGATAAGATCAGTGATAAACCTTATCACGGGGCACAGTTAACTCGCGAAACACATGGTAAGAATCGGGGTTATGTCAAACGACACTTGCAGATGGTGCAATGAGTCTGTCACTTTAATTTCTTATGTGAATGCCCTGCATTATCATTTAGAAGATTTAAATGTTTAGGTTCTTATGTCCTTCAGGATCTTCAGGACCTACGAGGTATAAACCCTTGGCTACTAATGTCATTCATCAAAGCGTCGAAGTGGGAAACGTAAAAATGAGTGTTTGAATAAGGAGAAGGGAGGAAACAATAGCAGGAATCATAATGGGCCAAACATTGGCCTCTATGGATGTCATTCCTAAAACCTTTTGTTTTTGGGGATTGGCGTCATCCTCACTAACCTAACCTACCATTTAAAATTTAAAAAAGACTATTCTTAAAAATCCGACTTAAATTTAGAAAATTTCAATTGAATTTCAGATAAGTTCAATGGAAATTTAGTAAAGATTGCAAGGAAAAAATATTTTGACTTTAATATATTTTGTCTTAACTTTAAAAAGAAATGGGCAACACAAAGTTACAAAACTGTTGTTGCTTACGCGAAAGATCTTGTCGTTTTATCGTCAGGTAGGTTAGGTTAGGTTGGGTTGGATGGACGTTCGCCATTTGGCGAATTCACTTGGAGGCCATAAGGCATATTGTGATTCCCTTAATTCTACTTCCCTATTCCCCCTCTGATACAAAGTTCTACTTCTTAAACCACCCCGATTCCCTAAGGTATTCTGCTAGAGATGTCACCGTTTAGACAATCCAGGTCATCGTAAAATCTTTGCCCCAAATGCTTAAGGCGGCTTTTCATTAGACCCGGACATTCACATAATAAGTGCTTCACAGACTCCTCCTCCACTTCCCCACAACTTCTACAATAGTCCCTATCAGAAGCCAAGAAATCTTTGCGCAGGCTCCGTAAAATCGGAGCATGGCATGGGGAGTACAATGTGGGACAGGCTACCGGAACTTTGTCCGATGTTTTCTATGCCTTTGGCCAGTACAACCTCTAACATCGAGTTTAGTAGAAGTTTGCTGTTTGCAACCCAGCATACCTATTCGAAAATTACACAAATACTTTCTACACGGATGGATCCAGTACCTTAAATGGCTCTGGGTCTGGTTGGTATTTGGACGATGCGACCAAATCCTATATTGCTATGGGAAAAATGGCTAGAGTATTTCAGACTGAAATATTTGCTCTTTGAGGCGTGGCGACCTAGATAATACACTCAAAAAATTATGACGGTAGATTCCACTACAAAAGACAGTTAAAACTACTACATTTGTTGTTGTTTAGGCGTCCTCTACATATTACGGTAAAATCAACCAAAAATTGTTGTTGTTTTTAACTATTGATTAACAACTACAAAAAACTGTAAAAACTACTTCAAATTACAGTTGTTTTTACTGTAACTCAAATTGTCTAAATTTTTTTATTAACAAAAAAAACTTCTAAACGTCAAAAACGGTTAAAATTATTTGGAAATAATTCCAGCATATAAATTTTTCTAAAAATTTTTAGAAAATTATAAGTTTTTTATAGGCTAAAAACAACTACATAAAACAACTGTTACTACAATGTAGTAATTTTTTGTATTTGTTTTTTAAAACGACTACAAAAAACAGTTGTTTGAGGTTTTTTATACAAGTACAACTGAAATTGTAGTTAAAAACAACTACTATTTACTACACAAATGACCGTTATGTAGTAACTGCAATAATTTTCTAAGTGTAAGGAACAGGTGAAGGGATAGGAGAATCAGTATATGCAGTGACAGCCAGGCTGCGCTCATTGCACTTGAATCTCCAGTCACTTTATCTACACTCAAAAAATTATGTTAGTAAAAACAACTGAAAATGTCAGTTAAAATAACTACTTTGTAAGTTGTTTTGGGGTCAACTACTTTTTCAGTTAAATCAACTAACAATGTTAGTTATTTTAACTGACAAAAAACAACTGACTTATGTAGTAAAAACTATTTACATTTGTAGTCAAAACAGCTAAAATGTAGTAAAAATAAAATTTTTTTTTTTTTTTAATTTTTCAGAAAAAAAATTGAAAATTTTTTTTTTTTTTAAAGTTGTGAAAAATATTTTTTTTTTTTGGAAAAAAAACTTTGAAAATTTTTCAGAGATAAAAAAAAATAAAATTAACTACTTTAAATAACTGTTACTACATTACAGTACTTTTTGGTTAGTTATTAAAAAAAGACTTAAAATAACTAACAGAAATACTTAGTTGTTTGATATTTTTCATACAAAAACAACTGACTTTGTAGTTGAAAACAACTTACTACTGCAAAATAAATAAACAACTTACATGTAGTAACTTACATAATTTTCTGAGTGTAAAATTGTCCAGGAATGTAGACGCAGACTTAATGAGGTCTCATGTGGGAATAGCGTCAGTCTTCTGTGGGTTCCGGGTCATAGGGGAATACGGGGAAAAATTTAGAAGATTTTACCGCTTTTTCCAGTATTTTTAATTTCCCGGGATCCCGCATAAAGAATGTACCGGGAAATCCCGGGACGGGAATCCCAGAAAAAACCCTAGTGGAAACCACTATTCTTTATAAGCCACAAAAAAAAAATGATGTGAATTCCCTTTAAGATTTGATAAAACGAACTCTAAACTAATCTGGGACAGCTTCGAAATAGGTCAATTATTGTTACCACTTTTTATTCTTGGATAGAAAACAATATGCGTTATTGTTCAATTTAATTAAAAATGATTTTGCATAGGAAAAATAAACAATAATTTTGTTTAAAAAAAATTATATTAAACCAACTATTGTAAAACAAACAAAAAGTAAAAAAAATCGAAACGAAACGAAGTATCTCTACAAACTGAAACTATAAACGAAAACAACGAAACATCAATCAAACACACATAAAAATTAAATTTAAAACATTTACACTTGGCTTTAAGCACATTATTTTTTTAAGTGTAATTCATAAAAGTTGGAGTTTTTGAACATGTTTTTTTTTTTTTTTTTTTGTAAAATGCCAGCTACCTACTACTTAGTCGATCATTCAAAGGTTGCCATATTGTTTTGATTAGACAGACCAAAATAATAAAGAGAAACAGGAAAAAGGAAACAGAAGAAAGGGGGAATAATGAAAAAAAAAAAATATGCTAAAATTTTACACTGCGAGAAAAAAGTAGACACGTTTTACAATAGTAAGGCTCAATTTTAAAAGACATAAAATAATAATAGTTTTAATTATTAATTATTTTTTTGTAAATGTTTTTTTTTTGTTATGAATAATATTTAAAAGAGTCATGAAAAGGCTTAAAGTCGTTTAAAGCCAATCAAAAAAAATATATTTTCAATTAACAAAATTAAAGAATAAGGAAATTAACTTACGTAGGCTTGACAGTGTCCGATTTTCCTTGTTTTTTTTTAAATCTCAAAATTAAAAGTTTTACAATAATCGGACCAAGAACAATTTAAAGAAAAATAAAATTGAAAAAAATAGTAATCCTAAAAATCAAAAAAAAAACAAACCCTTATACAAATTTATGTTTAAAAAAAATAATATCTAAATGATTAAAATTTTTTTTTGTAAAAGCTTTCTCAAAATCAATACTTTTAGCTTAATGATGACTAAAAATTAAAAAAAAGTCTAAAATTAAAAAAAATATATTAAAAAATCAAAATACAATACATAATTTATACAAAAACTTGTTTTTTTTTTACTAATGCTTCTTTTTTGTTAGATATTTTTTTACATAAGTTTAATTTGAAAACTTTTCAAACTTACCTCGTCTGTATCACTGCCTACCAATAGTAAATCAAATGGTATGGCTGCTACGAGGTCGATTAAAAACCAACCACTTAAATAATGCACCGCTATACGGCCCGGATGTGAGACAACTTCATCTTGCCCATTAACAAAAGTAGTACGGAAATTTATTAATATATCAACAATAAATGTGACATCAACTATAAAAATTAAAAATAATGTTAATGTAAAAAAATTAGCAAGGATAATAGAGAACGTTACTCAACTGGTAACGCAACGCAAGTATCAGCAACAGATCAGCAGTTTATATATTTTTTTTATGGCAATTCCCGCAAACGATTACTGAACGAAGTAACAAATCAAAAGAATTTTAATTAAAGGTGGATTTTTTTGCTAACGTGTATAAATTATCCCATACAAATTTGACATAAATTTGCCGTATATAGTTAAAAAACGTCAAATTTGTATGGGATAATTTATACACGTTAGCAAAAAAATCCAGCTTAACAGTTAAAACTTTACTGCTACTTACGTTACATTACCCGTTGAGTAACCAGACCTTAACACTTTTACAACACAAAAACTTAGAGTTGATGTTTTAAAAGTGATGGAAATTTTTATCCATTTTATTAATATTTATTGAAATGAAAAATGTTAATTTACCTAAAAATTTTTTACCAATTTACAATTTATATTCTTTCTTACCTTAGGGTACAGCATTTTAAAATGAGCGCGTTTATTTATGCCGTCTTAATTGTCAAAAGAAATTACCATTCATTAAATGTCATGTAAAATGTATGTAATGTCTGGTATTTTGTTTTGACAGTTAATAACGTGGTTTTATAAAAATTTGAAATCAGGTATCAGAGACCCCATAAAGTATATGTATGGATTTAAAGGATCAGAAGAATAGGCAAAATTATACACTACTTTACTACCAAAAATTAATAGAGAAAGAAAAATAAAGGAAACCGTATTTTTTAGCGGTTTTCTTTTTAAGCCAATTTTAAAAGTAGCCATATGGCAACACTGTTTAACTAAAAAAAAAAATTTCGATTTCAATGCACAGAAGGCGCAATTCTGTACTCTGAGTACTGCGCTAGCTAGCACACATTGGGGGTGTGGTATTACGAATATTGATCAATCGAAAGCTACTGTTCACGCACGCTAACGTGAGTAATAACATTTTTTTTACGCTCACGAAGACTCACGAAATTTACAAAACAAATTTTTATTTTACATTTTCCGATTTTTGTCACAAAAAGTATTTAATTTCCTGAAAACAATCATAAAAATTAATTTAAATCGCACGCACGCTCACGCACGAAACAATTTTTTCTAATCACGCGCACTCACGATCACGCATGAATCATGTAAATCACGAAATATTCGTGTCACGCGCGCATCTCTAACACAGAATATATACAGACAAAATTATAAAGTAATACATCGACCGTTTTGTAGACCTGGCATCACCAAAGATAATTGGAAAGTTCTGGCAATGCCAAACTAAAGTTCAAACGTAAAGCAAAGAGCAGTGGGTGTCAAATTGGTTGGATGCCATTTATTTTGCTCTCTCAATAAGTTGGTTCTCTTAATGTTGCCTATGCTATTGCATGTAAAAACTCTCTTAAACATTAAGAGAACCAATTTATATAAAGTGACATATTGTTTTGGGGCCTATCAAAATCTCTGATCTTCTTTACTCTATGGCAAAGAGAGACAAAAACAATCTGCATTCTCACTGTAAAACTGGTATCTTCCATCTCGCTCACATTTCGATTTGTGACAAAATTTCGGAAACAATACCATATGGTTTTTGTTTACTACTTTTTCAAATGTCATTTGTTATCCTACTCTATGACTCTGATATACAGACTCGACCGTAGAGCTAACATGGCAACACTTTCTATGACTTAGGAGTGAGGGAAACAATAAAACCCGATCTGGCATCTATTTTTCTTATGGCGCGTTATATAAAATATAAAAATTAACCATATGGTTAAGGACTACTTTTTTGACACCTGTCACTTATGTCGAGTCTGTATTAGTCTATGTTCTGGGCATAAAAATACAGTGTGATGTCCGTTGAAATAAACACATATTTTTTAAGTAGCGAAGGAAGCATTTAAGTGTTTAGGGTTTTTAAAACGTTGTAGAAGATACCTCACATCATCTGATCTTTTGACAGTTTATACCACCTACATCCGTCTCAAAATGGAACATGATGATTTAATGCTTCATTAGAGCTACTTTACCGCGTACAAAAAATATCGCTTATACTTTTAGGGGATTATGGAATATCTAACTCCTTGGAGCATCTTCGGAGTGTAGGTTGTGTGTCTTTGTTCTATCGATACTTTTACGGGGGGTGTTTTACTGATATTAGAGATTGGACAGCGGAACGTTGTTCGGCCAAATAAAATTATTTCTTTGGCCAAAATCATTCGAAATAGATTCAGATGCACCTCTGGTGGAGGCTTGTATGGCCAAGGACCAGGGTATTGCGGTAGGCAGAGATGCCAATGCTCACCATACGCTGTGGGGAAGCAGTGACATCAACAGGCGAGGTGAGTCCCTTTTTGATTACTTTTTATCCACAAATTTAGTTATATGTAACAAGGGAAATATGACGACTTTCTATAACATAATAAGGGAATACGCTATTGATATAACTTTGGTTTTAAAAATAGACACGGTTAGAATTTCAGACTGGAGGGTATCTAACGAATGTTCTTTCTCCGACCATTACTGGATACTCTTCAGCATTTAACTCTCAAAGGAGAATAGGATCCCTTGTTGGAACCCCAAGAAACGATTTGGGTTGAGTTCCGAAGTCTTGCCGCCTCCAGAAATAGAGAAACCGGTCAGCATACAAGATTTGCAGAAATCCGTTATCTTAGTGGCAAACACCCTTAGTGAAGCTTATCTCAAATCCCGTCCAATGAGCTTGCCTGCGAAGAAGATCCATCAATCGTGGTGGACGCCGGAACTCAAGCTTTTAAGAACAGAAAGTAGGAAACTCTTAAGGCGCAGAAAGATAATACGACGGAAGACTATCGTCTCAGTTTAAATACTTTTAAAAAGGAAACCCGGAAGACGAATAGAGAATCCTTGTTTAAGCTTGATTCACACGTTAACTACCCTTGACCACCCTTATCTACTATTTCCCAGTATTGGGGGATAACGATTGTCAAATTCAAATAATTTTTCATATAAAATTATTTAAACCCGGCAAATCGTATCACTAATACTGGGAAATAGGGGATAAGGGTGGTCAAGGGTAGTTAACGTGTAAATTGCCCTTTATATTCTGTGGAGAATTGGAGGGAACTACGCAAGCTGCGAGACTACGTAAAGTTTTTTCTAAAGATAACAGTGTACCAGGATTTCCTAATAATCCAGATGGATCCTTTGCAGAAAGCAGGCAGGAAACCATTGAACTTCTGATAGATACCCATTTCCGGGGTTGTAGAGACGAGGTGAAGAGAAATACTCCCCTGGGTGTACTTTCACCAACTACTATTCTGATCAAATAATTCATCAGGAGGATGGTCGACGAACGCACGATAACATGGGCGGTTTGTAGTCCTTCAAGCACTACAAATCGGCAGGGCCTGATGGAATTTTTCCAGCACATTCTCTTCTCTGTGTGTTTGGACTTTCTAATACGGTTTTTGTGTCCCATTATTTTTCTTTCTCTATAATATAGTGACTAAATCTCTATAAAATTTCTTAAACGGAGTTTGTTCACAGACCTCGTCAGACGAACCTTTTGTTACAACGATCGACTCAGAATCACTTTCTGAGCCAATTAAGCCATGCCCGTCCGTTATAATTGGGTTCCTGCGATTTAAGATCAAATTTTGAAACGGTTTGAGTGAGTAATGAAAATTATGCCGAATATTTGTTTAAAAATTCGGTCAAATCCCAATAAACCAAATAACGATAAGTGATAGCGAAAACAGTATCACCTATATGATACCGATTACGGTATCACCATAAATTAGAATTAGGATACCATTTTCGAATTTTAGACGATTTTGATAGCGTTATTCCTGGAAATTTCGATAGCGAAAACGATATCACATTTTCATATCGAAATGATATCGTTATCGCCTAGAATAACGATAGTTTTTCGATAAATTCGGAAAAATGCTGATTTTACTCTCGTTATAACTGGAATTATCGATAGCGAAAACGATATCATATTTTTATGGAAAAACGATATCATAAGGAAAGGTAAATTTGGAACGAAAACATTACCGTTTTTGTGTAATATGCGATAATTAGATGATATTGCCTCGATATCATAACGGTATCGATTGGTTTATTGGGATAGAAGCTATTTTTGCTTTGTAACCCCCCGAAAAGGGATACTTATATATAATAATAATGCTGATATTAAATTTTTAACAAAAAATAAATGTAAAGCTATCGGGAAATTTAGTTTAAGCTAAAAACTCTATTAGAAAAACTAGGATTATTTATTATTTTGCCTCTAAAATGTTTTAGACAATTGGATGTATGAGGGACCAGATTAACTGGATTTCATAGTCAAAACTACTAAAAAAATTTAAAATTTACACTTTATGGGGAAAACTCCCCAAAAAAAGTGCCAAATTGGAAAGAGCAAACAATTTTTTTAAAGAGGAGTCTGTCAACCTTTTGAATTGCTTAACATGTATGTATTTAATTCAGAGATTTATTCATGAATCTAAAATTTTTTTCAGAAATCTGAAAAATTTTTATCGGAAAATTGTTGCATAATCTAAGAAATTTGTGAATATTAAAATTTTTTAAATAGTGAATATCAAATCCAGCATTAGTGGTTTCTTTTATCGATTCGAAATCAAGAATCAGAAATCACTTAAAATCAACACAGAAAAAACAACGCGAAAAAAATTTTGTAAAAAAAATGAGTGTTCAATTAATTGTTATTTAATTCAATTAATAAATTAATTGATATTAATATCAATATTTGTAATATTAATTAATAACATCAAAAATTTATATCAAAAATGGCAATTGTTTAAATAAACAGATGAGTGCAATTTTTAATATCAATAATCTCTTTAATTGAATCAATTAAAAAATTAATTGAATTTTTCTTTAAACAAACAAAACTAAATATCGTTTTTATTTCTGTGTTAAAAAACTTCCATGATACATCCAAGTGTCTCTAAATGTTTGTATTTTTAATAATCAATAGCCATTTGCTGATCCAGTTTAAAAAAATTCTAATTGTTTTTAACTTAATTTGCATTTTGTTCCAATTACCTATAAGATCCACAATAACTATAGGATCACTGTTAATATACTTATTGGTACGTCTCTGATAATCTTGTTCACCCAATAAAAATGCAGCTACATATGGTGTAAATATTGCCGTATACATAACCAAAATTAAAATGATCCAATCCCAGACCGCCTTGAATGGCGAATAGTGTAAAATAGTCCAACGATGAGTTTTAGCACTCATACTTTTTTGTTCTGGTAAAACATTAGCACCCAAAGATAAGACCTGGAAAAATGAGATAGTATAATTTTAACATAAAACTTTACAAAACTTCTTGTAATGGAACTAAAAAGAGATGGTCCAGTATAACTAGGCTGACCATTCGTACTGATTTGATCAGTACATGTACTGATTTTTTGTCACGTGTACTGATCAAAAAAGCGTGTACTGATTGTACTGATTTTTGAATATTTTAACATAAAAAAATAATTTTATTTTAAAATTCTGTACAAAAACTATAAAATTCCATAAAATAAGGAATCAGAGAAGTTTTATAGAAGTTTGGTCTGAGATGTTTAATTTTGCACAAATTCGAAGGATCTTGCACTGTGTGAGAAAAAGCGTGTAGAATCTGATCGGTTTCCTTTAGGCAAAAGTTCACGAAATTGTTGATTTTCTACACTTAAAATGAATCCAAATGAAGCTGAGATGTTTCGATTTGGTAAAGTCGTCAGAATTTAAGGGCGTTTATTTCTAAAAAATATACAAAAAGTCTGAGCTTTTTCCTATTGAAAAAATATTCGAGATCAAAGTTTTTTAATAAATATGTATGTATGTGCTCATAATCTGGGAGGTTTCTTAAAATGAAAAATCCTCAGAATCTGCCGAAATTGCTAAAGAAATAATATATTTCTTTAAGTTTTCTGTAAAATAACTGCAACTGTTATTGTCAGCTGTTTTTAACAGTTGTTTTTACTGCAATACTAGTTGACCCCAAACAACTACAATTGTTCATAATTTAAATTTTTGATAGCTGAAAACATTCGTCATAAATTTTTTTTCTATGCAAAACTTTACAGATTTTTTTTTGGAAAAAATGGGTGTACTGATTTGAGTTCTGAAAAAATGTTCACCCCAAGTATAACTCAAAGAAGCTATCTAAATCATCTAAGACTTGTGTAGTAAAAGGATTTAGACTTTGACACACGTGTTCTTTTGGAACATTAAAAAAATGTCCCAGAGTCGAATACTTTTTCTATAGAAAATCAGAATGTGAGACTTTTTCTATAGAAAAAATTTCTCAGAATTTGAGACTATTAAAAAAGTCTCCGAATTTCAAACTTTTTCCATAGGAAAAATGTATCAGAAACTGAGACTTTTTCCATAGGAAAAATGTATCAGAATATGAGAAAAAATGTGGGCATTATTTGTACTAATGCCAATGAAACCGCACAAATTCCTAAAAAAAAACTATTTACAATTGATGATAAAACATTTGTTTACAATAAATATTTCTTTTGACTTAAAATGACAATATCTCGAAAACTAAGCCTGATAGAGCAAAATGTAGGGCATTTTTGGTTCTTATGATCTCCTTAGTATCGCCGGCTCTCTTCATATGTTCGGAAGGGGTTAGAACCCCAAAAGGGTCCTAACATTGAATGCAAAAAATTTGGCACTTCCGAAAATTTAAAAATGCTCATATCTCGGTAAATATTGCCGATACAACAAAAACTCTAAGAGCATTTTTGTAGCTCTTGGTGTCTAGAACTCGTCCGCCAAATAAGCCCTCAGAGTAATGTTTTTTTTAGTTATTCAGTTTCAAAAATTCTCAAGACCCTATTGGGCTCTAAATTGCAGTACCTGGAAAACTAAGCAAGATAACGCTTAACTGGCTAACATTTTAAAATCCATGGCGAACCTTAAGGGACCTAGGGGACTGGGCCTGATGACGTATGGATCCAATGGGCGAAATGGGCCAACAAATTTTGATTTTTCTTTCGTGTCGGGACTATTTAACGAGGAATGTGAATTTTTAAATTTTCGGGAGTACCAATTTTTTAGATTCAAAATTTGGACCCATTAAGGTTTACACATGTGAAGAGGCCTGACGAAATTATGGGGAGTCTAAGAACCAAAAATGCCCTTCATTTTGCTCTATCTGGCTTAGTTTTCGGCATTTTAAGTTTAAAGCTAAGTACTCTGTTTTTTATGGTAAAAATTTCACTTGAACTTTAAATGCCTCAAATCGCAATAAAACGTTTAAAAATCAAAAATTTTTTACAATTATAAGAAAGAAACGATCATACCAAATTGAAATGTCACTTTTTCACGGCAATTTAAATTGTCTTGTATAAAAAAAATGCGTTAAAACTTTTTTAGCAATTTCCCTAAAATTCCTCGCGTTGCAAAATTTATTTTTTTTTTATATGGAGTTTGACAGATTTTTCCCCGTGAAATCGAACAGAGTACTATGCTTAAACCAAAAAAATATTTTTGACAGAGTAAACAACACGCCGCGGAGCTCCGACAAAAATAAGACGTTTATATTGCTAATTTTTGATTTTCATTAAAACATTAATTAATGCCAATGAAAGTTTTTATAATTAGCATTAGTAATGCTACTAATTCTTTAACGGGTATTGGCATTTTTGGCGCCCTATGCTCCAATGGGAGTTAGAGGAACACATATATATATTGGCATTGATTGAAACAATGCCAATGCTAAAAATGTCATTAGCATTAGTGTTTTTCTGATTGAAGAGGAAAATTGTGTCTTCTAAAGATTAAATTAAATGTGGATTTACCCTAGACCATGGTTTCTGTAGCCACTTCTACGTCATCAGTAGGCAATTACATTAAATTGATTATTTGATATTTGCTAGAAAAATTCTTTATATGTTTTTTTATCAACAGACTAGCCTGACATGAGCTTCGAACCTGTGTCGTTAAATCACTCATGTTTTGTAAGCCGAAGCCATAACCACTAGGCTATACTCGGTGTACAAACATCAGTGACTAAAAGTCGTTTGTTTTTAACTCACAGTAGGTTTCGTGTGTGACGTATGCAGAAAAGCTTTTTCTCTAACTCAAGCAATGCATTTAATCTAGAGACCAACAACAATTTTCGTAATCTTTCATTTACTTTATTTTATGCAAACTTTACTACTTTACATTAGCATTAGTTTCAATATAATGCCAATGAAATCGTCAACTAATTAGTCCATTTGTTAAAATAGTCCCATGTATTGTTATTGGCCTTTAGAATACTTTTACTTACCGTTTCAACCGGATCCGGAAATTTAATTTCTATTTTTGGACTTAACAAAGCCTCCTTGTCCAATGTATCCTCTCCATGTTCACTGACATGTTTCGAAGAAAGTTTACGACCAAAAATCTGTGATGAAAATTTATAACGGTTATTGTTGGTGTTATTATTAAGATTTTTTCGTTTTTCCTCAGGCGTAGTTTGACAACTATTTTGGGCATTCGATTTTGAAAATCCATGATCCTTATTGGCATAGGTATCCTTATTAATCTTTCGACTTTTCTCACTTATATTATCTGAGCCTGTCTGTATGAAAACGGCTTTATGACGTTGCTTTTCACATTTATCACAGGATACTCCCGAAGGTTTTCTACTATCAACACCAACACCTCCACCACCAAGACTATGGGAATCGGGAGATCTTAAAGTTTTCTTAGTACAATTTTCTAAAGGTGGTACATGAGAATGTATTATTGTAGATGATTGGTGTTGTTTTGGTTGCTGCTGTTGCGATTCATTTTGTTGCTGATTAAATTGCTGTTGTTGTTGCCTTTTATGCTGTATTGCCTCATAAGTATTGGAACCATATTTCTTTCCCTGCTTCAAATTTTCATGTAAACAATTCTTAATGTTTTCTAAACAATTCTGGGAAATCTCTTTTTTAGCACCTTTACGATACATAAATTCATCTTCGTCATCATCAATATTCGAACGTAAGATCTTGTGATACATTCGAAAATTGTTTGGTGTCTTTTGAAAATTGTTACGTAAGAAATATTTGCCATTATCATCTTTGTAGGACAGCAGATTGGAGTTCATGAGAATGTCCGAAACAAAAATACTTTTCTTATTCATTTTGTTGGAGGTGCACATTAGGGAGAAGAGTTCACGTTCCACGAATTTTTGCAGTTTAGTAGAGGTTAGTGTTTGATGAGCAAATTTCTTTTTACGGGTTTCTAGTAGAGGAGTCTGTTTATTTTTGGATACGTAAATTTCACATTGACGTAGAATTTCGTCCAATTTACGTATCTCGTTAAGTTCTATACAAGATTTTTGTGACATAATGTAGTACTATTGTACTATGACACATCTGAAAAAAAAATTAGGAAAAAAATGTATTTAGTGATTCTTGAAAAAATTACAGGTACAAGTTATTACATCAGCCTAAAAGTATGTCAATATTTTTTCACTTTATTTTTTTACCGGAAATAACATTAATTTGTTATAAACTTCATGTTATTTTTATAATTTAACATTTAGTTAATATATTTTTAATATTTTGGTTTTATTTTCTGTATTTTTTAAATAAAATACTGAAATTTTTCACTTTGTACAATTTTTTCTTCTTACCATTGAATAATTTTTTCTTAATTAATATCATTGCCAACCTTATGGAAGTGAATAACAGTAAAAAATCAATAATGTTAACTACTTTGCGGATGTTAACATCAATGTTGTCAATTAAGCAATTTTTAAGAAAATAAAATCACTTACACTTATAAGCCAAATTTTTGTGTAAAATACAACCCACCTAGAAGTTTTGCGCAATTTAGCCAATTTTTTAGAACAAAAACTTGGTTAACTTACGTAAAAACACTAGGTGAGTTGTATTTTACATGCAAACTTGGTTAATATGTAACATTAGACTGGCATTTTTCTGTATAGCAAAATTTTTTCTTCTCCGATTTTTAAAGTCCGTACATTTTTTTATTCTACTAGGCCTAAACCTCATGTGATACCAATTTGAGGTCAATCGGATTAAATTAACCCGTGGCGCCCGGCGGTCGAAGTTTTGGATTTTTGAAAAATTAAAAAAAATAAATAAATAATAAATTTATCTTTCGACACATCATGTGTTGAGCACAAATATCAAAAAAAAATTAAAATCGGTCGAACAGTTTTCGAGATATCGCTATTTGAAATTTGAAAAAAATGGCGGTTTTTTCCTACTTTCAAGAAATTTTTTAAAAAAAGTCTCAAAATTTCATTCCGCCGACTTTTTTGTAGAGCTTGAGACAATCTTTCATTAAAAAACAAATTTGAGCCAAATTCTATCATTTTAACCCGTGGCGCCCTTTGATCAAAGTTTTGGACTTTTGGAAAATTTCCACCAAAATTTTGGATTTTTGAAAATGAAAAAATAAAAATAAATATCTTGCGATGCATTATTTTTATTAATTTTAGCATGCTGAATACGAATATCAAAAAATTTATAAAATCGGTCGAACGGTTTTCGATATATTGCCATTTTTTCCTATGTTTAAGATTTTTTTTTTTTTAAACTCTAAAAATTTCTTTATTTTACCCCTTTTATAGAGCTTTATGCAATCTTTCATTTAAGCTTAATTGGAGCCAAATCTGATCAAAGTTCAAAGAGTTTTTGGTAAAAAGTTTCTAAAAATCCAAAACTTTGATCGATGGGCGCCACGGTTTAGAATGATCGGATTTGGCTCAAATTAGTTTTAAATGAAAGATTGTCTCAAGCTCTACAAAAGGGTTGGCGGAATGAAATTTTGAGACTTTTTTTAAAAAATTTCTTGAATGTAGGAAAAAACCGCCATTTTTGCAAATTTCAAATGGCGATATCTCGAAAACCGTTCGACCGATTTTAATTTTTTTTGATATTCGTGCTCACCGCATCAAAATTAACAAATATGATGTGTCAAAAGAAATTTAAATTTTTTATTTTTTTTTTTTAATTTTTCAAAAATCCAAAACTTTGACCGCCGGGCGCCACAGGTTAATTTAATCCGATTGACCTCAAATTTGTACCACATAAGTTTTAGACCTTGGACAATAAAAATTTGCCCGGACACTTGGGAAAATCGAAGTTGAGAAAAAATGCCAGTCTAATATCCCGTATGTCCTTTTCCTGCAAAAAGTTTAAGTTTCTAGTATAGAAAATTCTCGGATTCTGAGATACATATGATTTTAATAAAATCAAAAAACCTTTAAAAATTATAGATTTTCAGACATTTTTAGAAAGAAAAACTCCTCAAGTTAAAATTCAGAGATATTTTTAATAGGAATTTTTAGAGTCTAATAGAAAAATTCTTAGATTCTGACACATTTTTTCATAAAGAAAAATTCTTATTTTCTAAAAGATTTCGACATATTTTTGGTATAGAAAAATTCTTAGATTCTGGAAAATTTTTTGCACAGAAAAGCTTTCAGATGCTGAGTAATTTTTTTTATATTTTGTGACTCTGAGGCAGATTTCTGAGAAATTTTTCCGTATAGAAAATTTCTCAGAATCCGAGATATTTTTCGAACAGAAAAGTTTTCAGATTCTGAGATATTTTTAGTAAAGAAAAATTCTCAGATTCTGAGAAATTTTTCGTAAAAAAATATCAGAACCTGAGACATTTTTCGTATAAAAAAATTCTTAGATTCTCAGATATTTTTCGTATAGAAAAATTCTCAGATTCTGAGACATTTCTTCACACCCCTCCTCAAGCAATCTCAGAATCTGAGACATTTTTCGTATAAAAAAAATCTCAGATTCCCAGATATTTTTCGTATAGAAAAATTCTCAGATTCTGAGACATTTCTTCACACCCATCTTCAAGCAAGTTTAGGTTGTGTTAAAATAGTGACAAAAAATGGCATTTCACACCTCTTTATTTTAAACTTTAACAATCGGTAACACGAAAATCCCAGCTGATCCCGTTTTTGAGTTATTGCTAAATAAATTCACTGTTCGACAACAAAAACCTTTCAGTGAAATATCCAACTGATTCTTAAAGATTTTTCTCTCCTGACATCCAATCAGATATCCAATTGTTTCTAGCACCTACCATTTTTGAGATACTCGCTGTAAAAAAGTCAAAAACCAATAATATCGCACTGTAATGTTGCTTCCAATAAATATGACTTGATTTCAAATAAATTGGACCTCCTGATTCCAAAACTGTAATCCAAATTTTTTTAGCAATTCTTTACCTGTGATCATTTTATCGTTTTTTTCAAAATGTTAAAAAAAAAAAAATACTATACCAAACAAATGAAACAACTTTTACAAAAAGTAAATTCAATTTTTTTTTATAACAATTTGTGTATTTACATTTTATTATTCAATATCCATTTTAGATACATTACCACTTGTTGGTATTTTTTTTCGACCATTTACCTCTGCTGTACTATCACTCTCGAACGCATTTCTTCTATACGGAATATCATCACCGGATAGCGTTGTTGTGGAGCCCAAATTTGATGACGAAACTGTTTTATAAACACTTAAAGCTTGAGTAACTAATGATGAAATATCGCCAGCATTTGAGGGAAGAATTAAGGTATTGTTGGTTTTGGCTAAATGCTTAAAAGCGGAAATGTATTGTTCAGCTAATGTTAAAGAAGCTGCATTTTTGCCATTCTTGAATAAAAAGAAAATCCATGAAAATTAGATACAGATAAAACGGAAATGTTAAACAATTTACCAAATCTTCCAGAGATTTTGCAAGTGTAACTAAACCACGAGCTCTGGCATCGGCTACGGCTAACATGGCTGCGGCTTCACCACTAGCTTTGTTAATTTGTTCTTGACGATCAGCCTCTGTTAAAGGTATATATATTTTTTTTTAATTTTTTTATAAGGTAAACTTTTTTTTAGTATTTAATTTTTTTACCTGAAGCTAAAATTCTTGATTTACGTTTACCCTCGGCTATATTTATATCCGCTTCTCTTTGACCTTCAGACTCCAAAATCGCTGCACGCTTTCTTCTTTCAGCTTCAACTTGCATTTGCATCGCTTCATGTACTCTGGAAGGAAGCTTTTTTTATAAAAGAAAATATTAAAAAATTAAATACAAATTTTATAATTTTTTTTTTTTTAATTTACTTACTCTTATATCACGAATTTCATAACGCAGACAAGCAATACCCCAGGCTTCACTAGCCTTGTTAATTGAATCAACAATGCTGACATTAAGAGACTCTCTTTCACGGAAAATTTTATCCAATGACATTTTACCTAATTCAGAACGCATAGTAGTTTGTGCTAATTGTGTAATAGCAAATTCGGGATCTTCAACACCATACGAAGCTAAATAAAAAAAAATAAAGAAAAAAATTGTACAAAAATTATAACTTGAAAATTTTTATTTTAAGTAAAAAATTTTTGTAATAAATTTGTTTGGGTGTAGACATTTTTTGAGTGGCAAAAAACTTTATTATGGCCGCTGTTCCAAAAAAAGTAATTCACATAAAAAATGTGAAAATGAAAATTTCCGAATTTTTTTGGTGTTCTAGATTTCACATCCGAATTTCTTTTTCGTTTTGTTTCACATAAATAAAATTTGGTGAAAGTAAAACGAATGCACTTTTTTCCTTATAATTTTTTAAACTTGAATTATTCGATTTAAACTTCGAATGAAAACGTGATCAACAAAACACTAAACTTGATGTCATGTGATTCCGAAATTTTCATGTGAATTGAAAAGTTGTGAAAGACAGAACAGAGGCCTATGTGAAGTTTACACTTACGACCTTTAAGAAGTTACTTAACAAAACACCAGTAACAGAATAAAAAAGTAATGGTCACAGAACAAAGGCTGTTATTTAAGGCGTGATTAGTGTATTTACACCACGTGAATTTGGGATATAACTAAAATTCAATCCCAACCTGACTACAACGTTTAATTTTAATTCTATATATATTTCATTTGTAATTCGAAGATTCCACTTGTAATTTGAAAATTCCATTTGTAATTAGAAAAAGAGTATTTTTAATTCGAAAAAGATCAATTGCAGTTCGAAATAGATCAATTGTAATTCGAAAATTCTACTGGTAGTTCGAAAATTCCATTTCGAAAATCCATTAATTCGAAAATTCCAATGATTCGAAAAAAATCAGTGATCTTTGTCGAATTACAATTTTAATCTTCTTATTTCAATTCATCATTTCAAATAACAATTGATCTTTTTCGAATTACAATTGATCTTCTTCGAATTACAATTGATCTATTTTGAATGACAATTAGAACTTTCAAATAACAAAAGGAATTTTCGAATTACAAATAGAATTTTTGAATTACATGTAAAATCTTCGAATTACAAATGGAATCTTTTAATTACAAATGGAGTCTTCGAATTACAAGTGAAATCTTCATATTACATGTAGAATCTTCAAATTACAAATGATATTTTTCGAATTACATCTGTAATTGGTGTAGAAAAATTTTTAGTTATTCTACGCCAATTATGCCAAGCTTCAGAGGCCTCATAGTTGTCTTTCGAAAGTAAAAATGTTTTCAACAGACAGACGGATTTCGCTAGATCGACTGAAAATTGAGAACAGCGCATAAAGTGCAGTTTTCCGCACAGTGTATTTTTTTAAATATTAAACAATTTTTGTTAACTTACCCCGATATGGATCAATTATACGCAAATATAAAACACCATCTATACTTAAAGTAACATTGTCCGAAGTAATTGCACTCTGTTTGGGTACATCAATTGCAATTTCCTTAAGACTTTGAACATATTTAATTTTATCCATAATGGGTAGTAAAACATTTAAGCCCGGTTCCAAAAGACGATGAAACCGACCCATGCGTTCAACGATCCATGCCTAGAAAACAAAAACAACACACATACATAATAAAATTCAGAATTACATCAGTTATCTAATGAAGCACAATCATTACTGTTTTTATATGCAGTGAGTAAGTGAGATATTTTTATGAAATACTCCTTAGATAAGATGATTCTTTCAAATGGAATAATTTCGTTATAACTTACCTCTTGTTGTGGTACAAACATAATGATGGTATTCATGGGAGTTGAAGCTTTTGTCCTGCATTGGTTGATAAGAGCATTGTGCCGGCTAGAGTTTAAAACTTGCTAAACATTTTTTTGGTGAATTTTAATTATTAGTTTTTAAAATTACTTGCTGACATTATATAGATCTTACTCTTGATAAAAATCGACCAGAATTGGTATAGGATGACAGCATTTTTGAAAATAAAAATATATTTTTTTGCAGAATAACCTTTTACCAAAAAGAAAATCGTCTTCTTTTTATATATTACTGACCACGTTTAATCACTATGAAGGGATAACACAACTTTTTAGTTTCCAGTAATGTCGACTATTAAAAACACAAAAAAGCTTAATGATTTTAAAAAGCTTTTTTTTCGTATAAAAAATAATAGGTGAATTTTTGCAAGCAGCTCAATCCAGTTCATATACAGCACAACGGGCTTGGAAAATCTCGTTTTTGCGTAAGTAGTTCGTGTTGTCCAATTGGCCTATAATTAAATACAGAAAATTAAACAAGGCCAACAGGGATAAAAGTTAAAATTTATTTTATTCTCATAACGGTTTCTTGCAATATCCCTCTTTCTCAATACTGTGCTGCCACCAGGCTGCCTTATAAATTTTGTAAAAAATCGTCAAATTGTCGATTCTTTTGAAAAAAATCGTCAAATCGGTTTGAAAAAATCATCAAAATAAAAATACACGACTTTTTTATAATGATGTTTTTTTATATAATGATGTTTTTTGATAATGATGTTTTTTTAATATATCTAGCGATGTCCGGTCCAATAGTTCAAAAGTTAAGGGCAAATCTGAGAATTTCTGATGGTTCTCTTTGAGAATTCACGTGATAAAATGGCTCTTAACACTTTGGTAAGCCACAAAAATTATCAAAAAAGTCTTTTTGCCACAAAACAAAATGTTTAAGTTCAAAAAAGTTTTACACTCAAAAAAATTGTTTCTTAACAATAAAATTGTTACTGAAATAACTAATAAGTGCTTTTACTGAAAATAAAATTTTTCTAGTCAAAAAGGTTAAAAATTTGCAATTAAAATCACTAGAAAATGTTTTCAACTGCATTCAAAATATTATTCATGGATTTCGCCAAGTCGAATTCATTTTTTTTTACATTTTTTTACTACGACAGTTGGGTTTTCCGAAAAACAATTTTTCTGTAAAACGGCATAAAAAAATCATAGTTTATAAATTTAGCGGTTTTTTAATTGAATATTCTATATGCATCGCTTAAAATAAAAATAAAAAAGAGTTGACAGTACTTTTCATAGTTGTCATTTAATATGATTACCAATTACTTAATATCAGTTTATGTATCTGCTCTTAATGAATGTCACATCACTAGTTTGAGTATTTAACAAATCAATAATGAAAGGCGAAATCAACTAAAAACAATCAGAATTAAGTGAAAAATAAATAAAAATAATGGATTTTATCGATGACTTTATTCACGAATACAAAAATAATCCTTGTCTATGGAAGGCTGATACGGCAAATTATAAAAATCGCTCCAAGCGCCAAGAGGCCTACATGAAACTAATAGATGTAGCCGCGAAACATGGCGAACACTACAATGTCGAGAGAACCAAGCAGAAAATAAATAATTTACGTTGTGCTTTCCGCCACCAGCTCAAAAAGTATAATGAACTCAAAAGTAAAGGCGAAAAGGAGGAACCCTACTGTCCCAAACGCAAATACTTCGAATCCTTGATGTTTCTGAAAGACGAAGAGACACGAGACAAAAGAATGTCCAATCACACTGGCGGGGCCAACAAGCAAGATAGTTCTGTTAGTGAAATAATCATTACCAATATTACTAGTGGTGCTGGCGCAAATAATGGCAAGAGCGCAAGGCGTCTCTTAAGTACGGAGACAGAAAGTGCTTCCGTGGAAATAGTCGATTCTGATAAACAGTCATCCAATAATGGTGTAGAGGATGTATTGCAAGTACCCAATAATATTTTTTCAGACATGTGTAAAGAAATCCATAAAGACAACAATGGCAACGAAGCTGAGGAAGACTTAGTTGTTGAGGAATCTGCCTCAGTTAATATATCAGTAACATCGGATAAGGGATTACCCCTAAGTCAAGATATCGAGGATATTCCTGTTACTCCCATACGAAAAGATCAAGTTTTTATTGTGGAAACTTCTGCTTCTTCAACAAACGCTGCCACCGCTACCACCACAACGTCCCATGCGAAACATCAATCATCCAGTAACAAATCCCGCAAGAGATCATCCTCCTTTTCGTCCCAGCACTCAAATGAAACCGATACCACTACTACCCCCATTAAAACATCTAAAAGTGACATTACTCTAGATATAGAAAATCTTCTTTCGTTGGCCTGTAAGAACTTTCAGAAAAATACTTCAGATCATTATACTAGTTTTGGTGAAATTGTCGCACACAAACTGCGTACTATGGAGGCTAAACAGGCCCTATATGCAGAGAAAATAATCTCGGATGTCTTGTATCAAGGCCAAATGAAGTATTTATCTACTACAGCAATAGAACGATGTTCAAAAATCGATCGACCTCCGCAAGATCCGAAGTAAAACAGAAAAATGTATAAGTACTTCAATGATGTTGTATGGACTCGTAATAAAATTATTTTATTCTAATGATTAAGATTTAAGTACAATATTTTTTAACAAATATATAAATAATATGTTTTTTTTTTTTTGTTTTTTGCAATAATATTAAACTAAATTTGTATAAAAACAGTTTTGAAATGGAATTTTATTTTACTAACATGGGAAGTCCTCCAAACGTTTTACACCGATTTGTCTAAAATTAAATATATAAAAAAGACGATTTTAAGGTTGTTTAAAAATTTCGTTGCCACCTTATAAAAAAATAAGATCCTTCGGAAAAATTCCGATAACTCCCGAACTAACCGGAATATCGGTCAGAGCAAAAATACGTGTCGACTCATATAAACCACCTTTTAAATAATAAAAAACATTTTAATAAAACACATTTTGGTGAAAAAAAAATACCGAAGCATTATATACGCCCTTAAAAATCCGTCCCAAAAAAAACTCTGTTGATATGTTTTGTGACTTGTTACTTTCGACAGGTCCAGTGACATGTCACAAGTAATATCCAGGATTGATGGATTTCACTCACACAAATTGACCCCCACCATAAAAACTAAATGGGGACGCTTATAAACCCGTAAAAATTATAATTAAATTTTTCAATTACCAAGTAAATTTAATTAATTTTTATAACTAATATCACGATTTCGTGAAAATACTTCCGAGGAAAATAAATAACTAAAAAATTATATATATCTGCAAAATAAATTTTAAATAATTTTGTTTAATTAAAAATTTATTTGCTAAAACATATCAGTTGAAATGAATAATATTAACATTATAAGCAGTGGTGAGAGCAAATTTGAAACAGACCCAAGTTAAAATTGCACTTTATAGGAAAGCTCCTATTACAAATTTGTCGACCTCTGAATTAATAAAAGAAAATTAATTGAGAGTTTATATAAATTTCAGTTTTTTTTTTAAAAAAACTCTAGTGGTAGTGGAAGTTTTATTTTTAGGGTTTGCCCCATAAAGTGCAATCTAGCCCAAGTCCATAGAAATCTCTACACCATTTACGGATGTAAGAAGATTCTATTTGTGTTTTGAAGATTTCATATGTAATTCGGAAATTCCATTTGCGATTCTAAAATTCCATTTATAATTCGAAGATTTCAATTCCATTTGTTATTCCACGATTCTACTTGTAATTTGAAGATTCCATTTGTAATTGGAAGATTCTACTAGTAATTCGAATATTCCATTTGAAAATTCCAATTGTAATTCGAAAAATATCAACTGAATTTCAATTGATCTTTTTCAAATTACCATTGGAATCTTCGAATTGCAAAAATTATAAACTGAATTTCAATTGATATCATTGGAATTACAATTTGAATCTTCTCGTTACAATCTTTGAATTACAAATGGAATATTCAAATTACAAGTTGAATTTTCGAAAGACAAAATGAATTTTTCGAATTACAAGTAGAATCTTATAGTGCAAAAACTGCAAAACCAAATATTTTTAATGAAATTCTACACCATTTACAGAAGTAATTCGAAGATTCTACTTGTAGCGAAGATTCAAATTGTAATTTAAAGAATTTACTTGTAATTCGAAAACTCCATTTCAATTGTAATTCGTAAAATATCAATTGTTATTTGAAGGAGATTAATTGTAATTCCAAAAGGATTAAGTGCAATTCGAAAAAGATCAATTGTTATTTAGGAAATATCAATTGTAATTCGAAATTGATCAATTGTTTTTTGAAAAAGATCAGTTGTAATTCGAAATAGATAAATTGTAATTTGAAAAAAATTTGGAAAGAAGAATTGTAATTCGAAAAACATCAAATTAAATTAGAAGATCGAATAAATTAAAAGATCGAATTAAAATGTACCTTTTTGAATTACGATTGATCTATTTTGAGTTTAAATTGATATTTTTAACACATTGAGTGCCAAGCAGTTTTGACGAAAACCTTCCCAGGAGGCCAAACATTTTTTTTTGGCTTTAAGAATAAGCAATCACTGTCGTACGGAAACGTACGACAGTGATTGCCCCCCACGACGGGTTTGGTGTCGTACGGAAACGTACGACGTGGCACTCAATGTGTTAAATAAACTGATCTTTTTCGAATAAAGGGGCATGTCACAGACTCAATTCCGTGCGGATTTGAAAAATTTTTGAAAGTGATTTCATTCCGAAAAAAATAATTTTCGTTTTGCGTTTTACGAGTAAACCACTTTTTTCAAATCCGAACGGAATTGAGTCTGTGACATGCCCCATAAATTGATCTTTTTTGAATTAAAGCTGGTCTTTTTATACCCTCCACTTAGTGATAGAGGGTATATATAAGTTTGTCATTTCGTTTGTAACTCATCGAAATATCGGTCTGCCACCCCATAAAGAATATATATTCATGATGCCCGATCGATTTTAAGACATTCAAGCGATGTCCGTCTGTCAGTGGAAAATGTGATCACGGACAAAATATTGCACAGAGATGACTGAAACTTAACATATTTATTGGAAGTTCTCCCGAGAAGTTTGGTATTGCATTTGAGCGATATCGGTTCAGCGGTTCAGAAGTTATGAACGCAAATGTAAGCACACCTCAAAAATTTCAGTACATTCAACATAACCTAAAAATACAAAATGCTTTAATTCGGCTTCTGGTTGACATATGTGAACATATTTGAACACCAAATGGTATTTAAACAAGTACGAACATATTTTTGACAAAAAAATAAAAAATCGCGATTTTTTTTTACCAAAATTATTTTTTGCGGAAATTTTTTTTTTTTTTAAAAATTTTTTTTTCAAAAGTAATTTCCTTTTAAATAAAGTTTTTTGCAATAATGTTTTTGAAATTGTGGAGGGTATCACTACATTCGGCAAGGCCGATTTTAACTTTTTTACTTGTTTGAATTCCAATTGATGTTTTTCCAGTTACAATTAATCTCATTCGAATTATAATTGCACTCTTCGAATTACAATTGATATTTTTAAATTTCTGTTGCACAATTAATCTTTTACGAATTAGAATAGAAATGGAATTTTTGAAATTCAAGTACAATCTTTAAGTTACAAATGGAATCTTTGAATTAAAAGTCGAATCTTCGAATTCCAAACTGAATTTTCGAATTACAATTGATCTTTTTTCGATTTTCATTTGTAAACGATGTAGAAATTTATTTAAAAAAATGCTTTGTTTTACAGTTGTTGCGCTATTATTAGTAGTTCTCACAATGGCTTTTGCTGGAAGAATAGAACGCATCAGATTAATCACACCCGGTAAATAAGTTAGGTTTACCTGGCTGTCCAAAGGCACCGCATAGACCGTTTTTGATCCCTAGCATTACCAGTTAATTTTAAAAAAAAGTTTCTATACCTAAAACATTTCAAATAAATAATAACCAAATTATCTTGAAAATAAAGACGTTTTTTTTATTTTTTTAAATTCATAATTAAAAAAAAAGCAATGATGTTTTTGGGGGGACAATTTTTTTTTTGTTTTAATTTGTTCTTCTGTTTTTAAAACTACATCAATAAAATGGAAATTTAATTTCGACTTTTACGAATGTGTTCTCTTTTGTGATTGTATGTTGTTGTGTTGAGAGTTGTAGAATTATTTATTTATTGATTTTGACAATCATTGGGGGTAGGTTTCTTTTTGTTGCCGCCAGTTTTGGGTTCCTTCTCATCACCAGACTCTTCATCATCTTCCTCTTCTTCACCATCAAACGAGTCATCGTCCTCATCTTCATCATCTATAACATCACCAGTATAATACAAAACGGCTTTAGGAATGATTCTTGCACGCAAGAAATGACCGATTTCAAAATCAGTAGCCAAAATCTATAATTAAACAAACAATGAATTATAATTCATTGTTCAATTCTGTCATTTTAATTCAAACTTACGCCTTGGGAGTCTTCATCGATTTCCTCTTTATCTTCTGGTACTTCGGGGGGATTGAAGAAATTGAAAAATGAGTCATTGGGAACTTGCTTGATAATGGTTCTAACAGCACCACGTTCCTTATGCTTTTGCTTTTTCCTGATAGTCTTAACTGTCAAGTTCATTTTCTTTTCCCAGTTGATGTTGCAACCTTTGCATTTGTAAATCTCTGGACCCTCAAAACCGAAAGGATAATCTTCATCTACAGCAGATTTTAAGAAATATTGCTTGGTAAGCACTTTGTTAGTGAAGTAGTCATTTTTATCAAAATGGAATTCCAAAGTATATGAATGCTATAGGAAAAAAAATATAAATACATGCAAGTACATCAATTAAATTTCCTATTTATTAACGAGAAAGTTTTCAACCCACCTCATCATCGTATTTAATTGTAATATCAGTAAGTTTTTGTAAAACTGGTTCGTCATGCTCTTGCACCATTTCTGAAAGTATTTCCGTATTACGGAAGATAGTCAACCAGAAATTAGGTACACCCTTTGTGTCCTCTGGAATTTCTTTGACCTTCTTCAAAAGTTTACTGAAATCTGGCAAATCTTCACTGTTTTCATCTTCTGGCTCGGGCTTCCATTTGGGATCTTCTTTTGCTGGCTCTACTTCGCCGGTAACAATAGTTCTTCGCTTTTCGAACAGAGGTTGGTATTTCTCTTGGTATTTCTTTTCCAATTTATAAACCTCATCAAAGAATTCAGCTTCAAGTTTTAAATGATCCAACTGTAAATTCTTCAAAGCAGTAATGCGATTTTGCAATGGAGCTGGTAGACTCTTAACCATTTCTTGAAGAAATTGGCGACGTAAAATCGCATTCATATAAGCAGGACTACTAAAGAAAAATTTCATTAAAATTCATTCAATTAAAATAAAACCTTTTTTTATATATACGATTAATTTATAAAATATATTAATAAAAAATTAATAAAAATGGATATATTATTAAATATGTTTTTAAAATTTTTTAATACATTGTACTTTCCTCTAGGTGTTACTAAAATGTCACTAAAAACTATTAGAATTAAAAAAGAAAATACTAACGTAAAAAATAAGTTTATGCCGGTATTTAGGGAATACCGGAAAGAAAATACTAACGTAAAAAATAAGTTTATACCGGTATTTAGGGAATACCGGTATTCCCGATTCTCGGTATTACCGGGAATTGGTACCGGTTCCCCGGTTCTTGAATAATTCCCGGGAATACTGGTATTCCCGGTTCCGGTTTTGACAGTATTACCGATATTCCCGGAACTACCTGTATGTACATTATGTAAATTTTTTTACAATTTAAATTTTTTCTTTGTTTTATTAAAAAATAAAAATATGTTAAAAATTCCATGCTTTTTAAATAATTTTACAAGCACAACTATATATTTCTGAAATACTAGGCTTGTTTTTTGCAGACCTGATTAAGATTAGGAATAACTCTATTTATTTAAAAAATAGATCAAATCAAGTCCAGACATTTTTTTATAATTTTTTTCTGAATCTACATACATTTAGTAAATATAAACAGGAAACAAAATTAAGCGTAGTCCAAAATGTAAAATGGTATAAATAAATCTGAGTTAATCTTAGGATTTAATTAAATTTATTTCTCATTCTTTACATTTTGGACAAAGCTTAATTTGTTTTTCGGTTTAAATTTACTAATTGTATGCCACTTCAGAAAAAAAATTATAAAAAAAAATCTGGACTTGATTTGACCCATTTTTTAACTAAATAGAGTTAATCCTAATCTTAATCCGGTATGCAAAAACCAAGGCTACTGATTAAAATGGTATTATTTTTTTAACTTAAGTATTTTATGATAAAGTATATTTTTGTTTTTTGTGAACCAGTATCAAAATCAGAACCGAAAATACTGGTATTCCCGGGAATGTATCTAGAACCGGGAAACCGGTACCAGAACCGGGAACACCGAGAACCGGGAAATGGGGGGTACTATTTTTGACCGGTACTGTATATCAAGCAGCAGTCGAAATAAATCATTATGCATACATATTTAGGTTATGTGAATGTTCCAAAATTTTTAAGGTGTTCTTACATTTTCGTTCATTACTTTTAAACCGCTGAACCGATATTGATTAAATTCACCCTTTTTTCTGCAGGGTTGTTATACTAAAATATTGTGTATTAAAACTAAAAAAAAAATGGGCAAAATCATGACCTTTGACCTTTTTAATTTTTTTTAGCATAATAAATATGATTCATATATTAAAATATGGCAACATAAAGGGTATTCACTAAACAAAAATTTTGTTACAAAATTTTCTCTGGTAAAAATCTTTGAATATAATGCTGAAAATAAAACGGTTTTTTAAATCTTTAAGCCTAGTACTCTGTACTTGTATTAAAAAATATATAAATCAAAAACTTTTGACAATACTAGGAAAGAAAATGTTATAACAAAACTGAAGTGTCGTTTTTTCACGGCAATTTTAATTGTCACAATATCTAGATTAACAAATACCGCAACTATCATACGTCAAAATAATGGTATTATGAATTCATTTACGACATCAGAAAATTTTTCACTTGATTTATTAATGATAACGGCATATAAAAAATTTCGAAATCGCAGTTGTAGTCCACAGGTGCTGATTTTTAAGACAAAAATTATTTTTTTTTAACAAATTTTTAAAAAATAGTAAAAAAAATTAAAACGCGATTTTGGTCCACAGATGCTGATCAGTATCGCGATTATTAAGATTTAAATATTTTTTTTTATAATCTACACAAGACATCCAAATTTTGAGCCATACTTTTCAAAAAAGTCAAACAAGAATTTTCCGGAAAAAGTTAGCACCAGTATATGCGTGAAAACTTTTTTAAACAATTTCCCTATAATTCCTCGCGTTGTTCAAACTATGGAGAATGACAGACAATTTAAATTGTCGTAAAAAGTGACATTTCAGTTTTGTTATGAACCCATGAACATTTTTTGGAGCAAATTCCTGATTCAATCGATTCTTGAATATATTCTACGGTAATCACAACAAAATTTTGTATGTAAAATTATTTTAAAAAAAAAATACCACATGCTCTAAAAAATGATTGCTTTCGGGACAATTTCAAACAAAAATCATTGATTCTGGAATGCATGTTAAGTAGAATCGGTTGCAGGGTAAAATGATGAATTCTGGAACAGATTATTTGCAACCGAAAATTTTGCTGGGAAAGTTTCTTTCTTAGAATTGTCGAAAGTTGTTGATTTATACCCTATTCACACTTACAGTTTTAAACCGTTTTTAGCAATTATTTTTAGCATTTTCTGTCAATATACTGTAATAGCATAAAGAAACTGCTAAAATTATTGCTGCTAAAAACGATTTAAAACTGTACGTGTGAACAGGGTATTATACATTTTTTATAGCATTTTTAAGGCGTTCAAAGTTTAATGTGTCATTCACACTTGCTGTTTTGAAGTGTTTTAGAGCGACGTGTTTAAAAAAGTCTTTGTTCGGTGTCCATTACGTTTCTATTCTGTTACTGGTGTTTTGTTGAACAACTTGTTTAAAGTCGCAAGTGTGAACTCCACATATTTCAAATGTTGACTGTGAAAAACAGAGTACTATGCTTTATGTCGAAAATTTTGCCAAAATTTATTAGGTTGAGTTCTCCTAAAACAATTCTAAAAGTCGATTCCAAATTTGGCTGGGTTAATTTTTTTTGGATTTTTTAATTGAACTTATTAAGATTTAAAATGAAAAGCCCTTAGATCAAACAACGGCGAAATTGTTTTCGAAAAAAAATAATGTTTTTAAGTTTTGTGAGCTAGGTGTTCACAAGGGTGGAGCAAATATAGCTTTTTCCGAATTTCGAAAGCGCCGGGTCGGGAAAGTTGCCTTTTGGGATCGTTATTAACCCACAAAAATATTGGACCTGTAGGGCAATGGCTTTGGGTTCCTTTTTTGAATTGAAAATCAGAAAGTCCCAAACAAAGTGAAAAAAAATTTCGAACTTTTTTTTTTTGTTTAAAATATTAGTTTATATTTGGACATTACTAAAAAAGTGTTTTTATGTTAAAAAAAGTGGTATTTTTTTTTTTTTGGTCTGTAAATTTTTTTTAAAGATGGTCTGTAAATTTTTTTTTAAAGACGGGTCGCCGAAAAAAAACAAAAAATTGGTGGTCAAAAGAATTGGAGGTCAAAAAATGTGGATTTTTGCTACTTCACTTAAAAAATTCCACTGTTTGTTTGGTTTGTTGGAAAAATTATTTGATTACTGAATAAAAACTATTGGACCTTTTTTTAAATTTCTAATGTTTTAACTTGGAAAAAATCGACTCGGAAATATTTTTTAAAAATGTTCTGAAAAATGTCTATAAATTTTTTCATTTTCCACATCGACCCTCGTAACACATTCATTATTTTCCCAATCTGGACGCTATTAAGCTTAAATTAAAGCTTGATAAATTACCTACATTATATTTTTTTATAATACTTGTTTGATAATTATAACGTTTAGTTTGGCTAACTTTGTCTTTAACAAATTTCATCTACTATAAAAAAGTTTCCAATGTATTGTCGCCCACTGTATATCCTACTGTTTATACGGTTTTAAAGAAAATATTTTTAGCAAATTATTTTTTTCTTTTACAAAATATTGACAGATAATGTTGCTTATAACTAGGGATGAGATTTCCATGCAAATGCATGTTTTTTGTCGATAGTCTAAAAACGATTTTGACCAATTATCTTTCCGAATCAAGAAATTTGCTTTAAAATGGCATCGATTTGTTTTTGCATATTTTTGTTAAAATTCATATTTTTGCATATTTTGGTTTTAAGTGCATATATTGTGCATATTTCCGTCTTTTAAGTGCATATTTTTGCATATTTTAATTTAAATTAGCAGAAACACAAATTAAATTTATTTGTTTCAAAACATATTCTAAATTTTAAAAATTTATTATGAAAATAAGAAAAATTATTTTTTTCTTTTTAATTTTTTTTATAGATTGTCCTAATTTCTAAAAAAAAATCTTGCTTATATAAAGTTTTAAATGTTATTATTTAAACCCGGTGTTATTTTTTGTTTTTTTAAGAAGTTTTTTGAATGAAAACAAGACTTTTATTGCACACATTTTATTTTTTAGTGCATATTTTTAGGTTTTTTTTAGTGCATGAAAATCTCATCCCTACTTATAACCGTTTTTAATACGAACAGGGTATTACGGCCGATGTGGAATGTATAAACAAAAAAGAAGCCGAATTACTTTAAAATATTAAACATTTGTTCCAATATTTTTTTGCTAATTTTTTTTTTTTTAATAATACTATTTAGGTATTATTGAATGGCATGCCCTTATTGTGTTTAATGTGTTTAATATACAAAAAAATAATTGACATGGTTACAGTAGTTGTGTTTTTAAACATTTTAAATATTATGACGTATTTTACGAGACAAATCTAAACATCAACAATTAAAACTACTAATTAATAATGTATCCCCAAAAGTAATACATAAAAACTTTGAAGATTTGATACAAAGTAGAATATACAATGAAGTCCTGTGATCAATAGAATTTTTCATGTGTATAAGACAAATGATAAAAACCGGTTTTAAGATGCCGGTAAAAATTTAAAATGTATTAGAAAGTTATCAATTTGCAAATAAATTTATAAATTATTTTAAAGATTCTTTACTTACACCATCTGGTTAGATGAAAGACCCTTCTCCTCGTCCTCATTCATGGACTCGGCAGTATCTTCGGTATCATGAGGGGCACTCATTTTTCCAATTAAATTACTAAATATTAGAAAAAGCAAAAAATATTAATTAAAATTCATATCTTTAAATCGAAAACAGAAGAAGCGTATATAATTTGCAAAAAATATAGAAACACAAGAACAAATACATTTAACTGCGTAGTTTTAACACACAAAGACAAAAATTTATATAGAATAGACATGTATATGATGGTATGTATGATGTATCATACAATCTACCAACCAAAGCATA
Source organism: Pegoplata infirma (assembly GCA_963921195.1). NCBI lineage: Eukaryota > Metazoa > Arthropoda > Insecta > Diptera > Anthomyiidae > Pegoplata > Pegoplata infirma. Next base: position 11,900,456 of record OY992538.1, on the reverse strand, counting down.
ATGGTGGCTGCCCAAAAGGCGTAAAAGGTTAATACATATAGATCATTTAATACAAAACTTAATATATTAATTTACAATTTTATTACATTGTAAAACTTTGAACAAATACATTTTTTAAATGCTGGTTATATTAAAAAATAGAAGATGTATAAAAATATGCAAATGAATGCACGAATATAGAAAAAAAATTTGTCCTTTTCTTGAAAAAACGTGTTGGAAAAAAACGTGGAAAATTTATCTTTTATACCCTCAAACGACATATTAGCTAATCACTACTTTTCATATAACTTATTAATTTTGTGCAATTTTTTATTTTTTCTTGTAATTTAATTGTGACTTACCAATAAAATAGAAATTTTATTTAATTTTTTTAATTTGTTGAAACTTTTCCTCAACAACTGTGCAAAAGAGCAAAAAGCAAAAGAGAGCTTAATATTAATATACAGTTGTTTCTAGAGATGTGAAAAAAATTGTACATGCAATTTTTTTTTTTGCAAAAACGATTATTTTTGTAATCTCTAAAAAATATATATTTTTTTTAATTTTTTTGGGAATATGTCATCCGATAAATATTTTCCAATTTGTGTTTATTTAGCAAATTGAAATTATTTAAATATTTTTGAGCTTTGTCAATATTTTGTTATGTTTTATCTTAAAAATTGACAAAAATTGCAGCGTAGTATGAATGTCATCGTTATCGATTTATTTACAAAATAAACATATCCAATGCTGACAGGGCGATTCTAAAATAATATATATAGTAACATTGCCAGGGAAACCAAAAGTATACAATTTCATATTTTGCCCTTCCCTTTTTTCCTTGAATAACATCACCAGGGATAGTATAAAAATTCTTATACGGCGTTCACACTTGCTGTTTTGAAGTGTTTAAAAGTGAGATGTTTAAAAAAGTCTTTGTTCTGTATCCATTACGTTTTTATTCTGTTACTGGTGTTTTGTTAAACACCTTGTTTAAAGTCGCTAGTGTGAACTCTGTATTATAAACTAATACCACAGACTAAATACAGACTCGACAGTAGAGTTTTATAAGAAAAAATGGGGAAAAATTAAGCGATTTTAGGAGAAAACACAGCGGTTTTTAGTTCGTTTTACGCTAACATGGCAACAATTTCTACGACTTAGGAGTGAGGGAAACAACAAAAACCGATCTGGCATCCATTTTTCTTATTGCTCGTTATATCAGTTTTCTCTTTCTAACCTAATTCGTAGAATAATTTGAAAATATTAACCATATGGTTCAGAACTACTTTTTTGACACCTGTCACTTATGTCGAGTCTGTATTAGTCTGTGCTAATACCCTATTCACACTTACAGTTTTAAACCGTTTTTAGCAAATATTTTTAGCATTTTCTGTCAATATACTGTAATAGAATAAAGAGGTGCTAAAAATATTGCTGCTAAAAACGATTTAAAACTGTACGTGTGAATAGGGTATAAGTTGTTATTAATACAATTACAGCTGTTTAACAATTGTTAATATTATAATACCCTGTTCTCACGTACAGCTAAAAACCGTTTATTTTTATCATTTCCTGTCAATATACTGTAATAGAATAAAGAAAGTGCTAAAAACGTTGCTGCTAAAAACGATTTAAAACTGTACGTGTGAATAGGGTATAAAACTGTAATACCCTATTCACACTTACAGTTTTAAACCGTTTTTAGCAATTATTTTTAGTATTTTCGCGTATACGTGTGAATAGGGTATAAGTGTGAATTGGGTATATTACCCTATTCACACGTACAGTTTTAAACCGTTTGTAGCAGCAATATTTTTAGCACTTTCTTTATTCTATTACAGTATATTGACAGAAATTGCTAAAAACGGTTTTAAACTGTAAGTGAGAATAGGGTATCACGTACAGCTAAAAACCGTTGCCTTCTCGAGATATAGGTATTTTTAATTTTTGTGGACCAAGCCCTCAAAACCGACAATTTTTTTTAATGTTGTTAAAGTGTATGTTAAATTAAGATTTTGTTTTCATATGAAAAACTTTTTAAAAATCAAAAAAGTAACACCGGGTTTAAACACTAACATTTAAAACTTTATATAAGCAAGATTTTTTAGAAATTTTATTTAGAAATTAAATCTATAAAAAAAATTTAAAAAAAAATAATTTTTCTTGTTTCTAAATTAATTTTTAAAATTTTAAATAGTTTTTGAAACAAGTAAATTTCAATTTGTATTTTTGCTAATTTATGCCAAAATATGCAAAAATACGCACTTAAAAGTTGTAAATATGCACAAAATATGCACTTAAAACAAAAATATGCATTTAAAAATTTAAGGAGGGTATTTTTAGGCTTTAGTTCGTGGTTTTTGGAAAAAATATTTAAAAAATTTTTTTTTTAAATAAAGCTCAAAAACAAATTTAGCTTATCAATTTTCAAAAACCAGAAAAGTTCGATTTTTTAAATAAAAAAAATATGTTTTATTTTAAAAATGCGGCCTTAGGCCGATTTAAGTACAGGAAAAATAAGAATAAAAAATTGGCGGGTATTTAACGCTATCCGCGAAGTGCAAAAATTTGCAATTTGCAAAAAAAAAATCAAAATTGGTATCAAAAACTTGGTAAAGCGTATTAAGAAAATAAAAACAAAAAAGGTAGCTGAGCGGTATGGTACATAAATGCATGCTATACTTTACAGATTTTTAAAATGTATCCATAAACCATACCGATCTGCTTACATATTTTTGATATTATTTTCTTTACCCGTTTTGATTTTTTTTTTAATATTTTTTTTTTCAAAAACCGCGAATTAAAACCGCGTGTAGAGGACTAAAAGTTCCCTCCCAAATTTTTTTATAATATTTCCCGTTATCAGCTCGAAAATTCGCACCGACTTTTTGCTATTAGTTAACGAGATTCGCAAATATGCATCGAACCACCCTAATATATACTATATATTATATATTATATATTATATATTATATATTATATATTATATATTATATATTATATATTATATATTATATATTATATATTATATATTATATATTATATATTATATATTATATATTATATATTATATATTATATATTATATATTATATATTATATATTATATATTATATATTATATATTATATATTATATATTATATATTATATATTATATATTATATATTATATATTATATATTATATATTATATATTATATATTATATATTATATATTATATATTATATATTATATATTATATATTATATATTATATATTATATATTATATATTATATATTATATATTATATATTATATATTATATATTATATATTATATATTATATATTATATATTATATATTATATATTATATAGTATATACTTTATGGATCATAGACCAATATTTCGAGGTGTGACAAACTTATATATGCCCTCTATCACTTAAGTGTAGGGTATAAAAAATAACAAATAAAAGCCATCCTTTTAACGACATTTGACTTTATATTTGGAATGAAATTTTTAGATTGCATTGCTGTTAATTACATCAAATATAATATAATAACTGGCATTTAAACAATTAAGCTAGAAAAAAATATATAATAAATTAACATAGTCCACCTTCATCATCATCTTCATCGTTATGACCGCCAGGTACATTGTCACCACCAGAAGCAGCTTCGGAGTTAGAAAGCTAACATAGAAATTTAACAATGTATGTAAATAATTTTCAACAACAATATTTATATCAATAATCTTACATCCGAGTTTGGAGATGTATAGGAAGCTGCAGCATTTTTAATTACACCAGTTTTGGAAGAAGTTGCTATACCCTGTGGCAAAGGTATTTGTCGAGCTAATTTAGCATACTCTACATCCATATGCTTAATAAATGGAGAATTTAATGCCATCTGAGCAGTTTCAGGATCTTCGTCGTCGTAAGCCTGTAGTAACATTTCTAAAGTTTGTACTTCCTGGGGATCACAACAATTGCCCCATTCTTTGAAAGCCTTTTCAGCAGCAACTTGATCGCCTCTAGCCAACTGTACCATTACTAAAACAACTGCTAATCTACCAATATGACCATAGGATTCAGTTTGTTGATTTATACCAATTTCACGTCTTAAAGCATCAGCAGCCTGATCCCACCTATAAAAAAAATTAACACAAAAATCTTATTGAACTACAAGTTTTCTAAAAAAAGACTACAATTACATTTGTAATTTAACCATAATACGTGAAATTTTAGAAGCATATTCTGCTGCAGAACGTATAGAATCCTCAATCTTTTTTAGTGTATGGCATTAACAAAAAACAAATTTAATTATCAGCTACAGTTCAAAGATAAAGTGCAATAAATTTATATACAAGTTTAAATTAATTACCATGCTGATTTCTAATGCTCGTTGATAGAAACGTAATGCTATTTCAGGATGTTTTTGTTCAACAACTTTAGCGGCCTTATCCAAAGCAGATGCAGCAGATTCAGGGGAGCCATGCTGTTGATATAGATGGCATGCCCTATGAGCGAATTCTTCAACTTGCAATAAATTATTTGTTTCTTTACAAATTAAAATGACCTATATTAAAGAGATTTTGGTGGTATTAGTAAAAAATCTTTGTGGGAAATAAAATAATACAGTACTTGTTCGTAACACTTGGCTGCATGAAACCAAGAACTATTATTTTTGTGACAATCAGCTGCCTTTATAAGACATTCTTTACTTTGATCATACGATTTTCCTATTCGGAAAGCGGTGGCTAAATTAAAGAATGGCAGTTAATTTTAAGTATGCTCTTATTAAAATAAATTGTAATTATTTTTGTAAAATTAGATTCATGTTACCTGCTTTATTGTAACAATCTGCTGCTATATCATAATCTGGACGCCATTTTAAAAGACCTGTTTTCATGCTGAAAATAAATGTTATCTAAGCTAATTTAAGTTTTTACAAAAAGAATCGATTTAAAAAAAAAAAATAATTTAACAAATCGATTAAATTCTATTTTCCTCCTTAAACCTGATTATTATCAATCGACAATTTTTTTAAAAATGATATTTAGGATATTATCTAAGCTTTAATTTAAGCTTGATAGCGTCCAGATTGAGCAAATATTAAATGAGATACGAAGATAGCTCTGGAAAATGAAATTATTTATAGGCATTTTTTAGAATTTACATTAAAAATTATCCTATAGTTATTATTTAGTGATAAACTTATTTTTCCAAAACCCAAACAAAAAATGAACAGTAGAAGAAATCGGCATTTTTTGACCTCCAATGTTTTTGACTACCAATATTTTGTATACAAAGAAAATTGTGTTTGTTTATTAATTTAAGTACATCTAATTGTAAGTGTAAAGTTATGATATATTAAAATAATTTAAATTTTTCTTTGTTTACAAAAATTGGTGGTCAAAAGAATTGAAGGTCAAAAAATACAAATTTCTTCTACTGTATTTAAAAAAAATAATTTTTTGTTTGGGTGTTGGAAAATGTTGATAGCTAGTCTTGGGTAATTGGGGTACGCTGATTTCAAATCTGGCTATCGTTTTTTTGGATCAGCTCCAGTTTTTGAGATATGGCCTAAGGAAACTTTGAAAATAGGTTATTTTTAGCATGTTTGTGAGTCCATATTTACCAACACTAGTTTTAGTTTATGTATGTTGGATATGCTGATTCCAAAAATGCTCTTACTTTTGTTGAGTCATATTTAGTTTTTGAGATATCGCTAAAATAAAATTTTTAAATTTATGCCCTCTTTAATTTTGTCTGAATATTTATGCCCTTTTTAATAACTCGAAAACTAAAGCTGTCAGAAAAAAACTAATACCAGTTTTGGAATCCTCGCATCCAATATAGTTAAGTTCATGTTTAAAACAGAGGCTCTAAAATTAGTTTTGGAAACTATAGCCAAGCAAAGTTGGTAAAAAACGTACTTTTTCGACTCTTTAACAGCGATTTGCTCGCGAACGCGAGCTGATGGAAAAAATTGGATAACAGATTCGGAATCAGCACCTAAAGTCCATATAAATCAGTTGTCAAAGGTCAGGCAAATTGAAAAAGTTCAACTTTTGTCAACCTGTGTAATTTCACTTTCCAGAGCGACCCTCGTATTTTATTTAATATTTGCATTTAAAAATTATCCTTTCGGCAATGTAGCAAAATAGTTTTTCTTTCAAAAAATACATATATTTTGAAAGGTAATTTTAAAAAGTGCGCTGAATACCAATATGTATTTTTTGAAAGTACTCTTTTGCTACATTGCAAGGGCTGGCTGGCAGCAAGACTCTGAATACCACTCATGTATTTTGAAAGGTAATTTAAAAAAGTGCTCTTTTACCACCTGTACTAGAGCTGGCAAGTAAGACTCTGAATACCACTATTAGGGTGGCCTAAAATCTCTTTTGCTTCGCCACAGGTACCTCAAAACATTAAAGATGGTATCGTAACGAATTTTTTTCTCCATTCATTCCCATAGTCAACTTTCAGGACAATCGGTGGGTGCCCTCTGAAAGACCTACCTTGTGAGTGGTATCGTCACAATTGGCCTTTACATACATGCGAACCATTCGAAGCATTTATTTTATCATTCATAATTCCTGCATAAAATTTGGTTGGGAGTAAACAAAGAGGCGTGACACCGCCCACAAAACCTGACACTACAAAATTGTAAAACTCGAAACAAGCTCTTATATTTGCGGATGTGAGCATATATTAGGTGTGTTCCAGAACGTTACCGCGGGTGCCCGCGGGTACCCAAACCAGCCCGAAAAGCGTTCCCGTACGCAAAAATTGGGTAAATGAGAGAGTTTTTGAGAGAATGAATTACTTTCTCATTTTACCGAACTTACCCGCACTTTTTTTTCGGGTAAATTGGAAACAGTCAGATGTTAAAAAAACAGCTGATTTTTTTTATGAAGCTGAATTGGAAATTTAAATAAAATAAAGAACTAAACCAAGGAAATGTGTTTTTTCAATACAAAAAAAGATAATTTGTTATTAAAATAAACTTTTCCAATTTGTTTTCTTGTTTAAAGTATTTTTTCTTACGAAAATATTTTTAGCGTTATTTGTTTGTTTACATTTTCTATTATTTTGGGCTTGAAATGTGGTTTTTAGCGTTCCCGTACTTTTGTGCATTTTTGTGGTATCGTGAGAGGTTTTTTGATTTTCTCTCATTTTACCGAACTTTACCCGGAAAGTTCTGGAACACACCTATTATACACCTTTCGCATTCATTTATACCATATTCGCATTCATTTTTTTAAACATGTTTAACCACTTAAACATGTTTAAATTTAAACTTGTTAAGGTACATAAACATGTTTAAGTACTTAAACATGTTTAAAAAAATGAATGCGAATTTGGTATTAAACTAGTTTAATAATGTGTTTTCCCCATACAATTTTAAACACTTTATCTGTCAAAATTAAACGAAGTTCAATTTTGACGTTTAAATTGTATGGGGAAAACCAATAATTAAACTAGTTTAAAATGAATGCGAACATCGTTTTAAGGCTGAGTTAGGCACCCGTAACCGTAAACTAGCGTAGCGTAGAGTTTAGGCTGAGTTAGGCACCCGTAACCTTAAACTAGCGTAGCGTAGAGAGTTTTTCGTTATATGAGAACAAATGAGAGCAGTTATTCTTCTTTGCAGACGTCTACGTGATTTTCTATTTGATTTTGATCGCTACGCTACGCTAGTTTACGGTTACGGGTGCCTAACTCAGCCTTTTTTCGTTATATGAGAACAAATGAGAGCAGTTATTCTTCTTTGCAGACGTCTACGTGATTTTCTATTTGATTTTGATCGCTACGCTGCGCTAGTTTACGGTTACGGGTTCCTAATACGGCGTTCATACTTGCTGTTTTGAAGTGTTTAAGAGTGAGATGTTTAAAAAAGTCTTTGTTCTGTGTCCATTACGTTTTTATTCTGTTACTGGTGTTTTGTTGAACAACATGTTTAAGGTCGCTAGTGTGAACTCCATATAACTCAGTCTTTAGCCTTCATTTAAAGATTTGTCAAAGCTGAATACAGCCTCTTATTTGTTTCTTGCATTAGAACTCTTGCAATAACGGTTGTTAAGCGTTGGCAAGAGTTCTTACTTTTTACTCCAGCTCATGTTAGGGCGTTTCCTCAAATAAAAATTAGTTTTGTTACGATTTATAAGATTTAATTTTTTAAATTAAACTAACGTAAAGTGCTGTATTGACAGCTTGTATGTACAACTTCAAGGTCACAAAATCCATGCACAACTACTATACACCACAATTTCTAACAATTTTTAATAATTTCCTAACTATAGCCCTAATTATAGACACATTTTTTTGTGCATCTTTGTAAACAAGTTTAAAGTGAATCATGTTAATTATTTTATATATATTTTATAAGATGAGTTATGTTTCTCTTATTTTTTATGTATAAAACAAAATAATATACCTAATAAATAGTGGGTGGTAGGGCTATCGAATTTTTTTCAACAAACATTTAACTATGAAATCTTGTCTTCAATGCTTTGCATTTAATATAATTTTTAACTTACCTTTTTTCAGCTTGTCTGATCAATTCGTTACCTTCTTCAATTTTAGAAGTATTCATTTTTTAACAAATATTTTGGTTTTTCCTTATTCGCAAAACAAAAAAAATCAATAAACAATACCCGCAGAGTTCATAAATACCAATAGATAACTGAAACGTTGTGGAATGGAATATTTAAAATGTTAACAACTGATGTTTAAAAGGCATAGTAAATTTACCACATTTCTGGTAAAACCAAATAAATCGATTTATTTTGAGCTGAGTGCAGCAGTCAGCGCTCCATCTCTATCATCTACCATTCCTAATCACAAAAAAGCCAGTGAATCAAGCCGACCCAAAATTTGTTGGAGGCGGCGGCGCGACTAATTTTGATCGGCGGCGGCTAAACATTTTTATTATAATTTTGTTGTAAAATCTGTTTTTAGAACGTCGGTGGCGCGAAAAAAAGTTTAAAATTTTAAAAATTGATTCACTGAAACAACCCAAGAAACACATTTCGTCAGCTTATTATTGTTTTGCTCCATATGCCAACAACTCGGTTTCGAGAAAAACGATAAAATAGGTTTACCACAAAATTTTCTCGAAAAGTAATCGATGGATTTTGTTCAAGTGTTTACCATTTATTGCTACACACAAAAAAATATTAAAAATATTGTGCCAGTTTTTGGTTTAATTACAACCTATAAAGTGTTATTGTATAATTTACCTAAGTTTTATAAAGTAAAAACTAAGGTATTTTATCAAAGAACACTTTATAGGTTGTATTATCCCACAACGGACACAATTTTTTATTATTTTTTTTTGTGTGTACATAGTATATTGTTAACAAAGCTTCTAGTTTTCAGACTTTTACATACAATAGATCAAAAGATTTTATGTTTTTAAGAAAATAAGATTTTATGGTATTATGCTCCATATCCAATTTTGCTTACATATTTGAGACTTTTGTGTGATATGGAGCAAATGAGTTCTCAACGCCAAACAAAATAACAATAGAGGTATTCAGAGTCTTGTTGCCAGCCCTGGCAATGTAGCAAAAGAGTACTTCTTTCAAAAAATACATGTATTTTGAAAAGTAATTTTGAAAAGTGCTCTTTTACCACCAGTGCCAGGGCTGGCAAGCAAGACTCTGAATACCTCTAATGAAACAAAAAGAGCTAGATCGACATAACTGGGTATTTAGAACACTTATATAGTCAGGTTGCATGCTACCTCCCACACAACCTAAATGGCAAATATGACATTACTTGAAATGTTTAGAAGTTACGGTATTAAAATTTGGTACGTAGAATAGTACTAACATAATTAATCTTCATTCTAAAAATATGCAAGATCCGTTAATTTTTAAATAATCTAGAGCCTTTTCTATAACGCAAATTTTCAAAAAACGTCAAAATGGTGTGTTTTTTCTTGGAAAATGCTGGATATCTCAAATTTGAAAATATGTTTTAAAAAACGGACTTCGGAATAAGAAAGAGGATATTTATATTATATATATTCCATTCCTAACTCATTTTTTTCAAAAATGGCGTATGGAGCAAAACAATAATAAGGTGACGATTTACGGAATCATGAATCCGTCTTTTACGGTATGTTATACCAAATTCACATTCACTGTTTAATGGCCTCTACAGACGATTCAATATTATGTACAATCTGCATGTATTTTTTTCAGTTCAATATTTTACACAGCATTTTTATGTATGCCAATTGTGGGTAAACGTCAAAAATATTGTGCATAATATTGTGTCGTCTGTAGGTACCTTAATACGGACTACACCGATTTTTAAACGTTATAAGTCCGTTACAAACGGTGTCACAGACTAATACAGACTCGACATAAGTGGCAGGTGTCAAAAAAGTATTCTTTAACCACACGCAAAAAAAAATCTGTGTCGGAGTGAGCAAAAATCTGGCATAATTTTACCAAAAATATGCTAAAACTACAACCGACGAAGTAGTTTTCGTAATTTAGCCAAAACACTTATGTAAAAAATTTTGAAGAAAATGCTAATGCTATTAAAGCAAAAACTTGGTAAAATATACCAAAAGAAATATGGTGAAATATACCAAAATTATTAGAAAAGGTGACTAAAAATAATGCTAAAAATTACCACATTTATGCTAAAATAAATTTTCTATAAAATTTTTGTAAAAATTTGTATATTTGTTGAATTTAAAATTTTCACACAATAAATCCATATTAATATAATAATTGTTGTGTAGGATTTTATTTACCACCAACTAACTGACCCTTTATGTACAATTTTCTCCAGTGACTGCTGCCTACGCTTTTCTTGAAGTGAAGGATCCTCTATAGATTCACGAATTTATTGTAAAGCATCCTGTAAAAATAGAAAATTATTACAAAACATACATTTTTAATTTAAAAAACAAGTAAACCCCATTGGTCTTTTGGTTAGAGGGAACACTTACTTTGTGATTCCATTTGTAACTCATCAAAACAGGTCTGGACTCCATTGGCTTTGCTATATAAATAAGTTTTCAGGTTTTAATTTTATAACTAAAGGGAGCACTGGTGCCCACGCTCTTTATTGTAGTGAAGGATTTGCCATAGCTTCAAAAATTTATTTAGCAGTACCCTGTAAAAATAGAAAATTATTACCAAACACTAATTTGAACTAAAAATCTATTAAACCTTATTGGTGTCTTCGGAATAGGGGTATACTAACTTTATCATTGCATTTGTAATTCATTGAAACAAACGTCTGGGACTCCATTGGTTTTGCTAAATGAATGGTGTTTTAAGTTATGACAGCAAAATTAACTTTAGCATTTTTTTATCTTACATTTATTTATATTTTAAAAAACTAATTATTTATTTTTATTTATTAATTTATTTTAATTTTATTTATCAATTTCCTTTTTACGTTTTTATAACACAAAAAATAAACGAAGCACGCACACAAAAATACAAAATGAATATGGCGGTCTGTATTCGTTTTGTTTTTTGTTGTTGTTTTCTTTCGATAAATTTTTGTGCAAGTAATTTGCGTTATTGTGCAAGCTACTTGGTTATTTTACATAAAAAACTAATTATGTTACTTTAACATCGACAAGCATAATTTTAGCAAAAATTTAGTTAAAAATTTTTTTTGGTATGAAAAAAGTTTTACCAAGTAGGATTGCTCAATCTTACACAGATTTTTTTTTTGCGTGTAGTTTTTATTAATTTACAATTCATGTTATTTTATATGTTTTGTTGTTTTTTTGTGTTTTGCTAGTGATGACAAAAATTAATCGATATTCCTTCACCGATACCACTGAAGTATTGTAGAATGTGGTGAAACTCGGTCGTCGAAAGTGAAACTCATTCGACGTCGAAGTGATGCGCGTATTTAGAAATAAGGATGATTATGAAATATACCAAACTTATTAGAAAAGGTGACTAAGAGAATAATCACAATTGGAGCGGGAAGCGTTTTTCCGCAACTGTTCACACACGTTTTATATGAAAACAAAATTCCGCCGCGCTTTTCTGCTAAACTAGATTCAATTCTATTTTTATGAGGACAATTGCGGAAAACCGCTTGCCGCTTCAATTGTGATTGTTGTCTAAAAATAATGCTAAAAATGACCACATTTATGCTAAAATAATTTTTTTATTCATTTTTTTGTAAAAATTTGTTGAATTTAAAATTTTTACACAGTAAATTCATATTAATATAATAAATCTTTTGTAGGATTTAATTTACCACCGACCAACTGACCCTTTTTGTACAATTTCCTCCAGTGACTGCTGCCTACGTTTTTAATCGACGATAATCAACTATCGTTTTACGCGATCACAGCTAGAATTACCCCCCATATGTCATTCAACATGCCGCGAATGTATTGGCCACTTATAGTGCGAGCGATGTTCCACAATTTTTTTTTATGTGTATCACTCATATCTAATTTATCGGTTTTTGACATTTCAAATTCCTATCAACAAATTAATCGAAGTTTGCTCTTCTTTGACAACCTTTCTTTTCGCTCTTTTTGTCATACTGGCAAGACGAAATGGTGCGTATTTTTTTTATTTTAATCCATTATTATCAAAGGAATCCTATTATAAAATAAATATTTAATTATGTTTTTTTACACATCTCAATTGTATTTTAGGCGGCCCATAAAACTTTCAGAATCAAGCAAAAGCTTGCCAAAAAATTGAAACAAAATCGTTCGGTACCTCAATGGATCCGTTTGCGTACAGGCAACACCATTAGGTGAGTTGGAAAATTATAAAATGTTTATAAATGTGCATTTTTGTTAATACTGTTTTTTTTAATTAAACAGATACAACGCCAAGAGACGTCACTGGAGACGCACCAAGTTGAAGTTGTAAATTATATGCTATGGAGGAGAAGATTTTCATGTAATGAGAATTTCAGTTGTAGTGTTTACATCTTCAATATTTGTAGTTTTTTTGCTATATGATACGTTTTAATATGTATGTTATATACACACAAATCATAAAAACAAAAATTAATAAATCATTTCTTTGATTTAAGCAAAAAAAAAAATACAACTGTTTTAAATTGATAAAGCCTAGATTAGTGAAAAGAAAAGCAAGTTGTGAAGTGGGATTTTCGCCAGCGAATAAATTTAACTTTTTAATGGATAAATGTTTACGAATTTTATTAAGGTCAGAAATGTTAACCATTGCAAAATGTATTTTGCAACTAGATGTAAAAAAATCAAATATGCTGGATAAATTTTAAAAAGAAACAGGTAGTCTGCGGACGGAAAAAATTTACGAAGGGAGGAACCTTTCTTGGAAAAACTTAAACTGTTTCGCTACATACATAAAGTTTTTTTGTTTGTTTTCGGTATCGATTTGTTGTCAAAAAGGATATTTCTAGTACAAAATTTTGCAGGAGTAAAAAATATCTGACTTGAATGAATATCTTAATAGTACAATCTTAGCCGATTTGGTATTTCCTATTTGAGACTTTTTTCCTACATGGGACTATTTAAACAAATGGACTAATTAATGAAGGTTCGTTTAGCTCATTAGATTCAGGCCCCATTAGCCATAGGTCCTAAAAGAATCGCCATAGATTCAGGAGTATAGTTTATTCTTTAAAGATTCATGTAGGTATTGAAATTTGTCTCTAGGTGCCTTGCAGGAAAAAGTGCAGAAATCACCCCGCGCCTGGTGAAAACGGGAAATATTACTAAAACCCCGCAGGAAAAAGGTGTCGGTCGATCCGAAATCACCTATACCGTGACTGATGAAAACGGGACATATCACTAAAACGTCTTAAAATATTTTGTATAAAATTTTAGTTTTACCTTATTTTTCCCATTTTTATACCCTCCACTACAGTATGGGGGTATACTCACTTTGTCATTCCGTGTGTAAGGCATCAAAATATCGGTCTAGGACCCCATAAAGTGTATCAGTGATCGATTCTAAGATATTCGAGCGATATCCGTCCGTCTGTAGTTAACACGTTAATATGATGCTGTCCAAATGAAAAGAGATAGACTCCCGAAAGTTGGCACGAATATGTATGTATGTTAATAGGCAGGTTAAGTTCGTAAATGATCAAAATCGGACCAGGGGGAAAAAGTTCCCCCTTGAAGAACTAAACCAATCTTTGAAAAATACCATTTTTTTCACATGATTTTTTGTGTTTTTTATAAACAAAGTTCCCCCTTGAAGAACTAAACCAATCTCTGAAAAATACCATTTTTTTACATGATTTTTTGTGTTTTTTATAAACAAATGCAACATTTTTATGCTACAAGTTAAAATTCCTGCATTTTGACCCAGAGGATTAGAAAATTTCGTTTTTTAGTCCGCCCCTTTTTGATAAGAATGCATTTTTAAACCTATATTTTGCGAGGAAAATTGCCCCCCTCCCGCAATTTTTCGAGGTCAAATAAGCTAAAAAATAAAAAAAAAAAATGTGGAGTTATTTTTTTTAAAAAAGTAAAAATACACAATTTTTATAGTTTTTGCATTTTTCAAGATTTTAAGTGCATATCGTGAACCTATATTCAAAATATGCCAACTCAAATTTGACGGAAATGAGTTTCCGATGACAAATAGCTCCTCTATGTAATACCTATCTGCCATAAAAATTTCAGAGCAAAAAAATAATTTGTTGTCGTTTTACATCCATTTTTGTTATTCTGCTAACTCAAAGTACATATTTTTTTGGTGAAAATAAATGCCAACTCCCATTGTAAATTTCCAAAAATTTTTCAAAAATTTTTTTAAAAAAAATTAGACCACATATCTTATTGCGTTTGCCATGCTAAACACGAATCTTGTAAAGATTTTGATATCTAATGACTGGTTCTCGAGATATTGCCATTTTAAAAATATCGGTAAATAGTGTTTGCAAAAAAAAAATTGCTTATATTTATGTAACTTTCAAACTATTTATCAGATTGAAACATTATGAATGGGGCAAAAAAAGTCAATGATATAAGCTTTCAAAATAGCTGGTTTGGAGTGACCCTATTGCAATACAGAGTGAGTTACAGAGTGCCAAAGTTGACCACCCTGAGATTAAAAGGCTTTCGGAGCACGTAACTTTCAAAAATATGCAAAGATTTTTAATTTTTTGTTCAGTTTTTGCAATTACCGTACTAAGGATAACAAAAACCAAAAGAAAAAAAATTTTTTAAATTTTTCCAAAAAAAATTTATTTTTATTTTCCGACAAAATATGCCAACTCTAAAAAAATATTTGTTTTTTGATATAGTAATAAATGCCATCTCTGAAAAAAACGCAAACAAGTGCAAAATATGAAAATTTTTGCATAGGTAAAAATTGTTTAGAATATTTAAACCATCTTGTGGAAGGTACATTGTTTTTTTTTGCAATAATATGCGAAATAACTAGTTTTTTAGCTCTCCTGAACAGTAAGCTTTTTCGAGTTGGCATTTATTGAATATAGTTCGACGATATATTTCCGTGAAAATTTTTTTTTGGGGAAAACTTAAAGTGGCTTTATAGCCAGATAGAGCAAAATGGGGGGAATTTTTTGTTCTTACAAGCTCCATATTTTCGTCGGCCCTCTTCACATGAGTAAACCCTAATGGGTTCAAATTTTGAATCTAAAAAATTGGCACTCCAGAATATTAAAAAAATTACATACCCCGGTAAAAGTCCAAAATTGTTGGTCCTGCTCGCCATTGGGTCCACCCCATTAGGTCCAGACCCCAAGGTCCCTAAAGTTTCGCCATAGATTCAAAATGTTGGTCAGTTCAGCGTTATCTTGCCTAATTTTCCAGGTACTGCAATTTAGGGGCCCTATAGGGTCTTGAGAATTTTAGATATTCAATAACTAAAAAGCTATAACTCTGAGGGCTTTCGAGTATCTACAATTGAGTCGGCAATATTTACCGAGATATGAGTATATTAAAATTTTCGGGAATGTCAAATTTTTTGGTTCCAAAGTTAGAACCCACAGGGGGTCAACACATATAAAGAGGACCTGCGAAACTATGGGGATTTAAAGAACCAAAAATGTACTCCATTTTGCTCTATCTGGCTTAGTTTTCGAGATATCGCCATTTAAAGTTTTTTAAAAAAAATATTTATTGTAAACAAGTTCTTTTTTATTTGTGAGGTTTCATTGGCATTAGTACAAACAATGCCAATAAATTCTAATGTTTTTTTTTTTGGCAACTAATGCCAGTGAAAATTAAATGCCAATTTAAAATTCCAATGTATGAAACCAATCTTGTAACTAAACAGTATCAAAAATACTTATTCCGTGACCAAAAAATTAGGTCATTTGTACATATAAAATTTTCTAAGTCTAGCAAATTATGGGTTTGGTTTAAAAACTCTTGTTTAAATTTTTAGCCAAATCGGATAAAATTAACCCGAGCCTTAGGGGGGTTAACGTTAGTGATAAAAAAAAATTTCCCATACAAATTAAATATTTTTTTTTTTAATTTTTTAACTTTTTTTAAAACTCTATTTTTAAATTTTTTACAAAATCGGACAAAATTAACACTTGCCGCTAGGGGGTTAAAATTTTTCGTACAAACCATTTTTTTATTTCAAAAATGATTTTAGAAAACTAATATGGAGAAAAAAAATCCATTAAAAATGCTTTTAGCAACAAAATGGGCAAGTTGTGGCAAATTTTCTAAGTCCAGAAAAATTTTAGAAAATTTTCTAAACAAAAACTTTGGCATTTTATTTTTTTTAAATTTTGGAAATTTTTTTGGAAAAAAAGTCCCGAACATAAACATTTTTGTGTTTTTGAGTAAAAATTTCACTAAAAAATACCTTCGAATTTTGATAACTCAATATAATTTTTAGATTCGCGGGTGACACTAGGGAGACTTCCCTTGTTAGCTCCCATACAAAGGTCCCTTTGGTTTTGGCTCAAATGACTTCTTCATTTTTGTGTCTACAAATCACCATTCTAAATTTTTAAAAAAATAATGGATTGTTTTATTAGCATTTTAGGAATTCTTCAAATTTAAGAAAAAATTGAATTTATACAATTTTAAATGATGTAAGGAGCCTCGAAAAATCATGTCAAACTATTTTTTTTGTTATATTTATTCGTAATTATTAATTGTTTGTTTACATTGTTACATTATAGTATGATGTTTCTTTTAAGAGGGGATTTGGGTAGGGTACTTGAGAGTGTTTAATGTTTCGTATGTGTCTGTGTATGTGTGCTTGTTGCTCTTATGGATAATTGCTTTGTCAAAATACAATTTTTACTTAACGTAACTACGCTAAAATTTAATTTATTAAAAAAAAAATCCAAACATTAATATATTTTATTACTGTGATACTATTGGACTCTTCTTATCTATATCGGCCATATTTGCATTATTCTGTACTGACCCACTACCGGGACTAGCTGGTATTGCACCTGATCTATCGATATTCCAAGGGTTAGCACCAGAAATTGGTGAATCTGAATGACCAAAACCAGTGTGATTTTCATGATCCATGGCATTGGTGCCATCGTATTGGGTATTTTCCAGACGTGTGATGAGCCGCTCATCTTCTTCGCCGAATTCGCCACCCATTAGGGTGGGTTCACCCACAACCATGACATCTTGTGACGACAGTGAGAAATTGGGACCGGACGGGGAGCGCTTTTGATTACTCACTGGCGGCGTGTTTGCGTTTGCGCCCCCGCCCGAGTTTGACCCTTTTCTTTTGCGCCTTTTGTTCGCCGGCCTCTGCGGGTCCTTTTTCCCCGGGGGGGCGACCATTCTTTGCCACTTCTGAAAAAGGGTCGTCTTTAAACAATCGCGAGGACTTAACGCATACGCTTTATGCCGCGACATTAGCTCTTGCATCGGTTCCAATATCACACATAGGCGTAAATAATTCAATGTTGAATTGGTAATGCCTGCTCTAGTGATATTTTTGGTGATTTGTTCTAAAATCATTGGATCTGATGGTAGTGAAGTACCAATTACTGAACGTGGTATAAGTTCGCGGTGTCCCTTGATTGTCATGTGCCAGGATTTGATGCGCATGTAGTCATCATACATGAATTCCAAAATTAAACGGGCATCAGCACACACTTTTGTAAAGAATGGTTTGCCATGCTGAGTTATCACCGTGCATTGATCACAATCCAATGTGATGGAGGTGTTGTGAAATGATTCCTTAGCGTGTTTCAATTGGAAATATAAATCAGAGACACCGCCCTCGTAAATACTGCGGAAGAAACGTGGAATCAATGTGCGTCCGATAGTGTATCGTTTGGGACCATCTTCCAAACAGAAGAGAACAGTGAGTTTAGCATCATCTTCAAAGAATTCTGTTGTAAACGAATCCCACCAACAATTATCGCTCTCTTCTGTACGCTGCTGAAGCCGTTTATTCATTTCGAAGACCCGATGTTCTGTGTGACTGAAGTAGGAGTTGTGGCGCCTATAACCAGGATCAATACGATCCAATTGGGGTCCTCCCATCATGGGATGGCCACCACCATGACCAAATTGAGAAGATGGTGGCATTGAATTAAATTGACCGCCCACATTAAAGACAGCTTGTCCCGGGAAATGACCACCCTGCCCACTATTAAATGGAGTACCCGAACTGGCTGGTCGACTGAACTGTCCCATTCCCGAGGAAGGTGATCCAAAGGGTCCCCCAACAGGTCCATTGAAATTACCCGAATTGGTCGGTTGAGGATAGGGACCCGACATATTTTGTTGAGCCACTGGTCCTGGAGTCGAGGAGCCTGAAGGTGCCGGCGACGATGTGTATTGTGGTGTATTTGAGCCTGTTGGATTAGCATTGGGAAATACTAGTGGTTGATTGCCAGCCGGTGAATTCTGGCCGGCCTGTGAATATGGTGTATTGGAACCTCCATAAGGCATATTGCCTTGTGCAAAACCTCCTTGGTTGGAAGCATCCGGATTTAAAGCGGGATTGTTATTACCTCCACCCAACATAGAGGCGTTTTCGGGTACGTTTACGTTTTTCCAACTGGCATCATCCATGACTGCTTGTGAATTTAAATTTGTGTTTGCGTTAATACCTCTACGATTCATAACTAACAAAAGTTCATTTCAATCCTAAAATTAAAAAAACACACTTTTCTAATAAGAAATTAAAGTTATAAAGCAATGATAACAAAAAAAAATAACTATTTGTATTTTCGAAAATCCAATATCTACATATCTGATCCGTTGTGCATTTATGTTACAAAGATGATGATTATGCCTCTCTTTTATTTTTCATACTTCTTTTTTATTTACCCGTCATTATCAGGGATACAGATACACATACATCATCACTTATGCTTTTTGTATTTATTTAATGCAAAACCGAAGATTTTCGAAGACATTTTTCACTCAAATAATTACGTATATGTTTAATCACCTTTTTTGTTCACTTTAAAGAAATATATTGCTTTTTTATCAATAATAATTACAAGAAAAACTGCGAAAACACTACGAAAAATTTTTTTCAGACACTCTATAACAGTGTTGTAAAAGTATTGACTACTTGGGTACTAAGTACTCGATAATTAACGAAGACGGACTATAAACACAGGGTGTTTACTAAAGATATATTGCAGGGACAGAACAAACACGGCACGGGGGATTGTTTCCAATTAGAATGAGTTTCACCACCTTGAAAAAAATAGAACAAGTTTCCCAAGAAACACTTTTACTAGCTCACCAACAAGTACGGAATCATGAATCCGGATTTAAGGTACGTTTACTGACCGTTAAATTCGTATCCGTCAAAGCTGGTACGAAAACGGAACTTTAACGGTCCGTAAATTATTATTTTCGAACAATTCTGTTTATACTCCGTATTGAAGTATCCGTTTCTGTACCGTTCAAAACGAACTACACGATCAGATTCGATGTTCCTTATTGTCCGATTTCTGGTCCGTATACGGATCCAGAAAACGGTCCGTATACGGAATCGGATTCCGTTTTAGACGGACTGAGAAGGGACCGTAAACGGACCTTTTTGTTTGTTGGGCTTCATCTCACACCGGCGCCGGTCACCGGTTTTAGAGTAGAAACAGAACAACACCGGCACGACTTTTTCCATACGATTTGACAGATAAGCCCGGTGGCCGGCGCCGGTGTGATATAAAAGTTGGTGTATTTTTTAAAGGTGGTGAAAGTCATTCTAATTGGAAACCGTCCCCCGTGCCGTGTTTGTTCTGTTCCTGCATTTATCTGTCAAATCGGATGGAAAAAGTCGTGCCGGGCTTGTTCTGTTTCTACAATTAGTGCAGGAGCAGAACAAACACGTAACGGGGGACGGTTTCCAATTAGAATGACTTTCACCACCTTTAAAAAATACACCAACTTTTATATCACGCCGGTCACCGGGTTTATCTGTCAAATCGTATGGAAAAAGTCGTGCCGGGCTTGTTCTGTTTCTACTCTAAAACCGGTGGCCGGCGCCGGTGTGAGATGAAGCCCAACAAACAAAAAGGTCCGTTTACGGTCCCTTCTCAGTCCGTCTAAGAGTAGAAACAGAACAAGCCCGGCACGACTTTTTCCATACGATTTGACAGATAAAACCGGTGGCCGGCGCCGGTGTGAAATAAAACTTGTTCTATTTTTTAAAGGCGGCAAAACTCATTCTAATTGGAAACCGTCCCCCGTGCCGTGCTTGTTCTGTTCGTACTATAAAACGGAATCCGATTCCGTATACGGACCGTTTTCACCTTGAAAAAAAAATAGAACAAGTTTTATCTTATACAGGAACAGACCTTTTCCATACGATTTGACAGATAAATCCGATATTTTTTAAAGATGGTAAAACTCATTCTAATTGGAAACCGTTCCACGTGGTGTGCTTGCACTGTACAGGCTCTTATAATGGCGCCGGCCACCAATTTTATCTGTCAAATCGTACACGCAAAAAAGATTTGTGTCAGAGTGAGCAAAAATCTGTCATAATTAAACCAAAAATATACTAACACTACAAACGACGAAGTAATTTTCATAATTTAGCCACAACGGTTATGTAAAAAATTTTGAAGAAAATGCTAAGCAAAAACTTGGTAAAATATACCAAAAGAAATATGGTGAAATATACCAATATTATTAGAAAAGGTGACAAAAAATAATGCTAAAAATTACCACATTTATGCTAAAATAAATTTTCAATAAATTTTTGTAGAAATTTGTATATTTGTTGAATTTAAAACTTTCACAGAATAAATCCATATTAATATAATAAAAGTTGTGTAGGATTTAATTTACCTCCGACCAACTAACCCTTTTTGTACAATTTTCTCCAGTGACTTCTGCCTACGCTTTTTCTTGAAGTGAAGGATCTGCTTTAGCTTCATGAATTTATTTAAGAGCAGCCTATAAAAATAGAAAATTATTACAAAAAACAAATTTTAAATTTAAAAAATTAGTAAACCCCATGGTCTCTTGGTACACCCAAAAAAAAACAATTGTGAAATTATTTAATTTTAGGGTATAATTTACCTAAGATTTTTCGCAGGAATCCAACTTGAAAAGTTTCTTTGCATATTACCCGAATCAACTTAGGTAAACTTACAAAATGCATTTAAGCATTATTTCAAATTTAATTTTGTTTATTTAGCCACTATATTTAAATAAATGGTACAGTTTGATTGGTCAAATAACGTATTTTTTTAGGTTGATTTAATAGTTTTATATATCCCCTTCCATACAAAATGCTCAATATTATAAATTTTAATTACATTTATTTTTAATATTTTTTTTAATATAAAGGACAATTTTATAATAAAATATAAATACTAACAAGCTTAAAATACATACTTAGCATGATCAGTGACAACTAATTTTTTTCTATAGAAACTTTCTCAAAGACAATTTTTCTATAGAAATAAAAAGACAATTCTTCTTTAGAAAATTCCTGACAGACAATTTTTCTATAGAAGCTTTCTGAAAGACAATTCTTCTATAGAAAATTTCTGAAAGACTATTTTTCTATAAAAAATTTCTAAAAGACAGATTTACTATAGAAAATTTTTAACAGACAATTTTTTTAAAAAATTTCTCAAAGATAATTCTTCTATAGAAAATTTTTAATAGACAATTTTTCTAAAGAAAATTTCCAAAGACAATTTTTTTATAGAAAATTTCTGAGAAATAATTTTTCTACAGAAAATTTCTGAAAGAAAATACTCCTATAGAAAATTTCTTAAAGTAAAATTTTCTATAGAAATTTTCTCAAAGACAATTCTTCTATAGCAAATTCCTGAAAGACAGTTTTTCTATAGAAACTTTCTGAACGCCAATTTTTCTATAGAAAATTTCTGAAAGAAAATTTTTCGATAGAAAATTTCTGGTTGACAATTTTTCTATAGAAAATTTCTGAAAGATAATTTTTCTATAGAAAGTTTTTGACGACAATTTTTCTATAGAAAACTTTTTTAAGCCAATTTTAAAAAAAAAAATTCTATAAAAAATTTCTTAAAGACAATTTTTCTATAAAAAATTTCTCAAAGATAATTCTTTAATAGAAAATTTTTTAAAGATAATTTTTCTATAGAAAATTTACCAAAGACAATTATTCTACAGAAAATTCCTCAAAGACAATTCTTTAATAGAAAATGTTTTAAAACCAATTTTTCTATAGAAAATTGGTTTTAAACCAATTAAAAAAGATAATTTTTCTATAGAAAATTTCACAAAGATAATTTTTCATAGAAAATTTCTGAAAGGCAATTTTTCTGTAGAAATTTTCTGAAAGACAATTCTTCTATAGAAAATTTTTCGATAGAAAATTTCTGGAAGACAATTTTTCTATAGAAAATTTCTGAAAGACAATTTTTCTAAAAAAAATTTTGAAAGTTAATTTTTCTATAGAAAATTTTTGAACAACAATTTTTCTATAGAAAATTTTTTATAGAAAGTTTCTGAAAGACAATTTTTCTATAGAATATTTCTCAAAGACAATTTTTCTATAAAATATTTCTCAAAGACAATTTTTCTACAGAAACTTTTTCAAAGACAGTTTTTCTATATAAAATTTCTGAAAGACAGGTTTTCTGTAGAAAATTTCTGAAAGACAATCTTTCTATGGAAACTTTCTCAAACACAATTTTTCCATAGAATACTTCTGAAAGACAATTTTCATAGAAAAATTCTCAAAGACAATTATTCTATAGAAAATTTCTTAGACAATATTTCTATAGAAAAATTCTCAAAGACAATTCCCAAGGACAATTTTTCTACAGAAAATTTCTCAAAGACAATTCTTCAATAGAAAATTTTTTAAAGATAATTTTTCTATAGAAAATTTCCCAAATATAATTTTTATATAGAAAACTTCTCAAAGATAATTTTTTAATAGAAATTAAAAAAAAAAAAATTCTATAGAAACTTTCTCAAAGACAATTTTTTATAGAAAATTGCTGAGAGACAATTTTTCTGCAGAAAATTTCTGAAAAACAATTTTTCTATATAAAATTTCTAAAAGACAGGTTTTCTATAGAAAATTTCTAAAAAAAAAAAATTCTGAAAGACAATTTTTTTACAGAAAATTTCTGAAAGAAAATTTTTCTATAGAAAATTTCTGAAAGACAGGTTTTCAGAGAAAATTTCTAAAAGAAAATTTTTCTGTAGAAAATTTTTTATAGAAAATTTCTCAAGGACAATTTTTCTATAGAACATTTCTGAAAGTCAATTTTTCTATAGAAAATTTCTGAAAGACAATTTTTCTAAAGAAAATTTCTTAAAGACAATTTTTCTATAAAAACTTTGTCAAAGACAATTTTTAAATAGAAAATTTTTCAAATACAATTTTTCTATAGAAAATTTTTCAAATACAATTTTTCTATAGAAAATGTCTTAAAGGCATTTTTTTCTATAGAAAATTTTTGAAAGACAATTTTTAATAGAAACTTTTTCAAAGACAATTTTTGTAAAGAAAATTTCTTAAAGATAATTTTTCTATAGAAAAGACAGTTTTTCTATAGAAAATTATTCTGTAAAAAATTTCGTAAAAACAACTTTTCTTTAGATTTTTTTTTGTTTTTTTTTTTAGAAAGTATCTATAGAAAAATTGTCTTTCAGAAATTTTCTGTAGAAAAATTGTCTTTCAGACATTTCTAGAGAAAAATTGTCTTTAAGAAATTTTCTATGGAAAAATTGACTTTGAGAAATTTTTAAAGAAAAATTGTCTTAATACATATTTTCTATAGAAAAATTGTATGAGAAATTTTTTATAAGAAATTGTATTTAAAAAATTTTTTATAGAAAACTTGTCTTTAAGAAATTTTCTATAGAAGAATTGTCTTTCAGAAATTTTCTATAGAAAATTTTTATACAAAAATTATTTTTAGAGATATTTTCTATGGAAATATTGCTTGAAAATTTTTTTATAAAAAAATTGTCTTTCAAAAAATTTTCTAAAGAAAAATTGTCTTTCAGAAATTTACTATTGAAAAAATTCTGTAATTCTTAGAATTTTTTTCTACACCGAAAAAATTTCCCAGTTGGATAGTTACGAAAAACCCCAGTTGATTTGAAATAAATTTAAAATAACTGGTATAATCACCAATAACTATTAAACCCAGTTAATTTTAACAATATTTCAGTTACTTGTAAATCAAAATTAATTTTATTGACAGGAAATTAAAAAAAAACAATCAACAAATTAAATAAAATAGATACAAATAAGAACAAATCTTTGGTAAGTTTCTATTTATTATTTTGTATTTTAATTTTTGCAAAAGTTAATAAAGAAATTATTATTTTTTAGATCTTGATGAAGGATGTAAAAAAATCTGAAGCTTGTAAACGACCATATGTGATGACGAAATCGGCGAACTTGTAATTTAGTGTCGTGTTGTTGAGGCATGTAGTTCGAAATCGTTTGGTAATTAAAAAATTAAATTAATGTGTAAAGATTGCATATTTTTTTTCGTATGTATTTAATAAAGGTTGTTTAAAATAAAAGAGAAATTTTATTCCCCTAAAAACGTTAAAACCCAATTGTCAATTTTCAGCCAGTTATTATCTACTAAATTCCAAATTTTCATAGATTTAATTAACAACTTGTTGCCAGTAACTGGAATCTCAGTTAAATTCAAAATAAAATAAAAAAATAGTTATCATTAACTGAGCCAAATCAACTGGGACTCAGTTAGGTGTATTTCAACTGGGACTTAGTTAATAAATTAGTCAGCAGTAACTGGGAAATTTTTTGGGTGTATAGAAAAATTCTCTATTTCTGAGAAATTTTTTCTATAGAAAAAGTCTTGCATTTTGAGACAATTTTTCTATAAAAAAAAGTCGTAAATTCTTAAACAATTTTCCTATAGAAAAAAACTCAGATTCTGACACAATTTTTCTACAGAAAAAATTTTAGATTCTGTGACAATTTTTCTACAGAAAAAGTCTCAGGTTCTGATACAATTTTTCAATAGAAAAAATCATAGATTCTAAGACAATTTTTCTTTAGAACAATTTCATATTCTGAGACAATTGTTCTATAGAAAGTACCATATTGTGAGACTATTTTTCTAAAGAATTTTTTCTGTAGATGCTGAATTATCACTAACCGGAATCTGCAATCAAAAACCTCAAGTCATTTTCTGGATCTGCTTTTGTGTCTACTATTGAACCAACACTGCGAACCGGAGACCAATTGTTTTATGTTTTTTATGGCGTTCCTTGAAATTTAAACAGCCAAGTAATGTATTTTTACAAGTTGCGTGGCGGATGCCGCAAATGTTCGGATAAACCACCACCGTCTGCAACTGAAAGTTAATATTTTGGTTAATATACGTTTATCAAATATATAAACTCATTATTTTTGCTTACCTTTTTAATTAATTAAATAAATTAGTTCCTCATACATACATATATTTTATAAAAAATTAAAGACAATTTGTTGTCAATGTGTTGTTTACAATGTGGCATTAATATGTCGACTTTATCGAATTAAATTTATTTATATTTATAAAAAAAACTTAGGTAAAAGATTCAAGTTTGTGTATGTTAAATTTAATATTGTAAACAATGCTATTTTACAAAATAAATGTCATATACAATTTAGTTAAAACTTGAGCAATTTCTTGAACTCAATATAAAAAAAATTTACCTAAGTCACATTAGACTGTTTAACACTAGTTATTTTTTTGGGTGTATGGAGGAACACTACTTTGTCATTACATTTGTAACTCATCAAAACAGGTCTGGACTCCATTAGCTTTGCTATATAAATGAGTTTTTATGTTTAAATTTTATAACTAAAGGCAGGACTGGTGCCCACGCTCTTCATTGTAGTGAAGGATTCGCCATAGCTTCAAAAATGTATTTACAAGTACCCTGTAAAAAAAGAAAATTATTACCAAACATTATTTTTTAACTAAAAATTTATTAAACCTTATTGGTGTCTTCGGAATGGGGGTATACTCACTTCACACAAAAAAAAAATTTAAAAAATTGTGCCAGTTTTTGGTTTAATTACAACCTATAAAGTGGTTTTGGATAACTTACCAAAGTTTTTGCTCTAAAAAACTAAGGTAAATTATCCAAAACCACTTTATAGGTTGTATTATCCCCAAAACGGACACAATTTTTTTTTATATTTTTTTGTGTGTTTATCATTCCATTTGTAATTCATCATACGTTTGGGATTCCATTGGTTTTGCTAATGAATGGTGTTTTAAGTTATGACAGCAAAATTAACTTTAGCATTTTTTTATCTTATCTTTATTTATATTTTAAAAAAACTATTTTTTATTTTTATTGATTTATTTATCAATTTCCTTTTAACGTTTTTATAACACAAAAAATTAAACGAAAATGAAAATGGCGGTCTGTATTTGTTTTTTTCTGTTTTCTTTCGATATTTTTTTTGTGCAAGTAATTTGCTTTATTGTGCAAGTTACTTGGTTATTTTACAAACAAAATTAATTATGTTACTTTAACATCGACAAGCATAATTTTAACAAAATTTGGTAAAACTTTTTTTTTTGTATGAAAAAATTTTACCAAGTAGGATTGCTCAATCTGACACAGATTTTTTTTGCATGTAGGGATGCCCAACGGAAATCCAGAATCCCGAAATCCCTTGATTTTTCGGTGAAATTGCAATTTTGTACCTTCTTTTGATAATTATGTAAGTGTTTTAGATTATTTTAAAATTTTTATTTCTTTTATGATTTGTAAATGGTTTTTGTTCAGAAATTCCGTAATTTACAAATTACGGAATCGAAATGGACTTTTGCCCAAAGAAAAACGGATATTCTACCCCACTGTGCAATGATCAAAAGTTTAGGGCCTAATTTTGTAAATCACTCGCGTTGAACGCATCACCAATGTTAACGTGAACGCGAGGCTCAAAAAGTGCAATTTTGTAAATCACTACGTTTTTGCGTTCAATCTTTACGTCATCACTTGAAATGTCAATTATATTTGAATCAGTGTTGCCAGACATTCTAAAATTAATAAAATTGGCCACCCATTTTGTAGGGGATACACACCCATTATCGTGGGGAAACACATATATATGATAAGGCAACACCTGTAAAGAGAATATTTGAGAAAAAAGAGAACAAAAAAAAAAGTAACATAAATTAGTTGAAAAAAGCAATAAAAATCACAACGAGACGCTTTGCTATTTTCGATGTTTTTCTTCTGCCGGAGAAGTTTTTTTTACACATTTATTACTTTTTTGTTGTATATTTACATATTCCAACATTATTTATTTATATTTTGCTATTTAAAAGCATATTTGTTACATCAACGCCCCAAAATTTCAAGTGATCATTTTGACACTTCAAGTGATGAAAAAACACTCTCTTGCGTTTTACAAAATTCCATTTTCCATACAATTTGTTCTACAAACACGTAAGTCAACGCGAAAAAAACAGCTGTTCAGTGCTCGCGTTTTACAAAATAGAAAATTGTCCAACGCGAGATAAAAAGGCGCGTTGCGTTTTACAAAATTAGGCCCTTAATAAATTTTTGATCGTTCATAACTGTTTAGGAAGGTACTGTTAGAAAATAAAATTATTTGAAATCTGGCAACACTTGATTAAATATAAAAACTTAAATATTTATTAATCACCCTGTTATTTTGACAGTCAATTTTGTTTTTATTTCGTAATTTTCTCACAAAAATTGTTTACGTAAAAATATGTTGATTTCCTCTACACGTTTTGTAAGTAAATTATTTAACTATTGATGTTTTTATAAATAAACATATTAAAAAATTAAATAATTGCAGTTAAGTTTACGTACCTTGTGCTCAAGTGCAGCTAAAAATGCAGAGCAGACGATATCCAGTTTACTTTCTAGTCGTTTTCCTCAGGTGCGTAGGACAACAAATCAACCTACCTTTATTGTTTTTAATAAGTATTTTCAAATAGGCTACCGTTAAAGTAACAGATGTTTCCGGCGGCTGTGGTGCCATGTTTGAAGTTTACGTTGAAGCCTCAGAATTTAAAGGTTTAAATACACTAAAACAACACAAATTGGTAACAAATACACTAAAAGAACAAATAAAGGAAATGCATGGAGTACGAATTCACACCGCAGTTCCAAGCTAAGCTTGAGATTTTTGAATGCTATCAAATTATGTTTTAAAAAAATTCCTGTTGTATTTTTTAATATAAAAAAAATAATTTGCCCAAAAAATACTACTATTGAATAAGGAACTCAAAAATTTTAAAAAGGTAAGAAGTTCTGTATTTTCCAATAATTCAAAACTTTAATCGCATGAGGTCCCGGCTTAAAATATGTAATTCAGTTTGTTTCAAATTAAGCTCAAATTGAAGTTTTTCGAAACCCGTTTTTTGATATTCGTATTCAAATTAACAAATATCAAGGGCGTATATTCAAAACTTGCTATCTGCAATAATTTAGATTTTTTTTTTTTTTTCATATTTTATTTATTGAATCTTCACCCTAATTCCGTGAACTAACAATAAGTGTTCATACACTGCGAATCACATCTATAAGGAATCGAGTTTTTCACTTTTTAATCGAATATATCTTTGTAACAGACAAGAAAAAAGCAGATAACTCTTATTTCCTCCCCTCTTTCCCATATGCAAGTTTTAGGACAATCGGTGGGTTCCCTCTGAAAGTCCTCTCTTGTAAGTCAGTAAACACATTTCTATTAAAAACTTTATTTCGAAATTAAATAGAAACAAATAAACAAATAAATTTAAGAAATATATGAGAAAATGAAATTTTGTCTGGCACTGGCTGGACTTAATATTAAGAATATTTAGATATAAGATACACTGCGAATCACATCAATAAGGAATCGAGTTTTTCACTTTTTAATCGAATATATCTTTGTAACGAATAAGCGGAAAAATATAAAAAAATGCACTGATAGAGACCATTATCTAGCTAATAATATCAAATAATAACAATAATCAAAAGACTGAAAGAAGTCCTTTAAAAAAATATTTTTCGGCAACTTGTTAAAAAATTACTAGTTTTTTATGAATCACTTGAATAAGGAACTTTGTAATACAGACCAAGTAGGACCTGAATCCAATTTGTAATGAATAGCAATCCCTCAAACAACAAAAACAAAACAGTTTTGTTTTGAATTTCAATAAAAATGGGACTCCCAAAGCTCTTAGCTCTTCCGAAAAGGAAAAAGTACTGACTTTGAAGTTCAAAGTGTTAACGGTCGTTGAAATCGCGGAAATAACAGAGAGGAAAAAAACTGTTGTATGCAATTATCTAAATAACATTCAGAACTATGGAAAAAACATGAATAGGCGAACGCAAATGGCAACAACTGAACGAGATCTACAAAAATTTTAAGAATTCCCCCAAATTCTACGCCGACATCTTTCAAAATTCTCAAATAAAGTGGCGTTAATGCGAGTATTTTTACAGTCCGTCGCGTTTAAAAGTCAAGTGAGTTCATAGCTCGTCGAAAATTATGCAAAAACTAATCGCTGAATGTCAAACGTAGTAAGCAGCGCCTTAATCTCTGCAGGAATACTATGGCACGGTCTGAGAAATTTTTCAAAGTAATTTTTTCCGACGAAAAAAAAAATAATATCGTTGCATTAGACGGATACAATGATTTTCGGTGATTTGAGACAATAAAAACCGTTTTTGCATAGCAGACAGATCATAGAAGGTATTGTTATGGTATGGGGTGCGCTATTATACTGTGGCATCATTACTGTTCCTTACGATACCATCGATGCTGCTTAAGTTTGGAACTAAGGGGTAGCTTTTTTTTGCAATTTGCAACAGACTATGAGCTCATTTAATTTTTAATCGTGATGGACTGTCAAAATACCCATTAAATCACCACTTTCTTTGATAATTTTGCAACCTGTCAACGTAGAATTCGAGGGAATTCTTAAAATTTTTGTCGATTTCGTTCTGTTGTTGCCATTTTAGTTCGCCCATTCGTGTTTTTTCCATAGTTCTTAATGTTATTTAAATAATTGCCTTCAATAGGTTTGCCCCTCTCTATTATTTTCGCGATTTCAACGGCCTTTAACACTTTGGACTTTAAATACAGTACTTTTTTCATTTCGGAAGATCTAAGAGCTGTTGTGAGCCTCATTTTAATTGAAATTCGAAACAAAACTGTTTTGTTTTTATTGTTTAAGAAATTGCTATCCATAACAAATTGGATTCAGGTCCTACTTGGTCTTTATTAAAAAATTCCTTATTCAAGTGATTCATAAAAAACTAGTAATTTTTTAACACGTTGCCGAAAAATATCTTTTAAAGGACTTCTTTCAGTCTTTTGATTATTGTTATTATTTGACGTTATTAGCTAGATAATGGTCTCTATCAGTGCATTTTTTTATATTTTTCCGCTTATTCGTTACAAAGATATATTCGATTAAAAAGTGAAAAACTCGATTCCTTATTGATGTGATTCGCAGTGTATCTTATATCTAAATATTCTTAATATTAAGTCCAGCCAGTGCCAGACAAAATTTCATTTTCTCATATATTTCTTAAATTTATTTGTTTATTTGTTTTTATTTAATTTCGAAATAAAGTTTTTAATAGAAATGTGTTTACTGACTTACAAGAGAGGACTTTCAGAGGAAACCCACCGATTGTCCTAAAACTTGCATATGGGAAAGAGGGGAGGAAATAAGAGTTATCTGCTTTTTTTTTGTCTGTCCATTCTCACATTTAGCGGGTTATAGGGGAGGGGAAAACCCGTTTTTTTTTTGAGGATTTTCACATTATTTTTTTAAAAATAAAAGCTGTATGAACATTTTACATAGATCTTAATGGTTTTTAAAGGCCTGTCCAACGGCTTTTCTGAAAGTTTCCTTAAGTTCTTAGTTTCAAAAACATCAAAAATATATATTAGGATGGCACAAATAATGACTTTTTTCGAACATCGTCGATTGCCGTGCAAATTATGGTTCGTTTTGGTCTAAAACTCTTATCTACCTAAATGAAATTTTCGGTCGTTAGTAAGCTAATCAAGTAAAATATTAATTATAAAAAATTTAAAAATAAAAAAAAAAATGGTTGGTTTGTATAGGCAAAACTTTAGGGTAAAAATTTAACGCCCCAAAGGCACGTGCTCATTTTTTTTATGGATATGTATCATTAAGAGCAACATCTCAGCTAAACTCCTTTCAAGTCAAAACCAAAAAAAAAATTTTTAAATTTTTGGAGTAGGACCCAAACGGCCTTAATTTTTTTTTCGAACTCAATTTTGAAGGGGAAGGGTTTATCCCACCAAAATTAAATTTGTAGTCATTAGCCCTGTTTTTTGCAGACCGGATTAAGATTTGAATTAACTTTATTTAGTTAAAAAATGGGTCAATGTGAGTTAATATATTTATAAAATTTAGCATCTTTTTCAACATACATATTTATTTTTTTTTAGAAATTTTGTCGATTCTGTAACATACAACATGTATTTGATTGTGGAATTCCATTCTTCAAAAAGTCATCTCTTAGTACCTTCACAAAATCATCAAGTACTACCAAAATAGATCAAGAAGTACCACCAAAATTCATCGATCATCAAACAATTACAGAAGGAATTTAGCAAGAATATTCGCTATTTTGTGCGTTTTAGTTAAAAATTATGTTTATTTTATATTTGTAATTAGAAAAATAGTTAATTTGCTAATAAAACCGCTGGTATCCATCAATTTAAATGTCCACGTATTGTTTTTATTGATTATAATGTTCATTTAGTGCAAAAATAAAAGCAAATCCATAAAAAATCCAACATGAATTTGTTCATACCATGTATGTCCAAATTCATAAATAGTATTAAAAAAGTTTGGGAAAAAAAAGTCATGTTGGATTCATAATATTTATGAATAAATTAATTCCAAGTATGAACTTTTTTTTTCTGTGTATTAACTAATTGGATTTAAATTCAGAAAAAAAATATAAAAAAATTTCTGGACTTGATTTGACCCATTTTTTAACTAAATAGAGTTAATCCTAATCTTAATCCGGTCTGCAAAAAACAGGGCTATTAAACATCGAAATTCGAAAAAACTCATTACTCGTGCCACCCTAATGTATGAGGGAGGCACGAATAATGCATTATTTTCGAATTTCGTCGATCGCCGGGCAAATTATGTTTTGATTTGGTATAAAGACTCTATGTTTAAATTTTTAGCCAAATCGGACAAAATTAACCCGAGCCTTTGGGGGTTTATCGTTTTTTCAAAAAAAAAAAATTAATCGATAGCCCATACAAAACTATATAAGAATGTAAATTTTTGAGATTGTGGTGCATTCCGTTTTAATGTGATAAATATTTAATCAAGGCAACTCGCCACAAATTTGACCATTTTTCCAATATTTGACGACGCCTTCTAAGCCCAGTTTTTGAAAATTAGAAAAACCAAAAACGATATTTTCTTAGTTCCATATAGGGCTATCCAAACAACCTATTCAGAAATTTACGGGACACATGTTTTTCTGTAGCGGTACATTTGGTGTGGAATGCCTTATATGTATCATTAAGAGCATCATCTCGTAAAATCATTTCAAGCAAAACTAAAAAAAAAAAAAAAAAAAATCTTAGGGTAGGACCCCAACTCCCTTAAGTTGCCCGGCAATCGACGAAATTTTAAAAAAATCATTATTCGTGCCACCCTATTATACATACATATGAGATTTTTTTTTTGCGTTTTTTGGGTAAAAAATGCTTTTATAAAAAAATCTTAATGCTTGAAAATTTCGTTTTGGAGTTTAAAATTTTTTTAAAAATTCTTTTAGGATTTTTTGTTTCTAAATTTTTTTTTAATTTTTCGTCTTCCAGACACAATTTTTTTTCGTTTTGGAGAAAAAAAAACATTAAAAATACTTTAGGAAAAAATTTTTTTTTTTGAAAATCGGAACAAGTTTTATTCCTTAAGTACTCGCTACTCAACTAGTAAAGTAAGCAAGTAGCAAGTAACCGCGTGTACCCAAACCTCTTTCCCGCACGCAAAGCGTTCCCGTACGCAAAAATTGGGTAAATAAGAGAGTTTTTGACAGATTAAATTTGTTTCACATTTTACCGAACTTACCCGTACTATTTTTTCGTTTAAATTGGTAACAATCATATTTAAAGAAAACATCTTTTTTTTATGGTGAAACAAAATTGAGAATTTTAATAAAATAAAAAACTAAACAAAAGAAATGTTTAATTTCAAAACAAAATAATATATTTGGTCATTATAATAAAATTTTACAATTTTTTCCCCTTGTTTAACGTATTTTTTCTTACTAAAATGTTTTAGCATTTCAATTTAATTGCATTTTTAGTTTACGGGCTTGAAATGTGTTTTTTTGCGTTCACGTTCTTTTGTGCATTTTTGCGATATCGTGAGTTTTTTTTCTCATTTTACCGAACTTTACCCGGAAAGTTGAGGAACACAAATAATTATGTACTTGAAAACTGTATAAGAGGCGTATACTCAATATTGTAATTGTCTTTAAATAACAATCATACTCAACGGTGTACATTGTACAGTTAGGGTTGCCAGATACTACACTCAAAATAATCACTCTGTTAAATTACAGAGATACTCTGCTGAGCCAGCAGAAAATACCATAGATTTCCAACCAGCAAGATTTTTTGTTATTTTACGAAGAAAACTCTGTAAAATGATTTCGATAAAAAAAACTGTAAATTTACAGAATTATCTGTAAAATATTGATAAAACCGAAAAGATTGATTAGTTAAATCCATTTTATGATTAAAACTTCTCTGCATCAAAAACATTCATAAAAATTAAATTAATCATAATTAAAATTTTGTTAAATTTGCCTGCTTAAATGCTTCCAAATTGTAAATTTACTTTTTTATTTTTGCACTCAAAAAAAAAAATATT
The DNA here is from genome assembly GCA_963921195.1 of Pegoplata infirma. Taxonomy (NCBI): domain Eukaryota; kingdom Metazoa; phylum Arthropoda; class Insecta; order Diptera; family Anthomyiidae; genus Pegoplata; species Pegoplata infirma. Next base: position 11,866,200 of record OY992538.1, on the reverse strand, counting down.
GTAAAACTAGCAAAAAAAATGGTTAAAATTAGCAAAAAAAACTGTAGTTTTGGACGTTGCAAAAATTTTGGTAATATTAGCAAAACCATTTTGCTAATCAAAAAATTAGGAAAAAAATGGTAAAATTACAAAAATACCATTTTTTTGTAAAATTATCAAAAAAATATGGTAAAATTACCAAAAAAAAATGGTAAAATTGAAATAGATAAAAAAATTTGTAATTTGGTAAAAAAAACTGTTTTATTTAGTATTTTTTTTTCTCTGATTAGTAGTTGATTTAAAATTTGGTGAATATACTAAAAAATTTTTAGCCTGGTTTTCAGCACCACGTTCTTTAAATGTAGTAATAGCAGCATCAACAATTACTTCAGTTTTTGGATGGTTTCTTCGGCTTGATGGCATCTTCTTGTGCCTTCTTCTCAGCAGCTGTAGTTGCAGTAACTGGACTTCCAACAACATCAAAATCCAAAATGATTTTTTTTTTTGCACTTAAACACTTTAAACAAAAAATTTAAAGAACAACACTTCACTTTTTTTATTTTTTTGCTTAATTTTTTTTAGCTTAAGTAGAACAAATGAGAATTGCGTAGTAGTCTACACAAGAAATTTCTTACATTTTCACGTAAAATTTGTAAAAAATTAACAATTTTTTTTCGAATTTTTAATTTTTTTCACATGAATTTTAAAAAATAATAAAAAAAAATTTTGGATATTGAAGAATAGATATTTAAGTATGTGTTAAAATTTAAAAAAAATAATTTTTCTAAATTATCAACTTTTTATTAACAATTTAGGTGGGAAATTTAAAAAAAATTTCATATAAAATTAGCAAAAAATATGGTAAAATTAGCAAAAAATATGGTAAAATTAGCAAAAAATATGGTAAAAAATACTAAAAATTGTGTAGCCTATTTTTGAGCGCCACGTTCAAACTAATAGCACCATCAACCATTATTTCAGTTGATGGATGGCTACTTTGCTATGGTGTTGCATCATATTTTATCTTCTTCTCGGCAGCTGGACTTTCAACAGCAGCAGAATCTGCAATAATTTTTTTTCACACTAGAACACTTTAAAACATTTTTTTTTTTCTTAAAACCAAAAAAAAATAAAAAGTATTACCGTTTCTTTAAGGAAAATACTAATATTTTTGCTAAAATTATAGTAAAATAAAAAAAAAACTAGCAAGAAAATATAGTAAAAGTACCAAAAAATATTTGTATTTTACCAATAGTAAATTTCCAAAAAAATCTGTAAAAGTTAAATTTTTAAAATTTTTTTTGCTAAAGTTTGGTTGAAGTAAATTACAACACCTTTTACTAATATTTTGACTAAGTTATTTTTTTGAGTGTGTTAATATTACGAGTTTTTAACAAGTAACTCCAATTTTACACGTCATCCTCGTAAAATTTACCAGTTTTTATTGTAATTTAAGACAATTTTTAAAGAGGGGTTTATCGGTCATATTTGGAAGTTTTTTTAAGTGATTTTTATTTTTACAGAGCAAGAAGTAAAATTACAAATGAAATTTAGTATTTTGGTTACGAGAAAAAAACAAATTATTTTTCTAAAATCCGCATTTTAACAAAAAAAAACTCTGTTTAGTATCTGCAAAATAGAGATTACAAAGTAAAAAGTAAAATTACAGATAAAATTTTGTTTTTCGGTCACAAGAAAATACAAAGTATTTTCTTAAAATCTGTATTTCGACAGATAACTTTGTCAAATATCTGTCGAATTGAGATTACAGTCATTTTACAGAGTATTTTACAGAGTTATTATTTTGAGTGTAGAAGTCAAATAACTGGAAAATGGAAAAAATCCAGCTGGATTTTAAAAAAATAACTGGACACATTCATAATTTTTTTAATAACTTAAAAATAAATGCATTTTTGCGATATCGTGAGTTTTTTTATTTTCTCTCATTTAAGGTGGGTAAGTTGCTTGGTTTTCACGTGAAAATCTGTCAAACTCCATATAAAAAAACATAAATTTCACACTGGCTTTACAAAAGCGTAAAAATTTCGCTGAAGAGGTATTCTGTTCACTGGTGAAAAACCGGCAAAATAACCCGGTATATGTTGCATCAATACGCATCAACACTATAAGCAACATTTTTTTAAATTGTACAGACCATTTAAAAAGCGGTGAAATTTAACATGCAGATGTAAAATGAAGTAATTATAAGTGTTTGTGACTGTAAACATTAATAATATCACATAACTTACCAAAAAATATTATTTAAAGTTATTTTATGTATTCTGACGCGCAAAACATAACCAAACATATGACTGTCAAATTTTCGCTACAAATTAATTGATGTTTCGAAACATTTTTTTTCACCGGTGAACAACTTACTTAGCTTTACCGAACTTAATATGGCATTCACACTAGCGACCTTAAACAAGTTGTTCAACAAAACACCAGTAGCAGAATGAAAACGTAATGGACACAGAACAAAGACTTTTTTAAACATCTCACTTTTGAACACTTCAAAACAGCAAGTGTGAACGCCGTATTACCAGGAAAGTTGAGGAACATACCTAATTATGTACTTGAAAACTGTATAAGAGGCGTATACTCAATTTTGTAATTGCCTTTAAATAACAATCATACGCAACGGTGTACACTGTACAGTTAGGGTTGCCAGATACTAGAAGTCAAATAACTGAAAAATGGGAAAAATTCAGCTGGATTTAAAAAAAAATAACTGGACACATCCATAATTATTTTTTTTTTTAATAACTTAAAAAAAAAATCAACCGATTTTGATATGTGAGATAGTTTTATTTTGGGCTACCACTATGTGGTGTAGGGTATAATTACTTTGTGCTGACGTTTGTAACTACTTGAAATATTTGTCCTAGACCCACTTTCAAGTGTACCGATCGACTCAGAACAACTTTTTAAGTCATTCTAGCGATGTCCGTCTGTTCGTCTGTCCGTCCATCTAAACGTTGTAAACACGATATAGGTACCAATTATCAATCGATTTGGCTGAAATTTGAAACTTAAGCTTCGTTGAAACTTAAGCTTCAAGGACGAAGCCTATTGAAATTGGGATAAATCGGTCCAGTTTTAAACCTAGCCCCCATACAAAAGTTCCGCTTTATTTTGGAACAAATGACTCTAACACCCTTATTATAATACACTCAAAAAATTATGTCATTAACTGTTTGCTGTTTATTTAAAAAATTTTACGTTTAGTCGTTTTTAAAAGAAAAAACATTTATTTGATGTTCAGTTTTTATTAATGACTACTTCTGTCCTTTGTTTCAAAAATAACACACTAAAATATAAAGACTTTCATTAACATTTAGGTAATTCACACGGGTATCGTATTTGTTGTATATGTTGTATGTCGTATCTAAAAACAGAGTTAGTAAAAATTATTTATCGCTCATTTGATAATTTTCTCTTAGATTCTCTTCTTGTTAGCATACTTGAAAATAGCACACAAAACATAGGTATAAATGTTGTATCGTCATATCGTGTAAGTGTCGTATTATTAATTTAAAGTTTAACCAACCCTGTTTTTAGATAGGACATACAACATACAACACCAAATACGATACCCATGTGAATTCCCTAATTTAATTTTTAATGTCATTTATTTTTGTTCTGTAAGTAAAAACTACTGATTATTCTTTAAATTTTTAATGATTTTTGTATGTAATTTTTTTTTAAACTGTTGGTATTTTTTAATGAAATATCATTAGTTTTTACCTACACAAGTAGGTTATTTTTTTGTTGAAAAAAAAAAAAAAATTAAAAAAATTATTTATAGAAATATAAAAACATGTTTGTATCAAGTGACTTTGGCAAGATGGGTAGAGTGTCTGGCCAGAATGTAGTTGATTGCGGGATCGATTCCCCAAAATTTTATTAAAATTTTTTAAAAAAATATTTCAATAGAAAATTGTAAAAAATAACTTACGAAATCATTAATTTTTAATGTTTTCGTAGGTTATTTTTTTGGAATTTGTTGGTAAAAATAACAGAACTTGTTACGTGTCGCCAGAGGCGCTGTAGGGTAGTGGCCAGCCAGCTCAACGGCACTTCCAGGGACGGTTCCAACCCTCTACTACAGCCCAGGGACAAGCACAAATAAAAAAAACTTGAACTATCAAAAACAAAACTAAATATTACACTTTCTACTCGACGGGGAACATATTCAGAGGGAGGACTTGGTGTTCGGTCCCCTATGTAGCCCTCCCAACCATGGACGCCAGAAATCCAACAACTATGTTGGCGCCCCCAACTCCCACACACATTTGCCCACACTTACCTCACTCTGACCTTACCCTGTTAAAAAAATTAAGCCAACATATTTATGTTTATACAAGAAAATTAAATTACATATTTATTAAAGACAAAACTAAAACTACTAAAAATGGATATAAAAAAAAACTTAAACCTAAATGAATATAAAAAAAAACTATACTAAAAAAAATTGAAATTTGAACTTATAAAAAAAAATAAATTATGAAAAATGGCGGCTCTTTGCGCCAAGCAAAATAATGCCAAAATTGCAAAAAAAAAACAATATATATAAATTTAGCGTCCTTTATAAGGATCCAAAAAAAACACAAGAACTCTATTAAAAAAAAATTATATTTGTGCCAAAATTAATAAACAACAACCTTTACTGGTTAAACTTAGGTAACCTTTATCACCAAAATTTCCTGAACCTACAAAGTTTCAAAAGACTCCTTTTTGAGTCAGCTATATATAAAAAAAAACTACACTGGCCTACCTAAACGAGCTCTCTTAGGTCGCAAAACTTTGGTCCTTTCTTTTAAATTATAAGGATCGTAATGATTAAAATTTCACTAAAAAAAAAACTTTGTAATTGTTCAATAAAACTTTTGCACAACAAAAAAAAACACTGCACTTTAAAAATTGAGGCACTTACAATCGTATTGCTTTTCAAAGAAAATTAAAATTAGCCAAATCAAAAAAAAACTAACGCTTATTAAAAAAAATTTAACAACAAAAAAAAATTAATAAAAAAAACTTTACTAACAAACAAATTTTACTAAATATTTACTTTATGTATGACGCGGCTTTTAAAACTTATTTACTTTTTTCTTCTTCTTCTATTTGTTTATTTATCCCACCATAAACAAAAAATCAAAAATGGCTCGAGGCACTTTGGCTTGGCTTCATATACCAGCACTTTGGCGGTTGGCTTCTATGTAAATCTTCAACACCAATAAACAAAAATGGCCGGTAATTATTTAAACTTTTTCTGTTACCTTGCAAGCATATATTTATTCTTCGTATTTTCTTCCTTCTTTTCTTTTTAGGTGTTAACTCCTGGACAATTTGCTCGGACCTTCTGGAGATCACCATTCGCCACCAGCTTAGTCGCCTTTTTCCGCACTACCACGAGCCGACAATTGTAATAAGCCTTTTCCCAATTGTGTCACAAAATTGCCAATTGCAAAACTGTTTCTAGCACAATAATCAGGTATTGTTCCTCAATTGATTTAAAAATTAAATAAAGGACTCTATGTCCATTAAACCAAGAACACAAAAAAAATAATACTTTGTTTTATTTCAGTACAAGTATAAAAAAACTCAAAACTTTATGGTTTATTTTCACGGCACTTATGTATGACCACTTTGATGAACGTTCGGCTAATAACCATAGCTTCTATCTTTTCCTACTCTTATTCCTGGTGCCAAAAATTAAATAAACAAAAGCTTTTCCCTATTTACCTCCAAAAAAAACTAACTACAAAGATACAAAAGCTTTAGACTTTATACCACCAAGCGGAGAAATTACGTACTACGGACAAAAAAAAACAGGGACGTTAGTTTGGCAGCTTCACGTATTTTTATGAATGGGAATTCAAATTACCAAAATACAACTCTGCGCCCATTCATAAATACGTGGAGTTGCCACCCCACGGCAAAAAAAATAGTAATAGAATAAAGACTAAAAATACAACACTACAAATACTACTCGCTACTTTACTATAAATTACTCATACTAGTACACATTCATTCTCACATTCTACTCTTTGGGCAAACCAAAAAAAACTGCAATTACCACGCTATAGACCACGACGATTTAAAAATACAAATAATTAAAAATAAAAAAAAATATATATAAAAACACAATTGAAACAATAGCTGAAAAAAAATTAATACCATCCATCAAACATACATCCAAACCTGAAATAAAAATAAATGAATATAAAAAAAAAGGAAACTAGTCATCAACAACCATACATTCATCCACCATTCACTCCAATTTACCAGATTAACATTACATTAATTCCACTCACATACTACTAAAAGGAAAGAAATCAAAAAAAACTCCACAGCAAACATCATTCATCCTACCGATTGGAATCGCAGGTGGCCCGATGCTATTGCCACCAGATTGGCTGCCACCAGGTTAGACACCCTAACCTCAAAAATTTTATCAACAGAAAACCTATAACGTTTGTTTAAAATAAAAAATACATCAATAAAAATACAACCGAAGAGCTAACTAATGTGGTTAATTTATTCGTCGTAATAATTTTGTCAAAAAAAAACAAAAACCATTAAAAAAAAACTGCATTTGGTGCCAATTTACTAGGGGTTTTCACTACTACACCACACGACAACCACATGGTCCCCTACAACTTATAGCGTATACACCTAGTAAAGACAAAAGCAGGTATACTTGTGATTTGAAACGAAGCTCAAAACTTATCTGGACAAACCTAAGAATTAATTTTGTCTTTTCCAATCATGATACGTTTCATCGCTCTATAAATCATCACCAATTTAAAACATGTTGCCTAGCACCGATTTTATTTCTCCCTGCTGAAAAAAGGTATAAAAAGCTAGTTGGGTCGCGTTTAAAGCATAGTATTCTGTTCGATTTCACGGGGAAAAAATCTGTCAATCTCCATATAAAAAAATGAATTTTTACAACGCAAGGAATTATAGTGAAATTGTTAAAAAAAAATTTCACGCATTTTTATTATGGTAGACAATTTAAATTTCCGGGAAAAAGGGACATTTCAGTTTTTTTTTTATGATCGTTCCCTTCTCATAATCGTCAAAAGTTGTTTATTTTAAAATGTTTTATTGCGATTTGAGGCATTTAAAGTTTAATTGAAATTTTCACCGAAAAAAACAGAGTACTTAGCTTAAAGCGACGATATGTTCACTATAACACCGGTAAGGGCGCTTAGATTTCCATTTTACTTAAATAGCCAAGATGCTACTAGTCCCAATAGGTATCATTAGCCTTTTCTCCGTGCCAAAAAATGTGTATGGTGATATGTAGGCGATAGAGTTGCATCATGTTGTCCATTTTCCTATTTTTATTTTTTTTCTCTGCAGAGCGACATTTTGCTGCAAAAACTGCATTACCATTCAACTGTCGTGACGCCTTCCCTGTCAGCTGACATTTGAAAAAAAATTGTTATAATTTCCCTAGCGGAAATTAAGTGTTTATTACAACGAACGTTGCTTGTTTCCGGTCTTTCCGTATATAGATACGGTGGATGAACCACTTGCAACGCCACTCATCCATATGCATCAAACGCAAATCATAGGTTTATTCTCTGGTAAGATATCCTTAAACTGACCAAATTTATAAAGCTTCTGCGACTACGTGATTTCCTAGATATATCTTACTCTCTCCCTTTTTTCTCTCCTAGCTTACTGACCCCCACCCGCAACAAAACTCCGGGGCTGAGAAGTTTACGACGGAAGGACCGGTGTGCGGACTTGTCATGTGCCGGTGCTTGTCCCTAATCCGGGATGCACTTGTCCCAACGTGGGGAACTCCCACACCCTGAAGAGTCTCAAGCCGGGCTTAAGAGGTGAGTACACTTGATAGTCTGATATTCCAAGTGACCTAGTTACACTAGAGTCTCCGTACCAGCGATGCCAATTCAGCGCGTTTCGCGCTAGATTTAGCGCTTTCTGACCACCCAAAAAGCGCATTTTTTAGATCTAGCGCGTTTTTATAAAAGGCGCTGAAATGGCGCGTTTTCACTTTTTCATTTAGCGCCTTTAGCGCTTTCTTTCTACAACTAATCACTTTGAAAAAAAAATTAACATTTTACAACAGAAACGTCCTAATAACAGTCTTAAATCCATATTTTAAACGTAGTTGTTTTAGGACAACCATAACTTTGTTGAAAATTAAAAAAAAAGATTGGTTTCTTTATAATAAAAACAGAAAAAAATTAGTTTACAAATAATATTAAGCAATTTTTTAGACTTATTCTCTGAATAGGCCTGACGATTTTATAAAAATTTATATTAAAACCGTTAAATTAAAAAATATTTTTTTAGCGCATTTTGGCGCTTTATACTTTATTCAAATTTAGCGCTTTATGGCGCTTTTTGTGTCACTGTTTTGCGCGTTTTGCCTGTAAAAAGTTGGCATCACTGCTCCGTACCCGTTTTAGTTCTGAGAAAAATTTTAATTCCTAGTCGGTGTGGTTATACCCAACAAAAAAAACTTGAATTTATTCTGATAAAGACTACTTAAAAAGATTTATGATTATATAGATTTATACCGATCACAATTTTGTGACGTAAATGAAAACAATTTTCTCCTCAAACTCAATTTAGCCCGTAAAACTGACCTTGATTCCCTGTGCACATTTTAACCAAACTTAACGCTCCTTAAGCTGTTAAAATTTTAGAAAGCAACTATCAAAAAAAAATTAAAACTCAAACGAAATCCTTTTATTTTCCCAGGCAAAAATTGAAAAAAAAATTCAAATATTTTTACGTATATTTCGCTTTGAAAATCCGTAAATATTATTGTTTTAAAATTCATAAAAAAAAAAAACTTCCCATGGCGAAAAAGTTAGGTTAATGGATAATACCCTTTTTAAATTTACCTTGTTGAGGCTCTATCTGGAATAACTAGCAGATTTCAAAATTTAATTTCACTTCCCAGGCCAATTAAAACTTTGCAACAAAAAAAAAATATAAATCCTAAACCACAGACTATTACAGACTCGACATGAGTAACAGATGAAAAAAAAAAAAATTCTTAACCATATGGTTAATTTTTCCCAAATTATTCTACTAATTAGGTTGGAAAGTGAAATCCAATATAACGCGTCATAAGAAAAATAGATGCCAGGTCGATTTTCATTGTTTCACTCCCTCCTAAGTCGTAGAAAGTGTTGCCATGTTAGCTTTAAAACCGCTCTGTTTCCCCCTATAGTCTGTGCCTAAACTCTTAAGAGTTTGTGACACTTGCTACTCTTTTGAAACCCTGATGCAATCAACATCCTTGTAATAAAAAAAAACATTTCGAATAACGAATATGTATATCGTCACCACAAATGCAAAACGGGTAGTGAAAAGTATAGAGGCAAATCGGTAGATACTGCCTCGGATTACCAATAAGGGGTAAAAAGTCCTTGCCAATAATGAGTAAAAAAAAAACTTTTTTACATGATATCATATGCGATGCCATATGATTACATATTCATACGCGACGTGACCCGAATTGATAAAAACCTGTTAACGAAAATTAAAGAGTCGAAGAAAAATAACCAGGGCTGCCACTCGGGTTGCCCCGGTTTATAATGTGACCTGTCACTAACTAATAAAAAAAAAATCACCGATTTTCCCTTTTCCCCTCTTCATTAAAGTCGTAAGCGGTTACCCAAAAAAAAATATCTTGACCAAACGAATAAAGATACGTTTGCATTCCAGCTTCCAGTACAGTGTTAACTTGGTCTCGGAATTCTGTTCAGAGATTATGTAATCTGGGAAATTTTCATTTATTTCAGGAATTTTGGACCGGGTGAGCCCCCTACAGTGTATGATACCAACTCATGAAGACGTCTATACCCTTGCAGCAGAAAAGCAGAGAAAACAGAAAATATTTGCGGTGAGTTTAAAAATTAAGATATTTAGGCTTATCTCGGAAAGCGCGTAGCGAATCTCCTTTTCGGACCCCGGTTGGACAGTTGGACTGAACCCCTGATCTCTCATTTATTTTGATTTGTTTAGGGTGCTGGTTCTATAGGGTACTCCTACTACAAGTTACATCAGAAAAACATCAGCTACAATTCCATTATGTGATAGATTTTGTTATTCCTTTATTTGGTATAGTTTGCTGTAAGGTTCGGAATATACAAACGGCCATTGAGTCTGGGCGAGGGATGGTTAGAGCTTGGTCGTCAGCACAATACAACTCTTACACTGTCCCCCCATTTTAAGGATCTTGCATGAGGATGCACGAACTGGTTCTCATTTTCCTGGGAAGCTTCACTGGACGCGTTAACCATCAGTTTTATACGAATTTTACTTGTCCAGCATTCAAGTAAAAGCTGGTGAAGGTGTCCCCGGAAACTAAGAGCTATCGTGTATTTCAATGAGCTTAGTGCACACTGTGACGGGTATATATACGGTAGCATTTAACTAACCATAAAAGGCTGGATTTTATCCAAATCTATCACAATGTAGCATATCCAATCATAAAACTATAAGCTTGTTAGTATGAGGAACTCTATACCCAGATACCCAAAAAAAAATGTTAGGGTGTCCCGACAAAAAAAAAGTTTTATTGCACATAACGTTAAGCTGTATCACAGGTCATTGACACAAAATTAGTAAGATACAGGACGAGTACAAACATAGACTTAAAAACTATATTGCATATTTTTAATTCTATATTGAACTCTTAGCCTATATTGCACTTATTTGGTGTTTTTATATCACAGAAGAAAGAATTTATTGCACATTTTATCAGATTTTTATATCTTTTGCATGAAAGACGCCAATCGGATTACCCTGTAGGGTTTCTAATTCATACATATTATTTCCGATTGGTTTTACTATTCTACACTTCAGGTACTTTCTGCAAAATTTTGCGTTTATATTATTTTTGAAATCTGATTGCACAAAATTTCTGCGATATACCTCTTGACCTGGGTTAAATTTAGTTACACGAGCTCTTTCGTTATACCGGCGTGCACTTTTCTCGTAGGCTTCCGACATGTTGCGTTTGATCTTCTCCCGAATTATCTTAAGCTTATCTTCCCGTTCTAAGTTTAAAATCTCATGATCAGTCATTGACTGTAATTTTCTGGCTAGTTTGTAGTCGGCACTATTGGAGTACAAGTGGTACCCAAAAAGCGCAAAAAATGGGGTGACCCCAGTCGCTGAGTGTATCGACGTTCTCAAAGCACATTCTATCTCTGGTAGGTACAGGTCCCAATCACGGTGATCATTTTTCAAGTATGCCCTTATGGCTGCCAAAACCGATTGATTTACACGCTCAGCCGCGTTTGACTGAGGTGAATAAAAAGCGGTTTTCAAATGGGTAATCCCATAAGTTTCAATCATTTCCCTGAACAAGGTAGACACAAATTGTTGACCATTGTCACTGTGGAGGACCTCAGGGACTCCAAATTTTTGAAAAACTTCCTGTACAAGGAATTGAATTACGTTTTTGGCAGTTGCGTCCCTCATGGCCTTAAGGAACACAAACTTTGAAAAATGATCGACTACAATAAATATATATGCGTTACCGCCCTTTGACCTGGGATATTTTCCTAAAAAGTCGATATATATTTTCTGAAACGGTCGGTCCGTTCGAACTTCATCACCGATCGTTGGCATAAGGTGTTGATTTGATGGTTTTGTCTCTTTGCATGTTTGACAGTTAAGGACATATTGCCGAACTTGTATAGCCATTCGGGGCCAATAATACAAACGTTTAAGTCTATCTAGAGTCTTCCTTACACCTCCATGTGAAGATGTATGGTCGTCGTGGGCTTTTTCTATAAGTATGTGCGTAATGTCCTGAGGAACCCATAACCTCCACCCTATTTCTCCTAATTCAAGTCCGTTTTCTGTTAAAGTTTTTTTGTATATCTTTCCGTTTTCAAATTTCAAATCGGGAAGTTTGTTCGCGTTTTCAACTATGTTGCGACCTAGTTCCACGTATTCTTCGTCTTCGAAAGCAGTTGTTTCGAAATCGAAAAAATCTTCTGTTACTATTTCCTCGACCTCTATCGGTATCCTCGAAAGCATATCCGCCACCACGTTTTCCGACCCTTTACGATGTTCGATGGTGAAGTCATATGCCTGAAGTTGAAGTGACCACCTAGCCAACCGTCCACTTAGGTCTTTAAGTGACATTAACCACTTCAGGCTAGCATGGTCGGTAATTACTGTAAACTTCATCATCTCTACGTATGGTCGAAAACGTTTTATGGCTAAGACTGCCGCCAGACATTCTTTTTCGGTCACGGAGTAGTTCTTTTGCGCTGATGTGAGCTTCTGCGAATAAAAGGCGATTGGATTCTCACCTGCGTCAACATTCTTCTGGAAAAGAACTGCTCCGATCCCATAATCCGAAGCATCACACTGGATGTAGAATGGCCTGGCGAAGTCTGGGTGGCGGAGTACTGGAGCGGTGGTGAGAGAGTATTTCAGGGACTCAAACGCCTCGATAGCTTCAGGGGTCATTTCGAACTTTTTCCCCTTCTTCAGCGTATCGGTTAAAGCTGCGGAGATACCAGCGAAATCTTTTATAAATCGCCGATACCATCCGGCAGTCCCTAAAAAGCTCCTCACATCCCTCGGTGACTTTGGCACAGAAATTTTCTGAATCGCCGCCACCTTTTCGGGATCGGTCTTCAACATACCGCCTCCAATTATGAATCCGAGGTACCTAAGTTCGCGAAAACAAAACATTGACTTTTTCAGTCCTATTGTCAAATTAGCCCTATTCAAACAGTCCGCGACCTGTCCTAAAATACTTAAGTGTGTTGAAAACTCGTCCGAAATAATTAACAAATCATCCAAATAGATGAAAACGTTTGTTTTAAGGCGTGCAGGTATGACCTTATCCATCAATCGACACAATCGCTGAGCCGCATTGCATAGACCAAATGGCATCACCCGAAATTGGTACAGTGGTCGACCTGGAACTGTGAAGGCTGTATATGGCTTGGCTTCTTCTTCCAGTTCGATTTGCCAAAAAGCATATTTCAGGTCGACACTGCTTATATAATGGGTTTGATCAATGCGACTCAGGATTCCGTCGATGTTCTGAAGAGGATACGCGTCCTTAACGGTCACCGCATTCAACTTCCTTGCGTCGAGACAAAACCTATTCTTCCCCGGTTTCCTTACTACGGTAGTCCTACTAGACCAAGGACTATCACTAACCTCTATTACGTTCAAGGCTAGCATATTGTCAAGTTCGGCATAGACTATCTCCTGTACCGCAGGAGAAATCGGGTAATGCCGATCCTTCACGGGTACCGTACCCTCAACCAACTTGATTTCGTGTTTTTCAAGATTAGTACACCCTAGTCCCTTATCCTCAAAAGCAGGAAATTTCCTAATCACCTCATCCAGTTGTTGTTGTTGCTCAGAGGTAAGCTCATGCGGCTTCAACTTATGGGAAATGTGCTCATCGTGCATCCTTCTAACGATGTCCAGATCGAGCTCTTCCACAGGCAAAATATCGGGAGCAATTCCAAAAGCCCGCCAGAAATCTACTCCCAAGTAGATTTCTTGCTCTAGATCTGGACACAGATAGAACACGATTTGCTGTTTCATTCCCTTATATTCTACTTCTAAACTACATTTCCCTAAAACACGATGCGGTTTACCCGAAGCAGTACGAACGTTACTATATATGGTCTTCATTTTAGCATCCAAACTTTCCAAAATATCCCTACAATTTCGTCCCAAAAGGCTGACCGAAGCCCCAGAATCCAAGAGTCCTTTGAAACTCTGGCTGCCAATTACAATATCCGCATATGGTCTTGGGTCCGAAGCGGTACATAGGCGGTTAATAGCACTGGCTACTAATCGTCTTTGTCCCTTCCTCGCGATAAATGCCTTTCTGCGTTTAAGGTTTCTCTCGTAATTTCTCAAGTTAAAATTTTCGATCTCTTTTGGATCAATTGAATTTACCCTAGGCGTAATACTAGACCTCTCTTTCTCCCCAAAAATCCGATCCCTAACTTCTCTATAATTTTTCTCCCTATCCTCTAATGACAAATAATGCCTAATTTTCGAAAATTTTGGCTTTATTCCCTGATTTCCGTTAAACTTTATTTCGGGGCGAGTTCCTTCGAACGAGGTTCCCCCGATGGAACAACGTTCCGCCCCTGGTTTCCCGAATTCTTGGTGCAAACGGGGCACTCAGGTGAAACCGTGTTGGGCCTACCGCAGGTAAAACAAAACACTCGGAACTTTCTCATCGGGCAGTGTTTAAAGAAATGTCCCGCTTTGAGACAGTTCCAGCATGTGAGGAGTGGTGCTCCCAATGCCGCTAATTCTGCATACGGAGCATCGTCTACGGGAACACTGTCCTCCCAAGTGACCTCACTAACGTGAGGTGGACGAATAACCATGGGGCGAGAAACTCCCCTAGTATCCCTTCTTGAAAAATCCTTTTCCGCCTCCGTGCATACCAAACGGAAGGCGTCTAAAGTTGGAACACTAGATGAATATACACTACCGCTGTATTCCCCCCTTATATTTCGTTTGGCGGTCCTAATCATATCCTGCTCTAAAATGGGTATTTTCGATCTGGACCTCAACACTTTTAGGGCATGAAAGAAGTCCGGTATAGATTCGCCCGGTTTCTGTACTCGATTTTGAAGTTCCGCCAAAAGGTCTAAATTCGAGGCACCTGAACCGTACTGGTTTTCCAGTTCGGTTTTCAGGGTCTCCCAATTAGCCACGTCCTTGTTCGCCCTTAGCTCCCAGTACCACTCTAATGCGGGGTCGGCAAGTAATACGTGAAAGTCCCTTAGGACTTCGCCCCACCCTATATTGTCATACTGGCCCTGTAAAAATTCCACCCTCTTGACAAACTGATCCACCGTCATTCTCTTCTGGTCCCCATTATACATTAACTTCCACTTATCTATTCTAACCCTATTCGGGTCCTGGAAATATCCCCGCTCTGGAGCCAGTCTTCCTACGTTCACATGTCCATAGTCCTGTTCACGACCTGCCGGCCCCGCAATATTATGGTCCATCCTTAACGGTGGCATATTCCGGACGGGTGGAGTTTGACCTTGGGGTAGGTTAAAGTGTACCTGCCTTGTAGGTGTCCGTGGGTCATTGGGCCTTGCCGTCCCCATTGCCAAATTTCTAATGGCTTCTGTAAGCTGGGCGATATTCGTGTTCACGCTCTGGAGCTCGTTCTTCATCTTCTGGTCAATCATACTGGATATAGAGCGATCCAAAGTGACCCTCATCTCCTCCACGCTTTCGGTAACCATCAGTTTCAGAGCCGGTGAGAGCTCCTCTGATGGTTGCCGATTTAGCTGAGGATGAGTTCCACCAAATGGAACCCTATGACCTTGGTTGCCCATAATGTTTGGGGATGCCTGGTCCATTTGCTGTTGGTGTGCCGGGATTTGGCTACCTCCAACAGCACCCCTAAGGTCCTGACGTCCCTGATCGTTTTGATTCTGTCTTTGCATGTTGGTCTTATTTTTCTGGGGGTTATTTATCGTGGCTGACAAATCTATAACAAAATTTCTACCTATGGGTACTTTCTGCCCCTTTTTGTTCCTATAATATTTCTTTTTAACTTGTGGAGACGACCTGTTTAAGTCAAACGAATTGTTCCTATCCAGCAGTCTTTTCGACCTTCGCGAACTCTTAAGTTTCTTCCTTTCTTGGTCTTGTGGCTGGTCCATAGACCCCCCAACAAATTTCCGAACAAATTAAAAAAAAAATGAAACACAATCCTCTCAAAAAAAAACGAACGTATTACAGATCAAACCTTTTAGTGAAAAAAATCAATTTTTATTTACGAAAAATGTATATAAAGGACAAACAAATATTTGCAAAAATCGGGTCTCAGTAAGGCAAATTATTTATAAATCAATATTAATGAAAAGTGATTAAAAATCGGGGGAAAAAAATTATGTAATATAAAAATAAAATTTGAAATAATAATAAAAATGTGAAATAAAAAAAATACATAAAATATAAAAATAACAACTATAATAAATAATATAATTAATAATCTACGGTAATAGTAAAACTACAAATTATATAATTAAAAATAAAAGACAATAAAACAAAACTAAACTAGACAAAAAGTGAATCAAATGATTTCTTTTTCGAAAAAAGAAAAAAAAATAATTAACGAATTTGTGACTTTAATGACTAAAAAAAAAATATAATTTTAAATTTAACTAATTTTTAATTAACGTTTAGGATAAAAAATAAAAAAAAACGACTCGGACGACTTTTCTTTACACCAAACAGTTAAAGACGCGATACTTGTTGTATAAATGAAATAAAAAAAATTGATGACGAGACACAAAAAATAAATAAATAAAAATTAAATTTTAAAAAAAATAAAGTTTCTTGAAAATTTAAAAAAAAAATAAAAATAAAAATTTTGATATAAAAATATATAATAAAAAAAATTGGACTTAAAAAAAAATCATTTGATGATTTAAATAACACTAAAAAAAAAACTGTTAAATAAACTACGAACAAAACAAAAAACACAATATTTTTAAACTAAACTTTTAACTAACATTAAAATAAATGACCTTTTTTCTTTCTCAAAAAAAAATTAATATTTTTTTCAGAGGAGAAAAAAAAATTATTAATAAAAAAAAATATAATTAAAAGAAACGTAAAAAACAAAAATTGAAAAAATAGAAAAAAATGTATAATAAAAAAAATAATTGTGAAATTTTAAATTTAAGAAAACAAAAAAAAAATTTTTATATATAAAAAAAAACGGATATCAAAAATCAAAAAAAAAAAAAAAAAACTAACAAAAAAATTAATAAAAAAAAATTCGATTTAAAACAAAAATTTAAATTAAAGAAATAAAATTTTTAACAACACACGTATTAAAAAAATCTTTTTAGAAAAATAATTTAATATCAAAAAAAAATCATTTACTTAAAGACATAAAACATGTACTACTAAAAAAAACACAAACTTCAAAATAAAACGTCACAAAAGATACTTTTAAACATACGGGTTCGGTCTTTTGCGTGAGGCAAGTGCTGGTGCGTGTGGGGTTTTACATACCTGCCTTGGCAGGCCTCTAAATATGTTCCTAAATCAACTTTAAAACTCAAAAATTGTAAAGTTTTCCTAACCAGATCTGAGCCCTCTACGTCTAAACGAGAGGCCGCGATTACCCCTAATACTTCGGACCTCTGAATCATGTCCAGAGCGGATACCAGTGAGTTAACCTGGTCTGCAGATCTACTAAAAACTTGGACTCCCAAGATCCTCCTTTTCAGCTGATTTCAAATCAAGTTTGAATCAGGATTCGGAGTTATCCCGGCCCAAAAACAACAATTTTACGTGGATGGAATATCTGTGATACATCAGTCCTCAAAATTTATTATTCGAGCGGTTATCACAGGTTATCTCCAGACTACACGTATCTAAAAAAAAACAAAATTTAGGCTGATACTAAAAAAATTACTTTAATTTATAAAAAGGTGACATTTTCTTACGCGTCCAGTGGAGTGTTTCACTATAAACCCCCACGTCGCGTACGAAAATTCACTGTACTGATCATCATACTGCAGAGTTTCCGAATCTAACTCCATTTTAAACTTACGCAACAGATCTAAGATTTCATCTTCGATCTGGGCCTTAAAAAGGTTCGCAAGTCTAAAAAACTTCGCCGGATTCGCAAACACCACAGTTGATGTCGGGCTATTAAAAAAAAATTATTGGTCTATTATTTTGTGTATTTAGGTGTTATATACACAAAGTACAAAAACTAAAAATTCACATTTGTTTGGGCGCCATATTGTTACGTGTCGCCAGAGGCGCTGTAGGGTAGTGGCCAGCCAGCTCAACGGCACTTCCAGGGACGGTTCCAACCCTCTACTACAGCCCAGGGACAAGCACAAATAAAAAAAACTTGAACTATCAAAAACAAAACTAAATATTACACTTTCTACTCGACGGGGAACATATTCAGAGGGAGGACTTGGTGTTCGGTCCCCTATGTAGCCCTCCCAACCATGGACGCCAGAAATCCAACAACTATGTTGGCGCCCCCAACTCCCACACACATTTGCCCACACTTACCTCACTCTGACCTTACCCTGTTAAAAAAATTAAGCCAACATATTTATGTTTATACAAGAAAATTAAATTACATATTTATTAAAGACAAAACTAAAACTACTAAAAATGGATATAAAAAAAAACTTAAACCTAAATGAATATAAAAAAAAACTATACTAAAAAAAATTGAAATTTGAACTTATAAAAAAAAATAAATTATGAAAAATGGCGGCTCTTTGCGCCAAGCAAAATAATGCCAAAATTGCAAAAAAAAAACAATATATATAAATTTAGCGTCCTTTATAAGGATCCAAAAAAAACACAAGAACTCTATTAAAAAAAAATTATATTTGTGCCAAAATTAATAAACAACAACCTTTACTGGTTAAACTTAGGTAACCTTTATCACCAAAATTTCCTGAACCTACAAAGTTTCAAAAGACTCCTTTTTGAGTCAGCTATATATAAAAAAAAACTACACTGGCCTACCTAAACGAGCTCTCTTAGGTCGCAAAACTTTGGTCCTTTCTTTTAAATTATAAGGATCGTAATGATTAAAATTTCACTAAAAAAAAAACTTTGTAATTGTTCAATAAAACTTTTGCACAACAAAAAAAAACACTGCACTTTAAAAATTGAGGCACTTACAATCGTATTGCTTTTCAAAGAAAATTAAAATTAGCCAAATCAAAAAAAAACTAACGCTTATTAAAAAAAATTTAACAACAAAAAAAAATTAATAAAAAAAACTTTACTAACAAACAAATTTTACTAAATATTTACTTTATGTATGACGCGGCTTTTAAAACTTATTTACTTTTTTCTTCTTCTTCTATTTGTTTATTTATCCCACCATAAACAAAAAATCAAAAATGGCTCGAGGCACTTTGGCTTGGCTTCATATACCAGCACTTTGGCGGTTGGCTTCTATGTAAATCTTCAACACCAATAAACAAAAATGGCCGGTAATTATTTAAACTTTTTCTGTTACCTTGCAAGCATATATTTATTCTTCGTATTTTCTTCCTTCTTTTCTTTTTAGGTGTTAACTCCTGGACAATTTGCTCGGACCTTCTGGAGATCACCATTCGCCACCAGCTTAGTCGCCTTTTTCCGCACTACCACGAGCCGACAATTGTAATAAGCCTTTTCCCAATTGTGTCACAAAATTGCCAATTGCAAAACTGTTTCTAGCACAATAATCAGGTATTGTTCCTCAATTGATTTAAAAATTAAATAAAGGACTCTATGTCCATTAAACCAAGAACACAAAAAAAATAATACTTTGTTTTATTTCAGTACAAGTATAAAAAAACTCAAAACTTTATGGTTTATTTTCACGGCACTTATGTATGACCACTTTGATGAACGTTCGGCTAATAACCATAGCTTCTATCTTTTCCTACTCTTATTCCTGGTGCCAAAAATTAAATAAACAAAAGCTTTTCCCTATTTACCTCCAAAAAAAACTAACTACAAAGATACAAAAGCTTTAGACTTTATACCACCAAGCGGAGAAATTACGTACTACGGACAAAAAAAAACAGGGACGTTAGTTTGGCAGCTTCACGTATTTTTATGAATGGGAATTCAAATTACCAAAATACAACTCTGCGCCCATTCATAAATACGTGGAGTTGCCACCCCACGGCAAAAAAAATAGTAATAGAATAAAGACTAAAAATACAACACTACAAATACTACTCGCTACTTTACTATAAATTACTCATACTAGTACACATTCATTCTCACATTCTACTCTTTGGGCAAACCAAAAAAAACTGCAATTACCACGCTATAGACCACGACGATTTAAAAATACAAATAATTAAAAATAAAAAAAAATATATATAAAAACACAATTGAAACAATAGCTGAAAAAAAATTAATACCATCCATCAAACATACATCCAAACCTGAAATAAAAATAAATGAATATAAAAAAAAAGGAAACTAGTCATCAACAACCATACATTCATCCACCATTCACTCCAATTTACCAGATTAACATTACATTAATTCCACTCACATACTACTAAAAGGAAAGAAATCAAAAAAAACTCCACAGCAAACATCATTCATCCTACCGATTGGAATCGCAGGTGGCCCGATGCTATTGCCACCAGATTGGCTGCCACCAGGTTAGACACCCTAACCTCAAAAATTTTATCAACAGAAAACCTATAACGTTTGTTTAAAATAAAAAATACATCAATAAAAATACAACCGAAGAGCTAACTAATGTGGTTAATTTATTCGTCGTAATAATTTTGTCAAAAAAAAACAAAAACCATTAAAAAAAAACTGCATTTGGTGCCAATTTACTAGGGGTTTTCACTACTACACCACACGACAACCACATGGTCCCCTACAACTTATAGCGTATACACCTAGTAAAGACAAAAGCAGGTATACTTGTGATTTGAAACGAAGCTCAAAACTTATCTGGACAAACCTAAGAATTAATTTTGTCTTTTCCAATCATGATACGTTTCATCGCTCTATAAATCATCACCAATTTAAAACATGTTGCCTAGCACCGATTTTATTTCTCCCTGCTGAAAAAAGGTATAAAAAGCTAGTTGGGTCGCGTTTAAAGCATAGTATTCTGTTCGATTTCACGGGGAAAAAATCTGTCAATCTCCATATAAAAAAATGAATTTTTACAACGCAAGGAATTATAGTGAAATTGTTAAAAAAAAATTTCACGCATTTTTATTATGGTAGACAATTTAAATTTCCGGGAAAAAGGGACATTTCAGTTTTTTTTTTATGATCGTTCCCTTCTCATAATCGTCAAAAGTTGTTTATTTTAAAATGTTTTATTGCGATTTGAGGCATTTAAAGTTTAATTGAAATTTTCACCGAAAAAAACAGAGTACTTAGCTTAAAGCGACGATATGTTCACTATAACACCGGTAAGGGCGCTTAGATTTCCATTTTACTTAAATAGCCAAGATGCTACTAGTCCCAATAGGTATCATTAGCCTTTTCTCCGTGCCAAAAAATGTGTATGGTGATATGTAGGCGATAGAGTTGCATCATGTTGTCCATTTTCCTATTTTTATTTTTTTTCTCTGCAGAGCGACATTTTGCTGCAAAAACTGCATTACCATTCAACTGTCGTGACGCCTTCCCTGTCAGCTGACATTTGAAAAAAAATTGTTATAATTTCCCTAGCGGAAATTAAGTGTTTATTACAACGAACGTTGCTTGTTTCCGGTCTTTCCGTATATAGATACGGTGGATGAACCACTTGCAACGCCACTCATCCATATGCATCAAACGCAAATCATAGGTTTATTCTCTGGTAAGATATCCTTAAACTGACCAAATTTATAAAGCTTCTGCGACTACGTGATTTCCTAGATATATCTTACTCTCTCCCTTTTTTCTCTCCTAGCTTACTGACCCCCACCCGCAACAAACTATCATTAATTTTTAATGTTTTCGTAGGTAATTTTTTTTCGAATTTGTTGGTAAAAATTAAAGAAAAAAACGTAATTTTTTAATGTTTAATGTTATTTATTTTAGAAAATTTTGTCAACAGTAAAAAATAAATGTTGATGTTTGTTAAAACTAATGAATATTTACTGGGATGGTTTTCAATTGTTTATTCACTGGTTTTAAATGTGTTTTTCTTTTGCTTTTGCCTACAAAATATTTTGAGTGTAGATATCTTTTCGAAATTTGATAGGTTATCGTGTTTTGATTTCAATAATCACCATTCCAAATTTTAAGGGAATCAGGCCAGTTCTTGTAGCCCCCATACAAACCACCTTCCTGATATTCACATAAACCTCTCAAATTTCATGAAAATAGAAAATATTTTATTGACATTTTGTTTGTGTGTGTTTAACGCATACTTTAAAAACCTAATCAAATCTGATTATAATCGGACCATTTTTGGCCTTAGGCCCCATATCTAAATGTCACCCGATATTCATTTTAAACGCTTTATTGGTTTGTGAGTGTTTTTTACACTTATTAAAGATTTTACAAAAGATAGATCCAATCGGTCCATGTTTAAACTTTTTGACCGATTTTCCTTGAAACACAGGTATAAATATCTTACTTGTTAATTTATGTTTTATTTAAAAAGTAGTCAAAAAAACAGTAAAACTATTTAATAAAAACAAAATATTTTTAAAATTAAAGAAATTATTTTTTAACTGGACAAATTATATTTTAGCTGGAAACTGAACCAGAACCAAAATAACTTGAAAATCCAGGCCATTCCAGGCCGTCTGGCAACCCTATGTACAGTGTTTTTTTTAATAATGCAGTGCAACAACCAAAATCGGAATGGGACGAAACCAAAAGCAAATAAAAGTTGACATTTTTAGTTAAGCGCTAGTTTTTTACACGCATTTGAAGTTACACTGAAAAAAATAACGTTCCTGATATTAATGAAACGGATTCACTATTTTGTGTTCATTACACAAATGAAGGAATTCATAAGCTGATTGAAATTTCATGCATATTAGATTTCATAATTTCATTAAAAAATATCATACGATATTTTAGAACTAAATGCGTTGCGAATAAGAGAGAGAAACAGAAAAAAAACATACGACGTTTTATTACATCACGCGTGTTAAATCTAATTGTAATTTTTACATGTGTGTTAACTTTTTTCTAATAAAATAATTTTATATTTTTTTTGCTTTGTTATTGAAACTTGTGTGTGTGTGTTATGCTGGTTATATCTAAGTCCAAATTCAGACAGGGCAATTTTAATTGCCGCAATTCTAATTTTATAGTGTATCGGAGAGAGAGGGAAGAATCTTATCTCTCTCTCTGATACACTAAAAAATCAGAATTGCCGCAATTAAAATTTCCCAATGTAAATTCGGTCTAATTGAAATTACAAGTGAAAAGTTCTTTATGTTCTTTAAGTGTTTCTTCTAACTGTTTCTTATAAAATATAATATAATTTGCAACAGATCAATAGTTTTTAAGTCATTAAAATTTTGTGATGAAATGTAGGGTAATTTGTGTTGTTCCATGTTTTTAATTTTAAAGTCATCGCGTTTTTGTCTTTTATAGTTTACCTTATATGGCAATTCAGACCAATTTAAGGTTGGAGAAAAACTTTGTTGTGCGTAAACAGACACAGACTCAATTCCGTTCGGAAGTGGTTCACTCGTGAAACACAAAGCAAATATTTTTTTTCGGAATAAACCCACTTTTAGCAATTCAATTCCACTTTGATTTTTGAAAGTGATTTCATTCCCAAAAAAATATTTGTTTGGCGTTTTACGAGTAACCCCTTTTTTCAAATCCGATCGGAATTGAGTCTGTGACATACCCCTAAATAAAATTTCAGTGACGGTTACATGTGACTTACCAAAATTGGTATTAAGGCAAATTTTCACTTATGGGTGTATGATACTTGCTTGTTTTTGGTAACTAGTTCCTAACTTTATTAGGGGCTTTCTATGGAAATTTCGATAACTTTAACCCACATGGATTTATCGCAATTCCCATAGAAAAACCCTAATAAAGTTAGCAACTAGTTTCTTGTAAAAAGCAATTATCATACGCTCATTACCAACTACTATTCCACATTTAATCAATGGATATTTTCATACATTTTATGAAAAACTTCATAAAACGTTTCAAACAAGTTCTACGAATATTTTCATTATTTATATGCAAGTTTTCATTGAAAGAAACTTTAATGACACCAGTTTCATTAATCAAATGAAACATGTCTTCGGTTGAAAACGTGAGTCATTTTTCATTAAGGTTATGCCAATTTTCATTAATTTCACGAAACTATTTTTTTCAGTGTAGTGAATTTTCATTCAGGGTATTCACTTCAGAAATTTTTGACCCTTGCAACAGCGCAATATTGCAACTTTTTTTCTAAAAAAAAAATTAATTTTTATTTTTCTTTCACCTTTTCCATGATGCGTCGTTGCTTTTATTTACAAAGAAATCGCTCTCAAAAAGGAAAAATTGTAAAAAGTACGCGAACAGAAATCCGTAAAAACTTGCAAGTTAGTTAAACAGCTGATTTAAATCATCTTATAAAAAATTTTGCCTTCATTTGTACATTTTTAGTTTGATGGTATTTATTTTTTAACTTGTTAATAAAAGAAATTTAATTTTAGGATGTATTTTTTTTATTCATTCCTTGATATTTAATCATATTTTATACCCAAAAATGTAACTGCAGAATATTTTGTATTTTGTTTACAAAAATATAGTCATACGTTTTTAAAACATATGTTTTTTGTGCTTGATAATTCTTGCTGGCAAAAATTTATCCAGTAAAAACTTGCAAGTTTCTAAAATAGAACTGTCACTTTTTTTTTCTCATTTTCTCTCTCGTTACTGGGTTTTTAAAGTACGCGAACGACTTTTAGACAAAATTCGTAATAATTTGTACAAATTCGTACAAATTATTGAGTTCGCGAACACAGCTATAGTAACAAGCAAATAAAGTTGCAATTTTGACATTTCGCAATTTTGCAAGACTTAAATTTCTGACGTGAATTCCATTATTGTGCTCGATTCTCGAATACGACTTCACCATTCACCCAATTTTTAACAATAAAAGATCTAGTTAATATCTTTAATAATTACAAGAACAAATTTAAAGCTCTTAAAACTCGAAAGAATATCAAATTTTTAAAAATTGGGTGAATGGTGAAGTCGTATTCGAGAATCGAACATTATAATTATAATAATTGAAAACTGTATACGTGGCGTATGCTTAATATTGTAATTGATCTTAAATGACAATCATACGCAACGTTGCACAGAGGTTTATTTTTAATAATTTGGCTATGCAGTAAGTAGGTACAGGACCGATTGCATGAATTTCATACCGGTTATAGCTAATTTCGAGCTTAAGTTTGGACGTTGAACCCCACATGCCCAATAAGGGCAGCACCAGGGGACCCTAAAGTAGGACATATTTTGAATACAAAATGGTTTATTGCTTTTACCAAGTTTACATGCGTATAAAAAAATCTAGCGCTGAACTGAAAATAAACCTTAAGCCTTTTGTTATGTAAAATGTCAACTTTCATTTGCTTTTGGATTCATACATACACAGAAAGAATTGAAAACGAAAGTCAATCAACAAAAACGCGGATTCAATTAATTTTTTAATTGAAACTCCTCCGATAAAGAAAATTGTTATATCAATCATCAAATTGTAGGTGATTAATTGATTTTTATTTCAATTAATCATTTTTTCGATTTTGATCAAAAATTTTATTGATTTTTTATTTAAAGTCAATTAAAATAATGATTGATTTAACAAATGAATTTCACGCTTATGGAAAAATTATGAAGAAATGCATATTTTTGCTTTCCAATATGTTGTCGACAATAAAAAAAGTAAAACCGTAGTATAAAGTATATTTTTGAATTAATGTATTCAAATAAATTGAAGCGAAAAAAAATCTGGTATGTTGAAAATTTTTAATTTGATAGTTAAAGAAAATAACAAAAATGTTGACCAAAACAATAATTGACTCATTTAAATTTTGTTGATCAATAGATTTAATTGAAATTTTTTAGCCAATATTTTTTTGTGTGTAGAACAAAAACGAAACAGTTGACAGGTCCAGTGACATGTCACAAGAGGTGTTTCAAGACTTTTTTTCATATGAAAGGTATGAGTTATGTGAAGGGCACAGGGGACATTTCTGTGATATGTCACACGGTAGGTACACCTGTGATGTGCTCTGTGACTTGTTCTTATGGAACAGCTGGAAACGACATGTCACAAGAGTTGTATCCAGAGTTGAGCCATTTCCTTACAAAAGTAACAGGTGTTTTGTTTTATAAGAAAGGTGTTATGTTTGTAGAAGGTCATTTGAGACCGTGTGACAAGTCACGTGTCCTATCGAAGCTAATTCAATTTTCCTGCAGAGCTATTGCTTAAATAATATCATGGTCAAAAAACATTTTTTTTTATTTCATATTTTTTTTTTAATAAATTTAATAAAATAAAATTCACATTGTTTGATTTACTATTGTAGTTAAAATTTAGCATTTTGACTTTTCTTGAAGTATATTTCAATCGGCAGTGGAGATACACCGGCATCCTTGGCCATTGAAGATGTTAATGATTTTAAAGATGGCCCATTTTCCGAATAATCAAACACTTCGTTAGAAGTACTTGCTTTAATATCATTCTGAGATTTTGTTCTTGATTTACTATTTGCTATTCTCATTATTGATTTCATTGTGGTGGTGGTGGTAGTGGAAGATGTTCTCGATGATATTGGCAAATAAGTGGAGGAAGATGATGATGAATAACTTGCCAGTGACGTTGATGGTGTAAAAATTAAAGTTGATTTTGGTGTGGTTGAAGTTATTCGGTGTCTACGACGACTTTTATTTGTTGTTCGTTTTGTTGTAGATACTGATGGTTCTTCCTTTTCCTTGGGTTTATTAGCTCTTTTAGAACCTCTTCTTGTTGATAGTTTTTTTGTGGTAGTATTAGCTTCCGTGGTTGATGAAGTTCGAGATGATATCTTCTTTGAATTGTTGTAAGCTTCTGTTGTCGAAGAAAATCTTGATGATGCTTTTTTTGTATTAGTAACTTCAGTTGTCGGAGACGTTCTTGATATGATTCTTCTCGTAGTAATAGCCTCAGTGGGAGCTGAGGTGGCTGGAAATGTTCTTGATATGATTCTTTTCGTAGCAATAATCTCAGTGGGTGTTGAAGTGGTTGGAAATGTTCTTGATATGATTCTTCTCGTTGTAGTAGCCTCAGTGGAAGTTGAGGTGGACAAGGTTGTCGGCGATGTTGTCGTCGTCGATGATGTTGAAGTTGTAAACAACTGTTTAAACTGTTTTAGTTTTTTCGTTTTATATTGACGTTGATATTTAATGCCCTTTTTGGGAGTTGGTGTAACCGTGCTGGTTGTAGATATTGTTTTATTCTTAAAAATTTTATATAAACCTCTTTGTTTGGGATATTTATAAGAAGCTGTAGATCTTAGATTTAGAGAAGTTTTCATAGTGAATTTTTTAGGTTTCTTTTCTGTTGTAGTAATAGTTGCGGCAGGAGTGGTGGTGGTTAGGCGAAGATCTGACAATACCTCGGGTAAAGTAGTTTCCGTTTCCACATTTCTAACTCCTATATCAGTAGTTGTCGTATATGTTAAAGGATTTGATTTATATGATGGTGATGTTTTTTGGGTCGTAAATGTTATTCCATTAAAGTTATCATATGGTTTATAAGTCGTAATAACAGGGGTCATCGAAGTAGTTTGCACTATAGCATCAAAGATATCAAAATTATGTTTTTTTACATTTGGTTTACCCTGATACGATTCACCATATAATGAATCTTCCAATTTGGGTTTATGAGTAGGATCTACTAATTGATTACTTTTCGGAAATTCGAAATTATTTTTTATTTCCGGTTTAGAGTGAGCGGATTTTTGTGGTTTACCAAAAAATGAATAGTCATATTGCGGCTGGGCCTCAGATGTTACATAATCTTCATTATCAAGTTCGTCAAAGAAACTTTTGAATATACTTTTTTGTGTGGTTGTTGTTTTAACTATTGGTTTCTTTGTAGTTTGTCGCTGATGATGATGATGATGACGATTATGATGTTTTCTGGCATGTCTATATGCTTGATATGGATCATTGAAAACTTGCATTTGTGGAGAAGGAGCACTTGTTACCGCATCTTCTATGGTAAAGAAACTATGTAGTTTCATATCATCATATGTTTTTGGTGGCGGTGTGGTAAAACTTTGTTGCTGCCGTTTCATATTGTCGTATGTTGCTGTCGTTGTGTATCGTTGTTGATGTCGTGTTATATCATCATACAGTTTTGTTGTAGTTTGTCGCTGCTGCTGAAACTTCATTTCTTCATATTTTGTGGCATATGATGTAGTTGGCCTTGTCGGTATAAAATTATACTCATTTTCATATGATTTTTTTGAAGTTGTAGAAGCTACTACTGAAATGGAACTACTTTCAGGAGGCGTATTTGGAGTTGGTAAAAATACAGACTTTTCGGTAGTATAGAAATCTAAATCTGATCGTGAAGATTTTGTCGTAGTAGTACTCGTAGTTTTTGGTTTAGCCGTTGTTGTTGTTGCTATTGGTTGAGTTGTTTCTTTGTAATATTCTGTAGGATCTCTATAGTTTAATATACGATTATTACAATAATAATATAAAACATTACTGGCGGAATTGCTAGAATCCTCTTTAGCTTTTCTACCACATTGTTGTATTGCGGTAGTACTTGTGGCGGTATCGATTTTGTTTTCGTTGTTTTTATTATTACTGTAGCTCGTAATTAAATTCATATATTCCATGGTAGGTTTATTAATCATTAACGGTAATGTTGCTGCTGGTATAGTATTTTGAAGACTTTGATATGCCACCGCTGGAGTTTGCTGCTTTTGCAGTTGTTGTTGATGTTTTTGCTTTTGTTGGAAATTGATTTTCTTGATATTTTCCATATTTTGGCGCCCATAGTTATTATTGTTGAAATATTGATGATGATAAAGAAGTTTATTATTTCTATAATTTCGAAAAGTTGTCGTCGGGTGTGTATTGTAAGTGGGTGGTGTTGGCATATAAGGCTTTGGTATTATAGCATTAATTATGGTAATATGATGTAAATTTCCTGGTTTTCTGTCACCATTATAAAAAAAGGACATAAGAAGAAAAAAAAAAAAAATACGAAAACCAAAAATTAGTTACACTTTTAAAAGTCATACATTATAATTAACATGTATCAAAGTAATGCTAGGTTTTTTTTTTATTAACACTTAAAACAAAAAGTTAATAAAATTGAACTTGGCGCAAAAACATTCTGTTGGAAAAATTTGATAAAGTACCTTAAAATGCAACAAACGTATGATTAATAAATAACTAAAAAAAATAAGTAAACTCACTACACCTTTGTGAGTTTACTTATTTACTTACTTATACTACTTCAGCAATTTTTTTTTCTTCAAAATTTTTTTTTTTTGATTTTTCTTTTTTATAATTTTTTTTATTTTTTTGACAAAATTTTTTTTTTTTTTAAATTTAAAAATTTTTTCACAAAATTTTTTTTTACTAATTTTTTCATTAAAATCAACTAACATTTTACTCCTGTTTTAGCTGTCTAAAAAAAGTAGTTGATCCCAAAACAATTTACAAAATATTTTGGGTGTCACAAAAAAAGTTTTGCATTATTTTTTACTAACACATTTTTTACGAGTGTAATTTCTTACTTGACAAGCTAATCGTGTTTAAAGTATATATTGTTTTCTTTAATTCATACCTTTTTTCATCGATTTCTTTAACAGGCTGATAGGGGGGATAATTAACCTTAGTTGGTATTGCAAACATATAACTTTGGTGTATTGGTGACATAGCAGGTGGTAAACCATAACGATTATAATTGAGTGGTCCTACTGGAGTATTGGGATACATTTGACCTGGACTTAATGCTGGTTTCCATAGAAAAAATCGCGGTTGTGTTAGATCCTGTCTTTTGCCAAAACGCCATTGCTATGAATATGTATTAAAGATAAATTTAATATTGAATTTTGCTATTTTTTTCAAAATTTTAAAAATTGACGTACAGTATTTTCTGTTCTTAACGGATAACGTAGATTTTGTATACCAATTACATCAGGAATACTACTGCATACTGAAATTAAAAAAATAAACTTCGTTTGTTACACGTCGAAATATAGGTCGAGAACCCCTCCCCCTGATCCCCGATCAACTTTAAGATCCAGCTATGTCCGTCCATCATTTGTTGAAAATACGCTAACTTTCAAAAGATAACTTTGATTCTGCTTGACATAATGTTCCTGGTCAGGTTGGTTTTCAATTTCAGCGAAATCGAAGAATTTTGGTTAAATTATGAGCAAAACCGTGAATTTTTGATTCGGTTCACCTTGAATTCACCTTTTCGAAAACTTCTGGTAACTTCCGAAAGAAAGTCAAAAATATATGTTACACAATATTTTTTTCCCAAACAAAAAAAATTTTACACCCATTTTTTTTTTCAAAAATAACTAAGAAATAAAATGTTTCTTGTCAAAATTTTATAATTTTTTACACAATATTTTTGTTACACCCAAAAAATTTCCCAGTTACTGGCTACTAAGAATTTAACTAAGTCCCAGTTGAAATACACCTAACTGAGCCCCAGTTGTTTTCACTCGGTTGATTGTAACTAATTTTATAAACAATTTTGAATTTAACTGAATTTCCAGTTACAGGCAACAACATAATAATTAAATTTGTGAAATCGTTGAAAATAGTTGGTAATAACTGGTTAATAAATAAAAATTGTCAATGGGGACTAAACATTTTTTTTTTTAATTTTACCATTAAAGAAAAGATTTTTATTTTAAACACTTTAATTTTATTTTAAGATTTTATTTACATTCATTACACTGCACCAACCAACAACAACCACCATTTGAACAAATATATCACATTTTCTGGACAACAAATTCTCGACTTCTTAACTCTTTTTCAGGCTGCTATTATATTTCTATTTATTCTCCATCTGAAAATATATAATTAGTTATTTTTTTATTAAAGGAAGACACAAATTAGCAAATAAAACTTACCATTACAAAATTAAAATCCGTTTTGGTTGTTTTTATTTTTATAAAATGATGTTGGGTTTTGAAATTTGTAAACAAATAAACAAAATTTTATTAACAGGGTAACTGATAGATTGTTTTTATTAACTAAAAACCCAGTTGTTCGTAACCAGCCCAGTTATTTTAAATTTATTTCAAATCAACTGAGGATTTTCGTAACTATCTAACTGGGGAATTTTTTCGGTGTACTCAAAAACAAAATTACATTGAATGCTGGATGCACGGATAATGACTTTTTTGGAATTTCGCCAGGCAAATGTTTTGTTTTGGTCTAAAAACTCTGTTTTAATTTTTACCCAAATCGCGCAAAATTAACCCATTCCCTTGGGGGGTTAAAGTTTTTCCCTAATAAAAATTTGTTTTTTTGATTTTAAAATTTTTCAAAATTTATGTATTATCACAAAAAAATACTTTCGTTGAATTTTGTCGATTACTGGGTAAATTATGGTTCGCTTTGGGCTTAAAACTTTATGCTTAAATTTTTAGCTAAATCGAACAATTTTAACCCGTGCCGGTGAGGGGTTAAAATTTGGCAATGAAAAGAAAAATGTTTTGATTTGTACGAAAAACTTTAACCCCCCAGCGAAACGGGTAAAAATTTAAACATAGAGTTTTTGGACCAAAGCGAACATTAATTTGCCCGCCTTAGTGGTTATGGAGGGGTAAAAATGGCAACAGGGCAAACATTTCGTCCATATTTTTCGTTCTCGCTCAGTTTTTGAGATATAATCAAAATACGCAATTAAAGTCGTTTGCTTGTATCTAGTCTAGTTAAAAGGTTATTCGCAATTTAAAAATGTTGCAAAGAAAAAATTGATTTGCTATCGCTAAAGGGGTTAGGTTACGGTGGCGGTGCCAGATGGCACTCCGCATAGACCAATTGGTCCATAGCGATACCACAAAACTTTTTCCGCTTTTTCCGGATATGCCCAGCAAAAAAAGAGCTTACCATTCACTACAAAATTCACCACAACTTATGAACCAGATGTACTTCTTCTTCAACTGAAACATTGATGAATTTAATATGGGTGTGACACACAAAGTATGTTCTTTTTATCGCCACTTTTCAGTGGCGAAAGATTGACACTTAAGTATAACATATATCACTAGTGTTTTTATCACAACTTCTGAAGTAGTGATCCGGATGTTAATATAACTTGACCTTTTGGAAGCACTTTTTTCATCACTTCTTTAGAAGTACATATTTCTTGGCATTTTGGGTGTGATTATGTCATTTTTACTTGGTGATTTAGAACTTCTAAATTAGAAGTTCTTTTTTCACTTATTTTTGTAAGATTGATTGAAAGAGTATTTTTTTGTAATATTTACACTAAAAACACTGTTCGACAGCAAAAACCTTCCAGTGAAAATTCTAACTGGTCCTTATAGATTTTGGTCTCCTGCTTCCAAATCTGCCGTCCAAATTTTTCTAGCACGTACCGTTTTTAGATATTCGCTGTTAAAAAGTAAAAAAAACACTTTTACGTATTCTTACGTTGCTTCCACGAAATAGGACTTGATTTCATATAAAATGGACCTCCTGATTCCAAAACTGCAATCCACAATTTTCAAGCATGTTCTGTTTTTGAGATATTTGCGTTTGAAAATTTTAGTGTGATTTATAAAGAATATAAGTGCGTAACAGTAGAGTTTGAGTTTTTCAAACGCCAATATTTCAAAAACAGTACGCGATAGAAAAATTTGGATGCCAGATTTGGAATAAAGATGCCTTATTTTTACTAAATCGAGCTCTATTGTGTTTGAGCAACTTAAGAATACGTTACAGAGGACACCCAAATATTTCAATATTAAAACGCGAATATCTTAAAAACCTTACGTGATAGAAAAATTAATTTCATTGATAACACCGCTCAACAAATCGAAGGTTTTTGACTCCGGTTTGAAGTTTGATACAAAATTTTTAAAGATTTTGACTCGCTGATTCCAAATCTGTGCTCCAAATTTTTCCATCACGTCTAGAATTTTAATTATTCGCGGTTGAAAATGCGAAAAAACGCGATTTTTGCATTTTTTGAAAGCCTGCACAGCAGCCACTGGGTGGAATAAAAATCTGGTATAAAGCGTTAGAGTAGAATTGACCTATGATCTCAAATATATGATCAAAAAAATTTGAAGTTGTTGCACTATTATTGGCCAAACATTTATTTTAAAAAAACACTGTGAAAAAAATTAGAAAAAACACCATTTTTAAAAGGCTCTAAAACAAAAACCAGATGATCAATCTTTACTGTGATGAGCTTAAAATTTAGGCAAAAGTTTATTCTTTTTTATAGACTTTTAAACCCATTAAAGATATCTTTCGGTTTGTACGAAAAATAACACAAAAAACTTAAATTTGTAAAATTTTTATTTTTCTTCTGTTTTTTTTTTCTATTTTTTTAGTTTTTCTTTGAAAAATATAAAAAAACTAAAGTATCTACCTTATCTTTTTTACAAAAATTATAATTTTAACAGAGTCATTTTAAAACGCAAGTGTAACCCAACCAAATGCAATAATTATAAATAAATTGTTTTCTATGTTGGAGACCAAAGACAAATTATACTTTTGCGCTTTATACCAGATTTGTATTCCACTCAATGGCTGCTGTGCAGGCTTTCAAATACTGCAAAAATCGTCATTTTTCGCATTTTCAACCATGAATAACTAAAAATCCGGACGTGATGGACAAATTTGAAGAACAGATTTGGAATCAGGAGATCAAAGTCTACTAAAATTGATCACCAGAATTCAAACCGGAAAATGAGTGTTGAGCGGTGTAATCTAACGTATATACTTCGAATTAAAAAAGGAGTAATTATAGAGATCACAAAACTATAAAAATTCACGGCGAATTGATTCACAAGTTTGTTTTGACCACAAGCCTATACCTCAATTTTCTAAAAAGCTTAAATAATCTTTAATAATGTGATGCAACAACATCCGCTTTAGTTCGTAAATGTATTTATTTAATTTAGGACAAACTTTTTTTGATATAAGATATGAAATTTGAAAAATTTATCAATAATAGATTTTCGTCTTTTCGTTTTTTTAAGCTCTAAATATAAAGAAAAGAAATGCCATTACCAAATTTTGTTACCATTTTTGCAAAACCTAAATCTATTTGAAGCTGGACGTAGAAAAAATTGCATACTTCGTGTATCACCCTCATTCTAATTGTTTCAGTTGAAAAAGAAGTTCATATGTACTTCAAAATCATTAAGCAAAGAACTGGTGAAAGATGTTTTTATTGTTATTTTGTAGCATTTTTGGAAGTGATTTTAAAAGTACTTCCTACGGAATATGAAGTTCGGCACCTATCGCTACTTTGTATGTAGTGAAACCACTAATTATTTTTGAACCACTACGTTTATTTTTTGCTGGGTGTATAACCAAAATACCAAATTAATGTCCTATTGCTTGTATCTAGCTTAAGTAATTCGCAATTCATAAATCAAGCAAAAAAAAACATGATCTGGGATTGCTAAAGGGGTTATAGAGGGGTAAAAGTGCCCACAGGGCAAACATTTCGTTAATTTTGCTCTATCTTGCTTAGTATTTGAGATATAACTTGTTAGGCAACAAGAATATCGGACTACGCTGTGAAGCTCATGATTTTAATAAAAGTGTTATTTTGAACCTCTCTGTTAGACATCCTAAATACATATTAAAAGAAATAAATATATGGTGTTCGCACTTTTAGATTACAGCAAGTTCCTACCGAAAACGTCGGGTTCAAGAAGTTGGCTTTTTGGGGTCGATATTAACACAGAAAAATATTGGACCTGTAGGACAATGGCTTTGGGTTCCTTTTTTGACTTGAAAATCGGAAAGTTCCGAACAAAGTGAACAAAAAAAATTTCCAACTTTTTTTTCCATAAAATATTAGTTTATATTCGGACATTACAGAAAAAGTGTTTTTATGGTAAACATTTTTGTTGTCCGTAAATTTTTTTTTTTTTTTTTGCAAAAAAAATTATTTTGCTTAGTTTTTTTGCTGAAAATATAACGTAATATTAGCTCAGTGTTAAGAAGATGTATTTTTAACTTTGGCCTTTAATGCAATTTGAAATTAATAAAAAAAAAAAACAAGTTATTATTGAAGAAAATATTTTTTTTAATTTTTACAGACAAACATTTTTTGTTTTACATAAAAACACTTTTTTAGTAATGTCCTAATAAGATTTTTCAAAAATATTTTTTCCACTTTGTTCGGGACTTTCTGATTTTCAAGTCAAAAAAGGAACCCAAAGACATTGTCCTACAGGGCCAGTATTTTTGTGTGTTAATATCGACCCTAAAAGAAAACTTTCCCGACCAGTTTCTAATTTTTATTAGATCGATTTAATTCGCTACAAAATTTAAAAAATAATTTGTCAACTTTGTTCACAATTTGTTATCAACAGGACTCATAGAATTAAAGGCATAAAGTCGCGGATTTTTTGTTTAATTTTTACCACAAAGAAAAAACAACAGTGAAAATGTTAAGGCACTCATCTTTTTCCAAAAAAAAAAAAACTTTCTTTGAATTAATATTTTTTACTTTTGTACGTTATTTTTCGATTATAAATTGAAGAGCTCTAAGCTGAAACTGATTGAAGAATAAATGCATATAACTGAAATACCTCTACATCACGATAAAGTTTCTGAAGCATAACGGCATGATTTTTCTCTGCATACTATGTTTTACTATATTTTTTCATAAATGTTTATAAGTTATTTTTTTTTAAATTTTTCTTGAAAATAAACACAATGAAAAACAACAAATAATCTTAAAAAAAATATTGGAAGTCTGAAAGTCATGGTTAATGAAAAAAATCAACGCTTTGAATAAAAGTGAGAGTGTACATTGGCTTTAGATTTAGCAAGTTTTGTATGATGCTAAGGAGGAGTTTTATTTATCTTGAACATTTAACAATAATTCCAATTAACTTTAAATTAATAAGATATTTATAAAATATTGAACCCACATTAAGTAAAATTATATGTAAAAAAATTGCATAAAAATTTTCATATTTTTACAGTTTTTATTTTTTTTTTATTTTTAAATCCTTTTTTGACAAGCTCTTACAATTAGTCATCATATTTCAACCTGTTTCAAATTGAACATTAAATTTTTATTAGAGCACCCATAAATAGCAAAAGTTTTAGTTTTTTACCAAAAACTTTTTAAAAGGAAAACAAAATCATTTCCAAATTCTCATTGATTTTTATTAAAAAATTATAAAAATATAATGTTTAAGCTCGAGGCTTGGATTTTGTAACTAAAATTCTTCTTTATTTATTTCCAATATTTCGCTACTCATCGAATAGCGATTTAAAATATAAACACATATTTTAAAATATAACCGTTGTTTATCGCTAGTCATCACAAATTATACATACTCAGTAAAATTTGTGATGGCAAGCGATAAACAACGTTAATATTTTAAAATTTGTGTTATTTTAAATCCACTATGAAATATTGAAAATAAATAAAGAATAATTTTAATTACAAAATCCAGGCCTCGAGCTCAAACATTTTATGTTTATAATTAAATTGAAAGGTCGAATAAAAAACAACTATAATTTTTATTTAAAAAAAAAAATTATTTTATTCGAACCTTAAAATATTTTATATTAAGTAGGGTTATTCTAGCTCGAGTTCATTTTTCTTTATTAATTAAAACCATGATATCATAGAATAATTGTCAAGAATAATTTTTCTATTTTAAATTTATTTTGTTAAATAGCTAGAACTTGGTTGTTTATTTTTGAATTTATAAAAATATATTATTTTTCGCCTAATCCATTGTAAAATGCAGGAGGAGCGAAAAAATAACACATTTTCACAATCCTAAATACATTTTGTGGGTGCTCTAATGTTTATATTAAATACAGAGTAAATCAAGGACATTAAATTACTATTTCGCAATTGTACAATAATAAAAAACAATATGCATATCAGTGTTGCCATAAGAAGAGGTTGCTAAGTTGCTATATCACAAAAAATTGGATTATTTTACAGCAAGAAAAATGGATGTCAGATTTTGTTTGTCATATTTCAAAGGTTTAAATTCATATACGCGTGGGTGAGTTTCATGCACTAAAACACTTACGAATATTTTACTCACGCACTTTAACGCACGAAGTTTTTTTTCAAAAAAACAATTACGTGAGCAAAAATTCACAAATTAAAAATATTAAAGTCTACAAGCACTATTCGAAAAATAAAATAATAAAATATTTTTGAGTGAACAAATTTTACAACGCGAATATCTCGAAAATTGAACATGCTACCAAAGACATATTAAAGAAGACGTACTACGCTGGAAAGTTGGTGAACCCTCTGGAAATAAGCTCACACGGTGGAGTATTTGCCGTCGTTTGCTTTGATAAATTCATTCGCTTTCAAAAATTTCACTAATACACACTCGTATTTCCACCAAAATCACTAATACTTTCACGTTTTTCGTATTTAGAATTGCGTAGAAACAAATATAATTGAGAAATATTCCTCAAAGTTACGTTGCTTGTATTTTAGTGAAATTTGAGTCCTGGAGCGACTGGACACCCTTCGCATGCAACACAAATTTTGATTGCAGTTTTGGAATTAGGAGGTCCATTTTATATAAAATCAAGTTAAATTTTTGGAAGAATATATTATAGTAGACCACCAAAAGTACGAAATTACGGGTTTTTTTACTTTTTAACAGCGAATATCTTAAAAACGGTACGTGCTAGAAAAATACGGATGGCAGTTTTGGAATCAGGAGAACCAGTTGGATATTTTACTGAGAGGTTTTTGTTATTAAACAGTGCAATTGTTTAGTAATGACTCGAAAACAGGGTGAACTAGGATTTCCGTCTTAACGATTTTAAAAGTTCTAAATAAAGAGGAATGAAATGCCATTACCCGACTTTGTTACCATTTTAACAAAACCAAAACTTGCACTCAGAAAATTATGTAAGTTACTACATGTTAGTTGTTTGTATATTTTACAGTAGTTAGTTGTTTTCAACTACAAAGTCAGTTGGTTTTGTATGAAAAATATCAAACAACTATTTCTGTTAGATATTTTAAGTAGTTTTTTTGAACAACTAACAAAAAAGTACTGTGCTGTAGTAACAGTTATTTAAAGTAGTTAATTTTATTTTTTTTTTATCTCTGAAAAAATTTTCGAAGTATTTTTTCAAAAAATAAAAATAAATTTTCGTTTTTTTTTATTTTTAACAACTTTTTTTTTTTTAAAAACTTTGAAAAAATTTGGTCTTCAATATTTTTTCTGAAAAATTTTTTGAAAAAAAAAATTAAATATTGATTATTTTATTTTGACTACATTTTAGTTGTTTTGACTACAAATGTTAGTAGTTTTTACTACATAAGTCAGTTGTTTTTTATCAGTTAAAATAACTCACATTGTTAGTTGATTTAACTGAAAAAGTAGTTGACCCCAAAACAACTTACAAAATAGTTATTTTAACTGATAT
This sequence comes from Pegoplata infirma, assembly GCA_963921195.1. Classification (NCBI taxonomy): domain Eukaryota; kingdom Metazoa; phylum Arthropoda; class Insecta; order Diptera; family Anthomyiidae; genus Pegoplata; species Pegoplata infirma. The sequence goes on along the minus strand of OY992538.1, from coordinate 11,828,085 downwards.
TTTCAGTTGAATTTATTAACATAATTTTTGGAGTGTGCTTGACGAGGGGTGTGATCAAAAGAACCAGAAATCCAAGATTATGTTACTATAATTTTTTGGTAAGGGCCGAAATATACACAAATTTTTTTTCGGCCCCATTTGTGGGCGGGGCTATCACAAAATAGCGTTAATATCATTTTAAATAATTTTATAAGCATTTTTCGCAAAGGTGTCCTGTAAAAAGTGCTAGAATATTTAATAATTTTGAAAACGGTGCTAGATTATTATTTAGCATTCAGTTCAAAAATTTGTGTGCTTAATTACTTAATTACTAGATCTAGCATCCAAAGTGTTAGCATGACAAGCCTGCTACCAAACTGCCTACCACCTTCCTTTTCAATATAGTTGTGTGTCACGTTAAAATATCCTGGCAACCAAAAAAATTTTATATTTCAACACCATGACAACCAATCATAATTTTGCACCCTCATGCAATATGTAGTACAATGTATATTTTTTTAGCTATAACTTTAGCCTAAATTCCCTTAGTTATTCGCAAGGTCTAAAAATGTCAACAGCAAAATCAAAATTTCCTCTTAAAAGCATCATGTCCGCGAAAGTTTTACTTTTGATAATTCAATTGATTTGCCATCAGACGCTAACAATATGGGCGTTGGAGGCACCCACAGTACATTTACCCAACCAGGGTGTAATGGTCGGTTTATATATGAAAATGTTTCGTACACAAAATATTAAGGCATATTTAGGTATTCAGTATGCTAAAGCTCCCAGATTTGCTCCGCCTGAAATTCGAATTAATAAATGGAATATGATTTACAATGCCACATCATATGGACCAAAATGTTGGCAGAAAACCACCAAACAAACGGATAAACAAACAATACAGATACAAGAACTACTAATGACGTCTAATTCAATGGGTGGCAGTTTTCGCGAGGGTTACGAGGAGGAATGTTTATATTTGAACATATTTATACCTGACGGTTAGTATTATTTTCGATTTCAAGGAAACTTTAGTCTATCAAAGTGTTGTTGAAACATTTTACGTCTCTAAGAACAATCATATAATAATCTGCTCGAAGTACCCCCCCCCCTCCACATGTGGTACATGTGGGGGGTACCTTTTCCCCCTTGGCCATTGTTGCTGTTTCCAAAAAATCAAAGAGTACAAAACATTTTTAAAAATGAGATTTAAATTTAAAAACATTAAAATTGCATATTAACACAGTTTTTAGAGTTTCAAAGGAATTTTTAAACAAAAAAAATTTAAGAAAAAAAAATAAAATTTTCCATTAATGAAAAAGTTTAGGTACACTCAAAAAATTATGTTATGATATAAAAAAATTTAAAAAGTTTTTATAGAAAAATTGTGTTAGATAGAATCTGATAAATTTTTTTATGAAAATATTCAAGAATCTAACAATTTTTCTATGGAAAATATATCTTAGATTTTAAGAGTGTCTCTATATAAAAAATGACTACACTCAAAAAATTATGTTAGTAAAATCAACTGAAAATGTCAGTTAAAATAACTACTTTGTAAGTTGTTTTGGGGCCAACTACATTTTCAGTTAAATCAACTAACAATGTCAGTTATTTTAACTGACAAAAAACAACTGACTTATGTAGTAAAAATTAATAACATTTGTAGTCAAAACAACTAATTTGTAGTAAAAATAAAATAATTAATATATGTATAATTTTTTTTTTTTTCAAAAAATTATTCAGAAAAAAAATTGAAGACCAAATTTTTTCCAAGTTTTAAAAAAAAAAAAAGTTGTAAAAAATAAAAAAACGAAAATTTATTATTTTTTTTTTTAAAACTTTGAAAATTTTTCGGAGATCAAAAAAATAAAATTAACTACTTTAAATAACTGTTACTACATTACAGTACTTTTTTGTTAGTTATTCAAAAAAAACGACTTAAAATAACTAACAGAAATAGTTATTTGATATTTTTCATACAAAAATAACGTACTTAGTAGTTGAAAACAACTAACTACTGTAAAATATATAAACAACTAACATGTAGTAACTTACATAATTTTCTAAGTGTATAGAAAATTTTAAATTTAAAATAAAACTTGTTAAAATAGACTTTTTATTTTTCATTAGTACGGGCCATTTTGTTTTATCTAATGAAAGTTATACATCAGGATCATGAAAATTGTTTTCTATAAAAAATTTTAAAACTAAGATTCTAAGACATTTTTTTATATTAAAAGTATAAGATTCTGAGATATTATTTCTATAGAAAATTCTCAGATTCTAAAAAGTTTTTTTTTTTAAGTTTTCAGATTCTAATACATTTTTTCATCAGTAAAATACTTATATTTTGGATATTTATTTTTTTGTTATTGAAAAATTGTTTGATTCTCAAACATTTTCTCCATATAAAATGTTTTCGTACACTCAGAAAATTATGTAAGTTACTACATGTTAGTTGTTTGTATATTTTGCAGTAGTAAGTTGTTTTCAACTACAAAGTCAGTTGTTTTTGTATGAAAAATATCAAATAACAATTTCTGTTAGTTATTTTAAGTCGTTTTTTTTAATAACTAACCAAAAAGTACTGTAATGTAGTAACAGTTATTTAAAGTAGTTAATTTTATTTTTTTTATCTCTGAAAAATTTTCAAAGTTTTTTTTTTCAAAAAAAAAAAATATTTTTCACAACTTTTTTAAAAAAAATCTTGGAAAAAATTTGGTTTCAATGAAAAATTAAAAAAAAAAAAAATTGTTTTATTTTTACTACATGTTAGCTGTTTTGACTACAAATGTAAGTAGTTTTTACTAAATAAGTCAGTTGTTTTTTGTCAGTTAAAATAACTAACATTGTTAGTTAATTTAACTGAAAAAGTAGTTGACCCCAAAACAACTTACAAAGTAGTTATTTTAACTGACATTTTCAGTTGATTTTACTAACATAATTTTTTGAGTGTAGTCATTTTTTATATAGAGACACTCTTAAAATCTAAGATATATTTTCCATAGAAAAATTGTTAGATTCTTGAATATTTTCATAAAAAAATTTATCAGATTCTATCTAACACAATTTTTCTATAAAAACTTTTTAAATTTTTTTATATCAAAAAATGTCTGCGAATTTTGTATTCTTGGCCAAACCATTTATTAATGATAATGTTTTGCTGTATAATGCCTTTATGATACTAGCTTGTTTCAAGTTACTTGTTGCTGCATTTATTAGGGTTTTTCTATGGGAATTTCGATAAATTCAAAATTTTTGGTTAAAGTTATCGAAATTTTTATAGAAAAACCCTAATAAATGCAGCAACAAGTAACTTGAAACAAGCAAGTATCATACGCACTTAAGTAGGTGTTCTTTCGAAATCAAAATTTTTCTAGAAAAAATTTTTGATGAAAAAAAATATTGTAAAAAAATATTGATCAAAAAAAATATTGATGAACAAAATATATTGATGAAAAAAAAAATATTGATAAAATAAAAATATTGATGAAAAAAAAAAATAGTAGTATTGATTAAAATAATATAGAAAAAAACAGCTGGTGAATATTTTTTTATTCACCACCAGGTAAATTATTATCCAAGTTACAAACCCAAGTTACTGAAATTTGTGGTTTTAAGAAAATAAAAACAGTAATTCTTATTTTCTTTTTTGTTAATCTAGTTTCTTACGTACTTTTTAAATCTTAAATCTCCTTTTTGCAAAATGTCTGTACTCTTTGATTTTTTTTTTTTTTTAATTTTTTATAGGAAACTTCTATTCGTTTTTCAATTTTCTTTTTGCCCTATATGATAAGATTATGTTAATTACTATTCTTTTCGATTTTTGAAAAAAAAAAAATTATTGCAGTTTTCAAATCTTTAAATCAGCTTTTACCGCCCCAATGGTGCGTCCTAGAGGGTCAATATTATTTTTTTTTTTCAAACAATTTTTTTTTTCAAACATTTTTTTTTTTTTTTCAAACAAACACACCAATTCCAAAAGGGGTTTCAATTCAAAATAAAATTTTTTAAAATTTGCTTCAGCCGCTCTAACTGCCATAAGAATGCTCCTAGAGAAGTCAAATATATGCATGACCGACCCACTATATTAAATTGGGAATATCTAAAAAAAATCTTTAAAGTGTCCGACTTGGCATGGAATGTCCCATATATCCTCTAGTACTTAGAAGGGTATACAAATATGGCGGTCAATTCGTAGAGGTTTCAAAACCATATAAAACTAAAACTTAAAGAATTTTAATAGAAAACAAGTGAGTGATACATTCGCTCACTTTTATTCTATATTCATGGTTGAGTATATATGCTTGAGCCACTCACTTTAACCGAGATAACGAATTATAGTATATTGTATATGTATATAAAACTTTATAAATGCTTAAAAACCCCTGACTAATACATATTAATTTTAAGGTTCCCCCGGTCTTACTGGATACGCTGTAATGGTTTGGTTTCATGGAGGGGATTTTTCATATGGCAGTCCTACAGATATTGATCCTTTCCAAATGGTTTTTAAACAAAAGGTAATTGTCGTAACTGTAGCCTATCGCTTGAATATATTAGGATTTTTCACAACTGGTGATGCTGAAGCACCCGGAAATTTTGGTTTAATGGATCAATCTGCTGCTCTGCTTTGGATACGTAAAAATATTGCACATTTTGGTGGCGATTCAAAGCAAATAACAATTATTGGACATTCAGCGGGAGCTATCAGTGGTGGTCTTCATTTAACATCAGGAGATTGGTCTAGAAATGGATTTCATAAAGTTATTATGATGTCTGGAAATCCTCTAACCGAAGATACAATTCGAACATTTGATTTTTTTAATCCACTACTGGATTCCGTAGCAAATGTTTTCGGATGTAATCGTAAGCCTACCTCCATGTTGATACAATGTTTAAAAAGACTCGATGCTAAGGTATTAATGGACAATGTACCAGATATAGAATGGGGTCCAGTCATCGATAAAGGTTTTAGTAATACTTCAAAAGGTTTCATAGAAGATTTTCCGACTGTTCTTTTGAAAAATGGCAATTATAACAAGGTTCCTGTTATGGTGGGAATTACGGATATGGAAGATGTTTTACAAATACTAGACGACGAAGAAAAGGATGGAACTCTAATGACTAATGAAGATTTTGAAAATTTTGCTTCCAAAGTAGCTATGGATGATATTCATAAAACTAATCAAAGTGATTTGTGGTGTACAGATTATCCAATTGTCTTAGATTCCATTAATCTTATGTACAAAAATGAAGAAAATGTAAATCAGGAAACTGTAATCAATAATTTTATAAGCTTCCATACGGATAGAATGCATTTGGCACCTCTATTCCTTTTAGCGAATCTTCTTAGCACCGATGAAGATGTTTATGTTTATTATTTTAATATGCGCCCACGCACCGAGTTTTATACTCTACCACCATGGATAGGGGTGCCCAAATATTTTGATCAAATATTCATTTGGGGTGTTCCATACATGAATAATAATATGTTCATAAATCGTTGGAATTCCACTGATAAAAAGATATCCGAAATTGTTATGACGTTATGGGCGAATTTTGCAAAAACATCAAATCCCACATCGTTTAATATTTATTTAAAATGGAATTCATACAATGTTAACAATCAATCGTATTTACAAATTAATGAAGATTTTAATGTAAAAGCTGTTGCAGAGAATCATAAAATAAATTTTTGGAATGATTATTATCCAAAACTAATAGATTTTGCTATAGAATGTTGTTCTTCCAGAAACGCCGGCACATCATTGGTTTCTTCCACAGGTTTCAATACAATAATGATGTTTACATTATATATAATGTTAGTAAATATTTTAGAAAAGTATACATAAAAGAAATTGTTAATTTTATATTATAAGGCTCTTATTCATAATACTTATAACAGACTTATTGTAGGTTTATTTGACAATTGTTCCTTCAATATCTGTCAAATAAACCTACTTTAAATATATTTTAGGTTTTATGAATAACCACATAAAAATATACATTTAAAATACTTAATAAAGAGTTTTTTTTAATATGTTTAATTTAATGAATATTAGAAATACTCAAAAACCCAGCATAACTAATAAAATAAATATTTTTGAAAAATGTTTTTGATGAAAATGTAATCTTATTTTATTTAAATAGCATAACTTGAAATAGAGGTGGGCGCGAAAGTGATTTTTGACTCACGCAAGAAAATTTAAACTTTTATTTAACCCATTTCGATCCTCTGTTCGATTTTTCGAACAGTAAAGAACACCTTTTTCAAAAAAATATTTATGTATGAAAGAGGTTAAATTTCGGGTAAATATGGTTACGAATGTTAAGTCTCATCTTTTTGCAATTTAAAAAAAAATTTGAAACATTTTTTCGACAAGATTTTTGAGATTAGCGGGTGCGAATTACCTTAAAAAAGAACCTTTTTCCAAAAAATAAAAATAAAATTGAATCTTGGTCCAAAATGGGTTAAAGGAGGCCACCTTTTCTTTACAATAAATGTTTACTAATTCATTTATTATGATTTTTGCACTACCCTAGTAAAAATATTATGCTAATTTTACTAAATAGATCTAATTTTATCCGTAAAATGGTTGTATCAAATAATATCAAATTGTATTACTTTAGATCAAAAAATATAAAAATTGATACAATTTGATCCTGAATTTGGTCAAATCTAATTAGATCAAATTGATCTTATAATATCTATTTTTATATAATTTGATGAGCAAAACCAAAATACGAATCTAATCATATATGGAGCAATATCTAACCATATAAAGTGGATCAACCGTATCAAAGTGATAGATAAAATTTTATATAAATTTATACGGAAGCATATTAACTCATATAAGATTGTATCAAATTATATATGATTAGACCAGAAAATTTTTACTCGGGTATACACACAAAAAAATTTAAAATGAGTTTCAATCCTTGAAATGATTATATCAATTACTATTTTAATTGATTTTGCACCTATCACGAAAGTGATAGTATTAATTACTAAAGCTTATTAACGAATAAATAGTATTTAGGTCAGACAAATATTTCGGTTTCAAAGTTGACATTGAAAAATTATTTTAAATCCAGTTGGGCTGCAAATTAAGAATGTTCAAAAAAAGTTCACAAAAATTGTAAAAAATAAGCTAAAACTAGAATTTTATGCAAAATATGACCTTAAAATGTGCATTTATAGAAAAATATGCAAAAATATGCATTTTCGGTAATATATGAAAATATATGCACTAACGAATCGATGTGAGTTTCAAGCAAATTCTTTGATTTGCAAAGATATTTAGTTTATGATGTTCTAAGACTAACGAAAAAAACATGAATTTTCATGAAAGTCCTCTCCTTGGTTGTAAACATAAAACAAAAAAAGGACGTTTTCAACTTCCTTACAATGTCCTGTTGGTATCCCAGACCGGATTTCTTGCAAAAGTTAGGTAATTTTTATTGGGAATTTATATGGGGGTTTTCGTGTCAACTGACACAACTTTTCAAACCGACCCAGCAAAAAAAGAGCTTACCATTCACTACAAAATTCACCACAACTTATGAACCAGATGTACTTCTTCTTCAGCTGAAACACTGATGAATTTTATATGGGCGTGACACACAATATCACTAGTGTTTAGTATGTACATATATATTAACATCTTTATCACAACTTCTGAAGTAGTTATCGGGATGTTAATATAACTTGACCTTTTGGAAGTGCTTTTTTCATCACTTCTTTAGAAGTATATATTTCTTGGCATTTTGGATGTGATTATGTAATTTTTATATGGTGATTTAGAAGTGGTTTTTTCATCACTTCTTGATAAGTACATATTTCATGACTTTTTGGGATTGATTTTAAGATTTTTTTTTTTAGTATTTACACTAATAATAATTAAAACCAAAACGATATTTTTAACAATGTATAATATTTATTATGTAATATTTAGACTTGAAATTGTTAAGATTAAATCGATGTTTTTAATAATTTAGTTTAGCTAATAGGAATTATTAATTAAATGTGGATGTATATATTTTTCTAATAGTTTTTCATGCGCTTAATCCGAATCTGGCCTTAGAAGTGATTTATCTTATTTTGAGATATTTAGATTTTCGATTGACAGTACTGCATAAACTCAGATATTCGCAATGTTCGGGACCTTATAAAACCGAGAATTATTTTATGATGTATAATTAGTTCAGCACATCTAAAAATACTTCACTTATTCTTCAAATTACTTTTGCAATCCTTAAGATATCTTTTTTCATTACGGAGATATCGACCGATAAAATTATTGCAATTTCGGCCCTAAAAAATAAAAGAAAACAAATTTGAAAACCAACCAATTTGTCTTGTTGATATATAATAGTACCGAATTCGAAACTCTATTAGAGGTGCATCTAAGCCCGGCATCAATTTGGGTATCAATTTTAGGGTAAATTTTCAGGGTGCCATACAAAAAATCTTTATTTGGGCTAACATTATAGAGCTTCGCCATATCGGATAAAGATTTATTTTAAATAAAATTAATAAAATTCTTAAAAGTACATAGAGTTCTTAGTTTTATATTCAATTAAAATTTTTATTATTCGGTTAACCGAATAATTCAAATTTATCCGATTATTAACCGGTTAAATCTCAACCCCGCACTCAGAAAATTATGTAAATTACTACATGTTAGTTATTTGTATATTTTAGTTAGTTGTTTTCAACTACAGTCAGTTGTTTTTGTATGAAAAATATCAAACAACTATTTCTGTTAGTTATTTTAAGTCGTTTTTTTGAACAACTAACAAAAAAGTACTGTAATGTAGTAACAGTTATTTAAAGTAGTTAATTTTATTTATTTTATCTCTGAAAAGTTTTAAAGTTTTTTTCCAAAAAAAAAAATTTCGTTATTTTTATTTTTCACAACTTTTTTTTTTTTAAAAAAAACTTGGAAAAAATTTGGTCTTCAATTTTTTTTTCTGAAAAATATTTTGAAAAAAAAAATTATATAGTGATTTTTTTATTTTTACTACATTTTAGTTGTTTTGACTACAAATGTAAGTAGTTTTTACTACATAAGTCAGTTGTTTTTTGTCAGTTAAAATAACTAACATTGTTAGTTGATTTAACTGAAAAAGTAGTTGACCCCAAAACAACTTACAAAGTAGTTATTTTAACTGACATTTTCAGTTGATTTTACTAACATAATTTTTTAAGTGCGATTAATTATTTGCCCGACTAGCCGATTAAACCAAAACCTCGATTAATTGAATACCCTAATGTTTAGAAGAGTTTTTAGTCATTTTGTGGCTATAATTCAGCCCTTTTTTTAAAGGCTACCACCTTTTTTTGGTTATCTTTTTTAGCCCTTTAAGCACTTTTTAAGTCATTTGATTTTTACCATAATCTGGAAACTTTTTATTGTTTTTTTTTGTACATAATTTACAAAACAACTCCAAAAATTATAAAAAAAAAATGTTTTTATACATGTAGTTAAAAAAAAAACATCCAATAAATAAAATGAAGAGATAAAAAAAAGTAATTCTCTCATTTTAAATCAGATATCGTATATTTTTAGAAGAGTTTTTATACCTTTAAACGGCAATACCAACTTAGCTCTTTTTTGGTTATATTTAACCCTTGTCTTTTTTAAGGGCTAACAGTTTTTTTGTTATCTTTTTAGCACTTCTTGAGTCATTTGGTAATTTTAAAAAAAATCTGGAAACTGTATTTTTTTATAACATAATTTACATAACAAATTCGCTTTTGCGGCATATCAAGTTAATTCATTTATAAAATTTAACTTTTTATTAAATCAGATAAAAATTATAAAAAAACAAGTGAGAGTGTTAAATTCGGCTGTGCCGAATCTATTATACCCTCCAACATGTAAAAAAATTAAAAAAAAATTTGACAGGGGCGTTGTTTTAAGGGGGGGGGGGGGGGGCAAAGAAGGGGGAGGGGTCGGTGAGCTGGGGTGACTCCTTGGCCCTCACGGTATATGTTTACAAGTTCTTTTTTGTCTGCTTTGTGCACTAAAGTAATATAATTTTGTAATTATTTAAATTATTTTTTTATCCACGCCCTTAAAAAAGGGGCGGAGCAAAAAAAACGAAATTTTTTAATCCCCTGGGTCCAAGCGCAGGACTATAAACTTCTACGAAGATAAAAATGTCTCATTTGGTTCACAAAAATACAAAAAAACGTCAAAAAAATTAGCATTTTTAAGAGGTTGGTTCAGTTTTTCAAGGGGGAACTTTTTTCCCCCTGGTCCGATTTGGCCCATTTCCGAACTTAACCTGCCTAGGAGCATAAGACATATTTATGCCAAACTTGAGGTGTCTAGCTTTTTTATTTTGGACTGCATCGTGTTAACTACAGACGGACGGACAGACAGACGGACGGACGGACATCGCTAGAATGTCTTAGAATCGACCACTTATCAATAATATATATACTTTATAGGGTCCCCGACCGATATTTCGATGCGTTACACACGGAATGACAAAGTGAGTATACCCCCATACTGTAGTTGGAGGGTATAAAAATATTCAACAAAACAAATTTGTACTTTGCAATTGCATTTGTAAACACATATGAAAATGGTACTTCTAAATCATTGAGGAAAGAACTGGTGAAAGTTGTTATTATTGGCATTTTTTTAGCAGTTTTGGAAGTGCTTATAAAAGTACTTCTTATGGAATATGAAGATCGGCACATATAGCTACTATGTATGTAGTGAATCACTTATTCTTTTTGCACCACTTCGATTTTTTTTTGCTGGGGATGGCTTCCGATCGGGATGAAATTTGCACCAAGGTTAGTCCTATTGGATAGTAGTTCGGACACAATTTTTCAACGAGATCGGTCAAGGACTCTCTGAGTTAGAGGGTATATTTGACATTTTGGCCAAAGAGGTGTTTATTCTCATCCATGTAACTTCTTACCCATTGTTTTTAGCAAAATGTGTCCCAAATAGTTCAGATAGCTATTTCTCCAGTCTTTCGAAAAAAAATTATAAAAAAAACAAAAAAAAAATGTTGATTTTTTTTTCTTAAAAATCTAAAACTTTTTTGACTTTTTCCTCAAATTGGGCCCTTTTTTTGATTCAAAAGAAAGCTTAGGTCTTTTCCTTTAAGAGCTATGGGGTCGCTTAGTGGGATGCGAGTTGGATATCTATGAAAAATTTTTTTTTTAACTTTGGAACACAAAAAACGGTTCTTCAATTTGCACTATTAGGCGTGGGATAGCTCACCAGTTTTCGATTTCGATCCGGAACACCCTCAAATTTTGATTGGTTCGAAAAAGAAAGCATAAGCTAAAAAAATAAGGGCGGTGGGGTGGGGCCACATGGCTCCTCATCGGGGTCAAAATTGGTCGTAAACAGGTTAAAATCCTCAAAAAGCCCCACAACTGCCCTAGATCTGCCCACGGAGGGGTGCAATGTGAGACCGACCTCTATTAATTTTCTGCCCCCAACATTTTTCTTGAATATACCTAACATCTATTTCCACTTCCTAAGGGGGCTCCCATACAAAATTACATTTTTATAAAATTTGCTCCTACCGCTCTAACTGTCCATAGGGTGCCCCTAGAGAAGTAAAATGTATGACCGACCCCCAATATTTTTTCAACTCCAACATTTTCTCAGAATATACCTACCCTTTATTTTCAACTCTTAAGGGGGTCCCCATACATTTTTTTATTTTTTTATTAGTTTTTAAAAATACATGTTTTTATAATGTATGGGAGCCCCTAAAGGAGTGGAGATAGGGTGTTATTGTATTCGGACAAAATGTTGGTAACTAAAAAATAATGGGGGTTGGTCGTAATTTTTGCCTCTCTAGGAGGCACGGCAGCTGCGGTAGGAGCTGGTTTAATAAAACAAATTTATAAAAAATAAAAGAAATGTATGGGGACCACCTTAAGGATTAAAGATACATTGTAGGTGTGTTTGCAAAAAATGTTGGAATTAATAAAAAAATGGAGGTCGGTCATACATTTGGCTCCACTCGGGGCACTTTAGGGTAAGTTAGAATGGTAGGATCAAATTTTTTAAAAATGTTTTGTATGGGAGCCCCCTTAGGAAGTGGAAATAGGGGTAAGGTATGTTCAAGAAAAATGTTGGGGGCAGAAAACTATTGGAGGTTCGTCTCACATTGCACCCCTCCAGGGGCGTTTCTAGGGCAGTTTTGGGGCTTTTTGAGGATTTTACCTCTTTACGCCCAAATTTGACCCCGATGAGGGGCCATATGGCCCCACCCCACCGCCCTCATTTTTTTGCTCGTGTTTTCTTTTTCAAACCTATAAAAATTAGAGGGTATCGCGGATCGAAATCGGAAACTGGTTAGCTATCCCACGCCTAATAGTGCAAATTGAAGAACCGTTTTTTGTGTTCCAAAGTTAAAAAAAAAAAAAATTTTCATAGATATCCCACTCGCATCCCACTAAGCTATCCCATAGCTCTTAAAGGAAATCACCTAAGCTTTCTTTTGAATCAAAAAAAGTTTTGGAATAAAAAAAAAAAAAAAAATTTTTTTATAATTTTTTTTTCGAAAGACTGAAGAAATAGCTATCTAAACTATTTGGGACATATTTTGCTAAAAACAATAGGTAAGAAGTTACATGGATGAGAATATACACCTCTTTGGCCAAAATGTCAAATTTCTACCCCCTCTAACTCAGAGAGTTCTTGACCGATCTCGTTGAAAAAAAAAGTTAAAATTTTTTTTTTCATAGATATCCCACTCGCATCCCACTAAGCGACCCCATAGCTCTTAAAGGAAATCACCTAAGCTTTCTTTTGAATCAAAAAAAAGGGCCCAATTTGAGGAAAAAGTCAAAAAAGTTTTGGATTTAAAAAAAAAAATTTAAAATTTTTTTTTTATTTCTTTTATAATTTTTTTTCGAAAGACTGAAGAAATAGCTATCTAAACTATTTGGGACATATTTTGCTAAAAACAACAGGTAAGAAGTTACATGGATGAGAATATACACCTCTTTGGCCAAAATGTCAAATTTCGACCCCCTCTAACTCAGAGAGTTCTTGAGTCCGATCTCGTTGAAAAATTGTGTCTGAACTACTATCCAATAGGACTAACCTTGGAGCAAATTTCATCCCGATCGGAGGATATCGGTTTCAAAAGTTGTGTCAGTTGACACGAAAACCCCATATAACACTTTTTCAATATTAAATAATTTGTTGGTTTTGAGGGCTTGGTCCACAAAAAATGAAAATGTCTATATCTCGAAAAGGCGATTTGACATAACTTGTCTAATTACACATTCGCCAAAGTACTTAAGAAAATGCACTGTAGAAGTCGGTACAAAAAAAATGATTTTTGTGGAGAAGTGAAATTTGACCATTTTTTATTTCAGTCCAAACAATTTTTCGGAATTTTCCGATTTTGAAGTCAAAAAAGGAAATCAAAGACATTGCTCTACAGATCCACTATTTGTTTGACCATAAAAGGCAACTTTTCCGACAGCGATGATTTTGAAATTCGAAAAAATCTAAATTTTGCTCCACTCTATTGATCATCCAACAAGCCCTGCAAACATTTGGAAGAAATATCGCCTAAGAGAAATTGCGGGGATATCTTCTTTTAATCGTATTTACAAATTATCAAAGTAGTATATTTTTAAAATCTTCCTATTATCATTTTGAGGATATTTTAGCAATATTTAAAAAAAAAATTTTTTTTTTTGTCAATTATAAAGTAGATTAAATCGCCATATTATCGAAAATGTATCTTCCAGGTGATTTTTCACCTGCGCGATTCATATACGATATCTTCCTTTCATCATACGGATGAAACAAAAACGAAATCAAAATATTTTATTTGTTGTCAAAAATAAATTTCCATATTATAATATCGTTTTTCTTCATTTTCGCAATAAATGTGAAATAAATCAAACAAAAATTCCTGAAAAGTGGTTTTAAGAGGTAAGTAATGCATTTGCAACAAATAAATATAAATCTGCACTATTGATTAACTGCATTTCGTATCTCCATTAGGTCCAGCAAATTTGTGACCAATTTTTGATGCACAACATTTATCAAGATCATGGAACCAATCAAGAAATCATCATTCAAGACAAGTTTTTGTAGTGTGGAATCTTTTAAATTATATTCTAACAATAAAAACCATAATTTTGAAACAAAAACGGCGACATCTTCTTTTTATCTTCCAAGAACAACATTGGGGATATCGTTTAGGGGATTATCTGGCAATATTTTCTAGGTAAAATTTGAGTAAAATCATAAATTTATCTTCCAAACGATTATCTGGCAATATTGCCCATTTATCTTCCAGAGGAATTGCTTTCGAATCTCTTGGGCGTATTGCTTTCGGGACACGATTTCTACCAAAGGGTGTTTCTTCCGCAATACGAAGAAGATATCCCCCGCAATACAATTTATCTTCCAGGCGATACGCTTGGGTATCTTCTTCGTATCGAATTGCTTGCAGGGAAGACATCCAACTGTTTGAAGTGTATGGGTGAGTACCCTAAAATTGTTCAGTATCGAGTACTCAATACATTTACAACACTACCGCGTTGGATGTTTTTTGTTTTTTTATTGTATTTTTACAAAAAAATCATCGTAAAAATATTTTTTTTTTGCTTTATTAAATTAAAAAATGTTTTAAATTGTAAGCATTGGATGTGATATGGATTTAGAGATTGCCTTAGACTTGGATATTGACGAGTATGAATTGACAAATTTTAGCAATCAACAATCATCGGGTTTGTACAATCAATTCTAATTCTGCATAATAGATCCATTACGCTTTTATATATTTTTTACATCGCATTTGTATTATATGCACATATATAATAATTCATTCACATAATATCATGCATCTTGATTCATTACATTTGTATATATAGCGCCTACATCTGAGTTAGGAGATGCTGGGTCGCCAACTTCATCTTTGATAAATGAAGATCTTATACATACCAATAATATTAATATAATACTCAAACAGTGCAACAACACATCATCAACAGCCCTCAACAACTACAGCAAGAACTTGTTTGGCAATAGTTCCATATCTTACAATTCTTTAACATCAGAATTGGAAAATGATGTTAGTTTAAGCTTTGCGGATGGTAAACCATTAAACAACTATAAACGAGGTCCCGGGCGACCACGTAAAGAAAATCCACTGCTGTCTTTTAGAGCTCCCAACAAGCAACAGTTGCAGCAGATATCAAAAAATAACACTTCAAAAGATCCTCTGACACCAGTATTTCAAAATTTATTTTTAACAGAAAGCGGCTTCAATATGGGGTTTACCGAAGAGAACACAACGGGCTATACGAAACCCGCGGCTATTCTTACTGTTCATATTGATGAATTGCCATATTTTACTGAAAAATATCCAGGAAAAGTATGTTCTTTATGTAATCTTTGCGAACGTAGTTCTTTGGGTCAGGGTGATATGCTTAAAATAACAATTAAATCGGAAACACTTAAAACATCGTTTGCCCGAAAATTGGAAGCATTAAAAACTTCTCTAGAAGATTCTGCTGATAATGCTTCTGATAGCAATGCTCGCAAAAAAACTTTGTCCTCAAAATCGAAAGTTAATATCAACAATGAATGCGTCAATGAACTTGACAATGTTGGACATGATGAAGTGCCTTCTTTGGAAAATGTAATTTCCGATGGTTGTTTTGTTTATATTCATAGCATGTGTGCGATGTGGTCTCTGCAAATGAAAAGGATTGAAGAAGATTTTGTGCCTAATTTTGAGGAAATGATGGCTAAAAGTTTAACACGTAAATGCTCGTTTTGTTTACGTTATGGAGCTAGTATCAACTGTCGTATGAGTTGTCAGAAAAACTATCATTTACCATGTGCTGCAGCTGCTGGATGTTTTCTTATCATTGAGTCTTTTCAAGCGTTTTGTGTTGAACACGTTAATCAAGTACCATATATAGGTATAAAAAGAAGGAAAAACCAGACCTGTAAATACTTGAACATTTATTTACTTATTCTATAATTTTCAAATATTTTTTGTATTTGTACTTGAAAATTTCAAATACAAATATTTTTTTACTTACTTAACATTTTTATAAGTAAGTACAACAAAATACTTAAAGTTTTCAAGTTCAAATATTTTCAAATAAATGTTGTATTTGAAAAAATGTTTACAAATAAAATATTTATCAACAATGTTTACAAATAAAATATTTGAGAACATTTTTTCAAATATTTTTATACTTGTCCACATTTTTCAAATATTTTTATACTTGCCCACATTTTTCAAATATTTGAAATTAGAATAGTTAATGCAAATAAAGCCGTAAAAACCAATTTTTGAAAACACATTTTTACACAAATGCATATTTGCAATACAGCTTTAAAATTGGCCTATTTTAAAGACGCGTTTTTTTGAAAATTCATATTTTTGCATAGAATTCATAAAAGTGGGTAAATCAGCCCTTTTTGGACACTTTAACCGTTTTACATAAAACTATGATGTAATAGAAATAGTATTTGTGTGACTTATGTGGTATTTTTTTTTTTTTGTTTTCATCCAAAACCTCTGATTTGAAGAGTGGTGATATTTCTGCTTCTTCAATATTTCAAATTTCTCGCGATCCCCAACATTAAAAATATAGTAACATAAGGAAAACAAGACGTAATTTTCTTATTTGTGGGTAATAAATTTTGTTGTCTATCCAGAGCTTTTTGTCGTAAAAGACGAGTGAATAAATTCAGATTTTTAACATTTTAGCTTTTTTTTTATATATCAGCTAAATTCGATGCCCATAATGAGGTAACAACTAGCTGAAAATTGCCAAGCTTATATCACTTACGATAGAGTCCGATGTTAGTGTTTTGGACTGTGAACGAAGAACTAATTGTAAGATGAAATATGGGCGTGCCGAAATTGCGCTTTTTACAATTTAACTGATTTTGAAGACCTCTAATGACCTAGGAAGATTACAATTGGCACGAGTATAGTTCGGACCATGAAGAAGATCGCACGAACATAGATTTTTAACATGCGGTGCAAGTATGGAAAAACGAAAAGAAAATAAGCGTGTTATATTTCCTTATTTGTGTATAAAAACTTTTTCCATCTAGAGATTTCTAAAGCCCATTGATGAGCTAGAAAGCTGACAATTGGCGTACATGTGTGTGTAAAACACCTGGGCCAGATACTAACGAATTCAGATATTTTTATATTTTGATAACTTTTGTGGGTCGCGACCCAAAGTTTGAAAACCGTTGTGCTTACAGCATCGTTTTCTCGACAATTAGAAGAAGTGCTCACTTCTTTTTTGCTACCAGCGCTTTTTTGCGTGCTGCAACATTTCATAGTGTTCGCCGCTAAGCGATCCGCATCCTGAGCGATTAAAAAAATAGACTTCTTTTTGTAACAAATTACATATGTTTGTTTAATAAGAAATATAATATATTACATATTATGTAAGTAATGGAATCGTTTAAATAATAATGATTCTGCATTTCCAATACGCTTCACGTTTTATTATTGGCTTGTGGATTTTCGTTATCAAAAAATTATAATAAAAAATTTTCTAACAAAATATTTTTGACAAATAAATTTATTTGAAAAAATGTTGCCAAATATTTTATTTGAGTTCAAATATTTTATTTGTATACATTTTCTTCAAATATTTTACTTATGATAAGTATTTTACTTATAATAAGTATTTTACTTATAGCAAGTATAAACATATTTGAAATTACTTGTATTTGATTTTTTAAATACAAATATTTTTTTTACTTACTTAAAGATATGTTAAGTAAGTAAAACAAATATTTGAACCTGAAAACTTCAAGTATAAGTATTTCAATATTTACTTAAAAATACTTAAGTACAACATTTTTACAGGTCTGGGAAAAACTAATTAAAAGTATTATTGAAATTTATATATATTTTTTCAGCTGTGGATACCAATATTGAATGTCGTCAGTGTTGCAATTTGGGTGATATTGCAAAACTTATTATGTGTTGTACTTGTGGAGCACATTATCACACTAACTGCGTTGGTTTAGCCAATTTTCCAGGTTAAAAATTATTATTTTAAATATTTAAATTTTCAATTCAATTAAAAAAGTCGTGTTTACTCGCATTACTCAAATTGATGCCAAAATTTTTAAAGTCCGACCGAAACCACTTTTTGAGGCCGAAAAAGCAATATTCAGCCGACACCGAACCGAAACTTAAACAAAATATTATAGCCTTGTGTGAAAAAAAAATATTAGTGGTATTCATTTAAACGTATAAACACCTTGTGTACCGTGTATGTCTGGTATATTTATACAATTTATGTCAAGCTCCATTTATAAAAAATAAGTTTGGTAAGTTTATACGGTATACTTGGTGTATACTAGTTTACCCCGAAACTCCAATATTCGGGCGAAACCGAATATTCGGTCGGACTTCTAACACCTAAAAAACAAAATTAGACGACTGCTGGCAAAAATAAAGTCGGAAACACCAATTTTACACAAACTCCATTCGATCGACAAAAACACATCTTTATATAAATTTTGGCCTGGATGGCTTTGTATTACAATATTGAATTAATAAATAAAATAAAAATAAAAATATTTCCGATTTGATCTATCTCTAAACTATTTACAGATGTCATTCGAAAAAGATCAATTGTAATTTAAAGATTCTATTTGTAATTTGAAGATTCCATTTGTAATTTGAAAATTCCATTTGTAATTCGAAGATTCTACTTGTAATTCAAAAATTCCATTTGTATTTCGAAAATTCGATTTGTGATTCGAAGATTCCTATTGTAATTCGAAAAAGATAAATTGTAATTCGAAAAAGATCAATTGTAATTTGGAAAAGATCAATTGTAATTCGAAATACAATTGATAATTTTTGAATTACAATTGATCTATTTTAAATTACAATTGATTTTTTTCGAATTAAATTGTAATTTTTGAATTACAAATGGAATTTTGGAATTACAAATGGGATCTTTAATTTACAAATGAAATCTTCGAATTACAAGTTGAATTTTCGAATTGCAATTGATATTTTTTCGAATAACATCTGTAGATGGTACAGTTATGCCAGTAAAGACGACTTCAGACATTGTCAATTGTACAATTAAAATTATGTTTGTTGTAATAAAACCATTTTAAATGATAATATTTATAGATTCTCGGTCTGGCTGGAACTGTCAGCAATGCTGTAAATGTTTAATTTGTCGACAAACTGAGTGCAATGAAAATCGTTCTGTAAAATGTGAACAATGTCAAAAATTGTACCACACAACATGCTTAAGACCAATCATATCATCAGTGCCGAAGTATGGTTGGAAATGTAATGTAAGTAATCAAATTAATCATCGAAGAAGTTTTTAAATTATTCTAGCTTTTGCACCCGGTGTTGCACGGCTTAAATGCAAACACGAACAATTTAAATACCTCTACAGTAGAGTGTCCCTTATTTTGGAAATGTTGAAAATGTTGAGACGGTACCCGCTCATTTTTTCCTTTTGACTTAAAAATAACTGAGGAAAATTTTACTCCCCTACGCGACGGAACCTTAAAGAGAGGGGCCTAAAAAAAATATATTGCATATTTTTCGTTTACCTAATTATTAATTAACATTACATAATTTTGAATTTTTTTATCCATAGCGCTGTCGTATTTGTAGTGATTGTGGAGCACGTACACCCGGCGCTGGCTCTTCATCACGTTGGCATTGTCATTATACCATTTGTGATTCTTGTTATCAACAACGCAACAAAGGGTTTTCTTGCCCCATATGCCATAAAGCATATAGGGCAGCTTCTCATAAGGAAATGGTTAAGTGCAGCAATTGTAACAAGTAAATATATGCTAGTAATGGGTATCTTTAGTTCTCGATCAAATGTATAACTTCTCTTTTTAGATTCGTTCACAGCACTTGTGATGATGAAGCTGACTTAACCATATACCATGTAAAGAAGGAAACAAATCCTGATTATGATTATGTTTGCCCACCTTGCAAATCTGGAAAACATATGATATCTTTTGCTTCTGCAGATTCTTTAACCACCTCAGCTGATGGATTTCCCCGTGATCTGGAAGCGGAATTTTATGACAAAGATATTGGAGCAGATTTTACAAATATGGTAGATCCTTTAAAAATATCCAAAAAACGAATTGGTTTAAAGGATCTAAATCGTGGTGGTAAAATGGGTAAACTTTTATTGGGTAAAGGCATACTAAACCAATTTAGTCGTAAGCGCAGCGTACGCGGCAAGGGACGACAGCTGTTAATGTTAAATTCATCCTCAACACCATCAACAAGTGGGGATTTAAATAGTACTCAGTTATCTGAAGACGATATGGAAAAAAGACTTGTTTTATGTTCGGCTAAGGACAAATTTATACTCATGCAAGATATATGTGTAACCTGTGGTTCTTTAGGGACCGATCAAGAGGCCTGTTTAATTAGTTGCGTACAATGTGGTCAATGTTACCATCCTCATTGTGCAAATGTTACCCTATCGAAGACAATGCTTCAGAAAGGTTGGCGTTGTTTAGATTGTACGGTATGTGAAGGATGTGGACAAAAGAACGATGAAGCCAGACTTATATTGTGTGATGAATGTGATATTTCCTATCACATCTATTGCATGAGTCCTCCATTGGATGCAGTACCCAATGGGAATTGGAAATGTAAATGGTGTGCGATTTGTCAAAAATGTGGCCGTAATTCTCCAGGAAAAAAATCATTATGGTTTAATGGCTTTGTAGAATGCGGTCCCTGTGCTAGCCAAGTTGCTTGTTTTGTATGTTCTCAACCGTATAATGATCACGAATTGATAATACAATGTAATAGTTGCGAACGTTGGTCACATTGTCTATGTGACAATATTAAAAACGAGGATGAGGCGAAGGCATTCATTGATGTTGACTACTATTGTAAGATATGCCGTAAGGATATTGTTATACCTAAGCCTACTCCAGCTAAAATCGTACAGCCCGAAAAATCGACCAATAAAGAATCTACAATCACTAAGCAGCCAACTAGTGACACAATACAAGATAATAAAGATAATAGCGCAAGTGCTTCCACAGTAGCAACTGGAAATGCTATCGCAACAAATGAACCGCCCTTTGAATCTACCGAAAATACCTTCTGGATTGATGGTGTTTGCGTTAGTGAACAAGGTTTTAATATGATTCGGTCTTTGACAACAGAAATAAAAAGAAAACGAAAATTACGCACGGATGTTATACAAAAGGATGCTGGCATAATGTCATCCATTGATTCTGTAATAGCGGGCAATTCAACGCCAACTCCTGGTGAGGGAGGTAGCGATATGATTAACACTGCAATGCAGGATAAAGTACCAACACCTACTTATAAAGATGGTATGATATGGTTGGGAGAAGATGGAAGTTTACCTGAAGGATTTTCTATTTCAACAAATGAAGAGGGCTTGAATATTTTGCGTAAAAAACGTCAACGTAATTTACAAAAACTTGGCATTGGTGGTTTTAATGTGCGCATGCGTGGTATACGCAAAGAAAATGAAGAACTTTATATGGGTACTTTAGAGAATCCTTCATTGACAGACGAAAAGAAAAAGAAAATTATTAAAAAAAAAATGAAATCAAAACTTTGTGAATCATATCCATCATATCTGCAAGAAGCTTTCTTTGGTAAAGCATTGTTGGACAATAAAGAATCGCACGTATCTTTTGGGGAATCTGATTCATCGGATAATGGAGCCTGTTTTACTAATGATGGTTATAAACCAAATTTTAAAGACAATAACATTATACAAACCCAACCTCAACAGGCCTCATTACAAGTACAAATAAATACACAAGTAACGGAAACTAAACAGCAAATTAATGTTGGATTGCAACAAAAACTAGCTTCAGATTTACCAAAGCCATTGGCAACGGTAACATCAATAGAAGCTGAACAAACAGATTTGACGCAAAATATGCAAAGAAATATTATGATGTCTTCAACTAAAATCGAAGAGACCTTAAAAACTATCAAAACAGAAGATATAGTTACAAATGTAAATGTTTTTAAATATAAATCAAAATAATTTAAGGTATTTAATATATATTTTTTTTCTTTCAGATACCGTCTGATAATTTCAATATGAGTTCAAACACAAATATAGGAATAAATCCTATAAAAATGGAAATGGGGTAAGTACTATAAAGTATATATCGCTTATTTGTTGCAACGTTGTCAAAACTCAAAGAACTTGATATTGTAGAAAACGAGTTTAAAGTTTGTATTGGAAATTTTTTATTTTCATTGAAAAAGGCCGGAACATTTTAAATGTAGTAATGTCATATTATGTACTCAAGTGGTGAGTTTTTAAGATATTAATACGATTTTTTTACATAAATAATTCTGCAGCTATAACTCAAAAATCACGTTTATTGATTTTATTGCAGCAAATTAGCGATATATACATTATTATTAAACGATTTTGCGATGTTCGTCCGTCAAAAAAATTTACTCTCAAAAAACTCTAAAGAACAATTTTTTCAAAATGTTTAAAAACTACTCAAAATAAAATTTTATATTTTTTTACGTTTAAAATATTAAAATTTAAAAGTTGTGAAAGACAGAACAGAGGCCGAAGTTGAAATCAAATAATTAAAATTTAAAAAATTATAAGGAAAAAAGTGCATTCGTTTTACTTTCACCAAATTTTATTTTTGTGAAACAAAACGAAAAAGAAATTCGGATGTGAAATCTAGAACACCAAAAAAATTCGGAAATTTTCATTTTCACATTTTTTATGTGAATTACTTTTTTTGGAACAGAGGCCTTCAAATGAAAACGTGATCAACAAAACACTAAACTTAATTTCATGTGATTCGGAAATTTTCATGTGAATTGAAAAGTTGTAAAAGACAGAACAGAGGCCTATACATATGTATATTCTAAAAAAAAAATTAAAAAAAAAAATCTGAACTTGATTTGACCCATTTTTACCTAAATAAAGTTAATCTTAATCCGGTTTGCAAAAAAACAAGCCTAATATTTCTTTTTAACAATAGCTCAATACTCACAGAAGTTCGATGTTCGGTAAAGATCGGCCAAGTGTTCGGTAAAGTGTCCAAACGATCGATCAGACACTATTAATTTGTCTTTTTTTATTTGCAAATTTATGGCAAAATTTTGAATATACAAAAATGATTTAAAATCAAATATGCGTTTTTATTAAAAAAAATGCAAACATATATTAATGCCATTTTCGACAAATTTTTTGATTGGAAATCGCAGCCCTGGAAATTATATTTATTATGTTTTTTTTTTAGCCAATACAATGTCCCAATGATGCAAAATAATAACAATATGAACGTGCATCACATGCAACAGAATAACAATATTCAAACAACACAACCAGCATTTATGTCGACCAATATGGGTACCAATAATAATCAACAACAATTGCAACAACCACAACAACATCAACAGCAATTACAACAACAATTACAACAGCAGCAAATGCAACAGCAACGCATGCAATATCAAACAACATCATACAATCATCAAATAAATATTCAAAATAAACATCCATCACAGTTTTTAACACAAAAATCTGAAGATCCTATGTTAAGTCAAATAAAAGTTGAAAGAGACGTTATGTTAACACAAGTTGCAACCGCAAATGTGTCAAATGATTCTCAGGAGCTGCCATCACCACTTGATGAACCTGTAAAAGAGACAGCAGTTGCTGGTACACAAAAAACCGCTGAAAAAATGAGAAAGGATGAAGGTACATATTATTATTATCTTTAATGAATTTTAAAACAAAAAGATTCTCAACTATTTTTTTATGCAGATTTGGGTGAAATGGCAACAATATCCGCTGTTTTATACGCCAACACTCAGCATCCCGAGCTTAAACAATTGTACCCCAATTGGAATGAACGTTGCAAGCAAATACTTAAAAAATGGCGTTCGTTGTCCACTGAAATGAAAGCTCCATTCTTACAACACGCTAAAGATAATCGTTCGGTTTTGAGATTAAGAAGATCGCAACAGGTACGGGGGTTACTGAACATAATCTATTAAAGTTAGTATTTTTCTATTGTTACTTTTCCACTTTTTAGGAGCCTGAAAAAATGTATTTCCAACAAAAATCATTGAAAGAACAAGAACAAGAAAGGGTCTGGAAACAACACCAAGCTAAAAATAAGGAAACCTTTTGTAATAAATTTAATAAAATTGGTAATTTTCTAAAGATAATAATTAACCTCTCAACAATTTATTTATTCCCACTTCTAACTACAGCTTTTATGGGTGACTTTTCACGTTCTGAGCCAGCGACACCAGTTAATAATAAACCGCAGCAGCCTTTGTTTGATATGAATCTTTTAAACGATAATAATGCACAAAATAAATTGCCATCGAATCTGTTGAGCTCCAATAATGACAACATGAATCATATGGATCCCAATCAACTTACCACTGATACCACCAAATCTCTATCAACTCAACTTGAACAACAATCGCCGTTTATGTCGTCGTTAACGCATTCAGTTCAACAACAACAATCTCAACCTTCTTTGGATAACTTGTCAAAAGCTTTTGATCCCAGCAAACCAGATCCCACTTTACAACTTTCAGAACGTAATGATATATTTTTAACCGATAAAAATTGGCCTGTTTCAAAACTCACTGATTCGAAAGATCCTATGAGTAGCGGTGTAGAAAAACTGGAGGCCGATGAAAATGCTGGTTTAGGTGATATACTTGGAGGTTTCGGTGAAGGTGACGATGATGATATATTAAAATCATTAACAGCTGAAATAGGAGATGACTTTAACATATTGGAATATGCCGATCCAGAGTTGGATGAATTCAATGGTAGTCAAAATCTTTTAAATAAATTAGATTTTGATGAAAATCAAAAAGCAATTTAGAATTATTGATGATACATAGTAATAAGTGTAAAAGTGACTTCATATAAAATTACATATTAATAGAAATGCATATGTATGTATTAAAAATATAAGAGAAACAAAATATATGTACATAAATATATAACTTTTGAGGCTTTTTCAACATGGGCCAGCTCATGGCAGATTATCGCTATAGATGAAATATTTTAGGAAGTATTACGAGGTAAATTTGTAGGAGGTACATCGACAACTTTGTTTGCTTCTCCACAAGGTGTATGAGTCTCTCTAATATACATATCGAGGGCCTATATTCAAAACACTCTATCTTCAATTTTCACGAAAATGACTCTTTGATGGCAAAATATTCTGTAAAACGGCCATCATCTAGGATGTAAAATTCAATTTTGCTATTTTATTTGCATTTTTGATTTTTTCTATCTTACACAATTAATTTGTCTAAATGCAAATATCTCTATCTTTTCAAATAATTAATTTATAAATATTTTTTTGAATAAATTCTTCTTGCAATACATATTTTCATGCCAAAATTAGAACCGATGTCGTAAATGAAATCATAATAATTTTAAACCAGTTTTATTATGTGTTTTCCCATACAATTTTAAACATTTTATCTGTCAAAATAAAACGCCGTTTAATTTTGACGTTAAATGCCATATTCAGTCATATTTTTAAACTAGTTTAAGCACTTAAAGATGTTTATGTACCTTAATAAGTTTAAATTTTAAACATGTTTAATAACAAATTCGCATTCATTTTTTTAAACATGTTTAACCACTTAAACATGTTTAAATTTTAACTTGTTAAGGTACATAAACATGTGTAAGTGCTTAAACATGTTTAAAAAAATGAATGCGAATTTGGTATAATATGGAGTTCACACTAGCGATGTTAAACAAGTTGTTCAACAAAACACCAGTAGCAGAATAAAAACGTAATGGACACAGAACAAAGACTTTTTTAAAGATCTCACTCTTGAACATTTCAAAACAGCAAGTGTGAACGCCGTATAAGTGGTTATATCCTATTCACACGTACAGTTTTAAATCGTTTTTAGCAGCAATATTTTTAACACTTTCTTTATTCTATTACAGTATATTGACAGAAAATGCTAAAAATAATTGCTAAAAACGGTTTAAAACTGTAATACCCTATTCACACTTACAGTTTTAAACCGTTTTTAGCAATTATTTTTAGCATTTTCTGTCAATATACTGTAATAGAATAAAGAAAGTGCTACAAATATTGCTGCTAAAAACGGTTTAAAACTGTACGTGTGAATAGGGTATAAGTGTGAATAGGGTACTAAAAATTTTTAAAAAAATTTTGTTACACGAAAAAAAAAATGGATCAGAATGAGCAATCCTACTTGGTAAAAATTTTTTTTACAAAATGTTGCTAAAATTATTTTAAATAACATAATACCCTATTCACACTTACAGTTTTAAACCGTTTTTAGCATTTTCTGTCAATATACTTTAATAGAATAAAGAAAGTGCTAAAAATATTGCTGCTAAAAACGATTTAAAACTGTACGTGTGAATAGGGTATTACAGTTTTAAACCGTTTTTAGCAATTATTTTTAGCATCTGCTAAAAACGATTTAAAACTGTACGTGTGAATAGGGTATAAGCGTCTTCATAATTTTTTACGTAACGTTTTGGCTCAATTACAAAATCTACTTCGTCGGTTGTAGTTTTATACCCTATTCACACGTACAGTTTTTAATCGTTTTTAGCAGCAATATTTTTAGCACTTTCTTTATTCTATTACAGTATATTGACAGAAAATGCTAAAAACAATTGCTAAAAACGTTTTAAAACTATAAGTGTGAATAGGGTATTATACCCTATTCACACGTACAGTTTTAAATCGTTTTTAGCACCAATATTTTTAGCACTTTCTTTATTCAATTACAGTATATTGACAGAAAATACTAAAAATAATTGCTAAAAACGGTTTAAAACCGTAAGTGTGAATAGGGTATAATACCCTATTCACACGTACAGTTTTAAATCGTTTTTAGCAGCAATATTTTTAGCACTTTCTTTATTCTATTACAGTATATTGACAGAAAATGCTAAAAATAATTGCTAAAAACGGTTTAATACCCTATTCACACGTACAGTTTTAAATCGTTTTTAGCAGCAATATTTTTAGCACTTTCTTTATTCTATTACAGTATATTGACAGAAAATGCTAAAAATAATTGCTAAAAACGGTTTAAAACTGCAAGTGTGAATAGGGTATAAAACTGTAAGTGTGAATAGGGTATTATACCCTATTCACACGTACAGTTTTAAATCGTTTTTAGCAGCAATATTTTTAGCACTTTCTTTATTCTATTACAGTATATTGACAGAAAATGCTAAAAATAATTGCTAAAAACGGTTTAAAACTGTAAAGGTGGGTAAGTTGCTCGGTTTTCACGTGAAAATCTGTCAAACTCCATATAAAAAAAACATAAATTTCACACTGGCTTTACAAAAGCGTAAAAATTTCGCTGAAGAGGTATTCTGTTCACTGGTGAAAAACCGGCAAAATAACCCGGTATATGTTGCAGCAATACGCATCAACACTATAAAGGTACCTACAGACGACGCAATATTATGTATAATATTCAATTATATTGATCGTGTGTGGGTAAGATTGACCATTGTACAATCGTCAATATTACCCACACACCATCAATATAATTGAATATTGTACATAATATTGCGTCGTCTGTAGGTACCTTAAGCAACATTTTTTTAAATTGTACAGACCATTTAAAAAGCGGTGAAATTTAACATTCAGATGTAAAATGAAGTAATTATAAGTGTTTGGGACTGTAAACATTAATAATATCACATAACTTACCAAAAAATATTATTTAAAGTTATTTTATGTATTCTGACGCGCAAAACATAACCAAACATATGACTGTCAAATTTTCGCTACAAATTAATTGATGTTTCGAAACATTTTTTTTCACCGGTGAACAACTTACTTAGCTTAAGTGTGAATAGGGTATTAGCATATTTTTTGTTAATTTATGCCAGATTTTTAATCACTCCGACACAGATTTTTTTTGCGTGTATAATATACACTCAACCAAAAATCATTGTATTCCCAAAGAAAATCATTGTAAATTCAACAGAAATCATTGTTGATTTTGACCCTACAAATATTTATGTTGATTTCAATAAAAATTGTTGTCAGTTTTTGTAAAAGTTGATCAACTCGTTCTTTTGTAAATCAACTCGTATTTTTTGTAAACTCAACTCATATTTTTGTTGATATAAGAAATTTTATTAATAAAAAAAAGCTTGTTGTTATTTGTTAATATTCTTTTAAGTAAAAATCACAATTTTTTTAGAATTATCACCGGCTTTTTAAGCTGCACGAGATTTTCACACACACTTCGTTTATTTATGTTATGCACTCGTAAGCCATTCTCCAGTTTTCTACACTCAACCAAAAATCATTGTATTCCCAAAGAAAATCGTTGTAAATTCAACAGAAATCATTGTTGATTTTGACCCTACAAATATTTATGTTGATTTCAATAAAAATTGTTGTCAGTTTTTGTAAAAGTTGATCAACTCGTTTTTTTGTTAATCAACTCGTATTTTATGTAAATTCAACTCATATTTTTGTTAATATAAGAAATTTTATTATTAAAAAAAACTTGTTGTTATTTGTAAATATTCTTTTATTAAGTATAAATCACAATATTTTTTTTTATTTCCGGCTTTTTAGCTGCAATATTTGAAGATTTTCACAAAGATTTTCACACACTTCTTTTATTCATGTTATGCACTTATTAGCTATTCTCTTGTTATCTGATGATACCAAAGCAAAATCCTAAAAAAAAAACAAAAAACGTTTTAACATAGTATGAATACATAAAGTAATCAATGTATTTTATTACTTACCAAATATTTACAGATCAGATATTATTTTTATTTATTTTTCTCATAATAAAAAATTTTATAAGAAACAAACACATTAAATAATTTTATAAGAGACAAACACATTGCTACCAACTCACTCGTTCACTCGTTGTTATAAAAAAAAAAACGAACGAACAGGGTTGTTTTTTCTTTTTTGTTTTATCTATTGAATTCTGTGGACGCCATTGTAACAATTAAATCAACTATACTGATTATTCAACGATATCAACATTATTTTTTGTTGATTACGGCATTATTCTGTAAAACTTGATCTACAATGGGTTTACTAATTTTTCTACTAAGATATTTCTATGAGTGTAATGACACCAAATCAAAAACCTTAAAAAAAAACAAAAAAAAAATTATAATATAGTATGAATACATAAAGTAACCAATGTATTTTATTACTTACACGCAAAAAAAAAATCTGTGTAAGATTGAGCAATCCTACTTGGTAAAACTTTTTTCATACCAAAAAAAAATTTTTACCAAATTTTTGCTAATATTATGCTTGTCGATGTTAAAGTAACATAATTAATTTTTTATGTAAAATAACCAAGTAGCTTGCTCAATAACGCAAATTACCTGCACAAAAATTTATCGAAAGAAAACAACAAAAAAACAAAACAAATACAGACCGCCATTTTCATTTTGTATTCATTGTGTGCGTGCGTTGTTCGTTTATTTTTTGTGTTATAAAAACGTAAAAAGGAAATTGATATATAAAATAAAAATAAATTAATACATAAATAAAAATAAATAATTAGTTTTCTAAAAGATAAATAAATGTAATATAAAAGAATGGTAAAGTTAATTTTGCTTTCATCACTTAAAACACCATTCAATAAGAAAAACCAATGGAAATGATAAAGTGAGTATACCCGCATTCCGAAGAAACCAATAAGGTTTAATAGATTTTTAGATAAAAATTAGTGTTTGGTAATAATTTTATATTTTTACAGGGTACTGCTAAATAAATTTTTGAAGCTATGGAGAATCCTTCACTACAATAAAGAGCGTGGACACCAATCCTGCCTTTAGTTATAAAATTAAAACCTAAAAACCCAAAGCCAATGGAGTCCATACCTGTTTTGATGAGTTACAAATGGAATGACAAAGTAAGTGTTCCTCCTTACCAAGAGACCAATGGGGTTAACCAATTTTTTAAATTAAAAATTGTTGTTTTGTAATAATTTTCTATTTTTACAGGATGCTTTTAAATAAATTCGTGAAGCTATAGCGGATCCTTTACTTCAAGAAGAAGCGCAGGCAGCAGTCACTCGAGAAAATTGTACAAAAAGGGTCAGTTGGTCGGTGGTAAATTAAATCCTACACAACATTTATTATATTAATATGGATTTATTCTATGAAAATTTTAAATTCAACAAATATACAAATTTTTACAAAAATTTATTGAAAATTTATTTTAGCATAAATGTGGTAATTTTTGGCATTATTTTTAGTCAGCTTTTCAAATAATTTTGGTATATTTCACCATATTTCTTTTGGTATATTTTACCAAGTTTTTGCTTAAATAGCATTAGCATTTTCTTCAAAATTTTTTACATAAGTGTTTTGGCTAAATTACGAAAACTACTTCGTCGGTTGTAGTTTTAGCATATTTTTGGTAAAATTATGCCAGATTTTTGCTCACTCCGACACAAGTTTTTTTTTGCGTGTACCAAATATTTTCAGACCAGAATCTGATCATCAGATCCTATTTTTATTTATTTTTATAATATTAAATATTTTCATAAGAAACAAACACATAAAATAATTTTATAAGAGACAAACAAATTTCACATTGCAATGCATTGCTACCAACTTGACAATACAAAAATGAACGAACAGGGTTGTTTTTTTCTTTTTTGGTTTTATCTATTGAATTCTGTATAAGCGTTGTAAAAAGTTGATTCAACTTTACTGATTATTCAACGATATCAACATTAATTTTTGTTGAATACGGCAATATTCTGTAAAACTTGATCTACAATGGGTTTACTAATTTTTCTACTAAGATATTTCTATGAGTGTACAGCTTTACAGTGTTTTAATTTTTAATTAAGTCTGGCATCACTTCGCTGTCATCTGCAAATGTTATAAACATGTGTGGCAGCACTTTTCTGCACATTTTAATTGTTGTTGTTGCCTAAAAAATATAAATGTGAAAAATTATCCAACATATTTTACCAAAAACTTGTAATTTATTAAACTTGTATTCATAAAAACGTATACATAGCAACTTTATGTATTCCTCTACCTTATTATTACGACAATCTTCAGTCAAAGTTAGAGACTACTGGAGCCGTGTTGAGAAGACAGCATGCATAAGAACCTTTTCATCAGTTGTCTGTCGCCAATTACCCCTCATCACTTCTAGTCCACAGAAAATATGGCCGGCATCAAGAAATCTTTATATTCAAAAAAATATATCACTAGCCCAAACACTACGATCACTTAGTACGGATAACTTAAACAATACCACACAGCCAAGACCTCCCACACCCAGTGATTTGGATCATGCTTTTAATGTACTCAGCGAAACGCTGCCAAAACTATTCATACAACCACTGAATTATTCAGTTTACAGTCCAAATTTGGAATTTCAAAACAACATAACCGGGAAACATACTATAGGCCTGTATCATTATGTCAAGCAAATTGCTCTGCTGCGCACAGTGGGCCATCTTAAATATGCTTATGTTAAATTCGAAGTTTTAAAGATTACCAAACATCCAGAAGATTATACAATTAAAATAAGGTGGCGAGTTCGAGGTATTTCAGGCTTAAAAGTAATGATGAATTTTTGGAAATACAAATTGTGGGACTTAAAAGGAGTATTTGAGAGCCAGGAGTCATGGTATGATGGTTTTTCTATTTGTTATTTAGGTGATAATGGTTTGATCTATAAGCATGTTGTTGACAAAGTAATGCCTGATCAAAATCAAGAAATTATTGAATCAAATTCAATGGTCGAGCCTGGAACAATGGCAGTATCATCTAAAATTGGTTGCTCTTCTGTTACCAATAGCACAGCTAATAAAACAAAGTGAAGGAAGTAAACTTATAGATTTGCTTCGTAAATTTTGCAAACATAATAAATCACCTAATTGTTTTATTAGAAAATTATTTTATTTTTCTTGCGCTAATACTTTGTTTATTAAATAAAAAATATGTTGATTGACTTTTATTACTGTTTTTTTATATAACCCTATATGAGGTAGTATTTTTTATAAAATGTGACCATACGTCCTCTTGAGCTCGAACAATTTTAGGTTAAAAAAAAAGCAGTAAAAAATAAAAATAATGAAATTTTTATTTATTTTAATTTTTCAGATATAAAAAATAAAACTAACTACTTTAAATAACGGTTACTACATTTCAGTACTTTTTTGTTAGTTGTTCAAAAAACAACTTAAATAATTAACAAAAATAGTAGGATATTTTTCATACAAAAACAACTGACTTTGTAGTTGAAAACAACTAACTTCAGTAAAATATACAAACAACTAACATGTAGTTACTTACATAATTTTCTGAAAGCATTTCGCTTAGATTTTAAATAATTCAATGCACATGGCTACTTTCCAGGACCTTAAACATTTTTCTTACTTGGTTGTGGGCCCTCAGTTAGCCATAATATTATGTTTCAAAGAATTCTACATTTTTAGTTGACATTGTTGTACTTCTGAATAATGATTTTTCTGAACTTATTTACAAAATAGTTTAATAATTTCAAAGTAAATAATTTATATTTTCATAATTTACTACCAAATTGTTGAGAGATATTTTATAAACAAATTTGAGAGTTATTTCATTAAAAAAAACTTAAAAATGTAATAACTTGCAAAAAAATGAAATAGGTCCAGCAGATTTGGGAGTTATTTTAAAATTAAATCCAAAGAAATTAAGAATATATAAATTGAAATTCAAAAATTAAGAATATATGTAAATATAAATTGAAATTTAGAAATACCAGTTAAAATGAGAAAACTCAATTGAAATTCAGAAATTCAAATTGAAATTAATAAAGGATTAATTGAAATTCAAAAATCCCAATTTGAAATTCAAAAGTAATTTCCTTTTAAATAAAATCGCATGTGAAATCTAGAACACCGCAAAAATGCTATTTAAACAAGTACGAACATATTTTTTGACAAAAAAAGAAAAAAATCGCAGATTTTTTTTTAAGAAATTTTTTTTTCGCGGAAATTTTTTTTTTTTTCAAAAGTAATTTCCTTTTAAATAAAGTTGTTTGCAATAATCTTTTTGAAATTGTGGAGGGTATTACTACATTCGCCAAGGCCGAAATTCGAAATTCAAAAAATTGAAATTGAAAAAAAAATAATTTAAATTTAGAAAACCCAATTGAAAAACAGAAAAGTGATTAATTAAAATTCAAAAATCCCAATTGAAATTCAGAAAACCCAATTGAAATTAAGAAAACACAATTGAAATTCAGAAAAAAAAAATAAATTAAACTTGAGTACCGGTTATTATTAAAAATCATTATGGCCTCTGTTCTGTCTTTCACAGCATTTCAATTAACATGAAAATTTCCGAATGACATGAAATCGAGTTTGGTCTTTTGTTGTTTCCGTTTTCATTCGAAGTTGAAATCAAATAACTAAAATTTAAAAAAATTATAAGGAAAAAAGTGCAATCGTTTTACTTTCACCAAACTTTAATTATGTGAAACAAAAAAAAAAAATCGCATGTGAAATCTAGAACACCGCAAAAATTCGGAAATTTTCACTTGCACATTTTTTATGTGAATTTCTTTTTTTGGAGCAGCGACCTATTTGTTGATTTAATAAAAAAAATCTAGCACCTTTTGTTTGGTCTTTAGAGCATTTTAGCACTTTTTTCCTGCCATTTAGCATTTTTCAAAATTAAGCTTTGGCAACACTGGCCTAGACTTTTACTTAAGGTAGAAACAGAACAAGCACGGCACGGGGGACGGTTGCCGTTGCCGGAGAATATAGGCCCAAAACAATGACGGGGGACGGCGACGGCAAAAAATGTCATTTGTTTGTTCAGTGGTGTTAACTTTTAATAAAATTAGAGTAATTTTACGGAAAAAAATCGCTTATCACATAGTCAATGTGATTAAGTTGGCACTACTGTACGTTTGTTACACCATTGTGAATGAAAAAATAAAAAATTGTTGTGATAATGCGGTAACCCTGGAGTGTGAGAGGGAGGGAGATTGAGAGAACCCGGAGATAATACCAAAATCGCATTCATTTTTTTAAACATGTTTAACCACTTAAACGTATTTAAATTTAAACTTTTTAAGGAACATAAACATGTTTAAGTGCTTAAACATGTTTAAAAAAATGAATGCGAATTTGGTATAAAATAAAATAAGTTTTAATTTTTGTCGTGCCGGTCACGGTTTTTAACTGTCAAATCGTATGGAAAAAGTCGTGCCGGGCTTGTTCTGTTCAGAGCTTTAATCGTTCAATTGAAAATGAGCGCTCATTTTCGTCCATTTCGAATAAAAGACCTAGTTCGTTCATGTAGTTCAGAGTACACTCAACCAAAAATCATTGTATTCCCAAAGAAAATCGCTGTAAATTCAACAGAAATCATTGTTGATTTTGACCCTACAAATATTTATGTTGATTTCAATAAAAATTATTGTCAGTTTTTGTAAAAGTTGATCAACTCGTTTTTTTGTAAATCAACTCTTATTTTTTGTAAATTCAACTCATATTTTTGTTGATATAAGAAATTTTATTAATAAAAAAAAGCTTGTTGTTATTTGTTAATATTCTTTTATTAAGCATAAATCACAATATTTTTGTATTATCGTCGGCTTTTTAAGCTGCAATATTTGAAGATTTTCACACACACTTCGTTTATTCATGTTATGCACTCACACACAAAAAAAAATCGAGGTAATATTTCCTAAAATTGTAGTATAATATCAGCTAAGTTCTAAGGCAACATGGCAGTTGCTAAAATTTTAGGCACAATTACAAAAATAATAGGAAATTCCTTTCAAATTTCTATGTTCGAAAAATTACCTATAATTTTTGGTAATACTCCTTGTAAATTTTGGAAATTTACAAACGGAGCCTTAGCAGATATTCATTTTTAATTTGGTATTTTATTTTATTTAATTAACCCATAAACGGCTAAATAAAAAGAGTTTTTTTTTTAATTTATATATTTATTAAAAAAAAATAAAAAAAATGATGAGATACATTAGGGTGCTCCAAACTGTAAGGTCAAAATTGATTTTCCTGATTCAAGCTATGCCACTTAAAGAAAAATGTAGTCAAAATCCAAATCCACCTGGAATATAAAAATCATAATTACTTTATTAATATTTTAATCATACGAGAGAAAAAATGTCTCAGAATCTGAGACTTTTTCTATAGAAAAACTGTCTCAGAATCTGGGACTTTTTCTATAGAAAACAAGTCTCAGAATCTGTGACTTTTTCTATACAAAAAATGTCTTAGAAACTGAGACTTTTTCTTTAGAAAAAAAATCTCAGAATCTGAGACTTTTTCTATAGAAAAAATGTCTCAGAATCTGAGACTTTTTCTATAGAAAACAAGACTCAGAATCTGAGACTTTTTTTATAGAAAAAATGACTCGGAATCTGAGACTTTTTCTATAGAAAACAAGACTCAGAATCTGAGACTTTTTCTATAGAAAAAATGACTCAGAATCTGTGACTTTTTCTATAGAAAAAATGTCTCAGAATCTGAGACTTTTTTTATAGAAAAAATCTCAGATTCTGAGACATTTTCTATAGAAAAAATGTCTCAGATTCTAAGACTTTTTCTATAGAAAAAATGTCTCAGATTCTGAGACTTTTTCTATACAAAAAATGTCTTAGAATCTGAGACTTTTTCTTTAGAAAAATTTTTCAGATTCTGAGACTTTTTCTATAGAAAATGTCTCAATTTCTAAGACATTTTCTAGAGAAAAAATGTCTCAGAATCTGAGACTTCTCAGATTCTGAAATACTTTTTATAGAAAAAATCTCAAATTCTGAGACATTTTTTCGGAACTCATTAACTCATTACCGAACTTACTTAAAATTAAAAAAAAAATATGGTCCTGACCTTTGACCTCTAAAAATTCGAATGTGGTGTTCAAACCCGTGGGGACGTACCCCGTTTGCGTTTGGTACCATTAGAAAGGGTAATTGAAGACCTTTCCAACGGTGTGCAACATGACGTAGTTTAATTAACTCTTTAAGTACGGTTAACACAATATCCAGTTAAATAAAAGTTAACGTAACCTCCGGTTAGTCCCATACAAATTTGACATCTATAACCTCCGGTTAGCACTAAACCCAATTTATCTTCCGGTTAGTTCGTTTGTGTTATCGGCCCTAAGTGACAAAAATTATTTTTAAAAAATTTTAACTAGACTTTTTTTACAAAATGCTCAATATTTCAAAATCGCACTTGTATAAACATTTTTTGTCTATATAGGCTTGTAGCCAAGATCTTAACCTTTCATTTGCGCCAAAAGTTGCATTTTTTTAAACTTTTTTAATTTTTTTGTTAAAATTTAATTGATTTGTAGAAACGTACAAATATCTTACAAACTACTAATCCGATTTTAAAATTTTAGCCGGCCTTTGGCCGGGCTTAGGGATTGCAAACTCCATAAATTAATTTAGCTGCTTCGCTAAATAAAGTTTTTTTTGTGTATCAAGCCTTTTGCCCGGTTAAAATTACTTTATGGGGGGTGTCATCTTTCGTTAGAAAGGTCTTTAATTCACCTTTTAAATGATACCATATTCGTCTCGATCGGACTAGTAGTTTGTCAGATATCTGTATGTTTTCATAAATGGAAACTTTCTCAAACACAATTTTTCTATAGAAAACGTCTGAAAGACAATCTATAGAAAATTTTTCAAAGAAATTCTTAAACACAATTTGAAAAATTCTATAGAAAATTTTTTTATAGAAACTTTCTCAAACACAATTTTTCTATAGAAAACTTCTGAAAGACAATTTTCCATAGAAAAATTATCAAAGACAATTATTCTATTGAAAATTTCTCAAAAACAGTTTTTCTATAGAAAATTTCTCAAAGATAATAGAAAAATTTTCAAAGATAATTTTTCTATAGAAAATTTCCCAAAGACAATTATTCTACAGAAAATTTCTCAAAGACAATTCTTTAATAGAAAATTTTTAAAATATAATTTTTCTATACAAAATTTCCCAAAGATCATTTTTCTATAGAAAATTTCTGAAAGACATTTTTTATAGAAAATTTCTTCAAGACAATTCTTTAATAGAAAATTATTTAAAGATAATTTTTCTATAGAAAATTTCCCAAAGATAATTATTCTACAGAAAATTGCTCAAAGACAAGTTTTCTATAGAAACTTTCTCAAAGACAATTTTTCTATAGAAAATTTCTTAGAGACAATTTTTCTTTAGAATTTTTTTTTTTTTAATTTTCTATAGAAAAATTGTCTTTGAGAAATTTTCAATAGAAGAATTGTCTTTCAGGATTTTTCTATAAAAGAATTGTCTTTCAGAATTTTTCTACAGAAAAATTCTCTTTTAGAAATATTCTATAGAAAAATTGTCTTTAAGAAATTTTCTATACAAAAAAAAAAAATCTTTCAAAAATGTTCTATAGAAAAATTGTCTTTAAGAAAATTTCTTTAGAAAAATTGTCTTAAAGAAAGTTTCTATAAAAAAATTGTCTTTGAGAAATTGTCTATAGAACAATTGTCTTTAGGAAATTTTCTATAGAAAATTTCTGAAAGACAATGTTAAAATTTCTCAAAGACAATTTTTCTATAAAAAATTTCTTAAAGACAATTTCTCTATAGAAACTTTCTCAAAGACAATTTGCCTATAGAAAATTTCTGAAAGACAGTTCTTCTATAGAAAGTTTGTTAAAGACAACTTTTCTTTGGAAATTTCTCAAATACAATTTTGCTATAGAAAATTTTCCATTTTTCTGTAGAAATTCTCAAAGACAGTTACTCTATAGAAAATTTCTCAAAGACAATTTTTCTATAAAAACTTTCACAAAGACAATTTTTCTAGAGAAAATTTTCTATAGAAAATTTCTGAGAGAAATTTTTCTATAAAAAAATTTCTGAAAGACAATTTTTCAATACAAAATTTCTTAAAGACAATTTTTCTATAGAAAGGTTTTTTTTTGGTTTTTTAGAAATTTTATAACATAATTGTCTTGCAGAAATTTTCTATAGAAAAACTGTCTTTTAGAAATTTTCTATAGAAAAACTGTCTTTTAGAAATTTTCTATAGAAAAATTGTCTCCTGAAAATGTTCCATAGAAAAATTGTCTCATAGAAATTTTCTAAAGAAAAATTGTATTTTAGAAATTTTCTATAGAAAAAATGTCTTTCAAAAATTTTCTATAGAAAAATTGTCTCTCAGAAATTTTCTATAGAAAAATTGTCTTTTTGAAATTTTCTATAAAAAATTCTCTTTAAGAAATTTTCTGTAAAAAATTGTCTTTCAGAAATTATCTATAGAAAAGTTGTCTTTGGCAAAAAGTCTCAGATTCTGAGACAATTTTTCTATAGAAAAAGTCTCAGTTTCTGAGACAATTTTTCTACAAATAAAGTGTCAGATTCTGAGACAATTTTTATACATAATAATTTTTATAGAAAATAATTTTAAAAAAGTTACAAATTTGACAAAAAAATGTTTATATACGTGCTATTTTGAGATATTAAGTACTATTTTGTAAAAAAAGTTTATTTAAAATTTTTTAAAATCAATTTTTGTCGCTTAAAAAAGGTCTTTAATTACCCTTTCTAATGATACCATAACCGTCTTGTTCAGATAAGTAGTTTTTGAAGTATTTAAGAAAAACCACTTTGACTTTAAACCCCTGCCCCTCCCAAATGGGGTACGTCCCCACGGGTTTGAACACCACACTCAAAATCTAACAGTCCAAGGATAAAGGTCATACATATTTTTTTTTTAATTTAAACAAAGTTCGGCAAACTTTATTTATGCCAAAATGTCTCATAATCTGAGATAAGTTTTACGTGATGAAAGTCAAAATCCACTCACTTAGAATCTTACGAACAGTCGAACACTTACCTTTTACTTTCCACTTCTACTTATTGTGTAGATCAATATGAGAATCGCAATGTGGATCATAATGCTCTTCGTTGGAGCTCTTTGTATAGCCAGAAGCAAAAGCTGTAGAACCACCACCAAATATGGCTTGTTTCTGACCGAAATGGATCTTTCGCAACACCAAAAATTTAACCAGTAGCTGCTGCACCTGTCATTGTTGTACTATTATTGCACCAAATAGGAAACCACCAGATCCTGCAGTATTCAATGTGTTAGTTTCATTAGGTGGTTTGTTATTACTTTTAAGAGACTGTAAATAAACATGCAGTATGGTGGGCTTGTTGTCAGCCGTACTAGTTGCAAATGCCGTTGAGTTAGCTTCCCCAAACTCGGAAAATATGCTTCCAACAATTTGGCACAATGTACATGCAATAGGTGCTCATCTTTTTCGCCAGTTTTGATATTAATCTGTAAGGAAGTAAAAAGAATTTTGTTAATGGATTTTAAAATTTAAGAAGTATTCACCCAGTTAAAGTCCATACATCTTTTGTAAATTTCGATACGAAATTATGCTTTGGTTCTTCTCCTGAAATAATGGATCTTAAAATTTGCGTAAATGTAAGGGCATCCAGCGAAAAAAACATTGTGACAAAGAAACTTTATGTTTCAATTGTATTTAGTCTGTAAATGATAATAAAAAAATAATTAATTAAAAATTTTGATATATTTTATTATAACTTACCTTCTTCTCAGCAAAAAATTTTCAATGACAATAAAAAGTGTCAACAAAAAAATGTGTAATATTTTTCGAACAGTTGCCTATTTTTGTTAGCTAAAGTTGCATGGCCAATAGGAAAAAAACATGTTGTAGATTGCCTATTGTATATGGCAATTTTCGTCTGTTTTCTAATTTATATACAAAAGGGATTTACCTATGCCAATTAAGGCAATATTACATCTAGGTTTTTTTTGTGTGCATAAGCCATTCTCCAGTTTTCGGATGATACCAAACAAAATCCTTAAAAAAAACAAAAAAGTTTTAATATGAATAATAGTATGAATACATAAAGTACACTCATAGAAATATCTTAGTAGAAAAATTAGTAAACCCATTGTAGATCAAGTTTTACAGAATATTGCCGTATTCAACAAAAATTAATGTTGATATCGTTGAATAATCAGTAAATTTGAATCAACTATTTACAACGCTTATACAGAATTCAATAGATAAAACCAAAAAAGAAAAAACAACCCTGCTCGTTCATTTTTGTATTATCAAGTTGGTAGCAATGCATTGCAATGTGAAATTTGTTTGTCTCTTATAAAATTATTTTATGTGTTTGTTTCTTATAAAAATATAAAATGTGTTTGTTTCTTATAATAATATTTAATATTAAAAAAATAAATAAAAATGGGATCTGATGATCAGATTCTGATCTGTAAATATTTGGTAAGTAATAAAATACATTGCTTTCTTTTAGGGAATTCACATGGGTATCGTATTTGGTGTTGTATGTTGTATGTCCTATCTAAAAACAGGGTTGGTTAAACTTTAAATTAATAATACGACACTTACACGATATGACGATACAACATTTATACCTATGTTTTGTGTGCTATTTTCAAGTATGCTAACAAGAAGAGAATCTAAGAGAAAATTATCAAATGAGCGATAAATAATTTTTACCAACCCTGTTTTTGGATACGACATACAACATATACAACAAATACGATACCCATGTGAATTCCCTATTTATGTATTCATACTATATGATAATTTTTTTTGTTTTTTTTTTTTAGGTTTTTGATTTGGTGTCATTAGAAAACTGGAGAATGGCTTACGAATGCATAACATAAATAAACGAAGTGTGTGTGAAAATCTTGTTTAAATATTGCAGCTTTAAAAGCCAATGATAATTCTAAAAAAAATATTGTGATTTATATCTAATAAAATAATATTTACAAATAACAACCAGCTTTTTTTTATTAATAAAATTTCTTATATCAACAAAAATATGAGTTGAGTTTACAAAAAATACGAGTTGATTTACAAAAAAACGAGTTGATCAACTTTTACAAAAACTGACAACAATTTTTATTGAAATCAACGTAAATATTTGTAGGGTCAAAATCAACAATGATTTCTGTTGAATTTACAGCGATTTTCTTTGGGAATACAATGATTTTTGGTTGAGTGTAATCAATGTATTTTTTTACTTACCAAATATTTACAAATCAGATCCTATTTTTATAATATTAAATATTTTTATAAAAAACAAACACATAAATAAATTTTATAAGAGATAAACACGATTCACATTGCTACCAACTCACTCGTCACTCGTTAATAATAAAAAAAAAATGAACGAACAGGGTTGTTTTTTCTATTTTGATTTATCTATTGAATTATGTATAAGCGTTGTAAAAAGTTGATTCAACTTTACTGATTATTCAACGATATCAACATTCATTTTTGTTGAATACGGCATTATTCTGTAAAACTTGATCTACAATGGGTTTACTAATTTTTCTACTAAGATATTTCTATGAGTGTAGAAACAGAACAAGCACGGCACCACAGACTAAATACAGACTCGACAGTAGAGTTTTATAAGAAAAAAATGGGGAAAAACTAAGCGATTTTAGGAGAAAACACAGCGGTTTTTAGTCCGTTTTACGCTAACATGGCAACACTTTCTACGACTTAGGAGTGAGTGAAACAACAAAAACCGATCTGGCATCCATTTTTCTTATGGCGCGTTATATTAGCTTTCTCTTTCTAACCTAATTCGTAGAATAATTTGAAAACATTAACCATATGGTTAAAAAATACTTTTTTGACAGCTGTCATATATGTCGAGTCTGTATTAGTCTGTGACGGCACATTGGACGGTTGCCGTTGCCGGAGAAAATAGGCCCAAAACAATGACGGCGACGGCAAAAAATGGCATTTATTTGTTCAGTGGTGCTAACTTTTTATAAAATAAGCGTAATTTTACGGAAAAATCGCTTATCACATCGTCAATGTGATTAAGTTGGAACTACTGTACGTTTGTTACACCATTGTGAATGAAAAAAAAAAATTGTTGTGAAAATACGACAACCCTGGAGTGTGAGAGGAAGGGAGAATGAAAGAACCTGGAGAACAAATAAAATAAGTTTTAATTTTTTGCCGTGCCGGTCACGGTTTTTAACTGTCAAATCGTATGGAAAAAGTCGCGCCGAGCTTGTTCTGTTCCTACACTTAGAGTAGAAACGGAACATGCACAGCATGGGGGACGGTTGCCGTTGCCGGAGAATATAGGCACAGACTAATACAGACTCGACATAAGTGACAGGTGTCAAAAAAGTATTCTTTAACCATATGGTTAATATTTTCAAATTATTCTACGAATTAGGTTAGAAAGAGAAAGCTAATATAACGCGCCATTAGAAAAATGGATGCCAGATCGGTTTTTGTTGTTTCACTCACTCCTAAGTCGTAGAAAGTGTTGCCATGTTAGCGTAAAACGGACTAAAAACCGCTGTGTTTTCTCCTAAAATCGCTTAGTTTTTCCCCAGTTTTTCTTATAAAACTCTACTGTCGAGTCTGTATTTAGTCTGTGATATAGGTCCAAAACAATGACGGGGGACGGCGACGGCGACGGCAAAAAATGTCATTTGTTTGTTCAGTGGTGCTAACTTTTAATAAAATAAGAATCATTTTACGGAAAAAATCGCTGATCACATAGTCAATGGGATTAAGTTGGCACTACTGTACGTTTGTTACACCATTGTGAATGAAAAAATTAAAATTTGTTTTGAAAATTCGGCAACCCTGGAGTGTTAGACAATAATCACAATTGGAGCGGCAAGCGGTTTTCCGCAACTGTCCTCATAAAAATAGAATTGAGCCCCAGTTTCTGAAACACGAACGTCATTCGTCTGCGACGAATTCGCATGCATTTTGTTTTTGTTACAATAACAAAATACATGCAAATTCGTAACGAACGAATGACGTTCGTGTTACAGAAACTGGGGTTGAATCTAGTTTGGCGGAAAAACGCGGCGGAATTTTGTTTTCATATAAAAAGTGTGTGAACAGTTGCGGAAAAACGCTTCCCGCTCCAATTGTGATTATTCTCTTAGAGGAAGGGAGAATGAGTGTCTTTACAATACAGCAGCAAAAAGCGGCCAGAAAATTTTTACATTAATTTTGTTGTTGCGCCCACGGTTTATATCTGTCATTCGTGGTTGCGCCAAACAATTATGCTGTCTGCTGATTGCTGCTGTATTGTGAAGAGACACTGAGAAAATCCGGCGAACAATTAAAACAAGTTTTAATTTTTTGCCGTGCCGGTCACGGTTATTAACTGTCAAATCGTATGGAAGAAGTCGTGCCGGTTTTGTTCTGTTCTTACACTTATGCGAAAGAATTTTAATGACATTTTACAACACAACAATTATTACAGTGTGCAGAATAATTTTTTTGTATTTATATAAAAAAAACGTAATTTTTAATAAATTGGTAAGCGTTTTGTAAAAAAAAATGATGCATAGATCCTAAGCATAGATACATCGTAATATAAAACAAATAATTGGAAAATGCTTAAATAAAAATATATAAAAGCAAAGTAGCGTCTGTTTAAAATTAAAGACCGGGATCTGAAATCTTATGAAATTCTGAGATTTTATAGCATTTTCATCCTATTCTAAACAAGTAAAGATGTAAAAGCTATAGTTTTTTGTATATTTTTTACAATTTTCATATTTTTTCGTTTTATTTTTTTAGTTTTTATATTTATATTCTTACAGTTTTTGCAATGAATGAATCGTACTTTGACAACCTCAGTGACGGAGAACTGCGTCAGGAGTTACAAAAATATGGCTTTCCAATAATGCCCGTAACAGAGACCACCCGGAATTTATTAATTAAAAAGCTAAAAAGTCATGTATTGAATGGTTCTGCTGCCATTAAATCAACAACAAACAGGCGTAGTTTACAATCAGCTACATCATCTACCACTTCAAGAAGACAAACATCTTCACCGGGTAGACGAGCAAATGCATCTCCCTCCAGACGACAAACAACAGCAAATGTTACTTACAGCACCAACAACAACCATGATTATCCAATATCTAATAACACTAGAGATTTATATCTTTCCACTGAAGGTAGATCACACTTAAACAGGGATAACGACAACAATTATCCAAGTGGTCGTTCTCCCACCACGCGTCTTACTTTAGGCGAGAGCAGTTACACTCTTCCCACTCTTTCGAACTCGAAATACACAAGTAGTTACGCAACAAAAAGTTCACCCAAAATGTATGTACCACCACCCATTATGTCTACCACTGACATGCAGTACTCCTCCTCTAGGGTTGATTCTCCCCGTACTCCCAGAAAAGTGGAACGGTCACCTCAAATAAACGGACGCGAAACTCCTGGTGTAGTAAGTCGTTTACTTAAACTAAGAGATATAACAATTAGAAGATCGCCTGTAATGATGCCAGCTACACCGTCTGTAGCCAACAATTTTTACTTGTCTGACTCAGATTCAGATAGCGGCAGTCCCACCCGTTACTCTTCATTCAACAGAAAGCCTAATAATTATTTTACCGACAATCTATGGAAGCGTTTAAATATCAATGGCAAATTTAAGCAATCGTCAGTGCCATATCTTTTAATAAGCTGTTTGGGGCTATTCTTTTTAATCCTGGCCATATTGTACATGACCAAACCACCAGATATGCCCAGCACAATGTTGGAAAAGAGCACGACATTTACTTTGTGCGAAGAATTGTTACATACTTCAGCTTTAGCCAAACCATCCATCAATTGCATTGATAACGATGTACTTGCCTCAGCACTGGCCCTTAACAAAGAACTAATACAATTGTTGCAAATCAATACAGAGATTCACTATTGCAAGGATCGATCCATAAGTCACGAAGTATCAGGCACGGACTTTATGAAATATTTATATAAGAAAGGTACTACAGATGCCCACAAACTTCTTAAGAGTTTTCATGCTGCCCTGTATTTGGTAGAACATAATCCTCAATGGAAAATTCAGATACTCAATGTAGCAGAAGACCAACAATTACCCGACAT
Organism: Pegoplata infirma; assembly: GCA_963921195.1. Lineage (NCBI taxonomy): Eukaryota > Metazoa > Arthropoda > Insecta > Diptera > Anthomyiidae > Pegoplata > Pegoplata infirma. Next base: position 11,783,108 of record OY992538.1, on the reverse strand, counting down.
TTATAATATTCGTTTTGGTCTACTTAAGCCCTATCTGCCTTTGAAATGTATTTTATTTAACAAAATGCAAAGATTCTTCCTAATAATTGGCACCGTTTTCCTAATAACCATATTAGCTGTAGTTTCCTTCGTTATATGGCGTTTCTGGCAACAACGCAGACAATTGCGTTTTAAGACAATAGACAATTTTACCAAAGAAATTATTAAGGAACTAATGCTCCGCGTTTCGCTTAAAGACGATTCAAATGGGGAGCTAATCATAAATCATTTAAGAGACAAGCTTATACCGTTAAACAAAAGAAAATCCTTACTATCGGCCTGGAACGAAGCACTGCAAAAATTAGAAGCCAGTGATAGTCGCATACAGTTTGGTGCTATTTTACAAAATGGAGAAGAATTTCGTACAATGAAATGGGTAGAGTCTATACTTTCAAATTCGTGTAATTCATCCTCGTCGTCAATAACACACCAAAATAACTCTGACGATATATTTAAAAAGAAACACTGGCAAAGCCCTGCCTTTGATAATGTTAATAAGATATTTGATCCTCCCACACCCTGTTTAAAAATACGTCATATGTTTGACGCTGCTGAAGCTAATTCTTCCGATCTAAAGCAAAATATAATTGAATCTATTTTAGAAAAAGTTGGACCACAATGTAGAATTTATGACATTCAATTGGATCGCCAAAGCTGTTGTGTTTACATACGTTGTGCTAGCGAAAAGGATGCTGGCATTGTTCATAATGAAATTAATGGTTGGTGGTTTGATAATCGTTTGGTATCTATAAAATTTTTACGTTTACAACGTTACTTAACACGTTTTCCCAATTCAACAAGCACAACCCCTATAACTATTAAAAACATGAAATAGTTTAAAAGTTGGTTTGGGCTTTATGAATATGCATCGGAAAATGTTTTCTTTCTCCTTTTTTTAACTAGTTTAGCGAGACTTATTATATTTCAAGTTTAATTTGTATAAAAGTAAAACATAAACACAAAAATGTTTAATTAACTAAATGTAAGTTATCTATGTTTTTTTTTTTAATAAAACGAAAAATTCTTTTGATTTTATTTGGAAATATTTTTATATTGATTTTATAACGGTCATGAGGAATAATGTGGTTTATGTTTATTTGTAATATCCCTCTATTAAAAAGAGGGTAGGCGATTTCGAAATCACCTATCCCGTAACTTTCACTAAAATGTCTTAAAATGCTTATAAGATGACAGGTAAAAACTGGACTTGCCACTCAAATATTTTCCCTTGTCCGGAGGCAAATGGACATATAAAAAGTTACGAAATCCAAGACACAATTTTTTTTTGCGTTATGGAGTAAAAAATATGAAATACCTGAGTAAATACATGAAGATTTAATATTTCAAATCTTGGATCAGTACTGATCTTACTCGGATCTTTCAAATCTCGAATCAGATGTAATTTATAAGAATATATATAAACATTTTTACTCGAGTATGCTTCATGGATGTATGAGGCCTCTATTCTGTCTTTCACAACTTTTCAATTCACATGAAAATTTCCGAATCACATGAAATCAAGTTTAGTGTTTTGTTGATCAAGTTTTCATTCGAAGTTGAAATTGAATTACTAAAAATTATAAGGAAAATAGTGCATTCGTTTTATTTTCACCAAATTTTATTTATGTGAAACAAAACGAAAAAGAAATTCGGATGTGAAATCTAGAACACCAAAAAAATTCTAAAATTTTCATTTTCACATTTTTTATGTGAATTACTTTTTTTGGAACAGCGCACACTGGTCGATTCCATTGGCCAAAAATAAAAAAATCAAAGTCAAAAGTTTGTCGCCAAATGTGTCATTTCTATTTCTAATAAAAATAAGGTTTTAAAATTTTGAGCTGTTTCTGTTTTATTCCAACTGTACTCTTTAAGAACAGCTTCAAAAGAGATGGCGAGTTAACAGTTGGTTTTTGCAGTGTGAAATTATGGAAAATTAGGTTCAACTTTCAATTAATTAAAACCATATAAAAAATTTTTTGTTGAAATAAGTCAAAACTAATATTGAATTAGAAGGTATTTACTAAATTTTAAAATATTTACAATGTGTTTAGCCTGTTTTGGAGATTGTATAAAATTAATATCTTTCCAGTGTCAATGTTAGTGTTTGTTCGTCAATATATTGAAATTTCTAATAGAGTTTTAGTTGTGTTCCCCCCTGAAATCTCCAATCGGACTTTTTTTGATTTATTAGTTAATATTTCAAGATTCTAAAATTGGTAATATCAGCTGCATTCTTCTGCATGTCTTTGAGTTATCACCCACAGATCAAAACGGCCTCGTTGTTTTGGATGTCAAACTTTGAATTCTTGTGTGGTGTTTTGTTAATTTGTGTTCGCGTTGCTCTGGTATTGTTATGCATGTAAGAAATGTGATTGTTTATTTTCTTTTTAGCGGACTTTTAATTTTATTTTTTCTTAATTTTATCCTTACTAAGGGTAGTTTAGACCAGCAGACTTGTAAAACGACCTGTCAGTTTTTCTAGTACTTAGCGTGACAGTTTTTTGAAAAATTTTGATTTTTGTTAAAGTTATGGTAATGTAAACTGAAAAAATGGAAAAATTTTACATTTTTTCATTAATTAAAGAAAAATATTAGATCAAAATAATAAAATATGTGTACAAGAGGATTAATTAATCTACAAATAAAAAAAAAAAATTCATGAAAATCGGTTCAGTAGTTTTTGTTGTACAACTGCAGCCAATTTTAACCTTTAAAAAAACATACCACAATTAGGTGGCAACCCTGGCAATTCTCTTTGACCAAAATTTGAGTTATAAAAACTTTTTAAAATATAACGATTTTTGTCTTTCATATAAAAAACAGAATTAAAAATTATTGCGTATTTATTTTTTTATAGCTGTTTAAAAATTGTTAATATTAAGACTGTTTTTTAGTAACAACCCCCCTTAACTTTTTTTTTTTAATTTTTTATTACATACTATTTCATATTTAATAATTCAATATTTTTTTTAAAACTAATCTTGTTAAAAAGTTATTAATTAAATGTGAATTAAAAACAGACTTTCGTTTTTCTTACGTGGGGTGAATGTGGGTGCTTGGGTACGGTAGGGGGTGGGGGTGGTTATGAGTCATCAACCACTCCCATTTTATCATTCAATAGTTCTGACATATTTAAAAAGCCGTGACCGAAGTTTCACGATGATACCCATACTTGAAGTATTTTTGGCCGCCATCTCCATAGAGCTCCGACCACTGTGCAGCGGCCTGATACTTGCTTTTTTAAGTACAGTGAAAACCCCAATAGAAATTTTGGCAGTTGCAGTAACTTAGGTTGTTTCGAAAACCGAGTCACAATTTTTTATGGCGCAACCCCTCTGCGTTGCATTGCTGACTCAATGCAAATAATTTACGAGTTGCAATAATCTAGGAATTGCGTTTATCGAGGGTTACTATACATAGTTGCTTTATTAGAGTTTTTCTATCAAAGTTTTGATAAATTCAACTAAAAATTTTGAATTTATCGAAATTCCCATAGAAAAATCCTAATAAAGTTAGCAAGTAGATACCTATTAAAAAAACCTTACCATTAATATAGGGGTATAACCGAAATAGGAACCTATCATAACGGTATGGACAATGGTTTACTGATAACAAAAAACATTATCAGGGCGATTTTATACCCTGTTTCACTTGCAGCTAAAAACCATTTTTAGCAGTAATATTTTTAGCACTTTATTATATTACAGTATATTGACAGAAAATGTAGCTAAAAACGGGTTTTAGCTGCACGTGAGAACAGTAATTCACATAAAAAATGTGATAATTTCCAAATTTATTTTTTTTTTGTATTTATTTATTTCATTTTCTATAACCTAGCCTATTGGCCATAATCGGTTACTAATTTCTACTTACAAAACTTTGTACTTAAGCTTTGGTGTTCTAAATTTAACTTTCGAATTTTTTAACATGGTAATAATTTTAGGCTGGTGTCTAATTTTAAAAATGATGCAGGACGCCACCCCAGCTTGATTATATATGTAAGCTACCGACTAACACAAAAGAAAATAAGAATTACTGTTTTCATTTAAAACTAAACTTAAAACCAAAAAGCTTTGTAACTTAGATAATAATTCACCTGCTGGTGAATAAAACGTAACATATTTATTTCAAAAAAAAAAATCATAATTTTTTTTCATAAAATTTTTTATTACATCAAATTGTTTTTTCATTAATTCTTTTCATCAAAATTTTTTATCGAATTTTTTGTTACATAAAACATTTTTTTTTCATCAAATTTTTTTTTTCCTTTTTTCAAAAAAAAAGAATTTTGTTTTCATCATATTTTTTTTTTTAGTTTTTCGTGAAAATTTTTTTTTTTCATTTTTTTTTTAGTTTTCGGAAAATTTCATGTGAAGTGAAAAGTTGTGAAAGATAGAACAGACCCTTAGTCTATAAATATTCGGCACCAATTGCAATTTTTAAAACAGAACAAATTTTAATTTTTATGTTTTATGGTGGGAGTACTTCCCTTCCACTGTAAAAAAAAAAAAATTAAAAAAATCAGTATGGTTTTCAACATTAGAAATATGGGTTGTCTGATATAAGTGTGGTTGATATTAGTTAGCCCTTCATTCAAAGCAAAATTAACAACAATTGACATAATTATTATTGAACAAATATTTTAGTAAAAAGTGCTGTAGACGTAATTTATCAAGCTTTTATTTAGGCTTAATGACGTCCAGATTGAGTAAATATTAAATGTGCTGCGAGAGTCGAAAAGGAAATTGAAATATTTTTGCAAATTTTGCTATTATTTCGCTATAAATGCATACCCAGCAAAAAAAGTGCGGAGTACTTCTATCTGGAGTGCTTTAAAACTATAACAAATGTAATGAAATACAACAAAAATAACAAAAAACACAAGAAAAAAACACACAAACAGTTTTTTCTACTCCATAAAAAGTTGTTATTCAGCACTTAACTCATTACCTTCCGCGACACTCCCATACAAAAGTAAGTAGATATTCAGTAGATAAGAAGTACTCCGAGCTTTCAAACAACTTCCAACTACTTCCACGGAGTAGTTCTTATCTACTGAATATCTACTTACATTTGTATGGGAGTGTCGCGGAAGGTAATGAGTTAAGTGCTGAATATCTATGTATTCTGGAGTAGAAAAAACTGTTTGTGTGTTTTTGTCTTGTGTTTTTTGTTATTTTTGTTGTATTTCATTACATTTGTTATAGTTTTAAAGCACTCCACTGAGAAGTGGTAATGACTTTTTTTGCAGGGTATTTTTAGGTCATATTTTGTATAAATTTTAGTTTTTTAGCTATGTTTTAGCATTTTTAACTATTTTTAAGATTTTTTTATGATATTTTTTTTTTTGGTATTAAACCTATTATTAAATTTTTTAGATCATATTTATGTTTTTAATAACATTTTATACACACTGTATATATGTATATCTAATCTTAAAATACGAGACTGAATTCAAATGGAATGTTTTTTTATAAAATTAAAAAAACAAGCGCCTAAAACATGGTTTTTTAGTGCATGAAGGTCCTGTCCCTGCTCGTTAGTATACACTTAGGTATACTAAAATTATTAAAAAATAGATTTTTTCTGTTTACCAAAAATTGGTAGTCAAAAGATTGAAGGTCAAAAAATTAAGATTTTGTCTACTGTATTTAAAAAATTTTCCTTTTTGTTTAGATCGTTAAAAAAAAATACTTGATAACTGAATGTAAACTACACACAAAAAATTTTAGACAAAAAAATTTTAAAAAGTTCAATTTTGTTTTTAATAATTTTTTTTAATTGATATAATTACATTTTTTAATTGATTTCGAAAATTTCAGTAAATTGAGAAAAAATGCATTTTTGCGATATTAAACTTTTACAAATTTTAGTAATTAATACTATCACTTTCGTGAAAGGTGCAAAATTAATTAAAAAATTAATTGATATAATCATTTTAGTGATTGAAACGCATTTTAATTTTTTTTTTTGTGTGTATAAGAGCATTTTTTTTAATTTTTAATATTTAAGCGTCAAACCTCAAGTTGCGTCGCGTAAGACGTAAAAAAACACATTCAATTAGATTTTTTTTAAGTCCGTTTTATTTAGATACCTCACATTTGAATTGTAAAAACGAAAAATGTAGTGGGCGCTACGCCTTACGTGACGTAAGTTGATTCAGATTCGACGCTAAGACTTAAAACAATTTTTAAAAAATTTTCTAAAAAAGGTCTTTCAATAATTTTAATTTCCATTTCCACCCTCGTAGCACATTTAATATTTACTTAATCTGGACGCCATTAAGCTTAAATTAAACCTTGATAAATTTTCCAGAAAGCACTTTTTTCAAAAAAATGTGTTTTATAATAATTAGGGCTATTACTGTTACCTTTGTCTTTAATGGATTGCTAATTTCTTTATGATACTTGCTTTTTTCAAGTTACTTGTTGCTCTATTTATTAGGGTTTTTCTATGGGATTTACTATAACTTCAGAAGCTATCGAAATTTTTATAGAAAACCCCTAATAAATGCGGCAACAAGTAACTTGAAAAAAGCAAGTGCTTAACAAATAATATCTATCACACGAAATAAGCTGCCTGCCAGCCACCTTACGTGAATTGCAGAACAATCGAGTAAATGGTATAACAAAATTAAAAAAAAATTCTAACAAGGGAAGACCTTATGAATCAATTTGTCTTTTTGTATATTTATCGAAATTCTCATAGAAAACCCCTGATAAAGTTGCTTGAAAAATTCAAAAACAAGCAAGTATCATGTAGGCAATATCAGCCATATCGGAGATTTAGGGGTTGAAAAAATGGAGAAAAAATCTTTTCAGCCATACTTCTTATGAAACAACATGATGTTTTTATATTAGAAGAAAGGATTTTTTTTAATACCTATCCAACGTTTACATAAACATTCAATCTTTTATTAATTTAAGTCGACACGTATTTTACTGTAGACGATATTCCTGTTAGTTCGGGAGTTATTGAAATTTTTCCGGAGGTTCATATTGTTTCACTTTTCGTAATATTGAGTAAAATATCAAACAATAATTTGTTTGGCACGTTGTTAGCATCACGAGATAGGTTCTTTAAATACCTTTAATATGATAACAAATATGCCTATATTAATTTTGAGTTAATATGCTTAAATCTTATAAAAACAATAAACTTTTTATTGTTAAATAGTGATACAAAAAATAAACACACACTTTCAGTTCCATCTTATAAAAACAATAAACTTTTTATTGTTAAGTCCATTTTTTTTTAATTACAAAACTAGTTTTGTTTATCTATAAATATTTATTCAGATGGGACCTCGAAGGAGCCATCATTGATTTCATCAATGATGTCGTGAGGTGGACGACCATCAACGGTACAGCCTACACTCTGTGCAGTACCCAAGATTTCTTTGCAGGTACCATCCAAACCACGAGCCATGGATCTGGGTCTCATAGTGCGGGCAATGGAGAGGATATCATCGAAAGTAATGTTGCCAGAATGTTTAACTAAAAGAAAATTAAGATAAATGATTAATTTTTTTTAACATAAAGAAAATTCTTTAACAATATCAGGAAGGTTACTGCGTGTTTCGATTCGAAAGAAATACACAGTAACCCCCAGTATTCATAAGCTATGACTCCTCAGGGCATTACTTCTATGTCAATACCGAAAAAAAGTTGTTTACTTGTATCCAGATGAAGGCACCTGCTAGTTAAGACTTGTACTTAATTGTATAAACTAACTACATATTTTGCGTGCACAATTTAAAAATGTTATTTTATACGTTAGACTACTAACACTGTTCAGATAACAATTTTAATAGTTATTTGAACAGTGTTTACAGGTTATTTGAGCTCTTAATAAGTCTTAGTAACACCTCAAGCATATTCTTGATCTGTTATTAAGACATGCGCTCCCTAGGAGTCAGTAGGGTCAGTTTTATCTCTCTTTAAATAACATGGTCTCTGTGGCTCCTGTCCTGATATGTAACAAAAGATCAATTAAATTGAAAACATTACATTGCAAATAGGTCCTTATTACTTTACTACAATCTACTATTTTTACTACAGATGAACATTTTTAATACAAATAGTAAACAAAACTTTCCAATTGTAGTAAAAATAGTTTGAAATTTGGGTAATCGAACAAACATAATACGTCCTTTCGATACTACAATCTACTATATTTTAATATTTCTACAACAACTGAAAATTTTCAATACAAAAAATTTCTAAAATTAGGTAATCGACACACACAATGCGCTCTATTTGGCAGGACTCTTTTACCATTCACCTTTTTTACAATTTGATATTCTTTCGAATTTTTAAATTTTTTCTTGTTACAATAAAAGATTTAGTTAATATCTTTAATATTTACAAGAAAAAAAATTAAGAATCTTAAAATTCAAAAGAATATAAAATTTTTCAAAATTTGGTAAATGGTGAAAGAGTACTCCCGAATAGCACACAATATGTATGTTCGTTTACTTTACTACAATCTACTATTCTTAGAAATCTACTATTGTTAGAACTTTAACTGCAGCTGAAAGTTTTCAATGCAAAAAGTAAACAAAAGGTCTGTTTGTTTAGTCAAAGTTTCTAATATTTTTACTACAACTGGAAAGTTTTTACTTTTTGTATTAAAAAAAGTAAACGAACAAACATAATGTGCTCTATTCTGGAGTACTCTTTCACCATTTGCCAAATTTTGAAAAATTTTATATTCTTTCGAATTTTGAAATTATGATTTTTTTTTTTCTTGTAAATAATCAGCCTTACCACAAGAAAATTAAATAAATTTAAAATGAGCTTTTAATTTTATTTCCATACAAATTGGCCCTTACCACAAGAAAACAAAAAGTCTATTTTAACAAAAGTTTTATTTTAAATTTCAAAATTTCAATACATTTTTTGAAAGTCGATTTTAAAAACAAAAACAATTTGTATGGAAATAAAATTAAAAGCTGCTTTTAAATATATTTTATTTTTTTATGGTAAGGCTGATTGTTTTTGTTTTTAAAATCGACTGTATTGAAAATTTTAAATTTAAAATAAAACTTTTGTTAAAATAGACTTTTTGTTTTCTTGTGGTAAGGGCCAATAAATATTAAAAATATTAAGAATATCAAAATCTAAAAAAGGTGAATAGTGGAAGAGTCCTCTCAAATAGAGCACATTATGTTTGTTCGATTACAAAATTTTAAAAATATTTTTGATACAACTGGAAAATTTTGTTTTGCATTGAAAATTTCTATCTGTTGTAAAAATAGTAAAATATAGTAGATTGTAGTAAGGTAATCGAAAGGATCTATTACGTTTGTTCGATTACCCAAATTTTCAACTAACAATGGTATTAAGTTGAACGAATAGACATAAAAATGTCCAGTTGTAGTAAAAATAGTAAGAAATTTGGGTAAGAAATAATGTAACCGAATTGGCCTATTATTGAAAATTTACAGCTGTAGTAAAAGTAGTAAAAAAATAGTAGATTGTAGTAAGGTAATATATTTTAAAAAATACCTACACATATATTTTCAGAATAGGCCTATTCGATAACCAAAATTTCTTACGATTTTTTACTTCCACTGGAAAGTTTTGCTTACTTTTTGTATTGAAAATATTCAGATGTAGTAAAATTGGTAAAAAAATAGATTTTTTTTAAGGTAATCGAATGGACCTAATGTACCTTTTTAGTACTGTAGCAAACGAGCCGCTTTTCAAAAAAATATTTCGAAAAAAGTGTTTTTGGTCACAGTTCCAAGGCAAGAAATAATAATGTAATGTAACCGAATTGGCCTATTATTGAAAATTTACATCTGTAGTAAAAGTAGTAAAAAAATAGTAGATTGTAGTAAGGTAAAATATTTTATAAAATACCTACACAGATATTTTCAGAATAGGCCTATTCGATAACCCAAATTTCTTACCATTTTTTACTTCCACTGGAAAGTTTTGCTTACTTTTTGTATTGAAAATATTCAGATGTAGTAAAATTGGTAAAAAAAATAGATTTTTGTAAGGTAATCGAATGGATCTAATGTTACTTTTTTAGTACTGTAGCAAACGAGCCGCTTTTCAAAAAAGAATATTTCGAAAAAAGTGTGGTCACAGTTCCAAGGCAAGTGCCCTACATTATGTCAGTATTGAATTCGTCTTTCTTATTAACGGTAATATTGTGGAAGAGTATTTCCAAAATATATAGTCTATTAGGGCAAAAGGTCCACAATGATATTCTTAAAGCAATACAACTTACTATTCTTTTGCTTCTTTCTATCGCGTGGTGGTTCTTTCAAAGCCTTAATGATTAGGGAGGCTGCTGAAGGAACAACAGAGATGGCAGCTTGTCTGTTTTGAATGGTCAAACAAACTGTGATTTTTAAGCCTTTCCAGTCAGAGGTGGCCTTGGCAATATCATCACCAACTTTCTTGGGAGACTATAAGGGCATATAGAAAATAAACTACTGTAATAAACATGGTCATTGTAAAAAAACTGTATGCGATGGTTTACTTACCAAACCCAATGGACCGATTTTAGGAGCCAAAGAAGATGTGGCACCAACCTCACCGCCAACACAGCGCAAGTACACTAAAATTCACACACCATAAAAAAGTTTAGGTTAGTTTTTTTTTTTTTAATTTAAAAATTGGTATTTTCACAAAAATTTACCTAATTTAACTTCAGTAGGATCAAACTTTGGCGGCATTGTGTTAACCTAAAATTTTAACAAATTAAAATTAAAAAAATACAATAAAAAATTTATAACATGTGAAAAATACAACACACCTCCTGAAAACCCGAAAACAAAAAGAATTCATCGAGTGTCACTTTCAAGCATTTCCGTTTCAAGCATCAATCGTTTCAGTTTTGACATAAAGATTGACACTTTAATGATTGTCAAGCATAACAAGCACAGAGTTGTATTTTTCCACAAGTGAAGGAATGGTAGTTATTGAAAGAGTACACTGTTAGAAAAATTAAGTTAAACCCAAATAAAACAAAATTTTTTTTTCACGCGTGTCTCAACTAAAATATTGATTTTTTTTAAAGATTTGTGAGTGTTCCATAGAAAAATTGCCCAATACAAGGCATTTTCAAACTAAACAGACTAATGACAGCCCAGGCAGAAAAATACAATCGCAACAGCATTGTTAAAACATTGTGGACGGTTGTACGAGCGTTCTGTATACCATTTTCAAAGTGCTCTAAAAAGATCAGAATGTTAACACTGATCTACACCCAAAAAACACTTATTAGCCAAGATTTTGTGTAAAATACAACACACACAGTGCTTTTATGTAATTTTTTAGAACGAAAACTTGTGACCAAATTTTGTAAAATGCAACGCACCGCGTTGTTAATATTTCAATACAATTTGTTATTGTAACAAAAACAAATTACACAGAAATTTTGACAACGCGGCGCCACAGACTATATACAGACTCGACAGTAGAGTTTTATAAGAAAAAATGGGGAAAAACTAAGCGATTTTAGGAGAAAACACAGCGGTTTTTAGTCCGTTTTACGCTAACATGGTAACACTTTCTACGAATTAGGAGTGAGTGAAACAACAAAAACCGATCTGGCATCCATTTTTCTTATGGCTTGTTATATCAGTTTTCTCTTTCTAACCTAATTCGTAGAATAATTTGAAAATATTAACCATATGGTTAAAGAATACTTTTTTGGCACCTGTCACTTATGTCGAGTCTGTATTAGTCTGTGGCGGCGCCACATCCATTAGAAAAATGGATGCCAGATCGGTTTTTGCTGTTTCACTCACTCCTAAGTCGTAGAAAGTGTTGTCATGTTAGCGTAAAGCTGCCCATTCACTTGCAATATTATTGTTCAACTTTTCAAATTGTACAATAATATCGCTTGTGTGTATGTAATATTTACGGTTGTGCAATATATTGGAGAATATCAAAACACTTTTGATATTTATTGTACAAACAAGAATACTGCAATATATTTTATCAGTGTGTTGTCTATATTGTACAACTTTTATTATGTTATGTTTATGTTTATATCTTGTACAATATATTGGGTTTAAGTATTGAGCAATTTTATTTGCTGTGTATGGTAAAACGACAATAATATTGTAAAATATTTTTTTTTTTAGTTGTGCAATTTTATTGCAAGTGAATGGGCAGCTTAAAACAGACTAAAAACCGCTGTGTTTTCTCCTAAAATCGCTTAGTTTTTCCCCATATTTTCTTATAAAACTCTACTGTCGAGTCTGTATATAGTCTGTGGCGGCGCGTTGCGTTTTACAAAATTAGGGGGGTTAAACGGTGTTCGCATTTATTTTTAACTAGTTTAATTATTGGTTTTTCCCATACTATTTGAAAGTCAAAATTAAATGTGGTTTTATTTGGACAGATCAAATGTTTAAAATTGTATGGGGAAAATAAGCGCTTCGAAGATGCTTTTTTCTTAAACCGTCGTCAATTTCTGCTTGGAAGTTTCCAGCAAAGTAATTTGGAATCATAAAAGTGATTCTGTTTGAAGTTTTCAATTGAAAAAGGACGGTTCATATGAAATTTAATAAGTATCGTATTTACTTCTCAAGAGGAATCAAAATTGCTAACACGCTTCACAATTACGTAAAATAAAATACTCAACATTAACTTATATTTTAAAACATTGAGATTTTACAGTATTTTTATTTATATATATATTTTTTTTTTAATCTTTTAGAGATTTTAGTAGACAGTTTTTATAGCACTTATGTATTAAAAACAAAATATTTTTCTTTAACATTAAGCAATTCTAAAACTTGTATTTTTTTTGTAGAATTTGGCAATAAAATTTAAAGACTTATTTAATAAATAGCAAAGGCTTTTTGTGATATAAACGCTTTCGTATAGGATTTTTTGTTTGTAAGTATGTAAATTCAGTTAAGTAACATTTAAATGCCATTAATACAAGAATATCAGAGTTGGCAGTTATTAATTTTAAGTAGCTATCATTATATTACATAAAGGAAATTAACACCATTATTTTGTAAAATGTAACGCCTTGTCGCATTTACAAGTTGTTAAAACAACAAATAAACCTAGTTTCTGTAACAAGAACGTTTCAGGCGAAAAAAAATTGTACATTCAATTTGCTTTTGTTACAAAAACAAAATTCGTGTTAATTTTTCATAAGGCTGAGATGTCCGTGTTTCCGTAACAACTGTGGTGTTTTTTTTTATTACCATTAAGTAAAGCAATGAGAAGAATTTGTTCGTTGAGTAACAATATGGTTTATAAAAAAACGTTAATTGATTTAAAATAGCATTGCTAAATTTATTTTTTGTAAATTGTGCAATAATGTTGCTTGTTTTTTTATTAAAAAACAAGTTTAAAAAAAATATAAGAAATATTTTTTAAATTTTTTTACTCAATGATAATGAAATTTCTTTTTAGCAACCAGCAATTGGTATCGCACAATGGTTTTCTTTTTGTTTACTCAATGACAATGCATTTTATATGATAATGATTTGTGCCCAACTCTGACATCAAATAAAATATATAAATTTATGTATATAGAAATAAAATTAAAGGTATGTTGTAATTTATAGAACGTATGGAATACACGTATTTTTAATAGATCTCATTTTTACCATTTTTTAACAGAAAATGATAGCATGATGATTTTTAAACAAAATCCGTGTAGTCCGAACGTACGCCTAGATTGTGCGTATTATTTGTTTCGCACACAATTGATTTTCTTTTAAATTTTCCTTTTCTTTTAAAAATGTAGCTAGGACTTTTTTGAAACCACTACTACTAAATCAATTAACCAATAGTACGATTGTCTTAAGTCACCCTCACAGAGATAAGGTGCTTTGGTCCAGGCTTCAACTTGAAAACCTACATTTTCAAGTACTCTAAAGAATATTGCTGCTTCCGATTCAAATGAATACTGTTTGGCTTTATCAGGCCAATGACTCATTAAAGGACGTAAGGGCATATGCGAAGAGTTACATTCAACATAATGCATATATGGTAATACTAAAGCTATAATAACTCGACCATTAGGAGCTAAAATTTGGTGTATATCCTCTAGCAATTGTATGGGGTCAACGCAACGATCTAAGACATTCAGGCATGACACTAGTTGAACATTATTAACCTCATCTAGACGTTCTAAGACTTGAAAATTACGCTTCTTTAAACGTTCTCGCATAGTCCAACTCGCTTCAGTCGCGAAGGGGTCAACAATAACATCAGCATTTGAAACTTCAAGAGCTTTTAGTAGAACCGCAGAAATTTCACCATCTCCTGCTCCTATGTCAACGAAACGTACCTGAAAATATGTAATACATTTCTTTAATACTTACATAACCTATGAATTTATATACAAAAAAAAAAAAGAAAACCCTCGTCTTTAAAGAAGACGCCACTTGAAAATTTAAAAGAATTTCAGTATAAATCAAGCCCTAATTTCCAGTCCATGCTTGAATTTTACTTGAATTACAATTGAATTCATAAAATCAGTAATAAGGCTGTAAAAACAGTGCTTGAATTCAAGCATTTTTGCTGGAATTCAAGTGTAATTCAAGTAAAAATCAAGCAACGACTAGAAAATTTAGGCTTGATTTACACTGGATTTATACTTGAATTGCACTTTATTTTAAAAATGGTTTATTGGGATAGTTTCAAACAAATGACAGTGGAGTTTTTTTTTTTGATTCGGTGGATGACGTTGGGGCACCTTTCCTTTGCGACAAATGTTAACAAAATCTATTAATATCACCTTATTATCCACTTATTATCTGTCTATTCTAGAGGTGTAAAATGTAAGGCCAACTTCATTTAATTTTTACCCCCCAACATTTCTTTTCAACATACCTACATCAGTGTTGGTATTTGAGAAATTTCAATTAGTGCCAAGTTGAAGGCTTAAAGGGGCCAATTTTTTCGAATATTTTTTAGCTTTTATTTTTTTTTTACAACAACAATCAACAATGCATGTAACATTTTTTTGTAAGGGCCATTTTTGACAGTAAATCATCCCTGTGGGAAAGGTGATCAGTCGAGGACCGGTCATAAAGTGTCACAAATTAACACCTTAATTAACACCTTGTAATATGTCCCTGAATTTGCCGTGAGCTGATCTTTCAGATCACTTGACACATTTTTACTGGTCTTAGAACTAGTATTCTATGACCAGTCCACGATGAATAAGTCATAGGATAGGTTTTTCGAATCAATTTTTCCTGTAGGATCAGTCAATTTTTCACAGGGATTAAACACTTGTGTTACCATTAACTTTAAAATCTAAATTAAAAAAAAAAACTCCCATCGCTGCAAAAACTTAATTAATAATTATTTTTTTTTTAATTTATTTTAAATAACTTTTTACAATATTTGGAGAGAATTAAAAAGGGCCAAAACTGTTATTTGTGGTGCCACTCACCATTCAATAGTGCCAAAAATGGCACTATTGCGCCATATTTCCCAACCGTGACCTACATCCTATCTCCACTCCATAGTGGGCTCCCATACAAAATAGTATTTTTTATAAAATCTGCTCCCACCACTTTAACTGTCACAAGAGCACACCTAATGGAGTCAAATGTATGACCGACCCCCAATATTTTTAAGCCCCAACAATTTATATTATAAAAAAGTGGTTTTTGTTAGAAAAAATAGTTTCGATTTTGAAAAAAATCGTTAAAATTTTGAAAAACACATAGCGGTTCTGGTTGGCGCACCGCCAACATGTTTCTCTTTTTAAAAATTAAATTTCGAATTACAAATGAGTTTTTTTTACAAATGATCTGTTTTGAATTACAATTGATATTTTTCGAATTATAATTGTTTGTCAATATAATTGATCTTTAACGAATAACAATTGATCTTTTTCAAAATACAGTTGGAATTTTTGTATTACAAATGGAATTTTTGAATTACAAATGAAATATTCGAATTACAAGTAGAATCTTCGAATTATAATTGACCTTTTTCAAATTACATCTGTAAACGGTGAATTATATTTACTAGGGCTGTCAAACGGGATCGGTTTTTTAAAATCACGGGATTCGGGATTTGAAAATCGAAATCCCGGGATCCCGGGATTTTTCGGGATCACGGGATTTTTCGGGATCCCGGGATTTTTCGGAATTCCGGGATTTTTTGGGATTAAATTTCTTTGATTATAAAAGTAAAAAAATAGTAGACTCTTTATGTTTCAATTTTATTGTGCATATTAAGGGGCTACTGTGTATTAGTTGGTAGCGTGCTAGCCTATTAAACAGGGAGTCGTGGGTATGATTCCCACAAAAACCCTTGGGTCGATTTTGCTACAACGAAATTATTAAAAAACATGATTTCTAGTTATTCTTATTGTTATTTAAAGCCAATTAAAAAACTAAGTATACGCCACTTATGCAGTCTTCAAGTAATTATTAATATTAAATATTTAGCAATGAACTAAAAAAAGCCTTGAGGGGTTTGTTATGGAAAATGACAACTTTTATTTGCTTATGGTTTCATCCCATTTCGATTTTGGTTGTTGCACTGTATAATTTTAAAACTAATTTAAAGAAAATTTAAAATAATAAAAACATTTAAAGGGGAAAAGTAATAATATAATACATTAGACTTGCATTTTTTTGTATAAAAAAAGTTTTTCTTCCAATTTGAACGTCCCGGAAAATTTTTATCCTCCTAGACCTAAAATTTATGTGGTACAAATTTGAGGCCAATCGGATAAAATTTACCCGTGGCGCCCTTCGATCAAAGCTTTGGTTTTTTACAAAATTTTCGCCAAAACCTGCAAACTTTGGTCAAAGGGCTCCGTGACTGTGGCTTAATGGTTAGTGCGTTGGACTATTATTTTGCAAGCCTGGGTAGAATTCTCAGCTCAGCAAAATTCGTGGTTACGTTGAAAATTCAAAAAACGTTTTAGTTAATTTGCTGATGTAAATGTAACAATAATTGAACAAAGTTGTATTTTTAAAAATAAATTCTCATTCATTTTTAATATTTCAAAAATCCCGGGATTTGAGCTTTAAAATCCCGGGATTCGGGATTCATTTTAGGACAAAAATCCCGGGATTTCGGGATTTCGGGATTGACAGCCCTAATATTTACCCTTTCATTTTTTCCACTGTAAAATGCACCTTCGAAGATTCTACTTGTAAAATCTTCCAATTAAAAATGGAATTTTCGAATTACAAATGGAATCGTCATATTAAAATTAGAATCTTCAAATTACAACTGATCTTTTTCGAATTACATCTGTAAATGTTATAGTATATTATACTTACCCTCTCATGTCTGCCACTGTCAAATCCACCCTCCTTTAATAGTAGAGCAAATTGTTGGTCAGATAATATGAACATTGAACCTCTTTTCAGAAAACCGTTAATATCAGTCTGTGTCATAAACAATTGTAATGCTATTCGCGCAAAAGCATGCCACAAATGCAGCCATATGTTAGTAGAACTATCTTTGGCCTTTTCCAACCATTGCAGTGTGGTATCATCTGGTTCCTTTAAGGGCACAAATGATGTATGATAAGCAAACGGTTGGTCTTTGTTAACACTATACCACTACATATATGAAAAAATTAAAGAGATAAATAAATCATCACGTATGTAAAGAAGATAAGATTTAGGCATGCTTACCAATCGTGTGTCGTATTTATCTAAATAAAAATCATTATGAAACTTGGCGTATATAGCTCTGGCTAATGTACCCCTTGGTGGATGGATGTTCATATTTGTTTATAATATATTTTGATTGTATTGCATTCAACATAGAAACCAAACTTGATCAAATTTATACTATCGATTTTTGAAAGGTTAGTTGTTTAGTTTTCAATAATTTTTTGTAGTTACTTTTTATCTATACCTTTTACCAGATTAATGAGGTAAGCTATATATATATTAGTAAGCCATTATTTGTTTTTATTAAACACTAAAATTCTATTTTTTGTTAATAATTTCTACCATGATTTTTTCACAAAAACATATGAGAAAAATACACAACTGTCATTTACATTTGACCATTCACTTGGGACTAGTACCCCAATATTGGTGGAGAGTTACCAGATGCTCGAATTTTATTAACCCCCCTATTCTAGAAAAAATTGTCATTATAACAATTTGTTATAGAATTTTGTATTTTGATTTCTCGCGATATTAATAATTTTTATTGATTCAAAAAATGTGTTAATACATAAATACAATTTGGCAAAGCCTTTGTCATTAAAAATGTTTTGCAAAATTAGCTAATTGTGAAGATACTTATATAGAAAATTTGCCTTGTTATAGTTTTGTCATTTATTATAGATGACAATTTTCTTAGAATAGGGGGGTAAGTCTGGGAATTCAATCAAAATTGTTCTTATATAATTTGTATACCAAATTATACCAGTATGGGGTATACCATATACCAAGGTAAATTTATAAAAGGTAATATCCACTAAAGGCCTATTCACATTTGTATTTTTCCAAAATGTCGGCATCAACAAAGAGAATAATCACAATTGGAGCGGGAAGCGTTTTTCCGCAACTGTTCACATACGTTTTATATGACAACAAAATTCCGCCGCGTTTTTCCGCCAAACTAGATTCAATTCTATTTTTATGAGGACAATTGCGTTTTTCCGCTTCCCGCTCCAATTGTGATTATTCTCAAACTCATGAATTTGACGTTTCTTATGTTAACATAATTGTTAAGAAATATGTTTGGAGAACTATGTTAACATTTATTTCCAACATAAATATGTATAACATTTGACTATGGCACACGAGAAATAACACAATTTTGACGTATGTCGGAATAAATGTCCACATAATTATAGAAGGTGGAGCCAGTGGGTAAGGTGAAATCTCGTTCGAACGAGATTTCGATCATATGTTCTGTATGATCGAAACCATATGATCAAAATCTCGTTCGAACGAGATTCCACCTCAGTGTGAATTGGGTATAACTGGTATAACCTAACTTTTCCTCCATAGTAAATTTTTTGACAAATTTTTAAACAACAATATTTACGAATTTTAAAAACGAAATAAAAATATTTCTTCGGCATAAATGTCTACAGTCCACACTACATTATTTATGCTTAAAAATATTTGAATTTGTGTCTTAGAAAATAAAATGATTTCGTTTGAGTTTCATATAGAATCTTTGGCCAATAATTTGACAATACCACGCTTACGGGCCAAGAATTTCATTTTAAAATTGTTTAAGCTGTTTAAAAAAAGTAATTCACATAAAAATTGTGAAAATGAAAATTTCTGAATAGTTTTTTGTTGTTCTATTATTCACTCCAAATATTTATACTCGTTACATTTCACATAAAAAAAATTTGTGAAAGTAAAATTAATGCACATTTTCGGCATAATTTAAAGCAGTTATTCGATTTAAACTTCGATTGGAAACGTAAACAACAGAACGCCAAAATGTGAATTGAAAAGTTGCGAAAGACAGAACAGATGACTTTTTTTATTGTTTTTTAAACTACAAGCTAATAATTTTCAAAATTAAATGAAATTAAGAGAAAATTTATCATTTATGACTACGATGATTTGATAGAAAAGCTAAATGACCTTTAGGACATTTATTAGCATAATGTCCTTTGTTGCCACATTTGTAGCAAGTAATTTCATCTAGAGGTTTAGCAACTTTTGGATATGACGGTCCAGTGCTGGGAACATTTGAATTTGAAGCCGTATCAGAACTTTCATCATTGCCGCCATCATTACTTTGAGCATCTTGTGTGTCTTTATGTTGATTATTTGGTTGACCAGGAGCATTTGGCCCACTGTAATTCTGATAACGAGCATTTGAAGCTGGTTTACTTGGCAATAGATCCGGATTACCTTCGGGATTCTTTTTGCAGACGGAAGCTTTATGACCGAATTCTCCACAGAAATGACAAGTAGGTATTTTCTTTTGAAATTGTTCCTTACTAAGATCTGCACTGGGTGGCAACTCAAATCGAGGATGCATATGTTTACAATTCCAACCATTGGGACAAAAGCCAGCCAAATAGTTCATACACAAAACTCTTCGAACATGACGATGTCGACAGTGTGGACCATGACGACAAAACCCTCGATCATACCAAGGACAATCTTTTATTTTACTCTCCGGATCAATATGCAAGAAGGGACATTCTTTGTTGTGACAAGCATTGAAACGTGAATAGAAATAACATTCAGGCATTTTTTTCATATCGAATTCATGTAAAAATTCGCACTGATCGCCCTTTTTGCAGAGACCACGCAACCAATGTTTGCAAACTATTGTACGATCTCCGCGTATGTGTCTGAAGGGGCACATAGCCCCCTGACTGCATTCGACACCATTTTTGGAGTTCAGAAATTGACATACCGCAGCCACCGATTCTGTAAAAGTAAATAAATCAATGTTGTTCATTATGTTTAAACTGTCGGGAACAATGTAGTGGTACTCACTGTCCATGCCAAAGAAAGGCAAAGATATGGCACCAACTTGATCTGTTAAATCTCGTTCCACTTTAAAGTAGAGATTATTAACATTGGCCAATATCATATCCATTTTGAATGTTTTATTTGTTTATTATAGTGATATTTTTGGAAAAATCGTAAATACAACACAAAAAACCAATTTTCACAATGCTAAATTAAAATGACAGCAAAAACTATAATGTCAGAAATGACCAGGTGATTCATAAAACACATTTTTTCATATTTAATAAAGTAATCGGTTACACATTTTTTGTTACCCAATAAGCACATTTAAAATTCAAGTGCAAATCAAGTATAAATCAAGTGAAAATCAAGCCCTTATTTCCAGTCTATGCTTGATTTATACTTGAATTACACTTGAATTCAATAGCATTCTCCAGCAAAACGGATACTTGAATTCAAGCGCTGTTTTTACGCTTGAAAACCAGGGAAAAGGCTGTAAAAACAGGGCTTGAATTCCAGTGTCCGTTTTGCTGGAGTATGCTATTGAATTCAAGTGTAATTCAAGTATAAATCAAGCATAGACTGGAAATAAGGGCTTGATTTACACTTGATTTATACTTGATTTGCACTTGAATTTTAAATGTGCTTATTGGGTAGTAACATAAGGGGCACACACGTAGAGCGCCCAGATAACTTTAGTCAAAACTCGTCTAATTTCCAATATTTTTGAAAATAAAAATTGTCTAATCGATTAAAGAAATCGTTGTGCGACTTTTTTTAAATAATTTTTATCTTGTTATACCTCTTCTTCAGGGCTTCTCACTAACTTCAGCTTCACGACCCCTTTTCAATATTTAAAATTTCTCGGGACCCACCACATAAAAAAACAAGAAAAATTATAGTCGGTCAAGACCGACCATATAAAACCAAAACCATTGTTTTTTAGAAAATGGGTCCCTAGTCCAAACATTGACCGATTAGATCTATGTATACAGAGCTTCGAAGAATGAAATCCTTTTCGAATGAATTCTCAAAAAAATCCATTCAATTTGTATAGTCAGTGAATGCATTCGAATTCATAAATCAACATTGAATGCAGTCCTTGGAATTCATTCGATTGAATGGAAAAAAAAAATGAATGCATTCGATTTCTTGTTCATCCGATTTAGAAAAATCGAATGCATTCGATTTTTTATCATTCCACTGCGAATGCAATCGATTTTTTAAATAGATAGACCAAAACGGATCCAAATTTTGGTCCATAGTATTGCCGACTCTCTTTACATACGATGATCCTAATGGACTCTAATTTTGAATCCAAAAAAATTGGTCTTCCCGAAAATTTAAAAAATGCACATATTAACTGCCTACACGACAAAAAGTGTGTTGGCGATACTATGGACAAAAAACTGGCTCCGTTTTGCTCCATCTTGGTTAGTTTGTTTAAGTTTTTTATGCAATGAATGGATAAGCCATTCGATTTTTTAAATTGAATGAAAAGAAGAACGATTGCATTCGCAAGTGAATGCATTCGATTTTTAAAATTCGAATGAAAAAAAATCGAATGCATTCGATTTTTGAAAGTCGAATGAAAAATAAATCGAATGAATTCGATATTTATAAATCGAATGAGTCTAAAGTGAATTCATTCAATTCGCTAAAATGTGATTGGGGAATGCAATCACTAAATTTTCATTCAGAATGCCAAATCGAATGGAGGAACGCACTATATGTACCGAAAAAATTCCCCAGTTTAATATTTACGAAAATTTTTAGTTGATTTGAAATAAATTTAAAATAACTGAATTAGTTACGAGCAACTGGATTTTCAATTAATTAAAGCCAAGGTTGGCAATCGAAACGAATAACTGCATCGATATCGGTATTGGTATCGTTTTTTATTTATTTCGGTATCGGTTACGGTATTTGAGTTGAATCGGTTACGGTATTACCGATACCGAAACGTCGATACCGGTACGTACCGGTATTATCGAAAAAATGCTAAAAAATATAAAAAACGCATAAAAACTTAAAAAAAATATTTTTTTTCAATTTTAATAATAAACACGTATTTACGTATTTATTTTAAGCATTTTTGGTAAAATGTTCTTTAAAATGTGAAAATTAAAATAGCGTATTTTAGGGGGTCGGCGGAGACGTTGCCGGACCACACCTACAAAAGGGGGCGGGCAGAGAAAACTGTAATTTTCTTATCCCCTTGATCAAAGTGCAGGACTTTGAATTTATTCTGACATAAAAATGTTTCATTTGTTTAACAGTGGAGAACACATTTTTCAAAAAAATATTTATGTATGAAAACGGTGGAATTTCGGGTAAATATGGTTACGAATGTTAAGTCTCATCTTTCTGCAATTAAAAAAAAATATCCGCACTTGACCACCGCAATTTATATGTCCATGAAATGCAATACAGAAAATCAGTACAGAAATTGTTTCAAGCTTAAAAGAAAATTTATCATTTTTTGATTGTCGGCTTTTAATTTTTTTGATTATAATTAATTTTTTAATTTTTTTAGATTTAATTTATTTATTATTTATCAAATTCCCTAATTTAAATCATTTTAAAACTATTTATTTTGAAAATAATGAAATAAATTAATAAAATAGCAAATCCAAACATTAAAAATGCATAAAAAGTTGAAACGCAGGCTTTTCTGGGATAACGGCACATTGAAATTTTTTTTGACAAGATTTTTGAGATCAGCGAGTGCTAATTACCCTAAAAAAGTACCTTTAAAAAAAAAAAAAGTTAAATTAAATCTTGGTCCAAAATGGGTTAAGAAAAGTAAAAAAAATATGTAAAAAAAGTAAAAAAGTTAAATTCGACTTAGCCGATTCCATTATTACCCTCCACAGTGTCCTTTTAAAGTGATAGTTTTCGAACGTGAAAAAAATTAACAATTTTGATTAGAAATATTTTATTTTGAGTAAAAAACTTTTTTTAGTCATTTTTGAAAAAAAAATTGCATTTTTTTTTTTTTTGAGTGTAAGTTTTTTTTGTTTAATTGTAAAAATATTTGTGAATGAAAAAAATACTTAAAAAATATTTTTCTGACTCTTCAACGTTATTAAAGCTGGTTTAACGGGTTTAAGACGTGAACTAAGGGTGAAACCAATTTGAAATTCGCGGTTTTGCTAATAATTTTTAAACCACGTCCTATAAATATCAAAAAAATCCTTGGGCACCCACATCGTGGATTAAATAAAAATCTCCAAAAAAACTAAACTATACTAAGGGGTTCAGAAAGTTTCTATTGAGAGTCTAAATGACTCCAAAAAATTTCGTGAAAATCAAAAATTTTCTCCCGCATAGCGGTTTAAGTATGACTTTTTTTTTTTTTTTTGTATTTATTTATTCACTTTTTTATTGGAAATTTTTACTTTATCCACGATGTGGGTGGCCAAAGATTTTTTTGATTTTTATGAGACTTCGGGGAGGCATTTGGATTTTTCATTTACAAAAACCAAAAAAAAAAAATAAAAATTTTCTATTAATTTTTTTTTTGTAAAAAAACATGGGTTTTAAGGAAAAACCGTTTCAATACCGGTACGTACCGGTACCAAAGGAAAAGGTTTTTAAATACCGGTATCCGATACCAAAACTGAGTTTCGGTACCGGTATTCAATTTAAAGGGTTTTGAAACGGATAACGGTATTGAAAAGGTATCGATTGCCAACATTGGTGGTAATACATAAAATGTAAAAAGGGTAAAAAAGTGCATTTTTGATACATTTTAATACACGATAATGATGTCACAGATAGGAATAACATTTTTTGCCTGCTGTGCCACTGAAGAGTGGCAAAAAAAAAGAACATACTTTGGTGTCATCCCCCTTATTAAATTCACCAGTTGAAAAAGAAGTACATCAGTTTTATAAGTTGTGGTGATTATTTTTTTGCTGGGCTACTACTTTTTATGTATGAACTTATAACTACCCAAGCAGAAATTGACGATGGTTCTAAAAAAAAAGCGTTCTGAAAGCACTGTAACAAAAAAAAAAGCATTCTCAAAACGCTATTTTCGAACGCTTTGCGAGCGTTTTTGAAAAGTGTTCTGAAAGCTCTATAACAAAAAAAAAAAAAGCAATCTCAAAACGTTTTTTTGGAACGCTTTGCGAGCGTATTCGAAAAGCGTGTTAAGAGTTTTTTAGATTTTTTTTTTTAAAAAAAATTTCTAAGCTCCGAAACTATTTTTGAATAACAATTTTTTGTCACTTTTTTATGCTTTTTAAGTAAAAAAAAAATCTTCAAAAATGTTTTTAGATTTTTTTTTTTTAATTTTCTAAGTTTCGAAAATTTTTTGAAAATTTTTTTTAAGTTTCTTGAAGTACAAAAATTTTTTTTTTTCGGATTTCACTTTGTATCAAACAAATTATTATAACCGAACTAAAACAGAAATTCTTTACTTTGGGTTTTTAAAGCGCTTTGATGACTTTAAAAAAACGTTCTCAAAGCACTTTTTAACATCGCTTTTAAAACGCTTTAAACCTAGCGTAGATCGATGTTATCATTCGGATCATCTGAAGGCGCTTTGAAGTTGGTATACAGAACGCTCGTACAACCGTCCACAACGCTTTCACAACGCTTTTGCGATTGTATTTTTCTGACTGGGTATGCATATTTAACCACAATTAACCCATTTTGTATTAGTTTCTGGAAATATACCACTAGTATGTCTGCATGTAATATATATAAAAAAAAAGTATTTTAATTCCTTTTTATAGAAAATATGGTTTTCTTTTATTTAAGCTGTCCTTGTGTATGTAAATTATTATTTTTATTA
Organism: Pegoplata infirma; assembly: GCA_963921195.1. Lineage (NCBI taxonomy): Eukaryota > Metazoa > Arthropoda > Insecta > Diptera > Anthomyiidae > Pegoplata > Pegoplata infirma. The sequence continues at coordinate 11,757,873 of OY992538.1, read as the reverse complement.
TTATGGTTTTTAAAGAAAATATTTAAATCGTGGTTTACAATTTGATTGATTGATTGAATCGGATGATTTTTTGCTTGCAAAAAATAAACGTAATTAAATCTATGATAAATGGAAATACTTTTACTTTTTAGCTTTTTAATAAACATAAAAAAATGTTGAAATAATAGTTATATGCGCGCTTTGCTTATTTTAAATATATATCTTTTCTCTGATATAATAAAAAGTAAAATAAATTAATTTAATTTATACCATTCCAAATTATCTGGCTTATTCGAAGGCGAATTGAGCACATCGTTTAACATGCAAATGTTATCATTTAGCTGTAAAGTTGTGTCCAAATTATCTATAATGCTGCCGTTTTCTGGAAAAAATAGCAAAAGGTTCATTATCGTATGAATAGAAGATTGATTTTGTATTATATAGTTTTTTTATTACCACTTATACAGTCCATGCTAGTGTCCATGTGGGTTATAAAATCAGGATTGACTGCAAATGAATTTGATGATAAACTCAAGCCACTGTCACTCGATTCCTGTCGAGCGTGGTTATCACCAGAAAGAAACGGGTCCATATGTAAGCTAACGTTGTGTTTGTTTAAAGACTTCTACGTTGTAGTAAAAATGATTTCATTAGTTAAAATTTTGTAAATAAAAAATAATACACATGTAGTTTTTACAAACCTGTCCTGATTTTTGCTTAAATATGTCTGTATCTTTATCGATTTCCGTTGCATTTACCCAACTCATTTCAGTTTTGGCTTTTATTTCTTTTTGAAATAAAAGTGCTAAAGGAAATAAATCAAAATTTTAGGACAACATTTTCATTTTGTAAATTTATTTTTTTAAAACTATACTTACGAATTCTTGGATCATTCCATGATGTTGTACGGTCAATATGATTTATGAAATAAACTTCACCAGTTTCTGTTAGTGCTTGTTCCCATCCCTCAGGCAATGGCCCCAATTCACCGTTTAAAACAGCATTTTTATTTAATCTTGCATTGGCTAAATCATGAAAAAGAATCATTTTAATTTTACTTGTTAATAAATATTTATAAATATATGACTGGTGAAAATACATACCAGCAGCATTTAATGCCTGCTGTTGTTTAAATTGTATTCTGGGGTCTTCCCATTGTGTGGTTTTTGTAGTATGACTAAAAATGTACAAAATTAATTAATATGTGTAACAAAACAAGGAAAAAAAGTAAATTAAAGATAGAAAATTTTGACCAAAAAAATTATATCAGTACAACTAAATATCCTTTGGAGTTTCTTTAAACATTTTGAAAATCATAAAAAATATAAATTAAAAAACATAAATTAAAAGCATACTCTTAATTTGTATTTTTTTAATACAGTGGCCGCCAATAGTTTACGTATGACTACATAGTAGATCCAATTCATTAACAATAATGCCTAATTACACTGTTCGACACTTAAAACTTCCCAGTAAAATTTCTAACTAATCGTTGTGGATTTTGGTCTTCTGAATCTCCAAATCTCCCATCCAAATTTTTCTAGCACGTACTGTTTTCAAGATATTCGATGTTAAGAAGAAAAAAAAATAATTTAGCATTTTTGGGGGTCCACTGTTACGTAATCTTACGTTAATTCCACAAAATAGGACTTGATTTTGTATAAAATGTACCTCAAGGAATTCCTAGTTTTGTTCTGCTTTGCTAAAAGGTTTAATTGTAAAAAAAGTCAAGTTAACATTTTTTTAAAATCAATTATTGTTGCTTAACCACTTTAAATTAAAACTTCTGCCCTCCCAAACGGGGAACGTCCCCACGAGTTTGACCCCACACTCGAAATCTAACAGTCCAAGGACCATATCGTTAAACTATATTCAATTTGAGCTAACTAAAAAAACATAACTTTTCAGGAGAGCAAAAAAACCGTCGCGTTCGCGTATTTTTAAATGTTTTGTCATTTGATCTTTTACAATATTAATTAATAATTACTACTAAATTTTACATGTGCTTTGTTTGTAAAAATTCGTATTTTTCGCTGAGTTACAGCAGATAGCTCAACCTTTTTTATTTGAAATTAATCAACCTAAGCAAATAGCTCATTAAATATAGACTTTAAAGCTTTACAACTTTTTAACGGATTATGATAAAAATATGATTTTGGTACCATATATCTCAGTTTTTTAACCCCTTCCATTACAGGTGTTAAAAAAAATACTTTTGATTTTTTTTTTTTAAATCATCGATTTTTTCGCGCTTTATCGCCATTATTTGGAACCTTCATGAAGTTTGCGAAAAATGTCATAGCACTTGTGTTTGCTGTACAATCGAATGGGTAAATAAAATATGCAAAAAGTTTAACCGTTTTTGCTCCGCATCGAAATAAGGGTCAAAAACCGCGTTTTTAACCGCGGAAAGGAGTTGAAATTTTCCAAAAAAAAACTATGCCATTATTTTTATTTATGGAAAACCCGTCTAAAAAGTGATAACATCATAAAATTTAAATTTAAAAGTTTACTCTAGTAAACTATACTGTGCAGATAGCTCAAATTTTTATTTATAAAAAAACAAGGTTTCACATAGCTCATGCTATTTTTGCAGTAAAATAGTCTTAAAATATTTTTTTTCTTCTGAAATTAATACCATAGATGACACTTATGCCCGCGAACATTTTTCCATCAAAAACTCATTTTCGTCAACCGAGCAGATAGCTCAAATTGAATATAAATCCACGATATATTTTTTTGGAATTTAAACAAAGTTTGTAAACTTTATTTATGTCAAAAAAAAGTTTCAATATGGCACTGTTGCAATGGTTAACAATTTCTCAAATAAATACCCCGAGTATTTTTTTTAAGTTCCATTTACATTTTTGAAGTGAATACCATTATTGACGGAATTTACGTCGGATTTTTTAACCTTGCAACAGTGCAAGATATCAACTCTTACACGTTGCAATTACCTTTTACATGATGCGTTGTTGGAAGGAAAGATTCGCACTTTATTTTAATACAGTCAAACTCGGTTATAACGAACTCTCGGTTAAAACGAATTAATTCTAAAGTCCCGATATTTCAGAACAAATAAATTTTTTTCTAGAGAATGTATTACCAAAACCAACTACAAACATATAGGCTCTTATTCATAATACTTATAACAGACTTATTGTAGGTTTATTTGACAATTGTTCCTGCAATATCTGTCAAATAAACCTACTTTAAATATATTTTAGGTTTTATGAATAACCACATTAATCTGGTATGTGATGGAATTCGAACGATTTCAATTTCGATCAATTTCATTAAACATCGAAATTTGAAAAGTAAATAGAAAAGCTAAAATTTCTTGAAATTGTTTTTAAAGGCTTGAGTTGAGTCAAATATATGAATTTATACAATTTTATCTTATTTTAATTATAAATATTTCAAAATAGTCTAGATTGAAAATTCAAAAACGATCGATTAGAAATCGATTGATTTCCATCACATTGGTTATTAAAACTAAAAAAAAAAATTTGAAAAATTTTTAGAGTAAGACCCTGATCATCCAAAATTTTTTTTTTCGTGGTCACTTTTGGAACTGAAATACTTGTCCGACCGAAATGAAACTTTTTGCCGTTAATAAGCTAATCAAGCTAAATTATAATAAAAAATAATAAAAAAAAATATTTTTTTTGATTGTGTGAATTTTTTTGGCATATGACCAGAATACCGAAATCACTCCCAGCATAATAAAACTTTGTGTATCAACTAAGGGGTCTTTCCTACGTCGCGTGATCTTCTGACTTTGGAGGGGTCACGCCCTCTTTCGAGTGGGCGGGCCTTCAAAGTTAAAACGTTTTTCTTAAATATCTTAAAAAGTACTTATCCGATTTGGATGAAATTAGTATCATTCGAAAGCTTAAATAAATTCCTTTCGAACATTTCTTAACATGAAGAAATTTCATTAACCCTTTAAGCGCCAAAACGCGATTATAAGTTTTTATTTTTTTTAATTTTCAAATATCTCAAAAATGTTACGTATACAAGGCCATAAAGAGTGCACATGGGTTTGTAGCTAAGGCCATTATGGGGATTATGACCGAAATGAATGTGGTCATAATCCCCATAACGGAAATGGGGATTATGTCCGTGGGAATTATGTCATGTCACCTAGAAAATTGCAACGAAAAAAATAGCACAAAAACTTTAACCCTTTATATCTCTGGTGTTAGAAGAGTTAGAGAGTCGAATAAAAGTCCAAATGAAAGCTTAGAACTTTGGCTACAAACCAATGTATACTCTTTATGGCCTTATATACGTAACATTTTTGAGATATTTGAAAATTAAAAAAAAATTAAAATCGCGTTTTGGCGCTTAAAGGTTTAATAAAATTTCTCCATGTCAAGGAATGTTCGAAAGGAATTTATTTAAGCTTTCGAATGATACTAATTTCATCCAAATCGGATAAGTATTTTTTAAGATATTTAAGAAAAACGTTTAAACTTTGAAGGCCCGCCCACTCGAAAGAGGGCGTAACCCCTCCAGTTTGACTGCACATTTTTGCTCTGTGAGATCAAAGGTTAAAAGTTAAAAAATAAAAAAATCGCAATTTCGGTAAAGTGGTTTAGTTCCCGTTTAATTTTTCACGGTGCTTAATATATATTCCGGGTGGCCCATATAAAAATCCAAAAAAAAAACGTGCCATATATGAACCAGCCAAGTGTACGTGTGCCGACTGCGCTCAAGCAGTTGGAGCAAATTTTATAAAAATTTAATTTTGAATGGTAGCCCACTTAGGGAGTCGATATAGGGCGAAGGTATGTTTTAAAAAAATGTTAAAGTGTAAAAATAAATGGGGTCGGTCTCACTAATGAACCCTTCTAGGACGCCCCATTGGACCAGTAGAAGGTGATTAAATAAAACAAATTTACAAAAAATAAAAATAAATTGTATGGGGACCGAATTAAGAGTTTAAGATAGAGGGTAGGTGTGTTCAGAGAAAATATTTGGATTAAATAAATATTGTGAATCGATCGACTGCTCTAGGGGCAAACTTGGGGCAGTTAAAGCGGTTGGGGCAAATTTTAAAAAATTTCATTTTGTATGGAAGCCCCCTTAGAGATTGGAGATAGAATATTAGTTTGTTCTAAAAAAATATTTAGGCGTAAAAGTTAGTAGGGGTCGGTCTTGCTATTGGCTCCTCTACCACAATTGAAGCAGTTGAAATTATTTTAAGATTGAAAAATTACAATAACATATTTCAAAAAAATTTTCACAAAAAAAAAAATTAAAAAAAACAAAGAGTACTAGTGTCCGACCGAATATTCGGCTACGGCTTCGGCCAAAAAGCACTATTCGGCCACTATTCGCCTTCGGCCACATTTTTGGCCGAATACCGAATAATTGTATAAATTTTGTACTCACGTGTTGAAAAACACACTAAACACACTTCGAATAACATTAGTAAGCCACAAAAACATTTTATCAAGTGTTTTTGAAGCTAAAACAAGATTTTACACTCAAAAATTTTTTTCGGTCGAAAAAAATTACACTCAAAAAAATTTTCATTTACAAAAATGCCTAAAAAAAGTTTTTGGCTCAAGTAAATCGTTCTAGACAACATTTTTAAACATTTGTGTATTCCGACAAGTCGAGTTTCACTTTTTTCCTTGTTTTTACGACATAAATAACTTTTTTGTTGAATATTCGGCTTCGGTTTCGGCCGAATAGTAAAAATGTGGCCGAATATTCGGCTTCGGCTACGGCCAAAAAAGGTGTATTCGGTCGGACACTAAAGAGTACACACATTTTCAAAATGAGATTTAAATTTTAAAACTTAAAGCTGAATTCATAATTCCTTTCTCTGTCGTCTCTATTTTTAGAGATTGTACTCTGTAGTACAGAGTACTTCGACTGCCTTAAAAATTGCAAACAAGAACACTTTAAGAAATTTTTAGGATTTTTTTTTTAAAAAGTACGTAAAAAAATTGGAATTTTACCATTATTGAAGAAGTTATGAGTTAAAGAAGTTACTCAAACAAACTTCCAATTTTAAAAATTCGAAAATCTAAAATTTCTATTCCAAATTACGCAACTTTTAAAACATAATTCGAGATGTGATCACAATGATGGCAACCATGAAGTTTAAAATCGAATTACACGGAAAAAAATATGTCTTTTTATTCATTTTCCCAATTATTTAAGTGTAAAATGTCTCTCTAATAAGGTACTAAAAAATTAAAAACTTAAGGAATATGATCCTTATGTTTGAAATTTATTGAAATTATCTACTGTAATAACTAGGGCAAGTACTTTCATGCATCTAAAAAACGAAAATATGTGCCTATAATATGCGTCTAAAAATCCAAAATATGCACTAAAAACTTTAAAAATATGCATCTAAAAATTATTGTTTTTACTAAAAAAAAAAATTTGTCAACATAAATTAGACTTTGTCAAATATTTTAAGGCCCTCGACAATTCTTAAAAATGTTTTATTGAGTGGAAACAATTTTTAGTTAGTAAAATATTTTTTTACTTGAGAAGTTTTTTCTTTGAGTCACTAAATATCACTGAAGTTTTTAAAAGAAAAAAATATTAAAATTCAATGTTTTTCTAAAACAGGTTATTTTTCAATTCTTTGTGTTTATTATTCAAAAAAAAATATTTATTTTTAAAATACTTTTTTTTTTACTTTTTTCGGAATTTTCCGATTTTCAAGTCAAAAAAATTAACTTAAGGCAAAAGATCCCACCCTAACTCTAATCAAAATAAAAATGCAATTTTCCTGTAAAAAATCTTAAATTCGAAAATATTTTTTTCTTTACGATTAGTGAAGAGATATTCATAAAAATCTCAGAATAGGAAAAATTTTTCAGAATCTAAAAATTATACTTCCAGAATCCATTTTCTTTAAAAAATGCATTAGAATATGATTTCGATAAATAAATACATTTTTCTATAAAAAATAGGGGAATCCATTTTCTTTAAAAAATGCATCAGAATATGATTTCGATGAATAAATACATTTTTCTATAAAAAATTGGGGATAGGGTTTGAATTTTCCTAAGGAAGTTTTGAAAAAATATTGATGAAATTTAAAAAAAGTCTAATTTATATCAAAATATGCAAAAATATGCATTTATACCAAAATATGCAAAAATATGCAACTACAAATCAATGCCACTTTATTGCAAATTCTTTGATTCGAATAGATATTTAATTTATGCTATGTTTACAATGCTGAGTAAAAATATGCATTTTCATGAAAGTACTTGCCCTAGTAATAACATTTTTTTATTCTTCCAATGCAGTAGTAGTAAGTTTTTGATTTTTCCTATTAAAAAAAAAAAAAAACAAGTAGAAAAGTTAAATTTGACTTGGCCGAATCTATGTCATTTTTCAAGGATAGTACATTTTCTAACGTAAACAAATTAACAATTTTGATTAGAAATATTTTATTTTGAGTAAAAAACTTTTTTTTTGTCATTTTTATAAAAAAAGAGAAATTACTATTTTTTTTTTAGTGTAAAAATATTTTGGAGTGACAAAAATACCTTGTAAAATAATTTCTTGGCTTACCAATGTTTTTAAAGCTCGATTTTTTACACAATTGAATTTAAGGTAAAACCAATCTGAAATTCACGGTTTTGCTAATAACTTTTGAACTACTCGACGGATTTGGCTGAAATTCAATACGAACCGGACTAGAGGAACGACAAATATATATGCAAAGCTTGTTTTTTATCTCGTAAATTCGCGAAAAACCCTTGCCGAAATTCAATCTTTTGCTTATAACTTTTGAACCACTCCACCGATTTTGCTGAATTGCAATACCAACCAGACCAGTTAAGGAGCCTCCGAAAAGTCTGTCAAAAGTTAGGGTGTTTTCAACAGACAGACGGACAAACATCGCTAGATCGTCTTAAAATCGATCGAGGATCATAAATATATATTCTTTATGGGGTCCTAGACCAATATTTCGAGGTGTTACAAACGGAATGACAGTCTTATATATACCCTCTATCACTAGAGTTGAGGGTATAAAAAAGTTAAAATCTGAAAAATTAAAAAAAAAAAACGAATTGTAATCAAATATCGAATTATAGCTTTAAAATTTTTTTTTTTTACGTTGAACCAACACTCAGGGGATGCCCCTATTAATGCAGTGCATTGTGTTGATATCAGGAAAATAGGTTATGAGGAGGAGGAAAGAGGGAGTAGTGTTTGTGGATATTTGACTTGAATTTATCTACATTGAAAGAAACTGGGAAGACCTCTGCGGGAAGATTATTCCACATACGGCTAGTTCGACTGATGAACGAACCTTCTCTGTAATGCGCTGTGCGATCCACTGGACAATCGACATTAAAAATTAAGTGAATCGACGTTAAAAATTAAGTGATAATTACTCCGAATAATTTTTTTATATTTTTTTTTACAACATTTCAATTCCAACAAAATGTTGCCCCACTTTTTTAAGATATCGATATTTTTACTGGTCAACATTATTTAAAAATTTTAATTTCTTAATTTTTTTAAAAAATCGCCATTTTAAAAAATTTATTACTTAAAACTGACTTGTTTGTCTTCCTTATTATCTTCCTAGGCAGGTTTTCGATTTACCATACTGGCAAAAATTAAAATTTTCGCTGTGTTCGGGAACCTATAAAACAATGATTTTTTTAACCTCAAAACTTTTCAGCACATCTGAAAATAATGATTTTGCTTTTAAGAATGCTTCTAGAATCTTTCAGATATCTTTTTACCACGGAGATATCGATCGCAGAAACTATTGCAATCTGAATATATTTCTTAATAGAGTTGTCAAATATTCGTCTATTTCAAAACTCTGTTTTCGAATACTTCGAAAAATCGTTTATTATAAGAATCGGTTTTTCGGTTTTGTAACTAAAAACCGGTTTTGAATAATCGATTTTCGGGTTTTTTTATCAGTTATTTATTAAAAAAGTAAAACAAAACAATAAAAAAGGAAAACAAGCACGTCCGTCTGTATAAAACACGATCCAGTCCAAAATAAAAAAGCTTGACCCCTGAAATTTGGCACAAAATGTGTCATGGTCGTAGTTAATTGAATACCCTACTGGGTACCCACTAAATAAATAAGCCTAAGATACACTTTAACTCACAAGTTTTTTTTTTGACAAAAGTTGCCTTTTTAGAATTAGATTATATTTAAGGATTTCGTGTAATTGAATTTCTTAAATATAAAGAAGTTATGAAGTTAAAAAAGCGCCTCTTTTGTCTTTAATTAAAATTGCTTCAGTTACTTTTAATATATTTCCGGTTTATGAAGCATGACAACGCCATCTATGACAAAAGCTAGCAAATTATAAAAGAAATTAAAATTCGATCTCCACATCAATAATAAAGATATAATAGTTTAAAAAATAAAAACAACTAAGGATTTACAAACAACAATTAACATTTACCTCTTCACTACATTGGAGTTATAGTTATTCTTCATTTTTTTTTTTTTAATTTAGCGGCATGTTAAAAATTGATCAAGCATAAAAATTGTTAGGAATACATCCAACTATAGTTTTTCTTACTTTTAATCAAATGTTTTAATTAGTCTAATACTCACTTTAAATAGTATATCTGGCCATCGTTGGTTTTAGCCTGCTCCCAACCAGGAGGAAGAGGACCCAATTCATTTTGCAACTGAATGGGACTAATGACATCATATGAACGTTGTTTCATATGGTACGGTCCTCCTCCTGTACCACCCAGGCCTAATATATTATTGCTATTTAAACCAGCAGCGGCGGCAGCAGCAGCAGCTGCTGCTGCAGCATTGTAACTTAATAAGGTTCCTGGAAACTGTGGCCCAGAATTTCCGCCACCATTGCCCCCGCCGCTAGCAACATCACCACTTTGTTGCTGTTGCAAAAATGACCCAGTCGAATCGTCTCCAATATTGCCGCCATGTAAATTATACGTTTGCTGCAGTGAAGCAGGACTACTATGGGCACGAGAGTGACAAATTTGTAAACGTGTTTGTTCCGTCTGTGCGGTAGCTGGTGGTGGTGGTGGCGGTTGTTGGGCATTAATTGTCGTTGAGGAGTGTTGCGCTGCTGACGCCTGTGCTGCTGCTGCGACTGCAGCAGTTTGTAAATCTGATAGAGATGTGGCGACTGATGTCTGATTTATATTTGGCTGCGAACCACAATCATAAGCTGAATCAACACTATTAGCCCGAGAATGTGACACTGTCGGAGATTTGGGACTGGCAGCGGGTGGATTAAAAAATGAATTTGGCAACTTCCGCATACGAAAAGGCACTTGTAATGGACGGTTCGACTCACTCGGATTTAAAACACTATCGAAAAGAGCTTGTAAATTTTCATCTGAATTCTGGTAATTACGAACAACCAAATTATTTGATGATTTCGACGCAGCCGACGTCGAGTCATCCGTTTTAACGCTGCATTTGTTCGCGTCGTCACTCGCGCTGGACTTACTCAACGACATTCTTGTGTGTATTTTATACAAGAAGAAAAAAACAGGTCGAAGTATCGTAAATGAAAAAAAAAAAAAAAAAAAAATTGTGTATACTCTTCGTGTTAATTACGTCAAAATGATGGCTGGAACATCATTTCCAATTGTAAAAATCGTTCAACGATACTTTAAAACACTTTTATTCCACATATAAAACAAATGCAGCAATTTTCTTCTTATACACAATAATAAAATAGGAAATGAAAAACAAAAAAAAATAGCCAAAATCAACTCAACCAACAAACGAACGAACAAATAAAAATTCTCACAACAAGTTTATATTTGGATTTCTTCTTTTCTTCTACTACTACACTTCAGTAGAAGTTCAGTGTATTGGTATTTTTCTTTTTATTGGTTTAAGAGTTGCCAAATTATGAAATCCATTACTTTGATGGGGCTTTACAGCACCACAAATGGATCAATAGAACATTTCTTTCTGATTTTTTCACTAATAAACACTCCCGAATCGCGATAATTATTAATGGATGTTTAAGACCATTTGTTTGTTTATTTTTTAGCAGTATACACTTTATTTTCTACTAACATATTTCCATATTAAGTTGAAGTTTAGTAAAATTTGCGTCGTGGATATTGTGGGTGTTGTTACGTTGATCGAAACACTTGTTTTATTTGTGGCAACTCTGAGAACCTGTTGAACTAGTTGGCTGGGTTCTTGCATTCAAATTGTTTTTGTTTGTAGTGCTGCCAGACAAATGTAATGGTGATGTCAATATAGTGATTTTCAATGGCAAAATCTTTAGTTTATACACGCAAAAAAAAAAATCTGTGTATGATTGAGCAATCCTACTTGGTAAAATTTTTTTCATAAGGTGGGTAAGTTGCTCGGTTTTCACGTGAAAATCTGTCAAACTCCATATAAAAAAAACATAAATTTCACACTGGCTTTACAAAAGCGTAAAAATTTCGCTGAAGAGGTATTCTGTTCACTGGTGAAAAACCGGCAAAATAACCCGGTATATGTTGCATCAATACGCATCAACACTATAAGCAACATTTTTTTAAATTGTACAGACCATTTAAAAAGCGGTGAAATTTAACATTCAGATGTAAAATGTAGTAATTATAAGTGTTTGGGACTGTAAACATTAATTATATCACATAAATTACCAACAAAATATTATTTAAAGTTATTTTATGTATTCTGACGCGCAAAACATAACCAAACATATGACTGTCAAATTTTCGCTACAAATTAATTGATGTTTCGAAACATTTTTTTTCACCGGTGAACAACTTACTTAGCTATACCAAAAAATTGTTTTTACCAAATTTTTGCTAAAATTATGCTTGTCGATGTTAAAGTTACATAATTAGTTTTTTATGCAAAATAATCAAGTAGCTTGCACAATAACGCAAATTACTTTCACAAAACTTTATCAAAATAAAACAACAAAAAAACAAATACCGACCGCCATTTTCATTTTGTATTTTTGTGTGCGTGCTTCGTTTATTTTTTGTGTTATAAAAACGTAAAAAGGAAATTGATAAATAAAATAAATTAATAAATAATTAGTTTTTTAAAAGATAAATAAATGTAAGATAAAAAAAATGCTAAAGTTAATTTTGCTGTCATAACTTAAAACACCATTCATTTAGCAAAACCAATGGCACAGACTAATACAGACTCGACATAAGTGACAGGTGTCAAAAAAGTAGTTCTGAACCATATGGTTAATATTTTCAAATTATTCTACGAATTAGGTTAGAAAGAGAAAACTGATATAACGCGCCATAAGAAAAATAGATGCCAGATCGGTTTTTGTTGTTTCACTCACTCCTAAGTCGTAGAAAGCCATGTTATAGCCTATTCACATCTACACTAAGAAAAAAAAATATTAAAATCAAACAGAAACAACTTTAAATTAAATATAAAACAGTGACGAAATAGAACAAAGTTTGTTTTTATTTAATTTAAATATGTTTCTAGTTGTTTTTAACATGACACGATTAGTAGACAACATTTTAAAATTAAGATGTAACAATATTGTTTTAAAATTGGCCATGCTAAATTTAAATATGCAACAAATTTTAATTTAAAGTTGACCAATATTAATTTTAATATGCGACATTTTTTTCTTTTGCAGCTTTTTACTTACCTAAAAACCATGAAACTTTAAATAAAACAATACACATTTTTGTTTTAGTTTTTTTTATTATTTTTACAATCTTTTTAATAACACAGCAAAAAAATTAACACTACTCTAATTGTACATCTAAGGTAGAATTACATCCAAGGCTTTGGCTTTAAATATTGCCTGTTGGCTTTATTTTTTGCTATACATAAAAAAATCAAAGCCAAAGCCTTGGATGTACTTCTACCATAATTGTAGCACTACATCTAATTACAACAAATGTAATTAAATACCAAAAATAAAAAATAAACACAATTAAATTAATACTATATACCATAGAAGTTTTCATTTTCTGCCAATTACATACATAGGTACATCCACTCCTTGTTTTCTTTGTCTTTATTTTTTTCACTTGGTTTTTCAGTTTTATTCTTGTTTTTATTGTTAATAATATTCTTTTTCACTTTAGTTTTTTAATTTTTAATTTTACTTTAGTTAATTTAATTAATTTCACTTAAAACTCGTCACATTTAGAGATGTGAAAAATGTGCGTCTTTTTTTTAATGAAAAATTATTTTAACATTGCATCTACTTAAAATAAAATTGCCCAACTTTACTATATTTCTTGAAAAAAAAACTTTAAATGTCAAAAAACAAAATTGTTCAACTTTAAAATAACCACGAAAAATATTGTTTTTAATACAAATATTTGAATACGATTTTTTAAAATTTTTAACGACTTTTAATGACAGCATATTAAATTTAAAGTGATCAATTTTAAATTAAAATTGTATTCAATTTTAAAACAAACATATTTTGTTTAAATCAATCATAAACAATATTAAAATTTAAATTTTTCCAAAAATATGTAGCATACTTAAAATAAACATGAAAATATTTGATTTAAATATGTTTTTTTCCCTCAGTGTACCGGAAATATTGTAGATTTTAGCTGAAATCTGACTTAAAAATCTATGCCGTTTACATATACATTTTTTGACGTTAAGCGAGATTTTGTTTTAGCAACCCTGTTTATTTTTGTAAACAAAAAAAAAAGCTCAATCGAAATTATTCCAAAACAACATTTCTTTTGTTTATTTTTGGTATGACCCAAAGACCATTTCCTTTGTTTTGAGAAAAACGAAAAAGAAACTTTACAATAACTTTATTAAAAATCTACACGATAGATTTTTTTTTTTACTTTTGGTATCGATTGCTTAAAATGTTTTAAGAAAAAATATAAACTTTTATACGTTTTTGTACAAGATATCAAAAGTTATTATGATTTTAACAAAAAAAGACTTGGTCGCGTTTTGCTTCATATCCCGTTTAAATGAACATTTTTATAAAAAATTTTAATTTTCTTTCACGTGGGTCAAAGTCAACCTGAGTTTACCTTGTTAAATTATCTTTAATTTTGGCTAAAATTAGTAAAGTTGGGGCTGGATATCTTTTAATTCTTACGAAAAATTCATTCCGGATGAAAATAAAGTGCATAACAATCATAAACAATTGATTCCTAATTCCATATGGCAAATGGGTTATGGGTCACACCAATAACCAAGCGGCAATTTTTAGTTTGTTTTGATATGCACCCTCTCAACGTTATATGCATAAAAACAAAAGTAGAGAAAAATATTTTAACTTTTAAGGTGGGTAAGTTGCTCGGTTTTCACGTGAAAATCTGTCAAACTCCATATAAAAAAAACATAAATTTCACACTGGCTTTACAAAAGCGTAAAAATTTCGCTGAAGAGGTATTCTGTTCACTGGTGAAAAACCGGCAAAATAACCCGGTATATGTTGCATCAATACGCATCAACACTATAAGCAACATTTTTTTAAATTGTACAGACCATTTAAAAAGCGGTGAAATTTAACATTCAGATGTAAAATGAAGTAATTATAAGAGTTTGGGCACAGACTAATACAGACTCGACATAAGTGACAGGTGTCAAAAAAGTATTCTTTAACCATATGGTTAATTTTTTCAAATTATTCTACGAATTAGGTTAGAAAGAGAAAGCTTATATCACAGACTAATACAGACTCGACAAATATGACAGGTGTCAAAAAAGTATTCTTTAACCACAGACTAAATACAGACTCGACAGTAGAGTTTTATAAGAAAAAATGGGGAAAAACTAAGCGATTTTGGGAGAAAACACAGCGGTTTTTAGTCCGTTTTACGCTTACATGGCAACACTTTCTACGACTTAGGAGTGAGTGAAACAACAAAAACATATCTGGCATCCATTTTTCTAATGGCGCGTTATATTAGCTTTCTCTTTCTAACCTAATTCGTAGAATAATTTGAAAACATTAACCATATGGTTCAAGACTACTTTTTTGACATCTGTCACTTATGTCGAGTCTGTATTAGTCTGTGCTTTAACCATATGGTTAATATTTTCAAATTATTCTACGAATTAGGTTAGAAAGAGAAAGCTAATATAACGCGCCATTAGAAAAATGGATGCCAGATCGGTTTTTGTTGTTTCACTCACTCCTAAGTTGTAGAAAGTGTTGCCATGTTAGCGTAAAACGGACTAAAAACCGCTGTGTTTTCTCCTAAAATCGCTTAGTTTTTCCCCATTTTTTCTTATAAAACTCTACTGTCGAGTCTGTATTTAGTCTGTGCTTATATAACGCGCCATTAGAAAAATAGATGCCAGATCGGTTTTTGCTGTTTCACTCACTCCTACGTCGTAGAAAGTGTTGCCATGTTAGCGTAAAACGGACTAAAAACCGCTGTGTTTTCTCCTAAAATCGCTTAGTTTCCCCCCATTTTTTCTTATAAAACTCTACTGTCGAGTCTGTATATAGTCTGTGGTTTGGGCACAGACTAATACAGACTCGACATAAGTGACAGGTGTCAAAAAAGTATTTCTGAACCATATGGTTAATATTTTTAAATCATTCTACGAATTAGGTTAGAAAGAGAAAACTAATATAACGCGCCATAAGAAAAATTGATGCCAGATCGGTTTTTGTTGTTTCGCTCACTCCCAAGTCGTAGAAAGTGTTGCCATGTTAGCGTAAAACGGACTAAAAACCGCTCTGTTTTCTCCTAAAATCGCTTAGTTTCCCCCCATTTTTTCTCATAAAACTCTACTGTCGAGTCTGTTTATAGTCTGTGGTTTGGGACTGTAAACATTAATTATATCACATAAATTACCAAAAAATATTATTTAAAGTTATTTTATGTATTCTGACGCGCAAAACATAACCAAACATATGATTGTCAAATTTTCGCTACAAATTAATTGATGTGTCGAAACATTTTTTTTCACCGGTGAACAACTTACTTAGCTTTATGTGTAAAATTTGATGCATGTTCAGAAAATTGGCGTATGCAGCAAACTAATGTTAAGACAATGTTAATATTGGGGATATGAAGCAAAGTTAGGGCTGGATATCTTCTTATTTATACGATATATAAAAAAATAGATTACGGATTTGGAGAGAGGACATATTAATCATATACAATTGATTCCTAACTCCATTTTCCCAAAAATGGTTTTTGGGTCATACCAAAAATAAGCAAACGATTTATCTTCGGCCGGAAGATGGCATTTTTTGTTTAAAGAGAGTATCCAATGACAAAAACACCAAGAAACCTCTATTTGTCTAGAGATGCTTTGTTGATATCAAGATTTCTTAACCTTTTGGTCGGTGAAAGGCCGACATCATGGAAAGCGGATAGCACATTTCTTCTATGGCTCTAATACTATGTTCAGATTGGCCTCGAAACCCCGTTGAAAGCTCGTATTTTCAATTTAAAAACTCACCTGTTCACACACAACAATTTTGACATTTATGTTGGTTTCGGAAACTATCACACACAAAAATATTCTTGTTAACTGGTTTAATTACGCGCAAATTATTTTTTTGAACGTTTAAATTTTATTTTATTTAAAATAAATAAATATTTTTAAGAAATTTTGTAAATAAATTGATTTATTTATATTTTTGTTTTTGTTATTTTCCCATTTTCTCTATTTCTCATTGTCGCACAGTGGTAAAAATATGAAATTTATGAGGTTTCGATCGTACTTTCGTTGAAACCTCACTACAAAAAGGTTTAAATTTGTGAGGGAAAATACTACCATTTATTTTTGGCAAAAGAAATTATTTTTCGCCAACATTAATTGTAACGCAAAATTAGTTTTAAAACAATTTTTATACCCTCCACTCTAGTGATAGAGGGTATATATAAGTTTGTCATTCCGTTTGTAACACCTCGAAATATTGGTCTAGGACCCCATAAAGTATATATATTTATGATCCTCGATCGATTTTAATTCGATCTAGCGATGTCCGTCCGTCCGTCTGTCTGTCTGTCTGTCCGTAGAAAACACGCTAACTTTTGAAAGACTTTGCAGAGGCTACTGAAGTTTGGCATATATGTTTGTCATTTACCTGGTCAGGTTGGTATTGCAATCCAGCCAAATCGGTCCAGTGGTTCAAAAGTTATGAGCAAAAGAGTAAATTTCGGCAAGGGTGTTTCGCGAATTTACGAGATAAAAAACACGATAACTTTCGAAAGACAATAATGAGACTACTGAAGTTTGTCACGTATCTTTGCCGTTCCCCGGGTCTGTTTAGTATTGAATTTCAGCTCAATCGGACCAGTGGTTCAAAAGTTATAAGCAAAACCCTGAATTTCAAATTAGTTTCATCTAAAATGCCACGTGTTTTAACAAGTTTGAAAAGCATTGGTGGTAACTAAACAATGCTTTTCAAACTTGTTTAATTTTAAAGCAATGCTTTTTAAACTTGTTTAGTTCTAAAAGCATTGGGTACTTAAAAATTACACTCGAAAAAAATTTTACACTCAAAAAAAATTTTACACTCAAAAAAAATTTTACACTCAAAAAAAAAAATTACAAATAAAAAAATTTATTTTTTTTTTACAAAAATGACAATATTTTGTGTACATGCATTCACTCAGAAATATTTTTACAGTAAAAAAACATTACACTCGAAAAAAAAATTACACTCAAAAAAAAAATAGTAATTTTTCTTTTTTTTTAAAAAAAAGGCAAAAAAATAGTTTTTTATTCAAAATAAAATATTTTATACTCAAAAAAAAATTTACACTCAAAAAAAAATTACACAAAAATTTTTTTTTTTTTTTACAAAAATTACAATATTTTGTGTACATACGTACGTGCATTTATTCAGAAATATTTTTACAGTAAAAAAAACATTAAAGTCGAAAAAAAATTTACACTCAAAAAAAAAATTAGTAATTTTTCTTTCACGTTAAAAAATGTACTACCCTTTTAAAAAAAATGCATTGTGGAGGGTATTCATAGATTCGGCAAAGTCGAATTTAACTTTTCTACTTGTTTTTAAATACAGATGTAGGAATTCTTAAAGATACAAATATTTTTATTTAAAAACAAATTTACTGGTTAATTTTTTAAGTAAACTAATAAAGTTAATTACACAATAATTGAGAAAAATTCACTTTTCCAGCAATTGCAATACAATTTTTTATTTTGAATTTCTGCACTGAAAAAAATAGCTTCGTGAAATTAATGAAAATTGACATAACCTTAATGAAAAACGACTCACGTTTTCAACCGAAGACAGGTTTCATTTGATTAATGAAACTGGTGTCATTAAAGTTCCTTTCAATGAAAACTTGCATATAAATAATGAAAATATTCGTAGAACTTGTTTGAAACGTTTTATGAAGTTTTTCATAAAATGTATGAAAATATCCATTAATTAAATGTGGAATAGTAGTTGGTAATGAGCGTATGATAATTGCTTTTTACAAGTAACTATTTGCTAACTTTATTATGGGTTTTCTATGGGAATTACGATAAATTCCTGTTGGTTAAAGTTATCGAAATTCCCATAGAAAGCCCCTAATAAAGTTAGGAACTAGTTACCTAAAAAAAGCAAGTATCATACACCTATAAGTGAAAATTTGCATTAATAAAAATTTTGGTAAGTCACATGTAACCGTCACTGAAATTTTATTTAGGGGCATGTCCAAGAGTCAATTCCGATCGGATTTGAAAAAAGTGGTTACTAGTAAAACGAAAAACAAATATTTTTTTCGGAATGAAATCACTTTCAAAAATTAAAGTGGAATTGAATTGCTAAAAGTGGTTTCATTCCGAAAAAAATATTTGCTTTGCGTTTTACGAGTGAACCACTTTTTCCACTTCCGAACGGAATTGAGTCTTTGACATGACCCTTAATAACACACTTTTTATGGTTTTCACCTAGTTTTTGCACACAACAAAGTTTTACTCCAAATTCCAAATTCGCACTCATTTTTTTAAACATGTTTAACCACTTAAAC
The DNA here is from genome assembly GCA_963921195.1 of Pegoplata infirma. Classification (NCBI taxonomy): domain Eukaryota; kingdom Metazoa; phylum Arthropoda; class Insecta; order Diptera; family Anthomyiidae; genus Pegoplata; species Pegoplata infirma. The sequence continues at coordinate 11,738,979 of OY992538.1, read as the reverse complement.
ATGTTTAAATTTAAACTTTTTAAGGTACATAAACGTGTTTAAGTACTTAAACATGTTTAAAAAAATGAATGCGAATTTGGTATAAGGTAAACTATAAAAGACAAAAACGCGATGACTTTAAAAACACGTGCTGCCAAAACGTAGCAATAACGTATCAATGAAACAACACAAATTACCCTACATTTCATCACAAAATTTTAGTGACTTAAAAAACTATTGTTCTGTTGCAAATTATATTATATTTTATAAGAAACAGTTAAAAGAAACACTTATAAAGAACTTTTCACTTGTAATTTCAATTAGATATAACCAGCATAACACACACACAAGTTTCAATAACAAAGCAAAAAAAATATAAAATTATTTTATTTTATTAGAAAAAAATTAACACACATGTACAAATTACAATTAAGTAGATTTAAGACGCGTGGTGTAATAAAACGTCATATGTTTTTGTTCTGTTTTCTCTTTCTTATTCGCAACGCAGAGTTGTATTTCGTTCTAAAAAATCGTATGATATTTTTTAATGAAATTATGAAATCTAATGAAACAAGTTTCATAAAATTTGTTTATAACATGCATGAAATTTCAATCAGCTTGTGAATTCCTTCATGTGTGTAATGAAAGCAAAATAATGAATCCGTTTCATTAATATCAGGAAGGTTATTTTTTTCAGTGTGATTTAAAATCTGACTTCCAATTGTTTCTGTCGCGTATCGTTTTTCAGAAAATCGCGTCTGAAAATGCAAAACCCCAAATTTGGTACTTTTTTTCATTCCACAATTACGTATTTTTACATTGGTGTCAAAAGTAGGACTTAATTTTATAGACAAATTAACGACGTGATTCTAAATCGCATTTTTAAATTAAAATAACTCAACTGTGATCCTTATTGACCGTCATCTTTTAATTCCAAATCTGCGATCAACAAATTTCTAGAACCTTTTGTTTTTTGTACTTTCTTGAAAAGGGCAATAAAAAATTTTTTTTTTCTTGTTGGCCCGACAAGATATAACCTTGGATATGTGCATGTTCTTAAAAATATTTTTTTTAAACCATAAGCATAAGGGTGGTTATAAGCTTACTTTTTGTAACTGTGCACCGAAAGTCATTTAGAACAAGTTCTAAAAATGTTTAATTTTGCGGAAAAAATTCAATTAATTAAGGAATTGTGTTTGTTTTGTGTTTAAAATATTTTTATGACAAAACGTGATACTTCTCTTCCAAAAATTGAGTTGTGCTTTGTTAGGTTAATTTTATATTAAAGGTGCACGCAAAAAAAAAAATCTGTGTAAGATTGAGCAATCCTACTTGGTAAAACTTTTTTCATACCAAAAAAAAAATTTTACCAAATTTTTGCTAAAATTATGCTTGTCGATGTTAAAGTAACATAATTCATTTTTTATGTAAAATAACCAAGTAGCTTGCACAATAACGCAAATTACTTGGACAAAAATTTATCGAAAGAAAACAACAAAAAAAAACACAGACCGCCATTTTCATTTTGTATTTTTGTGTGCGTTGTTCGTTTATTTTTTGTGTTATAAAAACGTAAGAAGGAAATTGATAAATAAAATTAAAATAAATTAATAAATAAAAATAAATAATTAGTTGTTTAAAAGATAAATAAATGTAAGATAAAAAAATGCTAAAGTTAATTTTGCGGTCATAACTTAAAACACCATTTAGCAAAACCAATGGAGTCCCAGACGTATGTTTAGATGAATTACAAATGGAATGATAAAGTGAGTATACCCCAGGGTTGCAAAATGCGAACATCAAAATTGTACCAACGAGCTCCTAAAATTGTACTTTTTCGACCCCAATTGTACCAAATTTTTTTTTTTTTAAAGGACCGAAAAACAAGCTTTTGGAAAGCAATCAAGACTTAAAGAGCGCATCCAAACCGCCTGAATTTTTGCATGATTTCTGTGGGCGATGTCATAGTTTAAAGCACTATTTGGTAGCACTGAAAGAGCGCTATTTCTGATACAGTGAAGTCATGTATCTTCTCAGCGCTGATTGAAGTATTCCTTCATATCATTCTTTCGTTATTATATCAGCTATCCGAAATATTGGTCCTAGAGCTAACTTTAAGTATACAGATGGACGCAGAATTAATTGGTGAATCGATTTTGCTATGATTTCCCGCTTTCTGTCGGTCCATCTAATTAGTATCCATACAAACGTCCTCCCGATATTTACCTAAATCTGCACACAAAAAAAAAATCGAGGTAATATTACCTAAATTTATAGTATAACTTTATCTAAGTGCCAAGATAACATAGAGCCTACAAAGTTTTTAGACAATATTACTAAAAAGCCAAGGTGATTTTTAAAAAATGATATGTTCGAAAAATTATCTATGCTTTTAGGAAATATTCCTAGGAAACTTTGTAAACTTTTCAAAGTTTAGCAGAGTAAAAATTTATATATAAATTTTGGTAATTTATCTAAATTATTTTGTTAATACGCTAGGTATAAATAATTACACACTTTACTAAATTAAAAAAATTAAAAAATTATTTGATTTTATTATGTTTTTATAAATAAATTTAATCATGAATTACAATTATTGTTGTTATAGAAAGATTTTGAGAAATATTTTTCAAAAAATAAATTCTCAGATTCAGAGACATTTTTTCTATAGAAAAATTCTCAGATTCTAAGACAGTTTTTTATAGAAAAATTCTCAGATTCTGAGACATTTTTCCTATAGAAAAATTCTCAGTCTCTGAGATAATTTTTTTATAGAAAAATTCTCCGATTCTGAGACTTTTTTTCTATAGAAAAATTCTCAGATTCTGAGACATTTTTGCTATAGAAAAATTCTTAGATTCTGAAACATTTTTTTTTATAGAAAATTCTCAGATTCTGAGACATTTTTTTTTTATAGAAAAATTCTCAGATTCTGTGACATTTTTTCTATAGAACAATTCTCAGATTCTGCGACATTATTTCTGTAGAAAAATTCTCAGATTCTGAGACATTTTTTCTATAGAAAAATTCTCAGATTCTGTGACATTTTTTGTAAAGAACAATTCTCAGATTCTGCGACATTATTTCTGTAGAAAATGTCTCAGATTCTGAGACATTTTTTCTATAGAAAAGTTCTCAGATTCTGAGACATTTCTTCTACATAAAAAAATTTTAAGATTCTGAGACATTTTTTCTATAGAAAAATTCTCAGATTCTGAGACATTTTTTCTATAGAAAAATTCTCAGATTCTGAGACTTTTTTCTATAAAAAAAATTCTCAGACTCTGAGACTTTTTTCTATAGAAAAATTCTCAGATTCTGAGATATTTTTTCTATAGAAAAATTCTTAGATTCTGAGATATTTTTTCTAAAGAAAAATTCTCAGATTCTGAGATATTTTTTCTATAGAAAAATTCTCAGATTCTGAGATATTTTTTCTATAGAAAAATTCTCAGATTCTGAGATATTTTTTCTATAGAAAAATTCTCAGATTCTGGGACATTTTTTCTATAGAAAAAATGTTCTCAGATTTGAGAATTTTTCTATAGAAAAAATGTCTCAGAATCTGAGAATTTTTCTAAAGAAAAAATGTCTCAGAATCTTAAAATTTTTTTATGTAGAAGAAATGTCTCAGAATCTGAGAATTTTTCTATAGAAAAAATGTCTCAAAATCTGTAAATTTTTCTATAGAAAAAATGTCTTAGAATCTGAGAATTTTTCTATAGAAAAAATGTCTCAGAATCTGAGAATTTTTCTATAGGAAAAATGTTTCAGAATCTGAGAATTTTTTTATAGAAAAAATGTCTCAGAATCTGAGAATTTTTTTTATAGAAAAAATGTCTCAGAATCTGAGAATTTTTTTTATAGAAAAAATGTCTCAGATTCTGAGAATTTTTCTATAGAAAAAATGTCTCAGAATCTGAGAATTTTTCTATAGAAAAAATGTCTCAGAATCTGAGAATTTTTCTATAGAAAAAATGTCTCAAAATCTGAGAATTTTTCTATAGAAAAAATGTCTCAGAATCTGAGAATTTTTCTAAAGAAAAAATGTCTCAGAATCTGATAATTTTTCTATAGAAAAAATGTCTCAGAATCTGATAATTTTTCTATAGAAAAAATGCCTCAGAATCTGAGAATTTTTCTATAGAAAAAATGTCTCAGAATCTGAGAATTTTTCTATGGAAAAAATGTCTCAGAATCTGAGAATTTTTCTATAGAAAATATGTCTCAGAGTCTGAGAATTTTTCTATAGAAAAAATGTCTCAGAATCTGAGAATTTTTCTATAGAAAAAATGTCTCAGAATTTGAGAATTTTTCTATAGAAAAAATGTCTCAGAATCTGAGAATTTTTCTATGGAAAAAATGTCTCAGAATCTGAGAAATGTTTCTATAGAAAAAATGTCTCAGAATCTGAGAATTTTTCTATGGAAAAAATGTCTCAGAATCTGAGAAATTTTTCTATAGAAAAAATGTCTCAGAATCTAAGAATTTTTCTATAGAAAAAATGTCTCAGAATATGAGAATTTTTCTATAGAAAAAAATGTCTCAGACTCTGAGAATTTTTCTATAGAAAAAATGTCTTAGAATCTAAGAATTTTTCCATAGAAAAAATTTCTCAGAATCTGAGAATTTTTCTATACAAAAAAAATGTCTCAGAATCTTAGAATTTTTCTATAGAAAAAATGTCTCAGAATCTGAAAATTTTTCTATAGAAAAAATGTCTCAGAATCTGAGAATTTTTTTATAGAAAAAATGTCTCAGAATCTGAGAATTTTTCTATAGAAAAAATGTTCCAGAATCTGATAATTTTTCTTTAGAAAAAATGTTCCAGAATCTGATAATTTTTCTTTAGAAAAATGTCTCAGAATCTGAGAAAATATAGAAAAATTCTCAGATTCTGAGAAATTTTTTCTAAAAAAAAACTCTCAGATTCTGAGACATTTTTTCTATAGAAAAATTCTCAGATTCTGAGACATTTTTTCTATAGAAAAATTTTTTCTATAAAAAAATTCTCAGATTCTGAAAAAGTTTTTCTATAGAAAAATTCTCAGAATCTGAGACATTTTTTCTATCGGAAAATTATCAGATTCTGAGACATTTTTTCTAAAGAAAAATTCTCAGATTCTGAAATATTTTTCTATATAAAAATTCTCAGATTTTGAAATATTATTTCTATAGAAAAATTCTCAGATTCTCAGAAATTCTTTTTGTAGAAAAAATCGCAGATTCTGAGGCAGTGGCCTCTCTTTCATTTTCTCTCTTTTCAAGGGTATTAATTAGAAGCTGAAACTGGTCCATTTTATATATGTTGGCGTTAACTTTTCGGGGATCAAATGGGATTTATTTTCCAATTCTATTGTTTTGATAATCTTACAATCAATTTGCATTTTAACAATTTTGGGCATGGAATGTTCTTGTAATCTGAAACTGGTTGCAAAATATGATTTATATTAAAAGACAGCATACAGAAATAATCGTTATATTTTTTACCTCTAATTGTAAGTAGCTTCAAATATTTATAACAGAATCCTTTTTTTTCAGTCTCCATATTTAATTTATCGCAGTTTCAAGGGAAATTTCGCGCTTCTATTTCGTACCTACAAGAGCTTGCAAATGTAAATTATAATCCATGTACCCGTTCTTTAAAATCGCTATCAGTTCCAGATTAATTCAAATTAAATATGTATTCAGTTTCTAAAAATTGAATATGCAAATTATTATTTTATTATTTTTTAATTAATTAAATTTTTGGACATACCTTTTCAAAATATTAAAATTGAAAATGTCAATAAAACATAAAAAAAATTAAATTCGAAATTTTACCTATATTCATTAGTAAATCTTACATGGCCATTAGGTAAAAATGTAAAGTAAAATTATACTGGTGGCATAGGTAATAAGTCGTGGCTTTTAAATTTCATACAAAAATAATTCACCTATGCCAGCTTAGATAACATTACCTCGACGTTTTTTTTCTGTGTGTCTATTGGCATCCTTATACCCTATTCACACTTACAGTTTTAAACCGTTTTTAGCAATTATTTTTAGCATTTTCTGTCAATATACTGTAATAGAATAAAGAACGTGCTAAAAATATTGCTGCTAAAAACGATTTAAAACTGTACGTGTGAATAGGGTATTATATGTCTATTTAACTCAAATTTGGTTTGTATGTTTTTCGACACCAATTTCAGATCTGGCCAAATATGGATCCAAAAACACATAGAAATGATACAAAAGTTGAGTTGCCACCGTGAATCTTTTAAAATAGAGAAATTCCACCAAAAAGGATAAACTGGGAAAGATCTTATATTGTACCAAATAAGTCATTGGTGTACCATTGCACTTTTGAGCTTCGAATTGTACCAAAAAAAGTACAATTGTACCAACTTTTGCAACCCTGGTATACCCCCATTCCGAAGACACCAATAAGGTTTAATAGAGTTTTAGTTAAAAATTAGTGTTTGGTAATAATTTTCTATTATTACAGGGTACTGGTAAATAAATGTTTGAAGCCATGGCGAATCCTTCACTACAATAAGGAGTGTGGGCACCAGTCCTGCCTTTTGTTATAAAATTAAAATCTAAAAACCAATGATGGGTACCAATACCTTTTCGATACCAATACCCGTTAATACCAATTCAAATTGAAAACCAATACCAATTAAAAACCAATACCTTTATTTGTGCGATACCAATACCGATAAAAAACCAATACTGATTCCCCACTACCAATACCAATTAAAAACCAATACTTTTATTCTTCAAAACCAATACCAATAAAAAACCAATACCAATTCATTTTTTTCTACTTTCGTATCGGTTTTGTTTCGGTTTTTTTGTATTCTTATTTTCGTTTGTTTTAATTGTGACGTCAAACATTTTCTTTCCATCACATTATTAAGTTTTACCTGACTAACGAATTGCTACAGATGTTTACAAAAGATGTTACATCGATCAGTAATCGTTTGCATGCAAAGTCATATAACAAAAAGGAGTTAGCTACTCGAATTTTAAAAGCCATAAAAACATAAAACAAATATTTTTTTGTCACGTTACGTGATTTTTATGACCCCAAATAAAAGTATATCTTAAAAAATTTAGACCTTTTCTGTAATGAAATTTTTTCTTTTGCAAACATTATTAATATGTGATGCACATATATTGAATGTCACTGCACTGTTCTTTGCGTTGTAAAAAAAATACTAATGTCCTCTTTTGGAAATCCCAAAATTTTAATCAAGCAGTCGTTACAAAATTATATGTCACAACACCAGAATCCAGAAAAAAAATTTTGTAAGGGTATTCATTTCAGAAAATGTAAAAGTGGAAAAATGAAAAATGCAAGATTCCACTCTCATTGATGTGAACGGGTACATAAAAAAAATATGATAGAAAGTTTCCAAAAATAATTAAATTATTCGATGAATGAACCAATTAACTTATAAATTACACTTTTTACTCATTTTGTTAGTTTTTTCTTGTTGTTTAATTCTTAATTTCTATTATTATAACCAAAATTATTTGTATACATATTTTTTTCTAAGAAAAATTTCAAACACATGTTCTATAAGGGCTGCCGAGGTAGAAAAAACTGACATGACAGTTGCAAATCTTGGTACTTTTTCTTTGGCTAGTAATGAATGGCAACGCTTTAAATAATTGGAAAAATGTAACTTTTTACTCTGATAATTTTACACTTGGATATAGGTTGTTTAAATTGCAACTTTTAAGTGGAAAATTTTTTCATGTGTTTGTTGTAATAAAAAGTTACATTTTTTTCAATTTTTCACTTTTACAACCGAAAAAAAGCTGAAATGAATACCCTTTGTTTGTTTTATTAGAGACACAGTCATATTATAAAAGAATTTAATAATGCATAATGTGCGGTTCACACTTGCTATTTTTAATACGGAGTTCACACTACAGAATTTGTACTCGTTTAAGCCACTTGTTTAAAAAAGTAAACAAAATCGTTCACACTACATTTTGCGCGTTTAACTTTGAGTGTTTAACGTTTGTAAACAAACGCACATAACCTAATTCTGAAAAAAATTGCAAAAATATTTCTAAAAACCTTTTAAACTTTGGCGGAAGACAAGATATTTAATTTTTTTATAACATTTACATAACCCCACTACACGGGACACCTTTTTATTGACTCATTCCAAGTAAATAGGAAGATTTTTCTGTTTTTTGTTCCGGACCTGTCCGAAGCTGTTTGTATATTTATACTTCGATGGAAGGCAAAATTCACTATTAGTACAGCTTTTCAAATATAATTATAAATAAAACACACACTTTTTTCTGAATTTTCAGTAGTTTTTATTAGTTTTTTAAATATTTATAATTTCTCAATTTTCCAATGTTTTGCTAAGAAAATGACAGACAGATACATAAGCTGGTTGCTATGAAATATTTTTTTTTGGCATAGAATAAAGAAAAATTAAAAGAAAATATACCGAACCCTGCCTTTGAAATGTTTAGCGAAATGTTCAACAGGGAAACAAGTCGAATTTGATTGTTTAGCTAAACAACCAAATGTATGGGGAAACAAGTCAAATTTTGATTGTTTAGCGCTTAAACACTCATGAGATGTTTAAAGTCGGTAGTGTGAACTCCGTATAAGAGTTTAAGGGCTACGTGTTTAAAAAATTGTTCGTTCTTTATCCATTACGTTTTTATTCAGTTACTGGTGTTTTGTTAAACAACTTGTTGTGTGAACTCCATATAAGAAAAAAAATTTGCCCGTGTAATTACAAAAAGATCTAAAATCGAAAAAGGGGCCCCTGCACGATAACCCATTTCAATCACTTAAAAAAATATGTATGAAAGGATGAATTTCAGGTATATTTTGTTACAAATGTTAAGTGTCATCTTTCTGCAATTAAAAAATATCTCCCCTTACCACCGCAATTTATATGGCTTTTCTGGAATAACGGAATATTAAACATTTTTTTTTGACAAGATTTTTAAGATCTGCCGGTGCTAATTTCACTAAAAAAAGTACCTTTTTCCAAAAAAGGAAAAATGAAATTGAATATTATACCCAATTCACAGCTGAGGTGAAATCTTGTTCGAACGAGATTTCGATCATATGGTTGTGTATAAAATGATACAGACCATATGAACGAAATCTCGTTCGAACGATATTTTACCTCAGGTGTGAATAGGCCTTTAGTTTTATAAAATTTCCTTTTTTTAATTTTTCTCAAAAGAGATAAAACTAAAACGCCTTAAAATATATATTTTTGTAAACCACTTTTGATTTAGTTGGCTTTAACTTTAATTTTATCATTATTTAAAAAAGAAGCGAAAAATAAGTTCTTCTCGCATTGGTACAGTGGACATAAATGGAGTAAAAACTGACCAATAAAAATTAGGTAATTTGTTACGCATTTGAGATTATCGAAAATCAAGGAAATTTTTATTTTTTATACCCTCCAAAATATAAATATATAAAAAAATGTTAGGGATTTTTTTAATTTTTCCTCCGCGCGATGAATGCTGTCAAATAGATTTATTATGATTTTTGCACTTCTTCTCCTTCTTCTTTTATATTGATCGTGTGTGGGTAAGATTGAGGATTGTACAATGGTCAATCTAACCCATACATGGGAATTTTTAATTGGCATTGAATTTTCATTGGCATTAGTTGGAACTAATGCCACTGCCAAAAAAGCATTAGCATTTATTGCCAATGAAATTTTTTGGCATTGGCATTATTTGTACTAATGCCAATGAAAAGGCACAAATGCCTAAAAAACTATTTACAATTGATAAAAAAAAATTAGAAAATTAGAAAAAGTGAATGCTCTATTGTATTAAGTATGACTTGATGCACATTGTCTGTAATTTTTGTAAAAATGGGTACAGCCATTCTCTTGGATTGATCAATCAAAAATAAAATATTTATGTTTAAATCTCCATATACCGTTATCAAAAAAGCTAACAAATTTATACATTATTAAGGCGGGACCTTGTTTTTATTTTTTGATTAATTTATTTGACAAAAGGATGTACAACTTGTAAATGGGTATGGACAGTTCTTGATTCTGTTTTTTTGTGATTTTTAAATTTTTTTTATTTAATTTTTTTAAAATTGTTCCATCCCGGCTAAAAATGTTGTATATCATCATATATGATATCATATATGAGACCATATACAGTATCATATATAGTATCAAATATGATCTCATATATGAACATATTCCAAAATTGGCGCTTATATAAGACACGATCATATATGATGCAATATATGTGATCATATATAAGATCATATATTGAATCATATATTGGATCATATATTGAATCATATATTGAATAATATATGATGTTTTTAATTTGTTTTAAATTATTTTTTATATTTTTTATTTATTTTTTCATCTTAAACTATATGTAATAGGTTATTATGTATATATTCACCAGAATTGCAAACGATGTACGCAAGTATAATTAAAAATAAAAAATATTGTTTTATTCATTACTGGTGTTTTTGATATATTTGAATGAACACCTTTAGTTTGATGATTTTGATTTTTTAGTTACTATCGTTTGCATTTTTGGTGACCATATAAAAATATATAATTAAACTTATAGATACGAGAATACATTTTGATATTCAAAAAAATAAATTGAACATAAAAGATCTAATATATCAAGTTTTTCAATTGATATCAATTACGAAAGATGCGAACAAAGGGCTTGTTACAGGAACGATGATTTCCTTTGTGTTTTCTTGTTTTAGTGTTTCGATTATCTTCGGACTTAGCGTTTTTGTTAAAAAAGTCAAAATCTAAAAAAATTGATAGAAAATAATATTAGTATGCATACAAGATATTTCTAGAATTTTTATTGTATTGAATTATTACCACCAACAGCATTTGGTGCTAATGGGCTAATGATAACACGAATATCCTTTAAAGATTGGCTTGATACTGCTAGACACATACATACATGTTAATGGAGTGTATTTTGTAAGGACCATGGGTTGCTTAAGACAATGAATGCTTTTTACGGAAAGGTATATTGTCTTTCAGAACTCCATCTGATAAAATATTAAAATTACTCCATATTCCTTTTTTTATTCCAGAAAAAAAGAACTTGCTACTACTAAATGCATGTCTTTTACTCAAAATTTTTTGTAGTTACATAATTACTTAAGACTTCGATTAAAAGCAATATATTAGTAGTACGTATTTTATCTTTGTGTGTAACGATGTTTGAAGGATAGGGATAAGAAACTATTTTTACTTACATCATGGCGACAATGTGCCAGGTTGTCACTTTCGCTAATTGACAGCTTTCGTGTAATTGTAAGTAAAAACGTTGTCTTTTCGAAATCGTTACTCAACCTTAAAACTGATGATACGTCCCTGCAAAAAAAGTCATTACCACTTCTCAGTGGAGTGCTTTAAAACTAAAACAAATGTAATGAAATACAACAAAAATAACAAAAAACACAAGACAAAAACACACAAACAGTTTTTTTTAGTCCAGAATACATAGATATTCAGCACTTAACTCATTACCTATCGCGACACCTCCATACAAATGTAAGTAGATATTCAGTAGATAAGAACTACTCCGTGGAAGTAGTTGGAAGTTGTTTGAAAGCTCGGAGTACTTCTTATCTACTGAATATCTACTTACTTTTGTATGGGAGTGTCGCGGAAGGTAATGAGTTAAGTGCTGAATAACAACTTTTTATGGAGTAGAAAAAACTGTTTGTGTGTTTTTTTCTTGTGTTTTTTGTTATTTTTGTTGTATTTCATTACATTTGTTGTAGTTTTAAAGCACTCCAAATAGAAGTACTACGCACTTTTTTTGCTGGGGTTTTTTTCATTTCAATTTTCTATGGCGACAGTAAGCGATTTTAAAATATTTTGTAGTGTTGGAACCGTAGTGATAACGTTATGGTGGTGCATATGCCCTCTCCTCCATCTTGAGCGAGCTTAACGTAGCTCCTCATGGTTGAATTTTATTTAAATAGTAACTCGGCCTCCAAACTTATACGTTCTTTCCATTTCTGTCGTGGCCCATTGTGGCAAAAAATGCAACTGCAGCCAACTTCAGTTTATCTATTTTTTTTATTCTCTTAATGTTATCTATTGTGCCTTTTTTTCAACAAACAAAGAAAATTTAAAGCATACTGTTTGCTGACTTTAAGAAGAAAGGTTACACCAATTGAGTAAGATTTATTTAAAAAACATTTGTATTCTTTTATTTAATTCATATTTTATTTTTTTTCTTATTGTTAGAGAATAAACACCCCAATAAACAATCAATTTCTTAAACCATTAAAATTAAAGGAATTTTGAGTTTTATTCGCTTTTGGGAAAGGTTTGTCAGCATCAGTATCGTCACATCTTTATTCTTCAATTGACTGCAATTGATATAGTTTATTTTGGGAAAGCAGTCAATGTCAATAACGCCGGTGAGAACGAGCAACAGGCAAAATAAGGGAGTTCCACCAGAAAGACTTGGGTTCGAAGAAGATATGAATACGCCACCAGGGAGAATATAAAATGGCGCTTCTACAAATCGCGCCACAACAGGTAATAGCGTCGTTAATACAAGCGCATTTGCCGGCACACCAGCCAACACAAGTGCAAATAGCAGCAGCGCAGTCGCCAACGCTGCCGATGGTAAAAATCAACATGGCGCGACAGCAAAGGCACCAACAGACATACAACAGTTGTCATTACAGTTTAATAAAAAAATAGCAGAAATGCAGAGCCAATTTCAAAGGCAACTGCATGAGATGGGCAGAATACAGAACAACAGCAACTTGCAATTACAGTCTACAATCCAATCGTTACAGGCCGCAGTGACAGCATTAGTACCTACAACAACAGAATTTCATAATAACGCTGCTACAAATATAGAAAGCAGCGATGCTACAAATATAGAAAACAACACTCCTACAAATACAGAAGAATTGCAAAATGGAGGCAGCCAGCCACCATCATTTTCACAGGGCTCTTCAAATAGCAATCAGTGGGGATATGCTAAGACAATTGATTTGCCAAAATTTTCAGGTAACCCAATTGACTGGCCAATGTTCGAAAGGTCGTACGAGGACACCAACACAGAATTTCGTTACTCTGACACTCGCAACATAATACGTTTACGTGATGCTCTTCATGGTGAGGCCAAAATGGCAGTGGACTCCTTATTACCATATCCAAATAGTGTTACAGAAATAATGAAAACTTTAAAAGAAAATTTTGGTAGGCCTGAACAAATCATAAACAGTCAAATCGTTGAAATTCGCAAACTAGCTGCAATTCCATCTGGTAATGTAAGATTGATTGTGCCATTTGCCAACAGGGTAAAAAATATGACAGCATTTATCAGATATGCAAATGCAAATCATCGTTTGAGTGACACAACGCTATTAAGTGAACTAATAGCTAAATTACCAGTGGAAAAGCAACTTGACTGGGCCGAATATAAGGAAAACCTAAATGGGTATGCAAATATAGAAAATTTTAGTAATTTTTTGGACATTGTAGCAAGAAGAGCAAATTCTGTTGCCGACTCTTTACCTAATACAGCTGTACCACTAAGAGATAATAGAATCAATGATGCTGGTCATAATGGTAATAAAAATGTAGCACCAAGAAGACGTGTTTTATTAGCAGCATCCTGTGAGAAGTGTTTGGTATGTAGTGATAATTGTGTTAAATTTTCTACTTGCCCAGTTTTCGAAAAAATGACAAATAATGAACGATGGGCTAAAGTAAAAGAAATCAGAGTGTGCTTTTCGTGTTTAAAAAAAGGGCATTCAATAGCCAAATGCAACGTAAAAAGAAAATGCGGTATAGATGGATGTGAAAAAGTGCACAACAGATTGCTTCATAAAAAAGAAAAGCCCAATCAACAGCCGCCGCCACAACAGCATCAACAGCCGCCGCCACAGCAGCATCAACAGCCGTCGCCACAACAGCATCGACAGCCACCACCACAACAGCAGCCCCAACAACAACCAGGTCAAGTGGAACAGTTTTATAGTGCAGACGCAAATAGAGAAAACGCTGATGTTTTGTTTCAAGTGATGCCAGTGACAGTAACAGCCGGCGATATAAAAGTGCAAACATATGGTTTCGTTGATCAAGGTGCATCCCACTCAATGATAGAATGGGACTTAGCCGACAAATTAGGACTCACAGGTAGAAGGGACACATTATCACTACAGTGGCTAGGAAGTGTAACTTCAACAAATCCTACAAAATTGGTAAGCTTTACAATTATGGGAAATGATAATTTTTGCAAGCCATTTGAAATGTCAAATGTATACACGGTACACGCAAAAAAATAACTGGTGTAAGAATAACTACTGTAGCTTAGGTAAATTTTTTTTTATATGGTTTCAAAAAAAATATACAAGTTATATATAAATTTCCAAAGTTTGAGTTAAAATTGCCATTGCCATTTATTTTGTATTATGCCAAAGTTCACTTTGTTGCACCATTTTTAATCTTATTCCTTTATAATATTTAAATATTTGACATTGTGGTTTTTTTAAAGTGTAAACTTGATATCTTTACCTAAGTTATTTGGAAAGTATCATACTTTTAGTGGGATAACCTGTAAAGTGTTACCTCGACCAATTTAAAAATGCTTGCTTTTGAGAATAAAATAAGTACTTAAGTACTTTCTTTTCCATCTCCCATCAAATTATTTTTTTTTTAATTTTTACAATAAGAAATAATTATACTTAAAATTGCAAATTGCAATGGAAGAAAAGCTTTTAAGGGGTGCTAACATTGAAGTAAGTATTTAATAGTTTTATTACGAGTTTTTTTTTATTTAATGTGTGTTTATATATAATTTATTAAAAAGGCATTCCCCGAAGATTCAATGCCAAATTTTTCAAGGTTGTGATCAACATTTGGACGTATACTGGGAGCTAACAAAAAAAAGCAATGAAACTGCACTCTGCTTAAAAAATGAATTAGAGCGAAGACCAAACAGCCGTCGTTCAAGAACCGCCAAGGGAGTCTAAAGTATTAATTGCTACGAGTTCTTTATCCAGCAAGCGGTAAGAAAGGTCAAGTGATGTTTCCTACATCTTCAGTTCAAAAGCGAACAACCCGCAAAGGAAACTGGTTTACAATGTATGCGGTAATGGTGGTTGACCATATTACAATCATCCAAATTTTGACACCAATGCAAGTGAGAACGAGTTTATCATTATGCCTGTATTTTGAGTCCTGTGGAAGGCACGATACAGTTCAAAACAAAATAGCCGGATCCCTGAAAGTGTCTCAGAATCAAAAACTTTTTCCATGTCGAAGAATCTAAGAATTTTTCTATACGAATTTTTTTTGGAATCGGAGAATTTTTTATATTATATACAAAAAAATGTTTCACAATCTGAAACTTTTTCTATACGGAAAAATGTCACATAATCTGTTGGGAAAAAATTTTTAGCATCCGATAAATCCTTATTTAAAAATGCTTCAGAATCTGAAAACTTTTCTACAGTGAAAAATTAATTTTCTATAAAAATTTTATAATCGATAACAAATTTTATATAGAAAATTTATCGATAAAAACATTTTCTGTAAAAAATTTAAAATTTTTCTATAGAAAATTAATAATCGATAAAAAATTTAAAAAATTTTCTAGAAAATTTTTTATCGATTTTTAATTTTCTATAGAAAAATTTAAATTTTTTATCAATTATAAATTTTCTATAAAAATTTTTTGTCGATTTTAAATTTTCTATCGAAAATTTGTTATCAATTGAACATATTATATTGAAAATAATCTATTATGAAAAATTTTTCAGCATCCGATAAATCCTTATTAAAAAATGTTTCAGAATCTGAAAATTTTTCTACATTGAAAAATGAATTTTCTATAAAAAATTTATAATCGATAACAAATTTTCTATAGAAAATTTATAATCCATAAAAAAATTTTCTGTAGAAAATTTAAAATTTTTCTATAGAAAATAAATAATGATAAAAAATTTTCTTGAAAATTTTTTATCGATTTTTAATTTTCTACAGAATTTTTATTTTTTTTTTTTAATTTTTATTTTCTATAGAAAAATTTTTAAATTTTTATTGATTATAAATTTTCTATAAAAATTTTTTGTCGATTTTAAATTTTCTATCGAAAATTTGTTATCGATTGAACATATTATATTGAAAATTATATTAATTAATTAATTATAATCTATTGGGAAAAAATTTTCAGCATCCGATAAATCCTTATTAAAAAATGTTTCAGAATCTGAAAATTTTTCTACGTTGAAAAATGAATTTTCTATAAAAAATTTATAATCAATAACAAATTTTCTATAGAAAATTTATAATCCATAAAAAAATTTTCTGTAGAAAATTTAAAATTTTTCTATAGAAAATAAATAATGATAAAAAATTTTAAAAATTTTCTATAAATTTTCTTGAAAATTTTTTATTGATTTTAAATTTTCTACAGAAATTTTTTTTTTGAATTTTAATTTTCTATAGAAAAATTTTTAAATTTTTATTGATTATAAATTTTCTATAAAAATTTTTTGTCGATTTTAAATTTTCTATCGATTGAACAATATTTTTATTGTTATCGATTGAACATATTATATTGAAAATTTTTAATCGATTTTAAATTCTATTTATAAATTTTGATCGACCATAAGTTTTCTATAGAAAATTTATAATCGATAAAAAATCTTCTATAGAAAATTTATAATCGATAAAAAGTTTTCTATAGAAAATTTATAATCAATAAAAAATTTTCTATACAAAATTTTCTAGAAAATTTATAATCAACCAAAAATTTTTATAGACAATTTATAATCGCTTTAAAATTTTTTAATATAATATTGACAATCGAAAACAAATTTTCTATAGAAAATTTATAATCAATACAAAATTTGCTATAAACAATTTTCAATAAAAAAATTTATATTAATAGGAAATTTATAATCGATCAAAAGTTTTTTATAGACAATGTATAATCGATTAAAAATTTTTTAATATAATATTTACAATCGATAACAAATTTTCTACATAAAATTTATAATCGATTAACAATTTTCTATATAATATTTACAATCGATAACAAACTTTCCATAGAAAATTTAAAATCGATAAAAAATTTGTATAGAAAATTTATAATCAATAAAAATTTTTTAAAAAATGTCTATATAAAATATACAGCCGATAACAAATTGTCTATAAAAAAATTATCGATTATAAATTTTCTATAGAAAATTTGTTATCGATTGTAAATATTATATTAAAAAATTTTAAATCAATTATAAATTGTCTATAAAAAATTTTTGATCGATTATAAATTTTCTATAGAAAATGTTTTATCGATTATAAATTTTTCATAAAATTTTTTTTTAATATAATTTTTTATATATTATACAGAAAATTTTTAATCGATTAGAAAATTTCTTTAGAAAATTTTTATCGATAATAAATTTTCTATACAAAATTTTTAATCGATTATAAATTTTCTATACAAAATATAAACAATTTTTTATCGATTATAAATTTTCTATAACAAATATTTTATCGATTATAAATTTTCTATAAAAATTTTTTTGTCGATTACAAATAAATTTTCCATAAAACATTTTTATCGATCATAAATTTTATTTTAATTTTTCTAAAGAAAATTTTTAATCCGTTGTAAATTTTCTACAAAATTTTTTTTATCAATTATAAATTTTCTATAGAACATTTTTTATCGATTATAAATTTTCTATAGAAAACTTCTTATCGATTTAAAATCTTCTATAGAAAATATTTTATCGATTATAAATAAAAAAAATGTTATCGATTATAATTTATAATTATAAATTTTTTATCGATTTTTTGTAAAAAAATTTTCAAATCCATAAAAATTTTTTCTACAGAAAATTTTTTATCGATTATAAATTTTATTATAAATTTTTTATAAAAATTTTTTATCGATTTTAAATTTTTTACAAATTTTTTTTTTATCGATTTTAAATTTTCTACTAAAATTTTTTATCGATTATAAATTTTATTATAAATAGTTTATAGAAAATTTTCTTGGATTTTAAATTTTCTACAAACAATTTTTTTATCGATTATAAATTTTCTATAGAAAACTTTTTATCGATTATTAATCTTCTATAGAAAATTTTTTATCAATTATAAGTTTTATATAGAAAATATTTAATCGATTACATTTACAAATTTTAATTTTTTTATATAATTTTATTTTAAAATTTTTAATCGATAAAAAAATTTCTATTTAAAATCGATAAAAAAGTTTCTAATCGATAAAAAATTTTCTATAGAAAATTTATAATCGATAAAAAATTTCCTATAGAAAATTTATAATCCATAAAAAATTGTTTATGGAAAATTTTTATCGATTTTAAATTTTTGACAAAAAATCGATAAAAAATTTTCTATAGAAAATTTATAATCGATAAAAAATTTTCTATAGAAATTTTTTACAAAAAATCGATAAAAAATTTTCTATAGAAAATTTATAGTCTATAAAAAAATTTTCTATAGAAAATTTATAATTGATAAAAAATTTTCTATAGGAGAATTAAAATATACAAAAAGTTTTCTATAGAAAATTAATAATCGATAAAAAATGTTCTATAGAAAATTTATAATCGATAAAAAAATTTTTTATAGAAAATTTAAAATCCATAAAAATTTTCTTTAAAATAATTATAATAAAATTTATGATCGAATAAAAATTTATAATCTATAAAAACTTTTTTATAGAAAATTTATAAACGATAAAAAATTATTTGTAAAAAATTTAAATTCGGTAAAAATTTTCTATAAAAAGTTTATAATCGATTAAAAATTTTCTGAAGAAAATTTTCTAAAGAAAATTTATAATCGATTAAAAATTTTCTATAGAAAATAATTATCGATAAATATTTTTCTATAGAAAATGTATAATCGATAAAAAATTTTCTGTAGAAAATTCAAAATCGATAAAAAATTCTATAGTAATATGTGTAAATTTTATTTTGTATGTTTGCATTTAATGTATCAATTAATCTAATGTATCATTTTTAACCATAATAAATAATATATAAAAACATTTTTTGTAATTTTTTTATTTATGTAGTAAAGAAAGTTAAAAATATAAAGGTAAATGTATAAATTGACATACGTTATTTGGTTTATTAAGTTGGAATTTATTTGTTAAATTGTATAAAATATTTGAATAAGTGGTAACTTTGACTTGATTAAATTGATAAATTTTACTTGATCATTTTTACAAAGTTTTCTTTTATAAACGTCATATTTTTTGTAAGACAATTTTTTACCTAAGTATATTAACTAAATAGTCTAATAACTTGTTAAGTTGTATATTTACGTATAAACTTAGGTAGATTATGCCAGATTTTTGAGTAATCTTACACCTGTTTTTTTTTGCGTGTACGTAACATGAATTTACCCATACAGTCTCTTAATATTAAAACTTTACCAAATGATACAAGAAAACATTTTGAAGATTTACATTTTGTCAGCTATAGAGACGCAAAGCCACAGATTGTCATTGGTCTTGATTACGCACACCTCACTGCCGCTATAGAAACGCCGACAATAACAACAAACACAGGACCGGTAGTTACAAAAACACAGCTGGGCTGGCTGGTGCATGGTCGTATTAATTATTTTGGATTTTCTGCAAAACATCGTGTTTTGTTTACGAAAAAGAGTGAAAAGGAGAGATTAGATAATTTAGAAAATCTCGTAAAAGAATATTTCACAAACGAAAATTTTGGTATTGAAACATCAACACAAGAGGTATTGTCAAATGATGATCAACATGCAATTAAAATAATGGAAACAACAACACGACGCGTAGGAGAACGTTACGAGGTTGGTATGCTTTGGGCACCTAAATTTAAATCATTCCCAGAAAGTTATAATGCAGCAAAACGTCGTTTAGAAACGCTGGAAAAGCAAATGGTACGGGACAACGAATTAGCCGACGAATACCGTACGAAAATCAATGATTATTTGGAGAAGGGCTACGCACGTAAGTTAAGTATAGAAGAAGCTACCGTAATGTCCCCAAAATTATTTTATTTGCCACACTTTGCGGTCCGTAATCCAAACAAAAAAGGTATACGCATTGTGTTCGATGCTGCGGCAGAAATAAATGGTATGTCGCTTAATAAAGCCTTAGTATCGGGACCGGATATAAATCAGCCACTTTTAAAAATTTTGTTTAAATTTCGCCAGTCACCTATAGCAGTGTGTGGTGACATACGCGAAATGTTTCTTCAAGTTGCAATAAGAAAAGAGGACCAAGATTGTCAACGATTTCTTTGGCGCACTGGCGATTTAATTGAAACGTACGTTATGATGAGGATGACATTCGGTGCAACTTGCTCACCCACACTTGCTCAACACATTAAGAATGTCAACGCACAGCAATTCAGCGATAAGTGGCCGCGTGCAGTTGAAGGCGTTATAGAACGTCATTATGTTGACGACTATGTTGACTGTTTTGA
Organism: Pegoplata infirma; assembly: GCA_963921195.1. NCBI lineage: Eukaryota > Metazoa > Arthropoda > Insecta > Diptera > Anthomyiidae > Pegoplata > Pegoplata infirma. Next base: position 11,718,506 of record OY992538.1, on the reverse strand, counting down.
GAGTGAAGAAGAAGCATGTGTTGTTGTACCACAGGTGATTGCCATACAAAAGAAAGCTGGTTTTGACTTAAGAAACATCGTATCAAATTCAGAAAAAGTACTACAAAAAATTGGGTGCAGTATGGTAAAAAACAACGATAGTGCCATAAATGTTGAATGTGAAAAATAGAGCGCATACTGGGAATGCATTGGTCAACTTTAACAGATAATTTGTTTTTTGTATTTAAATTTCAAAAGGTATCAAAAGATATTTTGAATGGACAGCGTAAGCCTTCAAAAAGAGAAATCTTAAGCCTTAATATGTCAATTTTTGATCCATTTGGTATTCTCAGCAACTTTTTAATTTCATCTAAAGTTATTTTACAGAAATTATGGACGCTTGGACTTGGCTGGGATGAAGAAGTACCAGACTCAATTTACAAAGAATGGTCATCATGGCTGACTGAATTGCCAAGGGTAGAAGAGGTAAAGGTACCGCGCTGTTATCATTCAAAATTTATGGCATCGGATTCTATTGATTTACACATCTTTGCTGACGCCAGCGAGAGCGCATTGGCCGTAGTTGCCTACTGGCGAATTATTAATAATGGCGTCGTTAGTATCCATTTCATAGCAGCAAAAACAAAGTGTTCACCCTTGCGATACCAATCCATACCGCGTTTGGAACTTCAAGCTGCAGTCATGGCAGTCCGATTGAAAAATGCAATTATTAGTAGCCATACGGTTTCAATTAAAAACATCCACTATTGGAGCGATTCAACAACAGTTATAAATTGGATACGATCGGATACCCGGCGCTACAAGCAATTTGTTGCAAACAGAATAACAGAAATTTTAGAAAATAGTAATGTGTCTGAATGGAGATGGTTACCATCTGAACAAAATGTTGCTGATGAGGGCACGCGCCCAAAATTTCCACCCTGTTTTCAGCCGAATGGTCGATGGACACGAGGACCAGATTTTTTGTTGAAAAATTGTGAGCGATGGCCAATGCAACCACACAATTTCAACAAACAAGAAGATACTACAGAATTGCGATCAAAGCATCATATTCTTTTGGCAGAAAGCGTAAGATTTTTAAAAATTGATTTTAAAAGATTCTCAAATTATTCCAGACTGAGACGAAGTGTAGCTTGGATTCTGCGTTTCATCAACAATTGCAAAGCAAGCAAATCAAAGGAACCGATAATGAAAGAGTGTTTAACAGCAGAAGAAGAACAAAAAGCTGAACGAATTCTTTGTCGGTTGGTACAAGTGGAAGCATTTTCTTGTGAGTATGCGAAGTTATCAAAAAACAACCCAATAGCAAAAGATAGCTGTTTGCGTCAACTCAATCCTTATATCGATGAGCATGGTGTGATGCGACTCAGTGGTCGCATTGAAAACGCGCCGTTGGTTTCGGTTGCCACAAAAAGGCCAATATTGCTTCCTAAGAACCACCCATTTACAACATTACTGCTGTTTTGGTATCATTGCAAATGGCGCCACATAAATCTTATGCTTATTGTCAACGAGGTCAGACAAAAGTTTTGGATACCATCGTTACCCACTTTGATGAAAAGAGTTGCAGCAAAATGTAATTATTGCCGAATAAGAAATGCAAAACCAACGCAGCCAATAATGGGATTGTTGCCAGCTGACAGGCTTACGCCTTACGTACGCCCGTTCACTTATAGTGGGCTAGATTTTTTTGGTCCAGTTGCTGTTGCTGTTCGTCGTCAACGTGAAAAACGTTGGGTTGCCCTATTTACATGCCTTACAACCCGCGCCATACATTTGGAGATCGCTACAGATTTGTCTTCAGATGCCTGTTTAATCTGTATACGTAATTTTGTGAACCGTCGTGGTGTGCCGCTGCAAATACGCAGCGATAACGGGACAAATTTTGTTGGCCTACAAAAGGAGCTCAGAGGAGAATTAAATTTTGTCGATCATGAAGCCATTCAGTCAAATTTGTCACCTTTGGGAATAAAATGGAAATTTAATTGCCCGTCAAACCCAAGTGCTGGTGGAGTGTGGGAGCGATTAGTGCAATCGGTAAAGAAGGTGTTGTATATAATTCTTAAGGAAACAGCTCCAAGAGTGGAAACTCTAAACAGTTTTCTCATCGAAGCCGAAAATATAGTGAATTCCCGCCCTCTTACTCATATTCCAGTAACGCCAGATGAAGCCGAACCTCTCACTCCGAACCACTTTTTGCTTAACACAACAAACTCTACGCAAACACCGGCGCCCTATGACCCCAAGTTGCTTTGTATGCGAAAACAGTGGCGTATAGCGCAAACATTGAAAAATGGATTTTGGAAGCAGTGGTTACTCGAATATTTGCCCGATTTAACTCGACGTACAAAATGGTGTCAACATACAAAGGCGCCATCTGTTGGTGATTTGGTGTTGCTGTGTGACACAGATTCCCCTCGCTCGCAATGGAAGCGTGGTCGAATCAAAAAACTTTATTTTGGAAAAGATAACGTTGCTCGTTTTGCCGATGTTGAGACTTCACAAAATGTTACTAGAAGACCAATATCGAAGATGGCCATTTTAGATGTCATCGAAGCGTGATGAGGTGAATCTCGAGCCTTCATCGATTCACGGAGCCGGGGATGTCGTGGCCCATTGTGGCAAAAAATGCAACTGCAGCCAACTTCAGTTTATCTATTTTTTTTATTCTCTTAATGTTATCTATTGTGCCTTTTTTTCAACAAACAAAGAAAATTTAAAGCACACTGTTTGCTGACTTTAAGAAGAAAGGTTACACCAATTGAGTAAGATTTATTTAAAAAACATTTGTATTCTTTTATTTAATTCATATTTTATTTTTTTTCTTATTGTTAGAGAATAAACACCCCAATAAACAATCAATTTCTTAAACCATTAAAATTAAAGGAATTTTGAGTTTTATTCGCTTTTGGGAAAGGTTTGTCAGCATCAGTATCGTCACAATTTCCAATTTGCTATTGCGACAGTATGGGATTTCAAAATAATTTATAGTGTTGGAATCGTATTGATAACATTTCTGGTGGTGCATATGTCCTCTTCTCCAAGTTGAGTGAGCTTAACTTAACTCGGCCTTAAAACTGCTTATACGATCTTTCCATTTCCAATTTGCTATGGCGACATTAATGGTTTTTAAAATAGTTTGCAGTATTGCAATCGTAGTGACAACATTATGGTGGTGCATATGACCTCTCCACCAAGTTGCACGAGATTAACGAAGCTGCGAAGTTTAATTTTCTTCAACATCAAATTACTAAATAATATTGTATTTGCGACGTATTTACATTTACTCATTTTGAATATGATCTTGTTTTGGAATAAAATGTCCACGCTTAAACTTGTTATGACGATGAACTGGAAAAAATTAAAACATGATTTTAAAATTCAAATACATATTAATGAAAGCTTACCTTTTCCAACATTTTTTCATGTAAATTTACATCATGGCGACAATGTGCCAGGTTGTCGATTTCGCTTATTGACAGATTTCTTGTAATTGCAAGTAAAAACGTTGTCCTTCCCAAATCGTTACTCAACATTAAAACTGATCAAACCTTCTTTTCATTTCGATTTGCTATGGCGAAAGTAAGCGTTTTCAAAATAGTTTGTAGTGTTGGAACCGTAGTGATAGCGTTAGGGTGGTGTATATGCGCTCCCCTCCAAGTTGAGCGAGCTTAACGTAGCTCCGCATGGTTAAATTTTCTTCAACTAGTAACTCGGCCTCCAAACTTCTTATACCTTCTTTCCATTTCCAATTTTCTATTGCGACAGTAAGGGACTTCAAAATAATTTATAGTGTAGTAGATGAACTGGAAAAAATTAATACATATGATTTTAAAATTCTAAATACATATTAATGAAAACTTACCTTTTCTAAAATTTTTTTATGCAGAATATTTTGCAATATTTGTAAAATTATTGATATACTAGTCGAATAGCCTGTCCCTGCCAGGCGGAACAACAAATCACTTTTCTCAATAGTTCTAATATTTTACCAAACTTTATAAAAAATTATGTTTGTGCTTCAAAAATTTAATATTGCTAAGTAGATTGAGTTACATCAATATATTTCCCAAACTGGAAAAAAATTTAATGAGTATAAAAGGTTTTATTGATAAAATTTTAGAACTAAATTTGGCACGCCCATTTCGTCTCTCCGTCCATAAACCGGATATCAAAAATCCATCGTGTGGATCTGTCCCATGGTCACTGCTATATACATGGAAATTTTTATCTTTCTTTTTATCATGAAGGGTTTTAAAATTAGTTAAAATGTTAAAAAACACAAAAATTTTTCCACTTAAATTTTTCCTTATAATTCTCCGTACACAGTTTAAATGTTAAATCTGACTTCATAAGGATATGATCCATTGTCAATACTTTATGCTTAACAATTTTCAGCTTCCTTAGTCATTAGGGGTTTCAGAAATAGTTTAAATATTTAAAAACTAAATTTCGCCGTCTTCCGCCACTCCCCCTGACTTAAAGGCCGAAAATCCAGCTACGTTACAGATAATATATACAAACTGAACAAAATTCACAACGGATTTTTTGTATTTCCGCCCTTTCACTGGATATCCAGGTCAGAGTTGATCTTTGTCATAGTCCGTACCATATGTATTCTAATTTTCATCTTTCAAGGTCATAAGGTGTCTTCAAAATTAGGTAAGATGTAAAAACATAATTTTTCCATGCCCATTTCTTCTCTTAATTCTCCGTCCCTACACAGAGAGAACAGTTTAGTTGTGCCAGCCGAATTTAGAGCCAACTGCATAGTTTAATAACAACAACCGAAATTTTCGGTAGCCATAACAAAAATTTGTTTTGAAAATTTAACTTCTGTTGGTCCAAATAAATTTCGGTAATCGCAACCGAAAATTTCAGTTGTTGTAATTAAACCATGCAGTTGGCTCTTAATTCGGCTGGCACAATTAAACTGTTTTTTCTGTGTATTCCAAAATTTTTAAATCTGACTACTTTATGATAAGCTCCATCGTTAGTACTATACTCGTATCCACGCCCCTTTTCCCTCTCAATTCTCCGTCCGCAGTCCAAAAATTTTAAGTCTGACTACTTAAGGATATGCTCCAGTGTCAGGACAATATGCTTGCAATTTTGGCTGCGTAGGTCATTAGAGCTTTAAAGTTAGTCAAATAAAAAATAAAACACAATATTGCCTTGCCCCTTTTTCCTCTCAACTCTCCATCTACATTCCAAAAATATTAAATCGGACTACTTTAGAATATACTTCATAGTTAGGACTACATGTTAGGGATTTTCAGCTTCCGTATTCATTGGGGCGGAGCTTAAAAATACTCTAAAATGTTAAAAAAAATAATTTTGCCAAGTCCCCTTTTCTCGTAATTCGCCGCCCACAGGCAAAAAATCCGACTTCGTAAGAATCTGTCCCTTGTGTTTTATTATATACATGCCAATTTTAAGCTTTTAAGTCCATCAATGAGATTCAAAAGGCGCTGGATACACAAAAAATAAGAGAAACACAAAAAAATAAAATATATATTCAGAAAATAGATGGAAATAAATTCACCACGCCCCTTGCCTTTCTTATTCTCCACCCATACACTGGATATCAAAAATCCAGGCTCGTGTTGATCTTCCACATGAAACCTCCCATATACATGTCAATTTTGTGCATTTTCCGCTTCCTTTGGGGGCTTCAAAAGAAGTTAAAATGTTAAAAATCTCAATTTTGTCACTCCCCATTTTCCATTCAATTCTCCGCCCACAGTCCAAAAATTTAAAATTTGACTACTTCAGGATATGCTTCATCGATAGGACTATACGCTAGAAAAGTCATTTGAGGACTTTAAAATAAGCAAAAATTACCATTTTTATCTTCATATTAAATATTAAAAAACACAATTTTGCCACAACCCATTTTTCTCTTAATTCTCCTTCCACAGTTTAAAAAAATTAAATCCGATTACTTTAGGATATGTTTCATTGTTAGAACTAAATGCTATGCAATTTCAGCTTCCTAAGTCATTTAGGGGCTTCAAAAGAAGTAAAAATGTTAAAAAAATCTAAATTTTGCCACGCCACTTTTTCCTCAATTCTCCGCCCACATTGCGAAAATTTTGACTCCGACTACATGGGGATATGCGCCATCGTTAGGACTATATTCTAGGAAATTTTCAGATTCCTAATTCATTTGGGGGCTTTAAATTAAGCAAAAACGTCAAAAAATTGCATTTTGCCACGCCCACTTTCCCACTTATTTCTCCGCCCACAGGCAAAAAATCGAAAATCCGGCTACGTTAGGATCTACCCCAGGTGTTTTCCTATAAGCATGCCAATTTTCAGCTTTGTAGCTCATCAGTTGGCTTCAAAAAGCTCTGGATAGACAAAAAAAGAGGAACACACAAATAGGGAAATTATATATATAGATAGAAGATATTAAGGTATGTCAATCGTTGGTAAAGTAATAATATAATTTTAACCTAAAAAACTTTTATTTTGTAATTCTGGTTCAAATTTAACATTTTATGATAGCATATATGGTTCCATATATGATATCATATATGGCACATATTTTAAACACGACCACATATATGGGATCGTTTCTTGCATATATGATATCATATATGTTTCCATATAAGTCATATATGATCATATAAAGATCTTTATATAAGCATATATGAACATACACATTTATTTTTAGCCGGGATTTTAAATAGTTTTTCCAAAATGTTCCGCGACATAATCCAAAACTTAGGACGCCAAAATCTTCGTTGGTTTACTAGCATTAAGACTGACCTGCCCCTTTGGCCCGTTTTTTCTTCTGCGTTTAAAATATTAATAGAAAGGGAGATGAACAAATCTGAAGTTGTTAAAATGAGCATTTTATAATTGAATTTATTAATTTAATAAATTAACAATTTTTAAGTTTTTCCAAAAGTACAAACATATTTATTTCTATATTAATACTGGATAAAATGAAACTCGAATACACAAAAAACCGAATTCGAGAAAACCCGGTTACACGAAAAATAGTTTTTTATCGTATTAAAAATTGTTTTCAACACATTAAAAAAAGAAATACCCGGTTAGGCGGTCCAGACAGTTTTTTGAAGTAGTGTGGTACTCATAGATGGGAATTTTTCATTACCATTGAATTTTCATTACCATTGGTTGATATCAATGATAATGAAAAAAATTTCATTACCATTTAATGGTAATTAAATTTTTTTAATTAAAAAAATAATTACTAATCGTAATGAAATGCACCAATTGTTGAAAAACACCAATTATAATTGATTCCAAAACAATTGGTTTGCACATTTTTTGTTTGTTTTGAAAAGTTAAAAATTTAAACATCAAAGTATGTTTTTAAAAAAATATGAAAATGTCAAAGACAACAATCAAAACCCAAATAAAAAATTTCAAATATTGTGTTATACAAAGGCAATCAACATGTGTTTGGTTCATAAAATGTGAAAAATTAAAATACCAAATAACAAAAAACAACAGCTATTTTCAAATATTAACGATTTCGACAATATTGTGACGACTTTTACTAATGGTAATTATTTTTTTTAATTGATGCCAAACCAATGGTGATCATTTTTTTTTTAATTTTCATTAGTAATTAAATTGATAAGTAATTAAATTGATGCAATTGATACAACCAATGGTAATTAAAAAAAATTTCATTACCATTGACATCAATTAAATGGTAATTAAACCATCAATTAATTGGTCCCTTTAATTAATTAGTCCCATCTATGGTGGTACTTTTGATTTCGACGAGTTTAAAAAAGAGGGTTTTCACAAAAAAAATTTTTTTTTTTTTTTAATTTTTGGCATTTCAATTTGTGTTGACTGGCACAAGCGGGCAAGTTTTTTGTAAAGTATGGATAAAAAGGATAATTCTGGTCCAAACAGTTTTTTGAAAGGGCGTGGAACTTTCTATAACGATGAGTTTTTAAAAGGGAGTTTTCAAAAAAAAAATCGAATTTTTTTATAAATTTTATTTTTTTATAAAATTTATTTTTATTCCATTTTTGAAAACGGACACAAGCGGACAAATTTTTTGGAAAGTTGGGATAGAAAGGATAATTCTGGCCCAGACAGTTTTTTGAAAGGGTGAGTTTAAAAATGAGGTTTCCGCATTTTTTTTTTTATTTATTTTTTATAAAGGGGTTTTTCAAAAAAAAATCCTTCACGCAAAAATTCGACCCACTCTCTAGACACTCACTTAGAATTTTTTAAATCAACATCACGTGATTTAAATGAAAATCACTTTTTTGAGTCACGCAAATCACGGGACTAGCGACCATCTCCAATTCAAATACATAAACAAGAGACAAGTGTCTCTTTATTTGTTTAATCTATAACATCTGTAAATTTTAATTAAAATGAAGTGTCCGCCCTAGAAAAAATTTCCTTATGGGTCTGAATCCAAAAAATTTCAAGGCACTTATTTATTACCCTAGGTTACGTTAGGTTAACCTACCCTAATATAGTCACTTAATTTAAATGAAAATCGCTCAATAATCACGTGATTTAAATAAAAATTGCTCACGCCTGAATCACGTGGTTTTTTTAGTCACACAAATAACGGGACCACAGACCATCTCTAATTCAAATACATAAACAGAAGACAAGTGTCTCTTCATTTGATTCATCTATAACATCTGTGAATTTGATTAAAAATGAAGTGTCCACCCTGAAATAGTTTCCTTGTAGCACCGATTTCAAAAACTTTCAAGGTACTTATTAATTACCTTAATATAGGCTTAATTTCTGAATTTCAAAAAGATCGGTTAACATTTACGACCTGTAGAGACTTTTGGCCAAAAAACCTACAATCACGCCCAGTGTGCACTGTGGGGCGGACAGAAGGACGACGTACGTTGAATAAATTAATATTAACGACAAAACCTTTTGCATACAAATACAAAAACCGATATAAGATAAATACCAATACTTATTAAAAACCGATACCAATTCGAGGCTAAAATCAATACCAATACCCAATACCTAAATAATTTAAAACCAATACCGAAACCTATACCAATTCAACAAAAAATGAAAACCAATACCTATACCAATACTAATATAATTTTAAAAACCAATACCAATACCAATACTTTTATCGAATTGGTACCCATCCTTGCTAAAAACTCATTTATATAGCAAAGCCAATGGAGTCCAGACCTGTTTTGATTAGTTACAAATGGAATCACAAAGTAAGTGTTCCTCCATACTGGGTTTACCAATTTTTTAAATTAAAATTTATGTTTTGTAATAATTTTCTATTTTTACAGGATGCTTTTAAATAAATTCGTGAAGCTATAGCGGATCCTTCACTTCAAGAAAAAGCGTAGGCAGCAGTCACTGGAGAAAATTGTACAAAAAGGGTCAGTTGGTCGGTGGTAAATTAAATTCTACACAACATTTATTATATTAATATGGATTTATTCTGTGAAAATTTTGAATTCAACAAATATACAAATTTTTACAAAAAATTATTAAAAATTTATTTTAGCATAAATGTGGTAATTTTTAGCATTATTTTTAGCCACCATTTCTAATAATTTTGGTATATTTCACCATATCTCTTTTGGTATATTTTACCAAGTTTTTGCTTAAATAGCATTTGAATTTTCTTCAAAATTTTTTACATAAGTGTTTTGGCTAAATTACGAAAACTACTTCGTCGGTTGTAGTTTTAGCATATTTTTGGTAAAATTATGCCAGATTTTTGCTCACTCCGACACAGATTTTTTTTTTGCGTGTGGGTAAGTTGCTCGGTTTTCACGTGAAAATCTGTCAAACTCCATGTAAAAAAAACATAAATTTCACACTGGCTTTACAAAAGCGTAAAAATTTCGCTGAAGAGGTATTCTGTTCACTGGTGAAAAACCGGCAAAATAACCCGGTATATGTTGCATCAATACGCATCAACACTATAAGCAACATTTTTTTAAATTGTACAGACCATTTAAAAAGCGGTGAAATTTAACATTCAGATGTAAAATGAAGTAATTATAAGTGTTTGGGACTGTAAACATTAATAATATCACATAACTTACCAAAAAATATTATTTAAAGTTATTTTATGTATTCTGACGCGCAAAACATAACCAAACATATGACTGTCAAATTTTCGCTACAAATTAATTGATGTTTCGAAACATTTTTTTTCAACGGTGAACAACTTACCTAGCTTAATGGTGAACACCCTGATGAAAACCTCACGGCACGTCCCTGATTTATTGCTACATATATTGTAAACAAAACTTCTAGTTTTCAGACTTCTACATACAATAGATCAAAAGATTTTAAGCTTTTAAGAAAATAAGATTTTATGGTATTATGCTCCATATCCAATTATGCTTACACATTTTGGACTTTTGTGTGATATGGAGCAAATGAGTTCTCAATGCCAAACAAAATAACAATGAAACAAAAAGAGCTAGATCGATAAAACTGGTTATTTAGAACACTTAAATAGTCAGGTTGCATGGTATTAAAAATGGGGATGATCGGTCAATGGACACGCCTACCTCCCACACAACCTAAATGGCAAATATGACATTACTTGAAATGTTTATAAGCAAGGAGAGGACTTTCATGCAAATGCATGTTTTTTCCCTTTGGCCATAGAACAGCATAAATAAGATATCTTTGCGAATCAAAGAATTTGCTTTAAAATGGCATCGATTCGTTAATGCATATTTTTGCATATTTTGCTTAAAATGCATATTTTTGCATATTTTGCTATTATTTCGCTATAAATGCATATTTTTAGGTCATATTTTGTATAAATTTTGGTTTTTTAGCTTTTTTTTTTAGTATTTTTAGCAATTTTTAAGATTTTTTTATGATATATTTTTTTTGCTTTAAAGCAATTATTAAATTTTTTTAGATAATTTTTATTTTTTTAATAACATTTTATACACACTGTATATATGTATATCTAAGCTTAAAATGTCAGACTGAATTTAAATTTTATGTTTTTGTTTAATAAAAGTAAAAAAAAAACAAGTGGATATTTATGATTTTTAGTGCATATTTTAAGATTTCAAGACTTTTTAGTGCATATTTTAGGCGCATAAATCATAGTTTTTTAGTGCATGAAGGTCCTGTCCCTGTTTATATGTTAAGGTATTAAAATTTGGTAAGAAGAATAGCACCAACATAATTAATCTTCATTCCAAAAATATGCAAGATCCGTTAATTTTTAAATAATCTAGAGCCTTTTCTATAACGCAAATTTTCAAAAAACGTCAAAATGGTGTGTTTTTTCTTAGAAAATGCTGGATATCTCAAATTTGAAAAGATGTTTTAAAAAACGGACTTCGAAATAAGAAAGAGGATATTTATATTATATATATTCCATTCCTAACTCATTTTTTTCAAAAATGGCGTATGGAGCAAACCAATAATAAGGTGACGATTTATTATATTACACTCAACCAAAAATCATTGTATTCCCAAAGAAAATCGCTGTAAATTCAACAGAAATCATTGTTGATTTTGACCCTACAAATATTTATGTTGATTTCAATAAAAATTATTGTCAGTTTTTGTAAAAGTTGATCAACTCGTTTTTTTGTAAATCAACTCTTATTTTTTGTAAATTCAACTCATATTTTTGTTAATATAAGAAATTTTATTAATAAAAAAAACTTGTTGTTATTTGTTAATATTCTTTTATTAAGCATAAATCACAATATTTTTGTATTATCATCGGATTTTATTAATAAAAAAAACTTGTTGTTATTTGTTAATATTCTTTTATTAAGCATAAATCACAATATTTTTGTATTATCATCAGATTTCTACAGCCTTCTTGACCATGCAATATCGTCCTCAAACAATGGCGATATACTAGTAGTTATGGGTGATTTCAATGCTCAAATAGGCCCTGACAACGGTAGCTTGGAGCACATAATGGGAACTCACGCATTGGGAAGAAGAACAGAGAACGGCGAGCTTTTTGTAAATATGTGCGCAGAAAACAACCTAGTTAATGGCGGATCCTTGTTCCCACACAAACCCGCCCACAAAGTGACATGGGTATCACCAGACCACGTAACTGAGAACCAGATTGACCATATCACAATCAGTCGAAAATGGCGTGGGTCCCTTTTGGACGTAAGATGCAAAAGAGGTGCTGACATCGCAAGTGACCACCATCTACTTGTGGCATAGATGGGACTAATTAATTAAAGTGACCAATTAATTGATGGTTTAATTACCATTTAATTGATGTCAATGGTAATGAATTTTTTTTCATTACCATTGGTTGTATCAATTGTACCAATTAAATTACTTATCAATTTAATTACTAATGAAAATTAAAAAAAAAATAATTACCATTGGTATGGCATCACTTAAAAAAAATAATTACCATTAGTAAAAGTCGTCACAATATTGTCAAAATCGTTAATATTTGGAAATATCTGTTGTTTTTTGTTATATGGTGTTTTAGTTTTTCACATTTTATATGCCAAACACACGTTGATTGCCTTTGTATAACACAATATTTGAAATTTTTATTTGCGTTTTGTTTTTTGTCTTAACATTTTCATATTTTTTTTTTTTGTAAAAACATACTTTGATGTTTAAATTTTCAACTTTTCAAAAAAACAAAAATGTGCAAACCAATGGTTTTGAAACCAATTATAATTGGTGTTTTTTAACAATTGGTGCATTTCATTACAATTAGTAATTATTTTTTCAATTAAAAAAATTTAATTACCATTAAATGGTAATGAAAATTTTTTCATTACCATTGATATCAACCAATGGTAATTAAATTTCAATGGTAATGAAAAATTCCCATCTATGACTTGTGGCAAGTATTCGTATCAAATTAGCAGCAGTCAACAAGAATTTCCAAACTTAGAAATCCTACAGTAGCCTCAAACTATACTAATGCTATACAACAATCCCTATCGTCAACGTCATATGAACAACGAAAAAATGGGCAGACCACTAAACTTATAATTACTGATGCTGCTAAGGCACATATTGGCTCCAAAAATCAAAAACGTAAACAGTGGATATCGGACGATACGTGGGCATTAATAGCAGAGAGAAAAGAGCAGAAAGCTGCCCTCAACTCTGCCAAAACACGAAATGTAAAAGCGAATATTCGATCATAACATACAACAGTAGATCGGCTGGTAAAGCGCAGTGCACGCAAAGATAAACGCACGTGGGTAAACAACATAGCCAAAGAAGCTCAGGCAGCAGCCGAAACTAACCGAAGTGGAGATCTCTACAAAATCGTTAAAAAGCTAACAAACAAATCCAACGTAACTGGAAAGCAACTCAAAAATGATGAAGGCATACTCATAACGTCTAAAGACGAGCAACGTGACCTTTGGGCCGACTATTATTCCTCAATGCTCTCCCCGAGGCCAAACTATGATGAGTCTACGAATATATGTAACTGCACCAGTCATGAACATATACAAAATATTCCCACCACCACCCCCACGTTATCTGATGTTATATCTGCCATTAAGACGCTCAAGAACAACAAAAGCCCAGGAAACGATAACATATCTTCAGAACTTCTCAAAATAGATCCTGGAACCAGTGCACAAATCTTTTACCCTTTAATAGAAGATATCTGGATAAATGAAAGCGTACCTGAAGAGCTCAAAGAAGGCATTATAGTAAAATTACCAAAAAAAGGTGATTTAACTAGCCGAAACAACTGGCGAGGTATCACGCTACTCAGCATGGTGAACAAAATAATCACCCATATAATAACAAAAAGGCTCACTGATGCTATAACACCTCAACTTAGAAGTGAACAAGCTGGTTTTTGTCCAGACAAATCATGTATTGACCATGTCAATACACTCAGGATAATAGTGGAACAGTCGGTCGAATGGCGGTCTCCTCTATATCTAATATTCATCGACTTCGAAAAAGCATTCGATACTCTCAACCACAGCGTCATTTGGAAAGCCCTTCAATGTAAAGGTGTCCCTCACAAACTAATTCAGCTCATAAGGAGCATGTATGATAATGCTAGTTGTCGTATTCAGCACGAAGGCAAACTGAGCAGAAAAATTAATGTTGGTACAGGAGTAAGACAAGGTTGCGTGATGTCACCACTGTTATTTAAAATTGTGTTGGACATTGTTATGGCCCATGCTATGTCGGGTAATAGAGGCATTGGTTGGGGACTTCTCAGCCGACTAAACGATCTTGAGTATGCTGATGATATCTGTCTTCTTTCTCACCGATACTCCGACATGAACATGCAATTACAACGTCTTACAGAAATTGCGAAGAACGCTGGTCTTAAAATTAATATAAGCAAAACTAAAGTGATGCGAATAAACACAGAAAACACAAACGCCTTTATAATCGATAATGTGACCCTTGAGGAGGTTAACTCATTTTGCTACCTTGGAGCTATCATCACAACATCCGGCGGCTCGAGTGCAGATATTGCCAATCGAATAAAAAAGGCAACCCAAGCTTATGGCCAACTTAATAAGATATGGAACTCTTCAACTCTCTCTAGCCGTGTGAAAGTAAATATCTTTAACTCCAACGTCCGATCTGTTTTACTATACGGCTGCGAGACATGGAATGCAGCCTCTCGTGATATGCATGCCCTGCAGGTTTTTATAAACAAATGCCTTAGAAAAATTCTTCGAGTCTTTTGGCCACGGACTATATCAAACAACAGACTATGGCATCAAACGAATCAGTTCCCCATAACTACAGAAATCCAAAGAAGAAAATGGAACTGGATAGGTCACACCATACGAAAGCCCGTCACAGATATTGCCAAAACCGCTATCGAGTGGAACCCTCAAGGCAGCCGCAGAAGAGGTCGACCAGCACATACATGGCGACGACAAATTGAAATCGAAGCTACAAACATGCAAACTAGCTGGAATGAAGTTAAAAATATTGCAATGGACAGATCTAAATGGAAAGATTTTGTTGAGGCCCTATGCTCCTTATAGGAACGACGGGAACATATATATATATATATATATATCATCGGCTTTTTAATCTGCAATGTTTGAAGATTTTCACAAAGATTTTCACACCTACTTCGTTTATTCATGTTATGCACTCATAAGCCATTCTCCAGTTTTCTGATGATACCAAACAAAATCCTTAAAAAAAAACAAAAAAGTTTTAATATAGTATGAATACATAAAGTAATCAATGTATTTTTTTACTTACCAAATATTTAAAAATCAGATCCTATATATGTTTATTTTTATAATATTAAATATTTTTATAAAAAACAAACACATAAAATAATTTTATAAGAGATAAACACGATTTACATTGCTACCAACTCACTCGTCACTCGTTAATAATAAAAAAAAATTAACGAACAGGGTTGTTTTTTCTATTTTGATTTATCTATTGAATTCTGTATAAGCGTTGTAAAAAGTTGATTCAACTTTACTGATTATTCAACGATATCAACATTAATTTTTGTTGAATACGGCGTTATTCTGTAAAACTTGATCTACAATGGGTTTACTAATTTTTCTACTAAGATATTTCTATGAGTGTAATATGGATTTATTCTGTGAAAATTTTAAATTCAACAAATATACAAATTTTTACAAAAATTTAATAAAAAATTTATTTTAGCATAAATGTGGTAATTTTTAGCATTATCTTTAGTCACCTTTTCTAATAATTTTGGTATATTTCACCATATATCTTTTGGTATATTTTACCAAGTTTTTGCTTAAATAGCATTAGCATTTTCTTCAAAATTTTTTACATAAGTGTTTTGGCTAAATTACGAAAACTACTTCGTCGGTTGTAGTTTTAGCCAAGGTAGATTTATATAAGGTAATATTTTAGTGACGTAAATGAAAACAATTTTCTTTCAAAATAATTTTAGTCGGCAAAAACGACTTAAATGTTCAGTGCACACATTAACCAATTTAAACGCTTTTTAAGACTTTCAAATTTTAGAAAACAACTAAATTATAAAAAAATATTGAAATTCAAACGAAATTCTTTTATTTTCCACGAAAAAAAAAATAAAATATTTTTAAACATAAAAAGTGTAGTGTAAACTCAAGTCATTTATACCGAACAAAATATTTTTATTTCGTTTTGAAAATTCGTAAATATTATTGTTTTCAAATTTGTCAAAAAACTTACTATGGAGAAAAAGTGAGGTTATTGGAGTTTACCTTGTATAAATCTACACACAAAAAAAAATCGAGGTAATATTTCCTAAAATCATAGTATAACTTTATCTAAGTTCCAAGATAACATAGAGCCTACAAAGTTTTTAGACAATATTACTTAAAAGCCAAGGTAATTTTTAAAAAATGATATGTTCGAAAAATTAACTATGTTTTTAGGAAATATTCCAAATAAATTTTGTAAACTTTACAAAGTTTATCAGAGTAAAAATTTATATATTAACTTTGGTAATTTATCTAAATTATTTTGTTAATATCCGATAAATAATTCCACTTTTCAAAAAATTATTAAAATTAAAAAATTAATTGATTTTATTTTTATTTATTTTTTTATTTATTAGTTTAACGACAAATTATTTTAGAATATTACTTTTCTACTTAATAACGACTAAATAACACTGTTCAACAAACTTAAGGTGTATTATTAGATGTCTTCAGTAAAATTTAATGGTGGTTCTTTTCTTGGAACATTTTGGGTAATCAGAGTCCATGTCCTCCTAAAATTTAAAAAGATAAATAAAAAGAAAATCAAATAGTTGCTGATTTTTACTGACATTTTTTGTGTTTGTTATGATGCCAAATTTTGCCAAATTCTGAGACATTTTTGCTATAGAAAAATTCTCAGATTCTGAGACATTTTTCTATATAAAAATACTTTGGTTCTGAGATGTTTTTTTATAGAAAAATTCACAGATTCTGAGACATTTTTTCTATAGAAAAATCATTTTGTTAATAATCGATTCTGAAACATTTTTTCTATAGAAAAATTCTCATATTGTGAGAAATTTTTTCTATAGAAAAATTCTTAGATTCTAAGACATTTTTTCTATAGGAAAATTCTCAGATTCTGAGACATTTTTCTATAGAAAAATTCTCAGATTCGGAGACGTTTTTGCTGTAGAAAAATTTCTTTAGAAAATTATCAGATTCTGAGACATTTTTTCTTTAGAAAAATTTCTGCGACATTTTTTCTATAGAAAAATTTCTGAGACATTTTTTCGATAGAAAATTTCTCAGATTCTGAGACATTTTTTAGATAGAAAATTTCTCAGATTCTAAGATATTTTTTCTATAGAAAAATTCTCAGATTCTGAGCATTTTTTCTATAGAAAAATTCTCAGATCTTGAGACATTTTTTTTTTATAGAAAAATTCAGAGACATTCAGATTCTGAGACATTTTTTCTATAGAAAAATTCTCAGATTCTGAGACATTTTTTCAATAGAAAAATTCTCAGATTCTGAGACATTTTTTCAATAGAAAAATTCTCAGATTCTGAGACATTTTTTCTATAGAAAAATTCTCAGATTCTGAGACATTTTTTTTATAGAAAAGCTCTCAGACTTTCAGACATTTTTTCTATAGAAAAATTCTCCGATTCTGAGACATTTTTCTATAGAAAAATGCGCAGATTCTAAGACATATTTTCTATACAAAAATTCTCAGATTCCGAGACATTTTTTCTAAAGAAAAGTTTTGAGACATTTTTTCTAAAGAAAAGTTTTTAGACATTTTTTCTATAGAAAAGTTCTCAGATTCTGAGATATTTTTTCTATAGAAAAATTCTCAGATTCTGAGATATTTTTTCTATAGAAAAATTCTCAGATTCTGAGATATTTTTTCTATAGAAAAATTCTCAGATTCCGATACGTTTTTTCTATAGAAAAATTCTCAGATTCTGAGATATTTTTTCTATTTTTTCAGATTCTGAGATATTTTCTCTATAGAAAAATTCTTAGATTCTAAGATATTTTTTCTCTGGAAAAATTCTCAGATTCTGAGATATTTTTTCTATAGAAAAATTCTCAGATTCCGAGATATTTTTTCTATAGAAAAATTCTCAGATTCTGAGATATTTTTTCTATAGAAAAATTCTCAGATTCTGAGATATTTTTTCTATAGAAAAATTCTCAGATTCTGAGATATTTTTTCTATAGAAAAATTCTCAGATTCTGAGATATTTTTTCTATAGAAAAATTCTCAGATTCTGAGATATTTTTTCTATAGAAAAATTCTCAGATTCTGAGATATTTTTTCTTTAGAAAAATTCTCAGATTCTGAGACATTTTTTCTATAGAAAAATTGTCAGATTCTGAGGCATTATTTCTACAGTAAAATTCTCAGATTCTGAGGCATTATTTATATAGAAAAATTCCCAGATTCTGAGACATTATTTCTATAGAAAAAATTTCTCAGATTCTGAGGCATTATTTCTAATGAAAAATTCTCAGATTCTGAGACATTATTTCTATAGAAAAAATTTCTTAGAATCTGAGAATTTTTCTATATAAATAATGCCTCTGTTTCTTCATAAAATTCATTATGATTTATTATTTAGCTCTTTACCTGGTATTGACATAACGTTCAGGTGCATTAAATTCCTCTTTATATTGATGATTGTTATAGCCATCACGATTATACATTTTACTATCATATTCATCTGCCATATCCTGAGACATAACTGCTCCCGAATCTTGAAAAGTATGACTTTCATCTTTGGTTTGCACGTGGCTAGTAACATAAGTAAGATCTTTGTTAGATATTTGGTAAATTCATTGTCCCCTTTCTTGGTCATACAATAGGAAGCCTAAGAAATTATGTTATTCACTATTTGTATCCATTTTTTGAACATCACTTACCAACATATTGCAGATTCATCAAATATCTTGGTCTGGAACTCATTTTATGGATTTAATTTAACGATCAGGCAAAATTCTGCAAAATTCGGCAAAATTTATAAATAAATTCCTTTAATAAATATAATTTTTTTTTGTTATTAATTCTTTGGCTTACCTTTTTCTTAAATGAAAATTTACAATGACAATTAAAAATAAATAAAAACATATTCGAAATTTTACCTAATTTCAATAGTAAATCTTACATGGCCACTAAGTAAAAATGCAAAATAAAATTATACTGGTGGCATAGGTACTAAGTCGTGGCTTTTAAGTTTCATACAAAAATAATTCACCTAAGCCAGCCTAGATAACATTACCTCGACATTTTTTTTCTGTGTACCTTGGTTTTAGCATATTTTTGGTAAAATTATGCCGTTTTGCTCACTCCGACACAGATTTTTTTTTGCGTGTAGACACCAAAAAAAGCTAAGCAATTCTGATTTTATCGTGTATCAGAGAGAGATCTAAGATTCTTCCCTCTCTCTCTGATACACTAGAAAATCAGAATTGCCGCTATTAAAATTGCCTTACACACGTTCTAGATTAGCAACCACCACTTCTATCACGAAGGCAATTCAACGTCACTTTTGACGTTTAGAAACGCCAAAATTGATAGTAAGCAATTTCATTTTTCTTTTGGAGATTGTTTGTTCCCGCTTTTGTTAGCGTCTTCTTTTGTTTATCATGAAAAACGAATGTCAAATGAAAAATGACTACTCATTTTGACACTTGATTGCGAGCAATCTATAGTAGAGCAGGCTCTCTACCATCAATTGTATACCATCATTTACAAGACTGTCCACATTAGCAATGACAGTGCTTTCTATCGATTTTGACGTACGATAGAAGTGCAAGTTGCTAATCTAGACCGTGTGTTATGTAAATTCGGTCTATGTAGATTGAGCAATCCTACTTAGTTGTATACACTCAACAAAAAAACATTGTATTCCCAAAGAAAATCGTTGTAAGTTCAACAGAAATCATTAGAGGTATTCAGAGTCTTGTTGCCAGCCCTGGCAATGTAGCAAAAGAGTACTTCTTTCAAAGAAATACATGTATTTTGAAAGGTAATTTTAAAAAGTGCTCTTTTACCACCAGTGCCAGGGCTGGCAAGTAAGATTCTGAATACCACTATTGTTAATTTTGACCCTACAAATATTTATGTTGATTTCAATAAAAATTGTCGTTTTTTTTTTGTAAGTCAACTCGTATTTTTTGTAAATTCAACTCATATTTTTGTTGATATAAAGGCTCCCATACATTTCAAACAAATTGGATGACTTGTTGGATGACCAATGTAATTTTTCTCGTGTATGGGGCTGTCGGATGGTCGGATGGCTGGTCGGATGAAAAATCAAAAAGTTTTGATTTTTCGATGGTCGGATGAAAAGTTGGATGACATGTCGGATGGTGTATTGACTTGTCATCAGACCGTTGTACGAACAGAGACGTTTTAATTCATTATTTGTTATTGTTTTTCACAAAATGATGTTTTTGTATAAAGCAATGATATTAAAAAGTGAATTTCAACCTTAATATATTAAAAAAACATAAAAAAAAATTTAAAAATAAAAAAAATATTCATGTTACTCCTTCAAGAATTTTAAAAAAATAAGCGGTCATCCAACATGTGTATAAATTTGTCGGATAAGTGTATTTTGAAAATATTTTTTGGTCAACTAACAAGTCATCCAACATGTATTGTGTCTCTGGGCGGCTTAAGAAATTTTATTAATAAAAAACAGTTTGTTATTTGTAAGTATTCTTTTATTATTCTTTTTAATATTTTTTTATTTGTAAATATTTATTATTAAGTTAAATCACAATATTTTTATATTATCACCGTTTTTTTAAGCTGGAATATTTAAACACAAAATTTTTACACACACACTTCGGCGGTTGTAGTTTTAACATATTTTTGTTAAAATTACGCCAGATTTTGCTCACTCCGACACAGATTTTTTTTGCGTTTAGCTTCTGGAATTATTCCAACGTTACCAAATCAGAAATTTCTAAAAAAAATACTAAAATTTGCTGTATTAATGCATAAAATGTAAAATATATATTTAATTACTCACCAAATATTTTCTTTTAATTTTGTAATAAAAATCAATTTTATGATAAAAACTTTGTTTATTTTAATTTCATGAATCTTCGTGAGCGTGATTATTTCGTAAGCGTGAGAAAAAATGTAGTTACTTACGCGATCGTGCGTGAACGTGAGCAGAAAGAAAAATCGTGCGTGAGCAATGTTATTTCGTGAGCGTGAGTCAAAATTTGCTCACGCGCCCATCTCTACACGCAAAAAAAAAAATCTGTGTAAGATTGAGCCACAGACTAATACAGACTCGACATAAGTGACAGGTGTCAAAAAAGTAGTTCTGAACCATATGGTTAATATTTTCAAATTATTCTACGAATTAGGTTAGAAAGAGAAAACTGATATAACGCGTCATAAGAAAAATGGATGCCAGATCGGTTTTTGTTGTTTCACTCACTCCTAAGTCGTAGAAAGTGTTGCCATGTTAGCGTAAAACGGACTAAAAACCGCTGTGTTTTCTCCTAAAATCGCTTAGTTTTTCCCCATTTTTTCTTATAAAACTCTACTGTCGAGTCTGTATTTAGTCTGTGATTGAGCAATCCTACTTGGTAAAACTTTTTTCATACCAAAAAAAAATTTTTACCAAATTTTTGCTAATATTATGCTTGTCGATGTTAAAGTAACATAATTCATTTTTTATGTAAAATAACCAAGTAGCTTGCACAATAACGCAAATTACCTGCACAAAAATTTATCGAAAGAAAACAACAAAAAAACAAATACAGACCGCCATTTTCATTTTTTTTGTGTGCGTTGTTTGTTTATTTTTTGTGTTATAAAAACGTAAAAAGGAAATTGATAAATAAAATAAAAATAAATTAATAAATAAAAATAAATAATTAGTTTTCTAAAAGATAAATAAATGTAAGATAAAAGAATGTTAAAGTTAATTTTGCTTTCATCACTTAAAACACCATTCATTAAGAAAAACCAATGGAGTCCCAGACGTATGTTTCGATGAATAACAAATGGAATGATACAGGGTACTGCTAAATAAATTTTTGAAGCTATGGCGAATCATTGGGTACGTTCAGCAGAGAAAGCTGCTACCCAGCTGCTCCGCAACATTCTGCTGAACGGCTTAATTTTTGACATTTCAGTCAACATGTTGAGTGAGCGCTACTCATCACTGGTAGCGTTAAAAAATTATGCTACATTTGATCACAAACTGATAAATAAGCTGTTTTATTGAAATTATTTCTTTTTTTTGACGTTATTTAAGGAAATAAACAAAAATATCATAACAAAGTAATTTCCACAGATAAAATAAATAAAAATATAAAAAAAAATCATTTATTCCAATATTTTAAAACATTCGTAAAAAATTGCGTTCAGCAGAATCAACTAGTCAAAACATGCTACATCCCAACTGTTGAGTAGCAGGTTTCTCTGATGAACACGCTCATTCACTACAATAAAGAGCGTGGACACCAATCCTGCCTTTAGGTATAAAATTAAAACCTAAAAACCCAAAGCCAAGGGAGTCCATACCTGTTTTGAGTTACAAATGGAATGACAAAGTAAGTGTTCCTCCTTACCAAGAGACCAATGGGGTTTACCAATTTTTTAAATTAAAAATTTATGTTTTGTAATAATTTTCTATTTTTACAGGATGCTTTTAAATAAATTCGTGAAGCTATAGCGGATCCTTTACTTCAAGAAGAAGCGTAGGCAGCAGTCACTCGAGAAAATTGTACAAAAAGGGTCAGTTGGTCGGTGGTAAATTAAATCCTACACAACATTTATTACATTAATATGGATTTATTCTGTGAACATTTTAAATTCAACAAATATACAAATTTTTACAAAAATTTATTGAAAATTTATTTTAGCATAAATGTGGTAATTTTTAGCATTATTTTTAGTCACCTTTTCTAATAATTTTGGAATATTTCACCATATCTCTTTTGGTATATTTTACCAAGTTTTTACTTAAATAGCATTAGCATTTTCTTCAAAATTTTTTACATAAGTGTTTTGGCTAAATTACGAAAACTACTTCGTCGGTTGTAGTTTTAGCATATTTTTGGTAAAATTATGCCAGATTTTTGCTCACTCCGACACAAGTTTTTTTTTGCGTGTAGTTTGAACTTTAGTGTGGTATTACCAGATTTTGGCCATTATTCTTGGCGATGCCAGATCCACAAAACGGTCGTTTGCTTACTTTATAACTCTGAAAGGTCATATTTTTTTTTTTTAAATTTTAAGCAAAGTTCGGTATTCTTAATGAGTTTTATAATTTTATTATTTAAAAATTAAGAAAAAACGTTCTTTAGTTATACATATTTTATAAAAATTAAATCGATATCAATTAAATAACGTTTTTTGTTCTTGGCTTTTATAAATATGGCATCTCTGCTTTCTTCGTTAAGTAATTTAAAACGCCATTTTCTTTTCTTCTGCCAACAGAACGAAACGTATTTAGCGTGACAGCTGCTGTGTTTCTTCACAATACAGCAGCAAGCAGCAGACAGCAAAATTTTTAAAGCTGCCCATTCACTTGCAATATTATTGTTCAACTTTTCAAATTGTACAATAATATCGCTTGTGTGTATGTAATATTTACGGTTGTGCAATATATTGGAGAATATCAAAACACTTTTGATATTTATTGTACAAACAAGAATACTGCAATATATTTTATCAGTGTGTTGTCTATATTGTACAACTTTTATTATGTTATGTTTATGTTTATATCTTGTACAATATATTGGGTTTAAGTATTGAGCAATTTTATTTGCTGTGTAGGGTAAAACGACAATAATATTGTAAAATAATTTTTTTAAGTTGAGCAATTTTATTGCAAGTGAATGGGCAGCTTAAATGTATTTTGTTGTTGCGGCAACAAAAAAATACATGTAAAAATTTTGCTGTCTGCTGCTTGCTGCTATATTGTGAAGAAACACGCTGTCATTGAAATGCAACTAGATTTTTTTTTTCATTCGACGACAATTTGAAGTTTCCCAAGAAAGTCAAAATAATTTTTTGAAGTTTATTAATCAAACTAAATTGACAACGTCTGTCAAAGTATATTGGCGCAAACTACTTTGCCAAATAATTAACACAATAAATAAATAAACAAAAAATCGTTCGAAGAAAAATCTAAATTAAACTAAGTAGGCCAGGAGGTAAAGTGAAAATTAAAAAAAAAGTGCTTTGGAAAAAATACTGACAATCGATACAGCGCAAAGCAAATAAAAGAATCACAGCAAGCGCGGTGAAGTAGGCGTCTTGAAGAGACAGAAAAAAATAAAACAAATTTTAAAAGAGGAAAAACGAAAATATTCTACATTTTCTACAAAAATAAAATTAAAAAAAAGCTGGCGGCAACTTTTGCAAAAAAAAAAAACAGAATAGTTTCAAGAAATTTATCAATTTAATTACAAACACTTTGAGCCGTGAATGGAGGAACCATTTTTATAAAAACATAATAGGAAAGAAGGCAAGACAAATAAAAAAATCTTAAAGAAAAACAAAAAAAGAAGTTGCTTGGCATTTTATTTAATTCCCTCTTCTTACTGCCCTTGTGGGTTATTTTTTAAGATTTAGTTAAATGTTTACCTAAATTTGTTATATTGCACACATCAAAATAGTTGAATTTCGCGTTTTGGGGTAAAATCAATATTTGTAAAAATGTTATCACCCGATACTTTACATCACCAGGAAGAGGTGAACTCTGCTCTGGATCGTCAAATACGCCAAGATATACAGGACATGGCTCAAGAAGCTCAAATTCAAGCACAAATTATAGCACACGAAGGTAAGTTTTGTTTTCTGTTTATTTTTTTTTTGCAAAAAATGACTTTTCTCCAAATTGTCGCACTGACGGACGGCAACGTCCGTCATCTGCCTGCCATAATATTTTTCCAACCAACTATACGTCAAATTACGTAATTTGACGTATACACACTAATTTCTATATGCCACCACCAATTGACATGAGTGTGTGTAAATATGTTTTGTTGTGGTTGCTGCTAGTGTCTAATATGTCTAGTTGGAAATGTCATTTGCAAAACATAAACAATTAGTCAATTTAACAAAATCATAAAAAATATAAAATATATTATTTTTTCTTGTACTTGCTCAGCTCGAGATCGTTTTCAATCCACATCAAGTGTTGACGAAGATGGCCATGAAGATATTGAGCATGATGGCAGTGTTACAGTCCTGGGTGTGGTGGAAGAAGATGATCAAGATCATCATGAAACCATAGTGGAAGAAGACATTTCGGATCATGACATGTCCGATATGCATGATATTAAGGATTTTAAAGATATGGTAATGGATTCTTCAGATGGTGGTATGCCACGTAAGCGAAGAGGAAATTTACCAAAACATTCAGTAAAAATACTCAAACGCTGGTTGTATGAACATCGTTATAATGCATATCCCAGTGATGCAGAGAAATTTACATTGTCACAGGAAGCTAATTTAACTGTGCTACAGGTATGTTAATATATATTTTGCAGGTACAGGAAAAAAATTAAAAATTTATTGCTTTTTAGTCGACATTTCATGTCCATGAAAAATTGTTAATTGGCAAAAAAAAATTATAAAAAAATTGTAGATACATTTCTAAAAATGGGAAGACCTATCCGTATACAAAAAGTATAGAATAAATAAGAGTATTCGTCCCATTAGTAGTTTACTAACAAGTCGGATTATTTCAAAAAGTCTTTAATTAGCGTACTATTAGCTCTCATCCTCTCATGGAATTGCTCGAATCCTCTCACTGAATATCTGCAAAAAGTATAGAATAAATAAGAGTATTCGTCCCATTAGTAGTTTACTAACAAGTCGGATTATTTCAAAAAGTCTTTAATTAGCGTACTATTAGCTCTCATCCTCTCATGGAATTGCTCGAATCCTCTCACTGAATATCTGACATTCCTTTTAGTTTGACATTTTCATATTTATTTCTTCTTTGTCTTTTTTTTTCTTCGATGTGTTTTCTTTAATTCCTCTTTATTTTTTCTCTTCTTCGATGAGTTTTTTTACCTTTTCGATGAGTTTTTTTGTCTTTTCGATGTGTTTTTTCACTTTTCGATGTGTTTTATCACTTTTTTCCTAATTTTTTTCTGTCAAAACATGCTCGAGATAAGCCGATTTAAGGACCAAAATTCCAGAGAGGAGTGCCTCTGAAATTTAGCGGAAGAATACTCTTATTTATTCTATACTTTTTGATATCTGACATTCCTTTTAGTTTGACATTTTCATATTTATTTCTTCTTTGTCTTTTTTTTTCTTCGATGTGTTTTCTTTAATTCCTCTTTATTTTTTCTCTTCTTCGATGAGTTTTTTTACCTTTTCGATGAGTTTTTTTGTCTTTTCGATGTGTTTTTTCACTTTTCGATGTGTTTTATCACTTTTTTCCTAATTTTTTTCTGTCAAAACATGCTCGAGATAAGCCGATTTAAGGACCAAAATTCCAGAGAGGAGTGCCTCTGAAATTTAGCGGAAGAATACTCTTATTTATTCTATACTTTTTGCCGTATACCGACAAAAAGTATAGAATAAATAAGAGTATTCTTCCGCAAAATTTCAGAGGCACTCCTCTCTGGAATTTTGGTCCTTAAATCGGCTTATCTCGAGCATGTTTTGACAGAAAAAAATTAGGAAAAAAGTGATAAAACACATCGAAAAGTGAAAAAACACATCGAAAAGACAAAAAACTCATCGAAAAGGTAAAAAAACTCATCGAAGAAGAGAAAAAATAAAGAGGAATTAAAGAAAACACATCGAAGAAAAAAAAAGACAAAGAAGAAATAAATATGAAAATGTCAAACTAAAAGGAATGTCAGATATTCAGTGAGAGGATTCGAGCAATTCCATGAGAGGATGAGAGCTAATAGTACGCTAATTAAAGACTTTTTGAAATAATCCGACTTGTTAGTAAACTACTAATGGGACGAATACTCTTATTTATTCTATACTTTTTGATACCGATCAGTTTAATATTTTTCTTAATGTCTCTGTTTAACCCATTCATTTCCATTACGCTACCTCAAAATACGAATGTCGTATGTAGCAAAATAAAAATTTCAGGAAACGGTTTTAAATATCAAACGACATTCGTATTTTGAGGTAGCAATAAACTGGTCGTTTAACTCAATATTAAAGTCTTTAAATAGCTTTTGGAATGCAACCTGTGCCGGTTAGAATGACATAGAACACATCACAGTTTTTTCAAAACTTTTCAAAAAATTGTTTCCTAAAAGCTTTATTAACATGACATGTCTTAGAACACACACAGTTTTTTTTCCAGATTTTTCAAAATTTTTCAAAAAAAATTTTTTCCTAAAAGCATTTTTAACTGTTATCAAAAGCTAAAACTAGTTTTCTGACAAGGGAAGTATCTCAACCCTTATGAACCGATTTGCCTGAAACTTAAAATATACATAAAAGAGACGATTTTAAGGTTGGGGTGTCTCGGCTTATCGGCCATATCAGTGATTCAAAATTTCGTTGTCCCCTTATGAAACAATGTGGACCTACGGGAAAATTTCGATAACTCCCGAACTAATAGGAATATCCTCTAGAGCAAAAATATGTGTCGACTTAAATTTAATAAAGATTATTTCATATTCATATGGACATAGTAGGTCAATGACTTCATATAAATACCCCCCAAAATTTACACATTTTCATGAATAAAGTTTTTAACGAAGCCAAACTTTTACACGGTTATGCCACCGTTGGACAGGCATTAAAAAAACCTTTCTTCTCATATTTAAACATCATATAGTTTCTTCGAAAGAAATGGCTGAAAAATCCAAAAAACGATTTTTTCGCCATTTTTTGACCCATGAATTAGAATTGTCTCTTTTATATATATTTTACGTTTTATGCAAATCGGTTCATAAGGGTTGAGATACTTCCCTTGTGAGATTTCATATGGGGCCTAAGTCCAAAAATGGTACGATTATGATCAGATTTGATCAGGTTATTAAAGTACGCGTTAAAAACACACAAACACAATTTTATTTCATGAAATTCGAGCGATTTATGTGAATATCGGGAAGGTGGTTTGTATGGGGGCTACGAACTGGTCCGATTGATGACTTGTGAACACAAAACACATTTACCTGCCAAATTTCGAAAGGATATCTATTATAATACTGTTATTAGAGTCATTTGATCCAAAATTAAAGAGGACCTTTGTATGGGGGCTTAGTCTAAACATGGACCGATTATTTTCAATTTAAATAGGCTTCGTCCTTGGGCCAAGAGAGGCTTAAATTTCAAATTCCAAGTAAACTGATAAAAAAAATTGCCTGTATCGTGTTTACACCTTTTACATGGACAGACAGGCGAACGGGCATCGTTAGATCGACTCGGAAAGTGATTCTGGTTTAGTGATAATTCCAATTTTAGACTGTCACGTGATAAGCATCTGATGAAATTTTTGTGATCGTTTTTATCAGTCACGTTATAGTTTACATGGACAGACAGGCGGACGGGCATCGGTAGATCGACTCAGAAAGTGATTCTGGTTTAGTGATAATTCCAATTTTAGACTGTCACGTGATAAGCATCTGATGAAATTTCTGTGATAGGCACCGTTTTTAACAGTCACGTTATAGTTAACATGGACAGACACACAAAGGGACATCGTTAGATCGACTCAGAAAGTGTTTCTGGTTTAGTGATAATTCCAATTTTAGACTGTCACTTGATAAGCATCTGATGAAATTTTTGTGATCGTTTTTATCAGTCACGTTATAGTTGATTTTGAATCTAGCGACATCATTTTTCCTGCAGGGATTTATATTTTTGTTTTTTTTTTTAAGAAAGTTGAAAAAACATTTTTGAAAAACAAAAACTGAAATTCCCGTGCACAAACGTTTTTGACAATGTTTTTTTTTTGCGTTTTTTGCAGTTAATAATTTTATTATTAACTGGGAAATGGGGAAAAAAATGTTTCTAAAAAATTTTAAAGTCCCAAAGTTTAGGACCCAAACACAAAAATTTGTATCAATTTTTTTTGAAAAATTTTCTAAGTTCCGAAAAAATCTGTGATGTGTTCTGAAACATGCCACTATTGAACCGGCACGGGTTGTGTTAATAAGGGCCAGGTCCAATGACATGTCATAATAGATGTATCAAGGATTAAGACATTTTATCACAAAAATTACAGGTGCTTTTATATGAAAAGCGTCAAGTTTCTGATAGATCATTTGGGACCATGTAACATGAGCTATCAAGGATCGGTCACTTTTCTTGCTGGGTATATTTATGTTTGTCATTCCGTTTGTAACACATCGAAATATCGGTCTGGGGCTCCATAAAGTACCTAGATATATTCTTCATCCTCTAGCGATGGCCGTCTGTTTGTTGAAGAGGCTAATACGGCAAAAATATGTCGCAGAGATATGTAACTGCAGTTATGTTACATGTAACATAAATGTTTGTTTATGATTAGAGCAATTTGTTATTACATTTGAACGATATTGGTTCAGTGGTTCAAAAGTTATAAATGTGTTATAAAAAAAAAATTCATTCCTCATAACCTAAAAATACATAACCTAAAAATACAAAATGCTTTAATTCGGAGACTAGACTGGTTGTCACATGTAATCGAATTCGATAAAGAATGGTATTTTAACATGCACAAACTTTTGTTTACACAAACATTTTTTAATTCATTGAAAAGAAGTTTTAAATCAAAATAATTTTCTTTGATCAATATTTTTTTTCAAAAATTTTTTTACCAAATTTATTTTTCCAAAATAATATTTTTCCATTGTTTCAATATATTTGGTACTTACTTGTTTTTTATGTCAATTTTTTACTATATTTTAGGTTTGTAATTGGTTTATCAATGCTCGTCGACGTATATTGCCAGAAATGATAAGACGCGAGGGTCAGGATCCATTACATTTTACAATATCGCGTAGAGGTAAAAAACTTAATTCTTCTATAAATTCAACGGGAAGTTTAAATACCTCAGGAAATGCACCAAATCCAATTACCGGTAGTCCAGCTTCAGAAGTGGTAAGTACTAAATTAAATAAATAAAAAAATAATTGTATTGAAAATATTATCACATAGATTGTGGGAGCTACAGAAGAAGTGGAAGGCGAAGAAGTACATGATGGTGTAGCCAACGTTCTAACTGCTCTTGGACATTTTGTACAAACACCGGGAGGACACATGGTTAAAGTGGAACCAGATATTGAATATGATGATAGTGTCATTTACAGGTATTTTATTTAAACTAAATATAAACTTAGTCATATTTATCTCTGTATACTAAATACTTTTAATTCCCTAAGATGGCAAAATGCAATTGCTTACAACCCTCAAGGTTTTCAAAATTTACATCCTCAAATACAAACCCAGATTTTAGCTAAAATTCAAGCTAGCAAACAACGTCATGCAAACATTTATCAAAATCCCAATAATTATATTAAATCTGAACTAACCCCGTCTGTTTATCAAATTCCTAATTGCAATATAAAATCGGAACTTATCTCGTCTAACAGTCATATGAATCTTAATGACAGTCCCTTTAATTCCCCATAT
The DNA here is from genome assembly GCA_963921195.1 of Pegoplata infirma. NCBI lineage: Eukaryota > Metazoa > Arthropoda > Insecta > Diptera > Anthomyiidae > Pegoplata > Pegoplata infirma. The sequence goes on along the minus strand of OY992538.1, from coordinate 11,688,013 downwards.
CCGGTCAATTCAAAACATTGCTATTCACAGACCTTAAATCAAATATTTCATATACAAAATAATATGCCTATCAAAAATGATTTTAATGCTATGAGGTAGTATTATTAATTTTATTATGTGTATTGCTTAATTTTAAAAATGACCGATTAATGAATTATTAGTGATTTATAAATTAATAACCTGCAGGAAAAAGGATGTCGGTCGATCCGAAATAACCTATCTGATGAAAATAACTAAAATGTCTTCAATGCTTATCATGTGACAAGTAAAAGTTTGACTTATTACTAAAATGTCTCATAAATGTCTTCTTATTTCATTAAAAATTCTTTTTAGAAGAAAAAAAAAAATTGCAACAATTTTGAAAAATTTTATAGTCCCGAATAAAAAAACTCTGGGGTTACAAGTAAACAATTTTATTAGAATTTTTAAATATTTTCCAAGTTCCGAATATTGTTTTGAAAATTTTTTAAGTCTCTAAAAATATCTTAAAATGCTTATTACGTGACATAAAAGTTGGACTTGTTACTAAACGGTCAAAAAAACTGAAATGCTACAAATTAAAAAAAGTTTTCTAACTGCCGACTTTTTTTTTTGAAATTTTTTTTAAGTCCCGGTTACAAAAACTTTTTGGCAAATTTTTTGTTTGGCTTTGGAGTAAAAAAAATATTTTTCTTAAAAAAATGTTTTTAAGAAAAATATTTAAAGTTCAAAAAAAAAAAATCCAAGTCCCGGACACAACGATTATTTGTCAATTTTTTTGCGTTTTAAAGTAAAAAATTCATAAAAAAAAGGAAAAAACAACAAATTTTTGAAAAAAAAAAACAAAAAAAAAAACATGTAAAAAAGTTATATTCAGCGAGGCCGATTTATTTTTTTAAGTCCTTAAATATAGTGAAATATCCCAAAAATGTTTTAAGGCTTGAGACATTTCTTCACAAAGGATAGGTCATCTGGGTTCATGTGACATATTAAGGACCGGCCAATTTTCCTGCAGGAAAGTTATTCACATTAACATTATAATTTGTTATAATTTATTTGTCACTGACAATTTAAGAATCGGGCTGCGAATCTCATACAATGTTTTACATTTTTATTAATTATAATGTTTTTGTATAGATCTGAGGATGACAGCGTTAATGAATATGATACCTGCGAGGGCCAAAGTGAAGAAGAGGGCAAATTTGAAAGCTCTGATGCTTGGCAATCTGTTATGAAGTAAGTATTATAAAAGCCATTTTTTTATTTAAACTTTTCATTGTTATTTGCTTTTTCGAAACTCTTTTACTTCTTTTTAAAAATTACTTTCTTTTTGGTTTCTTTTTTTTTTCATTTCTTACGTATTCCAAATTACACTATTTAATTGGTATTTCCTTATGTTTTGTATTAAATTGTACTTTTATTTGAAAACACCTAAAACACCAAAAAAAACTCCACAACACAAAAATAAATTAAATAATTTCACTTCCAAACAAAAAAAAAAAACACCATCAAAATTATGTGATTATACAACATTTATTTTTACGGGACTGTTTTCAGTACCGAGGAAGTGACGACTACAAGTCCCACGGCTACAAATAATACATACTGGACATCGGCGCCGCATCCTCATTTATCACATCTGTCTCATAATCCAAATGAAAATACCTTAACGACACAAGCAGCTGGTAAGTAAACTAACATGTTTCAATTCAACTTTTCTGAAATTCAATCGATATCATCAAATTGGTTTAATTTTTATTTAAAAAAAATCGCCAATCGTTTTATAAATCACCAAAAAATCGCCATTTCGCCAAATTTAAAATCACGCCGCCAAACAAATTCCAAATCGGCAAGTTTGGCGAGAAATCTCATTTCTCAGAAAATTTTGGCCTTAAGATTTATCATCAAATAAAATTTAAAAATTTATATTTTTAGGTAATACAGGTATATCTGCGGTCTCCCATCAATCTGCCAATATTGTTTTATCTACCGGTGAAGTGGTAGCTGCCGAAGCTTCTGGTGTTGGGGCTGAAGCCACCGTTGTTACTTCTCATACTCCGGGTTCTGGCAATTTAATGGGTGCTAACAACAACAACAGCCTACTTAGCAATAGTAATGTGCTTTCCAGCATCAACAATAATACAATTTCCTCCAGTGTACAAATTATACAACCCAGCACTCATTTAGTCAAAGGTATACCAACTGCTTCTTTCCTTTTCTAAATTTTTTGAACAATCTTTTAACGTTATAGGTATCGAAAAAGATAAATTCAAATGTTTGTATTTGCTTGTGGAAACAGCGGTAGCAGTACGTCAACGTGAAAAAGAACATGAAGATGATATTCATGTGTTGGGCAATTAAGTCATATCGAAATTATCATTATCATTCACTATCATCAACTCTTCAAGATTTTATGGACGTCATTCTCTTTCATTTTTTTTTTATGTTTATCTCTAATTGTTTATATTTCTTTTGGAAATCATATTTTTTGTTTTATTTAAATTACGATTTCCTTACTTTTACGATATTCCGTTTATAATAGAATATCGTTTTCATCTTAATGCTTAGTTTTAGTAATGTTTTAAACAAAGTTTTTCGCTCCTTATTTGGAAGATCTCAAGATCTCGTCTTCGTTTAACTTCCATTTTTTTCCTCATCAAATTTTCAAATCATATTAATTTATACTCCTAGTTAATATAAATTTTTCACATTTTATATATTATACAAAGAAAAAACTAAAATTTAGCTGATCCAGTTTTTTTTTTTTAATTTAATTTAAAAATATTAAGTTGTGTGTTTTTAAAATATTTGAAAATAAAATAAAAGAAATATGTACAATATAAATGCTACGAATTAGTGATTTAGTAATGATTATTTTTAAAATAACTAATATTTAGGCAAGTTTTTTGTATATAAAAAATCACTTAAATAAATGAAGCCAATCAAGAAAACTTTATTTTAATTTATATACATTAAACGTATTATTGTTAATTTCGTTTAACAAGCCCTTTAACAAGTTCGAGTTTTTGGGAAGCTAGTAACAACTTAGATTATTAAAACGAAATAAAAAAAAATCTGGTTCTAAAATGACCCCTCAAAATGGGAGATAGAGGGTTATATGTTCTACGAAAAGAACTGTCTTAAAATTTCACTTCAGTCATGTTTAAACATTATTCAGCTCAGAAGAAGATTTGATACATTTTTCGACTTATTTCACACTACTTTGAAAAAAATACACCTTTTTTATTAGCGTTTTTCGCGAAAACTCGAATTGATCTAGAAAAACTGGGAGACACACTTTATTTTATTATCGGCCCTACTTTCGGAATTTGTCAGTCAGGTCAATGTGTACAAAAGCATGTCGGACGATGTAATATAATAAAGAAAAACTTCAAAATTTCCCTTCACACCATGTCGATTATAATCCATCGTCAATCGTTTTACGTGATTAGGCCCCAGGGTATTAAACGAGACGTTTTTTAAACCCGCCAGTGTGTACAAAGTTTCAGTTAATTTTAAATTATATCCCTAAAACCGACCCTTATTAATTTATTAAAGAAATCTGGCATCTTTTTTAAGGGTTGCTAAGTTTTATATTTTACTATAGATTAGTGGGAATTTATATGCAGATTTTTTATATGGGATTTACAAGTTGTTCAACAAAACATCAGTAACAATAAAATCGTGATAGACACAGAACAGACTAGTGCCCCCCATTTCCCGGTATTCCCGGGAATACCGATATTCCCGGCTCTGCTACCAGTTCTAGATATATTCCCGGGAATACCGGTATTCCCGGTTCTGATACTGGAGCCGGTTCTCAAAAAAATACTCTACCATAAAATATTTAAATTATACTATTTAATCAGTATTTTAGAAATATTTGATTGTGTTTATAAAGTTATTTAAAAATCTTGGAAATCATTTTTTTCTTAAATTCATAAAAAAAATGGAAATGGTGCTTTCACAAATTTTGTATTATTGGCAAAAGAGAAGAAAAAATTTGAATTGTACAAAATTTTACAAAATATACATACCGGTAGTCCCGGGAATTCAGGTAATACCGTCAGGAATAATTCAAGAACCGGGAAACCGGTACCATTTCCCGGTAATACCGAGAATACCGGTATTCCCGGTACTGACCGTAGGCACTAGAACAGACTTTTAAACACGTAGCCCTAAACACTCAACAACACCAAGTATGAACCGTTTTTGGGGGGCAAACGGCAAAAAAAAAACTAACCGTGCCGTGCAGAATTCCAGTGACATTTCTTTAAATTGTATAAATAAACCTCAATTTTGCACCACATTGTTATATGGGGTTTACACTTATTTGGCATTCACACTTGCGATCTTAAACAAGTTTAAAAAAACACTAATAACAGAATAAAAACGTAATGGATACAGAACAAAGACTTTTTAAACATCTCACTCGTAAAAACTTCAAAACAAGTGTGAATGCCACATAAAATTACCTTTCCAACCAGAGCTTCGAAGAATGAAATCCTTTTCGAATGAATTCTCAAAAAAATCCATTCAATTTTCATAGTCAGTGAATGCATTCGATTTCATAAATCAACATTGAATGCAGTCCTTCGAATTCATTCGATTGAATGGAAAAAAATGAATGCATTCGATTTAGAAAAATCGAATGCATTCGATTTTTTATCATTCTACTGCGAATGCAATCGATTTTTTAAATAGATAGACCAAAACGGAGACAAATTTTGGTCCATAGTATCGCCGAAAAAATGTTTGAAGAGTGTTGGCGATTTTATGGACAAAAAATTAGCTCCGTTTTGCGCTATCTTGGTTAGTTTTATTAAGTTTTTTATGCAATGAATGAATAAGCCATTAGATTTTTCAAATTGAATGAAAAGAAAATCGATTGCATTCGCAAGTAGATGCATTCGATTTTTAAAAGTCGAATGAAAAAAAAATCGAATGCATTCGATTTTTAAAAGTCGAATGAAAAAAAATCGAATGCATTCGATTTTTGAAAGTCGAATGAAAAATAAATCGAATGCATTCGATATTTATAAATCGAATGAGTCTAATATGCCATTTACATATACCTCGAAATCCAGAAAAAATGGGATTTCAATGAAAATCCAAGTAAATCCCATTACTTTTTTGGATTTCAAATGTCAAATCCCATATAAAAAAACTTGGATTTTGGGAAAATCGTAAAATCGCAATTCAAAATCCCAAAAAATTTCTACTACTTAATTGTACAACTATGGTTTTTCAAAAAATAATCATCCCTAATGCCTTTTTGCAACGCTGCACACGATTTTTTTTATCAGCTGTTGTTGTTTTTTATAAAGTAAAAAAACAATTAAAATTTATTTTTTAAAAACTATTAAAAGATTAATAAAAACAATGTTCAACAATGTTTCATTTAAAATTTACCATTGCAAATGGTAAACGCGCAATTTAGTTGACCAATTTGGTCTTCCTAACAAAGAAAAACACTCAATGGTGGCGGCCCAATACTTGGCAAAAATGTTAATTTTCTTGCATTTAAAGAAGCAGCTCTACATAAAAACACATTTTTTGATATTGTGGTCCCAACATATACTAATGGGATTGAAAATATTGGCTCCGGCAAAGAAAAATCATTGTTTTTAGAAATATTTATAAAATTGGTTAATTTTCCTACTAACAACCCTGTACACAAATCAAAATAAAATACAGAGTTAGTACAAACAAAATCTCGCTAAATGTCAAAAAAAGCATATGTAAACGGTATAGATTTTAATTGGATTTGAAATCCAAATTTATATGGATTTCGGGGTATATGTAAATAGCATATAAAGTGAATTCATTCAATTGACTAAAATGTCATTTGGGAATGCAATCACTAAATTTTCATTCAGGTGGTCGATTCTGGTTCTGTGAAAAACGTATGAATGAAAAAATATGTCAGTTTACTTCATTGAAAACTAATAGGCAAAGTGACATTATTTTTTCAGTGATAAATTTATCACAGAAACAGAATTGGCCCTCAGAATGCCAAATCGAATTAATATGCTATTTACATATACCTCGAAATCCAGAAAAAATGGGATTTCAATGAAAATTCAAGTAAATCCCATTACTTTTTTGGATTTAAAATGTCAAATCCCATATAAAAAAAACTTGGATTTTGGGAAAATCGTAAAATCGCAATTCAAAATCCCAAAAAATGTCTACTACTTAATTGTACAACTATGGTTTTTCACAAAATAATCATCCCTAATGCCTTTTTGCAACGCTGCACACGATTTTTTTTATCAGCTGTTGTTTTTTATAAAGTAAAAAAACAATTAAAATTTATTTTTTTAAAAACTATTAAAAAATTAATAAAAACAATGTTTAACAATGTTTCATTTAAAATTTACCATTGCAAATGGTAAACGCACAATTTAGTTGACCAATTTGGTCTTCCTAACAAAGAAAAACACTAATTTTTGCCAAGTTTGGGGCCGCAACTTGGCAAAAATGATAATTTTCTTGCATTTAAAGAAGCAGCTCTACATAAAAACACATTTTTTGATATTGTGGTCCCAACATATCGTCACCTTAAATGCAAAACAACGTAACAACAAAAAAATCAAAATCGAGTTTTTGATTGATTATGATGCATTTGACTAAACTACATGTCTCTGGAAAATTTTGGAAGTCAAAGTTCAAAAATTGCAATTTTATTAACAATAAACAAAAAAACGTATCAGCAAGTGCATGCATTTCATAAACCAAAACAACGTAACAGCAGTGTTACACACACAATTTATATGTAATCTAGCAAATATTAATATATTTCAATATATTTTTATATATTGAAATCGCATAAATATTTATACCATACAAATTGAATAAATATTTCAGATTAAAATTTACATAAAATTTTCAAAAAATTTATCTTTTAAATTTTTCCAAAATTGTATAATTTTTTTTTTAATTTATCGTTTTTTTTTGTTTTAATTTATTAGGTTTTTTTGTTTTAATTTATTAGGTCCGCTTGATTACTTTACAACAATCTACTCTTTTTTACTATTTTTACTACAGCTGGAAATTTTTGTATTTGTAGTAAAAATAGTTTGAATTTTTGGTAATCGAATTAAAATAATGTTTGCTTTGTTAAAAAAGAACGTAGCTTTTATTTAAAATTAGTTTGGAGAAATTGAATTTAAAAATGTCGTTTTTTTAACAGTATTTTTTTTTTTGTAAATGAAAATAGCTAGACCCGCAGGTTTTTCGAATCCTGTTTCAAATTCTGTTTAATTTACCAGTTCAATTGGAAAGTTTTTCCTAAGAATACACAGATTTTTTTAAAAATGTATCGTTTCTTCCTAAAACTTTTCCTATACCAAAACCAATTTCAAGAACTTAAAAAAAAATTTTAAAACTTCAAAATTTTTTTTCCAAAGCCAACCCTTTGGAAAGGGTTGGAACAGGGCCCGTTTTCTTATAAAGAAATCTTCGGGTTCTAAATATTTTTTTAACCAAGTGAGATCAAAAACTTTATTTTTTTTGGATCTGTACTACAGCAAAATTCTTTAAATATGTTGATAAACTCTTACCTTTTATAAGAACTCTTAAGGACTTTATAAAATCTGAAAGATTTTAGGCGTTTTATTTTGACAGATAAATTGTATAGGAAAAACGAAAAATGTATCTAGTTTTAATGAATGCGAATATGGTATTTAATTATTTAAAATGTTTAAGAACCAAAAACGAATGGAAAAAAATCTAAAATTTTGAAATCATGTATGCTTATATCTTTGTTGGCTTGTAAAAATGAATGGGGGTTACATTGCACCCCTCTAGAAGCGACTCCTAGGCAATTGTTTTGGCAAAAAAGTGGCGGTAAAGGGTAAAAAAGCACCAACGATTGCCTCGGGGTCGCTTCTAAAGAAGTTCAATGGAAGATTGACCCCCATTCATTTTTAGAACCCAATATTTTTCTCAACAGTTCTACGCTTTCTCGATACTCCCGAAGGGAGCATCCATACAAAATGAAATTTTTATAAAATTAACATTCATCTCTCTAACTGTCCCAAGGTGCTACACTGAAAAAAAAATCATGAATTTTCATAAAATTTAGTTAAATTTAACTAAAAAATGGGTTATTTTCCTTACTATGAGGAAAATAAAGGCGGCAGCCAAAATTAGGCCAATTTTGGATGGTGCTGGCAAACGCAATATTTAAACCTCGAATTTTATTTTTCATTTAAACTCATCTACACGAGCTTTCAAACTAGTAAAAACAATCAACATGTTCTGAACGAAACTTTTCATCTAGATTCAAAAGAGTGTTGGTACTTTGTACAAAAAAAACCTATTTTTTTTAATTTTTAACTTAAAAATAATGTATTTTCGGACTAAAACAAGATATCGGTTTGTTGTTTTTTTTTTTAATCAGAAATCTATATAGTTTTCAAATGAAATTAGTTTAAAATAAATTGGAATAAATGCGGCCTTGCTATTAGCAAAAAACTGGAGCCGGATCGGTAATTTTTTTAATTTATAAATTTTAAAATGGTTCTATTTCGGAAAGTATAAGAGATAACCACACCCACCAAAGAGGTTTTTTTAGGCCGCTACTAGTACATTGTCCGCATATATTATTTTAAGAAATATGATAACAAACAAAAAAAAATGGCAATTGTTTTAAGTGTTCGTATACAAAAGGTGCCCTACTTTGGGGGGTTCTGCTGCCTCCCCCGTTCAACCGCTGGGCTCCAAACTTAAGCTTGAAAATACGTTAGCTATAACCACTACAAATTTCATGGATCTCGGTCCAATACTTACTGAATGGCTGAATTATTTCCAAAAAATTAGCAATTTATTCAACTTTGTGATGTTACGTCGTTTTGGTTTACAAAACACGATTCCACGAAAAACGTAATCCACATATCTCAAAAAATATTAACAAAAACGACTTTTTTATTTCAGAAATGGATTTATCGCTGTTTTTTAAGCTAACACTTCGCAAAAGTCTTTTATATTGCAAATATTTTTTATTTAATAACGTTTTTTGCTTCTCCTGTAAAATTCTAAAAAGTGTTGTTACGTTGTTTTGCATTTGTGGTGACGATATACTAATGGGATTGAAAATATTGGCTCCGGCAAAGAAAAATCATTGTTTTTAGAAATATTTATAAAATTGGGTAATTTTCCCACTAACAACCCTGTACACAAATCAAAAGAAAATACAGAGTTAGTACAAACAAAATCCCACATCAAATTTGAAATTTTTACGTCCGTTTGATTTAGGTAACTCACATTTGAATATTAGAAACGAAAAATTATTGGGCGTTACGCCTTACGCGACGTAATTTGATTCAGGTTGGACGCTAAGGAATGAATTCCTTCGAAGCTCTGTTTCCAACGATACCCTATTTATTCCGATCGGAACATAACAAGCCGAGATATAAGCGATTTCGCTTTTAACTTTAAAGCGATATATGTCGCGAAATATTTCTCGTCATCTTGATTTTTTTTCGTTGGATTCTCCTCGAAAAGGTCTACTTCCAAAATATCAAAGTTTTGAGCAATGACAGCCAAACAGAGTTGTTCCCCCAATTTTTTCTAACATACCCAACTATTGGCAACCCTTTTTGATTTGTATAGAACAAATCAACTGCACGTTTATTATTTTTATTTAACTGCACGTTTTTTTCTGCTAGAGATCTTATTTTTTATTGTGTTTTTATTAAATAAAAAACATGGAAAACGAAGCACTAGATATGGAAGTTGTGGAACCGGAGGATGCTGAAAGTGATATGGAGGGTGATAGTGATGGCGAACAACAGGAAGATGGCAAAAAAGAAGTTTATCTCCCAGGTAAACCATTAGAGGCTGACGAAGAATTGGTTTGTGATGAATCAGCCTATGTTATGCTTCATCAGGCGTCAACCGGAGCACCATGTCTGAGTTTTGATATTATTGCGGATGAGCTGGGGGAAGATCGAGAAAAATATCCGCTAACAGCTTATATGGTGGCTGGTACACAGGCTGCACGCACACATGTCAATCAATTGATTGTTATGAAAATGGCCAATTTACACAAAACTCAGGAAGGAGAAAATGATGATGAAGACGATGATGATGATGAAGAGTTGGACGATGATCAAGATGATGTAGCTGATAAAGATGAATTGAAAAAACCCCAAATGACCTGTGCTTTAATCAAACATCAGGGTTGTGTTAATCGTGTACGTTCAAGACGTATTGGTAACACCGTATTTGCCGCCTCTTGGAGTGAGTTAGGTCATGTTAATATTTGGAATTTATCACGTCAATTACAAGCCATTGAAGATACACAACTACTGAAACAGTATGAAAAAGAAATAGCTAATGAGGTAGTTAAACCGGTGTTTAAATTTAGTGGACATCAGCAGGAAGGTTTTGCTATTGACTGGAGTCCAAGTGCTGAGGGTGTTTTAGCAACTGGCGATTGCAAGTAAGTTTTAAATTAATTTGAGTTTTGCAAAGCATGTACAGTGGTTGACAACAAATTAGAAACTTTTCTATAGTATCCCAAGTAAAAATGTGAAGGATCAGTACTGATCCGAAAAATGGATCGCTTAGATTATATCAGTTGTAATCGGACGGATATAATGTCATCCAAAAACAAAAATTTTTTTTTTTTTTAAATACAGTAACATGAACCGGATGATATATGTACGTCTAAAGGTAGATATTAAATATAATAAAACTTTTACAGTTTTTCATTTTGAGATCCTGTTTTCTCTTAAAAGGACTTCAAAGTTTTAAATTTTTTAAATGTTTTTACATGTCTTATAATGTCACAATTGATGGCAATTGAGAGAGAAAAAACTTCGTTAACTTTTCAATTTTTTTATTTTTCCATTTCAGGAAAAATGATGTAATAATGTCCATTCAAAATTGTATCAAAATATTTTGTTAAAAATTTTGAATAGTATTAAAGAAACAAACAAAAATTTAATCGTCTTAAACTTTCAAGTCCTTAAAAAAGGAAACAGGATCACGAAAACATGTAGTCTCTAGTTTAAACGTGTATTATCCAGTTCGTGTTTAACGACTTGTTTTGTTTTTTTGGGACGGTGTAATTGGACCAATTTTGAACTTTTGTCTCCATATAAAAATTTTGACCTGTTTTCAGTAAAATAGTTCCATTGGCAACAAAAAAAATAATATTTCGCTCAAACTTAGTTTCTTTATAATTAAAGATCGCGCAAAAGATAGATACAATCGATCAATAATTAACTATTTTTCCGCAAACACTGGTGTAGGTTATTATATGGTCGGTCTTGACCGACTATAATTTTCTTTTTGTTGTTTAACTTTAATTTTTAAATAATTTTTTTTTAGACGAGATATTCACATTTGGTCACCCCTTGAAGATGGTACATGGAAAGTTGATCAACGACCCTTGGTTGGCCATACCGCATCCGTAGAAGATTTACAATGGAGTCCTAATGAACGCAGTGTTCTCGCCTCCTGCTCTGTTGATAAATCCATACGCATTTGGGATGTTAGAGCTCCACCCCAAAAAGCCTGTATGTTGACATGTGAAGACACCCATCAAAGTGATGTTAATGTTATATCATGGAATCGCACTGAACCCTTTATAGCTAGTGGTGGTGATGATGGTTTCCTACACATTTGGGACTTGAGACAATTTCAAACAAAAAAACCTATTGCTACATTTAAACATCATACCAATCACATAACTACCGTAGAATGGAATCCAAGAGATGCTACAGTTTTGGCTTCCGGCGGTGATGATGATCAAATAGCTTTATGGGATTTGGCGGTGGAAAAAGATGCGGATCAAGAGGGCCCAGAAATAGAAACACAAAATAATGAAGACTTACAAAAACTACCACCTCAACTATTGTTTATACATCAGGGCCAAAAAGAAATTAAAGAGTTACATTGGCATCCACAATTACCTGGAGTAATTTTATCAACAGCCCACAGCGGTTTTAATATATTCCGCACTATAAGTGTTTGATTACTGACATATATGATATATAAATATAAATTACTGTGTAAATATGGTGTATTCACATTTTTTATTCTTATATTGGCAAAGATTCATTATTACATTGTCCAGTTTGTTGTTCCGCATTCGGCATATCTTCTTCTTTGACGTCGTCATTTATAAGCATGGCTGTGTTTATAAGATGGCGCATAGTAGGACGACCATGAGGACAATTCTGTAACGTAAAAAAAAATTATTGAATATTTTGATTTAAAAAATAAATTTTACAACAATTGCTACTTTACAAATTTTGCTACTTGTTTATCAATTATTTAAATGCAATCGTAAAAAAATATATATATGGGGCATTCCATGTGAAATCGGACACTTTGAAAAACTTTTTTTTTAGATTTTCCCAATTTGTTTACAGTTTTCAGTACCCTTTGAAAACTCCTTCGTGGTAAATTTTCAGATTTTTTTGATGACCCGTTCAAAAGATATCGAATTTTGAAAAATTTGTAGTTTGTTCCTTTACTCAAACTTCTTTTAATCATAACTTCTTCAATAATGGTCCAAATTTCAATTTTTTTTTTTCAAAATTTTTGTTTTTTTACGTACTTTTTAAAAAAAATCACAAAAAATTATTAAAGGCGCCCTAGTATGCGATTTTTAAGTTTTAAAATTTAAATATCATTTTTGAAAATGTTTGTACTCTTCGATTTTTTTTAAATTTTTTTGTGTAAAACTTCTATCAATTCTACAAATTTTTTGCTCAGGAGGATCGTGGGATAACGATTATTACTATTTTTTAAAATTTTTTGAAAAAATTTTATTGTAATTTTCCAATCCTAAAATCATTTCTACTGCTCCAATGGTGCGTCATAGAGGGGTCCTTTATAAGACCGACCCCCATTAATTTTTACGTCTTAACATTTCTTTGGAACAAACTAATAACCTATCTCCAATTTCTAAGGGGGCTCCCACACAAAACGACATTTTTTAAAATTTGTTCCAACCGCTCTAACTGCCCTAATAAAGCCCTTAAAGCAACAAAATATATGACCGTCCCACAATATTTTTTTAGTCCAAACATTTTCTCTGAACACACCTACCCTCTATCTTTAACTGTTAAGGCGGTCCCCATACAATTTTTTTTATTTTTTGTAAATTTGTTTTATTTAATCAGCTTCTACCGGTCCAATGGTGCGTCCGAGAGGGGTCATTAGTGAGACCGACCCCCATTTATTTTTACCCTACAACATTTTTTCAAAACATACCTATGCCCTATCTAGACTCCCTAAGTAGGCTCCCATACAAATAGCAGTTGGAGCAAATTTTATAAAAATGTAATTTTGTATGGGAGCCTACTTAGGGAGTTGAGATAGGGCGTAGGTATATTTTGAAAAAATGTTGTAGGGTAAAAATAAATGGGGGTCGGTCTCACTAATGACCCCTCTTGGACGCACCATTGGACCGGTAGAAGCTGATTAAATAAAACAAATTTACAAAAAATAAAAAAAAAATGTATGGGGACCGCCTTAACAGTTAAAGATAGAGGGTAGGTGTGTTCAGAGAAAATGTTTGGACTAAAAAAATATTGTAGGTCGATCATAGATTTTGTTGCTCTAAGGGCATTATAAGGGCAGTTAGAGCGGTTGGAACAAATTTTAAAAAATGTCGTTTTGTGTGGGAGCCCCCTTAGAAATTGGAGATAGGGTATTAGTTTGTTCCAAAGAAATGTTAAGACGTAAAAACTAATGGGGGTCGGTCTTATAAAGGACCCCTCTATGACGCACCATTAGAGCAGTAAAAATGATTTTAAGATTGGAAAATTACAATAAAATTTTTTAAAAAAATTTTAAAAAATAGTAATAATCGTTATCCCAAGATCATCCTGGGCAAAAAATTTGTAGAATTGATAGAAGTTTTACACAAAAAAATTTCGAAAAAATCGAAGAGTACAAACATTTTCAAAAATGAGATTTAAATTTTAAAACTTAAAAATCGCATACTAGAGCGCTTTTATGAATTTTTTGGGATTTTTTTTTAAAAGTACGTAAAAAAACAAAAATTTTGTAAAAAACAATTTGAAATTTGGACCATTATTGAAGAAGTTATGATAAAAAGAAGTTTGAGTAAAGGAGCAAACTACCAATTTTTAAAAATTCGATATCTTTTGAACGGGTCATTAAAAAAATCTGAAAATTTACCAAGAATGAGTTTTCGAAGGGTACTAAAAACTGTTAACAAATTAGGAAAATCAAAAAAAAAAAAATTTTCAAAGTGTCCGATTTGACATGGAATGCCCCATATGTACATCCATTTTTGTGCAAGTTATAGCTTGATTTGTTTATGTGTTTAATATTTTCAGCTCACCTCTACATACAGTATGTATGAAAATCTATGGAATCTTTGTTATCAGCTGAATAATTACATTTTTATATCCCTTAAAAAAAAAAATAATACTACCTGTGGTTACCATAATCATTTAGTTTATTTTCACATTCAGTAAGTTATTAGTTTTACAATAGTGTATTACAATCAAAACGTATCAAGTTACACAATGGTTGAACCAAATGAATTGCAAACTTTAAATAAAACGGATATTACGCAAGCAGGCTATAACAGCAAAAAACAGGACGACGAAAGATCAACGGTAATTCAACATATGGACATTAGTGTGGTCCAAATTGTTTTTTTTCTGTGGTCTTTTTTCTCACTTTGTGTCATTTGGTGCAAAATGATTGCTCTTTCGGATTTTTTTAAATATATTTGAAAATTTGTTGAGTTTGCATTGGTAGTGCATTTTAAAAATAGTCTGGCAATGCAATGAAATGTTAAAGTTGCAATTTTATTTGCTTTTTTTTTGTAAAAAATAGCAATAATATTATAATTGAAATAAAGTGTGGATCTTTTTTGCAACTACGCACCATGTAATAGGTAATAGAATAGTTTAAAAGTTTATTCAACATTTTTTAAAATAAAAGTTGCAAACTTGCACTTTTGCAAGGGTCAAAATTCCTGAAGTTTTTACCCTTGCAATGTGCGAAATGCAACGTTTATTACAACAAACCCATGTTGTAATAAATGTTGTATTTCGCACTTTGCAAGGTTAAAAAATTCTGACGTGAATAATAAGGTGGAGCAAATTTAGCCTTTTTTGAATTTCAAAATCGTCAAAACAATATCCTTTTTTGACTATACCATTTCAAATTTTAATTCAGAAAATACAAATTACACCAATACCCTGGTTATTACTGAATCTCACATATAATTTGTTTTTAAAATGTTGAATTATTGGGGATTTTATGAAAGATAGAGGGTTTTGTTTCTCAAAACATGAATGAAAATGATCAGATAGAGGGTTTTGCATTTTAATAAAAATTAATTATTCAGGGTATTCACTTCAGAATTTTTTGACCCTTGCAACAGTGCAATATTGCAACTTTTTTTTTTTTAAATTTTTTTATAAAATTTTTATTTTTTTATAACCTTTTATATGATGCGTAGTTGCAAGAAAAGATTTGTAATTTATTTAAATAGAAACACAATTGCTTTTATTTACAAAGAAACAAGCAAAAAAAGTTGCAATTTTGACTCAATTTCTGACGTGAATTCAATTATTATGATTTTATTTAAGACATCGGTAAATTTTTAACGTGATTTAGTAATGATAACGGTTTACAAAAAATTCCGAAATCGCGGGTTTGGTCCACAAGTGCTGGGGGTCTACTGCGTAATTCGAATCGAAAGAAAGCGTTCGAATTCGGAAATTTTTAACCCTTTAAAATCAACACAACCGTGTATGTAAATTTTTATATTTTTCTCTTTTTACATTGTCTGGAGAAGCGCTTACAAGTTCCAAGTAATTTTTCTTGAATAAAACATTTTTTTATTACATTTTTTTAGAGATAAAAATTCTGTTTTTTATCTCTAAAATCGATTTTCGTTTCCATTGAGTTACGCAGTAGACCCCCTGATTTTTAGGACAAAAATATTTTTTTTACCGAATTCATCTCAAAAGTTGATAAACTGTTGAGTATGTTATGTAAAAAATAGTAAAAAAATTAAAAAGGCGATTTTGGTCCACAGATGCTGATCAGCATCGCGATTTTTAAGATTACAATTTTTGTTTCATAATGTACACAAGACATCCAAATTTTGAGCCATATTTTTCAAAAAAGTCAAACAAGAATTTTCAAAAAAAATTAGCATCAGTGGACCAAAATCGAGATAGAGAAAACCAAAAATGCAAATAAAATAGCAAAAAAAATATTTTTGTTCTGAATTTTACACCATAGATGAGAGCCGTCTTACTGAATATTTTTGCATCATAAAGTAATTTTCATGAAAATGGAAGATAGAGTGTTTTGAATATAGGCCCTCGATATAATATATTATACATAAGTTTGTCCGTCCGTTTGTAACTCATCGAAATATCGGTGAAAAATGGCGGTAACAGTGGTCGTTACCAAAATTGCTTTAAAAAATATTTTTTCTAATTATCCACTTGATGTAACTTTTGGCACCAATTTTAAATTTTTTTTGTTTACAAAAAAAACGAGAACCAACTCTTAAAAATAACACCGTCCGACAAAAAGAAGAAAATGTCGTTAAACAAGAACTGTATAATATACGTTTAAAACTAGAGAGTAAATGCAGTAAACTGCATTTACAGTTTTTCATTTTAAAAGGACTTCAAAATTTTAGAGGATTAATTTTTGTAAAATATTTTTATAATATTTGTACATGTCCTAGGATGCCACTAGTAATGGGAAATGAAAGAAGAGGATCTCCGCAAATTTTCCCATTTTATTATTTTGTCAAATCAGGAAAAAGGAGGTAAGTAATGTCCTTTCAAAACTTTATCCTTAAATATTATTTAAATTTTTTAACAAAATATTTTGATAAATTTTTAAAAGGACATTATTTCCTGATACGGCAAAATTAAAAAAAAAAATATTATTTCATTTGCAATCAATAGTGACATTGAGGGTATTCACTTCAGAATTTTTTGACTCTTGCAACAGTGCAATATTGCAACATTTAAAAAAAAAAATTTTTTTAATAAAATTTGTATTTTTCTATTACCTTTTTTATGATGCGTAGTTGCAAGAAAAGATTTGCAATTTATTTTAATATAAATACAATTGCTTTTATTCACAAAGAAACAAGCAAAAAAAGTTGCAATTTTGACATTGCGCAATTTTGCAAGACTAAAATTTCTGACGTGAATTCCATTATTATAAGACAAGTACAAATATTTTAAAAATGGCATCCTTTAAAAATTAGAAGTCCTTTTAAAAAGAAACAGGATCACGAAATAAAAAAACTGTAAACGCAATTTTACTCAATATAATCTCTACATAAAGACGTATATCATTCGGTTCATGTTGAATATTGGCTGTCGGACGGAGTAATAATTAAATCTTTATTGTTAAAATTTAAAATTATAATTGTTTTTAAAATAACAAGTGATATAATTAATTGTTAATACTTATGCCATAATTTTGTAAAATGCAACGCGCTGAGTTCTAAAAATTTCAATGCAATTTATTGATTAAATAAAAACAAAAATTTTGAGAATGTGTCGCGTTGCGTTTTAAAAAATTAGGAGATAAATTTTCACTGTGTTAATCCGTTATGAAAAATTGTTTTAAAATTTGCCAATTTATTATAAAATTTTAGAAATGTTTTGTTGGCAATGCTAATATGTTCAATTGTCAATAATTAAAATCAGCGTGTGATTTTAATTTTAACAAAAGCAATGACAATTGAAATATATAGAAAGTAAAGAAATCCCATCTATGGTAACTTAAGATAAATTAAAAAAAAAACGTTATAATAACCGATAAATGTAACTTATATTTTCAAAAAAGGGCCAATGGACAAAATTGCTGGCATTTGCAGGTTATGCATCAACATTAGGTTCAGCTGTACCAGCTGGTTACTGCATAGGTGTTATGAATAGTCCAGCTGTGGTATGTTGTAACATGCAAATGTAAATTTCGCTTAACGCGAACATTACTAACAATAATTCATTTAATTGTAGTTTATGCGTCAATGGTGCAATGAATCTTTGATACAAAGATATGACGTGCATTTGTCATTTTCGGGCATAGAGCTTTTGTGGTCTGCTATAGTTTCAATATTTTTAATAGGAGGAGCTATAGGATCTTTAACTGGAGCTGGTTTAGCTAATAAATTTGGAAGGTATATTTTATGTAATTATTTACATTTTAAATAACCGTTTGCTTTACAGAAAAGGCTGTGTGTTCATCTGTGGCGCTCTTTTCTTTGTGGGAGCTGTATGTTTTTTCTTTTGCCGAATGTTAAACTCAGTTGAGATATTACTTTTGGGTCGTTTACTTGTTGGTTTTGGCTCAGGTTTAACTACCGGCTGTTTGCCTATGTATCTTAGTGAAATTGCTCCCTTAGCTTTACGTGGCACATTGGGAGTATTTTGTGCAGTAGGTTTTACGACTGGAGTAGTACTTGGACAAATATTTAGTTTACGTTCAGTTTTTGGTACCGAATCACAGTGGCAAATAGCCTTAAGTTTTTATGTCATACTCGTTGTAATAAGCTTTGCACCATTTTTTATGTATCCTGAAAGTCCCAAGTGGTTGTATATAATAAAAGAAGATCGCGAAGAAGCTCAACAACAACTGATACGTTTGAGAGGCAATGTTAAAGCAGATGTTTTAGCCAAAGAGTTGGAACACATGGAAGCTGAGTCCAATTTGGCAGGACAAGTGAGCAGTTTTGTAGCAGTATTAAGCGATTCCAAGTTGTTAATGCCGTTAATCATAGTATGTGCGTATCAAGGAGGTCAACAATTGTCTGGGATCAATGCGGTAGGGTTTATTATTTTTGCAAAATAAACAACTGTTAACTAATTGCATGTATTTCATATAGATATTTTATTATTCTGTTTCAATATTTCGAAGAGCTGGAATGTCTGCTCAAGCAGCGGAATGGGCAAATTTAGGAGCTGGTTCTATAAATTTAGCAACTTCTTTACTTGGACCAATTCTAATGGCAAAAATAAATAGAAGACCTCTTATGTTAATGTCAACTTTAGTTAGTTCATTGTTTTTGTTAAGTTTTGCCTTAATGCTAAATTTTATAGTAAGTTTATAATTCTTTTTGAATTTGAATGCCGCGTTAACCCCTAGTATATTTTTCTTACAGGATAGTGTAAGCTGGTTTGCTCAAGGATGTATAGCTTGTATATTTCTATATATATTCTTTTTTCAATTTGGTATAGGACCTATACCTTACTTTATAGGCTCAGGTAAGTTTGAAAACATTTAAAACAAATATTGTTATCAATTTTAGTATAACAATAATTTCAGAGCTCTTTGAGGTGTCACCAAGACCTGTAGCTATGTCTATGGGTAGTTTATCTTCATGGAGTTGCAATTTTATAATTGGTATGACTTTTCCAAGTTTGCAAAATGCATGGGGTGCTTTTGTATTTTTGCCGTTTTCGATAACATGTTTTTTGATGTTTTTATTAACAAAGTTTTATTTGCCAGAAACACGAGGACGTGATCCTTCGGAGGTAGCTCCCTTAATTTCAAAGGGATTTAAATCCAAAGTTTTATAAATTTAATTTAATTATATGATTTTTTTTTATTGTATTGAGAACAAAAATTTATTGATAAAAAAAATTAAAATAAATAAAAACTTACCCATGGTTGTTCAATTTCTCCCATGTGTTTAACTAACATTTCCATAGTAGATTTTTTTAAAGCTTTTCCTATCATTACTGATTTACGACAAGCTCTTGAGGCAAACATAGATCTTATCCGTGAAGGTCGACACATAGTACCTTCGGGAGCATCTTGAAGCATAAAAATTAACTCATCTATATCTTCTTTACCGAATTCCCAATTTTTACTAAAAGGTTTGCCCAGCAAACGTATTTTCTTAGTAGGCGGAGCTGGAATTAAATAAAGTCATTGCTATATACCTAAAATTATATTGATTAAAATTACCATTATCATCAATTTCGAATTTGAATCCATTTTTTTCGAATATATGCAAATGATCTATTAAAATCATTTCATTAACAGCCGTTAAATCCAGAGGCTGTGATACAGTTAGTGGCTGGTGTTGCAATTGTACCGTACTTTGTAATGTTTCAAAATTATACTTCTCATCAGTAGCATGCTGATCAACTATGAACAGATCTGTGCCAAGTTTAGCAATAATAAAACCTAAATTAAATTGGCCTAATATTTCCATTTCTGCAAAACATGATTTTGTTATTTCCTTTTGTAATTCAGCTTCTGCATTCTTATTTTGATTAGGATTAATTTCACTTTTAAAACGTAAACGATCTAATTTAGCCTTTTGCTGTTTTTCTTCCATAAAAACTTCTTCCGCTTTAAGATTGATTGTTAGTTCAGCTATAGATGTTTGTAGTTCATTGCAAGTGAAATTGGAATATTCATTTTCTGAATCACTTTCATCAAGTTCTACAGTATTTGGTGGAGTATTTTGTAATGATGGGATATCATCTTGAGTCTCTTCTGTTGCTTCTAAAGGCTTTAGTTTAAACTCTGTATAAATTGGTCGAGTTTTTAAAGGAGTATGATTTTTACATTCAATACGTTCTATGAGCTGGGGTGATTTATTGGGCACAAGTTCATCATATTCATTGGATTCTTTTAATAGATGTTCAATATTAACAGTACTTATATTGACACTATTATTAATTTGTGAAACATTTTTGGTTTCAGCTTCGTCTTCAGAATCCGGCTCCGATTTATAACTTATGTTATTGTTTGCACAAGAGTTTATGGTTTCTTCCTTTTTTAAGAAATTTTGAATTTTTTGTAACTTTAAAGTTCTTGTTTGTATTTCATCTGGACATTTTCTTTTATTTGATTTTGTATGAGGTGCTATACCCTGAGTATCTCCTGTTTGTTTCCATTGTGATAAAACATCACAAAACTTTTGAGTGGATGTAATAGGTATATCATCATTAACAC
Organism: Pegoplata infirma; assembly: GCA_963921195.1. Classification (NCBI taxonomy): domain Eukaryota; kingdom Metazoa; phylum Arthropoda; class Insecta; order Diptera; family Anthomyiidae; genus Pegoplata; species Pegoplata infirma. Next base: position 11,667,073 of record OY992538.1, on the reverse strand, counting down.
TTTCATGGCTTACCGTCTTCTTCGAATCAAATATATCCATTATACTGGTTATGGTAGTATTTTGCATTTTAAATGTTGAGGGAATGTTGCCAAATGTTGTAATTAGTGATTTTTTTATTAAAGCCAAAAGAATTTTTTCATTATTAAGTAAAAGTTGTCTCTTGTCTGGTGTCAAATTAATATCCACAGACTGGCGATCTGTTATGATATTTAGGTAAACAAAAGGATACTGATTTACGTTGTAACGGTGGTAGCAATCGTTTACAACTTTTGAAATCTGTAATATAAATATATGGAATGATTTGCTTAAGAACAATTTTCATTTAACTTACATTTTTTGGATCACATGGTCTTGAATTAACATAAAAATATTGCCTATCTTTGGAAGAACGTCCACTACCATGAGAACAACTAGAGATGTATCCTTCCAGTTTGAATTGAGAGTCATATAATTGTATAATGTCATCTTTAGTTAAACGTAAACTATCTCCTATATCAAATTGTAACTGCTGCATCAATAAATTCGCCGGTATTGCTACACCGTCACTGTTTTTCAAAGGACATTTTAATTCTAATATATCATTTACCTGACGACTACCAAATATAGCAGATATATTTGCCAAAATGTCCTGAGAACCATGAGTTTGAACGACCACTGATTTTGTTCCTTTAAGCGTTTGATTGCTGCATATTATACGAACTCCTCGAGATACTAGACAGTAAGCTTGTAATATTTGGCACATTTTAGTAAATTCCTTCTTAATATTACGTACGAAATCTCGACGACGTACAGGTAAGGTTTCAAATAAATTGGCTAAAGTTACTGTCGTTCCTAAACTGCGGGCACAAGGCTGTCTTTTCTTTATTTTACCCTCATGATCTAATTCAATTTTTATAGCAACATCTGTAGACTTGTGACGGGTGGTAATGGACATATCAGCTAAAGCACACAAAGAGCTTAAAGCTTCACCACGAAATCCAAACGTTTCCACAGATTGTAAATCAACAAATTCTCTTAATTTCGAGGTATGATATTTAGCAGCTAAAATTTAAATAATTGCAAATGTGTATAGTGGTTTAATTGACATGAAGAAATTTTAATATTAAACATATATAAAAAATAAATTAGACTTGAAAGAATCCACCAAAACCCTCCACAATGCCCAAAGTATTTCGGATGCATATGAAAACACTTTTTAGTGAATATAATTGAAATTTATTACCAACCAGGCTCGGTAAATTCAATAAATGTATATGCTAAGCTACGATAACCTAGGCAGTTAATAGCACATATTACATTGATGATCATGGGTTCAAACCTTAAAGACAGTGAGCCTGAGCTCAACTATCTTTACAGAAAAACAAAAATTTGAAGATAACCTCGGAATTGTTTTTTAAAAGTAAGCGTGTTATCAGACAGACGGACGGAAATTCCTAGAAAGTCCTAAAATAGGTCGATGATTATAAATATATGTATTTTATGGGGTCCTAAACTTATATATACCCTCTATCACTAACAAGGAAGGTGTCCCATATTTGCACTCCAATTGTTCTGCAATTAATATATGTATCTTAAGGAGTATCGAAATATAAATTGGGACCAGAACCTTTTGAAATATCTCTTTTGCGACCGGAACGGGAGATTTTTTTTTGGAACAAGTTAAGGCGAAAAAATTACAAACGCCACCATTTCTAGAAATAAAAAGAACCAAAATTAATGATTATTTGAGCCGGACCCCTTCAGATATTTCAGATCCAGGGGTCGCTTGTGTGTGGGTACTTAAAGATATAAGAAAAAACTGACCCGATTCCTTAAAAATTTGGAATGATGATTTGTGCATACAAAATTTGATTGCTTGTTAAATTTCAAAGTGATGTCTATTAAAATACAGTTATTAGAGTCATTTAAGCCTAATACAAAGGTATTAACGTGGACCGATTTCAATAGGCTTCATCCTTGGACCAATAGATGCTTAAGTTTCAAATTTCAAGTCAATTGATTGAAAATTGCGACCTGTATCGTGCTTAAACCGATAGATGGTCAGTCGGACGGACATCGCTAAATCGACTCAAAAGGGAATTCTGAGTCGATCGGTATATTTGAAGGTAGGTCTAGGACCAATATTTCGGGTAGTTACAAACATCAGCACAAACTCATTATAATCTGTACCACAGAGTGGTGTAGGGTATAAAAAGATTTTTCTGCGTAACCATCCTTAGGCCAAGCGCAACGATTACAAACCCCATCCCTTAGACGCCTGTGGACTGGATCCCCCATCACTCCCCAAACAATTTTTTTTAGGTAGCAGTATTTACGTATTTAATTTTTCATGTGTTAATATTAAATGGACTTGGCCGGGCGCCACACATAATAAATTTCATTTTTTATTCAAGAACTGGTGGCGTTTTTACATTTTTCAATTTTGCTGTGCCGCATAAACAGCAATTCAGCCAGAAAAAACTGTCAGAATCATTTTCAAACGTTCAATACGATATTTAAAAAAAAGTTGTAACTGAAGCCAACTTACTCATTCCCTCCAAACTTTTTTCTTCCACTCCACAACCATTATCACTGACTTCTATGGATTCCAAGCCCTGATCTCGTAATTTAACCTCTACTAGTGTAGCTCCAGCATCAATAGCATTCTCCACTAATTCTTTAACAGCTACCGCCAAACTTAAAACAACCTAAAGATAAAAAACACAGTAACTTGTCGGCTCTTGTTACAGTTTGGAAATAATTACCTGCCCAGAGCAAATTTTATGTACAGTGTCCTTGTTGATAGCTTTAATAGATTTTGATTCTTCTTTTGTAGGTTCTGGCTCTGTAGCATTCTCATTATCCATAGTGTTGAATAAATGTTTTCTTTTTTTTTTGTAAATAACTAATTTTTTTTTATGCAAATGTTTACAAAATATTGGCGCTTCTAATTTTTCACTCTGACATTTTAAGTTAGAGATGGTATTTTAGGGCAACTAAAAAATCGATAACAAAAAGTTTTCGTCACAATGCAGCCACAGACTAATACAGACTCGACATAAGTGACAGGTGTCAAAAAAGTATTTTTGAACCATATGGTTAATATTATCAAATTATTCTACGAATTAGGTTAGAAAGAGAAAACTGATATAACGCGCCATAAGAAAAATGGATGGCAGATCGGTTTTTGTTGTCTCACTCACTCCTAAGTCGTAGAAAGTGTTGCCATGTTAGCGTAAAACGGACTAAAAACCGCTGTGTTTTCTCCTAAAATCGCTTAGTTTTTCCCCATTTTTTCTTGTAAAACTCTACTGTCGAGTCTGTATTTAGTCTGTGATGCAGCAGCAAGCATCAAAAAAAAGTACGAGTACACTCAAAAAAATCTGTGTCGTAATCATTGTAAAACTATAACGGTACCACAGACTAATACAGACTCGACAAATATGACAGGTGTCAAAAAAGTATTTGTTAACCATATGGTTAATGTTTTCAAATTATTCTACGAATTAGGTTAGAAAGAGAAAACTGATATGACGCGCCATAAGAAAAATGGATGCCAGATCGGTTTTTGTTGTCTCACTCACTCCCAAGTCGTAGAAAGTGTTGCCATGTTAGCGTAAAACGGACTTAAAACCGCTGTGTTTTCTCCTAAAATCGCTTAGTTTTTCCCCATTATTTCTTGTAAAACTCTACTGTCGAGTCTGTATTTAGTCTGTGACGGTACTATCATTAGAAAAAGTAATCAAAAATATGTAAACAAACATAAAACCCCTTGACTTCAACAAATCCAAATAATAAAGCAACCCAACAAACAAACAAATAAGAAGAAGTTTCCAATCGCTTTTCTTGGAGAAAAATGGCTATTGTTGCAAAAACTGTGTTCGTATTGTGAATATTAACCGATTTGTTTAAAACCGTGGTTTAAAGTTTTGTATATGGGCATAAACATAACCACTTTTTGGAATATATTTTCAAATTGTCTGCTGGGATTTCTTGTTTATTTTGTTGTTTATATTTTTTTTTGTTTTGATTTTTTTATTTATTTGAATTTTTATTTTTAAAATTTGAAATTAATAGGTGGACGTTATTGACAACAAATTCTAATAATACTACCTGGTATTATTGTGCCATGGTCGTAATCATAGAAAAGATTAGAAGGTACGCAGTGTTGTATTTGATGTATTTTCCAATATGGTGGCAAAATGCTTGTTCTTCCTCATCTCACACGTATTTAATATCAAATTAGATTCTTTGTTCATAAAAATTGGAATTTGTCTTTAATTTAATTACATTTATTATTTATTTTACTTTATTCAACGTTTTTTTAAAGATAATACGCACTATTGATAGTTTAAAAACTTTTTTTTTCTCTTTTGTTGTTTGCTTTGTTGTTGTTCTTCTTTATGTTGCATTGTTTTTATTAAACGTCAAAAGTTACATAATGTGCTGTCACTAATACTTATTCAAGCGAAATACGACTCTGTTTCAATTCTATTTTTTTCTATGGTCGTAATGTAATTAAGTTGGCACTACTGTACGTTTGTTACACCATTGTGAATGAAAAAATGTTCTGTAAATGCGGCAACCCTGGAGTGTGAGAGGGAGGGAGATTGAGAGAACCCGGAGACAAAATAAAATAAGTTTTAATTTTTTGTCGTGCCGGTCACGGTTTTTAACTGTCAAATCGTATGGAAAAAGTCGTGCCGGGCTTGTTCTGTTCAGAGCTTTAGTCTGTGACGTAAGGCTGGATTATATTCTACGTAGAAAATTCAGTTAAGGTACCTACAGACGACGCAATATTATGTACAATATTCAATTTTATTGATGGTGTGTGGGTAAGATTGACCATTGTACAATCATCAATATTACCCACACACCATCAATATAATTGAATATTGTACATAATATTGCGTCGTCTGTATCTACCTTTAAGGTACCTACAGACGACGCAATATTATGTACAATATTCAATAATATTGATGGTGTGTGGGTAATATTGACGATTGTACAATGGTCAATCTTACCCACACACCATCAATATAATTGAATATTGTACATAATATTGCGTCGTCTGTAGGTACCTTTAGTAAAAAGAGAAATAGAAAATTTTTATTTATAATTTTAAAGGTCGAATAAAACAATTTTTATTTTTTAATAAAAATTAATCAGAATTTGGACAAAACGGTTAGCACACCATGGTTAATATCCCTAATATGGTATGATAACGTAAATAGAAATATTTGCAACAACAACAAAATGCATATAGGATTACTGAGGGTAATACCAAATTCGCATTCATTTTTTTAAACATGTTTAAGCACTTAAACATGTTTATGTACTTTAACAAGTTTAAATTTATACCAAATTCGCATTAATTTTTTTAAACATGTTTAAGCACTTAAACATGTTTATGTACTTTGACAAGTTTAAATTTAAACATGTTTAAGTGGTTAAACATGTTTATGTACCTTAAAAAGTTTAAATTTGAACATGTTTAAGTGGTTAAACATGTTTAAAAGAATGAATGCGAATTTGGTATTAGTCTTGTTGTGACTTTCAATTTTTAAGTTTCAAATACAATCTTCGAGTTTCAATAAAACTAAGTACGTTTTGGGAATTCTCAATAGATTTTTAAGAATTTTTTCCGGTTTTTAGGAGTTCGCTACGGATTTGCTAAAATCAAATTAGTATTCCTTCAAGATTTGCTAAAAATAAGGTTTTTGGTAAAACTCCATAGTAAACAAACTATAACGATTATGCAAATATGTTCAAAATTATGTATGTACCCAGGCAGAAATATACGTATGGAAGAGGGCTGACAATTCTGCTCACATACATATCGCTCATTTACTTGTATAACGTCATAACTCAAAAAACGTGATTTTCAAGTTAATTAAACAGAATAATTTGTTATATCATGCTTTATATTTTGTCAAATTCGTAATTATATCTTTTAAACTCACCGCTTGAGAAGAGAACACGATTTTATGTCATATTCAATGTACTGGCCTTTTTCAAAAAAATGTTGCTAAAAAAAAATTTGAGTACATTTTTAATACTATTAAGTAAAAAATTATTAAATTTTGTACCAGTAAACGATTTAATATTATTGAGTAAACTTTTAATAAAAATTTATTACATGTATGAAAAAAATGTTTACTAAATTTTTAATTGATACAATTAAAACTTTGCTCAAAATTTTTCGTTTTAATTGCGTCAAGTAAAAATCTACTTAAAATTTATCAATTTATTTTTTTTAAAGCTTAGAAAAGTTTTAAATTTTTTTTTAAAAAATTTTTTTTTTTTTTATACCCAATTCACACCTGAGGTGAAATCTTGGTCGTACGAGATTTCGATCATATGGTTGTGTATAAAATGATACAGACCATATGATCAAAATCTCGTTCGAACGAGATTTTACCTCAGGTGTGAATAGGCCTTTAAAGACATACAGTGGTATTCATAAGCAAAAGTTAGCAGTTGCTTATACATCGCAGACAACGAGCTGCTTACTAGAATGTGTTTTTCCTTAGCAAAATGTTAGCATAGAGTTTATTCATAATAATTTTTAAAATCTTTTGACTAAGAACAACCCTGTTTTTGAAAACCAATTGCCTTTAGTTCCTTAATAATGCAGCAGCAAGCAGCAGGTAGTAGGCAACAAAAATAAAAAGTACTGTATTTAATTTTAATTACAAATAAATGCCGTATTTTGTATTAGTATATAAATAATATAATAATAAAAGCCGTATGAAAATAGTATTTACCAAGCTGCATATACAAAAAAATACCCCTTTTAATTACAATTATAAGTAAATATAGTAATTTTTTAGAGTTGTCAAAACCGATTTCCGAATGAAATTTTTTAGTAAACATCTCTAAGTTGAGAAATCGGATGTCCCCAAATCATTTGAAATGAATCCTTTTTTTGCCTTACTTACGAGCATATTTTTTTCTACTCACAATCACGTGAGTAAATTTATGACAACTTACACTCACGTTCATTCACACTCACGTTCTTTCACACTCACGTTCATTCACACTCACGAAACTTTTTATACAAAAAAGGACTTACAAATTAATGGTGTTTTCTTTTCTGGCAAAAAATGTACCTTTTTTTTGCATTTTGCCCCAAAAATAATGTTTTTGTGTTCTTTTCTAAAAAAATGTCAACCCTTATAAATAATATCGTGTTCTTTTCTAAAAATGTCTGCCCTATAAAGTGCAAAAAATTTGCACTTTTTACCCCGTAAAAAATCACGGGGTTGAAATTGCCTTATACAACAGCTGACTTTTTCTGTGTTGTTTTCTCAAAACAGCTGTTAAAAAAATACAGGGCAGAGTATTGAGGTATGTTGTGTTCTATTCCGGTCAAATAAAATGCAATTTGTTGAAGGTGTGAGTTAAACATTTTAAAAATGTATACCCTAAAATGGCAAACATTTTTTTTCACTCACGCAAAAATCTTGCTCACACACACTCACACACGCAATTTTTTTTCCTCTAACACCCACTTACAATCACGTGAGTTACTTAAATTTCAGTCACACTCACGCGTGAATCACGCACTAAACTGCTCATGTGCCAATCTCTATTCTGAAGTATGTACAAATAGCTTGTTTTGCTTCCCTTTTTTATTGTTTTGTTTTACTTTTTTATCAAATAAATAATTAAAAAACAAAAACCGAAAAACCGATTATTCGAAACCGGTTTTTAGTTACAAAACCGAAAAACCGATTTTTTTAAAAGTCTTGCACAGTAAAAAGTTTTGGGTTATATTTAAAACCCAGCGGAGCACATTTTAAACTACTTTGGAATTAAACTCAAAGTTAAATCCGAAATGGGTTATATGCTAAACCACATAGGGATTAAAAATTTGATTATCTTTATGCCATTTTTTTAGTTTTATTTTGATGCCAAAAAATAATTAGAAATTTAATTGAAAAACTTATAAAAACTCTTGAAAAACTTATAAAAAATAAACGTCAAACGTTTTCAAAAAATTGTATTTTATCAAGTTTAAGATAAACACTTAACAAGGAATTGAAAACAGCTGTCATATTGAGTGAAAAAAATGCTTATACATTCAATGAAAGTGAGAAAAGAGGTTAGCAATGTACACAAAAGTAAAATCTTTATATTATCAAAATTTGTGATCCAGAAAGTGAAGATTTTACTCCGACTGAAATATAAATATCAAGTAAGTATTGACTACAAACGTTTATCAATCATTTTAATTGATTTTTGATTAATTTTACTTTTAGGCCAGCTGAATCTTGAAGCAGAAGGCAGAGAGATGGAATTTTTAGATCACGACGGTGCCTACCCCCAGGAATAATTTCTTAATATAGAAGCTGTAGCAGTTTATTTTATGCAGAGTTGGGCTTAGTTTGGGTGACAAATCAACAGTCCTCTGGATTTTAACTTTATTCGTGTATTTGGTCTGTATTTGTATTCAATACACACAGAAAACAGATTCAGTTGTTGCAACTGAATTGTTTGCCAACTGAATTTTTGCGGTTGCACCAACTATCACAATATTCAGTTGCCACTACTGCCAATTCAGTTGTCTCTACCGGTAAATATCTGTCATAAGAACCGAATATTTTTATGTTAAAATTGACATTGGTTAGAATGATCGAATTTTAAAAAGCGTTATATAGTTGTACCAATCAATATTTTTTTAAACTGTTTCTTTTGAAATAAAATTTTTAATATTTTTTTCAAGCAATTTCACTAATTTATTTGATAGTAAAATTTTTATAATTTAAAAAGTTAAATAAATACATAAAATATAAAAAAAAAAAAAAATTACAGTTGATAATTGTGATAGAAAAAATTTAAAATCTAAGAATTTTTCTAAAAAAAATTGTCTTAGAATCTGTGAGACTTTCTAGAGCAAAAATAACTCGAAGTCAAAATATATCTCTTAAGAAAAGATGTCAATGAAAAATCTAAAAAAATATCTCAGACCTCCAGATTTTGTTTTATAGAAACATATCTCAGAATTAGTTTTGGGTGAACCTTTGTTAACTTCAATATTCTGGCATTTATAAACCTTAAATTTGTTACTAGTCCCAGGTCATTTTGGACTCTATAGATTTCTTGGAAACTGTTCCACAGGTTTTTATAGTTGGCTCAAAATTAAAGTTGTGTGTGCAAATATCTAAAATAAGATTTATTGATTTAAATTGTTTGTATTTCGGCAGTAGTATGAGCTTACTGTCAAAATTTTTAACTTTTTTCACGGAATTTTATATGAGTTTTATTTAAAAATTTAAAACACGTCTGAACACAATAACATTTTTCTTTTAACTAATTACTATTTTAATTTTTTTGACGTTTTAGTCTTGTAATCGAAATGAAATCCTAAAGACCAATTATTAGTTAAGAATACCAATACAAATTTATAATTTAGTAAAATTTTTCAAAAATTAAAAATTATTGAAAATTTGGTTAAGTTAACCAACATTTTCAGTTGTGGATACTATTACCTAATGTTTTTGGAATTTATTATTTCAAACAAATGATTATTGGTCGAGAGGGAAAATAAAGACTAAAAGAAACGGTTGTACTTACTAAATATTTTTCAAAAATTTTATTAGTTTTTAGTTTGGGTATATTTACCAAATTATTAGTTTTTGATACATCCATTCGGTCACGATTGATTATTAATTATTACTGCTGTTATTTATTTGGTATGGTGATAAAAAATTTACAATAACAACTAAAAATTTATAAGATTTATCAAAATTCAGTTTTCATAATGGTATTCCAACTCAACATTTCTCTGTGTGTACACAAAAATAGTAAAAAACATTGAAGGTTCCAGGAGGGCAACGAGCAAATTTTCAAGATTTTTATACCCTCCAACCACAGTATGGGGGTATACTCACTTTGTCATTCCGTGTGTAACACATCGAAATATCGGTCGGGGACCCCACAAAGTATATATAATATTGATCCATGATAGAATATAAGACATTCTAGCGATGTCCGTCCGTCCGTCCGTCCGTCCGTCCGTCTGTAGAAATAACGATGCAGTCTAAACCAAAAGAGCTAGACCCCTGAAATTGGGCAACAATATCTCTTATGTTACTGGTAAGGTTAAGTTCGAAGATGGGCCAAATCGGACCAGGGGGAAAAAAGTTCCCCCTTAGGGAACTTAAACGACCCCAGAAAAATACGTTATTTTTACGAGTTTTTTTTAATTTTTGCTCAACAAATGTAACATTTGTATGCCATATTATGTTCATAGACCTGCGCTTGGACCAAGGGGGTTAGAAAATTCGATTTTTTTTCAGGCCGCCCCCCTTTGGGGGCGTGGTTATAGAAATTGATTAAAAATAACGATAAAAATGTATTATTTAAGCGTAAATATCATAAATAAAAATTTGTAAACATATATAGCGGGGGTACAGGTGTCTCCCACCAAGTCCGCCGACCCCCTCCCCCACCACAAAAAAAAGACGCCATTGCGATTTTTTTTTTTTTTTAATTTTAAACGTGTTGGAGGGTATAAAAAATTCGGCACAGCCGAATTTAACACTCTTACTTGTTTTTAGTCAAATTCACTACAAAAACTATTTTTTTTGCAAAATTAACTACAAAAATCTTGTTAATTTCTTAACATTTTTACTAAAAACTTAATTTAAATGCTTATTTTACAAAAACTTTGCTAAACAAGTAGTAATTTTTCATTAGAAACAAAAATTAGAAAAACTAACAAATTTTTCCTTAGTGTAGGGGGTACAAGACAATTTTTTTAACTTCAAAGTGGGGCGTGGCGTAAAAAAGGTTGGGAACCATTTTATTCGGGTGTCCCGATAAATCTAAATTTTAGAATATCGTTTCGTAATACCTGCAGAACGATGACCACGGAATAGCTGTATGTGGAAAAATTTTTGAAAAAAATTTGAAAGGGATCTGCAGTCGGCCACCAGAGCTTAAAGTTTGAAAAATTACGTTTTTCGACCAAAATTTATGTCCGAATTTTTAAATCAAATTTTTTCGTACTTAATGAGAAAAAATATTTTAAAATTTTCAAAATGGAAATTTTGATTTATTCAACAGAAAAATTATTTTTTAAACAAATTGTTCTTTAATGTTGTAAAAAAATTGAGCTTATCAGCATCTGTGGACCAAAATCGATAATCAGCATTTTTGTACCAAAATCGATAATCAGCATTTTTGTACCAAAATCGCGTTTTTATATTTTTTTAATGTTTTTCAGATAACATTTTCCAACTTTTGGTTGGGATCAATTTGGATAAAAAATTATTTTTATGTTTAAAAATCAACATCTGTGTTTTAATTTTAAGCCGGACTTAAAACTTATTTTTTTCAAACTTTGAACGCTGTTTGCAGACTGAAAATGTCCTTGCAAAATTTGTTCATACATTTTTTCACAATCAGCTATTCCGTGGCAATTCTTCGGCAGGTACGACACGAAATTCGAAAGTTTAGATTTGACAGACGCAATATTCTATTCACCGCTAACAATAAGTGGAGGGTATAACAATAGGAAATACCAAAATTATCTAAGTCCCGAAAAAACAATTATTTTTTTTGGGATTTTGAAAAACGAAATTTATAAAAAATTATTTTGGGGAAAAAAAGTTGGAAAAATTTTGAAAAATTTTCGAAGTCTAAAAAATTTTTTGTAAAAACCTATACACAATTTTTTTTTTGTGTTTTGGAGTAAAAAATGTATTAAAAATGCTTTTAGGAAATTTTCAAAGTCTCGGACACAAATATTTTTTTTTTTTAATTTTGAAAAAATCTCTAAAAACGATCTTTGAAAAATTCGGAGTTAAAAAATATAAATCCGAAAATTTTTTGACAAATTTTAAAAAATTCCTTAAAAAAAAATTTGACGTGTTATGAAAATTAATAAATTTTAATTTTAAATTTATGTTTTAAAGCCCTTACAAATTGATTTCCAAACCAACCAAAAATAAAGTCATTTGCCGGGAATATTTTTTTGTACGGTTGAAAGTTTCTGCCTGGGTATGTTCTATGTAATTTGTGTACTACATGTAACTTCCGTTTACACTTACGTGGTTGCACAAGTTGTTTATTTGTTAAATTATGTAGGTACGAACAACATCATTTTCACAAGAACCTGGCAATAATCTTGACTTACAAATTACTTGAGGTTGTTGCCACAGCGATGATGATTATGATGATGATGTTGACGACTATGACAACAATGTTGATGTTTGTTTATAATAATAGTGTTGGTAACAGAGGTCAAGTGTTTGCTGGATTTCAAGTTTTAAGTTTCTGTTTCAAACTGCCACAACTTAAACTTTTAAGGAGTGTACGACAAGTGGCAGTAACAGATTTCCATAGACTTCGTTTGAAAAAAGAAATTTAAGAAAAAGTTACAAAAAAATTTGATAGCTCAAAAAACTTAGAATTTTATTTAAAAATCGGAAAAGTTTAGTAAAATATTGAAAAAAAGCAGTAACAATTTTGCGAAAAATGCAGACTAAAAATTTCAAAATTAAAAAAAATCAGGAAAACTCAGAAAAAAATAAAAAAATCCCGAAAAAAGCATACAAAAAATGTTGACACCTCATGAAAATTAAAAATAGTTAAAAATAAACCGGAAATTTCTGAACAACTGTAAAGGGTGTTATTAAGTCTGTATGGCAAAATATAGAATTTTGCTATCCTTAAGTTAAATCTATATAGTTTACGTTTGTTTACTACACGCAAAAAAAATCTGTGTCGGAGTGAGCAAAAATCTGGCATAATTTTACCAAAAATATGCTAAAACTACAACCGACGAAGTAGTTTTCGTAATTTAGCCAAAACACTTATGTAAAAAATTTTGAAGAAAATGCTAATGCTATTTAAGCAAAAACTTGGTAAAATATACCAAAAGAAATATGGTGAAATATACCAAAATTATTAGAAAAGGTGACTAAAAATAATGTTAAAAATTACCACATTTATGCTAAAATAAATTTTCTATAAAATTTTTGTAAAAATTTTTATATTTGAATGTGGGTGTGGAACAAGGTGCTATAATCCAAAAACCAAATTGTATAGGAGAAGCAAAAAACTAAATAAGTCGCGAAAAAAATTTAATTTCTTAATTTTCTTTTTGCAGGTCGACAAAGATTGACCATTTGCATTTATGTACGGAATTTCATAAAAATAGAATGAGCGGAAGTAGCAAAAAATTGCATGTGAAATTTTGTTCTAGTGGAATAAGGTGCTATGTTACAATTTCTACTAGGAATTTCAATACATTTGCCAAGTAGTTTTATGTTTTTTGTGTTATTTTTTAAAAATTAAAATTTGGCATGATGAATTCTGCAAAATTTAGACGGGGTCCAGCAATACTCATTTTTATATAAGAATAATAAAAGGTAGTTAATTTAACAAAAAATCATGTGGTTTATGGTTTATTTTGAACAGATTTTCGCGTAATGGGTTAAAAAAAAATTGCACAATTTATAATATAAGTTACTAACCATTCAATTTTATAGTTTTAACTCAAAAATTGGATAGATTATTTAAATCCGCCCTTAGTATTTCGTAAAACAATATTGGGTTTTTGTATGGATATAGCACCTTTTTCCATATTCACACTTTAACTACACTCAAAAAATTATGTTAGTAAAATCAACTGAAAATGTCAGTTAAAATAACTACTTTGTAAGTTGTTTTGGGGTCAACTACTTTTTCAGTTAAATCAACTAACAATGTTAGTTATTTTAACTAACAAAAAACAACTGACTTATGAAGTAAAAGTTACTAACATTTGTAGTCAAAACACCTAATATGTAGTAAAAATAAAATAAACAATATATATATTTTTTTCAAAAAAATTTTCAAAAAAAAATATTGTGACCAAATTTTTTCCAAGTTTTTTTTTTTAAGTTGTGAAAAATAAAAAAACGAAATTTTTTTTTTTTTTTTGGAAAAAACTTTGCAAATTTTTCAGAGATAAAAAAAATAAAATTAACTACTTTAAATAACTGTTACTACATTACAGTACGTTTTGGTTAGTTATTTAAAAAAACGACTTAAAATAACTAACAGAAATAGTTGTTTGATATTTTTCATACAAAAATAACTGACTTCGTAGTTGAAAACAACTAACTACTGTAAAATATACAAACAACTAACGTGTAGTAACTTACATAATTTTCTGAGTGTATAGATAGATTAGATATGAAAGCGTTTTTTGCCAAACCAATGGGCACATGTTAAAGCCTACACGCAAAAAAAAACTTGTGTCGGAGTGAGCAAAAATCTGGCATAATTTTACCAAAAATATGCTAAAACTACAACCGACGAAGTAGTTTTCGTAATTTAGCCAAAACACTTATGTAAAAAATTTTGAAGAAAATACTAATGCTATTTAAGTAAAAACTTGGTAAAATATACCAAAAGAGATATGGTGAAATATTCCAAAATTATTAGAAAAGATGACTAAAAATAATGCTAAAAATTACCACATTTATGCTAAAATAAATTTTCAATAAATTTTTGTAAAAATTTGTATATTTGTTGAATTTAAAATTTTCACAGAATAAATCCATATTAATGTAATAAATGTTGTGTAGGATTTAATATACCACCGACCAACTGACCCTTTTTTTACAATTTTCTCGAGTGACTGCTGCCTACGCTTCTTCTTGAAGTAAAGGATCCGCTATAGATTCACGAATTTATTTAAAAGCATCCTGTAAAAATAGAAAATTATTACAAAACATAAATTTTTAATTTAAAAAATTGGTAAACCCCATTGGTCTCTTGGTAAGGAGGAACACTTACTTTGTCATTCCATTTGTAACTCAAAACAGGTATGGACTCCCTTGGCTTTGGGTTTTTAGGTTTTAATTTTATACCTAAAGGCAGGATTGGTGTCCACGCTCTTTATTGTAGTGAAGGATTCGCCATAGCTTCAAAAATTTATTTAGCAGTACCCTGTAAAAATAGAAAATTATTACCAAACACTAATTTTTAACTAAAAATCTATTAAACCTTATTGGTGTCTTCGGAATGCGGGTATACTCACTTTATCATTCCATTTGTTATTCATCGAAGCATACGTCTGGGACTCCATTGGTTTTTCTTAATGAATGGTGTTTTAAGTGATGAAAGCAAAATTAACTTCAACATTCTTTTATATTACATTTATTTATCTTTTAGAAAACTAATTATTTATTTTTATTTATTAATTTATTTTTATTTTATTTATCAATTTCCTTTTTACGTTTTTATAACACAAAAAATAAACAAACAACGCACACAAAAAAAATGAAAATGGCGGTCTGTATTTGTTTTTTTGTTGTTTTCTTTCGATAAATTTTTGTGCAGGTAATTTGCGTTATTGTGCAAGCTACTTGGTTATTTTACATAAAAAATGAATTATGTTACTTTAACATCGACAAGCATAATATTAGCAAAAATTTGGTAAAAATTTTTTTTTGGTATGAAAAAAGTTTTACCAAGTAGGATTGCTCAATCTTACACAGATTTTTTTTTTGCGTGTAGGATGTTTTCTACACGTTAACCATCTCACATGCAAGAATTTTGATATACCACCTTTAGTTTAACTGCAAAATACATGTTAGTATTCGGGGGAAAAATATAAAATATTTCCAAAAATAGTTAAAATTGAACTTTTAAGGTCAATTTTATGACAGAAAACGATCAAGTTTTTAACAAATTTGTTTGCAAATAGATCGAACTATTGAAGGAAGATACGATTTGGCAAAAAAACGCGATTTCCAAAAATTGGATTTTAGCACCTTTTTCCACACACACATTCATTTGTTGAATTTTAAATTTTCACAGAATAAATCCATATTAATATAAGGCCTTTTTTGTTGGCATAATTATCAGTGTTCTACCATACAAAGTTCACGTGAGTGTTAACGCTCACAATTCTAGAAGTTAAAAATTAACTTGTATACATTGTGAATGATTCTCTTATTGTTAATGACTCTCTTTGGTATTAATAAAAAAAGATAAATGTTTTGTGTTGCTTTCAAGCTAAATTGCATTTAATTAGCTAATTTTATCAATATTTCATCGAAAATGTGTAATATTTTACAAAATTATTCCAAACGACGCTAAATTAAATTAAGAAATTTATGGAAGTTAACGTTTCGTTTTCTTCGTTTTGACGCATGTTAACAATCAAAGTTTGCCAGCAAAAAAGGCCTATAATAAATGTTGTGTAGGATTTTATTTACCACCGACCAACTGACCCTTTATGTACAATTTTCTCGAGTGACTGCTGCCTACGCTTTTTCTTGAAGTGAAGAATCCGCTATAGCTTCACGAATTTATTTAAAAGCATCCTGTAAAAATAGAAAATTATTACAAAACATAAATTTTTAATTTAAAAAACTAGTAAACCCCATTGGTCTTTTGGTTAGGAGGAACACTTACTTTGTGATTCCATTTGTAACTCATTAAAACAGGTCTGGACTCCATTGGCTTTGCTATATAAATGAGTTTTTAGGTTTTAATTTTATAACTAAAGGGAGGACTGGTGCCCACGCTCTGTATTGTAGTGAAGGATTCGCCATAGCTTCAAAAATTTATTTAACAGTACACGCAAAAAAAAAATCTGTGTAAGATTGAGCAATCCTACTTGGTAAAACTTTTTTCATACCAAAAAAAAAATTTTACCAAATTTTTGCTAATATTATGCTTGTCGATGTTAAAGTAACATAATTCATTTTTTATGTAAAATAACCAAGTAGCTTGCTCAATAACGCAAATTACCTGCACAAAAATTTATCGAAAGAAAACAACAAAAAAACAAAACAAATACAGACCGCCATTTTCATTTTGTATTTTTGTGTGCGTGCGTTGTTCGTTTATTTTTTGTGTTATAAAAACGTAAAAAGGAAATTGATATATAAAATAAAAATAAATTAATACATAAATAAAAATAAATAATTAGTTTTCTAAAAGATAAATAAATGTAAGATAAATAATGTTAAAGTTAATTTTGCTTTCATCACTTAAAACACCATTCAATAAGAAAAACCAATGGAGTCCCAGACGTATGTTTCGATGAATAACAAATGGAATGATAAAGTGAGTATACCCGCATTCCGAAGACACCAATAAGGTTTAATAGATTTTTAGTTAAAAATTAGTGTTTGGTAATAATTTTATATTTTTACAGGGTACTGCTAAATAAATTTTTGAAGCTATGGAGAATCCTTCACTACAATAAAGAGCGTGGACACCAATCCTGCCTTTAGTTATAAAATTAAAACCTAAAAACCCAAAGCCAAGGGAGCCCATACCTGTTTTGATGAGTTACAAATGGAATGACAAAGTAAGTGTTCCTCCTTACCAAGAGACCAATGGGGTTAACCAATTTTTTAAATTAAAAATTTATGTTTTGTAATAATTTTCTATTTTTACAGGATGCTTTTAAATAAATTCGTGAAGCTATAGCGGATCCTTTACTTCAAGAAGAAGCGTAGGCAGCAGTCACTCGAGAAAATTGTACAAAAAGGGTCAGTTGGTCGGTGGTAAATTAAATCCTACACAACATTTATTATATTAATATGGATTTATTCTGTGAAAATTTTAAATTCAACAAATATACAAATTTTTACAAAAATTTATTGAAAATTTATTTTAGCATAAATGTGGTAATTTTTAGCATTATTTTTAGTCAGCTTTTCAAATAATTTTGGTATATTTCACCATATTTCTTTTGGTATATTTTACCAAGTTTTTGCTTAAATAGCATTAGCATTTTCTTCAAAATTTTTTACATAAGTGTTTTGGCTAAATTACGAAAACTACTTCGTCGGTTGTAGTTTTAGCATATTTTTGGTAAAATTATGCCAGATTTTTGCTCACTCCGACACAAGTTTTTTTTTGCGTGTACCCTGTAAAAATAGAAAATTATTACCAAACACTAATTTTTAACTAAAAATCTATTAAACCTTATTGGGGTCTTCGGAATAGGGGTATACTCACTTTATCATTCCATTTGTAATTCATTGAAACAAACGTCTGGGACTCCATTGGTTTTACTAAAATTAACTTTAGCATTTTTTTATCTTACATTTATTTATCTTTTAAAAAACTCAGAGACCAAATATAACAGTTATATGTGTCTTTTTGTTTTAAAAAAATCATGAAACGAATGTTGTCCAAACTTAGTATTTTATATATGAAACGACTTCTAAAGATGTCTCGTGTTAAAATTTGCAATAACATTTATTTTTTTGATTTTTTCAATAACAGTAAAAAATAACAGTTATTAAAAACTTTTTGTTCAAACAATCTAAAATAACTTTTATTTTATATTTATTTGATTAAATAACTGTTATAACAGTTATTTTTAAAAAAATCAATCAAAGTTTATATCTTTAAATCAATGATTGAAGTATTAGATATCAATAGGATTCTTCTGCATGCGTTTATTGTTGTTTTATTTTAATAACTCGAGTTTTTTTAGGCTCAAAGAGTTTTTAATAACAGTTATAAAAAATAAAAGTTTTTTATTTCTGTTATTTTGAACAGATATTTATATATGTAAATCATTTTAAACTGTTATTTTTAATTTTTATTTGAAAAAATATTTTTGAACAGTTAAATTTGATTTTTTTCAATAAATCTCATAACTGTTATGGTCTCTGAAAAACTAATTATTTATTTTTATTTATTAATTTATTTTAATTTTATTTATCAATTTCCTTTTTACGTTTTTATAACACAAAAAAAAACGAAGCACCACAGTACATGAGTAATAGGTTCACAGCCCTGCAAACAATAGGGCGATATATCGCCGAAAAGATATTGCGGCGATACGAAAATTTATCATTTCAATAAAAAAATCAAAGTAGTATATTTATTATATCGCCGTTTTCTCATACGAACGATATTTCAAAGATAAAATAAAAAATTCAGCGAATGTTGCGGATATATTTTTCGGGTGAATGGAAATGTTTTTAGTCCTGTTAACATGGCCAAAATATGAATGAAAAAAATAATGTCTATTTTCAGCTTCAGGGAATCGATATAGCTGTATCGCCGGTATATCATTTTGGTGATATTCCGGCGATACATACAAATCTATTATTTTTCGTTTATACGATTATCTGGCGATATTGCCCTTTTATCGCCAAGATGAATCGTTTTCGTATCGCCGTGATGTATTGCCGTCGGGTAACAGTTTCTCCCGAAAGGTGTATCGCCGGCGATACGAATTCGATAATTGCCGCAATAACATTTATCGTATCGGCAATACAACCGGCGAATCGATGTCGTATCGTTTTGTTTGCAGGGAGGTTTGCATTTGATGTGTGTAAGTATTAGTGACAGCACACGGTGTAACTTTTGACGTTTCATACAGAACGTAAACAAACACCATAAATACATACACAAAAGCTTACACGTACTGTGCGAAGCACGCACACAAAAATACAAAATGAAAATGGCGGTCTGTATTTGTTTTTTTATTGTTGTTTTCTTTCGATAAATTTTTGTGCAAGTAATTTGCGTTATTGTGCAAGCTACTTGGTTATTTTACATAAAAAGCTAATTATGTTACTTTAACATCGACAAGCATAATTTTAGCAAAAATTTGGTAAAAAATTTGTTTGGTATGAAAAAATTTTACCACGTAGGATTGCTTAATCTGACACAGATTTTTTTTTTGCGTGTACCTTCCTCGTTCCAAGAAGTACATACATACATGTTGTTAGTTGTCGAGTTTTAGAAGAATAACTAAGGACAACAAAACTTTTAACACACACGTACTTTAATAAAAAACTTTAAATTTAGTTTAACACATAATAATATGTTTCCATTTACATACATATAGTTGAATCTGAGATTACGGGACAATATAGACACCATTTTTGGAATTCAAGTTTTTTTTTTGCAGACCCTTGTAAAAAGGAAATAAAAAAATCGATTACAAATTGTATCCAAAATATGGCGGATACAATTGGGCTGGGCACCTTGCGAATTCAGGTACGCTAAATTCAATGGTGCTACACTCAAAAAATTATGTTAGTAAAATCAACTGAAAATGCCAGTTAAAATAACTACTTTGTAAGTTGTTTTGGGGTCAACTACTTTTTCAGTTAAATCAACTAACAATGTTAGTTATTTTAACTGACAAAAAAACAACTGACTTATGTAGTAAAAACTACCAACATTTGTAGTCAAAACAACTAAAATGTAGTAAAAATAAAATAATCAATTTATAATTTTTTTCAAAAAGTTTTTCAATTGAAGACCAAATTTTTTCAAAGTTTTTTTTTTTAAAAAAAAGGTGTGAAAATAAAAAAAAACGAAAATTTATTTTTATTTTTTGGAAAAAACTTTGAAAATTTTTCAGAGATAAGCTAAATAAAATTAACTACTTTAAATAACTGTTACTACATCACAGTACTTTTTTGTTAATTGTTCAAAAAAATGACTTAAAATAACTAACAGAAATAGTTGTTTGATATTTTTCATACAAAAACAACTGACTTTGTAGTTGAAAACAACTAACTACTGTAAAATATACAAACAACTAACATGTAGTAACTTACATAATTTTCTTAGTGTGGGTAATTTTTGACCCTCTCTTAACATAAAGTAGGTAAATAAGCCCAGACTAATCAAATTGAGATTTTGTTTCTCTATCGTGAGTTAAAATTTCAAAGAAATCAGGAATGGCCAATTTGAGGACTGACCTTGTAAGATAAGAAGAAAACCCAATGGAATTAAATTCCAATGGAATTTTTTTTTCAACTTTTTTTATTATGATATTTATTTAATACAAAGTTATTTTTCACAATTTTAATTAACAAGGACAGCATATAAGCCTGTAATCTCAGAATCAACCATATATTTTACATACATATAATAGGAAACGAAATACTGCTGGTGATGATAACGGTATGCATGTTTTGGATGGATATTTATGCATTTGATATGCTGATACTTAAAATTTTTAGCTAAAGTTATGTGATTTAAAATTTTGTTAAATACTCTGTCATATTCACAACAAAAGTGACAACTTACAAAATAAGGTGACAATCAACTTTTTCAAATGCAAAAGGGCATAACATTTTTACGAATTTTCTAGCATTTTAAAAGCGCGATCAGATGAGAAAGAAAACAAGTAGATTTTTTCATTTGACTTAAAAATTGTAATGCCAAAAAAAATTTTGTAACATTTAGGCTTGATTACTCAATGCTCCGTTATAAAATAACTCTCCGTTAAATTTAACTTTTTCATACAAATTTTGACATAAGGCTCCGTTAAATCGGCAGTTAGCAGCTAACTTTTCATTGAGTAATCCGCCCTTATTCAATTATTAAAAATAAAAATTATACAATGAAAACAACTTTCTCTTTAAAGTTAAATTTTCTTTACGAAATTTCTCACTCGCGTACACTTAAAAAAAACTTAGTCAAAATATTAGTAAAAGGTGTTGTAATTTACATCAACCAAACTTTATTTATTTATTTCTTAAAGTCTATAGAACAGGGTTCCTTACAGACTATGAATAGTTAAATTAACTTAATTTAACTTGCTAAATATTTACATATTTTTATACATATTGTTTCAAAAAATCTTTAAAACCAGATTTTGATGCATTAAATTCCACTAAATGATTATTATTTATGGAATTATAATCAATTAATGTTCTAATTAAAGGACTTTTTAATCCATAATTAGTACGATGTAGACCTACATAAAAATTTACCTTTTACAGTTTTTTTTGGCAATTTACTATTGGTAAAATACAACAATTTTTTGGTACTTTTACTATATTTTCTTGCTAATTTTTTTTTTTTTATTTTACTATAATTTTAGCAAAAATATTAGTATTTTCCTTAAAGAAATGGTAATACTTTTTATTTTATTTTTTCTTAGTTTTAAGAAAAAAAAAAGTGTTCTAGTGTGAAAAAAAATCATTGCAGATTCTGTTGCTGTTAAAAGTCCAGCTGCCAAGAAGAAGGCAAAAGATGATGCTGCCAACACCATAGCAAAGTAGCCATCCATCAACTGAATGGATGAAAAATAGGCTACACAATTTTTAGTATTTTTTACCATATTTTTTGCTAATTTTACCATATTTTTTGCTACTTTTATATGAAATTTTTTTAAAATTTGCCACCTAAATTGTTAATAAAAAGTTGATAATTTTGAAAAATTATTTTTTTTAAATTTTAACACATACTTAGATATCTACTGGGCTATCATAATGAGTAAATTAAATCTAATGTAGGTTTATTTGACTGATATTGCATGAATATTTGTCAAATAAACCTCCTTTAAGTACACTTTAAGTATTATGAATAAGACCCCTAATCTTCAATATCCAAAAGTTTTTTTTTTTATTTTTTTTTAAATACATGTGAAAAAAAATAAAAATTGGAAAAGAATTGTTAATTTTTTACAAATTTTACGTGAAAATGTAAGAAATTTCATGTGTAGTCTACTACGCAATTCTCATTTGTTCTACTTAAGCTAAAAAAATGACGCAAAAAATAAAAAAAGTGAAGTGTTGTTCTTTAAATTTTTTGTTAAAAGTGTTTAAGTGAAAAAAAATCATTTTGGATTTTGATGTTGTTGGAAGTCCAGTTACTGCAACTACAGCTACTGAGAAGAAGGCAAAATAAGATGCCATCAAGCCGAAGAAACCATCCAACAACTGAAGAAATTGTTGATGGTGCTATTACTACATTTAAAGAACGTGGTGCTCAAAACCAGGCAAAAATTTTTTAGTATATTCACAAAATTTTAAATCAACTACTAATCAGGGAAAAAAAAAATACTAAATAAAACAGTTTTTTTTACCAAATTACAAATTTTTTTATCTATTTCAATTTTACCATTTTTTTTGGTAATTTTACCATATTTTTTGATAATTTTACAAGGTTGATTTTTTACAAAAATAAAATGGTATTCTTGTAATTTTACCATTTTTTTCCTAATTTTTTGATTACAAAAATTGTTTTGCTAATATTACCAAAATTTTTGCAACGTCCAAAACTACAGTTTTTTTTGCTAATTTTAACCATTTTTTTTTGCTAGTTTTACAATATTTTTTTTTTGAGTGTACTACGCAATTCTCATTTGTTCTACTTAAGCTAAAAAAATGACGCAAAAAAATAAAAAAAGTGAAGTGTTGTTCTTTAAATTTTTTGTTTAAAGTGTTTAAGTGAAAAAAAAATCATTTTGGATTTTGATGTTGTTGGAAGTCCAGTTACTGCAACTACAGCTGCTGAGAAGAAGGCAAAAGAAGATGTCACCAAGCCGAAGAAACCATCCAACAACGGAAGTAATAGTTGATGCTGCTATTACTATATTTAAAGAACGTGGTGCTCAAAAACTGGCAAAAAAAAATTTATTTTTATTCACCAAATTTTAAATCAACTACTAATCAGAGAAAAAAAAAATACTAAATAAAACAGCTTTTTTTACCAAATTACAAATTTTTTTATCTATTTCAATTTTACCATTTTTTTTTGGTAATTTTACCATATTTTTTGATAATTTTACAAGGTTAATTTTTTACAAAAATAAAATGGTATTCTTGTAATTTTACCATTTTTTTCCTAATTTTTTGATTAGCAAAATGATTTTGCTAATATTACCAAAATTTTTGCAACGTCCAAAACTACAGTTTTTTTTGCTAATTTTAACCATTTTTTTGCTAGTTTTACAATATTTTTTTTTGAGTGTAAACGCGCCATTATGGAGTTTAATATCAAAGTCAGATTTTTTTTTATTTTCAAAGAAATTTTGTATTGCAGCCACTTTAAATGGTATTATTATTAAAACTATTAACATTTTATAAAAGGAGCAAGAAAAAAATTTAAATTCGGCCATGCCGAATGTATGGGTACTAGGGTGGTTTTTTATTTTATTTTTTTTGGAATTTCGAGGAGCGCGCAGCGGATTTTTGTGCCATTTGATGTTAAAATAATTGTGTAAAAATTTGAGCTAAATCGGATAAAATTAACCCGAGGCGCAAGGAGGTCAAAGTTTCGAGAAAAAGCCAAAATGGCCAAATTTTGAAAAAACTTAAAAAAATTTAAATTTTGAGAAATAAAAAAAATAAAATTTTTTTTATTTAACTTTCTTGCAATAATACTCAGAAAAAGTTATCTTAACTTTTTATGACGGCAGTAACACTTTCAAACATGAAATACAAAAATTACCATGCATTTTGGGGGGTACCTGATATGAGTGTTTTCGATTTTTTGAAAATTTTATTAAACAAAAAAATTAAATCTTACTATTCTATAGCAATGGATTATTAAATACATCCTAAGGCTTAAATATTTAAAAAATTGGGAATATCCATCGACTCAATTTTTTTTGGAGTCATTTGACTCCTTGAAATCCGCAAAACTCAAATGACTCCAAAAAAAAAATTGAGTCGATGGATATCCCCAATTTTTTAAATATTTAAGCCATAGGATGTATTTAATAATCCATTGCTATAGAATAGTAAGATTTAATTTTTTTGTTTAATAAAATTTTCAAAAAATCGAAAACACTCATTTCAGGTACCCCCCAAAATGCATTGTAATTTTTGTATTTCATGTTTGAAAGTGTTACTGCCGTCATAAAAAGTAAAGATAATTTTTTCTGAGTATTATTGCAAGAAAGTTAAATAAAAAATATTTTGTTTTTTTTATTTCAACAAAATTTACATTTTTTTAAGTTTTTTCAAAATTTGGCCATTTTGGCTTTTTCTCGAAACTTTGACCTTCTTGCGCCTCGGGTTAATTTTATCCGATTTAGCTCAAATTTTTACACAATTATTTTAACATCAAATGTCACAAAAATCCGCTGCGCGCTCCTCGAAATTCCAAAAAAAAAATAAAATAAAAAACCACCCTAATGGGTACCCTCCACAATGTAAAAAAAGATTATTACAAAAAAAAAAATTATTTGAAAAAAAAATCTTAAAAAAAAATTTGTGAAAAAAATGTTGCCAAAAGAAATTAATTTTGAGGAAAAAAAATTTTAGAAGAAAAATTTTGGTGAAAAAAAAATCTGCGAAAAGATTTTTGGAAGAAAAATATATTTGTACTTGTTTAAATACCTTTCGGTATCCAATTACATTTACATATGTCAACCAGCACCCGAATTAAAGCATTTTGTGTTTAAAGGTTATGTTGAATGCATCCAAATTTTCGAGGTGTCCTTACAATTTCTCTCATAACTATTGAACTGCTGAATCGATAGTGCTCAAATGCAGTACCAAACTTCTCTTTACAGTCATAACTAGGGATGAGATTTTCATGAACTAAAAAATCGAAAATATGCGCTTAAAATATGCGCTAAAAAATCCAAAATATTCACTAAAAAACCTAAAAATATGCACAAAAAAATAAAATGTGTACAATAAAAATCTTGTTTTCATACAAAAAATTTCTTAAAAAGCGAAAAATAACGCCACGCTTAAATATGAAGATTGAAAACTTTATATAAGCAATATTTTTTTTTAGAAATTTAGACAATCTATAAAAAAAATTTTCAGAATTTAAAATTTACTTTAAAAAAATTAATTTCAATTTGTGTTTTTGCTAATTTATACCAAAGTATGCAAAAATATGCTCTTAAAAGTTGGAAACATGCACAAAATATGCACTTAAAAGCAAAATATGCAATAATATGCAATCGATGCCATTTTAAAGTAAATTTCTTGATTCGGAAAGATAATTGGTCGATATCGTTTTTAGACTATCGACAAAAAACATGCATTTGCATGGAAATCACACCCCTAGTCATAACTGTGTAATAGTTTAGTCGTGATCGCCATTTAAACAGATACTTAGACAGACGGACATCGCTAGAATGTTTTAAAATCCATCACTGATCAATAACACAAGGCAACACTTTTTTTTTGCCCGGGTTCTGATAGCTAATTATGGGTAATTGGGGTACGCTGATTTCAAATCTGCCTTCCGTTTTTTTAGGTCAGCTCTAGTTTTCGAGATATAGCCTCAGGAAACTCTGAAAATAGGCTATTTTTGGCATATTTGTGAGTCCATATTTACCAACACTGGTCTTGTATTAAAAAAGTGAATGACGATTTTAGGTACATATGTTGGATATGCTGATTCCAAAAATGCCCTTCGTTTTTTTGAGTCATCTTTAGTTTTTGAGATTTTGCTTAAATAAAATTTTAAAATTCTCATTTATGCCAGAATTCGATAAAAAAAATTTTGTAGTTTCATGTTATAAGAGAGGTGCCCAGTAAAACTTTGGTAATGGGTAGTGATTATATAACACATTACCAGGTAATGCATATAACTTATTTGTAGCATTATTTTATGATGTCTTACAAAACATTTGTTCCACAACGTATTATTTTCAAGTGAAAAATAATGCATTACTAATAATTTGCTACGTAATGCATGATTATTGGAAAAAATGTATTTCATATTTATTATTTCTAAACATTAAATCATGGATAACTTATATTTGGTTACATTATGTATTATTTCAAAGTTTGAAATAATGCATTATTTATAGTGTCCGACCGAACGTTCGGGTTCGGTTACGGAGTTCGGTAAAAAGTGACGTTCGGCCAGTGTTCGGTGTTCGGCCAAATTTTGGCCGAACTTTACCGAACACCGAACTTTTGTATGTTTTGCTTTTTATCGTCTTAAAAGTAAGCCACATTACCAGTGCAACTAGTCTACAAATTGAATCGGGGTATTTCTAAAAAGAAATATTACTTTTTTCCAAAAAAAAAATCAGCTTGAGCTTTATTTTCCACTTTTTTAGGTTTCAAAAAGAATAAAATATTTATTTTTTTAACTATATTAAAGTACGACTATTAAAAAAAACTTTTTTTTAAATGTAATGATTCGTTATTTTGATTTTAGATTTTTTATCATAATTGGTCTCAAAAACAACTTTTTTTTTTTTTAAAACAAAAAAATTCGGTTACGGGTTCGGGTTCGGCCGAACTTTTCAAAATTGGCCGAAGTTCGGGTTCGGGTACGGGTTCGGTCTGAAAAAGTGCGTTCGGTCGGACACTAATTATTTATAATTGGATGCATAATGCATTACAATAACATAAAAAATAATTATTTTTAAAAAAATTCATAAGTTTAAACTAGAGATGGGCTCACGACAGGAAATTTCTAACGACACACACTCACGAGCATATTTTATCGACTTACAGTCACTTACAATCACGTGAGTAAATTTAATACAAAATTACTTTTTCACTACTCGTAACACCTTATATATTATCTTCTGGTATGCTATATTATTTCATTTCTCGTAACCTATAAAATATCATATATTTTACACCTTACTCGTATTCTTCGTTATAAATGTATGACTTATTTTATACCTTACTGGTATTCTTTGTGATAATGTGGATGCATTACTTTGAGTCTCATCGCCTGTTAAAATCATCAATGCTGCAATGTATAAAATAAGAGATCCTATACCTTATTTTATACCTTATTTGGTAATCTAAGTTTTGCTGGGATTTACAACTTTCTTTTTAAAGTTTAATTTTCTTTACGAAATTTCTTGTTTGCATAAACACGATTTTATGTAGTTTAATATCAAAGTCAGATTTTTTTTTTTTATTTTCAAAGAAATTTTGTATTGCAGCCACTTTAAATGGTAGTTAGAGTCTTTTTAACTCACCCCAACTATTAACATTTTATAAAAAGAGCAAGAAAAAAATATAAATTCGGCCATGCCGAATTTATATTTTTTTCTCCACAATGTAAAAGAAGATTATTACAAAAAAAAAATTATTTGGAAAAAATTTGTGAAAAAATTTTGGTAAAAAAATTGCCAAAAGAAATTAATTTTGAGGAAAAAAAATTTTAGAAGAAAAAATTTGGTGAAAAAAAAATTCCGCAAAAAAAATTTTGGAAGAAAAATGTGTTCGCACTTGTTTAAATACATTTCGGTATCCAATTATATTCACATATGTCAACCATCCGCCGAATTAAAGCATTTTGTGTTTAAAGGTTATGTTGAAAATTTGGATGCAAATTTTCGAGGTGTCCTTACAATTTCTCTCATAACTATTGAACTGCTGAACCGATATTGATCAGATGCAGTACCAAACTTATCTTTACAGTCACAACTAGGGATGAGATTTTCATGAACTAAAAAATCGAAAATATGCGCTTAAAATATGCGCTAAAAAATCCAAAATATGCACTAAAAAACCTAAAAATATGCACAAAAAAATAAAATGTGTACAATAAAAATCTTGTTTTCATACAAAAAATTTCTTAAAAAGCGAAAAATAACGCCACGCTTAAATATGAAGATTGAAAACTTTATATAAGCAATATTTTTTTTTAGAAATTTAGACAATCTATAAAAAAAATCTTCAGAATTTAAAATTTACTTTAAAAAAATTAATTTCAATTTGTGTTTTTGCTAATTTATACCAAAATATGCAAAAATATGCTCTTAAAAGTTGGAAACATGCACAAAATATGCACTTAAAAGCAAAATATGCAATAATATGCATTTTCATCAAAATATGCAAAAATATGCAAAAACAAATCGATGCCATTTTAAAGTAAATTTCTTGATTCGGAAAGATAATTGGTCGATATCGTTTTTAGACTATCGACAAAAAACATGCATTTGCATGGAAATCACACCCCTAGTCATAACTGTGTAATAGTTTAGTCGTGATCGCCATTTAAACAGATACTTAGACAGACGGACATCGCTAGAATGTTTTAAAATCCATCACTGATCAATAACACAAGGCAACACTTTTTTTTCCCGGGTTCTGATAGCTAATTTTGGGTAATTGGGGTACGCTGATTTCAAATCTGCCTTCCGTTTTTTTTAGGTCAGCTCTAGTTTTCGAGATATAGCCTCAGGAAACTCTGAAAATAGGCTATTTTTGGCATATTTGTGAGTCCATATTTACCAACACTGGTCTTGTATTAAAAAAGTGAATGACGATTTTAGGTATGTTGGATATGCTGATTCCAAAAATGCCCTTCGTTTTTTTGAGTCATCTTTAGTTTTTGAGATTTTGCTTAAATAAAATTTTAAAATTCTCATTTATGCCAGAATTCGATAAAAAAAAATTTTGTAGTTTCATGTTATAAGAGAGGTGCCACGCCCCTTAACCCAATCTTGCCTATATTTTCTACAAAGTTAATCAAACAAAAATTAGCATCCAGTACTCAAATTGGTTGAAAAATATTTTTAAGGAGCCAAATAAAAGCAGTTTGTTGTTTTGGGTTACATGGTATGTGCCACGTCCACGCCACCTACCCACGCCACACAATGCTTAGAACAATTCCCAAAATCAAGTAAGCATATGATGTTAATATAAGGTCAATCACAAGAGTGGTTTGGCTGGAATGATGGAAAGAATTTTTCGAAATTTACTTGCGTCATAACTCGAAAACTAAAGCTGTCAGAAAAAAGTTATTACCAGTTTTGAAATCCTCGCATCCAATTTAGTTAAGTTCGTGATTAAAACTCAGGCTCTAAAATAAGTGTTGGAAATTATAGCCTTGCAAAGTTGGTAAAAAACGCACCTTTTTGACACTTTAACAGCGATTTGCTGGCGAACGCGAGCTGATGGAAAAAATCGGATAATAGATGCGGAATCAGCACACTAAACTCCATATAAATAAGTTGTCAAATGTCAGGCAAATTGAAAAAGGTAATTTTTTGTGACCCTGTGTAATATATTTACTTAAACGAACTTATAAATTAACTTTACTACTAAAAGTGAAGGGTATAAAAATCATACCCGCTCCTGTCAAGTAATTTTTGCATTTCAAATGACGCTTTTAATATAAGTTTCGTAAGAATATTCGGTTAAGCATGTTTGTAACATACTAACCAGATAACTTTGCCAATTTGTATATGAGGCATTCTTATCCAACAGATAACCTATAAAAAAGTTATATCATTACCCAGTTACAAAGCTTTTATATCCAGTAATGGAATTGTAATTAAAGAGAAGATACACAATTTGTTGATCTGACAAAAGTAAAAAATCTTAATTTTTTTTTCAACAAAGAAATTCAACAAACACAATTTATTGATCTGACAAATGATTCTTTTTTTTCAACAAAGAAATTTAACAAACACAAATACTATTTATTGACATAATAAAATAAAATGTTGAAATAAAATTACTTGACTGAGTTTGTTGAAAACAAAATCGAAGTTTTGTATTATAGACTACCGTTTTTACTAAATGTTTGGTTGATATCATGTTTGGTTGATTTACAATTGAAGTTTGTAGATTTTAATTTGACGATTTTATTTTATGTGTACATTAATATATACATAAAATAATATATACATTAATATTAATATATAATAAAAATTGTTGAAATTTAAAAAAAAATTAACTACGCGGAAAAAAAATTGTTGAAATTTAAAAAAAATAGCTACACAAAAAAAAATTGTATTGTGGGATAATTATCAATTAAATCGTTGTTGTATTAACAAGAAATTTAATTGAATTGACAAAGAAAATAATTAATATTTTATACTACAATACAATTTGTCAATACAATTACATTGTTTGTTATTACAACAATGACTTACATTTTTTATGTGTATGTACATTAGGGTGCTCCAAAAAAATGAAGTTGTTAAATATTGGCCGTAACTCCCCCTAGAAATATGCATTTGGGTGTAAAAATATGTTTTGCAAAATTATAGGGTAATCGGATGTGGGTAAGGCGTGCCGCATCGGCCCTGAAGTTTGAAAAACGGATTACAAGGGGAAAATATGACTTTTTTGTGATTTTCTCAATTTTTTTGGTATTTTGAGTTAAGTTTGAATTCAAATGATTACTGAATTGTGATTTAGAGCTAATTGCCTATCTAATAAGGTATTAAAAATTAAAATCGGTTGAAAATCAGCCAAGTTATTACAACTTCCCCAGGCAACTAACGTGTGTCAGACCACTTAATCAAGTAATTCGAGCCCCATTTTTGAAATTTATTGAAATTATCTACTGTAAAAACATTTTTTTATTCCTCAAGTCCCAATGTACTAAGAAGATACATATTTTTCATATTGCGTTTTGCTAACTTGTTTTAAATAAATGCTAAAGTGGTCTGAATTTTTCAACACTATTTTCAAATCTCCAATTTTAAATTTTTATTTTTTTTGTTAAAGAAATTTTAAAAAATCGGTTATTGGAGTTTAAGGAATTGTTAAGCTAATATTAAGGAATAAAAATCCCAAAAGTTGTAGGATTTGCTGTTTTCATTTGGCTATTACAGTGATGCAATTTCGGCGGATTTCGGGAAAGTTGTGATTTTTGGCCCTTTTTTAGCTTTTATTTATTTTTTTGTTTTTTTTCACAAACTTGATATGTTTTGGACCGAATTATTTCAACACGAGATAGAATACTTCAATTTGCAAAATTAGGGCGAAATTGAGATATAAAAAATTGCCCCTGTTAAGGGTCAAAGGTCAAATTTTAGAAAATTTTGAATTTTTAAACATTAACAGATTTGCTGGGCGGATTTTGCTACTTGAATCTACTTGATATTATTTTAATTGGTCTAAACCAGGGTTGGCAACCGATACCCACCTAGAATAACGGTATTTGGCTATTGTACCGCAACCAATAAAGATATGGAAATTTTCAAAAGCGATTATGAAAGCTGATGAAATTGCCAGTATTTTAAATGTGTCACTTCGTGTTTCTACCGGTTCGTTTTAGTTATATAGGCCAATACCGTTATAATACTGTTTCAAACGGTATTATAAAGGTATTGACCTATATTTCGAAAACGAACCGGTAGAAACACAAAGTGACACATTTAAAATTCTAGAAATTTCATCAGCTTTCTTAATCGCTTTTGAAAATGTCCATATCTTTATTGGTTGCGGTACTATAGCCAAATACCGTTATTCTAGGTGGGTTTCGGTTGCCAACCCTGGTCTAAACTAAATGTCAAATAATTAAAATTTAGAAATTTAACCTTTAAGTGCTGTTGGGGCCTATAATTTTTTTAATTTAATGGAGATAATGTAAGTGTATTTTGTTCAAAGGGTCGAATAGGCCCCACTATCACTAAAAGGTTAATATTCTGAATTTAAATAAAAAGACATATGTTAAGACCTTTTAAAATGACATCAAGTAGTTTCATATATTTCCACTCAGAAAATCTGTTAATGTTTAAAAATGCAAAATCTTCTAAAATTTGACCTTTGACCTTTAGTTGGGGCAATTTTTAATTTCCCATTTTTGCCCTAAATTTGCGAATTAAAGTATTCTATCTCGTGTTGATATAATTCGGTCCAAAATATATGAAGTTTGTAAAAAAACCAAAAAAAAAAAAATAAATAAAAGCTAAAAAAGTGCCAAAAATCACTACTTTCCCGAAATCCGCCGAAATTACATCACTGTAATAGCCAAATGAAAACAGCAAAGCCTACAATTTTTGGGGTTTTTATTCCTTTATATGTGCTTAACAAATCCTTAAACTCCAATAGTCGATTTTTTAAAATTTCTTTAACAAAAAAAATAAAAATTTAAAATTGGAGATTTGAAAACCGTGCTTAAAAATTCAGACCTTTTTAGCATAAAATTAAAACAAGTTAGGAAAGAACAATATGATAAATACTCATCATCTTAGGACATTGAAGCTTGAAGAATAAAAAAATTTTATTACAGTAGATAATTTCAATAAATTTCAAAAATGGGGCTCGAATTCCTTGATAAAGTGGTCTGCCACACGTTAGTTGCCGGGGGAAGTTGTAATAACTCGGCTAATTTTCAACCGATTTTAATTTTTAATACCTTATTTGATTGACAATTAACTCTTAATCAAAATTCAGTGACCATTTAAATTCAAACTTTACTTAAAATATCAAAAAAATTGAGAAAATGAAAAAAAAGTCATATTTTCCCCTTGTAATTCGTTTTTCAAACTTCAGGACCGATGCGGCACACCTTACCCACATCCGATTACCCTATAATTTTGCAAAACATATTTTTACACCCAAATGCATATTTCTAGGGGGAGTTACGGCCAATATTTAACAACTTCATTTTTTTGGAGCACCCTAATGTACATACATAATTAATTTTTTAACTTCAATTTTTCGATTATCAAATACATTTTGTCTGCAATGCTTCAGTTAAAATAGAATGCTTCATATGTGTTTTTTAAATGAACAGTAAATGAATATTACCATGGTTAACATGTGTTTATTAACTTGGTTAGCAGTTTTTTTTTTTACATAAAAAAACTTTTTACCACGAAAAAGAGACATGTTTCATTCCATTTATGTATTAAATTATTAATACACATCAAATTAAGTTTTTTTTGAACATGAAGTAAACTTTTTAAAGCTTAAAATTTTATTTAAATTTTTAAAAATCAAAATTATTTACAACAAATAAAAAACGAGTACAAATTACAATATTCATTAAAACGATTAGTTGAAATTCGAAAATTTATTTTGAAATTGGAAAATATTAATTAAAAACACTGTTGAACAAATTCGTAGAAACTCGCACTCACATGAACTATAATACATGAATTTAATAGATCTTGACCTCCTAATTCCAAATCTGCCTTCCAAATTTTTCTACCACGTAAGGTTTTTAAGATATTTGCGTTTGAATATTAAAAAATTCGTTAATTTTGCACTTTTGGGTCTTTGCTGTAACTTATTTTTAAGTTGCTCACACAAAATATGACTAGATTTAGTATAAATGGTACTTCTTGATTCCAAATCTGTCATCCAAATTTTTGTAGCGCGTGCCGTTTTTGAAATATTGGCAAACTCCACTGTCACGCACCTATATTCTTTATAAATCACACTAAAATTTTCAAACGCGAATATCTCAAAAACGGAACATTGATTGCAGTTTTGGAATCAGGAGGTACATTTTGTATAAAATCAAGTCCTATTTTGTTGAAGCAACGTAAGAATACGTAACAGTAGAGCCCCAAAAGTGACAATAAATTGATTTTTTGACTTTTTAACAGCGAATATCTCAAAAATGGTACGTGGTATAAAAATTTGGATGGAAGATTTGGAATCAGGAGACCAAAATCTATAAGGACACGTTAGACATTTCACTGGGAGGTTTTTGGTGTCGAACAGTGAAATAAAAAAAAAGTGTCGAATTTCAAACAAGTAAAAAAGTTCGACTTGGTTATTATTTTTTTAACACAAAAAAAAATTGAAGTGAATACTTTTTTTTGTCATTTTGAAACAATTTGAATTCGAAATTATCAAAAAATATCCAAAGAATTAAAAAAAATACCAATTAAAGTTTCAAAGAAAAGTTTAAAGAACGAATTTGAGTTTCGATTTACAATTCCATTAACAAAAAACAACCCTAGCGAAATAATGTAATACTATGTTTAGACCAAACAAAAACTAACTTGTTTTTGGCAAAAAAGCATTTTGGAAAACGAAACTGTTTACACCGAATAAAAAGAGTTTTTGTTTGTCAAATCAAATTAATTACACAAAAGACCAAAAATAATTTATGCAGGGGTTCTCATATGATAATTCGGGTTGGTTGGAGTTCATAGAGTACTGATATACTCATAGTTTTTCTGGATCACTTCGTTAAGTACGTTTTTTATTGGCAAATGTGTTGAAAAACGGAAATTCTTAAATTACAATTTTAAAAAATTATTACTTTGTTAGTTTGCAACCGATTTTCGATTTTATGGATTTGTTTTAAAGGTATAGGTCTTACCTTTCAAACAAAACAAAAATATTAAAAATCGATCAAGAATTGGCTGAGCTACGATCGCTTAAGTAAAAAAAAAACGAATTTTTTGAAAAATTTGTCATATTCTTTACACTCTAAGTTGAAAGTGAATCATTAAACAATTTTTTTGAAGTTTTTGTAAAAAAGTATAGTAAAGTGGCTTTCCAAAACACCAAAAAACATAACAATCGGTTAAAAAATGAATGAGTTATGCTAAGTTTTGTGATAGGACATTTTTAATTTTTTTCAGAAACGCTTGTAATTCAAGCATTATTCATAAATCTTGGTACTAGTAGTAATTTTATGCGCATATGCATATAAACTAGAGATGGGAACGTAATTAGATTTGTGCGTGATTCACACATGATCAGAAGTGAGCATGATTGAAAATTAATTTTACTCACGTGGTTGTTAGTGAGTATCAGTGTGAGTGGAATAAAAAAATGGGCGTGTCAGTTACTTCCAAATCCTATTTATAATTTTTTGGGTTTGTTCAAAAAATATCAGTGTTACTTCTTAAACAAAAAAATATTGTGAATCGGTTGAAAACTGGCTAAGGTGCGCTTGTTTAAGTAAAAACCCTTTTTTGAAGAGTTATACCTGCAACATTTTTATGGCAAAAAACATTTGACATTTTTGAAACGAAATTGGTAAAATTGTGGGATCATTTGATGGAAATTTTACCTGTTTATAAATATACGTATGAGGCATTCCACACCAAATGTTCAGCGAAAAAAAAAACATGTGAACCGTAAATTTTTAAATGGGTTGTATGGATAGCCATGTGAGGCATTCCACACCAACTGTTCCACTACAGAAAAACCATAGTGGTTTCAATGGGATATCATTTGCAAAGTATTCGCTCTTAGGGTACTAATAAATAACAAAAATAAAATTTAAGTTTTTTTTTCAAAAAGTAGGCCTTGTAGGCGTGGTCAAATATTAAAAATATCAAACTTTTTTGCCTGAGTATTTATTCACGATCACGCACGCTAATGAAAGAAAAAAAATATTCAAGCACGGTATTTTATTTTACTCACGCTCACGTGAACATCGTGACCGTAACTTATTTTTTTCTACTCACGTCTGCGTGAATGAGCGTGACCAAAATAAAATATCGTGCGTGACTAAATTTTTTCTTTCATAAGCGTGCGTAATCGTTATTAAAAACTCACTGACGCTACCATCGCCTCTTAAAATATTTTTTAAGTATTGATATTAATCATACGCACACGTTTTAAATACCATTATTGTATAAAATAAGCGTGTTGCAATTTTTGAATTTTGATTTTTCGAAAACAAGGCAAAACACATCTGTAAAAATTTCAGATCAGATAGAAAATTCCTTTAACTTTTTTTAAAAAAATAAAAAACAAATAAAATTGCGGCATGTTTTTTGATAAATAAAGTTTAAGTTTAATTTAAAAAATTCAGAACTTCTTCTGAAAATGTTTCAATTTTTATTTTTTTTAATTGATAGCCCATTCAAAAATCTATAAACAGCTTTTGTCTGTAAGACTTTACTGTGTTTCATTTAATTTGCATAAATATTGAAGTAAAGATGCTCAGGCAAAAAAAGTTAGATATTTTAAATTTTTGACCACGCCTACAAGGCCCACTTTTTGAAAAAACTTAAATTTTATTTTTGTTATTTAATAGTACCCTAAGAGCGAATATTTTGAAAATGATTTCATATTGACACGACACAACTTTTTTTTTTGCTGAACATTTGGTGTGGAATGCCTCATATATGGAGCTAAAAAAATTACGTTTTTGGTTGTTCAATTTTTCAAAAACTGGGCTTAGGAGGCGTGGTCAAATATTGGAAAAATGGTCAAGTTTGTGTCAAGTTGCCTTGTTTAAATATATATCAAATAAAAACGAAATGAACCAAAATCTCAAAAATTTACATTCCTGTATTGTTTTGTATCGGCTATCGATTAAAATTTTTTTGGAAAATTTTCAGAACCCGTTCTGAAATTTTCCATTTTTTAAAAAAGTCAATTTATAAAAAATCCAGCCACTTTTGTTTTTTTTGTATTTTTTTTTTTTAAAGATTAGATGTTTGTCTAGCAAGATTTTTTTAAAAATTAAGAAAATCTATAAAAAAAATAAGAAGAAAAAAAAGTAATTTTTCTGATTTTCAAAATAAATTTTTAAAATTTAAAATAGTTTTTGAAAAAAATTAATTTCAATTTGTCTTTTTGCTAATTTATGCCAAAATATGCACAACTTAAAAGTTCGAAATATGCACAATATATGCATTTAAAATCAAAATATGCAAAAATATGTATTTTCACCAAAATATGCAAAATATGCGAAAACAAATCGATGCCATTTAATGCAAATCTCTTGATTCGGAAAGATAATTGGTCGATATCGTTTTTAGGCTTTCGACAAAAAACATGCATTTACATGGAAATCTCACCCTAGTTATATAAAAAACCTTTTTACCCGGGACCCATTGAAAAAATTTTGGTACACAATTTTTTTCTCACTGAACATTTGGTGTGGAATGCCTCACATGTATATTTTTAAACAGGTAAAATTTCCATCAAATGATCCCACAATTAGCAATTTCGTTTTAAAAAAACATGTTTGCAAGCGCACAGCTTTTTCTGTCATAAAAATGTTGCAGGTATAACTCTTCAAAAAAGGTTTTTTACTTAAACAAGCGCACCTTAGCCTGTTTTTAACCTATTCTCAATATTTTTTTGTTTAAGAAGTAACACTGATATTTTTTGAACAAACCCAAAAAATTATAAATAGGATTTGGAAGTAACTGACACGCCCATTTTTTTATTCCACTCACACTGACACTCACTAACAACCACGTGAGTAAAATTAATTTTCAATCACGCTCACTTCTGATCATGTGTGAATCACGCACAAATCTAATTACGTTCCCATCTCTAGTTTATATGCATATGCGCATAAAATTACTACTAGTAACAAGATTTATGAATAATGCTTGAATTACAAGCGTTTCTGAAAAAAATTAAAAATGTCCTATCACAAAACTTAGCATAGCTCATTCATTTTTTAACCGATTGTTATGTTTTTTGGTGTTTTGGAAAGCCACTTTACAATCCTTTTTTACAAAAAATTCAAAAAAATTGTTTAATGATTCACTTTCAACTTAGAGTGTAAAGAATATGACAAATTTTTCAAAAAATTCGGTTTTTTTTTACTTAAGCGATCGTAGCTCAGCCAATTCTTGATCGATTTTTAATATTTTTGTTTTGTTTGAAAAGTTAGACCTATACCTTCAAAACAAATCCATAAAATCGAAAATCGGTTGCAAACTAACAAAGTAATAATTTTTTAAAATTGTAATTTAAGAATTTGCGTTTTCCAACACATTTGCCAATAAAAAACGTACTTAACGAAGTGATCCAGAAAAACTATGAGTATATCAGTACTCTATGGACTCCAACCAACCCGAATTTTTATATGAGAACCCCTGCATATTTTTGGTGTAGCACAGTGTTATTTTATAAATTCACTAAAAAACACAAAATTACAATAGCCACACGTTATTAAAAAAATTAAATTACACATTTATTTACTTTTTTAAAAAATTTAAATATTAATTTAACAAAAAAACGAATATTTTTATTTTGACATTCGTTTTTACCAAAAGAAAATTGAAAAAAACATTCACACTGAATTAATAGTAGCATAGACTACAACCTAAATTCAAGTTTTTGTTCAGTTTTAGTTGGCAACGCAGTTTTGAAATTGTATGGAAAATTTATGTAGTTTTTGCCAAAAACCAAAAAAATATTCCAAAACAAGTTGTTTTCGTTGGTGTAAATACCGTATAAGAGCCAAAAAAGTTGAAAGAACGTATGAGGTGAGGTTGAGATTGCTAGAAATAGAATTGTAGTGTTAGAAACTGTTAAAATTTATTCTGTAGAAACTATAAATATTCACATATGTATATTAGGGCGGGTCAATTTTTTTTGTCAAAAATCGTATAGCAAAAACATAATCTACAAGAAATTCTAAGAACATTTCCCACAGAAACCAAGTTTCTAAAATCAAACCTTATACCGCGCCTAACGACATGAAGATTTGTCCGTCCGTCCTTTTTTCATAAGCAAAACAGAGAACTTGACTCTTTTTTGGTTTTTGTGTTAATTTTTGGGCTTTGGTGTGCTCTGAGGTATATAGTAAAATTTTATTGGCAACATTTTTGTAGAACATTTCATCCCCACCCTCCCCCTCTTTTGAGGTGTTTTTTGCGATTTGTTAGAATAGAGCCAAAAAATACCGTTATGAGAGGGAGTTAGAGGGTAAGTATGTTTCACAAAAATATTTGCCATAATATTTTCTACAAAGTTGCTGAACATACCCTACACCTCAGATGTAAAGAAAACATAGTTTTATATGCCGATATGCTGCAAGAACATATCCAGCGGCAATGGGTGGTATGAATAAAAACTAGCATTTACTAAATGCTTATACGGTTTGCTAAATTTTTTTGATTTTAAGAAATTACTTGATTTAGTATTCCAAAAAAAATAAACAAAGCAAATACTCAGCACGAAAAAGTAAATACTTGATTTGATATGAATAAAAGCAAAAAATTTAAGTATTTGCTCCAAAAAATTTAGTCTGCTCTTGAGTAGACTAAGAATCTTAAATTTCGCGGAAAATAAGATTTTAGCGGAATTTCCCAAATTGTTTAAATATAAAAACAAAAAACATAAACAAATAAATGAATATTTTAAACTGTGCATATCGTTAAATGCATTAAATTCACTTTATTTTTTTTCACCCTACACAAGCAATATAATTAAGTCCAGTTGGTTAGACAAATATTTTAGGCCACACTAATAATAAGTTGTGGCGAGGATTATTCTTTTAACGACACATTTCAAAACAGTTTAAAGTTTTATTTCTCCTTATTTTAGTATATGGTTGTAAAAACTTTATTAAAAAATTCAAAATATAGAATAAAAATGCAATTTTTGGCGTTTATTCTTTATTAACGTACAAATTTTACTCATTTTTTACATTCAAAAGAAATATGACTTAAAATTTACAGTTTTCTATAGAAAGAATATGTGCTAGAATTTAAAAAATTGCTTAGAAACTGACACTTTTTTTAAAAGAAAAATTTTACAGAGTCTGAGAGTCACAGGCAATGACATTTTCTACGAGAAAAACGTTTCAGAAACTGAAATTTTTTTTCTATAAGAAAAATTGTCTTATACTGAATACAGACTTGAGTGATTTTAAAATCACTATGTGATTTTCCTTTGAACAAAATCACATAGTGATTTACAAAATCAACTCTAAATTGTACTAGCTTAAAGAAAAATCACAAAATCATCTCAATTTACCATGGTAAGTTCTTGTACACTCATAGAAATATCTTAGTAGAAAAATTAGTAAACCCATTGTAGATCAAGTTTTACAGAATAATGCAGTATTCAACAAAAATTAATGTTGATATCATTGAATAATCAGTAAAGTTGAATCAACTTTTTACAACGCTTATACAGAATTCAATAGATAAATCAAAATAGAAAAAACAACCCTGTTCGTTTATTTTTTTTTTTATTATTAACGAGTGACGAGTGAGTTGGTAGCAATGTGAATCGTGTTTATCTCTTATAAAATTATTTTATGTGTTGGTTTTTTATAAAAATATTTAATATTATAAGAATAAATAAAAATAGGATCTGATTTGTAAATATTTGGTAAGTAAAAAAATGCATTGATTACTTTATGTATTCATACTATATTAAAACTTTTTTGTTTTTTTTTTAAGGATTTTGTTTGGTATCATCAGAAAACTGGAGAATGGCTTATGAGTGCATAACATGAATAAACGAAGTGTGTGTGAAAATCTTCAAATATTGCAGCTTAAAAAGCCGGAAATAAAAAAAAATATTGTGATTTATACTTAATAAAAGAATATTTACAAATAACAACAAGCTTTTTTTTAATAATAAAATTTCTTATATTAACAAAAATATGAGTTGACTTTACATAAAATACGAGTTGTTTAACAAAAAAAACGAGTTGATCAACTTTTACAAAAACTGACAATAATTTTTATTGAAATCAACATAAATATTTGTAGGGTCAAAATCAACTATGATTTCTGTTGAATTTACAACGATTTTCTTTGGGAATACAATGATTTTTGGTTGAGTGTAGTGTGAACGTGGCCTTAGAGTCTGAGACCCTTGTCCTAGAATCTGCGATTTTTTTCAGCAAGAAAAATATTTCAGAATCTGCGACTTCTTCAATAAGAAAAATGATTCAGAAGAAGCGATTTTATCTATAAAACAAAATGACTCAGAATCTAAAACTTTTGTTTCAAGAAAATTTTCTCAGTAACTACTACTTTTTCAAAAAAAAATTCCAAGAATCTGCTACTTCTTCTGTCAGCAAATTTCTCAGAATTTTTAACTTTTTCTATAAGACAAATGTATCAGAATCTGCGACTTTTCCAATGAGTAAAATGTCTCAGGATCTGAGATTTTTTTCTATAAGAAGAATTTCTCAGAATCTGCGAGTTTTTCTTAAAGAAAGATGTCTCAGAATCT
This sequence comes from Pegoplata infirma, assembly GCA_963921195.1. Classification (NCBI taxonomy): domain Eukaryota; kingdom Metazoa; phylum Arthropoda; class Insecta; order Diptera; family Anthomyiidae; genus Pegoplata; species Pegoplata infirma. The sequence goes on along the minus strand of OY992538.1, from coordinate 11,625,814 downwards.
GCTACTTTTCTTTAAGAAAAATGTTTTAGAATCTGCGAATTTTTCTTTAAGAAAATTGCCTCAGAATCTGCGACTTTTCTGTAAAAAAAATTCTCAGAATCTGCAACTTTTTCTATAAGAAAAATCTGCGACAACTTTTACAAGAAAAATGTCTCAGAATTTCATACTTTTTCGATAAGAAAAATGTATTAAAATCTTGGACTTTTTCTTTAAGAAAAATGTCTCAGAATCAGCGACTTTTTCTATAACGAAAATGTGCTAGAATCTGCAACTTTTTTATAAGAATCTGTTACTTTCTCTATAACAAAACAGACTCCGAATCTGAGAAATATACCTCATAGTCTTAGACTTTTTTAAATAAAAGTCTGAATCTTTTTGTAGAAAAAAAATGCCTTACCCGGCTAAAAATAAATGTGTATGTTCATATATGGCTATGTATTGATCTTTATATGATCATATATGACATATAAGGAACCATATATGTGACCATATATGCAAAAATCGATCCCATATATGACGTCGTGTGTAAACTATGTACCATATATGATATCATATATGGAACCATATATGTTATCATAAAATGTTAAATCTTAGTTAATGTGTATGCAAATTTGAACCAGAATTACAAAAAAGAGTTTTACGAATAAAATTATATTTTATTACCATCGACATAAACATAACGGCAATACTGGTGCATATAAATTTGACAAATATTGTCCTACTTGCAAAATATTCTGCTTAAAAAAATTACTTTTACGTAGAAAAATGTTGGAAAAGGTAGGTTTTCATTAATATATATGTATAAAGAATTTTAAAGTCATGTTTTAATTTTTTTCCAATTCATCGTCATAACATGGGCATTTTATTCCAAAACAAGATGAACTGTAAATTTTCGTATTCAAATGTCGAAAAAACAATATTATTGAGTACTTTGATGTTGAAGACGTTATGCTTTCGCAACTTGGAGGAGAGGGCATATGCACCACCATAATGTTAATATTACGATTCCAATATTACAAACTTTTTACAAATCTCTTAATGTCGCCATATCAAATTGAAAAAAAGATCTTATAAGCAGTTTTGATACCGAGTTACGAGTTGAAGAAATTCAACTACGCAGCTACGTTAAGCTCTTCTACTTGGAGAAGAGAACATATGCGCCATCATAAGGTTATCACTACGATTTCAACACTACAAACTATTTTGAAATCCCTTACTGTCGCATAGCACATTGGAAATGGAAAGAACATATATGCAGTTTGAAGGTCGAGTTACGAGTTACAGAAAATTCAACCATGCGCAGCGACGTTCAGCTCACTCAACTTGGGGGGAAAAGCATATGCACCACCATAACGTTATCACTACGATTTCAACACTGCAAAATTTTGACATCCCTAACTGTCGGAAATGAAAAGAACGCATAATCAGTTTTGATGTTAAGTTACGATTTGGGAAGAACAACGTTTTTACTAACAATCACAAGAAGACTGTCACTTTACCTACATGGAAAATATTGTCGGCATGATGTAAGTATTAATAGTTTATTGATCCCTCTCCTTCAAATATTCTAACAAACATATCGTGAACCTATATTCAAAATATGCCAACTCAAATTTGACCGAAATGAGTTTCCGATGGTAAATAGCTCCCCTATGCAATACCCATCTGTGGTAAAAATTTCAGAGCAAAAAAATAATTTGTTGTCGTTTTACATCAATTTTTGTTATTCTGCTAACTCAGAGTACATATTTTTTTGGTGAAAATAAATGCCAACTCCCATTGTAAATTTCCAAAAATTTTTCAAAATTTTTTAAAAAAAAAATTTGACCACATATCTTATTGCAATTGCCACGCTGAGCACGAATCTGGTAAATATTTTGATATCTAATGCCCAGTTTTCGAGATATTACCATTTTGAAAATATCGGTAAATAGTGTTTGCAAAAAAAAAAATTGCTTATATATATGTAACTTTCAAACTACACTCAGAAAATTATTGCAGTTACTACATGACGGTCGTTTGTGTAGTAAGTAGTAGCTGTTGTTTTTAACTACAATTTCGGTCGTTTTTGTATGAAAAAATCTCAAACAACTTTTTTTGTAGTAGTTTCAAAAAATAACTACAAAAAATATACTACACTGTAGCAATAGTTGATTTATGTAGTTGTTTTTAGTTTTTTTTCTAAAACTCGTTTTTTTCTAGAAATTTTTATTGCAAACGAATGTGTCGAGCGAGTTGGTCGTGCGGGATGCGGAAGGAATTATTTTTATACCAAATAAATAATATCTAAATAAATTAAATTACAATTTATTAAATTTAATTATAACAAAAAATATGTTTTTGGAAAAATATTCTTGAGCGAAAGAAAATAAGTGGATAAATGAGATAACAAGTGTGTATAATATAGCGCTCACATAAGCGTGCGTAAAAACCAATCGGAAAAAAACAAAATAAAATGTGTGCAGTGTTTTGTTTTCTTATGAGCGCGCCATCTTTCTTTTCTTTGTATACACAACAGAGCAGGTACATACTTTTTTGAAACATTTCAAATTAATTCTTTTTTTTTATAAATCAATTTTGCCAAAGCATTTCGTTTTTTTTTTATTCCAGACAAATTTTGATCAGTAGCGGTGAAAATTTGAAATGAACTATTAAAAACACAAAGGTAAATACAATCAATTTATTTTGTTTAACATGTTATTAATATAATTTTTTTCTTCTATAATTCCAGATAAATACATCAAAAAATTGTCATCATGTCGAAATTCTATACAACCAACTGAAATGTATTGCTTTTTAAATAAATAAATATCAATCATTTAAACGTTTAAGAAATTTTTTAAATAAAATTTCAGGCAATTGTAGAAAAAACAACTGTATTAAACAGTTTTGTAGTAGTTTTTACTACATTTTGTAGTTGAAAATCAATAGTTAAAAACAACAACATGTTCAGTTGTTTTTACCGTTTATGTAGTGGACGCCTTTTCAACGACAAAATGTAGTCAAAACAACTGTCTTTTGTAGTAGATTTTACCGACATACTTTTTTGAGTGTATTTATCAAATTGAAACATTATGAGTGGGGCAAATAAAGTCAATGATATAACCTTTCAAAATAGCTGGTTTGGAGTGACACTATTACAATACAGCGTGAGTTACAGAGTGCCAAAGTTGACCACCCCGAGATTAAAAGGCTTTTGAAGCTAGTAACTTTTAAAAATATGCAAAGATTTTTATTTTTTCTTAGTTTTTGCAATTACTGTACTAAGGAAAACAATATTAAAAACAAAAAAAATTAAAAAAATTTTTCAAAAAAAAATATATTTTTATTTTCCGACAAAATATGCCAACTCTAAAAAAATATTTGTTTTTCAACATAGTAATAAATGCCATCTCTGAAAAATACGCAAACAAGTGAAAAATATGAAATTTTTGGCGTAGGTAAAAATTATTTAGAATATTTAAACCATCTTATGGAAGGTACATTGTTTATTTTTGCAATTATATGCGAAATAACTAGTTTTTTAGCTCTCCTGAAAAGTAAGCTTTTTCGAGTTGGCATTAATTGAATATAGTTCGACGATATATTGCTTTTAAGATAAAGTTTTAAGTCCTCATTTGCTTATTATGAGTAAAAAATGCTTTTAGTAGTAGCAAGTTATTTTTTGCTGGAATAAAAAAGTAATGTGGAATTATTTTTAATATTTTTTCAGTTGGAATTCCGTAAAAAGTATTCGATGGTCTTAAGCATCCCATGGTTTTAACAAAATACACTCTATTAACATGTATGTATCTAAGAAGTTAATATTTAAAGGCACATTGTTGTTTCTTAAAATGATATCAGTGTTGTCATTAAAACCCATTAGCACCAAATGTTATTGTTGGTAATACTTAAGGGCCTGTCACAGAGTAAATTCCGTTCCGAAGTGGTTTGAAAGTTGTCCTCTAAAAACGTAAAACAAAATATTTTTTCGGAATAAATCCACTCCTATGCAATTCAATCCAACTTTGATTTTTGAAAGTGATTTCATTCCGAAAAAAAATATTCGTTTTGCGTTTTACGAGTAAACCACTTGTTAGAATTCCGAACGGAATTAAGCCTGTGACATGCCCTTTAATACAATAAAATGTCTAGAAATACCTTATATATTAATATTTTAAATCTTTTTTTTATAGATTTTGACTTTAAATATGCTAAAATGAAGTTTATAGCCTAACAAAAACGCTAAGTCTGAAGAAAATCTAAATTAACAATAAAACAAGAAAACAACAAGGAAATCATCCTTCATTTAAGCCCTTTGCTCGCTTCTTGATATTTTAAATCCTTTATGTAATTTTTTTTTTACTTTCAAAATATCTATAAGTTAAATTAAATATTTTTATATGGTCACCAGAAATGCAAACGGAGTAAGTAAAAAATCAAAATCATCAAACTAAAGGTTTTCATTGAAATATATGAAAAACACCATAATGAATAAAAAAAATATTTTTTATTTTTAATTTTACTTATGTACACCGTTTGCAATTCTGGTGAATATAATAATCTATTACATATAGTTTAAGATAAAAAAAATAATTAAAAAATAAGAAAAATAATGTAAAACAAATTGAAAACAATATCATATATGATCCAATATATGATCCAATATATGACCCAATATATGATACAATATATGATCACATATATTGGATCATATATGATCGTGTCTTATATAAGCGCCAATTTTAATATTTGTTTATATATGAGACCATATTTGATACTATATATGATACTGTATATGGTCTCATATATGATATCATATATGATAATATACAACATTTTTAGCCGGGTAGAATCAAAGAAATTGCTGACTTTTAGATTTTTCCATTATGAAAGTGTCTTAGAATCCGACACTTTTTATAGAAAACTGTCAATCAGGTTTGAACAAATTTTTATTTCCAAAGCTCACATTCGTTTTTGAATGGATGTCCATACACAACAAGAGGAAAGCTCCGCAAGGATGAATGCTTGGTTACATCAATTGTGTTTGTCTTCGCTGTTCCAAAATATCGTCAATCTGTGGATTAAACAAAGTGTAATTTTCAATTTTGTATTTTTGCAAATCTGAATTAAGATTTTTGGACAAGAATCACATTTGGTTTTCAAATTTTTAGATGGTTTTTGTCCAGAATCACCAAATCTTAAAATCTCACTTACCTGATCAATAAATTTAAATCACTTCAATAGGGTGCAAAATCATATTGTTTATTAAAGGCACTTAGGTCGTTACCAATCCTTAAACAACAGTTTGGCCAAGCACATTTTTATTTTATGGCCCAATTTAATTACAAAATTTAATCAAAAACAATTCGATTTTAAAGTTTTTAAAATAAATAAAATATTTTTGATTATTTATTTTTGTTTATTTTTTGTTATTGACATTTCTGATATTTAGAAAATACTTAGCCGAATTTTCGGTTAAGTTTGTTTTATTCATATAAAATTAAGTGAATACTTTAAGAAGTTACCTTCCTAAAAGTAAATAGTAAAAAGTAAATTCTAACTTTTATTCATACCACCCAATGTTTTACTAATTGCCGCTGGATATAATTCGAACAATTTTTGGGATTATGACCGGCAAATATATTAGATATAATCCCTGAAATGGAGAAATAAATAATTAGATTGATTTGTAATGAAAACGCCACAGACGAAAAATTATAGTAAGAAATTTTAACAATACATTGCTGCTTTTATCGTTAATCCATGATAATTTTACTCCATTATTTATTTTATATTGGGCTGCAATATATTAACATGTAGCGTGATACTCTGAAAGTAAGTGAAGGGGTTGTGGTTTCGATTCCCTCCAAAGCCTTTGTGTGTTAATTACAAGGGAAGCTGGTGCAGCGGATTTTTCTTAGCAAATAAAAGTATGTATCATTAGGGCGGGTCGATTTTTTTTGTCAAAAATCGTATAGCAAAAATATAATCTACAAGAAATTCTAAGAACATTTCCCAAAGAAACCATGTTTCTAAAATCAAACCCTATACCGCGCCTAACGACATGAAGATTTGTCCGTCCGTCCTTTTTTTCATAAGCAAAACATAGAACTTGACTCTTTTTTGGTGTTTGTGTTAATTTTTGGGCTTTGGTGTGCTCTGACATATATAGTAAAATTTTATTGGCAACATTTTTGTAGAACATTTCATCCCCACCCTCCCCCTTTTTCGGTGTGTTTTTAGCGATTTGTTCGAATAGAGCCACAAAATACCGTTATGAGAGGGAGTTAGAGGGTTAATTTGTTTCACAAAAATATTTGCCATAATATTTTCTACAAAGTTGCTGAACATACCATACACCTCAGATGTAAAGAAAACGTAGTTTTACATACCGATATGCTGCAAGAACAGGCCAAAGCTGAGAAATTTTAACCGCCTTTAAAATATAATACCGACGTGATCTTTCAAAACGCCGACACACGTGTATCTTTTTTTGGTCTCCTCTACCAGAATCAATATTCGGAACCCCGTAATTTTCGAAAAAATTATATTGTTGTACAGTGGTATTATTGAAGTTTGTGTTTTTCACAAAACACATTTTCCCCAAAACACATCCCAACAAAACTTTGGTAATGTGTGGTAATGTATATCCCATTTTTTGTAGCATTATTTTAGGATTTCTTACCAAACATTTGCTCAACAACAAATTATTTCAAAGTGAAAAATAATGTTTTACTAATTGCCCCCAACTGCGGATAACAAGGCACACGATGTTATTTTAATGACGTTGTGTGCGTTGCTATGTGCTCATGGGGAGCATAGCTGAGTGCTACCGGACGCGCCACAGGTTGCGGATAGTGATGCGTTCCGTAGATATACGGAGCAGCTGCTATTTGTAGTAGTCGCGGACAGTCAGCGATTTCAAGAGGAGAGTCTCGGAGGGTCTTTCGAGTTCCCACAAACTCCGAGTATGCCGATGATCCTTGAAATGTCATGGCGAGTATTTGGCGCCATAAAACCAATAACCCGCAGTATGTCTGCATACTTTAATCGGCAGCCTCGTTACTAGACTCGGATGCAATCGGCTAATTCCCGGTCCATCTTAAACTTCTTTTATTAATGAAACCACAACATATGTAGCCATATGTTCCTCCATGGAACCCCAGGAATAAATAATTGCCGCAGGATATAATGCGAACAATTTTTGGGATTATGAACGGCAAGTATATTAGACATAATCCCTGAAATGGAAAAATAAATATTTAAATCGATTTGTACTGAAAGCGCCATTTATTTATTTTGAGTAAGCATTTTTTTTAATAATTTAAAAAAAAAAAAAAAAATTTTCGATTGTAAATTTTTTTGAGTGTATTTTTTTTTTGAGTGTAATATTTTTCTTTTAGTGTAATATTTTTTTCGAGTGACAAAAATATTTTCTTAAATATTTTTATTGACTTACCATTCCTTTTCAAAGCATGTTTAGCGTTTTTTTCAACACGGGAGTTCAGGATAAAACCCATCTGAAATTCCCCATTTTGCTAATAACTTATGAACCACTGGACAGAATTCGCTGAAATTTAGTATTAATCTGACCGGAAGTATAAAAAAAATATACGCCACGCCTCAGCAGCTTGTCATATATATTTTTCATTCTTCCGCTAACATTTGAAAGTTAGCGTGTTTCACACAGTCAGAAATACAGATGGACGGACAGACTTTCATGTCGTTAGGCGCGGTATAGGGTTTGATTTTAGACCAATGGTTTCTTTGGGAAAGTTTCTTAGAATTTCTTGTAGATTTTGTTTTTGCTATACGATTTTTCAGTTTTTTTCGATCCATACAAATCGACCCGCCCTAATGTATCATACTGATATTTCGTCAAAAAAAAAAAAAACACATAGATGCGTTTGTGGGATGAAATTGGAGAGTTGCATATCGGAGAGGAAAAAAGCTGTGTTCGATAAAAATTTTTGATAACTGAATATTTTTTTTACATCAGTATTTGATTTATTTTGAGAAATTTTTTTTTTTTTAATTTTTGTAAAAAAAAATACAAGTGTAAATTTTTTTGAGTGTAATTTTTTTTTGAGTGTAATATTTTTTTTTTAGTTTTTTTGAGTGACAAAAACAGTTTCTAAAATATTTTTCTTGGCTTACCATTCCTTTTCAAAGCGTGTTTAGCGTTTTTTTCAACACTGGAGTTCGGGTTAAAACCCATCTGAAATTCCCCATTTTGCTAATAACTTATGAACCACTGGACAGATTTCGCTGAAATTTAGTATTAATCTGACCGGAAGTATAACAAATATATACGCCACGCTTCAGCAGCTTGCCGTATATATTTTATATTCTTCTGCTAACATTTAAAAGTTAGCGTGTTTCACACAGACAGAAAGACAGACGGACGGACGGATTTTCATGTCGTTAGGCGCGGTATAGGGTTTCATTTTAGACCAATGGTTTCTTTGGAAAAGTTTCTTAGAATTTCTTGTAGATTTTATTTTTGCTATACGATTTTTCAGTTTTTTTCGTTCCATACAAATCTACCCGCCCTAATGTATATAAAAAACAATTTCCATTAACAAGACAAACCGACATTTAAAATCCTACTGATGATAACACTAACTGGAATCTTTAAAACCGGTATGGGAATAACACAAATGTCTATAATTTTTAGAAATTCCTTTTTTCTTCTGCAATTTTTTCAACTTAAACCCTTATAAAAATAGTTGTATTAAATAAATTTTTTCACGAAAACACAAAATTTTTCGCGAACAAAAAATATTTTTCGCGAAAACCTTCAAAGTATTATGGTTTGCATTTAAGCATAAAAATTTTAAATCGCGACGACAGCCATCTGGTAAAGTTAGTTCGTGTACACTAAATTCCATTGTAATATCAGTTTTTTCAAAGTTAGCGTATGTATTAGCGATATTCGCGATTATTTTTTTTTTTATTTTTAAGTAAACAAAAAAAAATTTTGTATTATTTAGACAATTGCTGAATTTTTATCATCTAAACTCTATTGAATATACAAAAAAAAATTATTCGTGGAAATTTAGTTTTGCGACTTTTTTTCGCGAATTTTTTTTTTTTCAATTTTTTTTTATTTTGCTATTAATTTATGAAAATGACACATTACAGACACAACATTTTTCGAAAACATTTTTTTCGCGTATATTTTTTTTTTCGGAATTTTTTTTTCGCGAAAAAACAATGCATTTTCTAAGTTTATATTTAAAAACTATCCCAAAAACATAAAAACTTAATTTTAGCCTTACAATTTTAAATGGCGAATATCGCTAATACGAGCGCTAACATCGAAAAACGGCTAGCTTTACCAGGAGGGTGCCCAGTTTGTTAATTTTTGCTACTAGCACAGTGTTATTAATGTATCCGAAAAACTCATAGGTATATTATTATTATTCGATTAATCGGAATAAATTCTTCGATTAATCCTTTAATCGAAATTAGCAATTTTAAATTAATCCAACAATTATTCGTCTAAAATTGTTCGATTAATCGAACAAGAAATAATCGACTGAACACCCTAGTTTGTACAACGATATCGATAGTAATCAAAAATCGATTTTAAATGACAGAACAATTCTTTTTAATAAAAACGGTAATTGCTTAAATGAAACAAATTACCATATGAAATGAGGGCATTAAAGTCACCAACACATTTTAGTTTTTGTTTGGATTTTGAATAAATTGGAAGGGCAGATAGAAGATAGATATTATTGTCGCAGTTCCAAAAGAACATACTTATATCTAAAAGTGTGAGCAGCTGAATTGTTTTTCCAAAATCATATTTGGATTTCAAAAATCCAAAACTTTGATCGCGGGATATCACTAGTAATAATAACCCGATTAAATTTATCTCAAATGAAAGTTTGTTTTATGCTATCGTATATTAAAAAGTTAAATGTTATTTTGGGATTTTCTTAAAAAATTTTTGAGTTTTTGAAAAAAATCGCCAAAAAATTTTAAAAAAATTTCGGTCTAATGTAACACCGTGCAGTTTAAGGTTAACAAAATGCCTAATTTAAATATGTTTTATATCAAAAATGATATTTAACATATTTGAAACCCTCATAAAATAATCAAAATTTTTAGATTTTAAATTATCGCTTAAACATCAACTAAAAAAACTCCATTAAAAAAAAATCTACTTTCAAATCTTTTGTAAAGTGATGTAATTAAAAGTTTAAATGGAAAAACCATGATGACATACCAACACACATACATCATTATACATACATTTACTTTTAATGTTGAACTTTTTTAATATACATACACTCAAAATAATTCTACAGTAAAAGGTTTAGTAAGTGATATTGTACCAAAATCTACTAATTCGTTACTAATTTTAGTATCTTCAAAATACTAACATTAGTAATTTTTACTGGATTTGACTAATATTAGTTAAAAATTTTAGTATTGGTTACCAATTTCTGCACTAGGTCCTTTTGGACTAAAATTAGTTAAATTTTTAGTATTGAATACCCACGTTTTTTTTTGGGTGTACATGTGTATGTGTGTGTGTTTAACACACACACATATGCTAACAGTAAACACAGACTCTTTACTTTATAATGATAACTTTGTTAGTGCAGCATAAAAAAGTGAGTGTAAGCTAACAAACAGGAAACGGAAGCTTTAAAACAAAAAAATTATGGCCATAAAGTTGGTGTTATTTTTCCTGTGTGTGTGTGTGTGTTTATTTTATAGTATTAAAGTAAGATAAAGTTAAATAAGACAATTTTTATAAAGTATTGAGGATGTGCACAATAGGATGACCCTTATTGTCCCGAAAATGAAAATTTTTTGGGCATATCCCCAGAACGATGCTAATTGAATAGCTGATTACGGCAAAACAAATTAAAAAAATCTTGGAGGTCATCTTCAGGGCGCAACCAGCGCTTAAAGATTGCATCCGTAGTGCTTTTTGTAAATTTTTATTTTTATACACTCCACTCTAGTGATAGAGGGTATATATCGTCACCTAAAATGCAAAAGGCCTAACGAACATTTTATTAATTTTACAGGAGAAGCAAAAAACAGTATAGAGTAAAATTTTGAATTTGTTAATACCTTTGTTGGTTTCGATTGAATTGGGTTAACATTTTTTGAGGACGTACGTTTTGTAAACATATATCAAAATTAATCACAAAATGATTAAAAAATGTATTTCTATTTGCGTCCATTGGCGATTTCGCAATTCACATGTTTTTAATTTTTGGCTACAAAATCGCAAATTTTTATTATGTGACATCAGAATCAATCAAAATACCGATTTTGAATTTTTTGTTAGTTAGGGCCTTTTGCATTTTTGGTGACGATATAAGTTTGTCATTCCGTTTGTAACACCTCGAAATATTGGTCTAAGACCCCATAAAGTATAAATTAGAGATGGGCGCGACAGGATTTTTTGAATCACGCACACTCACTCACGAGCATATTTTTTCTACTCACACTCACTCACAATCACGTGAGTAAATTTAATACAACTCACACTCACGTGCACTCACGCAAGCTTCACGTTGACTCACGAAACTCTTATTTATACAAAAAAAAATTTCAAAAACTAAAATTTCAAAAATCTTTCAAAATTTTCGGAAAAATTTTAAATTCATCGAAATTTATTTTTTTTTTTGCTTTTTTCGGGACAAAATCTTAAGTTAAGCCAAATTTTACAATTTTTTTGTTGATTTTATTAGTACGAAAGGAAATATAAAACGAAAATTAATCACGCAAACTCACGCAAAAAAATCGGCTCACGCACACTAACTCACGCAAAAATCTTACTCACGCACACTCACTCACGCAATTTTTTTCTCCACTCACACTCACTCACAATCACGTGATTAAAATTGAATTCAGTCACACTCACGCGTGAATCACGTGATTCACGTTCTAATCTGCTCATGTGCCCATCTCTAGTATAAATATTCATGATCCTCGATCGATTTTAAGACGATCTAGCGATGTCCGTCTGTCCGTCTGTCTGTTGAAAAGACGCTAACTTTTGAAAGACTTTACGGAGTCTTCTGAAGTTTGGCACATATGTTGGACATTTACCTGGTCAGGTTGGTATTGCAATCCAGCGAAATCGGTCCTGTGGTTCAAAAGTTATGAGCAGAAGACTGAATTTCGGCATGGGTTTTTCGTGAATTAATGAGATAAAATACACGCTCACTTTCGAACGACAATTCTGAGAATACTGAAGCTAGGCATATATATTTGCCGTTCGCCAGGCCTAGATCGTATTGAATTTCAGTCAATTCGGTCCAGTGGTTCAAAAGTTATTAGCAAAACCGTGAATTTCAGATTAGTTTCACCTTAAATTCGCGTGTTGAAAACCTGTTAAACATGTTTTAAAAACATTAAGTCACAAAAATATTTTACAACGTATTTTTGTCATTAAAAAATATTTTTACACTAAAAAACAAAAAAAAAAAATACACTCAAAAAAATTTTACACTCAAAAAAAAAAGTAAATAATTTTTTTTTTCAAAAATTACTAAAAAAGTTATTTTACACAAAATAAAATATTTCTAATCAAAAATTTTATTTTTTTTACTTTAGAAAATTTACTATCACTTAAAAAGGGCATTGTGGAGGGTATTTATAGATTCGGCCAAGTCGAATTTAACTTTTCTACTTGTTTTTTTTTTTAAATTTAATATCGCCCGGGCTGAATATGATGTAGAACAAATTTGAGCCAAATCGGATAACTTTAACCTGAGCCCTTTTGGGATTAAAGTTTACAGGGTATTAATATCACTGTGCTCCAAAAGTCAACAAAAAAATATGCAGGGGTTCTCATATGAAATTTCGAGTTAGTTGGGGTCCATAGAGTTCGGGAATACTCATAGTTTTTCTGGATCACCATGTTTAGTACTTTTTTTTATTAACAAAGCTATATATGGGGCATTCCATGTCAAATCGGACACTTATGAATATTTTTGTTTTTAGATTTTCCCAATTTGTTGACAGTTTTTACAAAAACTTCTTCGTGGTAAATTTTCAGATTTTTTTGATGACCCGTTCAAAAGATATCGGATTTTTAAAAATTGGTAGTTTGTTCCTTTACTCAAACTTCTTTTACTCATAACTTCTTCAATAATGGTCCAAATTGATTTTTTTTTTAAATTTGTGTTTTTTTACGTATTTTAAAAAAAAAATCCAAAAACATTCTTAAGTTTTAAATTTTTTTTTAAAATCTCATTTTTAAAAAGGTATGTACTCTTTGATTTTTTTTGAATTTTTTTTGTGTACCACTTCTATCGATTCTACAAATTTTTTGCCCAGTAGGATCGTGCGATAACGATTATTACTATTTTTTAAAATTTTTTTAACAAATTTTATTGTAATTTTCCAATCTTAAAATCATTTCAACGTTGCGTCATAGAGGAGTCACTTCCAAGACCGACCCCCATTAATTTTTATGTTTAAACATTTCTACGGAACAAACTTATACCCTATCTCCAATTTCTAAGGGGGCTCCCACACAAAACGAAATTTTTTTAAATTTGCTCCAACCGCTCTAACTGCTCTAAGAGTGCCCTTAGAGCAATAAAATGTATGACCGACCCACAATAATTTTTTAGTCCAAACATTTTCTCTGAACACACCTATCCTTCATCCTTAAAGCGGTCCTCATAAAACTTTTTTTTTTTTGTAAATTTGTTTTATTTAATCAGCTTCTACCGGTCCAATGTTGCGACCGAGAGGGGTCATTAGTGAGACCGACCCCCATTTATTTTTACCCTTCAACATTTTTTTGTTAAAAATTTTTAAACACAAATTTCGGGGAGTAAAGAACACAGAAATTTTCCATTACAAAAACTAAGGGCTGCCCTAGTGTATAAGTATAATGATGAAAAATAACCGTTTCCTGAATATTTTTTTTTTTAAATAAAAAAAGTGTGAAAAGAATGATTGTAAATTGTCAGAACATCATTTATCAAATATGTTTGTTACTCATTTAAAAAAACTTAAAAATACTTTTTAAACACTGATGAACAGAAACAAATGAAAGTAAAACTAATTTTAAACTTTACCTTAAATTTACCTAATTTCTTTGTTAAAAAAAAACAATTTAAAAAAGTTTTTCTTATTTTTCCTTTTAATTTCTTTAGAAATTTAAGTTATTATGTCAACCATAAAAATGATTACTTTAAACATGAATTACCACAACGTTCAAAATGGTTTTAATCCTTAACTGTTTTTTTTTCCAAACTTCTAAAGAATTTTACGCTTAAGTGGAAAATAGCAAACAATACAAAAAAATTTTACTTAAATTAACGTAAGACATAGATTTTTCATTTCCATTTAACAACAGAAGACCACGAACTTAGGGAAATTTCTTAAACTATGTTGAATTTAAACATTTTTTTTACACATTTTGTAAAGGGTAATCAAGCTAAAATTTCCAACTACGTTGTTATACAAAAAACTCTAGTGCGGGGGTTGATATAAATACAGGAAAATTATATGGTTGATAAAATAATTTTAAATTTAAGTGTATTTAACTTTAAGAATTCATAGGAGCAAAATAATTTAAAAATGACCGCCATACAGGGTCTTTTAATCATGTTATCTCCATCACCTGTCCAATTCAAATTCGAACAAGTAGAAAAGTTAAATTCGACTTGGCCGAATCTATAAATACCCTCCACAATGCCATTTTTAAGTGATAGTAAAATTTCTAACGTGAAAAAAATAACATTATTGATTAGAAATATTTTATTTTGAGTAAAAAAACTTTTTTTTTTATGTAATTTTTGAAAAAAAAAAAAAAATAATTTACTAAATTTTTTTTTGACTGTAAAATTTTTTTTGAGTGTAAAATTTTTTCGAGTGTATTTTTTTTAGTGTAAAAATATTTTTGAGTGACTAAAATACGTTGTAAAATATTTTTGTGATTTACCAATGTTTTTAAAACATATTTAACGGGTTTTCAACACGTGAATTTAAGGTGAAACTAATCTGAAATTCACGGTTTTGCTAATAACTTTTGAACCACTATATTGTTTGGCTGAAATTGAATATGAACCAGGCCAGGGAAACGAAAAATATACACTCATGATCATAATAATAGGTACACCACCTTAATTATTTTTGAAATGTCAATAACTGTCAAATTAAGATTTTTTTAATGAGCAAATGTGGTTTTCTTTTTAGTATTCGATGCGGCAAAGATATTATATATCAAATAATGGCAAGTCCATCTTTATTTATTGTTTGCCAGCTAACGGTTTATAAAAAGTCCTTCCAGCAGGTGATCATAATAATAGGTACACTCGAAGTTCTTCCTATTTTTTTCAATTTAAAGGTCATATTTTGCAATTATTTATATTGATTCAAATAATTTGGTAAAAATACTTGAAAAGTGCAATTAATTATCCAATAATAAGTGTCCATTTTGTTAGAAAATGAGTAGAAAAAAGCACTGTTCTTCTGATGAACGGACCATAACTAAAAACCTAAAAAAATTTGGAAAATCTATATCAAGAAGCTTGGGCCGGTCCGTGAACTTCGTTCAAAATACCTTAAAAATGGAAAAAAAATTTGGAACACGTGTTAGATTATATAAAACTTCCCAAACGACTGTTCGCCATATCGTTTGGTTTTGAAAAAAGGACCCATCGAAGTTCCACAAGGCTATTTCAGCCGAAATTTCAAGAGTAATAAGCGCGCCAACTGTTTACTGACTTCTACATCAGGCTAATTTACTCATCCAAATAGCACGAAGAATCCTTCTGATGTGTAAGAAGAATATTAGATAGGGTTAAATGTAGGCAAGGAATACTTGCTCTAGAGCGGAAATAAAGGCGATGTTTCCCCTACTGAAATTGGAAGCAAAAAATATTCGTAGAACACTTTAACCATTTAAATGCACGTTTTAGAAGACCTATAAAGTGTATTTAAAAAGAGGACTAAAGTGACCCCTGGAATGACCTCTAAAAATGACCTCTAAAAATGAACAATAAAGGCTTAATATGTTTTAAAAAAATAACCGCCCGAACAAGTATTCCTTGCCTATATTTAACCCCATCTCATATTCTTCTGATGCATCAGTACGACTCTTGTCGCTATTTGGATGAGTAAATTAGCCTGCTGTAGAAGTCAGTAAACAGTTGGCGCGCTTATTACGCTTGAAATTTCGGCTGAAATAGCCTTGTGGAACATGAATGGGTCCTTTTTTCAAAACGAAACGATATGGCGAACAGTCGTTTGGGAAGTTTTATATAATCTAACACGTGTTCCTATTTTTTTTACATTTTTAAGGTATTTTGAACGAAGTTCACGGACCAGCCCAAGCTTTTTGATATAGATTTTCCAATTTTTTTTTAGGTTTTTAGTTATGGTTCGTTCATCAGAAGAACAGTGCTTTTTTCTAGTCATTTTCTAACAAAATGGACACTTATTATTGGATAATTAATTGCATTTTTCAAGTATTTTTACCAAATTATTTGAATCAATATAAATAATTGCAAAATATGACCTTTTAATTGAAAAAATAGGAATAACTTCGAGTGTACCTATTATTATGATCACCTGCTGGAATAACTTTTTATAAACCGTTAGCTGGCAAACAATAAATAACGATGGACTTGCCATTATTTGATATATAATATCTTTGCCGCATCGAATACTAAAAAGAAAACCACATTTGCTCATTAAAAAAAAACTTAATTTGACAGTTATTGACATTTCAAAAATAATTAAGGTGGTGTACCTATTATTATGATCATGAGTGTATATGCCAAGCTTCAGCATTCTCAGAATTGCCGTTCAAAAGTTAGTGTGTTTTTTAATCTCGTAAATTCACGAAAAACCCTTGCCGAAATTCAGTCTTTTGCTCATAACTTTTGAACCACTGGACCGATTTCGCTGGATTGCGATACCAACCTGACCAGGTAAATGCCCAACATATATGCCAAACTTCAAGAGCCTCCGTAAAGTTTTTCAAAAGTTAGCGTGTTTGCAACAGACAGACGGAATGACGGTGATGATTTCAAACTTTCATATACATATGCAAAAAACAATTAACGAGCATTAAAAACACCAAGAGAATAAAAAAAAATATTAAATTTGTTTTAAGTTATTTTTTATCAATTTTTTTTTTTTAGTTTTTAAGTAAATTTTTAATTGCGTCAATTAAAAAATTACTCATTTTTATACCCTCCAACTACAGTATGGTGGTACACTCACTTTGTCATTCCGTGTGTAACGTATCAAAATATCAGTCTAGGACCCCATAAAGTATATATATTCATGATCAGTGATCGATTCTAAGACATTCTAGCGATATCTGTCCGTCCATCCGTCTGTCCGTCCGTCTGTCCGTCCGTCTGTTCGTCCGTCTGTCCGTCTGTCCGTCCGTCTGTCCGTCTGTCCGTCTGTCCGTCCGTCTGTCCGTCCTTCTGTCCGTCCGTCTGTCCGTTTGTCCATACATTTGGACCCTGCGAATTAGAAAATTTCGTTTTTTTTTGGTCCGCCCCCTTCTATGGGCGTGAAATATTATTTTTTTTTTTTTTAAAATTATGGTATACTTGCTTTTCTTTAGTGCAAAAAGCATAAGAATGAATTTTTAAACACATATTCGAGAGGAAATTTGCCACCCCCCAATTACCACTACCGACCCCCCCCCCAAAAAAAATAAAACGCTCCTGCATTTTGTTTTTTGCATGTTGGAGGGTATTTAAAATTCGACACAGCCGAATTAGCACTCTTGTTTTTTATATCCTACACCACACTGTGGTACAGGGTATAATGAGCTTGTGCTGATGTTTGTAACTACCCGAAATATTGATCCTATACCCACTTTTAAGTATACCGATGGAATCAGAATCACTTTTTGAGTCGATTTAGCGATGTCCGTCCGTCTGTCTGTCTGTCCATGAAAACGTTGTAAACACGATACAGGTCGCAATTTTTAATCAATTGACGTGAAATTTTAAACATAAGGCTCTTTTGGCCCAAGGACGAAGCCTATTGAAATTGGAAAAAATCGGTCCATATTTAGACCTAGCCCCATACAAAGGTCCTCTTTAGTTTTGGCTCAAATGACTCTAATAACCGCATTATAATAGGTATCTTTTCGAAATTTGGCAGGTAATCATGTTTTATCTACACAAATCACCATTCCGAATTTTAAAGAAATCGGACTGGTTCTTCTTGTAGCCCCCATACAATCCACCTTCCCGATTTTGCACATAAATTTTTCAAATTTCATGAAAATAGAAAATATTTAATTAAAATTCTGTTTGTGTATGTTTTTTTTTTTTTTTTTTTTTTATATTGTATATTGTCAACAGAAAGAAGCCTATTTCACTCAAATTTGATTAAAGAGTGTTTTTTACAGTTATTAAAGATTTGACAAAATATAGATCTTTTTAGCCCATGTTTGAACTTGGGACCCATTTTCCGGGACCCATATGGTCGGTCTTGACCAGCGTTGCCAATTTAGCTTTTTTCCCGCTAGATTTAGCTTTTTTTTTAATTTTTCGCGGGAAAATTTTACATTTAGCTTTAAGCGGATTTTTTAGCTTTTTTTTAGACTTTTTTTAACTTTTTTTCATTAAATATCGATGTAAAATGAGAAAAACATACATTTTTACTTCAAAAATTTCTACTTGTGTTCAAAAACACAATTATATTTCAGAAACATCTAACTATTTATATTTTAAAGTTTGTCTGAATGTGTTTAAGGAAGTTTTTTTTAAATTTAATTTTTTTTTTCAGAATTCTTATAAGTAATTGAAAATTTTCAAAACTTAAATAAACATTTTTAAAATGTATTTGGAAATTTCTTAAATATAAGTAAATTTAAGAAAATGAAATTTTGGAACATATAAAGAATTTTTAAAACATATTTAGTTTTTTGCGAAATAAAATTGGAAATTTTTAAAATATAAATGCAGATTTCTGAAATGTATTTAAATTTTTAAATATTGTTTGTATTTCCTGAAAAATTGTTGGGAATAGTATTGATGTATTTACAAACTGTATTTCTAAAATATTCAGAAATCTTCGAATGTATTAAAGAAATTTCCACTTCTAGTTTTTCCCAAATTTCTAAACTTTATTTGAAAATGTAGTTCAAAGAATTTGAAATACATTTTGCGAGAAAATTCTGAAGCAATTGAAAAAATCCAAAAAAAAAAAACTGAATTGTATTTAAAAATTTCTTTTATTTATTTTGAAATTTATTCACAACGTTTTGAAATTTCAAAAATGCACTTTGAATTTGTTAACGTTAAAGATTTTCTTGATTTTATTATTTTTTAATTTAAATTATAATTTTTTTAATTATAATTAAAAAAATTTAGCTTTATTTTTTAGCTTTTTTTCAAATTTTTTAGCTTTTTTAGCGGGTTTTTTGAAAAAATCTAGCTTTTTTTGTTTTCAAATTCTGGTAACGCTGGTCTTGACCGACTATAATTTTCTTGTTTAAATTTAAACAAGTGATTACTCAAATTGCTTTAAAGCTTTAAAAACATTGGTAAGTCAGAAAAATATTTTAGAGTGTATTTTTGTCATCCAAAAATATTTTTACACAAAAAAAACAATTCACACTCAAAAAAAAATTTACACTCGAAAAAAAACTTAAACTAACTTAAACACATTTTTAACAAAAATGGCTAACAAACGTTTTCTACTCAAAATAAAATATTTCAAATCAAAATTGGTAATTTTTTTACGTTAAAAAATGTTTTATCACTTTAAAAGAGCAAAGTGGAGGGTATTCATGGATTCCGCCAAGTCGAATTTAACTTTTCTACTTGTAAAAACAGTCATACCAAAATGGGTTAAACAAAAAATAGTTTATATCAGTAGTAAACAAATGTTTGTGCATTAATAATTATATTAAGTAATTAAATTAATTAATTTTTTTCAAAGACTAAACTAAATTTCCATTGCCCTGGTAGTAGTTAGAACTAAAACAGACCATTAGTTACAGCTGTTTAAGAAAATTTTGAAAAAAAAAAAATAATTAAAACATTCTTTTGAAAAAAAAAGAAATGTCTATACGCGGTTTTAATAAATACTTTAAACCCACAAAACTTTTAGCTATATTGGGAAATTCATTTTTCTTTTATGGAATTTTTCTTGGAATGTCATCGTATTACTATGATTTCACCCATCACAAATATAAACAAACAAAATATACAATTATTATAGCGTTAATAGCAAATTTATTAACAATTCTACTACCTTGGTTTGCTTGGAATAAAATGAATTTTTTCGATGAAAATACCCAACAGCCCCTTATAAAATGGGCTACCATTTGTAATATTTATATACGCATAGTGGGCATTACAGTTATAATAATAAATCGTTTTAAACGTGATAAAAATTTACAAAAAATTTTAAATAATTTATATGAAATTTTAAATTGTAATATTTTGAAAGAGTGTAATAACAATGAAATTGAAATATTTCTTTTGAGAATATATTTTATTAAATTTCTAAATTTAATTATATTATTTTTAGGTACTTTAGGTTTATGTTTTGATTTTTTACGAAATCAGTATCCCTTTTATATAAATTTATTGGTTTTCTATTTTTTTCATATTTTATTAATATTTTTTTTAATTGAATTTCTTTATTTTAGTATATTATGGCAAATAGTTAGATTATTTTATTATTTACAAAAACATTTAATAGATTTATTTGAAAATCATGGTAATAATTTAAAATTTATTAAAAATGAACTATTTTTAATTTCACAAATTCATTTTAAATTAATTTGTTTAGTCAAAGATTTAAATGAGACATTTCGTTTTCAAAATCTTATCTATCGTTTGACATTTTTAATATCAAATATTAGTAGTATTTATAAGGGATATTTATATTATTTTGAATTTAAATTTAATATTATTAAATATAGTATTGGATTTTCGGTTTATATGATGGTCACCGTGGAAACATTTATCAGCGATTTTCTATGTGATTTAATAACTAAATCTCATAATGATTTTTTACAAAATCTCAGAAATTTGAATGAGTTAAAGCAATCATCGAAAGAAGTAAGTTTTTGGTTTTGAAATCTTGATAATTATTTATTCTAATAATTGTTTAATTTTTTTTTATATTTTAAGCTGGATATGTCTTCATTATATTTTTGCTGTTTTAAACCTGAATGTACAATATGTGGTTTATATACCATAAATCGCAATTGTTGGCTACAATTTATGAATCATATTTTAATATTTTTTATAGTTTTAATACAATTTCATTTTGTTATAAAATTTCAAAAATAATATAAATAAAAAAATTATTTAAATTTTTAGTTGTTAAACTAAAAACAAGTGGGAATGTCGAATCGAAAATACTCTTTAAATTTTTTTTGCTCTCCAGTACAAAAGTGTACATTTATTATTAATCAGTGATTGATTCGATTCCTGCGATGTTCTTAAGTCTATTGTCTGTTGAAATGGTGATCACGGCCAAAATATTTCACAGGTATAACTGTAACTTAACATATTTACTTGTTGTTGCTTCGAGAAATTTGGTATTGCATTTGGGCGATATCGGTGCAGCAGTTTGAAGTTATAAACGAAAACTCAAAAATTTTGCTAAACTCCACATAACCTAAAAATACAAATTGCTTTAATTCGGCTACTGGTTGGCATATGTGAACAGAATTGGATACCGAAAGGTATTTATTTTTCCCTAAAAATATTTTTCTTGGATTTTTTTTGCAACACAAATATTTTTTTCACTATACCTTTTTTTAAATTTTTTTATACTCTCCAACCTAGAGTTTGCAAAACGATTAAAATCGTAATCGTAATCGCGATTAATCGCACCAATTAATCGTAATCGTAATCGATAAAAAAATCATGCGATTACGATTAATCATTTTCTATGAAATACACTGTTTTTATAACGAATTTTAATCAGTTTCAAATTTTTTTGGAACTGATTCCTTTTGCAATAGATTCCTAAATATATTCTACGGTAATCACTACAAAATTTTCTACACTCAAAAAAAAAGTGAACTAAAATCTGGGAAAATTAACTTAATTTTAAGAAAAAGAGGGAATGATTTGGCTCCAAAGATTTTTTTTCTTGGTTTTAGTTCATAATTTTCCCAAAAATAAGGAAAACAAAGTTAATTCATTTTAAGCCAATTTTAACTAGAAAATGGGAAAAATTATATTACACTTTAGTTCCTTCACATTTTAAAACTGGATTGGGTCTAGACCTTGGACCCATGGGTTCGGACCCCATGGGTCCAGCCCCTTGTTAACTCAAGACCCCGGTTCTTTAAGGGTCCCCATAGATTTTGACCCAAAATTTGTGTCCGTTTCGCTCTAACTTGCTTAGTTTTTGAGATACGGTAATAAGGGGTCTGATAGGGTCTTGAGAATTTTAAAAACTGGATATCTCAAAAACTATTTATCGGAGAGCTTTCGGGTATTTTGCGGAAGTATTCTACGAGTCAAGAGCTACAAAAATGCCGTTGGACCTTTTCTCGTGTTGGCAGTATTTACCGATATATGTGCATATATAAAATCTCGGGAATTTTAAATTTTAGATCTAAATTTAGGGTATTGAGACCCCGACAGATATGCAGAGCTAGGCTATTTCATATTTTACTTTGCAGTCTTTCTTTTGAAAATTTCATCCGTTTTGATCTACCTCGCTTAGTTTTCGAGATATCGCCATTTTGAATTTTTAACTCAATTCTAAGAAGTTATTAACTACATTCTAAGAAATACACTTCCTCAATTCAAAGAAGAGAAATACGATGATGTTTTTTTTAGTAAATTTTATCTAAACTTGAACTAAATTGTTTTTTAAGAAATATGTCTTAAAAATAAAGATACGTTTCTTAGATTTGTGGAAAATTTCTTTGGCAGTAAGAATTTTTTTCCTAATATTTAAAAATTCCATTTAAAGAAAACTATGAACTACTTATAAGTAAATGAACTAAAGTTTTTTCCTCATAGTTAAGAAAATTTCTCATTTTTTAGTTAAATTTTACTAAATTTTAGGAAAATTCATGATAAATTTTCCGAGACATTTTTTCCTTAATTTAAGTTATATCTTTTTTTTCAGTGTATGTAAAATTATTTTTCAAAAAAGCTATTTGCGCTAAAAACGATTGCGTTCGGCACAATTTCAAAGAAAAATCATTGATTCTCGAATGTTAAGTAGAATCGATTCTGGAAACGATTATTAGAAACGGAAAATGTTTCTGAGTTGGCCCATGATTCATTTAACTTGTTTCCAATTTTTCTTTCCTTTTTTCTAGTAATACAAGTTTAAAGTAAAATAAAAATTCTGTTATTAGTAACCAATAAATTTGGTTTTTAAAATATATTTAAAAGGCTTTAGCCGAATCTGGTCAAAAAAATCGGACATGAAATTTTGTAGAAAAATATAATTTTTCCAAACCTTAACCGTTGTTTGCCGGCTAAAGAGGCCTTTGAAAATTTTTTGCTGAACTGGAAGCAGCATTTGGAAAGGAATAACTAGTCAAAAAACGCATCCAAACCACCTGAATTCAGTTTAGAGCATTCTTTGGTAGCACAGATAAAGATACTGAAGCTCTCTTTGTAGAGTCATTATTCATCATTTAAAAAGTGTTAAAGATTTCAAAAAGGAATGTTTGTTTGAAATTTTATCAAAAAATAATATTATAAGTTTTTAAACAAAAAAACCTTAACAAAAACTTCGGAAGAGCGCTCTTTCGATGCGCTATGATATATTGTGCTCGATTCGGGAGTACTCTTTCACCATTCACCAAATTTTTAAAAATTTGATATTCTTCTAAATTTTAGGATTTGAAAATTTTTTCTTGTTAAAATTAAATTCCTAGTTAATATCTTCAATATTTACAAAAAAAAAAAATTGGAAAGGATATCAAATTTTTAAAAAGGAGGTGAATGGTGAAAGAGTACTCCCGAATCGAGCACATTAAAAATACCTAAATTATCAAAATCTCTATTTATTTTTGCTGGTGATTAATTTTTGTATTTTCGTGCGTTTTGAAATGTAAATTTAAAACTATTTTTTTATTAAAGCAACTGCTACTCAAATTATTTAAAAATTCGATTAATCGATAATCGCGATTATGAAATATCTCGATTATTTGCAAACTCTACTCCAACCACAGTAGGCTTCCATTCAAAATTACATTTTTATAAAATTTGCTCCAACTGTTATTTGTATGGGAGCCAACTTAGGGAGTGGAGATAGCGCGTAAGTATGTTTCGGGTCGGTCTCACTAATGGCCCTTCTCGGACGCACCATTGGACCGGTAGAAGCTGATTAAATAAAACTAATTTACAAAAAATAAAAAAAATTGTATGGAGACCGCCTTAACGGTTAAAGATAGAGGGTAGGTGTGTTCAGAGAAAATGTTAGAGCGCACAGTGGCGCCTTTTGACTTTTTTCGTTGCAAAAATCATAACTTTTGAACTAATGAAGATATTTTAAAAATTTAAAGAGCATTCGAAAGAAGACTCCCCTAGCTTCAAAATATATGAGCCGCAAGGTAATAGGCCAGCCGCGGCACTGTGCACAGTGTCGTATTTTGACTTTTTTCGTTGTAAGCATTATAAATTTTAAAGTAATAAAGATATTATCAAGATTAATAAAGCATTTGAAAGAAACCCCTTCAGCTTAAAATAAGAAGCCCGCATGGCCATTGGTCCACTGCAACACAGTGCCTAGTTTTGACTTTTTTTCATTGTAAAAATCATAAGTTTTTAAGTTATCAAGGCATTTTTAATGTTTAAAACGCACTTGAATTTTATCTCCTTTAGCTTCAAGAAAAGCGCATCCGCATTGTAATAGGCCCGCTTCGGCACTGTGCACAGTGACACCTTTTGACCTCTTTTGTTGTAAATTGTAAATCTAAAAATCATTAAAAATGTAACTTCTTGTGCGTGAAATTAAGTCAATCTGCACGCTGATATTCTCGTTAAGCGTTTTTAACTTGCCGATTAGACTAAGGGCAACAATAATCATAATACATATCTCGAAAAAATACCACTCTAATATAACAGAGAAAAAATAAGAAAAAAAAAATTAGGAAATTTTTAACGGTACTGAGTAAAATATTACTAAATTTTTCACCAGAAAACCATTTGATATTTAAAATTTAATAAATGTTTACCAACAAATTTGAGTAAATTTTCAATTTATAAAACTAAAATTTTACTTGAATTTTTTTTTTTGTTTTTTTTTTTAAGGAAATTTTTTAATTGTGTCAAGTAAAAGTTTACTTAAAACTTATATATTTAAAAAAAGTTTCAACTGTTAAACTAGCTTTCAAATACATAAAAAAAGAACTATAAACTCAATAAGAATTCAACACTAATTTCATTTTTTTGTAATTAGCTGTAGGTTCAATTTTAACAAATCATTCACTAGGGTTAAAAAAATTTAAGACTTTTTTAATTAAAAACTTATTAAAAATCTTGTTAGATAACGTTTGTTTCTTCCTTTGTACACAAACCTTTGTCTATTAAAAAAATTCTTAAAAATTCCGAAATGAAACATAAAACATTCGCAATTTTTATGTTTAACTTTGTTTTACTAAAAATACAAAATTTTAACTTTTAAAATATTTTAATTCGTTCAGGAGTTACAGCTCGTCAAAGTGGTTACATATAGAAAAAAAAATTCCGCTAGGGGGCGTTATAAGCAAATAAAAAAGCAAAATAATAAATTAAAAACAATATATCTACTAAGCTTGGTAAAAAATTCCAGTGGATCTCAAAACTGCCCAAAATCTATTAGGATATTTTAAAAATATCTCCTTTTCGTAGTAAAAGTTGTTACAGTTTCTATGTTTTTTCATGTGCACGGGCAAGTACGGGCACCCAATTTTTATTGAATAAGTTAGAGTATTAAATACTTAACATCCTCTGTTTAATAGATCCCGTCACAAACCGTCACTTTTTTAGTTCTATTCTATCAAATATAAAAAAAGATCGAAATATTGTGTGTTTGCAAAACTGCTCCAAAAACAAAGTATTCGACCAAATAACCCGTTTTTTATATCGTTTCATTTGAATTAATATACCTTTCAAACGACACCAAAAAAATAATGATCGGTTGCATAGTTTGCCTGAAATTCAATTTATCGTTTTATAAAAGCTAACACACCTCGAGCTTTATTGACAGTCATTTCAATGTGTTGGATAAAATTAAGTTTGGCATCTAATAAAATTCCAAGATCTAAAAACACATCAACTAATTCCAATTGGTAGCCACCTAACACATAGTAATTAGAAGCATCACATCTCCTGGAAAAATGCATGTGTTTACATTTATTTAAATTTAAATCCATTAAATTTATATTACACCAAGAAAAGAAACTATCAAGGTCACTTTGTAAAAGAACTTGATCAAATGAATTTTTAGAGCTTAGAAAAAGTTTTACGTCGTCAGCATACATTAACACATTGCAGTAATTGATAACTTCTGGCAGATCATTAATGTATAATAGAAATAAAATAGGTCCAAGATGGCTACCTTGCGGTACTCCAGAGTTTACCAAAATATTCCTTGAAGTAGCATTAATGTATCGGACAGATTGCGTTCTGAATTGAAGGTATGACTTTAACCAACTCAAAACAAGACCAGTAAACCCCATTAGGTGCAATTTTTCGAGCAAAAGTTTATGATTGACTTTGTCAAAAGCTTTGCTAAAGTCCGTAAAGATCACATCGGTAAATTGTCCATTTGTAAATCCTCGGTTTACTATGGTTGTTAGCTGTAGAACATTTGTCATTGTTGAGCGCCCTTTACGAAAACCATGTTGAAAAGGTGTGAGTAATGATGATACTGGGTGAACTAGATAATCAGTAATACATTTTTCGAAAAGTTTTGGAATCGTACTTAGTTTAGCAATGCCTCTGTAGTTAATTACGTTAGACTTATTTCCAGATTTAAAAAGGGGAATGATGTAAGATTCCTTCCAAAATTTGGGGAAATAACCATGCTTTATTGAAATGTTAAAAATAATAGATAAAGGTATAGCAACAGCTGGAGCACAATTTGTAAGTATACAGCTTGGTACGTTGTCAGGCCCACTATAAAATGATGATTTAAAACCTTTCAAACAAGTAATAATGTGAGAAGTATCAATAGGAGACAATGATATTGATTGGTTAGAACTTATTTTAAATGGGTAGTCAGTAGAATTGTTGTATTGGGCATCTGAATATGTGGTGGCGAAAAAATCTGCAAACATGTTGCTTATAATAAGATCATCAGAAGATTCCTGATTTAAATGTTTCATGACTGTTGGGAAACCAGTAGATTTTCTTTTAGAGTTAACAAATGTGTAGAAAGATTTAGGATCGCGTTTGAAGTTGAATTTTATTTTAGTTAAATATTCGTTGTATAGTTTTGTATTAAGTAGATTATATTCAGCACGAGTAACAGAATATTTTCCAAGTTGAACAATGGAACCAGATTCTTTATATTTTTTATATTGTTTATTTTTTAAATTTTTAAGTCTTGAAAGTTGTCGTGAGCTCCAAGGTGGGCCAGACAGTTTTTGCGGTGTAAATTTAGGGATGCATTGATCCATATAATCATACATAGTTTTGTAAAATAATGTTATCATATTGTCGATAGCAGCTGGTGATCCGTTGGGAATGTAGAGTAATTGAAGCCAATTTGTATTATTGAAGAGGCTAATTAAATCGTTATAATTTGCTTTCTTAAAACAAAAAACTTTTATATTTTAGTTTCTTTTAGAAAATTTATCATTCAACGTACCTCAACGTACTCTACGCTACTTCAGTCCGTTATATATAAAATTTTCCCGCACAAATTACGAAAATGCTGATTCATTTAGGAGAATGTGTAGTAATTTTAACGAACTATATAATTTTATAGATTTTTCAACTAACATTGATCAAATAAAACGCAATATTATCATGTTTTTAAATAATTAGTTAATATGTAACTTTTATGTTTTTCTAATCATTATGTAAATTATATTATTGTAAGCTGTATTATGTTTCTAGTCTGTAAGGATTTATTCCATAGACTTAAATAAATAAATAAAAAAAAAAAAAAAAAAAAAAAAAAAGATGATATATTTTTTTTTAATTTTAACTTTTTTCAGCAGACTGAAAAATTTGAAAATTGGTGGCTCTATAATTCAAAATTTTTATCCGATTTCAAAAATGTTTTTGGATTCATAATCAGTGAGGAGTTTTCAATCAGATGTAATCATTCATTTTATCAAATTCTTCTGTCAATTTTTGGATTTTTGCAACGCTTTTAGGGAAAAGGCGCCACAGTGGAGCGGTTGGAACAAATTTTAAAAAATTTCGTTTTGTGTGGGAGCCCCCTTAGAAATTGGAGATAGGGTATTAGTTTGTTCCAAAGAAATGTTAAGACGTAAAAATTAATGGGGGTCGGTCTTATAAAGGACCCCTCTATGATGCACCATTGGAACAGTAGAAATGATTTTATGATTGGAAAATTACAATAAATTTTTTTCAAAAAATTTTAAAAAATAGTAATAATCGTTATCCCATGATCCTCCTGGGCAAAAAATTTATAGAATCGATAGAAGTTTTACACAAAAAAATTTCAAAAAAATCGAAGATTACAAAGATTTTCAAAAATGAGATTTAAATTTTAAAACTTAAAAATCGCATACTAGAGCGCTTTTAAGAATTTTTTGTAATTTTTTTTTTAAAAGTACGTAAAAAAACAAAAATTTTTTAAAAAAAATTTGAAATTTGGACTATTATTGAAGAAGTTATGAGGAAAAGAAGTTTGAGTAAAAGAACAAACTACCAATTTTTAAAAATTCGATATCTTTTGAACGGGTCATCAAAAAAATCTGAAAATTTACCACGAAGGGGTTTTCGAAGGGTACTAAAAACTGTTAACAAATTAAGAAAATCTAAAAATTTTTTTTTTCAAAGTGTCCGATTAGGCATGGAATGCCCCAAATGTTCTTCAGAGCTGTTTGGATGTCTTCGAGAGAATTTTATGGTGAATTTTTTTTCTAAAGTACATTAATCCACAGTCTCCCGTTTTTATGGGTCATTTAAGGACCTTTTTTAAGAAATTGCTTAAAAGTCTACTGATTGTGAGACATGCGTTTAAAGGGTTACCATGTTAAACGAATATCTTTGGGGTTACCGAAAGCAGAAAGTTCGACCGGTATAAGAAAAATTCATAAAAAAGGTTAATTGTAAATTATAATTTGAAGATTTTATTTTATTTTATTTTATTTTATTTTATTTTATTTTATTTTATTTTATTTTATTTTATTTTATTTTATTTTATTTTATTTTATTTTATTTTATTTTATTTTATTTTATTTTATTTTATTTTATTTTATTTTATTTTATTTTATTTTATTTTATTTTATTTTATTTTATTTTATTTTATTTTATTTTATTTTATTTTATTTTATTTTATTTTATTTTATTTTATTTTATTTTATTTTATTTTATTTTATTTTATTTTATTTTATTTTATTTTATTTTATTTTATTTTATTTTATTTTATTTTATTTTATTTTATTTTATTTTATTTTATTTTATTTTATTTTATTTTATTTTATTTTATTTTATTTTATTTTATTTTATTTTATTTTATTTTATTTTATTTTATTTTATTTTATTTTATTTTATTTTATTTTATTTTATTTTATTTTATTTTATTTTATTTTATTTTATTTTATTTTATTTTATTTTATTTTATTTTATTTTATTTTATTTTATTTTATTTTATTTTATTTTATTTTATTTTATTTTATTTTATTTTATTTTATTTTATTTTATTTTATTTTATTTTATTTTATTTTATTTTATTTTATTTTATTTTATTTTATTTTATTTTATTTTATTTTATTTTATTTTATTTTATTTTATTTTATTTTATTTTATTTTATTTTATTTTATTTTATTTTATTTTATTTTATTTTATTTTATTTTATTTTATTTTATTTTATTTTATTTTATTTTATTTTATTTTATTTTATTTTATTTATTCGTTTAATAGTTTTTAAGCCCTTAGGGCCAAATAAAACCAGTTAAATTCATATGGCATAACAATTTTAAGTATAAATTCTATAAATTTTATATGTTTAATAATGTTTATCCTAAATAAAAATATTTATGTATAATAATAAAACCCCCGCATGCACAAATATTTATTCAGAATATAAAAATAGTACCAAGTACAATTTTTCTTTTTTTTTTGTCCCCAAAGAATCGGAATTTACCAAAAAAAACTTTTCCAGAATCTTTAAGAGGATTTAGAATTTTTTCAGAAAATATAAAAAGTAACAAAGTACACTTATTTTCAGCCCTTTTCGAATCGGATCATTAAAAATGTACTTTTATCGCAAAGCAGTGGCGTATACTGGGGGGGGGGGGCCGTAGGCCCGAATGACCTAATTGTAAGTAAAATGTGGTCAAATCTTTAAATGCGACTTTGTCTTTTAAAAAAATGTCTTAGAACGAGAAAATTTCTTAAAAAAATGTCTCAGAATCTTACACTTTTCTAAAAAAATGCAGGGGCGTATCCAGGATTTTATTTCGGTGGGGGCCCAACATTTTTTTCAATTTTTTTTTACAAAAAATTTTCATAACAGCACATGTTTTAGAATTTTTCTCGATCTTTTCCTTGAACTGAATCATTGAGTAAAGAAGGATCAGAGATATCACGGGTGAAACCGCATTTTTTTTGTTAAATTTTTTCTAGCCGTGAACTCCGATTATCTCTTGGTAGAAACCCAGAATACTTACAAAAGGAAATTAAAAAAAAGGGAAACCCCAAATACTTTTCAAAAGGAAGTCGAAGAAAAAACTGAAACCCTAAATACATTTCAAAAGGAAATAAAGAAAAAAAAAGCAAATGCATTTAAAAGGAAAATGAAAAGAAAACAAAACAATTTATCTATTCTATTATCTAAAAGAGTCCGCCTTGAGATAATCGTAGTTTGCAATTTGGGTTTCACAAAGTTTTCACTAATCGTACCTCTGTTCCTTTCTTTACTCTATGACTGAATGTAACACAATCAGATTCTTAATTTTTTTGTAAGTTAAAAACTGTTGGGAAAAAAATTAAAATTCTTTTTTTAAAGTGTGAATTGTGTCAGATGCTGATACACTTTTACAAAGAAGATTATCGGAATCTGAATTTTTTTTTCAAAGACAAGTCTAAGATTCTATGACAATTTCCAGTTAAGACAGTTTTTGTTATAGAAAAAGTCAAAGACTCTAAATCATATTTCCAATGGAAAAAGTTTCTCGGGGAAAAGTCACTTTAGAAAATGATTCTATAAATATATTTTTCAAAAGAAAGGACTCCGATTGTAAGACATTTTCCGAGAATCTGAGATATTTCTAGTCTAGCACATTTTGTCAGATTCTGAAACATTCTACAAAAAAGTTTTAGATTCTGAGAAAATTTTCGCTTTTTCTTTAAGAAAAATTATTCAGATTCTAAGACCTTTTTAATAAGAAAAAAGGTTATACAAAAAGTTTTAGATTCTAATACATTTTTCCTAAAGAAAAACTCTCGGATTCTGAAAAAATTTTCCTATAGAAAAAGTCTAAGATTCTTAGACATTTTTCCTATAGAAAAAGTTTCTAATTCTGAGATATTTTTCCTATAGAAAGTCTCAGATTCTTATAGAAAAAGTCTCAGATTCTTCGACATTTTTCCTATAGAAAATGTCTCAGATTCTCAAACATTTTTTCTACAGAAAATTTCTTAGATTCTGAGACATTTTTACTACCGAAAAAGTCTCAGAATCTTAAACACTTTTCCAATAGAAAAAGTCTCAAATTCTTATATATTTTCCTATAGAACAAGTCTTAGATTCTGAGACAGTCTGCCTATAGGAAATTGTCAGATTCTGAAACATTTTTCATATAGAAAAAGCATCAGATTCTAAGACATTTTTCCTGAAGAAAAAGTCTCAGATTTCTCAGATTTTACTCAGATTCTGAGACATTATTCTTATAGAAAAAGATATTTTTACAATAAAAAAGTCTCAGATTTTGAGCATTTTTTTACACAAAAAGTCTCAGCTTGTGTCTCTGAGACATTTTTCCTATACACAAAATTTTAGATTTTCAGAAAATTTACCTTAAGAAAAATTCGTTGATTCTAAGAAATTTTTCGTAAAAAAAATCTACAATTCTGAGACATTTTCCTAGATTGTTAGAAAAATTCTCAGATTCTAAAACATTTTTCATATAGAAAATCCTCAGATTCTATTAATTTTTTTTATAGAAAAAATCTCAAATTTTGAGACATTTTTCAGATTCAGAGACATTATTCCTTTAGAAAGTTTTCAGATTCTGAAACATTTTTCATATAGAAAAGCCTCAGATTCTGAGAATTTTTTTATAGAAAAAGTCTCAGATTCTGAGACATTTTCCTATAGAAAAAGTCTTAGATTCTAAGAAAAAGGCTAACATTTTAAGACATTATTTCTATAGAAAAAGTCTAAGATTCTCAGACATTTTTCTTATAGAAAGTTTTAAATTCTGAGACATTTTTTTTTAGAAAAGTGTAAGATTCTGAGACATTTTTTTAAAGAAATAAACGAGACATTTTTCTAAAAGACAAAGTCGCATTTTAAGATTTGACTACATTTTACTTACAATTAGGTCCATTTTTTTGTATACATAAAACTTTAGGTTGTAAGATATTTTCTCATTAGAATCTTAAGTTGTAAAGTTTCAAATTCTAAGAAAAAATTTTCAGATTTTGAGGTTTTTTTAACAGAACAATTTTCGGTTTCAAAACATTTTAGATTATGTTTTTCGATTTTTTTTAAGAAGTTGTTTAATATTGTACTTGTTATTTGATACTAAATCCTGAAATTTGTGAAATCATTTCGGGGGGGGGGGGCCCGGGCCCCCGGGCCCCCCCCTGTATACGCCACTGAAAAAATGTCTCAGAATTTAAAACTTTCTATAAGAAAAATGTATTGGGTGATTCCATGTCAAACCGCACAGAAAACTGTGATTTTCGGATTTGTCACCTCCGATTTTAATGAAATTCGCAAAAAATATTTCACATGCGTTGTTTTCATAAAATGATTACCTTACAGGCTCCAAAAAATTTTTAGTTTTCGAAATATGGCGTCTTGAAAATTGGCAAAAACGTAAAATTTTCAATAAGGTGCACATACAAAGTCACCCATAACTTTAAAACTATAAAACCCACAATTACCAAATAGGTACCATTTGAAAGCTGAAAGGATTACCTTAAAAGTGACATGCCCAATTTTTTCTTCTAATGAAAGGTCAAAGGTCATATTTCAATGTCTAATGTTCAAAGACCTATATCTCAAATTCCGATATTTTTTAAATTCTCAAAAAAATATATGATAACAATCAAGTCTTTCCCTACACTTGCATCAAAATTTCAGGGTGGACACTCATATGGTTCCAAAGTTACAGAAGAAAACGTGCTCGAAGGCAAGGTTTTTTCTACGAGTTCATATAAAAAATATTGCACAAACAAAACAATATACATAGTCGTAAACAAAGGTGCGGGCCTAGAACAAGGCTTAAAACTTTTTATGTATTTTGAGTTATATTGTAGGGGTTTTCTTGTTCTTTTACAAGGAAAGTCCTCGAAAGTGAACATACCTGATTTCTTTAAAATTTATACACAAGCTAGAAAAAATAAATCTAAAATCAACCAGTCAGAGCTTGTCGGCCTCAATTCAGGTTAAACGGGGTTAAAAATTACCCATTTTCAGTTATTTTAAAGTTTAGGTACTTTATATTGATGACATATATAACAGATCGGTTTCATTCGAAACCTATATTCTTCCATAGTAGGGAAATAGGAATGGGGTGGGGGAACCGTATGTTCAAAGCGGAATAAAGCTCATAAAAAATAATATAATCAAGCATAAAAATGGTTTAGAAATGGAAACACTAATGTTTCGAACTCCTTTGAATTTTTGCCTTATTTTATTTTGGACACACTAATAAAGATTTTTTTTTTTTTTAAAATTCGGATGAAACCCTACCTGTAAGAAAAACTGCCAATAAAAAATTCATGTGATTGCTTAATTTAAATAGAAAATAGTACCAATAATGAATTTGTTTTACAAAAACTAGAACAAAAACTATACATTTTTAACAAAAACAATTATGCAACAAATAAAATGTCTCAAACAGACGCCAATTTTTTTTTTTCAAATGAAACGGATCTGATATAAGTGGCATCAATGTACCTAAAAGTTAAAATTACTAAAAATCGGTCATTTTTGACTCCCGTTTAACCCTTTAAAACTAAATTAAGACCAATAAGCTCAGACAGGTCGATATTAGATATTTGTTGTCTTTCATGAGCATAAATTTCAAAGAAATTACGTATGTTCACTTTGAAGATTTTCCTTGTAAGAAAACAAGAAAACCCTACGATAAAATTCAGTTTTGATAGTGAAATCAAATTCAGGAGGTTGAAATATTAATAAATAATGGGTTCAGTTTTTAGGTCCGTCCCATTGTTTGTTTACTGCTAGCAGCATGCTAGCATGTTATGCTGCTTCGTGTGTGTAAGCTTTTGCATATGAACTCGTAGAGAAAATCTTGACTTCAAGCACGTTTTCCTCTGTAACTTTGGAACCATATGAGTCTCCACCCTGAAATTTTGATACAAATGTAGGGAAAGACTTGATTGTTATCATATATTTTTTTGAGAATTTTAAAAATATCGGATTTTGAGATATAGGTCTTTGAACATTAGACCTTGAAATATGACCTTTGACCTTTCGTTACAAGAAAAAATTGTGTATGCCACTTATAAGGTAATCCTTTCAGCTTTCAAATGATACCTATTTGGTAATTGTGGGTTTTATAGTTTTAAAGTTATGGGTGACTTTGTATGTGCACCTTATTGAAAATTTGACGTTTTTGCCAATTTTCAAGACGCCATATTTCGAAAACCGAAAGGTTTTGGAGCCAGAAAGGTAATGATTTTAGGAACACTATCCATTTGCAATATATTTGTCAAATTTTATTTAAATCGAAGGTGACAAATCCGAATGCTGTGTGGTTTGAGGTGGATTTGCCCTATTAGAATCTAAGACTTTTTCTATAGGAATAATGTCTTAAAATATTGGCCTTATTCTCAGAATCTAAGACTTTTTCTATAGGAAAAATGTGTCAAAACCTGAGACTTTTTCTATAAAAAATTCTCAGAATCTGAGGCCTTTTCTATATGAAAAATGTTTCAGAATCTGAGAACTTTCTATAGGAATAATGTGTCTGAATCTGTAAAATGTATCAAAATCTAAGATTTTTTCTATAAAAAAAATTCTTAGAATCTGAGGCTTGTCTTTATAAATAATTCTTTAGAATCGGAGAACTTTCTATAGGAATAATATCTCTGAATCTGAGAATTTTTCTTACAATCTAAGAAATTGTCTTAAAATCTTGTACTTTTTTACGAAAAATGTCTCAGAATCAACGAATTTGTATCTCAGTGAAAATTATCTCAAAGTCTATGATTTTGTGTATAGGAAAAATGTCTCAGAGACACAAGCTGAGACTTTTTGTATAAAAAAATGCTCAAAATCTGAGGCTTTTTCTATTGTAAAAAAAACTTTTTCTATAAGAATAATGTCTCAGAATCTGAGTATATTTCTAAGGGAAAAATATTTCAGAATCTGAGACTTTTTCTTTAGGAAAAAATGTCTCAGAATCTGAGACATTCTATATGAAAAATGTTTCAGAATCTCACAATTTCCAATTGGGAAAATGTCTCAGAATCTGAGACTTGTTCTATAGGAAAATGTCTAAAAATTTGAGACTTTTTCTATAGGAATAGTGTTTAAGCATCTGAGACTTTTTCGATAGGAAAAATGTCTCAAAAGCTAAGAAATTTTCTGTATAAAAATTTCTGAGAATCTGAAACATTTTCTATAGGTAAAATGTCGAAGAATCTGACACTTTTTCTATAGAAAAAATGTCGTAGAATCTGACACTTTTTCTATAGAAAAAAATGTCGAAGAATCTGACACTTTTTCTATAGAAAAAATGTTGAAGAATTTGAGACATTTTCTATAAGAATCTGAGACTTTCTATAGGAAAAATTTCTAAGAATCTGTGACTTTTTCTATAGAAAAATGTCTAAGAATCTTAGATTTTTTCTCAGAATCTGAGAGTTTTTCTTTAAGAAAAATTTTTTAGAATCCGGCCTTCAAATTCATAAAAGTTAAAGAGGCTAATAGGGATTTATAAAAGAAATTTTGTAAGGAAATTCGATTAGTAAACCTGTTATTATACGCTTTTATTTTTTATGAATTTGGACGTAAGACTTTTTTATACTGTTTTCTTTTTAAAAAGGTCTCAGAATCTGAATTATTTTTCTTATAGAAAAAGCGACGATTTACTCAGAATCGAAAACTTTTTGTATAGAATGTTTCAGAATTTGAGAAAGAGTCTTATTTATAGTTTATAGAATCATTTTCTAAAGTGATTTTTTTCTGAGAAAGGTTTTTCATTGGAAATATGATTTAGAGTCTTTACCTTTTTCTATAACAAAAACTGTCTGGAAATTGTCATAGAATCTTAGACTTTTCTTTGAAAAAAAATCAGATTCTGATAATCTTCTTTGTAAAAATGTATCAGCATCTGATACAATTCACACTTAAAAAAAGGCTTTTAAAAAGTCTCTCAAAAAATTTTAAGATATAAAAAAATTTAATTTTTTCTCCCCCAACAGTTTTAAACTTAAACAAAACTGAAGAATCTGATTGTGTTTCACTTCAAGGAAAAGATCGCGAAAAATTCTAAAACATGTGCTGTTATGTAAATTTTTTGAACAAAAAAAAATAAAAATAAAAATTTTGGGCCCCCACCGAAATAAATTCCTGGATACGCCCCTGTCGCAAAGTATTTCCGTCGGGTGATTGTACGTTCTAAATTTATTTATTTTTCTAGAGTTAGACAAGTACCAAAGTACAAAATTTTTCTCCTTTTTTGTCTTCTTAGAATTACATTTTCTTAGAATTATATTTTTGAAAAAGGTATTTTTTAAGAATGTTTTTTTTTTTTGCTGAATGTCCTGTATTTTAGATTTCATGTTTTTATGGCCATTATTTCAATAAAAAAGTACCAAAAAATCCTATTTTATCCGTTTTCGCACCCCTAGAACCTAATCTTCTAAAAAGTACTTTTTTATAATTTTTCTGATGGAAAAGGATACATTCCAAATTTCAAGTTTTTAGGACCATAAGTTAAGGAAAAGTATTTTTTTTATAATATTTTTTCTGCTGGAAAAAGCTACATTCCAAATTTCAGGTTTTTAGGACAAAAAAGTACCAAAGTGCACTTTTTACCTTCTTAAAATCAGAATTTCTAAATAAATTGGTCCAACTTTCCCCCCTTTGATTTCTATTTAAATAAACTTGAAAAAAATATTTAAAAAAATAAAAACACTAAATTTTAAAATGCTTTCCCTTTTTATCTTACAACATATGACGACAGGAAATATGATAAAGAAATGCTGGTGTAAGAAGACTAACAATGAGATGTGCTCAAAGAATGCATTTACACATGTGTGCTATACTATCAATGTATTTTAATTAGGGTGGTACTAAATTTACAAATTTAAAATTGAATGCTTTTAAATGTTGCTTAAGTTTTAGTGCAGGAAACTTTCAACTGCATGCAGCTAAATAAATGAAATAATAAATTATTTTTTTCAATTTCGAAAAGTGTTATTTTAATAATTAGGTCCCATCCTAATGTTCATTGGTGTGTAGGTGAGTTGTTAAGTATATGTTAAATGTATATAAATAACACTACCTACATTATATGTAGTCATATGTGAATGCTATATGATTCACATTGGAACATTTTGCACTATATTGTTAAATACTTGAAGGTCTATTTCTCAAAAAGATCTTTTCTTTTAAAAGTAACTTTAAGAAAAATAACATTTATAAACAAAGCACCTTTTCTAAACAAAGTACCTTTTCTAAAAAAGTTCCTTTCTAAACAAGATACCTTTCTAAAGAAGTAGCTTTAAAAAAGCACCTTTTGTAAAAAGTGTCTTTTAGAAAAATTAACCTTTTATAAAAAAGTACCTTTAATAAAAAAGTACCTTTTATAAAAAAGTACCTTTAATAAAAAAGTACCTTTTATAAAAAGTACCTTTTATAAAAAAGTACCTTTTATAAAAAAGTACCTTTTATAAAAAAGTACCTTTTATAAAAAAGTACCTTTTATAAAAAAGTACCTTTTATAAAAAAGTACCTTTTATAAAAAAGTACCTTTTATAAAAAAGTACCTTTTATAAAAAAGTACCTTTTATAAAAAATAACCTTTTATAAAAAAGTACCTTTTATAAAAAATAACCTTTTATAAAAAAGTACCTTTTATAAAAGAGTACCTTTTATTAAAAAGTACCTTTTATAAAACAGTACCTTTTATAAATCAGTACCTTTTATAAAAAGTACCTTTTATAAAAAAGTACCTTTTATAAAAAAGTACCTTTTATAAAAAAGTACCTTTTATAAAAAAGTACCTTTTATAAAAAAGTACCTTTTATAAAAAAGTACCTTTTATAAAAAAGTACCTTTTATAAAAAAGTACCTTTTATAAAAAAGTACCTTTTATAAAAAAGTACCTTTTATAAAAAAGTACCTTTTATAAAAAAGTACCTTTTATAAAAAAGTACCTTTTATAAAAAAGTACCTTTTATAAAAAAGTACCTTTTATAAAAAAGTACCTTTTATAAAAAATTACCTTTTATAAAAAAGTACCTTTTATAAAAAAGTACCTTTTATAAAAAAGTACCATTTATAAAAAAGTACCTTTTATAAAAAAGTACCTTTTATAAAAAAGTACCTTTTATAAAAAAGTACCTTTTATAAAAAAGTACCTTTTACAAAAAAGTACCTTTTATAAAAAAGTACCTTTTATAAAAAAGTACCTTTTACAAAAAAATACCTTTTATAAAAAAGTACCTTTTATAAAAAAGTACCTTTTATAAAAAAGTACCTTCTATAAAAAAGTATTTTTTATATAAAAGTACCTTTTATATAAAAGTACCTTTTATATAAAAGTACCTTTTATATAAAAGTACCTTTTATAAAAAAGTACCTTTTATAAAAAAGTACCTTTTATAAAAAAGTACCTTTTATAAAAATGTACCTTTTATAAAAAAGTACCTTTTATAAAAAAGTACCTTTTATAAAAAAGTACCTTTTATAAAAAAGTACCTTTTACAAAAAAGTACCTTTTATAATAAAGTACCTTTTATTAAAAGTACCTTTTATAAAAAGTACCTTTTATAAAAAGTACCTTTTATAAAAAGTACCTTTTATAAAAAGTACCTTTTATAAAAAGTACCTTTTATAAAAAGTACCTTTTATAAAAAGGTACCTTTTATAGCAAAGTACCTTTTATAAAAAAGTACCTTTTATAAAAAAGTACCTTTTATAAAAAAGTACCTTTTATAAAAAAGTACCTTTTATAAAAAAGTACCTTTTATACAAAAGTACCTTTTATAAAAAGTACCTTTTATAAAAAGTACCTTTTATAAAAAATACCTTTTTTAAAAAAAGTACCTTTTATAAAAAAAAGTACCTTTTATAAAAAAGTACCTTTTATAAAACAGTACCATTTATAAAAAAGTACCTTTTATAAAAAAGTATCTTTTATAAAAAAGTATCTTTTATAACAAAGTGCCTTTTATAAAAACTTACATACATATATGAGGGTATCTAAAGATTCGACTTAACTCAATTATACCCCCTAACTTATTCCACTTATACTTAACTTTTTAAAAAAGAAAATTTCCTCAAAAACTTTCTAATCAAATTTTGATTAGCACTTTATAAACGTTAAATGTACATTTTGTAAAATTCAAACATGAGTACGCAAATGTTTTGTATGTAGTATATGTAAATGTTAAAGGGTGTGCATCTAATTTCTAATATATGCAGATTACATCTAAAATTTATCAAAAAGTAATAAAACTGTCAAAATATGTATGAATGAATATAATCAATTTGATCTACATACACGAATATGTAAAATATTCCAATGCCAAAACCATCAAAACTATGTTAGAATGTAAAAGAAGAAGAAAACATATTTTTTTGTTACGTGATTCATTCAGTTTTCTAACATGTATATTTGATGCTCTCTTACTGCTATTTATTGTTTTTGTTTCTGTTTTTTGTTTATTTTATTATCAAGTGATTGACCAGACTTCTAAACATAAATGTTTTATTCATGAAGATGAAAATACTTTGGAAATTCCTTTATATGAAAAAAAAAATAACAAGAGTGTATTAAGAAGTTTACTTGTTCGTAATACAAACAATGACAAAATAAGGTCGAAGGATTTTAAATATTGTACATAAAATTTTTTTGATGTTAGCTGTATAAATATTAGGGTAAAATTAAATTTTGAAAAGTAACTCAATATGCCAAAAGGTTGTTTGGAAAAGTTAAAGTATTTAAAATTTTTCTTACCCGCCAAAAAATAAATCTACTCTGCACTCCAAAAAAAATTGTCAAATTACTAGAAAAACTCCCGTCATCCCATTGTATCAATATTTGACAGTTTTCCTTGTTTTTTAATAAAAAAATTTCCATCGAAATTTAAAATTTTCTTTGTAATTTTACAATTTTTTTCGTAAATGTACAAATTTCTATGGTAATTTTACCACAAAAATTTTTCTTAAGTTACGAGAATTCCTTATATGTATTATCCCATCAAAAAAGTTGTAAATTTACAATTTAATTGGTAAAATTACAAGAAAGCTCGTAATTTGTACTAGAAATTCTCGTAAAATAGGAGGTAGCACAAAATCTAGTAAAGTTACGAGAAGTCCTTGTAATTTTTATCGCATCAAAAAAGTTGTAAATTTAAAATTTTATTGGCAAAAAGCTTGTAAATTGTCTGTAATTTTAAAATCTTTTTACCAATAAAATTATAATTTATATTACGAACTCTCGTAAAACAGGAGGTAGCAAACTATTATTTTGCAAGGTTTTTTTTTGGTAATTTTGCAAGATTTTTTTTTGTGTATTTAAGTTTCTTAACTAGGCTGGAGGATCCCACAAATCAAATTTTGAGATTCTTGAGCCTTTAGTTCCATAGTTTAACTTTTTATTCCTCAAAAATGATTTAAAAACACACTCAAAAAATTATGTTAGTAAAATCAACTGAAAATGTCAGTTAAAATAACTACTTTGTAAGTTGTTTTGGGGTCAACTACTTTTTCAGTTAAATCAACTAACAATGTTAGTTATTTTAACTGACAAAAAACAACTGACTTATGTAGTAAAAACTACTTTCATTTGTAGTCAAAACAACTAAAATGTAGTAAAAATAAAATAATCAATAAATATTTTTTTTTCAACAAATTTTTCAGAATAAAAATTTGAAGACCAAATTTTTTCAAATTTTTTTTTTTTTTAAAAAAAAAGTTGTGAAAAATAAAAAAAACGAAAATTTATTTTTATTTTTTGGAAAAAAACTGAAAATTTTTCAGAGATAAAAAAAATAAAATTAACTACTTTTAATAATTGTTACTACATCACAGTACTTTTTTGTTAGTTATTCAAAAAAACTACTTAAAATAACTAACAGAAATAGTTGTTTGATATTTTTCATACAAAAACAACTGACTTTGTAGTTGAAAACAACTAACTACTGTAAAATATACAAACAACTAACATGTAGTAACTTACATAATTTTCTGAGTGCAAGTAGAAAAGTTAAATTCGACTTGGCCGAATCTATGAATACCCTCCCTTTTAAGTGATGCCCTTTTTAAGTGATAGTAAATTTTCTAACTTGAAAGAAATAACACTCAGAAAATTATGTAAGTTACTGCATGTTAGTTGTTTGTATATTTTGCACTAGTTAGTTGTTTTCAACTACAAAGTCAGTTGTTTTTGTATGACAAATATCAAACAACTATTTCTGTTAGTTATTTTAAGTCATTTTTTTGAACAACTAACAAAAAAGTACTGTGATGTAGTAACAGTTATTTAAAGTAGTTAATTTTATTTTGTTTTATCTCTGAAAAATTTTCAGTTTTTTTCCAAAAAATAAAAATAAATTTTCTTTTTTTTCATTTTTCACAGCTTTTTTTTTAAAAAAAAAACTTTGAAAAAATTTGGTCTTCAATTTTTTTTCTGAAAAATTT
Source organism: Pegoplata infirma (assembly GCA_963921195.1). Taxonomy (NCBI): domain Eukaryota; kingdom Metazoa; phylum Arthropoda; class Insecta; order Diptera; family Anthomyiidae; genus Pegoplata; species Pegoplata infirma. Next base: position 11,583,657 of record OY992538.1, on the reverse strand, counting down.
TTTGAAGAAAAAAAAAAATATTTATTGATTTTTTTATTTTTACTACATTTTAGTTGTTTTGACTACAAATGTAAGTAGTTTTTACTACATAAGTCAGTTGTTTTTTGTCAGTTAAAATAACTAACATTGTTAGTTGATTTAACTGAAAAAGTAGTTGACCCCAAAACAACTTACAAAGTAGTTATTTTAACTGACAATTTCAGTTGATTTTACTAACATAATTTTTTGAGTGAACATTTTTGATTAGAAACATTTTATATTATGTGTAAAAAAACTTTTTTTTAAGTAATTTTTGAAAAAAAAAAAAATAATAATTTACAAAATTTTTTTTTTGAGTGTAAAGTTTTTTTCGAGTATCTTTTTTTTTTTAGGAAATCGATAGTATCTACACTCAAAATAATACATTAGTAGATTTACTTTTTTTTTTTTGCTAATGCTAGTAAGCTAACCTTTAGCAAATTTTTAGTTGAGATTAGCATGTTAGCAAAAATATCGTGAAAACTTCATTTAGCGCATTAGCAATTTTAAACAAAAATAGAACTAAGTAATTTTTTTGCTAAATTTAAAATTGAGTTGACCAAATTCTTACAAGCTTTTTTGCTAATATTAGCAAAAATAAATTGTAATTTTTTTTTTTAAAGAAAACTTAAAATGGCGCTATCTCGGAAACAAAGCCAGATGGAGCAAAATGGAGGCCATTTTTGGTTCTCGGGCTCGCCATAGTATCGCCGGTCCTCTTCACATGTGTGAACCCTAATGGGTGCTAACTTTGGACCCAAAAAAGTTAGCATTCCCGAAAATTTTAAAATGCTCATATCTCGGTAAATATTGCCGACACAACAAAAAGTCCAAAAGCATTTGTAGCTCTCAACACGTAGAACAAGACCGCAAAATAACTAAAAGCTCTCCGAGAAGTATTTTTGAAGTTATCGAGTTTTTTAATTCTCAAAACCCCAGTGGTCACCTAAAACTTCGTATCTTAAAAACTAAGCAAGGTAGTGCGAAACGGACACAAATTTTGAATAAAGAACAATGACGATTTTTAAGGAGCCCAACTTGGTCTAGGCCCATCGGGTTCTGTACCTATCGGGTCCGAACCCATTGGGGTCCTCAAATGTGTATGAACTAAGTTGAAATAAAAAAAATTCAGTTAACTAAATGTTGGCAAAACATTTTTGCTAACTCTACCAAAAAATTGTGAGTTCAAAATCAGCAAATTTTCTAGTAGTTTTACAAGCTGTTTTTGCTAACATTACAGTTTTTTTTTTGAGTGTAAATACATTTTTTACCCGTGTTTACCCTCTTGGAATGAGAAATTCCTAAATTCCTTTTTTATACCCTACACCACTCTGTGGTACAGGGTATAATGAGTTTGTGCTGATGTTTGTAACTACCCGAAATATTGGTCCTAGACCTACCTTCAAGTATACCGATCGACTCAGAATTACTTTTTGAGTCGATTTAGCGATGTCCGTCCGTCTGTCCGTCCGTCCGTCCGTCCTTCCTTCCGTCTGTCCATCTATCGGATTTAAGCACGATACAGGTCGCAATTTTCAATCAATTGACTTGAAATTTGAAACTTAAGCATCTTTTGGCCCAAGGACGAAGCCTATTGAAATTTGAGAAAAATCAGTCCATGTTAAGACTAAGCCCCCATACAAACGCCCCCTTTGGATTAGGCTTAAATGACTCTAATAACCGTATTATAATAGATATCGATTAGAAATATAACAAATAATCCAATTTTTGTATGCACGAATCGTCATTACAAATTTTAAAGGAATCAGGTCAGTCCTTCTGGTAGTCCCCATACAAACCACCCTCCCGATATTCACATAATTCCCTCAAAATTCATAAAAATGGAAATATATTTATTTAAAGTGTACTTTAGTAACCTAATCAAATCGGAATGTAATTGGATCATTTTTGTACTAAGTCCTCCATAAAAAATTTCGACCGATATTAAATTAAATCGGTCTATTGGCAAAAAAATAAACCAATTCTACTAAAATTTGATCTGTATGTGTTTTCTACACTAAATAAAGATCTTACAAAAGACAGATCCAATCGGTCCATGTTTGGACTTGGGACCAATTTTCCGGAAAACACCGGTGTAGGGTATCATATGGTCGGTCTTGACCGACTAAAACTTTCTTACTTGTTTTTAATATTGTTTTTTACATTTTGGAGAATATAAAAGATTCGGCACAGCCGAATGTATTGCTTTTTATACCCTCCACTTAGTGATAGAGGGTATATATAAGTTTGTCATTCCGTTTGTAACTCATCGAAATATCGGTCTGGGACCCCATAAAGTATATGGGGCATTCCATGTGAAATCGGACACTTTGAAAAACTTTTTTTTTAGATTTTCCCAATTTGTTTACAGTTTTTAGTACCCTTCGAAAACTCCTTCGTGGTAAATTTTCAGATTTTTTGGATGACCCGTTCAAAAGATATCGAATTTTTAAAAATTGGTAGTTTGTTCCTTTACTCAAACTTCTTTTAATCATAACTTCTTCAATAATGGTCCAAATTTCAAATTTTTTTTTTTCAAAATTTTTGTTTTTTTACGTACTTTCTAAAAAAAAATCCCAAAAAATTCTTAAAAGCGCTCTAGTATGCGATTTTTAAGTTTTAAAATTTAAATCTCATTTTTGAAAATGTTTGTACTCTTCGATTTTTTTTAATTTTTTTTGTGTAAAACTTCTATCAATTCTACAAATTTTTTGCCCAGGAAGATCGTGGGATAACGATTATTACTATTTTTTTAAATTTTTTGAAAAAATTTTATTGTAATTTTCCAATCTTAAAATCATTTCTACTGCTCCAATGGTGCGTCATAGAGGGGTCCTTTATCAGACCGACCCCCATTAATTTTTACGTCTTAACATTTCTTTGGAACAAACTAATACCCTATCTCCAATTTTTAAGGAGGCTCCCACACAAAACGACATTTTTTAAAATTTGTTCCAACCGCTCTAACTGCCCTAATAGTGCCCTTAGAGCAACAAAATGTATGACCGACCCACAATATTTTTTTAGTCCAAACATTTTTTCTTAACACACCTACCCTCTATCTTTAACTGTTAAGGCGGTCCCCATACAATTTTTTTTATTTTTTGTAAATTTGTTTTTTTTAATCAGCTTTTACCGGTCCAATGGTGCGTCCGAGAGGGGTCATTAGTGAGACCGACCCCCATTTATTTTTACCCTACAACATTTTTTCAAAACATACTTACGCCCTATCTCCACTCCCTAAGTAGGCTCCCATACAAAGTTACATTTTTATAAAATTTGCCCCAACTGTTATTTGTATGGGAGCCTACTTAGGGAGTGGAGATAGGGCGTAGGTATGTTTTGAAAAAATGTTGTAGGGTAAAAATAAATGGGGGTCGGTCTCACTAATGACCCCTCTCGGACGCACCAGTGGACCGGTAGAAGCTGATTAAATAAAACAAATTTACAAAAAATAAAAAAAATTGTATGGGGACCGCCTTAACAGTTGAAGATAGAGGGTAGGTGTGTTCAGAGAAAATGTTTGGAATAAAAAAATATTGTGGGTCGATCATACATTTTGTTGCTCTAAGGGCACTATTAGGGCAGTTAGAGCGGTTGGAACAAATTTTAAAAAATGTCGTTTTGTGTGGGAGCCCTCTTAAAAATTGGAGATAGGGTATTAGTTTGTTCCAAAGAAATGTTAAAACGTAAAAATTAATGGGGGTCGGTCTTATAAAGGACCCCTCTATGACGCACCATTGGAGCAGTAGAAATGATTTTAAGATTGGAAAATTACAATAAAATTTTTTCAAAAAATTTAAAAAAATAGTAATAATCGTTATCCCACGATCTTCCTGGGCAAAAAATTTGTAGAATTGATAGAAGTTTTACACAAAAAAATTTAAAAAAAATCGAAGAGTACAAACATTTTCAAAAATGAGATTTAAATTTTAAAACTTAAAAATCGCATACTAGAGCGCTTTTAAGAATTTTTTGGGATTTTTTTTAGAAAGTAAGTACGTAAAAAAACAAAAATTTTGAAAAAAAAAAATTTGAAATTTGGACCATTATTGAAGAAGTTATGAGTAAAAGAAATTTGAGTAAAGGAACAAACTACCAATTTTTAAAAATTCGATATCTTTTGAACGGGTCATCAAAAAAATCTGAAAATTTATCACGAACGAGTTGTCGAATGGTACTAAAAACTGTAAACAAATTGGGAAAATCTAAAAAAAAAGTTTTTCAAAGTGTCCGATTTCACATGGAATGCCCCATATATATATTGTCTATTGTCTACAAAATGCTTTAATTCAGCTTCTGGTTGACATATGTGAACATAATTGAACGCCAAACGGGTATTTAAACAAGTACAAACATATTTTTTGAAAAAAAAATCGCGGATTTTTTTTAACCAACATTTTTTTTTGCGCAAATTTTTTTTCAAATTTTTTTTTTTTTTTTAAAGTAATTTCCTTTTAAATAAAGTTTTTTTCAATAATCTTTTTGAAATTTTCAATAATCTTTTTGAAATTGTGGAGGGTATCACTACATTAGGCAAAGCCGAATTTAACTTTTTTACTTGTTTAATTTAAAATAGTCTTAAATCATCAGCAGAAATTTTAAATTTTCAAATTAAATCAATAATTCTCAAATGGATTTTTCAAGTTTCAATCGATTATTTTGTACTACCTTAAATTAAAAGTACTGTAGTATCAATTGAAATTAAAGTCACCGTAGTAAATGTATCAGGGAGTTTATATACTCGTATTTATATTACAGTAAATGTATCAAATATTTAATTGTATGTATATATTCAAACAAAATATATGCACATTAGGGCGGATAGATTTTATTTCGACAGAAATAAAAAATTTTAAAATATGCACAATAGAATTTATAATTTTTTTTTGATTTTCATAAAAGGTCAATTCAGACCCTTTTAAGAAAATCAAAAAAAAAAAAAAATTTCCACAATCGATCCGTCCTAATGCACATGTGTTGGCTGTTTCCTTTAGCTTGTTGTAAGTATGTTTGTATTTATAATTCTGCATATGTAACATTTTCCTCTTACTCTCCTCTCTACACAAGCAAAACATGCATGTTTTTGAATTTTAAGTAACGTCTTTTTTTCCATATATTTAGTTATAGAATATTGTATAATAATATTTACATATGACTTACACATACGTTCGCACACATACATACACGTGTAAACATTCAGTAAAATATGTACGTGTATGAGAGAATATACAAATACAAAATTTAGTTATCTATACATATAATATTTATAAATAATACATGTATAACAATTTATTCAATCGTTAAATACAATACAATACAATACAAAAAAAAAAACATTTATATCGTATGACAATAAAAAACAGTAGAGCATTCTTTATTGAAATATTTATTTTTATCGTTTTAAGATTGTAACTTCTTTATTTTTTTTTTTTGAAGAATATCTTAAATATTTGTAAAATTATCACAACCATTGAACTACATTGCCGGAAATGTATTTTTTTTAAATTTTATCGGTAAAGAAATGTTCGGAGGCGTATGAGTGATATATTTATTATATTCATTTTATTTAATATTAATCATTCGCCTATGTGTATTACACTTTTTGGCTGGATTGCTTAATGCCGCGCTATAAAAAACTCTGTTAAATTTAACTTTTTCCTACAAATTTTAACAAAAGGCTAAGGTAATTAGACAGTTAGCTGCTATCTCAACACTGAGTAATCCGACCTTACACTTTAAAATTTTTCTGGATTACAAATCGGTTCAGACTGGTTCAGACCAGTTGCTAAATTTCGTAATTTCAAACTTTAAGTTTCTAGGCCATTATTTTAGGAAATTTAAAAAATAATGAATTATTTTTTTTTGTCCGCCGGAAGATTCTACATTTCAAAAATCTAGTTTTTACGACCATTATTTCAAGAGATCGAAAAAGTACCAAAGTACATTTTTTAACCCTCATAGAATCGAATTTTTCAAAAAGTACTTTTATCAGAATATTTTTATTTTGCTGAATAATCGATCTTACATTCCAAATTTCAAGTTTCTAAAATCATTATTTCAGGAGATCGAAAAAGTGCTAAATTACACATTTTCATTGATTTTTGGTCACTTGAAATAGGAATTTCTAAAAAAGTTACTTTTTGGTAATATAAATTGAATGCAAGTTAAGTTTTTTTCTTTTTTGAAAAAAATTATGAAAATTTTTTTGTTAATTTATAGGGATGATTACCAATTTTAGCTATTTTCACCGTAGCACCTCTAATTAAGTGTTAAAATGTAAGTAAAGTCTTGTCTGGAAAATTCATATAAAACTGGATTTTTTTTAAATTATTTGGATGATTCAAAATTTCAGCTATTTTCGCTCTAGCACCTATAGGTAAATAATAAATTGCAAGTTTCGGATTTTTTTTAAAAAGTTGTCTTTTTTGAAAATAAATTAAAAAAAATCTTTTTTGTTTTTTTAGGGATGATCACCAATTTCAATGTTTTAGTTTTAGCTCCTCTATTTCAGCCATAAAATACAAGTTAAATTTTATTTTTTTTTAGAAAAAAATCGTATTTTTTTTTCGAAATTTATAGGGATGATACCCAATTTTACCTATTTTCGCTGTAGCACCTTAAGTTAAGTCCTAAAATACATACATTTTTTGGGGCAAATTCATAGTAAACTGGATTTTTCGAAATTATTGGGATGATTCTAAATTTTAGATATTTTTTCTCTATCACCTAAGTGCAATTAAATTTTTTAGAAAAAAAAATCATACAAAAATTGATTTTTAGATATTTATTGCGATAATCACCAATTTCAGCTATTTGTACATTATTTTAAGATAAATAAGAAAGTACAAAATTTTACCCCATTTTTCGCCTTAGTACCTAAACTTTCAAAAAGTTATTTTTCGGATTTTTTTTTTACCGCCGGACGATCCAAAATTACAAATTTCAAGTTTCTGGGACTACTTTTTTCAGAATGTTTTTTTGCCACTGGAAGACCATACATTCCAAATTTCAAGGATCGTTATTTAAGAAAATATAAATAGTAATAAATTTTAAGTTTCTATCAAAATTATTTTAGGAGATAAAGTACAAAATTATACAACTTCATTAATTTTTGGTCGCTTCAAATCGGAATTGCCAAAAAGTTGTCTTCTTTAATTAAATATTATTTTTTAATTTATATGGATGATTACCAACTTTAGATGTCTTTACTCTAGCTCCTATATTTAAGTTTTTTTTTTTTAAATATCATAAAAAAATATTTTTTGGTTCATAGTGATGATACTCAATTTGAGCTTTTTTCGCTATAGCAACTCTGGTTAAGTCGTAAAATGCAAGTAAAATTTTTTTGGGCAAATTTTTATAAAACTGAATATTTCGAAATTATTGGGATGATGCTACATTTTTGATATTTTCATTCTAAACAATAATTTCCAGTTCAAGTTTTTTAGAAAAAAAAAAATCATACATAAATGGATTTTTAGAAATTTATGGCGATGATCACCAATTTCAGCTATTTTGACATTATTTTAGGAGAAATAGGGAATTTCCGGCTTAGAGTCTGTATTTCCAAAAAGTATCTTTTTGGACTGTTTTTTTTTTACCGCAGGACGATCCAACATCCCAAATTTTAAGTCTCTAGGACCATTAATTAAGAAAACATAAAAATATATTAAATTTCAAGATTCTATGATCATTATTTCAGGAGATAGAAAAGTACGAAAGTATACTACGTTATTCAGTTTTGTCCCCAACATTTTTTTCGAATGTTTTGTTCGCCGAATGTTCATACATTCAAAAATACCGTTTTTATGACCATTACCTTTTTACCCTCTTAAAAGTACTTTTGCGAAAATGTTTTATATATGTACTGCTGAAGGATCCTACATTCCAAATTTTAAGTTTCTAGAACAATTATTTCAATTTATACAAATTGCTTTGGTACAACATTTTATCCTTTTTACCAGATTAAAATCGGAAAATAAAAATATTTTTTTTTGTAATTTTAATTTATGGGGATGATCACCAATTTTAGGTATTTTTAATCTAGCTCCTCTATTTGAGCCATTTAATGCAAGTTAAGTTTTTTCTATAAAAAAAAAATATTTTTGGAAAAGGATGATCTCCAATTTTAGATATTTTCACTGTAGCACCTCTAGTTAAGTCTTAAAATGCAAGTGCAGTTTTTTTATGGCAAACTCATATAAAACTGCACTTTTAGAAATTGTTGGGATATTTTCAAGTTTCAGCTACTTTCCCTCTAGCACCTTTAAGTAAGCAATAAATTGTAATTTAAGTTTTTTAGAAAAAAAAAAATTACACAAAAATGGATTTTTGGTAATATTTGCGATGATCACCAATTTTACCTATTTTTACATTATTTTATATTTATTTCCAAAAAGCACTTTTTCGGAATGTTTTTTTTATTGCCGGAAAATTCTACATTAAAATTTCAAGTTTCTAGGACCATTAATTCAGAAAATATAAAAAAGTATTAAATTAAAAAAGTATTAAATTTCAAGAGATAAAAAAAAAATACTACTTTACCCTCTTTGGCCGCCGGAATTTTCAAAAAGTACCACATTCCAAATTTCAAGGACCATTATTCCAGAAAATATAAAATGTATTTAATTTCAAGTTTTTATGAAAATTATTTCAGGAGATAAAAAAGGTACCAAATTATAAAACTTCATTGAGTTTTGGTTGCATAAAATCGGAATTTCTGGAAAAGTGGTCATTTTTTGAATATAAACTATTTTTTTTTTTAATTTATAAGGATGATCACCAATTTCAGGTCTTTTCACTCTAGCTTCCCTATTTGTGCCATTAAATGCAAGTTTCTTTTTTAGAAAAAAAAAATTATAAAAAATATTATTTTTGGCAATTTATATAAATTTATTTTAGCTTATATTTCTGTAGGGATGATCAATAATTGCTGGTCTTTTTACTCTAGTACCTCTATTTAATGCAAGTTGTTTTTTTTTTGGAAAAAATAACAAAAAAATAATTTCTGGAGATTTATAGGTATGATCACAAATTTTAGCTATTTTCGCTGTAGCACCTCTAGTTAGGCCTTTAAATGCAAGTAAAGTTTGTAAGGGCAAATTCACATAAAACTTGATTTTTCATGATGGTATGATTTCAAATTTTAGCTATTATTGCTCTAGCAAACAATAAAATGCAATAAAATTTTTTAGAAAAAAATCAAAAAAAATGGATTTTTAAATATTTTTTGCGATGATCACCAATTTCCGCTATTTGTACATTATTTTTGGAGAAATAAGAGAGTAGAAAATAACACTCTTTTACCATTTTCCGCCTAAGCATCGGAACTTCCAAAAAGTACTTTTTCGGATTTTTTACCAGTGGACGCTCCTACATTCCAAATTTCAAGTTTCTAGGACTACTTTTTTAATTTTTTTTGCCGCTGGACGACCCTACATTTCAAATTTCAAGGACCATTATTTAAGAAAATTATTAAATACTATTTTTGAATTTATAGGGATGATTACCAATTTTAGGTCTTTTCACTGTAGCTCCTCTATTGAAGTTTTTTTTTTCAGAAAAAAATCATAAAAAAAATAATTTTTGAAATTTTTAGGAATAATCCCTAATTTGATTTTTTTTCGCTGTAGCACCTGTAGTTAAGTCTTAAAAAAGCAAGAATTAAAGTACGAAACTTTAGCCATTTTTTGACCCACAAATCGAAATTTTCAAAAAAGGAGTACTTTCCAAATGTTTCGAAATTTCTAAAAGGTACTTTTTAATTTTTTTTGATCATAGAAACTTGAAACAGTTACGACAAAAAAGTACCAATCTTTATTTCTGAAGATAAAAAAGTACCAAAGTACGCAGCTTTAGCCATTTTTGCTCCCTTCAAATCGGAATTAGCAAAAAAGGAGTACTTTTCAAATGTTTCGTCCGCCGGATTATCCTACTTACCAAATTTCTAGTACTAATATTTCTAAAAATGTTAAAAAGTACCAATGTAACCCTATTTACCCCCTTTGAATCGAAATTTTAAATAACCCACTTTTTTTAAAGTGTAGAAATATCATACATATATAAAAATACAATATTAATATTAATTCTTTTAAGGTAAAAAACTAATACAAAAATATATTTATTTATGTATGTTGAAGACTGTTGTTTATGCTTGAAGCTAAAAAAAATATTAATTTATAATACACAGAGTAGAGTCTTACTTACCATCAGTATAATTTCGCTACCTTTTTTGTTTTTATTTTTTTGTTTATTCCTGTTAGCGCACGTGTTATTTTTCTGCTTTTGTGATTATATTAGAAGCTTGTCAGAAACATGATAAACAAAAACAATCCTGTAAAAAAATAACAATTACATACACACCGACATACAGCAACTAAAAGGAGTAAAATCGTTTATGCCACGTTTAGCACTCACTCCTCTAAAGTGTTTAGTTATAAATAAGAATAATTGAAAACTTAATGAGTTTTGTGTTAAAAAAAAAATATAAAATTAATGTTTATTTTGGTGCTATAAAATTATTGTTTGTTGTGTATAATTTGAGGCGTTTTGTGACCTACACTTAGTAAAAGAGAATTTACTATAATTGTCATTACGTTTGTAACACATTGAAATAAAATTAAAGTTGGAAAAAAAAAATTCAAATAAAAATTTATTTTTGAAAATTTATAAGAATGATTACCAATTTCAGTTTTTTACGCTGTAGCATCCCTAGTTAAGCCATAAAAGACATGAGAAGTTTGTTTTTTTTCGAAATTATTGGAATGATTCCAAATTTCATTTTTTTTGCGCTAGGTAAAAATAAATTGCAATTAATGGTTTTTAAAGAAAAAAAATCATATAAAAATGGACTATAAGACATTTATGGCGTTGATCACAAATTTTAGCGGTTTGTACTTCTAGCTATCATACAAATTATGATTTTTGGAAATTTATAGCGATGATCGCCAAGTTTAGCTATTTTCGCTGTAGCACCTTAAGTCTTAAAATATTTTTCGAAATGTTTACGGATTCCACATTTTAGCTTTTTCCACTCTAGCACCTCTAGGTAAGCAATAAATTGAAATTGCAGTTTTTTAGAAAAAAAAAAATAATTAACCAAAAATAGATTTTTTTAAGAATTTATAGGGATTATCACCAATATCAGCTCTTTTCGCTTTTATTTGATGATCCCCAACTTAAGCTATTTTTGCTGTGGTACATTTAGTCAAGCCTCAATTAGCAAGTAAAGTTTTTTAGGAAAAATTCATATAAAACTGGATTTTTTAAATTTTTATGAATGGCTCCAAATTTTAGCTATTTTGAAAATTTACTGTGGTGATCTTCAATTTTAGCTATTTTCGCTTTAGTCAAGCCTTAAAATGCAAGTAAAGTTTCTTAGGACAAATTTATTTAAAACTGCATTTTTCCAAATTTTTACGGATGATTCCAAATTTTAGGTATTTCCGCTCTAGCACCTGTTTGTAGCCAATAAATTGCAGTTCAAGTTTCTTAGAAAAAAAAATTATACAAAAATTAAATCTTAGAAATTTATAGGGATTATCACCAATTTAAGCTCTTTTCGCTTTAGTACCTCTATCAACTTAAGCCATAAAATGCAAGTTTTTTTTTTTTTTTGAGAAAATCATATAAAAATTGGTTTTTAAAAATTTATGGGGATGATCCCCAATCTTGGCTATTTTCGCTGTATCCCCTATAGAAAACCCCAAAAATGCAAATAAGGTTTTTATCACAAATTCATAAAAAAATGTATTTTTTTCGTAATTTTAACGGATGATTTCAAATTTTAGCTATTTACGAAATTTATTGTGATGATTCTCAGTTTCAGCTATTTTCGCTGTGGCACCTTTAGCCAAGCCTTAAAATGCAAGTAAAGTTTTTTTAGGACAACTTCATTTAAAACTGGATTTTTCTAAATTTTTATGGATGATTCCAAATTTTAGCTATTTCCGCTCTAGCACCTGTAGGTAAGCAACAAATTTTAGTTCATGTTTTTTAGAAAAAAAAAAAAAAATCATAAAAAAATGGAATCTTGGAAATTTATTTATAGGGTTCACCAATTTCAGCTCTTTTCGCTTTAGTACCTATCTATCTACTTAAGCCATAAAATGCAAGTTAAGTTTTTTTAAGAAAAAATCATACAAATTTTGGATTTTCGGAAATTTATAGCGATGATCGCCAATTTTAGTTATTTTCGCTGTAGCACCTTAAGCCTTAAAATGCAAGTAAAGTTTTTTGGGCAAATTCATGTAAAACTGGATTTTTTAAAATTTTTACGGATGACTCCAAATTGAGGGTATTTTCGCTCTAGCACCTGTAGGTAAGCAATAAATTGTAGTTCAAGTTTTTTAGAAAAAAAAAAAACATAAAAAATGGAATCTTAGAAATTTATTTATAGGGATCACCAATTTCGGCTCTTTTTGCTTTAGTACCTCTACTTAAGCCATAAAATGCAAGTTAAGTCATTTTAAGAAAAAATCATACAAATTTGGATTTTCGGAAATTTATAGTGATGATCGCCAATTTTAGCTATTTTCGCTGTAGCATCTATAGTAAAGCCTTAAAATGCAAGTTAAGTTTTTTAGGGCAAATTCAAATAAACCTAGATTTTCCGAAATTGATACGGATGATTCCAAATTTTAGCTATTTCAAAAATTTGTTGCGATGATCCTCAATTTTAGCTAATTTTGCTGTGGCATCTATAGTCAAGCTCTAAAATGCAAGTAAAGTTTTTAGGGACAAATTCATATAAAACTGGATTTTTGGAATTTTTTACGGATGATTCTAAATTTTAGCTATTTCCTCTCTAGCACCTCTAGATAAGCTATAAATTGCAATTCAAGTTTTTTAGAAAAAAAATTATACAAAAATTAATTCTTAGATAATTTATTGGGATTATAACCAGCTCCAGCTCTTTTCGCTCTAGCAACTCTATTTAAGCCATAAAATGCAAGATATATTTTTTTTTTAGAAAAAATCATTTAAAAATTGATTTTCGGAAATTTATAGGGACGATCCCTAATTATAGCTATTTTCGCTGTAGCACCTATAGTCAAGCCTTAAATGCAAGAAAAGTTTTTTAGGACAAGTTCATATAAAACTGGATTTTTCGAAATTTTTACGTATGATTCCAAATTTTAACTGTTTTCGCTCAAGCACCTCTAGGTAAGCAATAAATTGCAATTCAATTAAAAAAAAAAGAAATTAAACAAAAATGGATTTTTGGAAATTTATAGGAATTATCACCAATATCAGCTTTTTTCACTATAGCAACTCTCTTCAAGCCATATAATGCAAGATACATTTATTTTTTTGAAAAAATTATTGAAAAATTGGTTTTCGGAAATTTATAGGGACGATTCCCAATTATAGCTATTTTCGCTGTAGCACCTATAGTCAAGCCTTAAAATGCAAGAAAAGTTTTTTACGACAAGTTCATATAAAACTGGATTTTTCGAAATTTTTACGTATGATTCCAAATTTTAACTATTTTCGCTCTAACACCTCAGGTAAGAAAGAAATTGCAAATCAAGTTTAAAAAAAAAATTATACAAAAATGGATTTTTTAAGAATTTATAGGGATTATCACCAATATCAGCTCTTTTCGCCTTATAACCTCTACTTAAGCCATAAAATGCAAAATACTTTTTTTTAGAAAACTTCATTTAAAAATTGATTTTTGGCAATTTATAGGGATGATTTTCAATTTTAGTTATTTCCCTGTTGCAATTTGTACCTTCCAACATCTAGTCAAACCATAAAAAACCAGTTAATTTATTCATAAAAAATGGATTTTTAAAAATGTATGGCAATGATCACCAATTTCAGGTATTTGTACTCTATCACCTCTTCTTAATCCATAAAATACAAGTAAAGTTTATTATTAGAACAATTTTTTTTTAAGATACATATAGATACAATTGGTAAGTATTCCAATTTGAGATTTTTTCGCTCTAGCACCTCTTCTTAAGGCGTATAATGCAAGATAAGTTCTTAAAAAAGTGTTTTTTTTGGAAATTTATTTGGATGATTTCATCTATTTTCGCTGTAGCACCTCTAGTTAAGCCCTAAAATAAAAGTAAGTTTTTTGTTTTTGAGAAAATTCGATGGATTTTTATAAATTTATAGGGTGATCCCCAATTTAGTGTTTCTGCGATTGCACCTCTGGTTAAATCATTAAATGCAAATTTGAATTAAAAAAAACCCTATGAAAGTTGATTTTTCGAAATTTAGGAGTTAATTTAAACTTCGGATTTTTTTGGGCTGGAACCTTTTTTGGGTGATTTTTTTGTAAATTCATATAAAACTGGATTTATCAAAATTTTTAACGATGATTCCAAATAAATTGCAATTAAAGTTTATAGAAAACAAATCATATATAATTTTTTTTAGAATTTCATAGGGATGATCCTCAATGCACAGTGGTTTCCCCTATTGGCCAAAAATAAAAAAATTTATGTTTTTTTTTCTAAGCTTTATTGCACTAAATTTATTGATAACACTCTAAATTTTATGAATCTAACCAATTTTCTGATTTTTTTTACGAGATTTGATGTTTGTGTTCGTTGGAAGTGGGGGAATGTTTATATTGCATATATTGTGGTTGCATAGTCATAAAATAATACTTTAGTTTATCTAAGAAGTTATTCGCGATATTGTGGCAGAAGTTTCCAAAAACCCAACAAACATTAAATTTTAACCTATTTTGTACCAAATTAAATAATAAAAGCTGAAAAAATATAAGCCCATTAAAAAATCCCTGAAGAACACTTTTTTGACCTTTTCAAAACACACGTTTTTTAAAAACTACCTTTTCACACAGACTTTTAGTTATTTGGCCCTCATCTGCCCACCACTTTTTATACATCAAATTGAAGATTTTTTACCCCTCTTTAAATTAAAAAATATTGTAGCCGCGGGTTTTTGCATATTTTCGCATATGGTTGTGATTTACATAGTCATCCAACGAAAAATGGTGAAAAACTGCATTTTGTTTTGTACTATTTCTTTTTAAGAATATAAGTAAAGTGAAATATTTTTTTAATTGTTATTATTTTTAACTTAATATTGCAATTTTATGTTATTTGACTTACAGTTCTGAGTAAAGAGAAAACACTTTTTTTAAAGAAATTGTCCTTCCCCCTTATATTTTTTAGTGGAAAAATTTGCCCTTTGACGATTCCGCATTTTTGGGCAAAGCTATTTGCTACTAGCTGTGATTTTTAAGATCTGCAACCAATAACAGTTACTAGTGTCCGTCAGAATACACCTTTTTTGGCCGAATATTCGGACAAATTTTCACTATTCGGCCGAAACCAAAGCCGCAGCCGAATACTCAAAAAAAAATATTTTTGTATTAAAAACAAGAAAAACAAGTAAGAGTGTTAAATTCGGCTGTGCCGAATCTTTTATACCTTCCAACATGAAAAAAAAAAATCAATTGTCGTTTTTTTTTTTTTTTTTTGAGGGGGTGGGGGTAGGCAGTGGTCATTAGGGGGGGGGGGCAAATTTCCCCCGAAATATATGTTTAAAAATCTTTCTTATGCTTTTTGCACTTAAGAAATACAAGTTTATCATTATTTTAACACTTTTTTTAATCCATGCCCACAAAAGGGGGCGGGCTGAAAAAAAACGATGTTTTTTAATCCTCCGGGTCCAAATTCAGAACTTTGAGCTTCTTGAGGCACAAAAATGTTGCATTGGTTAAACAAAAACACAAAAAATCATGTAAAAATATGGTGTTTTTCAGAGGTTGGTTTAGTTCCTCAAGGTGAAATTTTTTTCCCCCTAGTCCGATTTTGCCCATCTCCGAACTTAACCAGCCTATGACCATAAGACATATCTGTGCCAAACTTCAGGAGTATAGCTCTTTTATTTTGGGCTGTATTGTGTCTTTCACAGACAGACGGACAGACCGAAAGGCGGACGGACGGACATCCCTAGAATGTCTTTGAATCGATCACTGATCAATAATATGGGGTCCTAGATCGATATTTCGATGCGTTACACACGGAATGACAAAGTGAGTATACCCCCATACTGTGGTTGAAGGGTATAAAAAGTAAACCTTAAAACAAGTCTTTAAGCCAATTAACCCTTCAAAGATCAAATGGCTACTGTGGCTACAGTTGTTAATATTTTTTCCTACAAATTTGCAAACTTTAAGTTCTTCGGGCATACTATATGCTGAAAAATTTTGAAGCCCCTTGTTTTTTTTAGTTTTGGATATATTGATTTTTGACCGCTTGTCCATATAAGGGAAACCACTGTGCAATGGTTGCTACTTTCTCCCAGCACCTCCAGTTAAGCCATAAAATGCAAGTTAATTTTTTTTTACAAAACAAATCATTAAAATTAATTTTAATGAATTTTTAAGGGTGATCCCTAAATTGATATATTTTTTCTCTGGCACCTCTAATTAAGCCATAAAATGCAAGAAAATTGTTTTAGAAAAAATGTATATACATAAATATGGAATTTTGGAAATTATAGTGATGATCCTCAATTTCAGCTTTTTACGCTTAAGCACCTCAAGTTAAAGATTTAATTGCAATTACACTTTTTTAAAAAATATCATATAAAAATATTTTTTTTTTTATTTTTGGGATGATAAATTCATATAAAACTGTTTTTTTTTTTAAATTATAGGGATGATTCCAAATTTCAGCTATTTTCGCTTTAGCGGTTCAAGGAAGGTAATAAATTACAAATAGAACAACAATTCATGTAAAATCGATATTTAAATTTTTGGAAATTTATATAGAAATTTATAATCCCCAATTTTAGCTATTTTTGTTGTAGCACCTTTAGTTAACCCATTAAATGCAAGTTAAATTTTTGTTTAATATGGTGTTTCTGTTAAACGGACGAAACAATACACGAACGAACGCTACCCGTACGAATTCGTAATGATATCAGTTTCCATAACATTTTCGTTTGATTACGTTATTTTTTTTCGTTAGTTACGTTTGTCTTGACCATTTGTCAAATTACAGTATTGCCAGAAAGTTTTTTTTTTAGTTTTTGTTTATTTTTTTCATACAAAAATTATCTAAACTAAACGAAGTGGCAACATCAACACATCAGCTAAAGAAAACAAATTTCATGTTTATAAAAAAAACACAATTATAATCAAATCAGAGTTTTTTTTTTTATTATAGCTAAAAAGTTAACACAATTTTAATAAAAAACAAATGAAAACAATAATTTGTATGATGACCCGTGGCTTTTAAATTGTTAATATAAATTGGTCAAATCCGTCTTTTTTTCACTGATTTGTTTTAATACACATTTTTTTCATACCATTTAGTTATAAAACATTCACATTTTTTAATTTTATTAATATTAATATTACTTATTTTTGTTATAAATTCACATTTTTCACTTATTTTGTTAAATATTTCACAAAAAACTCCTTAACGAATGGTATTTTTCATTCGTGTGGTTTTGGCGTTTTTGACATTTCAATTCGTGTTGTAGAAACAGAAAAATATGAAGAAAAATGACAACTCTTACGTTTTCGTTCGACTATAATGACATCCGCAATACAGAACCTCAAATTGATTTTCTTATGTCATTTGGACGAACGAAAATGAAAATTCGTAATAGAGAAACTGGACATAAGAAAATAAACAAAAATTTAACTTGATTTTTTAAAATTTTGAGGTATGATTCCCAATTTCAGATATTTTCACTCTAACAACTCTAACTATGCCATAAAATGCAAGAAAACAATTTTAGAAAACAATTTATGTAAATAGGAACTTTTAAAATTTAAAGCGATGATCCATAATTTTAGCTTTTTTCGCTTCAGCACATCTTTTTATAGAATTAATTGCTAATAAAAATTTAAAAAAATATATAAAAATAGATTTTTTTAATTTGTTGGGATGTTAAATTCATATAAAACTTATTTTTTTTCGAAATTATGATTCCAAATTTCAGATATTTTCGCTTTAGCGCTTCAATTAAAATAATAAATTGCAATTAAAGTTTTTAGAAAAAACTTTATATAAAAATCGGTATTTAGATTTTTGGAAATTTATAGGGATAATCCCCATGTTTTGTAATTTTTGTTGTACACCTCTAGTTAAGCCAAAAAAGGCAAGTTAAATTTTTTATTTAAGAAAATATCATATAAAAATTGATTTTTGAAAATTTATATGTATGATTACCAATTTCAGAAATTTTCACTCTAACATCTCTAATTAAGCCATAAAAAGCAAGAAAACAATTTTAGAAAACAATTTGTAAAAATATGGAACTTTGAAAATTTCAAGCGATGATCCCTAATTTTAGCTTTTTTCGCTTCAGTCGTCTTGTTGTAGAATTAATTGCTATTTAAATTTTTAGAAAAATGTCATATAAAAATTGATTTTTTTTTTCAAATTTGTTGGGATGTTAAATTCATATAAAACATATTTTTTTTCGAAATTGTGGATATGATGACTAATTTTAGCTATTTTCGATCTAGCGCCTTTTGGTATGTTAAGACATAAAATTTAAGTTTAGTTTTAAAAAACTATCTTATACAAATTAATTGTTGGAAATGTATATGTGTGATCAATAATTTCCACTATTTTCACTGTATAACCTCTAGTCAAGCCTTAAAATACAACTAACATTTTTTTAGACAAATTCATATATAAATTTGGATTTTTTTAAATTGAAGGGATGATTCTTAATTTGAGCTACTTTCACTTTATATAAAAATCTATTATTGGAAATTTATATTGATGATCAGCCATTTTAGACTTTTATATTGTAGCACCTCTAGTTAAGCCATAAAATGCAAGATAAGTTAAAAAAAAAAAAATAGAATTTTATTGTGATGATACACAATTTCAGTTATTTTCGCTGTAGCATATCTAGTTTAGGCTTAAAATACAATTAAAGAAAAATAAAAAAAAAAATTATAAAAATGGATTTTAAGAATTTGATAGTGATGACCGCAATTTCGGTTTATTTCGCTGTAGCACCCGTAATTAAGCCATAAAACACAATTAAAGTTTTTTTTTGGGCAAATTCATTCAAATTTGTTTGATGATGTCAAATATCATTTGGGATGATGTCAAATATCAGCTATTTTCGCTCAGGATGATCACCAATTTGTTCTCTATCAATTCTAGTTTAAACATAAAACGAAAGTTAAGTTAAAAAAAACATATAAGAATGTGTTTTTAGAAATTTATAGCGATGATCATCAATTTTAGCTATCTTTACGCTAGCTTCTCCAGTTAAGCCATAAAATGCAAGATACATATATAAAAAAATGATTGCAAATATCAGCTATTTTCGCTATAACACCTCTAGCAAACAAAAAAAAAAAAATAAAAAAAAAATCAGATAAATATGGATGATCACCAATTTCAGCTTTTTTCGCTCTAGCCTCTGTAGTTAACCAATAAATTGCTATTAAATTTCTTTTTAGAAAAAAATGCATAAAATGCACATGAGAGGTTCTTAAAATATTGGCACATTAAAATGGATTTTTTGTAAATTTATAGCAACGTCCCCACTTTTTGCTATTTAAGCTTTAGTACCTCTAGTTAAGACCTTAAATGCAAGAAATTTATTTATTTTTTTTAATTTTAAAACAATTTGAAGGGTATTTTAAGATTCGGCATTTGTTGTTACTTTTTACATTTTAATAGAATTTCTGTTTAAATATTCTAAATTATAAATGAAAAATATGTTCTTATTTTAACTTGTTTGTTTAATAAGGAAAGAAAAAAAAGATATTTTAAATAGACAAGAGAGACTCCTTTTTTGTTGTTGTTACTCTTGTTAATATTTATGTATAAAAACAAAATCTTATTTACTATGCCCAGTTTGATGTTTATTGTGGTCTGTGTCAGGAATATATAAAAGAAAGAACGAAACCAAAAAAAGTGTTCCGTATATAAAAATTTTTAAAAACAAAAATATAACAAAATTAACTAGAAAACAAAGTTGTGCAAACAAGTTTTGGTTGGTTTTGACTTGTCTGTTGGTTTTTACTACCACGTCCTTTGGACTTTTTTCTGTTCTGCTGTTGTTACTGGTAATGTTGATGATGATGTTTTCGTTGCTGTTGTTGTTACCGATGCTGAAGTGTTTTTAAGTCATAAAAATGCCAAAAGTCAATTATACACAAAAAGCTGGGAGAAAAAAAAAACGAAAATAACAAAAAATTGTATAAGATTTTCCTATTATACTCGTATTATGAAATACGAATAATTTAACAAGGAAACTACGATATTTTAGGCAAGAACAAGAATGTGCAAAATAGTACTTTTTCATAAATAAAACAATAATATACTTTTAAACATAGTAAAAATAACAAAATAGTACCTTTAATAAAAAGCTTTTTATAAAAAGTACCAACCTTATATGTAATTGCTTACAAAAAGTACCAAAACAGTACTTTTTTATAAAAAGTACCAAAACAGTACTTTTTCATAAAAAGTACCAAAACAGTACTTTTTCATAAAAAGTACCCAAACAGTACTTTTATATAAAAGGTAACAAAGTAGTATTTTTTCCAAATAGTTTTTTTTTTATAAAAAAAACCCATTATGGTACTTTTTGAAAAAATAGTACTTTTTGCAAAAAGTACCAAAATATTACTTTTTCATAAAAAATAACCAATATTATACTTTTAAATATAGTAAAAAATAACAAAATAGTAGCTTTAATAAAAAGTACCAAAATATTACTTTTTATAAAAAGTACCAATATAGTACTTTTTTATAAAAAGTACCAACATAATATGTAGTTTTTTACAAAAAGTACTAAAACATTCCTTTTTCATTAAAGTACCTAAATAGTACTTTTTTATAAAAGGTACTTTTTTATAATAAATTCCAAAAAAGTATTATTTTGATACCTTTTGTGTAAATGTAATTTTTTTTTAAAAATGTTGATACTTTTTATTAAATATTACTATTTTGGTACTTTTTACTTGTTCTTAGTTTGGTGCTTAAAATTTAAATTAAAACTACCGATACTGGAGTGTTTTTAAGCCATAAAAATGCCAAAAGTTTATTATTCACAAAAATATATTATGAAATGCGAATAATTAAATAAGAAAATTACACAATGTTGGACAATAAGCAGAACATGCAAACAATTTTTGGAATTAAAATAACTCAAAATTACGAAAATTTATTTAAATTAAAGTCCTATTTTGATAATTCTTATCAAAAAGTACTATTTTTGCAATCTTTATTAATTAGTGCTACTTTGGTACTTCTTACTTAAACTTTTTTTAAAAAAAGTATATTTTTGAGTACTTTTTAATAAATAGTAATTTTTTGGTACTTTTATAAAAAATGACGAAATAGTAGTAAAAAATATCAAAATAGTACTTTTTGAAAAAAGTACCGAAATAGTACTTGTAAAAAAAGAACCAAAATTGCACTTTTTAGTAAACAGAAAACGATGAAAAATCTTTTGCAAAAATACCAAAATATTACTTTTTGTAAAAAGGTAAAAAGTACCAAAGTAGTACTTTTTGTAAAAAGTACCAAACTAGTATTTTTTTTACTTTTTAATAAATAGTAAAAAGTACTTTTATAAAAAAGTTAATTTTTTTTATAAAAAATACCACAATAGTAGTTTTACTAAAAAATACCCAAATTGTACTTTTTAAAAAAAAGTACCAAGATAGTACTTTAACCATAAAAAAGAACCAATATTATACTTTTTAATGAAAACTGAAATATAGCAAATTACCAAAATAGTAATTTTTATAAAAAGTACCAAAATAGTTTTTTTGTTATAAGTTCATTTTTATAAATAGTACTTTTTTACCAAAATAGTACTTTTTATAATAAGTACCAATAAATTATTATTTTGGTACCTTTTGGTTTAATGTAGTACTTTGTAAACTTTTTTTTAAAAATTTTGTTACTTTTTATCAAAGAGTACTATTTTGGTACTTTTTGCTCATTCTTAGTTTGGTGTTTTTGGGTACTTTTTAATAAGAAGTACTGTTTTGGTACTTTAATAAAAAGTTTATACTTTTATAAAAAGTGTCAAAATAGTAGTTTTTAATAAGAAATATTAAAAAAGTACTTTTTGACGACAGTACCGAAATAGTACTTTTTTAAAAAAGAACCAATATTGCACTTTTTAGTTAAAAGGAAAAAATAAAAAGTCTTTTATAAAAAGTATCAAAATATTACTTTTTGTAAAAAGTATCAAAATTGTACTTTTTATACTTTTTAATAAATAGTACTGTTTTGGTACTTTTATAAAATAGTTATTTTTTTTTATAAAAAATGCCAAAATAGTAGTTTTCAATAAAAAATACCGAAATGGTACTTTTGAAAAAAAAAGTACTTTAAACACAAAAATGAACCGATATTATACTTTTTAATAAAAACTAAAATATAGCAAAATATTACTTTTTATAAAAAGTACCAAAATAGTACTTTTTATAAAAAGTACCAATATGGTATGTACTTTTTTACAAAAAGTACAAAAATATAACTTTTTTGTAAAGTAAAGGTACAAAAATAGTAATTTTTTAAAAAAAGTAACAAACAAGAAAGTAATTTTTTTATAAAAAGTACTAAAACAGTATATTTTATTAAAAGTGCAATTTTATAAAAAGTGTTTTTTTTTCTAAAATAGTCCTTTTTTGTAATAAGTAGCCAAAAAGTATTATTTTAGTACATTTTGTGTAAATCTAGTATTTGGTTAACTTTTTGTAAAAATTTTATTATTTTTTATCGATGTGTACTACTTTGGTACTTTTTACTTACTCTTAGTTTGGTATTTGAAATTGTTGTTACCGGTACTGAAGTGTTTTTAAGCAAAGCTGTATTATTGAATACTTTTATTTGAATTTTTTGGAAAAAATAAAATACTTTAATATTTTAGTTGGTTATTAAAAAATAAAATGATCTGTTATTTTATTTATTTTGATTTGAATAAAATACAATTTTATTTTATTCAATTTCATACAAATTAAATAATATTTGTTTCCAAAAAATTCAAATAATTTTTTCTGATTGATTATTCAAACAGGAAAAAAAGAAATTTTCTTATTATTTAACAAAAATTTTTGAATAATTTTGGTTATTCACAAAAAATTGAATAAATAACGTATTATTCAAACAAAAAAAAAAACAAATATTTTTGAAAATTTTGTGTTTGAAAAAGAAATGTATTTTATTTATTTTGTCATTTACTATACAGTGAAACATAAAATTATTTTTACAAAATAATATTGTTTAATAGTAAACTTCTTAACAAAGCGTTTTTTTACTAAAACATTAGTTAGAATATTCTTTGTAAATTTTCCCGAACTGAAATCTTTAGATTTTTACTATTTTAAAATGTTGTTAAAACATTTTCCTATGGAAAATACTGAAGTTTTTAAAATACTTTCAGATATTTTTCAAATACAACAAAAAGTCCTGTGAGGATGTATATTTACTCAGATTTTCAAGGTTTTTGGCTTTGGTGACATTTTTAAGAAAATATTCTTTAGTATTAACTCTAAAATCTTTCTACTACACAAAATTTATTTAAATAAAAAAAATGCATATGTATACAATTAAAATTTTTTCCTATAGGAAAAAAAATAAATATTTTTGAATGTATTATTCTATTTTTAAATGCACCCGTAACCGTACCCTAACGTAGCGTAGAGAGGTTTTTGTTAGATGGGAAGAAGTGAGAGTAATTATTCTTCTTTGCAGAAGGTTACGGGATTTTGTATATGATTTTGACCGCTACGCTACGTTAGGTGACGGTAACGGGTAGCTAACCTAGTCTTTATTATTTTTCTTACTTCTATGTCAAGTAAAAACGTAAAGAAGTTTTGTTGGGAATAAAATTTCTCTAACTTAACAAAAAAAAAAAACAAAACATAAATAAGAATGTTTTGTACTATTTTGCTTAATGAACATTGCATAGAGTTAACGTTAAGTTGACGTTTTTAGGCTAACTAAACCTTAATGGTCAAAATGTACGCTGAATATTTTAAATACTTTTGGGCATTTCTTATGAAAATGAAGGGTTGATTTCTTCAAAGAATCCTAATACCTGAAATGGGGAATGAAGTGTTGATTTCTTCTTCGAATCCTAACACCTATTGCATACACGTTTAAGCTCTTAATTTTCTTTAGTTTTTCTCTTTCGTACTTTCTTCAGAAATAGGGTCAGACAGACGGAGATACAGGCGGATATTACTAGGAAGTCTTTAAATCGATCAAGGATAAAAACAAAAACATATCGTTTACAGTAGAGATGGGCGCGTGAGTGGATTTTGACTCACACTCACTCACGCTCACGCAAAAAAAAACTTATCACTCACTAATCACTAGGGTTACCATTTGCATTTTGAGAAAAAGAGGACGTCAACCTTAAAAAAGGAGGACATTTGACCCAAAAAAGAGGGCATTTTTTTTTTTAATAATAAATTTATTTAAAACAAGTCAACAAAGCAATACAATATGCAAAAACAAATCATTTTTATTAAGAAAGCCTTTTTTTCCTCTAAAAAAATATATTTCCAATTATATTTCAATTTTTTGGAAATATCTATTCAATTTTATTTTTAAAATTTTCCTTTATAACTCAAAAATTTCCAGTTACAGTGGGTAAAAAAAGTAGTCGGACACTCATAACCTCAATTTCTTTCATTAAATTTGGTGGTTAAAATTCATGAAATTCATAAATGCGTTGGTACCATTGCACACTGGGTAATTTGAGCCAATTTTTAGGCCAAAAATAATTACAGCCAAAGTTTTAGACCGATATGGCTGAAATTTTAAATTTAAGAGTTTTTTGTGAACACGCACAGCTGGATTTTATGAATTTGGTAATCGTGGAAATTTTTAGGGTTGCCACCATACGAAAAAAAGGGAAAATACTGAATATCTCGAAAACGAATAGGATAATTTTTTTGAAACTCGGCACGAAGAAAATACGCAAGAAGGCTAACAAAATGGCACATAAACCATTTTGTTTGATTTTGCTGAAAAAAGCTGTTATTTTTTGAGTGGGCCTTGTACCACCTTAACGAAAAATTTTCAAAAAAAGTTCCTACTATTTCCTTCAACGAAGCCAAATATTGGTTTAACACATTATTTTAATCAATTTTACTGACAACAAAATTATAAACAGCAACAGGGTCTTTTCTCTTAGTTCTTTTCCCAATCCAAAAGTTAGAAAGTTCAAGATATGGCAAGATGAGGCTGTCTGAAAGAAAATTGATATCTCAAAAAGTGCAAAAAAGTGCAACGGAAAATAAAAAAAAATGAATTCAGAATTATTTTTTTTAAATTTTTCATCAATCAAAAACACGGCACACCACGGCTAACATTATTAAAAGCTTATGCGAAGTATATATTCATTGAAAAAGTCATTTATTTAAGGTTAAGTTATAATTACACGTTTTGTTAAAAAAAGCAATAACGTCCACCAAAATATTTTGCTATTTTTTTATTACTTAATATCACCTCTTTAATAGCTGAAAAAATCGTTTGAATTTATATCAAAATTAGGCGTTTTATATTGCACTGTGCACGTTGCTTGAAAATGCCGAATTCGACTGCCCGTCAATCAGTTTATATTTGTTTTTTGGAAAAACCAAATATGCAGTTATTTGCTTTAATATTTTCTAAATCGAACGTAATTAACAAAAACATTATTATTGTTAGTTCGAAAAATGATTTTTGGCCAAGATTTCGGTTCAAATTACCTACTGTGCATTGGTTGAAAAACAAATGGAGTTTTCTGAAAAGCATTTAGAAAATTTTGAAGTACAAATAAATAGAAAACTCTGATATACAATAGAAAATTTTTGACTTATATTTCGAATTTTTTGAAAAACTCTTATTTTAAGAGATTTCAGCTGAATTCGCTTAAATTATATAAAAATGTTGGCTTAACTGACATGGAGGTTAACAATTAGTAACACCAGGATAGAATTAAGTCTATCTATAAATTATATAAAAATGTTGGCTTAACTGACATGGAGGTTAACAATTAGTAACACCAGGATAGAATTAAGTCATTTACCATTTTAATTTTATTTAGAATTAAGCGGAATCTGGAAGCATTTAATGAGTGTCCGAGCTCTTTTTTGAGGTAATTTTACAAGTTATTTTAGTTTTCTCTGATTTGCAAAAAACTTAGCTATCATTTTGATTCAAGAACAACTGATTCTTAAAGTGGGAATTTCATGAATTTTAACCACCAAATTTAATGAAAGAAATTGAGGTTATGAGTGTCCGACTACTTTTTTTACCCACTGTATATTTCAAAAAATTTGAAATATAAGTCAAAAATTTTCTATTGTATATCAGATTTTTCTATTTATTTGTACTTCAAAATTTTCTAAATGCTTTTCAGAAAACTCCATTTGTTTTTCAAAAATTTCCATTTTCATTTCAAAATTTTCTAAAAAATTTAATGAAAATTACTTTTTAATTTAAATAAAATTAGATTTTTTAATTGTATTTCAAAAATTTCTATTTGGATTTAAAAATTATGCAAATGGTTTTCAAAAAATTTTATTTGTATATCAAAATTTTTTGAAAAGCATTTGAAAAATTTTGATATACACATCGAAATTTTTGAAATATACTTAATACGAATTTTCCGAAAAGCATTTTGAAAATTTTTAAATATAAATGGAAAGTTTTGAAATACTATTGGAAGTTTATCAAATGGAATTTTTAAAAAGCATTTAGAAAATTACAAATAAAAAATTTTGAAATACAATAGGGATTTTCTGAAAAACAATTTTTGTAAATTCAAAAGGAATTTGCTTTAAACCATTTAGAAAATTTTGTTTGATACCAAATCTTTTTTCGGAGAGCAATCTTTAAAACCCACGGCAGCTGATAAGAAGTGATGTCAACATAGTTATTTTCGCACTACATAAAGTGTTTTTTTTTTATTTTTGTGCTCGTTTTGCTCTCAAAAAGTTGATATTACTCCTGGTAAGCGAAAATACAGCGATTCCAATAATTCAAAAGTTAAGAATTAACAAAAAAAAATGTATGGGGAAAAGTGCAAAAAGTAGGACAACCCCGGACACTTTCTAAAAAAGAAGTAGGACTGCCCCGGACGCCCTAAAAAAGAGGACGATGTCCGGGGAAAAGAGGACGGATGGCAACCCTACTAATCACTAACGCAATTTTTTTTCACTCACTCACAATCACGTGATTGAAATTAAAATTTCTCACGCTCACGCGTAACTCACGCCAGATTCAAACACCCTCATGAGTCTCGCAAGCTCCACTCACGCAAACAAATTTTCTTACAAAAAAAAACAGCTAAAATTTTTTTTTTGCAAGAAATGAAAAAATTCTAATTAAATAAGTAAAATCAAAAATTAAATCACGCAAACTCACGCCCAAATAAAGGTATTAGTTTTTCTTCGGTATTGGTTTTCAATTAAAATTGTTATTAAAGGGTATTGGTATTGAAAAGGTATTGGTATCCATCCTTGCTTTATTGCAAAAATTATAATAAACGAATTTGCTAACATTTATCACGAGTGCGAAGGTGTCCCTCAATGTCCCCCGGCTCCCTCCCCTGGTGCTCCATCATAGACTTGGCGAAGGAGTTTTAATAATGAATTGGGGGCCTCAAATTAAATCTACAATAATATCACCAGTGAAGCTTAAAATAGAGTGGGAGAGAAGGATGACAGAAAAGAAGGATTTCAATTGGAATTTCCTGAATTACAACATAACTTTTCTCTATTTCAATTGACTTTTTATAAATTACAACTTAGCTTTTCTGAAATTCAATTGGGCTTTTTATAGTTTTAATAGCATTCTCTATACAACAATTCTCCTAAAAATTCAAAAATAAAACTTTTTAAAAGAAGCTAATTTTAAACAAAACTATTTTGTATGAATAATTTTATGTTTCACTGTATAATAAATGACAAAATAAAAAAAATACATTTCTTTTTCAAACACAAAATTTTCAAGAATATTTATTTTTTTGTTTGAATAATACGTTATTTATTTGATATTTTTGTGAATAACCAAAATTATTCAAAAATTTTTGTTGAATAATATGGAAAATTTATTTTTTTTTGTTTGAATAATCAATCAGAAAAAATTATTTAAATTTTTCGTTATTTAAATAATAGCAAATAAATATTATTCATTTTCAAAATATTTGAATAATCGGTTATTTGAATATTTTTTTAAAAATATTGTTATTTATTTGTTTCGTTATTTCAATCATAGCATACAGCACTGTTTTTAAGTCATAAAAATGCTAAAAGTCTATTATACACAAAAAGCTGGGAGAAAACAACGAAAATATCAAAAACTGTTTTTGTACTTTTTATTATTAAGTACTGTTTTTGTACTTCTTACTTTAAAACACCATTCCGGTTTTTAAAAAAGTAAATTTTTGGTACTTTTTATTAAAAAGTACTTTTTTAGTACTTTTATAAAAAAAGTTCTTTTAATAAAAAATTTCAAACTTTGTGAAAAAGTAACAAAACAGTACTTTTATTAAAAAGTACCAATGTAGTACCTTTTGGAAAAAGTTCCGAAATAGTACTTTTTCATCAAAAAGAACCAATATTGTACTTTCTAATAAATAACAAAATAGTACCTTTTTGAAAGACTAATAAATTATTACTTTTTATAAAAAGTACCAATACGGTGTGAACTTTCTTGCAAAAAGTACCAAAATAGCTTTTTTGTTATGAAAAGTATCCAAATAGTAAGTATCAAATTGTATTTTTTATTTAAAGTACGGTTTTACAAAAAGTACTTTTTTTATAATAAGTACCAAAAAATATTATTTTGATACCTTTTGCGTAAATGTACTATTATGGTGCCATTTTTCAAAAATGATTGTACTATTTTTTACAAAAGCTGGGAGAAAAAAAAACGAAAATATCAAAAATTACTATTTTGGTACTTTTTATTATTAAGTACTATTTACTTTAAAACACCATCCCGGTTTTTAAAAAAGTAAATTTTTGGTACTTTTTATTAAATAGTACTTTTTTTAGTACTTTTATAAAAAATGCCAAAAAAAAGTAGTTTTAATAAAAAAATTTAAATGTACTCTGTAAAAAAGTACCAAAATAGTAGTTTTTTTAAAAAGTACCAATATAGTACCTTTTGGAAAATGTTTTGAATTAGTACTTTTTCATAAAAAAGAACCAATATTGTACTTTCTAATAAATAACAAAATAGTACCTTTTATAAAGAAAACCAAAATATTACTTTTTATAAAAAGTACCAACATGGTATGAACATTCTTGCAAAAATTACCAAATAAGCTTTTTTGTTATGAAAAGTACCCAAATAGTATTTTTTTTTATAAAAAGTACCAAATTGTAATTTTTATTAAAAGTATGGTTTTACAAAAAGTACTTTTTTATAATAAGTACCAAAAAATATTATTTTGATACCTTTTGCGTAAAAGTATTATTATGGTGTAATTTTTTAAAAATAATGGTACTATTTTTTACAAAAGCTCTTTTTAAAGAGTAACAATATAGAACCTTTTGGAAAAAGTTTCGAAATAGTACTTTTTCAAAAAAAAGGACCAATATTGTACTTTCTAATAAGTACAACTTTTTGCAAAAAGTACCAAAATAGTTTTTTGTTATTAAAAGTACCCAAATAGTATTTTTTATAAAAAGTACCAAATTGTATTTTTTATTACAAGTACGGTTTTACAAAAAGTACTTTTTTATAATAAGTACCAAAAAAATATTATATTGGTACCTTTTGCGTAAATGTACTATTATGGTGGCATTTTTCAAAAACTATGATACTATTTTTTTACAAAAGCCGGGAGAAAAAGCGAAAATATCAAAAATTACTATGTTGGTACTTTTTAATGTTAAGTACTATTTTGGTACTTCTTACTTTAAAATACCATCCAGGTTTTAAGAAAAAAGTATATATATTTTTTTTTAAATAGTACTTTTATATAAAGTTCTTCATTTATAAAAAAAAGTTCCGAAATAGTACTTTTCATAAAAAAGAACCAATACTGAACTTTTTAATAAAAAGTAAAAAAAATAACAAAATAGTACCTTTTATAAAGAATACCAATATATAACTTTTTATGAATAGTACCAACATGATATGAACTTTTTTGCTAAAACTAACAAAATTGCTTTTTTGTTATGAAAAGTACCCAAATAGTATTTTTTATAAAATGTATTGAAAGTATGGTTTTACAAAAAGTACTTTTTTATAATAAGTACCAAAAAATTATTATTTTGATACCTTTTGCGTAAATGTACTAAAGCTGGGTGAAAACAACGGAAATATTAAAATGACTATTTTGGTACTTTTTATTATTAAGTACTATTTTGGTACTTCTTACTTTAAAATACCATTCCGGTTTAAAAAAAAAAATATTTTTTATTAAATAGTACTTTTATAAAAAGTTCTTCTTTTATAAAAAATGCCAAAAAGTAGTTTTTAATAAAAAAATACCAAAATGGTACTTTTTAAACAAGTACCAAAAAAGTAATTTAAAAAAATGTACCAATATAGTACTTTTTTATAAAAAAGAACCAATATCGTACTTTCTAATAAGTAAAAAATAGCAAAATAGTACCTTTTTAAAGAATACCAAAATATTACTTTTTACAAAAAGTATTAATATGGTATGACCTTTCTTGCAAAAAGTACCAACATATTTTTTTTTTGTTATAAAAAGTACCCAAATTGTAATTTTTTATAAAAAGTACCAAATGGTATTTTTTTAATATAAGAACGTTTTTATAAAAGTACTTTTACCCTTAATAGTACATTTTTATAATAAGTACCAAAGAGGTATTATTTTGATACCTTTTGCGTAAATGTAGTACTATTTTGGTACCTTTTTTCAAAAATGATGATACTATTTTTTACCAAAAAGTACTTTTTAAGTACTTTGTACTCATTCTTAGTTTGTTGCTTAAAATAGTAAAACCAATGAATTTTTGGTTTCAAAAATTTTATCAGCACTAGAGTGTTCTTTATAATGTTCTTTCCTTGTTATCACAAATCATCTTCGTCATCAACAAAACGAAAGAGTTTCTTCTTTAATCTTGAGTAGGAATTGTAAATTTCATTTTTGGTTTTTATAGCTAAAAAGTAAGACATACAAATTAATTCTTGTGGCTAAGAAATTTATTATTATTAAATAAACATTAAATTAAAATTGTTACAATATTTCTGACGATAGAGACTTAAAAAGTTTTATTTTTGTATAATTACTTTGATTTTCTTTTGGATAATTTTGTAAAAAGTTTTTCCTTGAGAATTAAAAATACAAGAAGAAAAATGACAGTGAATTTTTAATGGCTTAATTTGTGTTTGACGTTTAAGGAAAAGAATTATGTACAATTAAATTAATTTGATTAAGATAATTGGCATTTACATCACGAACAAAATTAACTTTATTTTTTTTTTCACACTAAATATACACACAGTGGCATTTTATGTTTTACAGGTCAACAGGCGAGTTAAGGCAGTTGAATTGAATAAAACACAAGGTAGAATGTTATGGTTGTGCCGAATAAAAGATATCCTTCACAATTTTCTGATTTTTTGTTGTTTGAATTTCTATGAATATTTCTAGCCTTTTATGAATTTTCCTTTTTTTATAAATTCCTCTAAGTTTTCTACATTTTCTTAATATTTTTTAAACATTTTCTGTCTTTTTCAGATTTTGGATTAATTTTGCTGATCTTTTCCTAGAAATAATGGTCCCAGAAATTTCAAATTTGAAATATGGGATCACTGGGCGGAAAAAAGTACATATTTGGAAAAAAGTACTTTTTGGAAATTTCGAATGTAGGCGATCAAAAAAGTTTAAAATAGTAGTTGCAGGACTCCCGTATTTATGAAGTCCCATCTCTGTAATTTTATAAAATATACTATGTTACTGTTTATTTAAATTTTAGAAAACACGTTATCTTTGATTTTAAATATGTTTGTAAATTGAAAGAATAAAATAAATAAAATCAGAATATTTAAAAATTTCTAAAGACACACATTGTCTTATTTAGTGTATTTTGGTACTATTTTTTTTAGCTCCTGAAATATTGGTCTTAGAAACTTTAAATTTGCAACATTAAAAAAGTACCTTTACGATATTCTGAATTAAATGGGATAAAAATCTTTCGCATGAAATTCGATTCTCAAGGGGGGATAAAAGTACTTTGGTACTTTTTTGATCTCCTGAAATAATTGTCATTTAAACTTAATTTTTGAAATGTTGGCTTCACCATTGAAAGAAACATTCTTGAAAAATTTTTTTTTTCTAATATCAATTTTTAATAGGGAAAAAAATGTACTTTGGTACTTTTTTAGATTTCCTAAAATAATGGTCTTATAAACTTGAAATTTAGGATTATCCAGCAAAAGGTCATAGAAGCTTAAAATTTAAAATTTGAAATCCTTCAGCCAACAAAAAAAAAAAATCTGAAAAATGTACCTTTTTTAAATTTCGATTTAATGGGGTAAAAATTGTACTTTGGTATTTTTTTGCATCCTGAAAATAATGGTTCTAGAAACTTGAATTGTGGATTGTAGGATCATTCAGCGAAAAACACATTTTAAGAAAATGTACTTTATAGAAAGTTTTAATGTTAAGTAGAGTTGCCAGGGGGCCTGGAATGGGTCTGGTTCAATTTTCAGTTAAAATATAATTTGTCCAGTTAAATATAATTTTTTCGAGTTAAGTATATTTTCCTTGAGCTCGTCAATGATTTGAGTATTGTTTCGTACATTTTGCTTTTTAAATAACCTCAAAAAAATAAGTCTGGAGGGGTAAAATCTGCAAATGAGGGTCAGTTATTGTCGCTCTTTTTAGACATCGCACGTCCAGGGAATTTTAACTGGCCACCTAAATTTACAGATTTGACCACTCCGGACTTATTTTTGTGGTATTATGTGAAAAATCTACGCTAACAATCCTCAGACCATTGACGACATCAAAATCTACATTTCAAGATGCTCGATAGGAGCATTTTGCTGTGGCTAATAGAGACTGCCATTTAATTCATGTTATATTTTAAAATTATTTCAAAATAAAAATATGTGTCTCATATATGAAAATCGATTGATTTTTTTTTTAATTAATTTAAAAGAAATATGTATGGGTCCAGTTATTTTTTTCAATAAAAAAATTTACTTTGGTATATTTTCGATCTCCTGAAATAATGGCCAATGAAACTTGCTTTTTAAAAATTAAGGATCCTTTATCTGAACTAAAAATTCCAAAAATAGTTTTTATATCCTCCACTCTAGTGATAGAGGGTATATATAAATTTGCCATTCCAATTGTAACATCTCGAAATATTGGTCTATGGTCTAGGACCCCATAAAGTATATATATTCATGATCCTCGATCGATTTTAAGACGATCTAGAGATGTCCGTCCGTCAGTCTGTCTGTTGAAAACACGCTAAATTTTGAAAGACTTTACAGAGGCTCCTTAAGTTTGGCATATATGTTGGGCATTCACCTAGCCAGGTTGGTATTGCAATCCAGCGAAATCGGTCTAGTGGTTCAAAAGTTATGAGCAAAAGACTGAATTTCGGCAAGGGGTGTTCGTGAATTTGAATTTATGAGATATAAAACACGCTAACTTTCGAACGACAATTCTAAGGATGCTGAGGCTTGGCATATATATTTGACGTTCCTTTGGCCTATTTCGCATTGAATTTCAGCCAAATCTGTCTAGTGGTTCAAAAGTTATTAGCAAAACCGTGAATTTCTGATTAGTTTCACCTTAAATTCATATGTTGAAAACCCGTTAAACATGTTTTAAAAACATTGGTAAGTCACAAACATATTTTACAACGTATTTTTGTCACTCAAAAATATTTTTTCACTAAACAAAAAAAATACACTCGAAAAAAATTCACACTCAAAAAAAGTTTTACACTCATACAAAAAATTTTTTAAATATTTTTTTTTTTTCAAAAATTACTTAAAAAAAAGTTTTTTACACAAAATAAAATATTTCTATCAAAAATGTTATTTTTATCTAGTTACAAAATTTACTATACTTAAAAAGGGCATTGTGGAGGGTATTCATATGTTTTATATTGATTTTGTGGAATTTTTCTTATTTTCTTGTGTTATACCATATTCGCATTCATTTTAACTAGATTATTTATTATTTTTCCCCCTTACAATTTGAAACTTCTTATCTGTTAAAATAAAACGCCGCACATTGGGAACTTTGTATGGAAAAGGCGCGCATCGAGGTTTTTTTGTCATAACTCTTGAACGGATAGGAATTTCACGACATTCTTTACCATTATAAAAACTGGAGACCTTAAAGAACTCACACATGTGGATTGGAAATTTTTCGCATTAGTACCCTACTTGTAAATTTAAGGCGAAGTTGGTTAATTTATTCATATAAAAAAATAAAATGGTGGTCAATTATTTAAAACAGTTACGGATTTTAAGTCACAATATATCAGCTTACCATTCAATACAAAGTGTTTCTTTCATATTTTGGTAAAGTCTACACCCTACACTAAAATAGCCTGCAAAATTAACTGCTTTCTATCTTTTATCATTTTCGATTTTTTAAACAAAAATAATGTGGAAAAATATCAAACAAAGAAGCAACACACGGTAAATACGCATTATTTGCAATAATTGTTAAGTTATTTGTGGGAAAAAAATATTATAAAAACATTACTCTATAATCAGTACTTTCAACTTGTCTGTCTGTCTTATTAGGGATATATTTTGATCGGACTCAATCATAACCATACTAAAAACATCTTGCAGGTTGTTTGTTTTTGAGTTTTTTCTGATAAAGTTTCTTTTATAGCTTTTAAAATGCCTATGCGATCTTTTCAAAGCCTACTCCGATAATTGCCATGAAAGAAGGCAAATATTTTTTAAATGTTACTTTATTAGTTAAGGGTAATTTTAATACCAACGGGCAATCACAATTCTTGTAAAAATAGTGTCATGAGCTAGAATTGTAAGCATAGTGGGACTCATGGTTTACCAACCATGCTTTTCAACTTATAATTCCATGTATGTGTTTTCTAAACTTAACTGAATTATTTTTTTCATTTGCGTTGATACACAGAAGTATTATAACAACCCGTTTTATAATATCATCTACTATTCCAGTTATTTTGGCCGTAATTGCGGCCAAGAAAGCCTTTTGGTTACAAGCATTAGGTGAAACTCCTTTTGCCTTAATAAAGTGAGGTAGGGTATCAAAATCAATAATTATTGGAAACCGCGGTTGTCTGTTAACAATATAGGTCATTTAAGTTAAATTTTTTAATAAAACGATTAACAGTAAATTTTGTTAAAAATAATCACTTTAAAAATACTTATTTTTTCGTTAGTAGACCCCACTTTAAACCTCATTTCAGGTCGCAGCTGCAACTGGCTGCAAAAGTTTCTTCCCCAGGAGTATTAAGTAATACTTCTAGTTTATTGTACAAAAAGAATCGCCATTCCCTTCCGTTCCCCACAAAAGTTGTAATCCAAAATATAAATAGTTTTTTTCTAATTTTTCAAAAATTGACACTTTTTGATGGCCTGTATTTCCTACTTAAAAAGAGTAATATTAAAAACCATAAAATGGGTAACAAAGGTAATAGTTAAAACAATAAAATAAAAAAAGTCTTAAAAAAAAAATATTTTTTTTCAAATTTATGCAAAAAGTCCTTACTTTTAGTTCATGTCCTGACTAAACCAATGGATGGATTTTCTTTCTATGAACGGTTTTCTTTCTCCTAGGGTGTCTACTTAACGAATACCAGCATTTACTGTAAATAACTAAACATTTGTTTGGCTCTCAAATGCGCGTCTAGGATCCAATATGCGCCGTTTAATTTTGACGTTTAAATTATATGGGGAAACCCAATAATTAAACTACACTAAAAAAAAACTGTAGTGTTAGCAAAAAAGCTTGTAAACCTACAAGAAAATTTGCTGATTTTAAACCCACAATTTTTTTGAAAAATTAGCAAAAATGTTTTGCCAAAAACTAGTTAACAGAAAGTTTTTTATTTCAACTTAGTTCATTCACATTTGAGGACCCCATTGTGTTCGGACCCGGTAGGTCCAGATCCCGATGGGCCTAGACCTAGTTGGGTTCTTAAAAATCGTCATAGTCTTTGATCCAAAATTTGTGTCCGATTCGCTCTACCTTGCTTAGTTTTTGAGATACGTGATTTTAGGGGACCACTGCGGTTTTGAGAATTAAATAACTCGATAACTTCAAAAATATTACTCGGAGAGCTTTAGGTTATTTTGCACTTTTTGTTGTGTCGGCAATATTTACCGAGATATGAGCATTTTAAAATTTTCGGGAATGCTAACTTTTTTGGATCCAAAGTTAGAACCCATTAGGGTTCACGCATGTGAAGTGGACCGGCGATACTATGGATAGCCCGAGAACCAAAAATGGCCTCCATTTTTCTCTATCTGGCTTAGTTTCCGAGATAGCCCCATTTTATGTTGTCTTAAAAAAAAATACAATTTATTTTTGCTAATATTAGCAAAAAAGCTGGTCAACTCAATTTTAAATTTAGCAAAAAAAAATTAGTTCAAATTTTGTTTAAAATTGCTAATGCGCTAAATAAAGTTAACAAAATATTTTTGCTAACATGCTAATTTAGCAAAAAAATTGCTAAAGTTTAGCTTACTAGCATTAGCAAAAAAAATTAGTAAACAGGGCATATATAAATTTGTAATTTCGTTTGCATATTGACACTCGATCGATTTTAAGTTTTTTTTTTAAGCAAATTTCCGTCTGTTAAAATGACGATTGCTTTATTCACATCCCACTGTCGCACCCTGGACCTATATATCAAAATGTTACAAACTAAATTAAGCCATTTTGTATATCTATCACAATGTACACAAATAAATTTATTTTTTTTATTCATCAAGGTGTTACAAAATACCACCAATAATACTTTAAAAGGTATTTTCTGGTGAAAAACCCATAAATGAATTTATCTGTATGTCACACAATAAGCTTCAATACAGCCAAAGTTGCTAGTAATAGCAAAAATAAAGGAAAAACCTTTTAGCATTTTTTTTAGTTGTTGTTGTATGTACAACAATTATTATTAATGCATTGTTATATTGTTGTTTGAGTTGTTGTAATTCTGAAAAAAGTTTTTGCGTGACAAATACAAAATTCTTGGGTCTTAGTTGAGTTATTTAGTTTTTTTGTTTTTCGTTTGTTGGCTGTCGGTTGGTTGGTTTTTTTCTTATTTACTTAAAAAAAGGACTTTAATGTCAGACATTTTATTTTTATTTTTTAGAATATAAAAGAATTTTATAAGTGGTCTTTCTTTACTGTGAGTCTGTTACTGTGTATGTGTATGTGTGTTTCAGTGTGCTTCTCTAGTGTGGCAAGTTAAATCATGCCAGAAAATTGAAAATATTTCAAAACTTCCTTATACATATACCATTTGATAGATTTTTTTTTTGTTCTCAAATAAACAACAAATGAAATTAACTTTTACTGTTGAATAGAAAAGTGCCACTGGAATGATTTTTATTTATTTTTTTTAATTTTTTTCTGTTTGATCTACACTTTTATACATGAGATGTCCCTAAGCACAATAACCTCAATGGTATTGAAAAATAATAAATAAAAAAGTCTAGATTGCTTTTTAATAATTAAATTGAGTAGTCAATGATTTATACGTACGTATACACAGCAGTGCTGTGTCCTTACCATTCCTGCAGTGCTGCGGCAGCATTGTATGTGAAAAATATTTTTTTTGGTTAAAACTTAAATGGCTATATCTCGAAACCTAAGCCAGATAGGCAAAAATGGAGTGCAGTTTTAGTTCAAAGAGCCTCCATAGTTTCATTGTTCATTTTCACATGCACTTAAAGAAAAATGCTTCATCATATTGATGATACGGTTTCATCACTTGCCGTCATCAATTTTGATGACAAATTACTTCATATTGATGAAGGTTTTCTTCAATATGATGAAACATGTCATCGAAATTGAAGAAACAAGTGATGACATATTTCATCATGCCATCGAAAAGTGTCATCAATATTCTTTTCAAATCTTTTTTTTTTTTAAATAATTAAAATAATATTAAAATAAAAAAAACTATTGAATAAATATATTAAAAAAATATAAAAAAACAATAAAAAAAATATATTAAAAAACAATTCCTATCCTGGCTGGTACTTGATTGAACCCACAGTCCCCCAGTTGTAGTGTTTATTGTCGACGCCTTAGCTAGTTCAGCCATCTAGATAACGTTAGATAACGTTTGCTAATATGTATATTAGCGTGTCTTGAAAATGAAAAATTGTAGGACATACCCCTAGAACGATGCTAATTAACGAGCTGATTACGGTGGAAAAAATTAAAACATTTTTGGAGATCATCTTCAGGGCGCTACCAGCGTTTAAAGTTTGCATCCGTACACGGTGAGCCTCAGCGATGTTTAGGTTGAACTTTAGTGTCGACGAAAAGTCTAAACGCAGTTCGATTTCTACTTGATTAAAAGTCACAAAACTGTTAACAGCGAAATCGTAGCTGCTCGCTTTCGCGAGATATCTAGTGTTTTTGTATTTTCTTAAATTTTGACAATGAAGTTTTTGAATACCTTCAAAAACTGAGTATGCCGATTTAATTGTATTTATTTATATGTCACAAAACAGTTAACATCGAAATCACATCTTCTAAATTTCGCGATAAATTGCAAAATTAAAAAAAAAAAAATTGGGGAAAAAATTATTTTTCGCGTAAATTAGCAGTCAAGATATTGATTTGAGCAGTTTTGCCACCTTTAACCACATAAAATTTAAACTGCATACAATATATTTGTCGTTTCTTGATTTTTTTTCCTTTATTTTAGACACTAAAGCTAAGTACTCTGTTTCTTACGGTGAAAATTTCACTTAAACTTTAAACGCCTCAAATTGCAATAAAACATTTAAAAATCAAGAACTTTTGACAATGATAAGAAAGAAACGATCATAACAAAACTGAAATGTCACTTTTTCACGGCAATTTAAATTGTCTTGTATAATAAAAATGAGTGAAAACTTTTTTAAAAATTTCCCCTTAATTCCTCGCGTTGCCAATTTTTTTTTTTTTATATGGAGTTTGACAGATTTTTTCCCGTGAAACCGAACAAAGTACTTAGCTTAAAGAAAAAATAAACTAATTAATATACATAAAAGCTTGAACAGTAATTTTGCAATTTCTCGGGAAATTGATCATCTATAATTTTTATGCTTGCAGTTTTGTCAACTTTAATAACCTCGAATTCAAACTGCATACCACATTTTTGTCGTTAATTGAAGTAAATATTTTTACAGACCAAAAATAACACAAAATAATGAATAAAAAGTAGTTTAGCGATTTTTTTTAGCGATATCTCGAAGAATTGAGTAGCTAGAATTTAAATGTTATCAGCCCCTTTAATCAATAGCAAATCAAACTGCATTTCGTGTTTTTCAACAATGTTAAAGAAACTTCTTTTATTAATCAAAACAAGAAAAAAGCTGTTTTTCGCTATTTCTCGCGAAAGTGAGCAGCTATAATTTTTTTG
Organism: Pegoplata infirma; assembly: GCA_963921195.1. Lineage (NCBI taxonomy): Eukaryota > Metazoa > Arthropoda > Insecta > Diptera > Anthomyiidae > Pegoplata > Pegoplata infirma. Next base: position 11,544,110 of record OY992538.1, on the reverse strand, counting down.
TGGGCAGTTTTAATTTCTTCCAAAATGCTCAAATCAAACTGCATACCACTTTTTTTATCATTTTTTAAGAACCGGTTTTAAAATACAAATAAATAATAAAAAAAATTATATAATTACGCAATATCTTGCGAAATTTAACACCTACAATTTCAATGTCAACATCTGTGTGACCCTTGATCAAGCACAAGTAAAACTGCATACCATGTTTTTACGAAATTTTAAAGAAACCTATCTAAAGATTATAAACGAAAACAAAAACAGCAAAAAATTAATTTCGCGATTTCTAGCGAACTAAAGAAGATAGGATGTTGATGTTTACTGTTTTGTTACCTTTAAATAAGTACAACTAAAACTGTATACTTAGTTTTTGAAAATATTTAAAAAAATTCAATGTCAAAATTTTAAAAATACAAAAACACTGTTTTCGCGTTATCTCGCGAATGCGAGCAGCTACGATTTCGCTGTTAACAGTTTTGTGACATTGAATCTTGTAGAAATCGAACTGCACTTACACTTTTCGTCGACACTAAAGTTCAACATCGCTGAGGCTCACCGTGCGTAGTGCAGTTGGTCAAAAACTGAATAACTAACAAGTAGAAAAATTAAATTCGACTTTGCCGAATCTATGAATACCCTCCACAACGCCTTTTTTTAATGGATAGTACATTTTTTAACATGAAAAAAATTAAAATTTTTTTTTGTCATTTTGTCATTTAAAAAAAAAACAAAGAAAAATTACTAATTTTTTTTGAGTGTAAAAATTTTTTCGAGTGTAATGTTTTTTTTACTGTAAAAATATTTCTGAGTGAATGCACGTACTTATGTACACCAAATATTGTAATTTTTGTAAAAAAGAAAAACTATTTTTTTTTGAGTTTAAAATTTTTTTTGAGTGTAAAATTTTTTTCGAGTGTAAAATTTTTTCGAGTGTAATTTTTAAGTTATCAATGCTTTTAAAATTAAACAAGTTTAAAAAGCATTGCTTTAAAACTCAATAAGTTTGAAAAGCATTGTTAAGTTACCACCAATGCTTTTCAAACTTGTTTAACACGTGGCAATTAAGATGAAACGAACCTGAAATTCAGGGTTTTGCTCATAACTTTGAACCACTGGACCAATTGAGCTGAAATTGAATACCAAACATACTTGGGGAACGGCAAAGATACATGCAAAGCTTCAGCAGTCTCACTATTGTCTTTCGAAAGTTTTTATGTTTTTTATCTCATAAATGCGCGAAAAACCCTTGCCGAAATTTACTCTTTTGCTCATAACTTTTGAACCACTGGACCGATTTGGCTGGATTGCAATACCAACCTGACCCGGCAAATGACCAACATGTATGTCAAACTCTAGCAGCCTCTGTTAAGTCTTTCAAAAGTTAGCGTGTTTTCAACGGACAGACAGACGGACGGATGGACGGACGGACGGACGGACGGACATCGCTAGATCGACTTAAAATCGATCGAGGATCATGAATATATATACTTTATGGGGTCCTAGACCAATATTTCGATGTGTTACAAACGGAATGACAAACTTATATATACCCTCTATCACTAGAGTGGAGGGTATAAAAAACTATTACTCTGGGGGCTTTCGTTTAAATTTTCGGGAATGCCAAATATTTTGGATATAAAGTTAGGTCCATTTGGGTCCACACATGTGAAGAGTACTGGCAAAACTATGGAGTAACTGAGAACCAAAAATGACCTCCAATTTGCACTACCTGGCTTAGTTTTCAAGATATCGCCACTAAACTGATTTTTCCATCATTTGCTAATTGCTTTTTGTAAGCATTTGTGCGGTTTCATTGGTACATTAGTACAAAAACATAATTCCAAGTTAAAAAAATTTCATTGGCAATAAATGCAAATACTTTTTTTGATTTTTCAGTGCCAATTAAAAATTCCATGTATGGTAAACAGTAAGATGCAGGCGAGGCCATAAGAGCTGTAAATTTGGTAAATGAGCAAAATCGAACTTAAGACATTCTAGCGATGTTTATCTACACACAAAAAATTATTGGCTAAAAATTTTCAATTAAATCTATTGATCAACAATCAATGTGTTGATTAAAATTTTTGTTATATCCTTTAACTCTCGAATTACAAATTTTCAACATGTTTTTGTTTTCGCTTTAATTTATTTGAATAGATTAATTCAAAAATATACAATATAATCCGATTTTACTTTTTTTATTGTTGGCAACATATTGGAAAGCAAAAAAGATGCATTTTTTGATAATTTTGTTATAAGCTACAATTCATTTGTTAAATCAATCATTATTTTGTTTGACTATAAATAAAAAATTGATCAAATTTTTGATCAAAATCGAAAAAATATTTGATTGAAAAAATTTTCAATCAATCACCTACAATTAGATGATTGGTATAACAATTTTTTTAATTGGAGGAATTTCAATCAAAAAATTGATTGGGTCCGCATTTTTGTTGATTGAAATTCGTTTCAAATTTTTTCTGTGTATCGGTCCGTTTCGGTCCACAATACCGAAATTTGACATAAAAGCTTTAGACAAAAAGAAAATATATGAAAACGAAAATTTTTGATTAAAAAAAGTTTTTGGTAAAAATAAAATTGATGAAAAAAATTTATTAAAAAAAATTTTGCATTTTATTCACCAGCTGGTGAAAAGTTTATTTATTTACCAGAAAAAATAATTTGATTAAAAGCTAAAATTAAAACAAAAAAATTCCTGCGAATTTTGTACTCTTGCCCAAAACATTCAATCATGATAATGTCTTGCGGAAGATTTGGGTGTACTTGCCAAAGCAAAGTTTTTTTAGAAAAAATAATGTTATATTACTTTGCTATTCCATGCAAAACGAATTGAAATATCAGTCGAGGACCCCATTGAAAAACCAAAAGAGCTGTACATTTCATAAGTGAGTGCAAAAGTAAGTGCAAAAAAGTGTTTTTACATTTTGGAGAGTATTAAAAATTCGGCAGTAGTTTTGGTAAAAAAAGGATTTTTTCACAAAAAACAAAATTATGTTAAAAAAAATTTTATGACAAAAAAATTGATGAAAAAAAGTTTTTGATGAATTTTTTTGATGAAAAGAAAAATTTTTTGATGTAAAAAAAATTGATGAAAAAAAATTTTTTTGGTGAGAAAAAAATTGATAATAAAAAATTTGATAAAAAAAATTGATGAAAAAAATATGATGAAAAAAAAATTTATGAAAAAAAAATTTGATAAAAAAAAAAATTGATAAAAAAAATGATAAAAAAATTTTTTCATTAATTTTTTTTTTTCATCATTTTTCTTTATCAATTTTTTTTTTTTAATTTTTTTTTCATAAATTTTGTTTTCAAAAATTTGATGAAAAAAAAACTTTGATTAAAAAAAAAATTTGATAAAAAAAAATTATGAAAAAAAAAATTTATGAAAAAAAAAATTTTGATGAAAAAAAAAAAAATTTTTTGTTGAAAAATAATTATGTTACTTTTTATTCACCAGCTGGTGAAAAACGGTTTTATTCACCACGAGGTGAATTATTATCCAAGTTACAAACCCAAGTTATTAAAATTTTTAGTTTTGAGAAAATGAAAATAGTTATTCTTGTTTTCTTTTTCGTTAATTGTTAGCTTATATAGTCAAACTGAGGTGGCGTCCTGCAACTTTTTTAAAATTAGACACCATCCTAAAAACATTATCATGTTAAAACTATTACTCTGGGGGCTTTCGAGTATTTGGCGAACAACAATATTTACCGAGATATGATCATTTTTAAATTTTCGGGAATGCCAAATTTTTTGGATATAAAGTTAGGACCCATTGGGGTGCACACATGTGAAGAGGACTGGCAAAACTATGGAGTAACTGAGAACCAAAAATGCCCTCCAATTTGCACTACCTGGCTTAGTTTTCAAGATATCGCCATTACAAAATTATTCTTAACTGGTTTTTACATCAATTGCAAATGGTTTTTTTAAGCATTTGTGCGGTTTCATTGGCATTAGTACAAATACATAATTCCAATGTCAAGAACCCTAAATTTGACACAAAAGTTTTAGACAAAAAAAAAATTCATGAAAACGAAAATTTTTGATTAAAAAAAAATTTTAATAAAAATAAAATTGATGAAAAAAAAACAAAATTTTATTAAAAAAATTTTACATTTTATTCACCAAATGGTGAAAAGTTTTTTTATTCACCAGAAAAAAATAATTTGATTAAAAAGCCAAAATTAAAAAATAAAACATTTTCGTAAAAAAATTTTGATGAAATAAAAATTTTTTGATAAAAAAAAAAATATTTTTGATAAAAAAATTTTTGATGAAAACAAAATTTTATTAAAATTTTTTTTTCGTTTTATTCACCAGCTGGTGAAAAAATTTTTTATTCACCAGAAAAAATAATTTGTGATGAAAACTAAGTTTGTAATAAAAAAAAAGTTTTTGGTAAAAAAAAAATTGTTCATAAAAAACAAATTTTTTATTAAAAAAAATTGATGGTTTAGGGTATTTACTTTATGAGATCATTACTATTTAACCTCTCTTAATATGAGTAAAGCTTTATAAAAAGCTTTTGTCATTTTTTTTTGTCAACAACAACAGGGAGTATTAAAAACCTTTTGCTGCCTCTTTTCTTATTACACCGTCCGACAGCCGATATTAGACATGAACCGGATGATATACGTCTGAAAGTAGAGATCAAATAGAGTAAAACTGCATTTACAGTTTTTTATTTCGTGATCATGCTTCCTTTTAAAAGAACTTCAAAGTTTTAAAGGATACATTTTGTAAAATATTTTTGAAATATTTGTATTTGTCCTAGGATGACACTGGTGACGGCAGATCAATCTCTTATTTTTTCAATTTTTAATGATATTGAAGGACACATTTTTGAATGGACGAAACTTACCTCCTTTTTCCTGATATGTAAAAATAATAAAATAGGGAAATTAGGGGAGATCCTCCTCTTTCATTTGCTATCAACAGTGGCATCCTAGGACAAGTACAAATATTAAATATTTTATAAAACTAATTCTCCTAAAGTTTTGAAGTCCTTTTAAAAGGAAACAGGATCACGAAATGAAAAACTGTGATTGCAGGTTTACTACATTTCGTCTCTAGTTTCAAACGTATTATATCCAGTTCGTGTTCAAGCACTTGTTTTCATTTTTGCCGGACGGTGTTATAAGATCATTCATTTTTTGTACAGCAAAGAAAGTGCAAGTAATAAATAATAACACTGTGCTAGTCGCAAAAATTAACAAACTGGGCACCCTGCGGGTAAAGCTAATTCGGGTATGCTGAATTCAATGGTGCTAACCGTTTTTCGAAGTAAGCGCTCGTATTCGCGATATTTGCGATTGAAAATTGGTACTTTGGTACCTTGGTACTACAAAAATTAAATTTTTATGCTTTTGGGATGGTTTTTAAATATAACTTTAGAAAATGCATTGTTTTTTACGCGAAAAAAAAATCACGAAAAATTTTTTTTTTCGAAAAATTTTGTGTCTGTAATTTATCGTGTTCTACTTATTTTCATAAAGGAAAATAAAAAAAATTTCGCGAAAAAAATTTACGCAAATAATTTTTTTTTTGTATATTCAATAGAGTTTAGATGATAAAAATTCAGCAATTGTCTAAACCCAATAAGCACTTTTAAAATTCAAGTGCAAATCAAGTATAAATCAAGTGTAAATCAAGCCCTTATTTTCAGTCTATGCTTGAATTATACTTGAATTACACTTGAATTCAATAGCATTCTCCAGCAAAACGGATACTTGAATTCAAGCGCTGTTATTACACTTGAAAACCAGTGAAAAGGCTGTAAAAACAGGGCTTGAATTCCAGTGTCCGTTTTGCTGGAGTATGCTATTGAATTCAAGCGTAATTCAAGTATAAATCAAGCCGGGGCTGGAATTACGGGCTTGATTTACACTTGTTTTATACTTGATTTGCACTTGAATTTTAAAATTGCTTATTGGGAATAATATGCAAAAATAGCTTTTTTTTACTTAAAAATTAAAAAAAAAAAAAATAATCGCGAATATCTCTAATGCATACGCTAACTTTGAAAAAAACTGATATTACAATGATTTAGTGTACACGAACTAGCTTTACCAGATGGCTGTCGTAAATTCAAATCAAACTAAAAATATTTGTACTGAACCAATTTTTTCACAAAAATAAAGATTTTTCGCGAACAAAAAAAGTTTTTTGCGAAAAAAAATCACGATATTATGGTTTGTTGTGTTAGTTTTTTTAATTGTTTTTAATTTAAAAATTATCGAAAAAATTTAAATATATCGTTTTTATTGTACTTGAGCATCAAAATTGAATTCAGCGTACCCGAATTAACTTTACCAGTAGGGTGCCCAGCTTGTTAAAAAAAAAGTGTCAAATTCGAGCACAGTGGAAAAAGTTGAAATTTGTAAATTAATAATTTAAAATAAAATAAATTTGAATTGTTTTATTTAATAAATTTCAATTTTATTACAAATGAGAAAAAAAAATTCTTTGATAAAAAAAGTTTTTGATGAAAAAAATTTTGGGAAAAATTTTGGAAAAAAATTTTTTTATGTCAAGCAAGATTTTGACGAAAAAAAACTTTTTGATGAAAAATAAACAAAATTTGATAATAAAAAAACAATCTATAAAAAAAATGTTAAATGATTTTTTTTTTTTTTTATGAAAAAAAAAATATGAAAACAAAAAAATTATAACATTAATTTTTTTCAGTGTATAAACACTAGGGTGCTCCAAAAAAATGAAGTTGTTAAATATTGGCCGTAACTCCCCCTAAAAATATGCATTTGTTTGAATTCAAACGGTCACTGAATTTTGATTTAGAGCTTATTGTCTATCAAATATGGTATTAAAAATTAAAATCGGTTGAAAATTAGCCGAGTTATTACAACTTCCCCCGGCAACTAACGTGTGGCAGAACACTTGATCAAAGAAATTCGAGCCCCATTTTTGAAATTTATTGAAATTATCTACTGTAAGAACATTTTTTTATTCTTCAAGCTTCAATGTACTAAGATGATGAGTATTTATCAAATTGTTCTTTGCTAACTTGTTTTAAGTTGATGCTAAAACGGTCTCAATTTTAAAGCAATGTTTTCAAATCTCCAATTTTAAACTTTTTTTTTGTTAAAGAAATTTAAAAAAATCAACTATTGGCCTTTAAGGTTTTGTTAAGCACATATAAGGGAATAACCCCTCCAAAAATTGTAGGCTTTCCTTATTCCATTTGGCTAGTCCAGCCATTTGATTTCTGCGGATATGAGGAAAACAGTGATTTTTGTACCTTTTTTTAGCTTTTGGGAATTTATCGTAGTTTTTTTTTTTTAACAAACTTCATATGTTTGGCCTTTGACCTTTAACAGGGGTAATTTTTAATACCTCAATTTTTCCCTAATTAAAGTATTCAAGTGATCTACCTTGTGTTATAATAATCCGTATAACACAAGGTAGAGCACTTCAATACTTTAATTAGGAAAAGATTGTGGTATTAAAAATTACCCCGGTTAAAGGTCAAATTTAAGAAGATTTAAAATTTTTAAACATTTACATGTATTTCTGAACGGATATTGATAAAAATACCTAATATTTTTTGACAAGGTCTAAAAATAAATTTTTATTTAAATTCAGACATTAACCCTTAAGTGCTGTTGGGGTCAATATGACCCTATGGGAAAAACATTAAAATGTATTCTTAACTTCACGGCCTATTTTTATCATAGGTCATATTGACCCCAACAGTACTTAAGGATTAATGTTTTGAATTTAAATAAAAATTTATTTTTAGACCTTCTCAAATAATATTTAGTATTTTCATCAACATCCGCTCAGAAATAAATGTAAATGCTTAAAAATTTAAAATAAATAAAGTCATATTTTCCTCTTGTAATCCGTTTTTCAAACTTCAGGGCCGATGCGGCACGCCTTGCCCACATCTGATTACCATGTAATTTTGCAAAACATATTTTTACACCCAAATGCATATTTCTACACACAGAAAACAAATTTGCTAATATCCAACTGAAATTCAGTTGTTGCAACAAAAAATCGTTGGATGCATTTGAATTAAGGTTGAAACAACTAAACATCGGTAGTTAGAACAAATTTTTGTTATCACAACTGTCTTTTAATTGAAACAACTATAAAATTCGTTATCCACATCAAAATGAAGTAGCAGCAACCAAATTTTGAGTTAATACAACTGAAAAATTCAGTTGGAAATTTATTTTTCTCTGTGTAGGAGGAGTTATGGCCAATATTTAACAACTTCATTTTTTTGGAGCACCCTAGTAAACACAAATAAAATTTCTACACTTTTGTGTATCTATACTTACAACTTTTAATGTGTTATTTAAACACTTAATAAAAGTTTTATTTTTTTAAAGTTAATCGAATTCCACCTCAATAAATGACAAAATGTCTAGATAAACATTCAGAGCAAAAATAGTAAAAACATACAAAAATTTTTAAATTAAGATTTAAAAAAAATAATTTTCCCCCTACAAAAATAAACATTTTAACAACATCCTTGCCACGTGCTCAAGTGTTTATTTTTTAACAACAACAAAATCTTTATGTACTTCTTATTTTTGTTAACTATGTACAACATATTTTTTTTTTTTTGTTAAAATTTCATCTACTCCAGTAATAATAAATTTCAACTAATTGAATGTAAAAATAAAATATTTATGAATAAAATTCGACATTTACAGAGTACATAAAGCTTAACTAGGAAAAGATTTCCTGTATTTTTTTTGTTTGTTAACACATTTAATGTGTTAAGAAATTGACATGTGATTTTTTCTTTGACTTTTTTTTTTTTTTGAAAATCCTTTATTCCTAGAAAAGATTTTAAACCTTAACTTTTTGCCATAAATCTAATGGATTCATTTTTTTTTTCGGTACACAAAAGGTATTATATGTAGACACACTGACTGACATTAATGTAAATTTTGTGTAAATGAAGAGGAGTGTTGTATATTTTTAAATGTTCTGAATATGAAAACCTGACAGAGTAGGAGTAGAAAATGTTAACAGAGCCTTGTCAACAATTTTACGCACAATTGAAATTGACATTTTCTATAATTATGGTTAATGATCCGGGTTTTTTTGTTGTTATTGCTATGGCACATATAAGTGTGTATAAGATTGAGTTTGTTAAAAGTTAAATTTTCTGTACCTTTTTTTTTTTAATTATATCTTTAACATATTTGACTAATGAAAATGGTAAAATTTTGTGGTTACATAAACAAAATATAAAATAGTTTTAGTATGGTTGGTTTTCAATTCTATAAAAAAAACAAGTTGAAAAATTATATTCGACTTTTTTAGCATTTTTAAAGCACACTTTGAGGATAATATTAGAAAATGAACTTAATAAGTACAAATAACACTGCGTGACAAAAGTGACCACTATTTTAGAAAACAAGAGGTACGACCATCATTTCTATATATTTCGGACATGCTGAATCAAATGACGTACTCCGTTTTTCGATGTATGGTACAGTTTTCTTGCAAAATGTCGTTGAAGATTTGCTGATTTCGAGCCAGTTTTTCAACAAAAAAATTTGCAAAGTTAATGATTTTTAAATTGTATGGCATGGAAAATAAAGATATGACTTGTAGCAATATTTCTTATGCCAATTTTGTTTAAAGCTTTTCATCTTAAGCCCTTAAATTCGCGAATTTATTAATTTTTTGAGGTTTTCGCGAAATTAACCGCCAAGTTTGTCTTTGATTAAAAACTTGCTTTTAGTGAATCAAAAAGGCATCCCTAACAATACGAATAGTGGACAAAAAACAGCTGTGTTATATGGACCATCATGATGAAAATCGCGAAAAACCGTTTTTTTGTATATGCCAGCATCACTTTACGAGATGATTTAAGACTCCATCTTTTAGTATATAATGTGGGATTCTTAAACAATTAACTGACCAAAAATTTGGCCAAAAAAGTTTTCATTTGCAAAAGTTATCTTAACAAAAACTATTATTTCAGTGTTTGCGATACAATAATTATAGTTTTTGTTAAGATAACTTTTGCAAATGAAAACTTTTTTGGCCAAATTTTTGGTCAGTTAATTGGTTAAGAATCCCACATTATATACTAAAAGATGGAGTCTTAAATCATCTCGTAAAGTGATGCTGGCATATACAAAAAAACGGGTTTTCGCGATTTTCATCATGATGGTTCATATAACATAGCTGTTTTTTGCCCACTATTCGTATTGTTAGGGATGCCTTTTTGATTCACTAAAAGCAAGTTTTTTATCAAAGACCAATTTGGCTGTTAATTTCGCGAAAACCCGAAAAAATTAAGAAATTCGCGAATTTAAGGGCTTAAGATAACACGCTTTGAACCAAATTTGCATAAGAAATATTGCTACAAGTCATATATTTGTTTTCCATGTCATAAAATTTATAAACCGTTTACTTTGCAAATTTTTTTGTTAAAAAACTGGCTCGAAATCAGCAAATCTTTAACGACATTTTGCAAGAAAACTGTACCATACATCGAAAAACGGAGTACGCCATTCGAATCAGCATGTCCGAAGTATATAGAAATGATGGTCGTAACTATTGTTTATTTTTTAGTGTTCCGCAGTGTAATAGAAAAACACAGCATTTGTTTAAAGGTACCTCCAGCCGACGCAATATTATGTACAATATGCAATTATATTGCGTCGTCTGTAGGTACCTTAACTTGTGAACTAGTGCAATAAATAAGAATTTCCTATACGTATGATTAATTTTTATTTTTAATTTTAATATTACTCATACGCCTAATTAAATTCGTTTGTTACAAATTTTGGTAGTGCTTTTGGTATTTTTTTTTTTATGAATACGCAGAAAGTAATATCGTATATTATATTTAATTAAAATTTTAGATGTTTTTTAATTTTATATCAATTAAATTTTTAAATAATATAATTAATTGTTTAATAAAATTTTTTACTTTATTGCAATTAATATTTTAATTGTTTTTATACCCTCCAACCACAGTATGGGGGTATACTCACTTTGTCATTCCGTTTGTAACGCATCGAAATATCGGTCGGGAACCCCATAAAGTATATATATTATTAATCCATGATCGATTCTAAGACATTCAGTGAATGTCCGTCCATCTGTAGATGGCACGATGCAGTCCAAAATAAAAGAGCTAGCCTCCTGCAATTTGGCATGAATATGTCTTATGGTCCTAGGCAGGTTAGGTTCGTAAATGGGCAAAATCGGCTGAGGGGGAAAAAAGTTCCCAATTGAAGAACTAAATCAACCTCTGAAAAAATACACTTTTTTACATGCTTTTTGTATTTTTGTTAAATAAATGAAACATTTGTTATATTTATCGGAATGGAAAGGTGCTCTCAACGTCCCCCACTGACCCCCATCACCCCCCAAAAACAAACGCCCCTGACAATTTTTTAAATTTTTTTTTTTTTTACATTTTGGAGGGTATAAAAGATTCGGCACAGCCGAATTTAACACTCTCACTTGTTTTTTTAAATTTAATATTAATTATTTAATTAATATAATTAATTGTTTAATTTAATTTTTAGCTTTACTTATTTTTATACCCTCCACTCTAGTGATAGAGGGTATATATAAGTTTGTCATTCCGTTTGTAACACCTCGAAATATTGGTCTAGGACCCCATAAAGTGTATATATTTATGATCCTCGCTCGATTTTAAGTCGATCTAGCGATGTCCGTCCGTTCGTCTGTCTGTCTGTCTGTCTGTCCGTAGAAAACACGCTAACTTTTGAAAGACTTTACAGAGGCTACTGAAGTTTGGCATATATGTTTGTCATTTACCTGGTCAGGTTGGTATTGCAATCCAGCCAAATCGGTACAGTGGTTCAAAAGTTATGAGCAAAAGAGTAGATTTCGGCAAGGGTGTTTCGCGAATTTACGAGATAAAAAACACGATAACTTTCAAAAGACAATAATGAGACTACTGAAGCTTGTCATGTATGTTTGCCGTTCCCCGGGTCTATTTAGTATTAAATTTCAGCTCAATCGGTCCAGTGGTTCAAAAGTTATAAGCAAAACCCTGAATTTCAAATTAGTTTCATCTAAAATGCCACGTGTTTTAACAAGTTTTAAAAGCATTGGTGGTAACTAAACAATGCTTTTCAAACTTGTTTAATTTTAAAGAAATGCTTTTTAAACTTGTTTAGTTCTAAAAGCATTGGTAACTTAAAAATTACACTCAAAAAAAATTTTACACTCAAAAAAAATTTTACAATCAAAAAAAATTTTACAATCAAAAAAAAAAAAATTACACAAAAAAAATTTAGTTTTTTTTTTACAAAAATGGCAATATTTTGTGTACATACGTAGGTGCATTCACTCAGAAATATTTTTTACAGTAAAAAAACATTACACTCGAAAAAAATATTACACTCAAAAAAAATAGTAATTTTTCTTTTTTTTAAAAAAAAGGCAAAAAAAGAGTTTTTTACTCAAAATAAAATATTTTACACTCAAAAAAAATTTACACTCAAAAAAAAAATTACACAAAAAAAAATATTTTTTTTTTTTTACAAAAATGACAATATTTTGTGTACACAAGTACGTGCATTCATTCAGAAATATTTTTACAGTAAAAAAAACATTACACTCGAAAAAAATTTACACTCAAAAAAAAAAAAAAGGCAAAAAAAGAGTTTTTTACTCAAAATAAAATATTTCTAATCAAAATTTTTATTTTTTTCACGATTAAAAATGTACTACCCTTTAAAAAAAATACATTCTGGAGGGTATTCATAGATTCGGCAAAGTCGAATTTAACTTTTCTACTTGTTTTTTTTTGTTTTCCGTGTGTGCGAGTATGTGTTTTTCTCATGCATTGTTTTACTTACAAAAACAAATACAGAAGTATAAGCAGTTTGTTGAAAGTTTTTTATTTCTCATATAGTTTTTTGAATTCTCGTTTTGTTTATAGTTTTATGTATATTAGAGGTGTCCTTAAAAACGAAAATCATCTTTTTATACCTGGTAGGGTACTAAATTGTTCTTCAGTATCTAAAAATGAGTGACCTAAAATTCGGCTAAAAATAACTCGTGCCGAAAATGGATTGAAGTTTTGCACAGAAAATAATATCGTATATTTTATTTTGATTAAAATTTTAATTGTTTTTTAATTTAATATTAATTAAACTTTTAATTAATATAATTAATTGCTTAATTAAATTTTTAACTTTATTTTAATTAATATTTTAATTGTTTTCAAATTTAATATTAATTAAGTATTTAATTTATATAATTAAATGTTTAATTAAATTTCTAGCTTTACTTATTTTTTTTGTTTTGTTTTCCGTGTGTGTGCGAGTGTGTGTTTTTCTCTTGCATTGCATTACATACAAAAAAAATACATAAGTATAAAAAGTTTGTTGAAAGTTTTTTTTATTTTTCACATAGGTTTTTGAATTCTCATTTTGTTTATAGTTTTATGTGTATGTATATGAAAGGTTTATAATCAACTTTATAAAATCATCTCACTGACTATGTCTCTACGGCATAAATAAATTTGGTAAAGTTTGAAGAAATATTTTTTTTTAAACTATTTTATTCAAAAAGAATGTTTTTACAAATAAGTTTTTTTTTAATATAATATTTTTAATATAATATTTTTAATTATTTTTTTTAATTTATACAATTAAAATTTTAATTATTTTTTTTAAATTTTAATTAAATTTTTAATTTATAGTATTAAGTTTTTAATTAAATAAATATCCATTTATTTTTTATTAACGACATACAAATATTTTTAATTTATTTGCGCATTTTAGTGATTGGTCCGGATTTAATTAATTTTTTAATTAAATCTACGAATTTTTTAATTAAATATTTTTTTATTTTTTTCTGTGTGGGACATTCTTATATGAAAGAAAACCCCTTTTTTCTAGTTTTTGGAAAGATATTGGTACTTGTTATTTTTTGTTATTTTTTTTTCTAAAATAATAAGAAAATGGTATTAAATTACCTTTTCAAAAAGACTAATAAAATTAAAATCGAATAAAAAACAAGCATTTTACGCATACATGCCCCAGACCATTGCACACTGGGCCGAAATGGTAGTTTTTTTGGCCAAAACTAAAAAAACTAAATTATTAAATTAAAAAAAGTGAATGCACTATTGTATTAAGTATGACTTGCTGCACCTTGTCTATAATTTTTGTAAAAACCGTTTAACCCATTCTCTTGGAATGATCCATCAAAGATAAAATATGTATGTTTAAATCTCCATATACCGTAATCTAAAAAAATAACAAATTTATACATTATTAAGGGGGGACCTTGTTTTTTTTTTGGGGATTAATTTATTTGTCAAAGGGAAGTACAACATGTAAATGGGTATGAACAGCTCTTTTTTCTTTTTTTTTATGGTTTTTTGATATTTTTATGTAAATTTTGAAAAATTGTTGCATTTGAAATAGTTTTTCCAAAATGTTCCGCGACATAATCCAAAAGTTAGGATGCCAAAATGTTCGTTGGATTACTAGCTTTCAGACTGACCTGCCCGCTTTTGCCCGTTTTTTCATCTGCGTATAAAATATCAATAGAAATGGGGATGAACAAATCTAAAGTTGTTAAAATGAGCCTTTTTTAATTGAATTAAATTAATTTTATGAGTTAACAATTTTCAAGTTTTTCCTAAAGTACATACATAGTGTTTTTCTATAAATTTACGGGATAAAATGAAACCCGGTTACCAAAAAACTCAAATACACAAAAAAACCGGTTACGAAAAAAACCCGGTTACACGAAAAATATTTTTTTTTATCGTATTAAAATTTGTTTTCAATACATTGAAAAAAAAATAAGTACCCGGTTTGGCTGTCCAGACAGTTTTTTGAAAGAGTGTGGAACTTTTGATAACGATGAGTTAAAAAAAGGGTTTTTACAAAATTTTTTTTTTATTTTTTTTTAATTTTTGGTATTTTAATTTCATTTGTGTAAACGGGCAAGTTTTTTGTAAAGTATGGATAAAAAGGATAATTCTGGCCCAGACAGTTTTTTTAAAGGGCGTGAAACTTTCTATAACGATGAGTTTTTAAAAGGGGGTTTTCAAAAAAAAAAAATATTTTTTCTAATTTTTTTATAAATTTTATTTCAATTCCATGTTTTAAAACGGGCACAAGCGGGCAACTATTATGGGAAGTGTGGATAGGAAGGATAATTCTGGCCCAGACAGTTTATCTGGGCCAGATGAGTTTAAAAAAGGGGTTTTTTATAAAAAAACATTTTTTATTTCAAATTTTTAATACTTCAATTCCATTTGCGTAGACGGGCACAAGCGGGAAACTTTTTTGGAAAGTAGGGATAAAAAGGATAATTTTGGGCCAGACATTTTTTTGTAAAGTATGGTTAAAAAGGCTAATTCTGGCTTAGACAGTTTTTTGAAAGAGCGTGAAACTTTTGATGACGATAAGTTTAAAAAGGAGGTTTTCAAAAAAAAAAGACAAATTTTTTTCAATTTTTTATAAACTCTTATTTCAATTCAACGGGCACAAGCGGGCAACTTTTTTTGGAAAGTAGGGATAAAAAGGATAATTTTGGCCCTTACAGTTTTTTGAAAGGGCGTGGAACTTTTGACAACGATGAGTATAAAAAGAGGGCTTAAAAAAAATATATATTTTTTCCATTTTTTTTATAAATTTTATTTAAATTCCATTTTTAAAAACGGGCACAAGCGGGCAACTTTTTTGGAAAATGTGGATAGAAAGGATAATTCTGGGCCAGAAAGTTTTTTCAAAAGGGCATGGAACTTTTGATAACTATGAGCATAAAAAGGGGGTTTTCAAAACAAAAACTTAATTTTTTCCAATGTTTTATAAACTTTTTTTTTTCAAATCAATTTTGAAAAACGTTATATTCACGTGATTTAAACGAAAATCACTCACGCTCACGCGTGAATCACGTTATTTTTAAACTCTTTTTTCAATTCAATTTTTGAAAACTTTTAAATCACGCGATTTAAATTAAAATCACTCACGCTTACGCGTAAATCACGTTGTTTTTTTTTTTAATTCACGCAAATCACGGGATCAGAAACCATCTCCGGTTGAAACACATAAACAAAGAACAAGTGTCTCTTCATTTGTTTTATTTATAACATCTGTAAATTTTATTAAAAATGAAGTGTTTCCTTGTAGGTCCGATTCCAAAAAGTTTCAAGGCACTTATTTTTACCCTAATATAGTCACGTTATTTAAATGAAAATCACTCTATAATCACGTGATTTAAATGAAAATCACTCACGCTCACGCGTGAATAACGTTGTTTTTTTGAGTGACGCACGGGATCAGAGACCATCTCCAATTCTTATACATAAACAAAAGACAAGTGTCTCTTCATTTGTTTCATCTATAACATCTGTAAATTTTATTAAAAATGAAGTGTCCACCCTAAAACAGTTTTCTTGTAGGTCCGATTCCAAAAAGTTTCAAGTCACTTATTTATTACCCCAATATAGGCTTATATTCTGAATTTCAAAAAAATCTATTAATATTTACGACCTGTAGAGACTTTTGGCCAAAAAAACTACCATGTCGGCCCAGTGTGGAGTGGAGAGTATAAGAATTACCTATGCGTATGATTAATTTTTAATTTGATTTTCAATATCACTCATACGCCAAAACAGATTCGTGCATTACAAATTTCAGTAGTGCTTTTGGTATATTTTGTAAATAAAGCTAAGTACTCAGTTTTTTACGGTGAAAATTTCACTTAAACTTTAAACGCCTCAAATCGCAATAAAACATTTAAAAATCAATAACTTTTGACAATTATAAGAATGAAACGATCATAACAAAACTGAAATGTCACTTTTTCACGGCATTTAAATTGTCTTGCACACAGACAACAAATATGCTAATTTCCAACTGAAATTCTGTTGTTGCAACAAAAATTCGGTTAATGCATTTAAATTATGGTTGTAACATCTAAATATCGGTAGTTACAACTAAATTTTGTTAATACAACTGTCTTTTAATTGAAACAACTAAAAAATTCGTCTGCCACAGCGAAATATAGTAGCAGCAACCGAATTTTGAGTTGATACAACTGAAAAATTCAGTTGGAAATTAATTTTTCTCTGTGTGTACAATTAAAATGCGTAAAAATTTTTTTACAATTTCCCTATTTGACAATTTTTTTCCCGTGAAATCGAACAGAGTACTAAGTTTAAAGTACAAAAAAGGGTCAAACCCTTAAAATTTCTCGAAAAATATCTAAAAGAAATGTGACAGAATTTAAAAACTTCTAGAACTGGTTCTTCGGTAATCATATAATATTACTTTAATTATTCAGAACAAGTTAAGTGAAAATTATTGTGAAGCTTGTTCTATGCAATCTAAGTTTAAATTTTTCTTTTTTTTTTTTTAAATTATCTCGAAAATTTCGAAATTTATGGAAAAATTGTAAGATTACAAAAAAAAAAACAATGCGAATTTTGATCGACCAACACTTAAAATTGTTTTGTTAAAATTAGAGTTTTTCTTTTCCCGGACTTTTTCATTTCCCGGGAAAGCGGGATTCATTTTTAAATTTCCCGGGATCCTGGGAATTCCCGCAAAAACTAAAAACCCAAATTTTTGGTCAACAAAATGTATAAAAGCCTTATAAATGCAATTACACTATTTATAATGTTTATTAACACAATAGAAATCTTAGTTTCGAGAAAAAAATAACAATTTTTGTTACACAGTTTTTATAAAAAAACGGCCCAAATATGTCGAAGTCTTTTAAAAAGTATTTTTAAGGGAATATGTTATTTCACATCGCTTTATATGTTTTAATAATAAAAATTCATAAATTTTTCTTATTCATCTCAGTTCATTTTTACAATTGGTTCTCAAAGCTTTGACTCTAAAACACAATAGTGGTATTTAGAGTCTTACTTGCCAGCCCTGACACTGGTGGTAAAAGATCACTTTTTAAAATTACCTTTCAAAATGCATGTATTTTTTGAAAGGGCTAGCAAGACTCTCAATACCTCTAATGAAACTGATTCAGAGGAATTTCTCAATTGAATAGTTCATGCGAATAAGGACGAATAGACCACTTTTTTGCAAACACGTTTTTTTGCATAAATGCATTTTATTAGCAGAGCCCTACAACCCTATGCAGAAATTTTGGGAAAATTTTGACCTTTAAGGCTAAAAAAATGACTTTGAAAGTGCAATAATTCGTATATTTTTATATTTTTGTTTAAATTGGGAGTGAACTAACGCACAATTTTGATTAAATACAATACAAAAACATAAAAAAAATTTACTTTCGGTAACAATGTGTTAAAAGAACATTACGAGGAACAAACCACACTTATTATATTGGCAAAAAATTTTACCGTTCTTGAGTTATAAGACTTTAAAGTGTGGAAAGCAAAAAGGGCGAATATCCATCCTTAACAAAATATTATATAAAAATTATTTAGCTGCGAGTTTAAAATTGATATTAGCTAAAATTTGAATTGTACACAAAAAAAAAAAAACAATCTTAGCACATACAAACATTTGGTGTTAATACTGCATCCAATGTCAGGAATAAAAAACAAATTTTTTTCATGTCCTTTTATGTTACGTCGTAATATGCAGTCAAGGGTTAATATTATAATTCCTAAAAATGTGTTTAGTGTCATAAAGAATTACTACTGCATCAAGTGGCAGGAATATTAAAAAAAATTAACAAAAAAATGTTTTTTGCATGTCCTTGCAATCCTTAAAAAGTGTATCCTTGAAGTCCTTAAAGTGTTACAAACAAATACCAACCATAGTTCGTCAAGTTTTGCAAGTCTCATGAAAATGTAGTCAAAATATGCTGCAAAATAACACATTTTTATTCAAATTTCAATACTTTTTTTTGGATACTCGCCCTTTTTCCACTTAAGCAAAAAATTGAAGTCCTATTTTTGGCAAGTTCTCTTTCGAATACCTAACTAAAATTTTGTATATAGGTAGATGTGACTTAAATCTTTAAGCTTATATCAAAAAGTTGACAAAAATATTATTTTTTAACCGTTTCCTGCGTTTTTATTGTCCCCTGTAAAATTCTACAAATGGTCTATTCGTCTTTATTCGCATGAACTATTCAATTATGTCTCTGAAAGTTTATATAACTGTTTCAGAGAAATGAAATTATAAGAAAATTTAACCCAAAAAGTTATTAAAATTTAAAAATTCTGATTTCTAAAAGAAAAACCAGTTAATTTCAGAGTCATTCCTTACACAGATTTTATATCAATTTATCGATTAAAAAAGAATCATGTCCAGAGACATAAACATTTTCTATAGAAACAAATAGAAAATTTTTCAGCTTCTGAAAAAAAGTATCAAGTTCTGATAATTATATCCTATTGAAGATTTAAATATTGTGAGACTTTTTTCATTTCGTAAGTCTTAGATTTTATGACATTTTTTAGTTAGAAGGGGTCTCTTGGAATACTTCTTAAGCCCTCCTGGACCCCGCGTACGTTTCTGCAATCAATTACCAAGAATTTTAATAAAATCTCAAAAAAATCACATACAAAATAATCAATAGAAATCGAAAAATCAACAATTTCACAGAAATTAAAATTCCCGGGAATTCCCGCTCTATTTCCCGGGATTTCGGGATCGAAAATTTACGGGAATTCCCGGGAAATCCCGTTCCGGGAATTCCCGTGAAAAACTCTAGTTAAAATACATGGAAATCTGTCAAATACTGGTAAAATAGTATTTGACATTTAACAAGGTTTTTTTGAGTGTAGTATTTTTTGGCTAATACTTATGATTAACACGCATTTCCAATTAAAATTTTCGCCATATACCCTACTGAAGTTTGGCACATAAGTTTGTTTGGCACATAAGTTTGTTTCTGCTTGGTATTAAATTTCAGTAAAATCGGTCAAATGGTTCAAAAGTTATAAGTGAAACAGTGAATTTCAGATTGGTTTCACCTAAAAGATATTTGTTGATAATACCGTAAAACAAGCTTTATAAACATTGGCAAGCTACAACAATAGTTTACAAAGTATTTTTGTCACTCAAAAATTTGTTTATAAAAAAAAAAAATTCCAAAAAAAAAAAAAAAATTTAAGGTTTTTTTTTTTACAAAAATGACTGGAAAAATCCTTTTATTAAAAATATTTCTAATCAAAATTGTAAAATTTTTTTCACGTTTAAAAATTTACTATCTCTTAAAAAGGACATTGTGGAGGTTATTCATAGATTCGGCCAAGTCGAATTTAACTTTCTATTTCTAATTTCTTATTTTTTTTTCTTAATTTTACATTTAAGTGTTATTTTATTTAAAAAACTTTAAGTGATCTCAAAATTTGGACATTTATGTCCTTCATCTGTTACTTTGTCTATGCTTCCGGCTTGCAATCAAGTAAAAAACTCCAATCTTTAGTATATTTCCTTCTCAATAAACACCTCGTTCCACTTTAAAATTTTTTACTACAAAAAAATCTACACAATATTCATAAGTTATAAATTTATCCTTGTTGAATTTAACACATCCTCATAAACAATTATTTAAGTAAACTTGTTTTCTTTTTGGCATATTTGTAAGGCTTTAGCTTTAAGATTTATTGTATGGCTTAAATCTTGATGCTCTTATACATATGAAGACATATGAATATGTGAGCACACATACACTTAAATTTCCAAAAAAAAGTAAAAAATATCTATAGAAACGATATAAATAAGAAAATAATTCAGTCAGAAATTACTTGCATTGAATAACATTTATAAATTTAAACAAAGGCGGAGTTTCAAAATATTTTTAAATGATGCTTTTATAACAAATACATCGACTACGCACCTGTTTTTAAACTTCAGTCTTAAGAGCTTTACAAATATGGATAAATTTAAATATTTATTATGTGTGTTTTACAGTATGACAAAAAAAAAACATGAAAAAACAATTTTATATGGAATGATTACTTGTTTGATATCTTTATAGTTTGAAGGTTATATAGGGTGTATTGAAATGCAATGATACACTGTGGGGCAGCAGCAATGGAAAGTGTGGGAGAAATTTATTTGCCCACTTTGTAATTCATAAATTCCAATATAAATTCGAAGTTGGGGCAGCAACAATGAACAATTTATTTGCCTAATTTGTAGTTCGTAAATTCCAATATTAAGTTTTACTTGTTAAGTCGAAAACTTCTTTTAAAATTTGGATATTCTTGTCGAAGTTTAGAAATTCCGTTGTAATACTTGAATTCAAATTAAACTCCGAAGATATTAATTGATATTAATTGTAATTCGAAATCTCCATTTGTAATTCTAATTCTAATTTAAAAATTTTATTTGAATTTCGTATAGAATCAATTTTAATTCATTAAAGATCAATTAAAAATTTGAAGTTTACAATAAAAATTCGAAAAATATCTAATCAAATTCGAAAAAGTTCAATTGTAATTCGTAAAAGATCAATCGAAATTCAAAAATCAAATTGAAATCCGAAAGAGATCAATTGAAATCGAAAAAAGATTGATTGAAGCTGGTTGAAGATCAATTGAAATTCGTTAATGACACTGTGCTACAGTGGAAAAATACGTTTGATGTGAAATAGTATAAGTAGGTTGATGGTTTTGTCGAGTAGATCACAAAAATGCCCATTAAACTTGCCAGACACCCCAAAACTTCAGAGTTATTGTCAAAAAAACGTTTTTAACATGATAATGTTTTTAGGCTGGTGTCTAGTTATAAAAATGATACAGGACGCCACCTCAGTTTGACTATTAAAGCTACCGACTAAAAAAAAAAAAAGAAAATTAGAATTATTGTTTTCATTTTCTTAAAACCTAAAGGTGTGTAACTTCGATTTGTAACTTGGATAATAACACTGTGCTACAGTGAAAAAATACTTCTGATGTGACATAGTTGTTGGTCTTGTCGAGTATATCACAAAAATTCCATTAAACTTGCCAGACACCCTCAAATATTAGAGTTATTGTCAAAAAAGTTTTTTTTGGTACTTTTCTCACTAAACCTTTTGTAATTCAGAAAATTTTCAACCGATTTTAAATTTTTAAACTGTTTTGGATAGAAGAAAGATAGGGATTTCCATGTGTGTGAATTGGTCTACACGTATGAGGCATTTCACACCAAATGTCCAGCAAAAAAAAACGTGTGTACCGTAAACTTCTAAAATAGGTCCCTATATGGAACTTAGAAAATTGCGTTTTCGGTTTTTCAATTTTTCAAAAACTGGGCTTAGGAGCAGTCAAATATTCTAAAAATGGTAAAATTTTTGGCGAGTTGCACCACAATCTCAAAAATTAACATTCTTATATAGTTCCGTATGGGCTATCGATTAAATTTTTTGTTTTTGGAAAATTTTCAGACATTTTCCATTTTTTAAAAAGTCAATTTATTAAAAATCCGGCCACTTTTTTTTTTTAATTTTTTTTAAAAGTTTAGATGTTTGTCCATCCACACAAAAAATCCAGAAACGCGTTTTTCGTGTTTTTCGAAAAAATCGCATTTGAATTTTAAATTCATAACAATTTAGTAATTTGCTTGTATTTTCTTGTTTCAACAGAGCGTATGAGTAATATTTATGCAATTAACAATACTCATTCGCAACGTTAAAACAAGAAAATACAAGCAAATTACAAAGTTGTTATGAAATTGAAAATTCAAATGCGATTTTCTCGAAAAAAACGAAAAACGAGTTTTTGAAAAAGTTTACAAAAAAGTGGCCGGATTTTTGATAAATTGAATTTTTTAAAAAATGGAAAATTTCAGAACGGGTTCTGAAAATTTTCAAAAAAAAAAAAAAAAAAATTTTATCGATAGCTATTAGAGTGCCTAGAAAAAAACTTTTTTCTTTTTTTTAGGTCTTACACCCAAAATTTGTTCCTTTTAATGAAAAAAAATTTCGGTTTTTTTTGTGAATTTTTAAAATAAAATCTTAAGGTCGCGCTCGCGGCTTTTTTACGAAAATCTACGAATTTACGATTTTTAAATTATTTAAATTGTTTAAATGCTTTAATTTGGTGAAGTAAAAAAGATTTCATCAAAAAGGAGAATTACGCTAAAAATAGGTATCGTCCATTCCATAAGATATTGCATGAAAACACCTTTAGGAATTGAAGATAGGTTGCTGGTATGTTCAGAAAAAATGTTGGGGGGTAAAAGCTAAGGGGGTCGGACTTGCTTTCTACCCTTCTAGGAGGCCCCGTGAGGGCGGTAGGAGCGGATTTATAAAACAAAGTTATAAAAAAAAACAAAAATTGTAAGGGGATCACCTTAAGGGTTAAAGATAGAAGGTAAGTGTGTTCTAAAAAAATGGTCGGGTTGAAAAACTAATGGGGGTCGGTCATACATTTGACTCCTCTAGAGGCACTCTTGGGAAAGTTATAGTGGTAGGAAATTTTTTTTATTAAAATGTTGTTTTCGTATGGAAGCCCCTATAGGGAGTCGAGATAGGGCTTAGATATGTTTGTAAAAAAGGTTAGGGTGACAAAATCTTACATTTTAGCCAGTTTTTGGCGACTCTGGGGCAGTTGTGGGGCTTTTTGTGAATTTTTACACATACACGCCCAACAGAAAAAGCCCCACAACTGTCCAGGAGTTGCCTAAAAAGAGGTAAAAGTGTTTGGGATTAATTTTCTATCCCAAACACTTTTGCCAAATATACCAAGGCCCTATCTCCAATTCCTAAGGGGGCTTCCATACAAGGATTACAACGATAAAACTGCTCCTACCTCTAACTATCTTAAGGGTGGCTCTGGAGAAGTCAAATATATGACCGACCCCCAATAGTTTTTCAACCCCAACATTTTTTCAAAACACACTTTCCATCTATCTTCAACCATTAAGGTGGTCCCCATACAATGCTATTTATTTTTTCAACTTTTTTTTTTTTAAATCCACTCCTACAGCTGCAAGGGGGCCTCCTAGAGGGGTAATAAGTAAGACCGATCCCCCTTAACTTTTACCCCCAAACATTTTTTCTGAATATAACAACAACCTATCTTCAATTCGTAGAGGTGATTTTATGTAATATTTCATGACATTATGTAAAATTTCTTAAAGAATGGGATATATCTCATGGAATGTGCAATATGTTATGGAATGGACGATACATATTTTTAGCGTAAGTCTCCTTTTTGATGAAATATGAAAATGAAAATAATTTAAATAATTTAAAAATCGTAAATTCGTAGATTTTCGTAAAAAAGCCGCGAGAGCGACCTTAAGATTTTATTTTAAAAATCCACAAAAAAAAAACCGAAATTTTTTTTCATCAAAAGGAACAAATTTTAAGGGTAAGACCTAAAAAAAAGAAAAAAAGTATTTTTTCTGGGCACTCTAATAGCTATATAAGAATGTAAATTTTTGAGATTGTGGTCCATTCCGTTTTAATGTGATAAATATTTAATCTAGGCAACTAGCCACAAATTTGACCATTTTCCCAATATTTGATCACGCCTCCTAAGCCCAGTTTTTGAAAATTTGAAAAACCAAAACGCAATTTTCTTAGTTCCATATAGGACTATCCAAACAACCTATTCAGAAATTAATGGGACACATGTTTTTCTGTAGCGGGACATTTGGTGTGGAATGCCTCAAATAAGAAATATATCGATTGATTTTTCTTATAATATCTAATTTTATTTTGTTATTTTTTGAAAATTTTTCGAGTTTATCGATTTTTTTCTGCTATAGTTCGTTTAACAACCTTTATATTTATAAACGTATTTTTTAAGAAAATTTAATTTTGAATATGATAAGCTTTATTTCGAAAAAAATCGGATAACAATTAAAACAGTTGTGATAATTTTTCTAAAAAAGAAAATTAAGATTTTGGAGGAAATCGCCGTTCAGATAACCCAAGCAAAAAAATTAATTTATCCTAAGAGGTCATGTACAATATTTTTAAAGGTTTTTGGAGCGCTGAATCCGAATCTGGATTTTAAATTGCTCTATCCCGTCAGGTTTTTGAGATATTTAGCTTAAACTGATATATCAAAAACTTAATAATATAGCGCAATTTCAAGGTCAAATTCGAATTCAGAAGGCCAAAACCTTTAAAATAATGATACGCGACCTCTCAGTATGTTCGTTTATTTGTTTATTTTTTTTGCCTGGGTTAGCCAAAAGGCAATTTCATGCAATTTCATGCAAAATCATCGTATTCACAATTAAATTTTCTTAAGGAATACGTTTATAAATATAATTCTTGTTGAACGAACTACAGCCGAAAAAAATCGATAAACTCAAAAAAATTTTCAAAAAATAAAAAAATTAGATATTGTTGAAAAAATCAATACATATCTTTCCTATATGTATGGAACACATGAAAAGTCCTATCCTTCTTCTATCCAAAACAGTTAAAAAATTGAAAATCGGTTGAAATGTTTAAGTTACACGTGGTTTAGTGAGAAAAGTCCCAAAAAAAGTTTTTTGACAATAACTTAAGAATTTGAGGGTGTCTGGCAAGTTTTATGGGCATTTTTGTGATGTTTTCGACGTGATCTACAACCTTAACTACCTCATTTTTAAAGTATATTTAATTTTTTGTTTTTTTGTAGCACAATGTAATTCACCTGCTGGTGAATAAAACGTAACAAAATTATTTTTCAAAAAAAAAATTTTTTTTTTCATAAAATTTTTTTTTATCAGTTTGTTTTTTTTTTATCAATTTTTTTTTCATAAAATTTCTTTTACATTTTTTTCCATTTTTTTTTTGTGAGAATTTTCCAATATAATCTTTCTACATAAAAAATATCGGACATTTTTTGTAATGAAATGCTTTTTCTATTAAAAACATCTCTCAGAATCTGAGATTTTTTCTTTCGTATAGAAAAATTTTTGGATTCGAAGAACTTTTTTTCCACAGAAAAAGTCTCAGATTCTTTAACCTTTTACTATAGAAAAAGTCTCATTTTCTAAAGAATTTTTGAAATATTTTTCATATAAAAAAAGTCTCAGATCCTGAGATTGGTTTAATATAGAAAAAGTTTTATATGTTAAGAACTTTTTTCAAAAGAAACAATCTCAGATTCTGAGACCTTTTTTCCCATAGAAAAAGTCTCAGACTCTGAGGCTTTTTTTCTTATAGAAAAAGTCTGAGAAACTGAGACCCTTTCTAATAGAAAGTCTCAGATTTTTCTTTTTTTTTATATAAAAAAATTTTTAGATTTCGGCACTGTATTGTTTGTCAGAAAATGTATCCGATTCTGAATCTTTTTTCCTATAGAACAAATGACTTAAAATTGATGTTTTACAATTTTTTTTTTTTTTTTTTATTTTAGTTAACGTTTTTTTATAAGAACGCTACTCCAAGCGGAGCTTCTAGCAACAACAAATAATATATTTTATAATATGAGTACATACATATTATCTACATTAATTTAAATTAGGTTAAGTTTTTTTTTTGTTTTATATAGTTTGAACAAAGTTTCTGAATCTTATTCTATCCTGCGCCAAGCTTCTTAATTGTGCCCATGAAAGGCCTTTCCTCATAAATTCTTCTTCGGCGGATCTGCGCCAAGTTACACGTGCACGGCCCCTGCTTCGAAAACCCTGTGGATTCCACTGAAAAGAAACTTTAGCGATGTCGTCATTATCTTTTCTCAAAGTATGCCCTATCCACTTCCATTTTCTGCGACGAATTTCAATATCAATTGCTTCTATCCCACAAGTTTGTACACCCAAAAAAAAAAACGTGGGTATTCAATACTAAAAATTTAACTAAATTTTAGTTCAAAAGGACCTAGTGCAGAAATTGGTAACCAATACTAAAAATTTGTACTAATATTATTCAAAACCAGTAAAAATTACTTATTTTAGTACTTTAAAGATACTAAAATTAGTAACTAATTAGTAGATTTTTGTACAACATCACTTACTAAACCTTTTACTGTAGAATTATTTTGAGTGTAGCAATTTTAAGTATGCGCCTTAAACATTTATTTAAAAACACTTGCAGTTTCTTTGAAATCGTGTTTGTGACTTTCCACGTTTCATTTCCATATAGAAGGACTGATTTAACACTTGTGTTAAATATTCTAATCTTATGTTTTTTTGATATTTGGGATGATTGCCACACTTTTGCAAGAGAAGCGTATGCGTGTCGAGCCTTGTTGATTCTGCTTCTCACATCAGCATCAGCTCCCCCGTCTATACATATTATGCTACCGAGATAACTAAACTCGGATACATCTTCTATTATGTTACCGTTTACTAGTATAGGGGTGTTGTTATCAGTTGATATTCTCATGACTTTGGTTTTACGAAAATTTATCCTCAATCCAACTTCTAAACCATTTTCATTAACCGAATTATCTTATTTTGTATGCCACACTCAAAATAATTCTGCAGTAAAAATATTAGTAAGTGATTTGGTACCAAAATCTACTAATAAGTTACTAATTACCAGTAGTACGGTAGTTTTTAGTATCTTCAAAGTACTAAAATTAGTAATTTTTACTGGTTTTGAATAATATTAGTAAAAAATTTTAGTATTAAATACCAACGCCTGCACTAGATCATTTTGGACTAAAAAATTAGTTCATTAGTAAAATTTTTAGTATTGAATACCCACGTTTTTTTTGGGTGCACCTACTGAATGGGACATTAAGCATAAATCGTCGGCATAATCCAAGTCATGTAGGCGCTGATTTAGGTGCCACTGAATACCGTCTCTTGCTTCGGCGTTAGTTTTTGACATAACCGAATCCAAAACTAGTAGAAACAGCAAAGGGGACAATACACAGCCTTGCCTCACTCCACGATTAATTAAAAAAGATTCACTGTCAGTACCCTTGAAGCGAGCTTTACATTGAGCATCACGGTACAGCATTTGGATGATTGTGATGATTTTTTCTGGTATACCAATGTTAAAGAGACATTGCCAAATAGCTTCACGATTTATAGTGTCGAATGCCCTTTCAAAATCAACAAAAATAAGAAAAAGTGGTTTATTCCATTCCATGGATTGCTCTACGATAATACGTAATGAGTTTATGTGGTCTAGACACGATCGGTTTCTTCTAAAACCAGCTTGTTCTTTACGTATACTAGCTTTCACAGCAGGAGAAATACGGTCCAAGATAATGAAAGCTATTATCTTCTGTATGCTGTTTAAAAGTGTTATGCCTCGCCAGTTTCTACATTCGCTGAGATCCCCCTTCTTAGGAATTGTGACAATGACTCCTTCCTTCCAGTCTAATGGGATGTTTCCTGTTGACCAAGCCTCATTGATTAGTGGCCAAAATAAAATCGGCCAGTGCAGGAGTGTACTTAAACAGCTCTGTTGAAAGGTTGTCTAGACCTGAATCCTTATTGTTTTTCAGTCTAGTAATAGCACATAAAACCTCCTCCCTGCCTGGTGTTGATATTTGTATATCCCTTCGAGGGGTTTGCCGCGGTGATAACTCTATTGGACCTAGGTCGTTGATGGACGCTGCAGGAAATTCAAAGAATTCCTTCCATCTTTGAAGTTGTTCCTGTGTTGTAGCGAGGGGTCTTCCGTTGGAATCTTTAATATGGGATACCGTCCTCATTTTTTCGCCACCAAGTTGTCGAATCGCACTATAAACTGCGCGATAGTTTCCGCGTATCGCTGCATTTTCAGTTTCACTAGCGATGTTCTTGTAAAACTGCCGTTTATCCCTTCTAACTAACTTCTTCACATTTTTTTCAGCATTTTTGTAATTTGTTTGAGCAGATTGTATATCCGTTGAACCATTAGCTGTTTGAAGTTTCATATACAGCCTTCCTCTTTCCTCTATTGCGCTCCACGTAGTATCACTAATCCATGGCTTAACATGATGTTTACTGCAGCCAAGAACACTTTTCGCAGTTTTGCGGCATGATGTTACGATGTCTGACCAATGATATGTGGGATTACGATCCAGTTTGGCGCATAAATGATTAGAGAATGTTGCGGCAATTGTGGGATCTTGCAAACGATGAACGTTAAACTTATGACTGGAAACCTTGTGGTGATAGAATGCTTTTGGCCTCAACTTTACTTCACCAATTAGCAGTTTGTGATCACTGTAGATGTCAGCACCTCTGGCAGTCCTTACGTCCATGAGACATCCTAGAAATTTCCTACTTATTATGAAGTATTATTTGTGTAGTTTCGTTAATCTGCGATTTTTAAGATGAGTGGTTGATTAGACCACAGCACCCGATCCTAGTGTTGGGGCTGCCAACGACCTTTAGGCAGGTAAGTCGTTAAAACGACATAATATCAATTGAGTTTTAGTAATTGTTTGTACCTTCTGTTGTCACCTAATTACCTGAGACGCATCGGTATTAGCATGCCATTCAGGTTACTCAACAGATCGCCTTCTCACTCTAGCTGCCGGAAGGCGGGTGCCTGAGCGACATTACCGGGGGATACGTGGTTTAAGACCGGACGTAGTGAGCTGCTTGGGAAATTCAGTAAAGGAATCGCTTCTTGCTACTCCCAAGTGAATAGCAGACAGAAAGCTTTTCGCACCGAAATGCACCTCTATGAAAGTCCCCACCCCCCATGTTTTACAAATGGAATTATCAAATTTAAACTGATCTGTTTCGAATTAAGTCTGTAGGTTGTGTAGAGGTGTGGCATTTTTTTACAGGGTTTCCCTTAATTTTTTGCAATTTAAAGAAATTTCAAATTTATTTTTTAAATTTAAATATAATTTTAATAAGTTCTTCTCCCACTGTGTGCTGTTTGAATAAATGCTTCACTACCCCTTTTTTATGTCCTTATATTATAATTCCATTATTTAATGCTACATACTTTTTTCAAATGATAAATGCTTTTGTCATATAAAGTTAAAAAATTAAATTGTCAAAAAGTGAAATGAAATCACGCACTAGCATGCATGCATTCACGCACAGACTTTGGGAATGTTATTGGGAAAAAATTACAACTCAGAAATATTTGAGTGGCATTTAGTTTTATAAGGAGTTTAGACTGTAAAACAAATATGCTGCTAACTAGAAGTTTAAGTTAAAATAAAACTTTACATAGATTTATTCCAGATTACCGAAAGGTTAATTCATTGTATTTATGTTGAGTTTGAAAGACTGTATTCTTTATCAACAGACTGGCTGCCATTGAGATTTGAACCTTTGTTCTTATAATTTTGCTTATCATGTGCAAATATGGATGTTTTAATAGCAACAGTTTTTTTAGCTATAAAATTGTGACGTTAGTTTTAACCTGATCACCAAAAAAAACTCTTTTTATTGAGTAAGGGTCAACCCAGTAACTTGTGGGGTGTTTTAAAACTCTGTCAATATAAAACTCTGTCAATATAAAACTCTGTTTTCGAAAATTTGCTTTCATAAAATATCTAATTTATGTCTATTACATTTTCAGTTCGTCTAAACACAGTAATTACTAGTGTGTTGTTTCATAGTAAAAATCTCAGTAACAACATTGATTTCTATTTTCTAATGTCTAAAGCTTAGACAAAAAAATACCAAATAAATCTAAAATAATTGAATTGCTAACCGAGAATACATTGTTTTGCCTCCATAATCTCTTCATTTTACTTCAGAAAAAAAAAAAAAAAATGAAGGAAACAATTTCATCTAACATTGAAACTAACACCCCAGCTTCTATACATAACAAAAAAATCCATAAAGTTCAAAGTTGGCGTGACCTGGCAATGAAATACATAAAAGATAAAAAAACCTAATCTGTAAGTTTGTCTGTAAATATTCTTTTATACAATTTTACCCACCAACTACATTTTATATTTCAATTTCTATATTTATTCTCATCTATCATATGTCCATTCACTAGCAAAAATATAAAAACGAAATTCAAAATGTTAAAATACCAACAAGAAAAAAAACCCCAAAGAAAAATGAAGAAAGATATCAAAAGTAGACAAACAGAATAAAATGCTAAAAATTATATAACAGAAACTTATAAAGAGCTACACACAGAAAGTAATAGATTACAGTTTCAACAAAGAATTTTGTTAAGCCAATTAAAAAAATAATTGATTTGGGGACTTAACGGAAAATCATGATTTTAGGTACATGAAGATCTAAATGGAAAGAGTTAAATCAGTGGGTGTCAGATTATATGAGGTCGAAAAAAATGCACTCTTTTTTTACAAAGGAAAAAATGGTTCTCTTAATGTATGAAAATATCTGCAAATTTTTAAAAAATGCTGCAAAATCAGGGGAAAAATTAGAAAGAGTAGGTAAAATGCTCCAAAACCAGGGGAAAAAGTAGGGAAATTAGTTAAGAGAGAATTTTAATAACGGAAAAAGTGGTAATCCTCTCAATTTAGATAGGTAATCCTCTCAATAATATTGGTAAAATTTACTCATTTTCTAATTCTCTTTGATCTTTTTACAAAATTTTTAAATTTCTGCAATACATTAAGTTTACCACTTTTCATAAACTTGCAGACTGATTTTGGGTCCTTTCAAACTCTCTTACTTTCCTTACTCTATGGGTTAAACCATAGATGTGATAGTTTTAAAGATATTCTTCTCCTCCACAGTCACACAGCTTCTGTATAAGTTTTATCAGAGAACCTAAGGCATTCACAGTGTGTACCGATTGATAAAAGCGACCCATTTCTGCAATTTTGTTTTAGACGTAGTCTGGTTCTTTTCCTAGTTGATTCATAAATTTATTGCAAAATAGTTGTAGAATTGGTTCATTTTGTAATTAAATGAACTACAAAAGTTATTGATTAAAATGTTTTTATTCAACTACAACTATAATCAACAGAACTTAGTCATTATTTCAGTCGTCATCATCATAATTTTTTTCTGTGCAGCTTTTACAAATTTCGTTACTTGGACAATTGTTGTTGCTTGGTTTAAGCAAATAGCATTTTTTTTGTAAATTTAAATATATTACACCATTTCCAGATGTAATTTGTAAAAGATAAATTAAAATTCGAAGGTTCTATTTGTTATTCGAAGATTATATTTGTTATTAGAAGATTCTTATTGTAATTAATTGAAATTCATAGGCCCTTACCACAAGAAAACAAAAAGTCTATTTTAACAAAAGTTTTATTTTAAATTTCAAATTTTCAATACATTTTTTGAAAGTCGATTTTAAAAACAAAAACTATGGCCCTTACCACAAGAAAAAAAAAGTCTATTTTAACAAACGTTTTATTTTAAATTTCAAATTTTCAATACATTTTTTGAAAGTCGATTTTAAAAACAAAAACAATTTGTATGGAAATAAAATTAAAAGCTGATTTTAAATATATTTTATTTTTCTATGGTAAGGCTGAATTTGTATGGAAATAAAATTAAAAGCTCATTTTAAATTTATTTTATTTTCTTGTGGTAAAGCTGATAGATTCTAATTAAAATTTGAAAAAGATAATAAAATTTCGAAGAAGATTAATTGAAATTCGAAAAAGATCAATAGAAATTCCAAAAAGATCATAACTTAAAAGAGGTTAATTGTTATTCGTAAATGCTCAATTGAAATTCGAAAAAGATTTTTTGTTTTTTGTAGTTGATCTATTGAAATTCGAAAACGATCAATAGTAAATCGAACAAGGGAGAGTTCGGAACTATCCGATTTGGAAGTCAACATGTAAAAAAGTTAAATACGGCCTTGCCGAACTTGCCACAATGCAAAATATTATTGCAAAAAAACTTTATATAAAAAAAAATTTTAATTTTTTTTTTTCGAAAACAATTTCCCCAAAAAAAAAATTGGTGAAGAATTGGTAAATTCAGTCTTGCCGGATGTTTTGTTACCCTCCACAATGCAAAAGATTATTGCAAATAACTTAATATAAAAAACACTTTTGAGAAAGAAGAAATTTTGGAAAAAAATTTTCTAAAAAAAAAATTAAAAAAAAAAAAAATTGCGGACATGTTCATACATGTTTAAATACCATTCCGTGTTTAATTCGGTTCACATATGCCAACCAGCAGCTATATTAAAGCATTTTGTATTTTTAGGTTATGTTGAATGAACCAACATTTTCGAGGTGCCTTTACATTTTCGTTCATAACTTTTGAACAGCTGAACTTCTTGTGGCGGGGGGGGGGGGGGGGGAGGTACAACAAGTAAATACGATATGTTTCAGTTATATCCGTGTAATATTTTGGCCGTGATCGTCATTTCTCTGACTGCCAAACAGACGGACAACATTTACAATACCTACGCCCTATCTCCACTCCCTAAGTAGGCTCCCATACAAATAACAGTTGGAGCAAATTTTATAAAAATGTAATTTTGAATGGAAGCCCACCTAGGGAGTGGAGATAGGGCGTAGGTATGTTTTAAAAAATGTAGGGTAAAAATAAATGGGGGTCGGTCTCACTAATGACCCCTCTCGGACGCACTATTGGACCGGTAAAAGCTGATTAAATAAAACAAATTTACAAAAAAATAAAAAAATTGTATGTGCACCGCCTTAACAGTTGAAGATATAGGGTAGTTGTGTTCAGAGAAAATGTTTGGACCAAAAAAATATTGTGGGTCGGTCATACATTGTGTTGCTCTAAGGGTACTATTAGGGCAGTTAGAGCGGTTGAAGCAAATTTAAAAAAATGGCGTTTTGTGTGGGAGCCCCCTTAAAAATTGGAGATAGGGTATTAGTTTGTTCCAAAGAAATGTTAAGACGTAAAAATTAATGGGGGTCGGTCTTATAAAAGACCCCACTAAGACGCACCATTGGAGCAGTAGAAATGATTTTAAAATTGGAAAATTAGAATAAATTTTTTTAAAAAAATTTTAAAAAATAGTAATAATCGTTATCCCACGATCCTCCTGGGCAAAAAATTTTTAGAATCGATATAAGTTTTACACAAAAAAATTAAAAAAAAAATCTAAGAGTACAAACATTTTCAAAAATGAGATTTAAATTTTAAAACTTAAAAATCGCATGCTAGAGCGTTTTTAAGAATTTTTTGGGAATTTTTTTTTTAAGTACGTAAAAAAACAAAAATTAAAAAAAAAAATTGAAATTTGGACCATTATTGAAGAAGTTATGAGTAAAAGAAGTTTGAGTAAAGGAACAAACTACCAATTTTTAAAAATTCGATGTCTCTTGAACGGGTCATCAAAAAAATATGAAAATTTACCACGAAGGAGTTTTCTAAGGGTACTAAAAACTGTAAACAAATTGGGAAAATCTAAAAAAAAAAATTTCAAAGTGTTTGATTTGACATGGAATGCCCCATATACTTTATGGGGTCCCAGACCGATATTTCGATGAGTTACAAACGGAATGACAAACTTATATATACCCTCTATCACTAAGTGGAGGGTATAAAAAAAAAAATTGATGAAAAAAACGTTTGATGAAAAAAAAAAAAATTGATGAAAAAAAAAAAATTGATGAAAAATTTTTTTTTTGTTGAAAAATAATTATGTTACTTTTTATTCACCAGCTGGTGAAAACGGTTTTATTCACCGCGAGGTGAATTATTATCCAAGTTACAAAACCAAGTTATTAACATTTTTGGTTTTAAAAAAATGAAAAAAGTAATTCTTATTTTCTTTTCCATTAATTGTTAGCTTATATAGTCAAACTGAGGTTGCGTCCTGCAACTTTTTTAAAATTAGACACCAGCCTAAAAATATTATCATGTTAAAAAATTTCCAAGAACAAAATTTAAAATAACCGCGATAATTGTTTGACATCAAAAACATGTTTATACTTGTTTAAATACCATTCCGTGTTTAATTCGGTTCACATAAAAGTAACAAGTGAAATTAAATGGAATCTTAGATTTTCAAATTAAATTTTTGAACTACATATCTTTAAATTACAATTGTGTTTTAACAACTGTAAATGGTGTTAATTGTAGAGTATCAAAAAAATTTGACTCGTATCTATGATATTCTAACTAATACCACAATATTGTACACATAATACTAAATGTTTACCTTGTGTTGGAGATGATGGGTCTTTTCTGTCTGTCCTTCTGCATTGTAAATGTTTGTTTAAAACAAAAATTATTTCTTGGAATTATTAATTCCACTTCAAGTTTTTTTTTTTTTTATGACACAAATACAAGTATAGTACACGTATTGTATTTATGTTCAGAGTTTTGATTTATTTTAGCTATTTAAAATAATTTACCAACAAAAAAAAAATATTGAAGAAACTTATGTATTTATATTAAAAAAATTTCTTTACAATATGGAAAACTTTTGTAATATTATTTTTTTTGGAGAATTTTTTTTCCGAGATTTTTTTTAAAGAAATAATATTGTGTTTTATAATCAGGGAAACGTCTGATAAAAACATTTTCAATTCACCCATCATCAGAACTCTTTAGCAGCAAAAACCAAAACCTGAAAATTACCAAATTTTTTGAAAGCAGAAATTCTGAGTATTTTTTAGAAGAATATCCTTATAAAGTAGTTTTAACATAAGAATTTGTAATGTTATTTCATAATTGGAAACATAAAAATGGCCTCGAACTAGAATAAACTCTTGTTCATTGCACAATTAAAAAGTCGATTAAAAAACTAATTTTGATTATTTTTAATAAAAATTAAACAAACTTGTTTTTTTTTGTTCAAAGTTATAATGTAGAGATCCGATACTGTTATTTAGGCTTTTATTTGATGTTTTTAATACTGGTAAATGCCTTTTGAAATTTCAATGCATAATAATCATAATTGATATGGGAATATATTATTGCATTCAAGTGTAAGTATAATTATAAATAGGTTTATGAAATATTTATCCTACAAATAGTATCACAATTCAAAAATAATAACATGATTATTTTCATACTATTAGGTTTAGTTTTAATTATTAATCTTAAATTCCATGAAAATTAAATAAATTATCTTAGAAAGCTTACACTCCAAATATATTGTAGGCAAAAACAAATAAAAAACATATTTAAAAGAAGTGATAAAACTTTTGAAAACCATCCCACTAATTATTCATATCGTCGAACTATATTCAAAAAATGCCAACTCGAAAAAGCTTACTGTTCAGGAGAGCTAAAAAACTAGTTATTTCGCGTATTATTGCAAAAATAATTAATGTACCTTCCACAAGATGGTTTAAATATTCTAAACAATTTTTACCTATGCAAAAATTTTCATATTTTGCACTTGTTTGCATATTTTTCAGAGATGGCATTTATTACTATATCAAAAAACAAATATTTTTTTAGAGTTGGCATATTTTGTCGGAAAATAAAAATAATTTTTTTTTTGGAAAAATTTTTTAAATTTTTTTTTTTGGTTTTTGTTATCCTTAGTACGGTAATTGCAAAAACTGAACAAAAAATTAAAAATCTTTGCATATTTTTGAAAGTTACTAGCTCCGAAAGCCTTTTAATCTCAGGGTGGTCAACTTTGGCACTCTGTAACTCACGCTGTATTGCAATAGGGTCACTCCAAACCAGCTATTTTGAAAGCTTATATCATTGACTTTATGTGCCCCATTCATAATGTTTCAATCTGATAAATAGTTTGAAAGTTACATAAATATAAGCAATTTTTTTTTTTGCAAACACTATTTACCGATATTTTTAAAATGGCAATATCTCGAGAACCAGTAATTAGATATTAAAATCTTTACAAGATTCGTGTTTAGTATGGCAAATGCAATAAGATATGTGGTCTAATTTTTTTAAAAAAGTTTTTTGAAAATTTTTTGGAAATTTACAATGGGAGTTGGCATTTATTTCCACCAAAAAAATATGTACTTTGAGTTAGCAGAATAACAAAAATGGATGTAAAACGACAACAAATTATTTTTTTGCTCTGAAATTTTTATGGCAGATAGGTATTACATAGGGGAGCTATTTGCCATCGGAAACTCATTTCCGTCAAATTTGAGTTGGCATATTTTGAATATAGGTTCACGATATGTTTAACAGACATCAATAAAATATTCTAAAATAAATAAAATTTCATAGGTTACACTGCGTGACAAAACTAACCACTATTTAGAAACAAGAGGCACGACCATCATTTCAATATATTTCGGACATGCTGAATCGAATGGCGTACTCCGTTTTTCGATGTATGGTACAGTTTTCTTGTAAAATGTCATTAAAGATTTGCTGATTTTCAGCTGCATTTTTAACAAAAAAAATTCCAAAGCTAATGATTTTTAAATTTTATGGCATGCATAACAAAGATATAACTTGTAGTAATATTTCTAATATAAATTTGGTTTAAAGTTTTTTATCTTAAGCCCCTTAAATTCGCGCATTTCTTAATTTTTTTTAAGTTTTCGCGAATTAACCGCCAAATTGGTCTCTGATAAAAAACTTGCATTTTGTGAATCATAAAGGCGTCCACGACACTACGAATAGTGGACACAAACATCTATGTTATATGGACCGTCATGATGAAAATCGCGAAAAACCGTTTTTTTATATGGCAGCATCACTTTCGGAAATGATTTGGGGCTTCATCTTTTAGTATAAATGTGGGAACCTTAAACAATGAACTGACCCAAAATTTGTCCAAAAAAGTTTTCATTTGCAAAAGTTATCTTAAAAAAAACTATAATTATTGTATCGCAAACACTGAAATAATAGTTTTTGTTAAGATAACTGTTGAAAATTAAAACTTTTTTGGCCGAATTTTTGGTCAGTTAGTTGTTCAAGGTTCCCACATTATATACTAAAAGATGGTACCTTAAATCATCTCGTAAAGTGATGCTGGCATATACAAAAAAACGGTTTTTCGCGATTTTCATCATGATTGTCCCATATAACATAGCTGTTTTTTGTCAACTATTCGTATTGTTATGGATGCATTTTTGATTCAGTAAAAGCGAGTTTTTTAACAAAGACCAATTTGGCTGTTAATTTCGCGAAAACCATAAAAAATGCATAAATTCGCGAATTTAAGGGCTTAAATTGAAAAGCTTTAAACCAAATTTGCATAAGAAATGTTGCTACAAGTCATTTCTTTGTTTTCCATGTCATAAAATTTATAAACCATTTACTTTGCAAATTTGTTTGTTAAAAAACTGGTTCGAAATCAGCAAATCTTTAACGACATTTTGCAAGAAAACTGTACCATACATCGAAAAACGGAGTACGCCATTCGAATGAGCATGTCCGAAATAAATAGAAATGATGGTCGTAACTCTTGTTTATTTTTTAGTGTTCCGCAGTGTTATAAGCAGGGAAACCAAAAATATGCAGTTTCATGTTTTTTCCTGCGCATTGTATTGATAAATGGAAAAGGTATTTATCCGTTTCAAAAGATTTTAAGAAATCTGACATCGATTTGTTAGAGCATATTTTTGCAAATTTAGCCTTAAGAGCATATTTTAGCATATTTAATGTTTAAGAGCATATTTTAGCATAAGAGCATATTTTTAGAGCATATTTTCAATTTTAAGAGCATTTTTTCACTTTTTAAAGCATTTTTTTAAATTTTTAGATCATTCTTTATAATTTTTAGAGCATTTTTTAAATTTTTGGAGCATTTTTTTAAATTTTTAGAGCATTTTTTCCAATTTTTTTTATAACAACACTTATTTTTAAATGTTTTAATTTTTGTGGGATTTTCCAAAATTACGTTGTTTTGACGATTGGTTCCCCTTTGGCCTGTTCATGCTTCATATCGGTATGTGAAACTATGTTTTCTTTAGATCTGAGTGTAGGGTGTATTAATGCAAATATTTTTGTAGAACATATTAACCCTCTAACTACCCCACATAACGGTATTTCTCTAACAAATTGTAAAAAACACCGCAAAAAAGGATACATAATTTTTTTCAGAGCATATATTTACTGTTTTTAGAGCATATTTTCCGTTTTTAAGAGCATTTTTTAAGCGCATAAAACGTGTTTTTTAGAGCATATTTTTGGTTTCCCTGGTTATAAGTACATAAAAAAATAAATTAAATAAAATCAAATAACAAAAACAAAATTTATTTTTTTTCTTATTTTTCAAATAAAAAAATGTTATTGATGACTCCGCTTCATCATATTGATGACAAGTTATATTGGACGAAAAATGATGTAACATTTCATCATATTCATGTAACTTTTCATCAATATGAAGAAGCTTTTTCTTTGAGTGCAATTTGGCTGTTAATTTCGCGAAAACCTTAAAAAATTAAGATATTCGCGAATTTAAGGGCTTAATTTAAAAAGCGTTAAACCAAATTTGCATAAGAAATGTTGCTACAAGTCATATCTTTGTTTTCCATGTTATAAAATTTATAAACCATTTACTTTGCAAATTTTTTTGTTAAAAAACTGACTCGAAATCAGCAAATCGTTAACGACATTTTGCAAGAAAACTGTACCATACATCGAAAAACGGAGTACGCCATTCGAATCAGCATGTCCGAAATATATAGAAATGATGGTCGTAACTCTTGTTTATTTTTTAGTGTTCCGCAGTGTTATTTTTACAATTTTTCTATTTAATTATATTTAAAAAAAAAATTTAATAAAATTTTGAGAATCGATTCCGTAATCAACTACATTCTGGCCAGACACTCTACCCATCGTGCCAAAGTCACTTGATACAAACATGTTTTTATATAATTAATTTTTGGAATTTTTTTCTGCAAAAAAATAACACAATTAGCTAAAAACTAATGATTTCTCTTTAAAAAATGCCAAAAATTAAAAAAAAAAAAATGACGTACACCAATCATTATAAATTAAAGAAGAATCACTTATTTTTACTTACAGAACAAAAGTAAATGACTTTAAAAATTGAATGCTAATGAAAGTCTTTATTTTTTATGTTGTTATTTTTGAAACAAAGAACAGAAATAGTCATTTAAAAAAACTGTACATTAAACAAATCGTCGCTGCGCCTAAAAATGGAGTCATGTGTTAAAATTTTATTTTTGAAGAGGCCCAAGAAACGGCGTACGGACATAATGCCCAAGTGCATATCGCCCAATTTAAAAAAGTCATTCCACCCAAAAAAAATGTGTGTTAGTTGTTGTTGCAAAATTTTTTGGACGATATAGCCAATATTTTTGGGTATTTTAACAATTTTCTTTAAATTTATATAAATTATCAAAAATGTCATATTACACTGAAAAAAATATTGAGAAAAACAATTTGAGTAATCACTTGTTTAAATTTTTAAATAAGATTTGAGTAATTTTTTAATTGACGCAATTAAAAATTTACTCAAAAACTAAAAAAAATATTTGAGTAAATAATTTAATACAAAATTTAATAATTTTTTTTTTATTTTTTTATTCTCTTCGTGTTTTGAATTCTCGTTTAGTTTATAGTTTTTTGTGTATGTATATGAAAGTTTGAAATCATCTTTATGAAATTTTCCAATGTCTTCAAGACATAAAAATATTTGGTAAAGTTTGAAAAAACATTTTTTTTCGAAAAAAATGTGAAACTTTTTTAAACTTTTTAAAAAAATAAATTGATAAATTTTGTGTAAATTTTTACTTGACACAATTAAAAAGTTACTTAAAAAATTGAAAAATTTTTAATTAAATTTTTAATAGTATCCATTAAAAATTTTTTAGTAAGCATTTAATAATTTTTTATTAAAAATTTACTCAATACTATTAAATCGTTTACTGGTGCAAAATTGAGTAATTTTTTACTCAATAGTATTAAAAATTTACTCAAATTTTTTTTTTATTTTTTTCTGTGTACCCAAATATCAAAATGTTATATTTATAAAATGTCATAGCACCCAAAAAAATAATCATAAAACTCACCAAAATTGTCTTTTTTTTAACACAATATTTTAAAGTTTTTATGCGTAGCCGGCCTTCGGCCGGGCTTAGGGATTACAAAATCCATGCATTAAACCCACCCTCTCCGCAAAGTAAAGTTTTCTAAGGTAGCAGTCCTTTACGCTACCAAATTTGTTATGCCTCAAAAAGGCCTGATAACCAAAATAGCTTTGGTTTGCAGAGAGGGTGGGTTTAATGCATGGAGTATGTAATCCCTAAGCCCGGCCGAAGGCCGGCTACACAGAAAACCTTTATTACAGTAAAACAAATCATAGAAGTCATAATTTCGACATTTCGCCCAAAAAAAATATTTTGGATTTTTTGACAATTTTGTTTTGGGAGAAATAACATTTTTAGACCTATCATTTTGGGCTATATGTCGCAGCGTGGGCGATATGACATTTACGGTTTTGGGCGATAAGACCTTGGGCGCTATGTCCGTACGCCCCAAGAAACAGCCAAATTTTGTTCTTTCGCGGTACTTTTATGAAAAGAACTTCACATAAATATTTAACCAATATTATAAATTTCATGTTGATTAAAAGTTGACTTCTAAAAATTACTGCGAAAGCGCCAAAAACTGCTGTTTCTTGGACCTCTTCGAAAAAATTTTAAAAACACATGACTCCATTTTTAGGCGCAGCGACGAAATGCTTTTTCTTTTAAAAACGACAAAACGTAAAACTTTTTAAATAAACTACAATCAGTTACTGACATAGTTTTTTGAGTGTAATATCTGGAAAAAAATAAAAACATTTTTTTGCTTATGTTTAAATTGTCTAGTTTAAAAAATAAATCTTTCTAAAAAATAGTGTCCTCTAAAATTTATTATAACTGCATATGTTTCGATATTGCCAAACAAATTGTGAA
The DNA here is from genome assembly GCA_963921195.1 of Pegoplata infirma. Lineage (NCBI taxonomy): Eukaryota > Metazoa > Arthropoda > Insecta > Diptera > Anthomyiidae > Pegoplata > Pegoplata infirma. The sequence continues at coordinate 11,502,610 of OY992538.1, read as the reverse complement.
ATTCTATCTATCAAAAGTAAAATCAAGGAAAACCACTAGAACAATTTGGTGGTGATGCTATTATAACATGTATTAGAGTGGCATTTTTTTAACTTTTGATTTTCCAGGCAAATTATTATTCTACTAAACCCTTAAATGTGGCACAGATTTGGGGCCAATCGGATTAAATTAACCCGTGGCGTCCGGCTATCAAAATTTTATTAAATTTGATGTACTGAACACGAAAGTCCCAAGAAAATTAAAATCGCTCGAACAGTTTTCGAGATATTGCCACTTGAAATTTTCCAAAAATGGCGGCTTTAAAAAGAACGCCCATAAAACCTTTCTATAGGATACCAAAAAACAGCTTTGAGGAACCAAAAACATGGAATGACCAAAAAATACAATATTGACTTAACCGCATTTGGTGGTTGCGTTGATTGTTGTCATGGTCGCAACGTGAAGCGGACGCTGCTTGCGACCACCAATGTTGCCACAATATTTTGTACATTTTATGATCATTTTTTTGTTGAAAAAAAAAAAAAAAACAAAATCGAAATTAGAAAAAAAAAAAAATAATTAAAATAACACTGCGGAAGAAATTCAGGTTAGCAAAAGTTAGGTCGATTCTGAGTAAGGGGTGAAAGTAGAGGCTAAATTAGAAGACCCGTATCGCGGCGTTTGTTTATGTTAGTTCGATTTTTTTTTTAATCGACCTTCGAACTTTGCAGTCAAATTCTGATTTTCAGCATATTGTTTATATGGTTTTTTGGCTATGACTCATTTATTTAGAAATTTTTTGTGGTGCTTATGAAGCAAAATGTTGGAAAATTAGTTTTTTTTTAATGCTTTTTGAAAATATTTTGCTTCAAAACCAATTTTTTTAAAAATTTTAATTGTTGGACAGGTCTCTAGAAATAATTTGGCTTTTACAGATTGAAAAAATATCAATTAGTCGACGAATTATAGCCAAAAAAAACATAATACAATATGCTGAAAATCGTCATTTGACTGCAAAGTTCGAAGGTCGATGAAAAAAAAAATTCGAACTAACATAAACAAACGCCGCGATACTGGTCTTCTAATTTAGCCTCTATTTTCACCCCACACTCTCAGAATCGACCTAACTTTTGCTAACCTGAATTTGTTCCACAGTATAATAAAATTAATATTTTATAGTTAGGGATCCATGCAAATGCATGTTTTTTGTCGATGTTCTAAAAACGATATCGACCAATCATCTTTCCGAATCAAGAAATTTGCGTACAAATGGCATTGATTTGTTTTAGCATATTTTTGTATATTTTGGTGAAAATGTATATTTTTGCATATTTTGGTTGTAAATGCATATTTGGTGCATATTTACAACTTTTAAGTGCATATTTTGGCATAAGTAAATTAACAAAAACACAAATTGAAATTTATTTGTTTAAAAAACTTTTTAAATTTTAAAAATTTATTTTGTAAACAAGAAAAAAAAATTTGTTCTTTTTAATTTTTGTTTATAGATTGTCTGAATTTCTAAAAAAATCTTGCTTTTATCAAGTTTTAATTCTTAATACTTAAGTCCAGTGTTATTTTTCGCGTTATAAGAAGTTTTTCGTATGAAAACAAGATTTTTATTGTACACATTTAATTTTTTAGTGCATATTTTTAGTTTTTTTAGTGCATATTTTGATTTTTTTAGCGCACGAAAATCTCATCCCTAATAATAAATAACAAACATTTTGAATAAAATAATAATTGATTCATTTAAATTTTGTTGATCATTAGATTTAGTTTAAAATTTTTAGGCAATAATTTTTTGTCTGTATCGTAAGGTAACGGATTTGGCTTAAGCTAAATTTAAATCTCTATTAAAGGGTCAAGAGGAAAAAATTTTGAGATTTAAAAAAAATCCTTAAACGTAAAAAACCGTAAATTTAAAAAAATCAATTTTTAGCCACTTTTTGGGTACGGTGAGCCTCAGCGATGTTTAGGTTGAACTTTAGTTTCTACGAAAAGTGTAAACGCGGTTCAATTTCTACAAGATTAAATGTCACAAAACTGTTAACAGCGAAATTTTTTAAAATTTTGAGATTGAAGTTTTTTAAATATTTTCAAAAACTGAGTATGCAGTTTTAATTGTACTTATTTAAAAGTCACAAAACAGTAAACATCAAAATCCTATCTTCTTTAGTTCGCGAGAAGTCGTGAAATTAATTTTTTGCTGATTTTGTTTTTGTTTATTATCTTTAGATATGTTTCTTAAAAATTTCGTTAAAACATGGTATGCAGTTTTACTTGTGCTTGATCAAAGGTCACACAGCTGTTGACTCCGAAAGTGAAGGTGTTAAATTTCGCGAGATATCGCGTAATTATATATTTTTTTTTTTATTATTTATTTATATTTTAAAACCGGTTCTTTAAAAATAATAAAAAAAAATGGTATGCAGTTTAATTTGAGCATGTTGGAAGAAATTAAAACTGCTCACAAAAAAATTATGGATGCTCACTTCCGCGAGAAAAAGCGGAAAACAGCTTTTTGGGGGTATTTTTTCTTTTGATTAATAAAAGAAGTTTCGTTAACATTGTTGAAAAATATGAAATGCATTTTAACTTGCTATTGATCAAAGGTGATATGGCATTTAAATTCTAGCTGCTCAATTCTTCGAGATATCGCTAAAAAACTCGCTAAACTACTATTTATTCATTACTTTGTATTATTTTTGGTCTGTAAAAACATTAACTTCAATTAACGACAAAAATGTGGTAAGCAGTTTAAATTCGAGGTTATTAAAGTTGACAAAACTGCAAGCATAAAAATTATAGATGATCAATTTCCCGAGAAATTGCAAAATTACTGTTCAAGCTTTTATATTTTTTAATTTATTTTTTCTTAAGTGTCTAAAATAAAAAAAAAAACATTAAGAAACGACAAATATATTGTATATAGTTTAAATTTTACGTGGTTGAAGGTGGTAAAACTACTCAAATCAATATCTTGACTGCCAATTTACGCGAAAAATAAAATTTTTTCCAATTTTTTTATTTTTATTTTTTAAATTTTGCGATATCTCGCGAAATTGAGAAGATATGATTTCGATGTTAACTGTTTGTGACCTGTAAATAAATACAATTAAAACTGCATACTCAGGTTTCCAAGATATTTAAAAATTTCATTGTCAAAATTTTAGAAAATACAAAAAACTAATTTCGCGATATCTTGCGAATGCGAGCAGCTACGATTTCACTGTTAATTGTTTTGTGACATTTAACCAGTAGAAATATTAAAATCAATGATAAAATCGTATTAATTGAGTGCAAAAGCGATAATTGATAAATTTGCATACATTTGTCGCTAGGAGGAAGGTGTCCGCCAACATCAAACGCCGACCCACCCCCAGCTCCCCCTAAAAAACATCTCTGATATTTTTTTTTGGCTTGTTTACATGTTGGGTATAAACGATTCGGCACTGCCAAATTTAACAAGGCCACGTGTTTTTTTTAAATTTTCAATAATTTGAAACTTTTATCGCCGGGCGCTACTTGCTAATTAAGCCCGATTGGCTTCAAATTCAGGCCTAGTAGAATTAAAATTTCCCTGCACATTGAAAACCGGAAGACAACTTTTTTGTCATACAAAAAATTCTACTCTAACCATGCATACAGTATGAATAGCACAAGTACCTGGCGTTTCACGGTTCAAATAAAAAGTTTGGACAAAACATTACACATCCCCACAAAAAAACAAAGTTCTGACCCAGAAAACAGATCAACAAATCTTAATGTTTTTCGACACCCTGAACTCGAATCTGCCATTAAAAAAATATTGTTGGGTTTTCTTGTAATCTTACACTGAAAAAAATAACTATACTGAAATTAAATAAACACTGTTATTAAGTTAAGTAAACAATTTTTTTTGGAATTTACTTCAACTTATCTTAATATAAGGTGGTTTTCCTTAAAACAAAGAAAATAAATTTGAAGATAGTACATGCAAATACTTAAAAAAACACAAAAGTTTTCCTTAATTTGTTTTTTTAAATTAAGTTAAATATTCTTTACATTAATGGCGAATTGATTGCATTTAAGAAAAAAAGGGTTTATTAAAAAATTTTGTATTACTTAAAAGAAAAAAAATTAAATTGTGAGCAAAAAAAATAAATAAGTACGTAACTTACTTAAAAATAGTATAGACATTTTCAAGACATTGAATCAAATAAGTACTAATCTTTAATTCCAAAACGCATTTTCTTTAATTTAATCCATTTTTGTTTTAATTTAAGAAAAAAGTAATCTTTATTTTATTGATTTCATTGACTTTATTTTAATCCATATCTTCATCAGTTTAAGAAAGAATTTACTTAACGTAAGGAAAAACTACATTAGGTATTTTGGGGACCCCATCTGGGGGCCCCATCTGGAGACCCCATGAGACCCTAACTTTAAATCCAAATTTCGATTTTCGCGAAATTTTCAAATGCCTATAACTCTGCAAATATTGCAGATACGAAAAAAATTCTAAAGACATTTTTGTAGTCCTTAACTTGTAGAATATGACCACCGAAGACCCGAAAGCCCTCCGAGTTATAGTTTTCGAGTTATTTCATGATCAAATTTCTCAAGACCCCATTTCCATATCTCGAAAACTAAGCAAGATAGAGCGATTCTGACCAAAATTTTGGATCAAAATCATTAGTGACCCTATAATAGTGTATGCACATACTCAAGGGCGGACCCCATATATTGGGGGCCCGTAGGGTCCTCACATTAGGACTCCATAGGGTCCACAGAATCCGTAATTTTAAGGAAATTTTTACTTATTTTAAAAAAATATTTTTCCTCTGGATAAAAACAATTGAACTTATATTAAGTACAATTTTACTTACTTTTAAGATATATTTAAGTAAATGCATTACTATGTTTTTGGAAAAAATATACTTGGAAGAAGAATTAATATCTTTGGAGCCCTCGCATACCCTCCTTTTTTTAAATTAAGTACAACATGCTTTAAAAATGGTAAATTTTTTTTTCAGTGTACAAGGAAAGTTCTCAAATGGACAACTTCAGATTTCTTTAAAACTTATACACAATATAGTTCTTAAATCTTAATCAAATCTTTATTTATTTTGACCTCCTGATCAAATTAACATTTTTGTGAACACTTTTTTTTACAATATTTTTTTTTTCAATTTTTTTTTGTGACAATTTTTTTTTCTTTTTTACAACAATTTTTTGTTTATCAAAATTATGGCCTATTCTTCCCGCCTCGGTTAGTACTATATGTGGTGAATATTTCATCAAAATCGGTACATCAATATATACATAGATGTCATAAGTGGTACAGTAAAAAAATTTGATTTTGCCACACCCTCCGCCCATAGAAAAAATATCAAAAATCTAAATCCACAGTGTTACTCGCCAGGCTATTATGAATATTCCCTTAAAATTTCATCAAGATCGGTCCAAGATAGATATTTTAGAACACGGTGTAATTTTAGGAATCTCTGCCAAGCAGGGTTGGCAACCGAAACGAATAACGGTATCGGTAACGGTATTGGTATTACATATTTTTTATATCGGTAACGGTAAAGGTAACGGTATTTTCAATTATTTCGGTAACGGTGAACCGTTACCGAAACATCAATACCGGTACGTACCGGTATTATAAATAAATTGTTGACAAGTCACAAAATTTTTTAAAAACGGCGTAAAAAATTAAAAAAAAAATAAAAAACTGTTAAATTCTGCACATTTTCTATACATAATTATATTTGTACTAGTATTAAATACTATGAATTAACTCAGAATTAAATTAAAACATTCACGCAATATTGTAAATCAACAAATACGAACTCATGTTCGTATAGACACCTTTGTCCAATAATCAAAAAGGTCTGCATTTTGAGACATATGAGAAATCTGCAATTAAATCCATTTGAGAAATCTGCTGATTATAGCTGACGCGGTTTGCTAAATTTGTGTATGGATAATTTAGGTATAATCTGCAGAAAAATCCTTCAAGACAGCAGAAAAATCTGCTGATTTTAATAGAGAAATCTGCTGATTTCATATAAACAGCCTGAACTGTTTATTTGAAATCAGCAGATTTCTCTGTTAAAATGATCAAAATTGTTTGTCCTGTTGTTAAAAAAAATCGGCAGGGATAAAAAAACTTGCCAAGGATGTTTCAGTGGATGTGTTTTTAAGGGGGAGGGGTGGCGGTATCGGAAGAACACCATTCCTCTCGCCATAGATGTTAAGAAATTAATTTTATTTATATTTACGCATATGTAAATAATACAATTTTATCAATCTTTTATTTTATTTGCTATGGCCAAGCACCAAAAAGGTTAGGACCGAAAAAAATCGCTATTTTTTTTTTTGAACGGTCCATCATCTTGGTCGATGAACTTCACACGGCATAAACATGTCTGATTTTCTAAACAAATAGACAAAAAAATAAAATATGTTTTTCTGGGGTTTTGTAAGTTTTTCAGGGGGAACTTTTTTCATCTGGTCCGATTTTCCCATTTCGGAACTTAACCAGCCTGTGACCATAAGATTCGTACCAGCAGAGTAGCACGTTTTTTTTTTTTAATCGTATCGTGTCTTCGACAGACGGAAAGACGAACATCGCTTACAACCGATCACTGATCAATAATATAAAATCTTTATGAGGTCCAAGACCGATATTCGAATTTAGTTAATTGCGAATAAGATCATTGGTTGGATTGACAATGAACAAAAATTTTTTTTTTTTTTTATTTTAAGTATATTAAAAATATTTTAAAATGTTTTTTAGGCGACACGAAATAACTCCCACATGAAATAACTCCCACCTAAAAAATGAAATAAGTCCCAAAAAAAACTCCATACAAAGTTGGGAGTTATTTCATATGAAATAACTCCCAATTTAGTGGGACTTTAATCATTTTTGATGGGAGTTATTTCATAATTTTTTCGGTGGGAGTTCTTTCATATGAAAGAACTCCCACTACAATAGCGATGAAATAACTCCCACTATTGTTTCATTGTTGGTGAAAGTATCTGGAACACTTTGACTTATAGAATATTATTATTAATAAATTAAAATTTTTTGTGATTTTGGTACCAAATTTTAGGACGAAGTGCTTTTTTAACAAATTTGTATGTTTTAGAAATTTTGCTACCAAAACTGGCAAGGATTTTTGTGGAAGAACGCACTGCAGCCGAAAATGTTTTCGTTAGAATACAAAATTGTTGTAAAAAAACGAAGAACGCGAAAGTTATCCAACGTGTTGTGTTTTCGATAACATAGAAAGTTTTTCGATAATATACAAGATTGTTGAAAAAAGCACTGCAGATGAAAATTTAAAAGATTTAATTAGAACTTGATGTAAAAAGCGCCGCAGGCGAAAATTTGGTACCAAAAATCGCGGCGATTTTTGGTACCAAATTTTCGACTGCGGCGCTTTTTACAACAAGTTCTGATTAAATCTTTTAAATTTTCGGTAACATAGAAATTTGTCCCAATAAAGAAAATTTAAAAGATTTAATCAGATCCTGTCGCAATAAGACTTGTTGCAATAAGCGCCGAATGCGAAAATTTGGTACCAAAAATCGCGGCGATTTTTGGTACCAAATTTTCGCCTGCGGCGCTTTTTACAATAAGATCTGATTAAATCTTTTAAATTTTCGGCAACATACAAATTTGTCGCATACGGCGCTTATTGCGACAGGTTGTAATTAAATCTTTTAAATTTTCGGAAATTGTCGCCAAAAGGACCGCAAGCGAAAAATTGGTACCAAAAATTGTTGCAAAACATCGCCGCGATGTTTGAATGTAACCGAAGCAAGTCAAATAGAACACTCGATGTATTTTTGCATGTTTTCGAAAAACTCTGAAAAACAAACAAATCAGCCGTCAAGTTTCGCATTTGGCAGTTATTATAACTTGTTTGTATTGTACCGAAAGTAACATCAGGATCCTCGTTCTCGACTTAACTGATATATTTTCCCTTATTGTTTGTTTAATTTTTGTTGAGATTTCTAAATATTGGTATTGGGAGTTCTTTCATTATTAATGGGAGTTATTTCATTGGCACTTATTTCATTTTGTAGGTGGAAGTTATTTCATTGTGGTTGGGACTTATTTCATTTTTTTCTCCATTGGGACATATTTCATTTTTGGTGAGATTCATTTCATTGGGAGTTATTTCGTGGGAGTTATTTCATGTGGGAGTTATTTCGTGTCGCCGTTTTTTATCCACAAAAAAATTAAAATAAGTAATATTAATGCAACCGAAACAATACCGATACAATACCGGTAAAAATCCGAATAAAGGTAACGGTTTTTTATCGGTAACGGTATTTAAAAATTTTTATTTCGGTATTGGTAACGGTAACGGTAGTCAATATTAAAGGGTTTTTAATCGGTAACGGTATTGAAAGGGTAACGGTAGCCAACACTGCTGCCAAGTTTGTCATTCTAGAGACAAATGATTTTTTTACATTATATTGCAAACAAACGCGCCAACAATTGTTTGTAAATATATGTATAATAAAGTTTTCCAGTGGCCTTTGTGGTCAATGCAGCTTGTTATTTTTTATAACAACTTTTCTTTAGCACTTATAACTTTTATTTTGTTGTTTTAACTTATTTTCCATAAACATGTTTGGTTATGACAACAAAGGAACATATACTTTTAACGCAAAGTCATTCATAGTAACATAAAAACAATAACTGACTGACATATAAAAAAATGTATATAAAAAATATATTTTTTATAGCATGATGTGTTTTGGAGCACCCTTGAAGAACAATGTATATGGACACTAGATTCTCCCTTTGGTCACCATATTTTTCCAGTAGATTAAGCTAAAATAAAAAGTAACTATTCATTTATTAATTGTTCTTTTCGGATGCATACACGCGTTTTAGAACGTGGGCCCTGCTTGGGCGCCATTTGCTACAAAATTTTGTTAATTTTTTTTTTTTAATTTTTGTGTTGGCAGCTTCGATTTTGGTAAAATAGACTTAAACTAAAACAGAGAGGTTATTTCCAAGGGTTTTTCTGTCTTAATTTTAAAATTTAGAACCTTGTCCCTGATGCGGCGCCATTTTTTAACCTTCACTCACAAGGGAAGTACACACAAAAAATTATTGGATAAAAAATTTCAATTAAATCTATTGATCAACAAATTTTAAATGAGTCAATTATTGTTTTGATCAACATTTTTGTTATTTTCTTTAACTATCAAATTAAAAATTTTCAACATACTAGATTTTTTTTCGCTTCAATTTATTTGAATACATTAATTCAAAAATATACTTTATACTAGAGATGGGCGCGTGAGTGATTTTTGACTCACACTCACTCACGCTCACGACAGGAAATTTTGAATCACGCACACTCAATCACGACCATATTTTTTCTACTCACACTCACTCACAATCACGTGAGTAAATTTAATACAACTCACACTCAAGGAAGCCTCACTCACACTCACGTTGACTCACACTCACGAAACTCTTGTTTATAAAAAAAAAAAATCAAAAACTATAATTTCAAAAATCCCAATTTAATCACGTGAATCACGCTCTAATCTGCTCATGTGCCCATCTCTACTTTATACTAGGGTTTTACTTTTTTTATAGTCGGCAACATATTAGAAAGCAAAAATATGAACTTTTCCATAATTTTTCCATAAGCTTGAAATTCATTCATTAAATCAATCATTATTTTAATTGACTTTAAATAAAAAATTGATAAAATTTTTGATTAAAATCATAAAAATTATTAATTGAAATAAAAATCAATTAATCACCTACAATTTGATGATTGATATAACAATTTTCTTTATCGGATGAGTTTCAATTAAAAAATTAATTGAATCCGCGTTTTTGTTGATTGATTTTCGTTTTCAATTCTTTCTGTGTATCTCAACCCTTATGAACCGATTTGCAAGAAACTTAGACCGTATTTACATTAGGCAATTTTAATTGCGGCAATTCTGATTTTATCGCGTATCAGAGAGAGATCTAAGAATCTTCCCTCTCTCTCTGATACACTAGAAAATCAAAATTGCCGCAATTAAAATTGCCTTATGTAAATTCGGTCTTAAAATATGTATATAAAAAAAAACAATTCTCTGCTTATCGGCCATATCGGGGATTTAGGTGTTCAAAAAATGGGTAAAAAAAAGGCGAAAAAATCGTTTTTGGATTTTCAGCCATTTTTTTCTCAGAATCTTTATGATGTTTTCATATGAGAAGAAAGGTTTTTTTGGATAATCAAAATTTTAAAATTTGTTTTTTTACGTTAAAAAAATTTAAATCATTGAAAAAGTGTTTTTGCACTTAAATTCTTTTGTACTCAAAATATTTTGGGCATTGTAGAGGGAATTCATAGATTCGGCCAAAGTCAAATTTAACTGTTTTACTTGTTAATTTTACATTAAATTTCCAAATAAAACACTTTGGTAATTTGCCCAAGTAATTGTAATGATTTATAATTGTCTTTTAGGTAGAGGTTCGTTTTCTTACCTCAATTGCCAAAGTAATTAAATTCTTTTAATGATGGTTACTATGACTTTCTACGTTTTATTATTTAGTTGCGTGGAAAATTTATTTCTAATTAATCCAGCTTAATAAGACCTTTTTGTTAATAATTCATTTGTTAGTAAGCAAATATTAGAGATAATTAACATTTTTGTAGGTACTGCTTTTGCAGGTCTAACATTTGCCATAAATAAAGACAAATTTTTAAACAAAATTTGTTGGTTTAATACTTTACACACAATACTGATTGTGAGTGAAACTGATAACCTAGAATGGTTTTACTGCCATAGACACCACATAAATTTTATAGAGTTTTAAAATATATAAATATCAAAGGACTTAAAAATCAATATCAACAACAGGTACATGTAATTATGTACGTAAATTGATTAAAAATTCATTTTAAATTAAGGTAATTTGATTATTTAAGGTAATGAAAATTTTGAGTGTAAATTAGGATGGCACGAATAATATTTTTTTGGATTTTTTTAGGCTGGTGTCTAATTTTAAAAGTGATTTTTCATATATCGCACGAACTTTTGACCTCTAACAACCCCTAGTAAAATTTGATTCCGAAAATATTTTTAGAACATTTTAACCGTATAAACCCACGCCTTAGTCGTGTTCTAAGAGTATATTTGAAAAAGGTGCAAAATGACCCAAAAAAATGGGAAATAGAGGGTTAATTTGTTCTATGAAAAGAACCACCATCAAATTTCACTGCAGATATATATTATAGTAATTTAGCTCAGAAGCAGATTTATAAAAATTTTTCGACTTATTTCACACGACTGTGTTAAAAAACAATTTAATAGTTTACAATTTTACTTTTTTAAGCATTTTTCACTTTTCGCACGAACCTTCGATCTTTGACAACCCCTAGTGAAATTTGAGGCAGAAAATTTTTGTAAAACATTTTAACCCTTTAATCGCACGTTTTATTGGTGTTATTTCGGGAATTTTAAAAATTGGACCAAAATGACCCCAAACAAGTAGAAAAGTTAAATTCGACTTTGCCGAATCTATGAATACCCTCCACAATGCCTTTTTTAAAAAATAGTACATTTTAACGTGAAAAAAATTAACAATTTTGATTAGAAATATTTTATTTTGAGTAAAAAACTCTTTTTTTGTCATTTAAAAGAACAATTACTATTTTTTTTGAGTGTAAAACTTTTTTTTCGAGTGTAATGTTTTTTTTACTGTCAAAATATTTCTGAGTGAATGCACGTGCGTATGTACACAAAATATTGACATTTTTGTAAAAAAACTAAATTTTTTTGAGTGTAAAATTTTTTTTGAGTGTAAAATTTTTTTCGAGTGTAAAATTTTTTTCGAGTGCAATTTTTAAGTTACCAATGCTTTTAAAACTAAACAAATTTAACAAGCATTGCTTTAAAACTAAACAAGTTTAAAAAGCATTGCTTAGTTACCACCAATGCTTTTCAAACTTGTTTATCACGTGGCATTTAAGAAGAACAAATTCTGAAATTCGGGGTTTTGCTTATAACTTTTGAACCACTCGACCGATTGAGCTGAAATTCAACACCAAACAGACCTGAGGAACGACAAAGATACATGACACGTTTCAGCAGTCTCATTATTGTTTTTCGAAAGTTATCGTGTTTTTATACCCTACACCACTCTGTGGTACAGGGTATAATGAGTTTGTGCTGATGTTTGCAACTACCCAAAATATTGGTCCTAGACCTACCTTCAAGTATACCGATCCACTCAGAATTGCTTTTTGAGTCGATTTAGCGATGTCCGTCCGTCTGTTCGTCTGTCCATCTATCGGTCTAAGCACGATACAGGTCGCAATTTTCAAGCAATTGACTTAAAATCTGAAACTTAAGCATATTTTGGACCAAGGACGAAGCCTATTGAAATTGGAGAAAATCGGTCCATGTTAAGACCTAGCCCCCATACAAACGCCCCCTTTGGATTCGGCTAAAATGACTCTAAAACCCGTAGTATAATAGATATCGCTTTGAAATTTAGCAGGTAACCAAATTTTGTATGCAAGAATCACCATTCCAAATTTCAAAGGAATCGGGTTAGTCCTCCTGGTAGCCCCCATACAATTTTCACATAATTCCCTCAAAATTCATTAAAATAGAAATATTTGACAAAAAATTTATTTTTAAGTTTTAAACGTGTACTTAAGTAACCTTATCAAATCGGAATATAATTGGACCATTTTTGGACTAAGTCCCCGATATAAAATTTTGGACCGATATTCAGTTAAATCGGTCAATTGACAAAAAAATAAACCAATTCCACTAAAATTTGACTTGTGTGTGTTTTCTACACTAAATAAATTTCTAACAACGACAAATCCAATCGGTCCATGTTTGGACTTGGGACCATTTTCCGGGAAACACTGGTGTAGGGTATCATATGCTCGGTTTTGACCGACTATAACTTTCTTACTTGTTTATCTCGTAAATTTTTCGAAAACCCCTTGCCGAAATTCACTCTGCTCATAACTTTTGAACCACTAGACCTATTTGGGTGGATTGCAATACCAACCTGACCAGGTAAATGACCAACATATATACCAAACTTCAGTAGCCTCTGTGAAGTCTTTCAAAAGTTAGCGTGTTTTCTACGGACGGACAGACAGACAGACGGACGGACGGACGGACGGACATAGCTAGATCGACTTAAAATCAATCCAGGATCATTAATATATATACTTTATGGGGTCCTAGACCAATATTTCGATGTGTTACACACGGAATGACAAACTTATATATACCCTCTATCACAAGAGTGCAGGGTATAAAAATAGGAGATACAGGGTAAATATATTCTAAGAAAAGAACCGCCATCAAATTTTACTGAAGAACTGTCTTATCCCTATTTACCTCAGAACTAGATTTAATAGTTTTTTGTGAGTTATTTAAACGCTTTTGAAAAAATTTAAAAACTTCAGTGGGCCATAAAAAAAGAACTCGGGCTAAGTTTTCAAAACTCTTGGGGGTTTTGGTCTTTTATTGGTACACTTTCATTTTTTTTGGTCACGTCTATGATACACTCTAATACCCTAAATTTGTTGCACAGTGTCATCAGTAATAAAACACTTTTTTCATCAAAAACTTTTTGTATCATAATTTTTTTTTTTCACCAAATTTACTTTTTCACAAATCGACTTTGCCGATTCCTTTTTCCCCTTTTACATTTTATTTAATTTTATTTTGTTTTGTTTTGTTTTGTTTTGTTTTGTTTTGTTTTGTTTTATTTTATTTTATTTTATTTTATTTTATTTTATTTTATTTTATTTTATTTTATTTTATTTTATTTTATTTTATTTTATTTTATTTTATTTTATTTTATTTTATTTTATTTTATTTTATTTTATTTTATTTTATTTTATTTTATTTTATTTTATTTTATTTTATTTTATTTTATTTTATTTTATTTTATTTTATTTTATTTTATTTTATTTTATTTTATTTTATTTTATTTTATTTTATTTTATTTTATTTTATTTTATTTTATTTTATTTTATTTTATTTTATTTTATTTTATTTTATTTTATTTTATTTTATTTTATTTTATTTTATTTTATTTTATTTTATTTTATTTTATTTTATTTTATTTTATTTTATTTTATTTTATTTTATTTTATTTTATTTTATTTTATTTTATTTTATTTTATTTTGTTTTGTTTTGTTTTATTTTATTTATTCGTTCAATTTATTTCAATTTATTCGTGTTATTTATTCGTTCAACATTATCATGATTTAATGTTTTGGGCAAGAGTACAAACTTTGCAGAAATTTTTTCCTGGTATCGATTTCGATATTTGTTAATTCATTCAGGACTTCCTTCTGTATCATCATCATTTCTAAAATTTTTCATGCGTTGTTAGTTTTTTTAATTTAAATATCACAACACTGTGTAATATTACTAGCCACTTATTAAAAATTTAATTGATAGTTTTTTTTTTAATATTTTTTAAAATTTAAATACCATTTTTAAACACTTATATATCATGTGTGAAAAATTTTATATTGTAATTAAAATTTTTATTTTTCAAAAATATTATATATTCACATTTCTATAAGTATTATGAAAAAGCTTTCAAAATATTATGACAAAAGTCCATAAAAATAAAAAGAGTCAGTTATTTAAATGATGATGATGATGTCGTTGCAGATGACTTTTAACTCATCACAACGTCACTCATCATTTTAAAATAATACGTACCTTAATACATTGTTGTGACATACAGTGGAAGGTTAAGTTATTAAAAAGTTTTACAAAGAGGGACTATATCAAGATAAAAGTATTTTATCTACACTCTAATCAAAATTGGTTGAAATTAACCCAATTTATAGTAGGTAACTGGACTCCCACACTGATAGAAAAACGCTTCATATCACTAATGAATGGAATTCATTAACGTTGTTTCATTACAACAATGAAATATTTCATATGCTGAATAAAAATTTCATACATATTGTGCAAGATTTTCATAAATTTTGATTCATTAGATTTTGTAGTTTCATTAAAAAAATTCATTAAGTTTTGTTTATAAAATTTGCTGTTTTTTTGACACCTGTCGTGTAGCGTCTGTCGAGTCTGTTAGTTTACGCGCGCAAAAACAGCTGATCAGAGCGTGTTTTTATTTAGATTTTTTATACGAAATTTAAAATGAAATGTTGTTGATTAATTATAAGTATTAATTAAACTCGCGTTGTTTTATATTATTTCGTGGTTTAACTTATTTAGTAAAAGTAAATGTTATAGTAAAATTTTGTGTAAGAAAACTGAGTGAAATCTATAGATAAAATTAAAAATATGTTAAAGTGTTTTTTAACTTGGTTATTTTGTGATTTTTTCAGATTTTTTTATGAAATTAGAATTTAATATTAGTTCGTGGTTTTAATTATGTATTACAATTTAAGGTTGGAGTAAAATTTTGTGCGAGAAAACTATGTGAAAACCATTTTTTATTATTTTTAATTCTATAAAAAAAAATCTTTACAATTTTATACATACACTGATAGAAATTTGTACACGACAATAATGAAAATCTACATTAATGTTATGAAAAATAACGTTAAAAAGGAACCTATGCAGGGTTTCATAGAATTAATGAAATAGGTATCATAAAATGTAATTGCAAGAACAAGTTTCATTAAATTAATGAAAATTGTTCATACAAAATATAAATTGTATTTATGAAAATTTTGCATTACTTTAATGAAAAAAATATTTAATTTTAATGAAATACTTTCATTGAATAAATCCTACTTTTTATTTTTGAAATGAAATACTTTCATGCAATAAATGCTACTTTTATTTTTAAAATGAAATATATTTATAAAATTGTAAAGATGTTTTTATAAAATTAAAAATAATAAAAATGGTTTTCACTTTGTTTTCTCGCACAAAATTTTACTCCACCCTTAAATTGTAATACGTAATTAAAGCCACGAACTAATATAAGACAACACGAATTTAGTAAATAGAAAAATAATAATTTATTTATTTTTTTAATTTTATAAAAAAGTCTGAAAAAATCACAAAATCACCAAGTTAAAAAAACGCTTTCACATATTTTTTAATTTATCTATAGATTTCACTTAGTTTTCTCATACAAAATTTTACTATAACATTTACTTTTAATACATAGGTAAAATCACGAAGTAAAACAAAAAAAAAAAAATCACGCTGTGATCAGCTGTTTTTGCGCGCGTAAACTAACAGACTAAACAGACGCGACACGACAGGTGTCAAAAAATAACATTTTGTAAATAAAACTTAATGCAATTTTTTAATGAATCTACGAAATCTAATGAATCAAAATTAATGAAAATCTTGCACTATATGTATGAAATTTCATTCAGCATATGAAATATTTCATTGTTGTAGTGAAACAAGGTTAATGAATTCCATTCATTAGCGATATGAAGCGTTTTTCTATCAGTGTATATTTAATTTAATAATAAAATGAGAATTTATTCAATGAAAGTATTTCATTTCAAAAATAAAAAGTAGGACTTATTCAATGAAAGTATTTCATAAGAACTAAATACTTTTTTCATTAAAGTAATGAAAATTTTTTATAAAA
This sequence comes from Pegoplata infirma, assembly GCA_963921195.1. Taxonomy (NCBI): domain Eukaryota; kingdom Metazoa; phylum Arthropoda; class Insecta; order Diptera; family Anthomyiidae; genus Pegoplata; species Pegoplata infirma. The sequence continues at coordinate 11,486,021 of OY992538.1, read as the reverse complement.
TACAATTTATATTTTGTATGAACAATTCTCATTATTTTAATGAAACTTGTTCCTGCAATTACATTTTATGATATCTATTTCATTTATTCAATGAAACCTTACATAGGTTCCTTTTTAACGTCATTTTTCATAACGTTAATGTCGATTTTCACATTTTCACAAATTGTGTAATTTTACATAAAATTATTGGAAATTTACTCAATTTATAGTAGTATACTATTTGAATTTACCCAATTTATAGCAGGAAACTGGACTCAATTTTTCAGAGTGTATGTTGTTCGACAACTTTATTTACACATTTGTGTGTAAAATATTTGAATTAACGGATAATACTTATAATTTGCTGTGTTTAATTTGTTTAAAAGTATTTAACGCATTTTGTGCTTATGTTAACACAAAGTGCGTGCTATTCTACAACAATTTACCTAATTTATACACTCAAAAAAAAGTTTGTAAAATGACATAAAATCCCCGTGATTTTACGGGGCAGGTTTTGTAAAATATGTACTAGCAAGAATCCCCGTAATGTTACGGGGATAATTTGTAAATTGATTTAACAAAAGAAAATGTAAATTTACAATTTTTTTTTGAAAATATTAACTTCGAGGTGAACATTTTTTTTCTAAATTTACAAAAAATTTGGTAAATTTACACGACAAAATTGTAAACTTACAGAAAAAGGTTGTATTTAAAAAAAAAAAAAATTGAAAATTAAAAAAATAAATTGTAGATTAACAAATTATTTGGTTAAACTACTGTTTTTACCGCAAAAAAAAATATTGAAAAACACGTATATTTACAATAAAAATTGTAAATTTGCAAAAAAAAAAAAAAAATTAAATTTAAAAAACAAATTGTAAACTTACAAAAAAAGTTGTAAATTTACAAAATGAAGTAGAAAATCAAAAATTGTTTGGTTAAACTACTGTTTTTAATGGCAAAAAACTTGTACTTTTACAATAAAAAGTGGTAAATTTACAATTTTTATTATATATATACCATTTTTTCTTATTTTTTTGCCGTAAAAACAGTAGTTTAACCAAAAAATTTGTAAATTTACAATATTGTTTTTGTATTTTCTACTAAATTTTTGTAAAATTAAAACTTTTTTCGTAAGTATACAATTTTGTTTTTTAAATTTTCATATTTGTTTTGTAAATTTTCAAAAAATTTGGTTTATTTACATATTTGTTTTGCAAATTTAAAGGTTTTTTTATTGGTGAATCTTTTTCCTTCTTCGGTTGCACTTCAACAACCTGAAATGATTTTTTTTTTTCACTTGAACACTTTTAACAAACTTTTTAAAGTACTATATAAAACTGCACTTTTTTATTTTTTTCGACATTTCGTTTTTCTTAAGTAGAACATATGAGAATTGCGAAGGAGGCTACACAAGAAATTTCTTATTTTTTCAAGAAAAATTTGTCAAAAAATAAAAAAAAAATTTGAATTTTTAATTTTAAATAAATTTTTTTTTTTGAATTTTCGCAAGTATTTTTAAAAAATCGGAAATTTTTTTTTTGGATATTGTAGATTGGATGTTTAAGAAACTTTTGAAATATGAAAAACTTAATTTTTCATAATTGGCAGCTGGTAAAAATACAAAAAAAAAAACTAGAACAGTTATATAGTAGAAACACATGAAAATTGCAGTATTTTACTTAACGCAAATTACCAAAAAATGGTGCAAAAATTAAATTTTTTGCTAAAGCTTACAATTAGTGGAAAAATGTTTGTGTCCGGAACTTAAAAAATTTCCAAAAAAATTTTTATGAAATTTTTTATTTATAAAAAATAATTTTTAACAAAATTTTTTACTCCAAAACGCAAAAAAAAATCTGAACTTAGAAAATTTTTGCGTTTCCTATTTTTGAATAATTAATTTTTTTTTGTAAAACAACAGTAATAGGTTTTGTAAAATTACATTGGAATTTTGTACTTTTCAATACATAAATTTCAAACTGAAAACCTTGTAAACGATCTTAAAAAAAAAAATTTGTAATAACTCATGTTTTTGGTAGAAAGACTCAAGTAAAATTTTGTTGTACAATTACAGTTTTCTTGTGTAAAAAAACTGAACGCCTTGTAATATTTTTTTAATTTGTAAAATAATTCACTTTTTTGTAAATTTACCTAAAAATTTGTAAAATAAATTTACCAACATATAATACTAAAATTACAATGCATCGTTTTATTAAAAAAACAAAAATTTTTGTAAAAAGACAAAAATATTAGTAAAATAGAATAACAAGACTTGTAATTTTACAAACTTTTTTTTTGAGTGCAATAGTATTATTACATGCGTTTTTTAGAGTGTAGCAACTACCGCTTCCATGTTGCCTGCTAGTGTGGTCCTAGTAAATTTTAACCCCTCAAAATATTTTCCGAACATACCTACACCCAATTTATACCATTTCTACACACAAAAAAAAAACTTTGTCAAATTACTAGGAAAAGTCTCGTAATCCCATTTTGCGAATATTTGACAGTTTTTCTTGTTTTTAAACAAATCGAAATTTAAATTTTTTTGTAATTTTACAATTTTTTTTTGTAATTTTACAAATTTCCATGATAATTTTACAAAAACAATCTAGTAAATTCTCGAGAATTCCTTGTAATTTTAATTGCTCCAAAAAAAAACTGTAAATTTACAATTTTATTGGTAAAAAGCTTGTAAAATTACAAAATTATTGGTAAAAGGCTTGTAAAATTACTAGGAATTCTCGTAAAATAGGAGGTAGCAAAAAATCTAGTATAGTTATGAAACCTCCTTGTAAATTTTATCGTGTGAAAAAATTTGTAAATTTACAATAAATCTAAGAACGACCTGTCTGAGCTGTCTGGGGGGTAAAAAATTACCCGTTTTCAATTAATTTATAATACATATATATTCCAAATGATTTTTGTTGTTAGGATAAAAGAAAACCCAACGATAGAGTATAATTTAAATGGCGGAATTGAACTCAGGAAGTCAAAATATATAGAGATTTGTGGGTCTAGTTTCTGGGTCAAAACCTTTTTTGTGCACTCAAAGCAAAATGCATCATCATATTGATGATACGGTTTTCATCACTTGTTGTCATCAATTTTGATGACAAGTTTCTTCATATTGATGAAGCTTTTCTCCAACATGATGAAACATGTCATCGAAATTGAAAAAAACAAGTGGTGACAGATTTCATCATGTCATCAAAAAGTGTCATCAATATGCCTTTCAAATGTTGTTTTTAAATAATTTAAATAATATTAAAATAAATAAAACTATTGAATAAAAATATTAAAAAAAAAACAATAAAAAAAAATAAAAAAAAAATCATGCACTGGCTGGGACTTGAACCCACAGTTCCCTAGTTATAGTGTTTATTGTCGATGCCTTAGCTAGTTCAGCTAAATATCTATAGATGAAAATCTCGTAAAACTACTTACAAGGGAAGTCTCCCTAGTGTCACCCGCGGATCTTTATGGAATTGGTTTTATTTTGTAGATCAGAAAAAATAAAGGGACACGTATTTTTTTTTAGCGGTCCAAATTCATATTTAGGGGGTAAAAAGGAGGGGGAAGACAATTCCATTTTTCAGTTTTTTTCGTTTATCTCCTATATTATGCAAAGAAACCTAGTCATGTTACATACCAAATGAAAGGTCTTTGGAAAACCTATCTACGTGTGCTAAGAACGTGTCCAAACATGCACAACTTTTCGTCATATTGAGTAAAATACCAAAATTTTAGGACATTTTTGTTAATAAGTCGAAAAATATTAACTTCTGTGGCCCGATGTTAGCACCACGAGATAGGTATTTTAAATACCTTTAATCTGATACCACACATGCCTATATTAATTTTGTAAAAATAGGCGTAAATCGTAAAAAACTGAAAAAGGTCAATTTCCCCCCATACAAATCGACCCACCCTAAAAATGAGTTTGGGCCGCTAAAAAAAAATACGTGTCTAATTAATTTTCGTTCTTAACAACATATCCAAATTTCATGAAGATCGGAGGGTGACACCAGGGAGACTTCCCTTGTTAGTCCAAAAATGGTCCAATTATATTCCGATTTGATTAGATAACTAAAGTACACGTTTAACACCTAAAAATACAAATTTTATCAAATATTTTCATTTTTATGAATTTTGAGGGAATTATGTGAATATCGTGAGGATGGCTTGTATGAGGACTACCAGAAGGACTGATGCGATTTCTTTGAAATTTGGGATAATGATTCATGCATACGAAATTTGATTACCTGGTAGATTTCAAAGCGATATCTATTATAATACGGTCATTAGAGTCATTAAGCCGAATCCAAATGGGGCGTTTGTATGGGGGCTAGGTCTTAACAAGGACCGATGTTCTCCAATTTCGTCCTTGGGCCAAAAGATGCTTAAGTTTCAAATTTCAAGTCAATTGATTGAAAATTGCGACCTGTATCGTGCCTCAACCGATAGATGGGCAGACTGACGGACATTGCTAAATCGACTCAAAAAGTAATTCTGAGTCGATCGGTATACTTGAAGGTATGTCTAGGACCAATATTTCGAGTAGTTACAAACATCAGCGCAAACTCTTTATACCCTGTACCACAGAGTGGTGTAGGGTATAAAAATGTTAATGGTGACACCGATTCATCATATTGATGACAAGTTACATTGGATGAAAAATGATGTAACATTTCATCATATAGATGTAACATTTCATCAATATGAAAAAGCTTTTTCTCTGAGTGGGGCTATATTATTTAAAATAACCTTAAGAATGTGTTTAAGTTTATTTTTTTAGAATTTTGCAAATTTATAATAATTTGACATTTGACTGTTTCAACAATACAATTTAAATGTAAACATTTTATATATATATAAATAAACTACTTTATAGTATACGAAATGTCATGTATTGGCATATAAATGTTTAAATATATCGTAGGCTAAAATATAAAAATGCACAATTCTTTAACGACAATACATTTTTGGCCGAAACAATTTTGATTTTCTTTTAATTTTCAAGATTAATTACTTAATAAAAGTTGTTCAATAAGAATTTATATTTCTGAACCCGCTTTCTGAACCAAATTTATCTGCACTGAAAAAAATAGCTTCGTGAAATTAATGAAAATTGACTTAACCTTAATGAAAAATGACTCACGTTTTCAACCGAAGACAGGTTTCATTTGATTAATGAAACTGGTGTCATTAAAGTTCCTTTCAATGAAAACTTGCATATAAATAATGAAAATATTCGTAGAACTTGTTTGAAACGTTTTATGAAGTTTTTCATAAAATGTATGAAAATATCCATTGATTAAATGTGGAATAGTAGTTGGTAATGAGCGTATGATAATTGCTTTTTACAAGTAACTAGTTGCTAACTTTATTAAGGTTTTGATATGGGAATTACGATAAATTCATGTTAGTTAAAGTTATCAAAATTTCCATAGAAAGCCCCTAATCAAGTTAGGAACAAGTTACCTAAAAACAGCACGTATCATACACCCATAAGTGAAAATTTGCATTAATAACAATTTTGGTAAGTCACATGTAACCATCACTGTAACCGTCACTGAAATTTTATTTAGGGGCATGTCGCAGACTCAATTCCGATCGGATTTGAAAAAAAAGTTGTTACTAGTAAAACGCAAAACAATTTTTTTTTTCGGAATGAAATCACTTTCAAAAATCAAAGTGGAATTGAATTGCTAAAAGTGGTTTCATTCCGAAAAAAAGTATTTGCTTTGCGTTTTACGAGTGAACCACTTATTCCACTTCCGAACGGAATTGAGTCTGTGACATGACCCTTAATTGCACACTTTTTATGGTTTTCACATAGTTTTTACACACAACAAAATTTTACTCCAAACTTAAATTGGTCTGAATTGCCATATAAGGTAAACTATAAAAGACAAAAACGCGATGACTTTAAAAACACGTGCTGCCAAAACGTAGCAACAACGAAGCAATGGAACAACACAAATTACCCTACATTTCATCATAAAATTTTAATGACTTAAAAAACTATTTTTCTGTTGCAAATTATATTACATTTTATAAGAAAAAGTCAAAAGAAACACTTATACGGAACTTTTCACTTGTAATTTCAATTAGATATAACCAGCATAACACACACACAAGTTTCAATAACAAAGCAAAAAAATATAAAATTATTTTATTTTATTAGAAAAAAGTTAACACACATGTAAAAATTACAATTAGACTAAACACGCGTGGTGTAATAAAACGTCATATGTTTTTGTTCTGTTTTCTTTCTCTTATTCGCAACGCAGAGTTGTATTTAGTTCTAAAAAATCTTATGATATTTTTTAATGAAATTATGAAATCCAATGAAACAAGTTTCATAAAATTTGTTCATAACATGCATGAAATTTCAATCAGCTTATGAATTCCTTCATTTAAGTAATGAAAACAAAATAATGAATCCGTTTCATTAATATCAGGAAGGTTATTTTTTTCAGTGTACATAGACCTTTTTTGTCCTCCTCTACAATTCACCTTTAGGCACATAAACTTTATATTGTATCCGAAAAACATATGGGGCATTCAATCGGACAATTTGAATTTTTTTTTTCCCAATTTGTTTACAGTTTTTATTACCCTTCGAAAACTCCTTCGTGGTAAATTTTCAGATTTTTTTGATGACCCGTTCAAAAGATATAGAATTTTTTAAAATTGGTAGTTTGTTCCTTTACACAAACTTCTTTTACTTATAACTTCTTCAATAATGGTCCAAATTTCAATTTTTTATTTTCAAAATTTTTGTTTTTTTACGTACTTTTTAAGAAAAAATCCCAAAAAATTCTTAAAAGCGCTCTAGTATGCGATTTTTAAGTTTTAAAATTTAAATCTCATTTCTGAAAATGTTTGTTCTCTTCGATTTTTTTGAAATTTTTTTTGTGTAAAACTTCCATCGATTCTACAAATTTTTTGCCCAGGAGGATCGTGGGATAACGATTATTACTATTTTTAAAAATTTTTTGAAAAAAATTTATTGTAATTTTCCAATTTTAAAATCATTTCTACTGTTCCAATGGTGCGTCATAGAGGGGTCATTTATAAGACCGACCCCATTAATTTTTACGTCTTAACATTTCTTTGAAACAAACTACTACCCTATCTCCAATTTCTAAGGGGGCTGCCACACAAAACGACATTTTTTAAAATTTGCTCCAACCGCTCTAACTGCCCTTAGAGTGCCCAAAGAGCAACAAGATGTACGACCGACCCACAATATTTTTTTAGTCGAAACATTTTCTCTGAACTCACCTGCCCCTCTATGCATAACCGCATTTAGAAATGTCTTTTTGCATTTGTGTCCACGCTATGTATTTCTGTAGTGAAATTTAAATGACTACGTCGTTTTATAAATGGACGACTACGTATACAGTATAAAGTAGTTGTTAGTAAAAATAGCACGTGCTTACTTTTAACTTTACTCAAATATTTATAAGTTAACTTTAACCCTTTAAATAATAATATGACATATCATGTATTTTTTCAGTATTTGATGAGTGTTTGTTTAGTAGCAGCTACGTTTTTTACTTTTTATCAAATGATGATTACAAAGGGTGACCAGATAAGAACTATTAAAAAATAAAAATTTATATACACAACAATATCAAATTAAGTTTATTTAAAGCTAAATTTATGCCATTATTTATGGAATAGTACATCATTAGGACGATCGCTTTGGCTCTGCGGCACACTGAAAGAATTTCGTTCATTACAGCTATGAAAACGTACACTAATTCTATGAAAAAAATCATTAGAAGTCAGCCAATCATGCCCTTCATAGAATCTATGAAACAAATTTATAGAAACCAGATACCTATGAAAAAGTTCGTAGGATATGAAAACAAATTATTGTTCAATTCTATTTTTATTTATTTTATTATTTCATTTTTATTAACTTTATTATTTTTTTTTTATTTACATTTTTCTATTTTTAAAAATGTTTATGTTTTTAACTTATCCCCACCGAGATTCGAACACAAAACCAGTTGTTCGTGAAGCTTAGTCTCTAGCCACTGAGCTAAAGTATATTACCATACAATAACACTTAAAATCCATTTTGTTTAATATTCTGCTTTAACATATTGAGTTTGTATCTATGCTCTGCCACAAGACTCTGCTAAAATCTGTGTGTGTGTTTGTAGAAAACAAAATGTTTGTGTATTTGCAAAAAAAATATAACGAACATTATAAAACTAAACGAGGTCTTCCTCCTTTGGTGGCGCTGATAGCTAAGATGTCGATTATAAATTTCCTAACCGGTAGGTCTTAGGTTCGAATCCCGCCAGGGCAGCAATATTTGTTTTTTTTTTTTATATTTTTTCAATATATTTATTCAATTTTTTTAATTATTGAAACATTATTTTAATTTTTAAAAAAATTAAAAGGCTTATTGATGACATTTTTATACCCTCCACTCTAGTGATAGAGGGTATATATAAGTTTGTCATTCCGTTTGTAACACCTCGATATATTGGTCTAGGACCCCATAAAGTATATATATTCATGATCCTCGATCGATTTTAAGACGATCTAGCGATGTCCGTCCGTCCGTCCGTCTGTACGTCTGTCTGTCTGTCTGTCTGTCTGTCTGTCTGTCTGTCTGTCTGTCTGTCTGTTGAAAACACGCTAACTTTTGAAAGACTTTACGGAGGCTCCTGAAGTTTGGCATATATGTTGGGCATTTACCTGGTCAGGTTGGTATTGCAATCCAGCGAAATCGGTCCAGTGGTTCAAAAATTATAAGGAAATGAGTGAATTTCGGCAAGGGTTTTTCTCGAATTTACGAGATAAAACACACGGTAACTTTCGAACGGCAATTCTGAGGGCGCTGAAGTGTGGCATATATGTTTGCCGTTCCTCTGGTCTGGTTCGTTTTAAATTTCAGCCAAATCGGTTTAGTAGTTCAAAAGTTATTAGCAAAACCGTAAATTTCAGATTAGTTTCACCTTGAATTCACGTGTTGAAAACCCGTTAAACATGTTTTAAAAACATTTGTAAGTTACAAAAATATATCACAAGGTATTTTTGTCACACAAAAATATTTTTACACTAAAACAAAAAAAAAAAATTTTACACTCAAAAAAAATTTTACACTCAAAAAAAAAAAATTAGTAATTTTTTTTTTTTTTTTCAAAAATTAATAAAAAAAAAAAATTTTTTTACACAAAATAAAATATTTCTAACCAAAAATGTTATTTTTTTCACGTTAGAAAATTTACTATCACTTAAAAAGGGCATTGTGGAGGGTATTCATAGATTCGGCCAAGTCGAATTAAACTTTTCTACTTGTTTTCTATTAATAACATTCATTAGTTCTATGAATTCTTTCTATGAATCTACTAAAAAATAAAAAATATGCGCTTAAAATATGAGCTAAAAATTCAAATATGCACTAAAAAATAAAATTTGTGCTATAAAAAAGTAAAAATAACGCTGGGTTTGAATAGTTACATTTAAAACTTTATGTAAGCAAGATTTTTTTAGAAACTAAGACAATCTATAAAAAAATTTAAAACAATAAAAAAAAATTTCTTATTTTCAAAATAAATTTTTTAAATTTTAAACAGTTTTTGAAACAAATAAATTTCAATTTGAATTTTTGCTAATTTATGCCAAAATATGCAAAAATATGCACTTAAAAGTTTAGAAAATATGCACAAAATATGCATTTTAAACCAAAATATCAAAAAATATGCATTTTCACTAAAATATGCAAAAATATGCATTTTCACCAAAATATGAAAAAATATGCAAAAACAAATCGATGCCATTTTAACCCAAATTTCTTGATCCGGAAAGATAATTGGTTGATATCGTTTTTAGACTATCGACAAAAAACATGCATTTGCATGAAAATGACATCCCTACTATTGAATATTCATTCAGCCAATGAATTGTTTCATAGATTCTATGATTTTTTTTAAATTTGTTCATATATTTTATGAAAAATAATTCTTTTAGTGCAGTGCTCAAAGCACAGTCAGTTCAATTTTAAAATACTCAGTCAAATATGTACGGTATTATTACGGAAATGTTGTAGCGAATGTTGGTATCTAGCCCGTCCAAAAGTTGGTATCTAGCCCGTCCAAACCAAAAAAATCTAGGGGTGTCCTTTGTGAATAAAGTGATGCTTCGTCGAACCCTTACGGATTGTGTTCTCTCCAACACAGGCAATTTTACTTGTTGACAAAGCCGCTGAGGCAAAATTAACTTTTTGTCCAAAATCGTCAAAAATTGGACCAAAATCTTCAAGACAAGGCGAATATACTCCTACATACAAAATGTTTTATTTAGTTTTTATACCCTCCACTCTAGTGATAGAGGGTATATATAAGTTTGTCATTCCGTTTGTAACACCTCGAAATATTGGTCTAGGACCCCATAAAGTATATATATTCATGATCCTCGATCGATTTTAAGACGACGCAAAACTATTTAATATATTTGCACTTAACCAAGACAGTTACATCGAAATCCTCTCAAGTATTTATGTATAAAAAAAAATTAACCCGTTGATAATAAAAACCACACTCAAAAAACAAGTTATGATTTTGGTAAAATCAATGTAAAGGGTTGGACCAGTAATACTGATAATAAAAAACATGTAAAAAAGTCAAATTCGACTTGGCCGAATTTATGAATACACTCCACAATGCTCTTTTTAAGTGATAGTAAATTTTCTAACGTGAAAAAAATATTATTTTTGATTAGAAATATTTTATTTTGTGTAAAAAAACTTTTTTTTAGCAATTTTTGAAAAAAAAAAATAATTTACAAATTTTTTTTTGAGTGTAAAATTTTTTTTGAGTAAATTATAGTTGTTTTTTATTCGACCTTTCCAATTTAATTATAAAAATAAAATGTTTGAGCTCGAGGCCTGGATTTTGTACTTAAAATTCTTCTTTGTTTATTTCCAATATTTCGCTACTCATCGAGTAGCATCCTCAGGGAGTATAGTGGATTTAAAATAAAAACACAAATTTTAAATATTAACGTTGTTTATCGCTATTCATCACAAATTATAGTATAATTGATTCATTACAAATTATAGTATAATTTGTGATGAATAGCGATAAGCAACGTTAATATTTAAAATTTGTGTTTTTATTTTAAATCCACTATACTCCCTGAGGATGCTACTAGATGAGTGGCGAAATATTGGAAATAAATAAAGAAGAATTTTAAGTACAAAATCTAGGCCTCGAGCTCAAACATTTTATTTTTATAATTAAATTGGAAAGGTCGAAAAAAAAACAACTATAATTTACTCAAAAAAAAATTTACAGTCAAAAAAAAAATTGTAAATTATTTTTTTTTTCAAAAATTGCTAAAAAAAAGTTTTTTTACACAAAATAAAATATTTCTAATCAAAAATGTTATTTTTTTCACGTTAGAAAATTTACAATCACTTAAAAAGGGCATTGTGGAGGGTATTCATAGATTCGGCCAAGTCGAATTTAACTTTTCTACTTGTTTTTTATTACCATTCTTATTGATCAACCCCTTTAAATTGTTTTAACCAAAATCATAACTTGTTTTTTGAGTGTGATTTTTATTATCAACGGGTTAATTTTTTTTATACATAAATACTTGAGAGGATTTCGATGTAACTGTCTTCGTTAAGTGCAAATATATTAAATAGTTTTGCGTTGGCTTATGAAATATGTATAACCACATTGATGAACACTTCCGTATTAATGTATTGCTGTTATTTTATTTAAAATATTTTCAATAAGGCAAAACTATAGTAAAACAAGTAGAAAAGTTAAATTCGAATTGACCGAATCCATGAATACCCTACACTTAAGTGGCATTTTTCTTCAACTTTTGATTTTCCCAAGTGTCCGGGGAAATTTTTATTCTTCAGTTCAGCTGAGGGTAGATTGCACAAGCCCAAAAATTATGAAAACTTCCTCTTTAGGCAATTTAATGGCGCTCAGACTTAAAAAAGTCCATTGCAAAGAAAACGATTTTTTCTTACGGTCAAGAAATTTTGGAAAAAGATCTCAAAGTTTCTTTCCTTTACCTTTTCCAAGAGCTTGAGGCAAACTTTCTTTTAAACTTTGATTAAAGTTTAAACTTTTTAGAAAACTTTCACCAAGAACCTTAAACTTTGATCGAAGGGCTCCATGGGTTGGAATGGTTTTATTTTGCTCAAATTAGCGGTGTCTCGAAAATCGTTCGACCGAATTAATTTTTTTTTGATATTCTTGTTCAGAGTTAAAAATGTCTCAATCAAACACTTCAACATTTGTCTTCGACATCTTAACTTTTAAAATTTAAGAAAAACCAATAAACAGATGTTTTCTTAAATTCTTAAAAAGTAAAAAAAAAGTAGACGAATACATAAATTTAATTTCTTCTCCTATCACTGATGCCTTAAATTAACCCTTTTAAGTTTTTCACTTCATGGTCAACGAACAAAATGGTGACTTCAATCATGCGTTACATCTAGTTTTTCTGCCAGTGAGTTAAATGTCAATGTTAAATATTCTTGTTAAAAACTTAAAGTACGATAAAATTACAATCAATATTAACAAGTAAGAAAGTTATAGTCGGTCAAGACCGACCATATGATACCCTACACCAGTGTTTTCCGGAAAAAGGGTCCCAAGTCCAAACATGGACCGATTGTATCTGTCTTTTGTTAGATCATTATTTAGTGTAGAAAACACACACAGATCAATTTTAAGTGGAATTGGTTAATTTTTTTTGTCAATATAACAATATAACGGTCGAAGTTTTGATATGGGCAAAGGTTCGAAAGAATTAATTCTTTAATTCAATTTCCTAATTCGAATTAAAAAAATAGAATTTGGCATTCCCTAAAATCATTCAACTTTCATAATCATTGAATTAATTCTTCAAGAATTCATTCCTTAAGAATGATCATTCTTTAGGAATGAACTATTTATACCCTACACCACTCTGTGGTACAGGGTATATTGAGTTTGTGCTGATGTTTGTAACTACCCGAAATATTGATCCTAGACCTACCTTCAAGTATACCGATCGACTCAGAATAACTTTTTGAGTCGATTTAGCGATGTCCGTCCGTCCGTCCGTCTGTCCGTCCGTCCGTCCGTCCGTCCGTCCGTCCGTCTGTCCATCTATCGGTTTAAGCACGATACAGGTCGCAATTTTCAATCAATTGACCTGAAATTTGAAACTTAAGCATCTTTTGGCCCAAGGACGAAGCCTATTGAAATTGGAGAAAATCGGTCCATGTTAAGACCTAGCCCCCATACAAACGCCCCCTTTGGATTCGGCTTTAATGACTCTAATAACCGTATTATAATAGATATCGCTTTGAAATTCAGCAAGTAATCAAATTTTGTATGCACAAATCACCATTCCAAATTTCAAAGGAATCGGGTCAGTCCTTCTGGTAGTCCCCATACAAACCACCTTCCCGATATTCACATAATTCCCTCAAAATTCATAAAAATGGAAATATTTGATAAAAATATTATTTTTAGGTGCTAAACGTGTACTTTAGCAACCTTATCAAATCGGAATATAATTAGACCATTTTTGGACTTAGTCCCCCATATAAAAATTTCGACCGATATTCAGTTAAATTGTTATATTGACAAAAAAAAATTAACCAATTCCACTTAAAATTGATCTGTGTGTGTTTTCTACACTAAATAAAGATCTAACAAAAGACAGATACAATCGGTCCATGTTTGGACTTGGGGCACATTTTCCGGAAAACACCGGTGTAGGGTATCATATGGTAGGTCTTGACCGACTATAACTTTCTTACTTGTTTTTTATCCAAATCAATCTACTACAAATTGAATGGTGAAATTTTCTTATCATTCAATTTAAAACAGTGAAGCGCAACACACTCACACACACATTTATGCTTGTGTGGGAAGCAGCAGACGAGACGTCAACAAAACAACAACCGATCGTTTACACACGAAGATGCTTAAAATGCACACAAGCAACACATTTTTGAAAATACAAAGGGAATGAAATAAAAAAATCATCATTCAATTTGTAATAGATTTGAATGATGAAAAATTTTGATCATTCAATCGAATGATTGCTTGCAAGGAATTAATTCTCTTGGGAATTAATTCAATTTGATTTAAGCTTTGAGAATTAAGCCTTTGAATTAATTCGTGTTGAATGCTGGTAAGGAATGATAATTCAAAACTTATTAAAACAGAATTAAACTTTTGGTGAATTAATTCTCAATAGAATTAATTCGTTCGAAGCTCTGGATATGGGGGACTAAGTCCAAAATGGTCCAATTATATTCCGATTTGATAAGGTTGCTAAAGTACACGTTTAGCACCTAAAAATAATTTTTTTATCAAATATTTCCATTTTTATGAATTTTGAGGGAATTATGTGAATATCGGGAAGGTGGTTTGTATGGGGACTACCAGAAGGACTGACCCGATTCCTTTGAAATTTGGAATGGTGATTTGTGCATACAAAATTTGATTACTTGCTGAGTTTCAAAGCGATATCTATTATAATACGGTTATTAGAGTCATTAAAGCCGAATCCAAAGGGGGCGTTTGTATGGGGGCTAGGTCTTAACATGGACCGATTTTCTCCAATTTCAATAGGCTTCGTCCTTGGGCCAAAAGATGCTTAAGTTTCAAATTTCAGGTCAATTGATTGAAAATTGCGACCTGTATCGTGCTTAAACCGATAGATGGACAGACGGACGGACGGACGGACGGACGGACGGACAGACGGACGGACGGACGGACGGACATCGCTAAATCGACTCAAAAAGTTATTCTGAGTCGATCGGTATACTTGAAGGTAGGTCTAGGACCAATATTTCGGGTAGTTACAAACATCAGCACAAACTCAATATACCCTGTACCACAGAGTGGTGTAGGGTATAAATATATAACAGACAGAATTAAAAAGAAAATATATATAGAGGAAATGAGTATTTAACAATAAACTCCTACAGTGTTTTAATTTAATTAATTTTTTATTTAAATAAAAACATCTAATCAATGAATGGCACGAAGTCCATAGAAAAAGAAACTGAATTAATTAGGAAAAATGCAAAGAAAAAATTCTGCATTGCATACTTATTGGAAAATCAACAGGTTTTAAAAAAATGCATTCTATTAAATAAAATTCTTATAAAAAAACAACATAATAGTATTAAAATTGTTCTATACATTAAAGGATTTAATAGTTTCTTGGTCCTATAAAAAAAAAGAAAATGCGTAGGATTGACTGTGGGTTTTTAAAGTCATTTATAAAAAATATATTATTTTTTTTTATGTTAACATAATAAATATTTTGTTATTATAATGAAATAAAAAATAAAGTAAAAGTTATATACGTCTATGCCGAATTAAAAATACCCTACACACTTTAATGTTTTTATACCCTCCAACCACAGTAGAGATAGACTGGCCCGAAATGCAAAATCATTAAAACCTTGTGCTCCAAAAGGCTACCCCTATTCCAATCGGCAGAAGAAATATACATATTAAATTTCCGACAAATCGGAGAATATTTAGAAGTTGCTACACACAAAAACAAAACTTGTCAAATTACTAGAAAAAGTCGCGTAATCCTATTTTACCAATATTTGACAGATTTCTTTGTTTTTTAACAAACAAAGTTCGATTGAAATTTACATTTTTTTTGTAATTTTAATTTTTTTTTTGTAATTTTATAAATTTCCAATGTTTTTTACCAAAAAAATCTAGTAAATTCACAAGAAATAAGTTTTATTGCGCCAAAAAATTTGTTAATTTACAATTTTATTGGTAAAAAGCTTGTAAAATTACAAAAAAGCTCGTAATTTTTAACAGGAATTCTCGTAAAATAGGAGGTAGCAAAAAATCTAGTAAAGTCACGAAACCTCCTTGTAAGTTTTATCGCCCCGTGTAAAAACTGATTAGGTATGATGTGATCTGTTCAGATCTGATTATATCTAATGTATCTGATCAGATCTTTTATATCCGAGATTTGTCTCCATTTCCGAGATCTGACCCGATACAATTACTGATCCGATCTACTTTGATCTCAAAGTTGGGGACAAATCTCGGATATACTAGATCTGGTCAGATACAATTGATATAATTAGATCTAAATAGATTAGCTAGATCTAATTCATTTTTACGTGGGCGTCAAAAATTGTAAATTAACAATTTTATTGGTAAAAAGTTTGTAAAATTACAAAATTATCTGTAAAAAGCTTGTAAAATTACAAGAAATTCTTGTTAAATAGGAGGTAGCAAGAAAAAAAAGTTACAAACTTTTCTTGTAATTTTACAAGGATTTTTTGAGTCTATCTTCCGGGAGGTCAATATCTGTTTTGGCTGGACAATGATGAATCGGTCGATGGATTCCTTTACTAATATTTAGATGTGTCATATACAGAAAGATAAATAAATGTATATACATAACTAAGTGGAGGGTATACAATATAAAACCGCCATCATAAACATGAATAATGGAAACTTTAATTTAAGTGCCAATAACAAATGTTTCTATGATAATGTGGAGGATGATAAGTACAAGAGAGAAGTTATAATAGAAAGTAACAGCTGAGTTGTTCGTTATAATAAAATAAAATTGAAAAATATAAAGCTATGATCATTTTTAATAAAAATATATAATTAAACATCTCGTTAATTCGGAAAAACAAAAAAAAAAAAAACTTTGATTTTGAGTTAAATTTTTTTTTAGTAAAAAAAATGTGAGTGTTATTTTTGAGTGTAATTTATTTTTTGGGTTTAAAAATTTTTTTTTTGCACTTTTGTAAAAAAAATTTAATATACATATTAATACCCGAATATTCATATTAATACCCTCTACAGTAGGGTTATAACTTTTTGCAATTTTTGCAAATATCAGAAATACAACTGCATATCAGTGTGGGGCATAAAAAAATATTAAAAATATGGTGCCACTTTTTCTCTATCGTGAAAAAAGTTTCCTCACCGAAAGCGTTAAAGTTTTGTCTTTATTTATTAACTTTTTCATAGCATTTACTCTAAATACGGGGTAATCAAAATGGGTTCAAGGTCTACAAAGTCATAAAACTTAAAAGAAGGCTAAAAATTATAATGCATATGGACCACACCAATAAGCTACGCCCCTTCGTAGGTAAACCCGAAAGTTGAAACCCGAGCGGTTTTTTTTGTTATATTAATGGATTGGAGGGACTTAGCTTTTGTGAATGTTAGGGGGAGCCCTTTGACCATAATTCTAGCCTTTTAGGGACTGTTTGTGACTGATAGACCTTGGGAATTATGTGATAGATAACCCTTGTAGTTGTAGTTTAATGTGTTGATTCAAATTTAAAAAAATAAAAATTTAATTTTAAAGAACTTTAAAAATAGCTATCAGTGCGGAAACTTTTTTCACAGAATCAACCTAAAAACAAGTAAGAAAGTTTTAGTCGGTCAAGACCGACCATATGATATCCTACACCAGTGTTTTCCGGAAAATGGGTCTCATGTCCAAACATGGACCGATTGTATCTGTCTTTTGTTAGATCATTATTTAGTGAAGAAAACACGCACAGATCAAATTTTAGTGGAATTGGTTTATTTTTTTTGTCAATAGACCAATTTAACTGAAATGTTCCAATTATATTCCGATTTGATCAGGTTACTAAAGTACACGTTTAACACCTAAAAATAAAATTTTTTATCAAATATTTCCATTTTTATGAATTTTGAGGGAATTATGTGAATATCGGGAAGGTGGTTTGTATGGGGACTACCAGAAGAACTGACCCGATTCCTTTCAAATTTGGAATAGTGATTGGTGCATACAAAATTTGATTACCTGCTGAATTTCAAAGCGATATCTATTATAATACGGTTATTAGACTCATTTAAGCCGAATCCAAAAGGGGCGTGTGTATGGGGGCTAGGTCATAACATGACCCGAGGCTTCGTCCTTGGGCCAAAAGATGCTTAAGTTTCAAATTTCAAGTCAATTGATTGAAAATTGCGACCTGTATCGTGCTTAAACCGATAGATGGACAGACGGACGGACGGACATCGCTAAATCGACTCAAAAAGTAATTCTGAGTCGATCGGTATACTTGAAGGTAGGTCTAGGACCAATATTTCGGGTAGTTACAAACATCAGCACAAACTCATTATACCCTGTACCACAGAGTGGTGTAGGGTATAATCAGTGTTTTATTATCAGAACAACATTCCCCACATGGTACTGGAGTGGTATTTTGCACATAAAAAAAGTTATATCCCTACTCTACAGTGTGCAATAGATTTAAAAAATTATTAAATTTGGTAAAATAAATTGATGTTGACAAAAAAATTTTTGAAAAAAAATCCGCGAAACAAAAATGTAACATTTAAAATCCTACTGATGATAACACTAGTTGGGGTGTTTAAAACCGGTATGGGAATACCGGAAATGTCTATAATTTTTAGAAATTAAATTTTTCTTCTTCATTTTTTCAACTTGAAGCCTTATAACAAATATAATTAGAGCAGTGACGGTCCGTGAAGTTGTCACTGGGTGTTCTCTACTTATTTAAAATATAAAAATTATGTATATAAAATATTTTTTTCTGGACGTAACACGTTCCCGTGATAGACAAAGCCCCAGTTTTAATTTTTTATATTGACATGCATCCAAAATTAATTTTTGTACTCCATTTATTTGCGAAATAATGCTCTTTGTTAATTGTCGATGTGGTGAGGCAACAAAATGACAATAAAATAGAATTTGGGCTGCATCTCATTTAAAAATATACAAAACTAGTAACATCCCATCTTTACCTATCTCGGGAATGCATTAGGTCCAGGAAAACATGAATTTATACTTAAATTTTCTGTTTTTATAAATTAGAGAACACCCAGTGACAACTTCACGGACCGTCACTGAATTAGAGCCTGAGCTCGATCCGTCCTTACAAAACAACACAACACTCAAAAAAAACCTTGGAAAATTACAAGAAAAATTTGTAACTTTTTTTTTGCTACCTCCTATTTGACACAAATTCATAGTAATTTCACAAGCTTTTTACAAAAAATTTTGTAATTTTACAAGGTTTTTACCAAAAAAATTGTAAATTTACAATTTTTTTTACGCGATTAAGTTTACAAGGTGGTTTCATTACTTTACTAGGTTTTTTGCTACCTCCTATTTTACAAGAATTTCTAGTAATTTAACAAGTTTTTACCAATAATTTTGTAATTTTACAAGCTTTTTAAGAATAAAAATTTATTTAAATTTACAGTTTTTTTTGGCGCAATTACAAGAAATTCTCGTGAATTTGATTTTAAAATGTTTTTCTGCGTAATTTTTCTGTAAAATTATTTTGGAAATTTGTTAAGAAATTCTCGTGAATTTACTAGATTTTTTTTTGTAAAAGTATTTTGAAAATTTGTTAAATTACAAAAAAAATGTAAAATTACAAAAAAAAAAATTAAATTTCGATCCAAATTTGTTTGTTAAAAAACAAGGAAAACTGTCAAATATTGGTAAAATGGTATTAAGAGATTTTTCCTAGAAATTTGACAAGGTTTTTTTTTTGTGTGTAATAAAATTACTGACAAAACATGTCGCCATTAGGCACGTCTCCGAAACAGAAAATGCAAATTCCTTCATTTGTGTCTGAAATTCCAGATCATGTTGGTAACCCTTGCGAAATAATGTAAGAGACAAAAAAGTTGAGAGAAAGTATGAAGTGAGGTTGAGATTGCTGTAAATTGACTTTTAGTGTTGGAAACTGTTAAAATTTATTCTGTAGAAACTATAAATATTCTTCACATATTTAAAAAACAATTTCCGTTACCAAGACAAACCGTTATTCAAAATCCTACTGATGATAACACTATCTGGGGTGTTTGAAACTGGTATGGGAATACTAGAAATGTCTATAATTTTTAGAAATTTAATTTTTCTTCTGAATTTTTCAACTTGAACCCTTATAACAAATATAATTGGAGCCTGAGCTCGATCTGTACTTGCAGAAAAACACAAAAAAAAATTTTTGATAAAAAAAATCGGTGAAAATACATTTTTGTGTAAAAAAAATATATTTGAACTTCTTTAAATACTACTCGTTATTTAATTTTACTAGCCGAATTAAAGCCTTTTTTAATTTTAACATGATAATGTTTTTAGGCTGGTGTCTAATTTTAAAAAAGTTGCAGGACGCCACCTCAGTTTGACTATATAAGAAAACAATTAACGAAAAAGAAAACAAGAATTACTATTTTCATTTCCTTGAAACCAAAAATTTTGGTAACTTGGGTTTGTGACTTGGATAATAATTCACCTCGTGGTGAATAAAACCATTTTTCACCAGCTGGTGAATAAAAAGTAACATAATTATTTTTCAACAAAAAATTTTTTTTATCAACTTTTTTTTTTCATAAATTTTATTTTTTTTCATTAAATTTTTTTTTTCATCAATTTTTTTTTCATCAAATTTTTTTCTTACTTAAATTTTTTTTAATGAAATTTTTTCTTTTCGTTAATTTTTTTTTTATTTAATTTTTTTCCCACCAAATTTTTTTTTCATCAATTTTTTTTTCATAAATTTTTTCATAAATTTTTTTTTCATCAAATTTTTTTTCATAAAATTTTTTTTTTCATCAAAAAAATTTTTTTTTTCATAAATTTTTTTGTTTTTTTTTTTCATTAAATCTTTTTTTTTTTCATCAAATTTTTTTTATTTTCTTTATATATATATTTTTTTTTTTTCAATTTTTTTTGTTGTCATCAACATTTTTTTTATAAAAATTTTTTTTCTTCATCAAAAACTTTTTTTCATCAAACAAATCTTCCCAAATCTTCCGCAAAACATTATCATGATTTAATGTTTTGGACAAGAGTACAAAATTCGCAGGCATTTTTTGTTTATGTGGAATGTACCAGAATATACTTTAGTAATGCTAATAATTTTATTCAAAAACAAACAATATTTTAAAATAATACACATAACTTTTGTTATATTCCCTACACTAGTTTGAAAAGTTAATACTGTTGTTGCAGATTATTTAGTTAGTGTGTGTAGATTATAATATGTAGTTTGTATAATTATGAATGTTTCAGAAAAGTTATAAATATATAAGACCGGATCTATTTTTTTTTTACTTTTTTAGATTTTCTACTTAAAATATTTCAATCCCCTGTGTTGTGTTCGACAATTGTCCAAAATCAGAAAACATCATATTTCAATCCACCTTATCATACATTGCTACATAAAAATGATGTGTTAAAACCATGACAATATATTTAACAAAATATATTGTACAATCTACATATTGTTATTTGTTATGCTTGTTAAAAGTTTTTTCATATTGAAAAAGGAGGGAAAAGGAATGACTCTAGTAACATGTAATTTTATGGATACTGACAGTGGGTTTAAATAATAATACACAAATATGTTGTTTGTAAATAAGATTTTCTGAAAAATATAAAAAAAAAATAGTTTTTTCATTTAAATTTAATTTTTTAATTGCACTTTTTTCAATTGTATGTATTTTGAAGGAGTAATCAATTTTTCAAAATTTCGATTTTTGTAAATGTGTTTATATTTTGTTGGACTGCACTATATTTTATAACTGAATTTTTATTTAGTTCGGTATGAGTCCATTTAATTATTTCTGAAAAATAATAATTGTTGTACAATGAGAAAATTTGAAAAAAACAAGTAGAGAAGTTTAATTCAACTTGGCCGAATCTATGAATTAGAGATGGGCGCGTGAGTAAACTTTGACTGACACTCACGCAAAAAATAATCGAATCAAAAAATTTTTACAAAAAATTAAAAAAAAATTGGGCAAATCAAATAATCTAATCACACAAACTCACGCAAAAAACAAATGACTCACTCACTAATCACTCACTCAGATTTTATTTCAACTCACACTTACTCACAATCACGTGATTAAAGTGAAAATCACTCACGCGTGATCCACCCGTGATTCACGTGAATCACGCAAATCACGTGACCAGCGCCCATCTCTACTATGAATACCTTCCACAATGACCTTTTTAAGTGATAGTAAATTTTCTAACGTAAAAAATAATATTTTTGATTAAAAATATTTTATTTTGTGGTAAATAACTTTTTTTTTGTAATTTTTGAAAAAAAAAAAAAAATAATGTTCTAAATTTTTTTTGAGTGTAACTTTTTTGGAGTTTATAATTTTTTTTTTCGAGTTTATTTTTTTTAGTGTAAAAATATTTTTGACTGACAAAAATACGTTTTCAAATATTTTTGTGACTTACCAATGTTTTTAAAACTTGTTTAACGGGTTTTAAACACGTGAATTTAAGGCGAAACTAATCCGTAATTCACGGTTTTGCTAATAACTTTTGAACCACTGCACTGTGGCCGAAATCACTGATCTAGCGGCGCTTAAGTCAAAATAGAAAAATTAAGATCGATTAATGTTTTTGCACTGCATCGTTTACCTACACTTTACAGAACAAATTTACGGTTTTACTTTTGGTTTGCTTTCAATATTCGCACAGCTGTAAGCTGTCAAATATACATTTTTTGCAGCAAGTGCATTAAAGGAGTTTCGGGCCTAATTACTCAGTGAGTTTTTCTTGACACTTTTAAGTCAATTGTTTATACATTTTGAGCCAAAAAGTTTTAATTGAAAGTAAAAGGTATGTTTTCACTAAAAAATAAGTGTTTGTGGCCTGTGTGTATCAAGTTTATTATTAGTGCATTAAAGAAGTTGACATTTGTGATATAAACTATAGTTTCATGGACTGCAACTTTTGAAATTCGATCGTATTCGGTCCAATTCCTGTTTTGTTTAATATTTTGGGTTATTTTTGTTGTGACGTTTCAGTATGGCGTGCTAGTTCGCGCAAGTTGTTCGGTTTTTTAGGGTCCATCTGCTGTCCAAATAAACAGTATAAACGCGATACAGACCACAATTTTCAATCGATTTGGCTAAAATTTGAAATTTAAAAATTTTTATCGAAAGAACAAAACCTGTTAAATTTTTGACAAAATCGATCCATGTTATCCCATAGCCCCCATGTTAATTTCCCCTTCCAGTTTTACTAAAAAGCCCTAACAATGGTATTTTAACAAATATCCTCTTGAAATTCGACTGTTAAATGTTTTTTGTGGCCATAAATAATCACTCTAAATTTTAACGGAATCGGAACATTTTAACTTCTAGTCCTCATACAGACCACGCTCCCGATATTCACATAAACTTCCCAAAATACATAAAAACCCTGAAATAAATAAATATGGTTAAAAATTAAATTCTTTACAAGTTTTATAATCACAAATATTCATTGGGCTTTATTATTTTACATTTCCGAATTAAGCGCCGCAAGATTGGATGTTTCGGCCACTGATTTGGCTGAAATTCAATATGAACCCTATGGCCATGGTAATGAAAAATATATGTGCCAAGCTTTAGCATCCTCAGAATTGTGTTTCGAAAGTAAGCGTGTTTTTTATCTCATAAATTCATAAAAAACCCTGGCCGTAATTAAGTCTTTTGCTTATAACTTTTGAACCACTGGACCGATTTCGCTGGATTGCAATACCAACCTGACCAGGTAAATGCCCAACATATATACCAAACTTCAAGAGCCTCCGTAAACTCTTTCAAAAGTTAACGTGTTTTCAACAGACAGACAGACGGACGGACATCGTTAGATCGTCTTAGAATCGATCGAGAATCATGAGTAATTACACTTAATGGGGTCCTAGACCAATATTTCGAGGTGTTACAAACGGAATGACAAACTTATATATACCTTCTATCACTAGAGTGGAGGGTATAAAAAATGTTTGCCATACAAAAAAAATGCCAGATTAATGTCGTATAAACAATTGTTTGATTTTTTTTTGTGGAAATGCATATTAATCATACGCATAGTTATAAATAAATAGACAGCAATAAATGTCTATAAATAAAAAAATAACATAAATTGATAGTATTCATCATGCATGTAATATAGTCAATAATAAAAATATTTGTATATAAGGTGCACTAAATCACACAGGGTGATTTGATTAAATCCAAAAATTTGTAAAAGTAGAGTATTTTACATAGTTTAATGGAATTTTTAATGAAACTGCCAAATTATAACAACGCTCATATTAAGAACATCTCTATTAATCAGTTAGTAAATGCACTAAAAATGCTGGGTTTTAATTAACTTAAAAATTTTAGTTTCTTTTTTCAAAACACCCTGTACTCAACAATGATATTCAATGGAAAAACAATTTTGTATTTTTAATTTTTTTTTTAATAATATCAAAAATTTTGCAATTATAATTGAGGAAACAACAAGTCAAAAATTTATAACATTGTTGACATGTGTCAGTTAATGCAGAAATATCATGGGATAAATAAAATTATTTAAATTATGTATTTATGTATTTATTATTGCTAAAAATTTAAAATCAATATAACAATTTAAAATGTCTTCTTTTAATAAAAAGGACCGATTATTAGATTTTAAAAAATTTGACAATAAAACAATAAGGCATAAACATTGACGCTGAAAAAAGGGAATTATTCAGTTCAATCGAAATGTAAAAATTTTTTAATTTTTAAAACTTTTTGTAGTTAAAGACTTAACACTTTTTCTATATCCTCAAAATTTAGTGTCAAGTAATTTAATGTTAGTACAGTTAATGTGCTGTATGTTAAAAACATTAAGTTTTCTTTGATTATTTCGTAGTCATTCGTTCTAGTGTTACTTTTATTTCCATTGTAACATAAAAATTTCGTAATTCTATTCCCAATAGATTCCTGTTCTACTAGAATTAGTTGTTTTTCTTTATAATAAAAATGTTTTTGTTAATATTACAGGACACCATTAATTAGGTTTTCATGTTGCTTTTCAGTGTTAACAATAAATACACCCATAAAAAAAGAAAAACAAGTAAAAGTCTTAAATTCGGCTTGGCCGAATCTATGAATACTCTAAACAATGCCCAAAATATTTTTACTACTAATAAATTTTAGTGCAAAAACACTTTTTAAGCAATTTGATATGTTTTTAATATAAAAAATTAATTGTGCAACAATTCTAACTAAAAAAAAGTTAAGTAAAAAATTTTTGAAATAATTTTTGTAAAAAAAAATATCCTATAAATCTATGGAATTAAAACTAAGTTACCATGATCAAATGGAACAAGATAGATCAATTTGTACAATAGGGTGGATCGATGAAATGCATATTTGCGAATCTCGTTAACTAATAGCAAAAACTCGACGCGCATTTTCGAGCTGATAACGGGAAAAATCATGAAAAAATTTTAGGAGGGTACTTTTAGGCCTCTACAAGCGGTTTTAGTTCGCGGTTTTGAGAAAAAAAAATATTTTTTTTAATTTTTTAAAAATATTTTAAAAATTAAGTAAAATAATGCTTATTACGAAACAAGTTCCAAATATATATAAAAAAAAATATTTTTTATTTCACAATAGCACTTAAATGGTGCATAAGGCTGATTTAAGAACATGAATGATAAAAATAAAAAAATTGCGGGTATTTATGGCAATCCACAAGTGCAAAAAATTCGCAAATTACAAAAAAATTAAAAATGGGTATCAAAATTTTGGTAAAATAATGCGTTTTAAGAAAATGATAAAAAACAAAACAAATTGGCGGCTATTTATAACAATCCGCAAGTGCAAAAAATTCGCAAGTACCAAAAAAAATTAAAAAATGGAATGGTACTTGCGAATTTTTTGCACATGCTGATTGTTATAAATAGCCGCCAATTTGTTTTTGTATAATTTTCTTAAAACGCTTTATTTTACCAAAATTTTGATACCCATTTTTAATTTTTTTGTTATTTGCTAATTTTTTGCACTTGTGGATTGCTATAAATACCCGCAATTTTTTTATTTTTATCATTCATGTTCTTAAATCGACCTTATGCACCATTTGAGTGCTATTATGAAATAAAAAATATTTTTTTTATAGTTATAAATCGAACTTTCCTGGGTATAAAAATGCATCCACGGGCTAAAATTGGCGAGAAAATTTTTTTTGGAACTTGTTTCGTAATAAGCATTATTTTACTTAATTTTTAAAATATTTTTAAAAAATTAAAAAAAAATTTTTTTTCCAAAAACCGCGAACTAAAACCGCTTGTAGAAGCCTAAAAGTACTTTCCCGTTATCAGCTCGAAAATGCGCGTCGAGTTTTTGCTATAAGTTAACGAGATTCGCAAATATGTATTTCATCGACCCACCCTATTGTACAATAATGTAGGTTACAAAAAATGAAAACCCAAAAACTTGTCTAAAAATCCGATTTCCTCGAAATCCGGTCAATTGAAATCGCTCCCCACAAAAAAACTACCTAACGGCTTTTCGCAAAAATTTAAATCTTTAGTCTTTATGATGTTTTTAATAACATTGAGTAATAAAATCGATATATTTTGCATTTTTTTTTGAGATTGGGGAGTTAAAAATAGCTGATTTTTTAAGGAATATTTAAAACTATATAAGGAAACAAACGAAATGCTAAACTTATGTATACCATCTTTTAATAGTGGAGAGTATACAAAAGTATTAAATTTTATCTAACATACTGAATACTGATTAGTTGTTAATGTTTCGTTTTTAATGAACACTACATGTGAAACATTAACAAATTTTTATACACTCGCACACACATTAAGTTATAGATAACTTAGTTTAATGATTAATATATTTAAAATAATGGTAAATTATTAGTAATTTATTATGAAAACTTAACAAACTAAAAGGCCATAAAAAACAAATAAATCAAAGAAGATTTAGAACTATGAGTAATAGGATGGCAGCTATTTTGCAAAACTTCGAATTTGAAGGAGTGCACCCCTAATTTTTATTACATTTGGTCTAAAAATGCTATGCTAAAAATTTCAGCCAAATCGGACAACGTTAACACGAGGCGCATCGAGGTCAAAGGTCAAAGGTAAAAAAATAGCCATATTTTGATGAAAAACATTAAATGAATGGTGTTGTTTTTTGAATATATTATTAAAAAGTTGTACACGAGTTGTTTTTAGTATAAGAAGATAAATTAAAAATGTTTGGGTTTTTAAAAATTAACCCTTGTAAGTCTTTCGGGGTCAAAATAACCCAATTTTCAATGACCCCTAAAACACGAAAATCAGCTCCAATTTTCTAAATTTATTGAAATAAACCAATGCACAGAGGGCCAGACAGATCGATTTCCGGCCAAAAGTCCTTATTTGTAAATTCTCAAAAAAATGTTTACTAGTTTGTTGGGCATATATAGAAGCAGGTTTTCTGAACTTATCTTTATGATTCAATTGCACCCTTTCCTTTGACAGGTCTTCAAAGTTAAAAATGTTGTTAAAAAATGTTTAAAAGTTGAGATACTTTTTTAATTTTTTTCCCAAACTTCTATTGCTAATGTTTAACTTTTTGTTTGCGTGGTTCAACCTTACATATAAGCCTTTGTAACGACAATAACATGGACAAATATAACTCATTTGCCTGGCAGCAATTCGCGTTTTTTGTGAAAAAAGTTCTAATTTTTTAGCTATTTACCTCGCGCCGAAAAAATCCTCAGCGATCCTCAGTTCGATACAATCGGTCTATATTTTTTTTGATATAGAATAGATCTATAGCTTTCGAAAAAAGTTGCCCAAACTTGCTCGAAATGATAAATGGCAAAACTACAGCTATATATGCAGTGGTCCGAGATTTGTTTTTAAAAAAAATAATTTAACCCAAAATAATGTTTTACGGCTTGATTAGTTTTTTTTATCGTCAGAGAGTGCCTTAAGTGTAGGAGAAACATTTTATCTACATTTCTAGTTTTTTTGTAGAATTATGGAAAATATCAGTTACACCATTTCCAATTAAATTCAAAGATTTTTTATTGAATTTCAAAAATTAAGAAAAAAAGTGAATAATTTGTCGTCACCATTTCCAAAAGCTTTTCTGAAACTAAGTAAGTCATTTACACCCTTTCCATATTTATATCAAAATTAAAAAAAAAAAAAATATGTATAAAAATTATGTGCGTAGATTTAACTTCAGACACTCTTAATACTCTTAAAATCAATTTTTAGTTAGATCAGCCGCCGTTTCCGCCATATTAAATTTTATCAGTTCGATTTTAAGATAAAAGACTCGGAAATTTACTAGGCGACACTTTCAGCTAGCTTCAACAAAGAAAAGGAATATAACTGTTTTTTAATTACTTGTAACAAACTTTACTAAGCATATTTAGTCCGCCATTTTGTTTTTCAAAATTGACGCTAGTAATTCTGATTTAGTAACTCCAAGACCCCCTTAAAACAAAATTTGAGTTAAATCGGACAATTATTAAACAAATTTTTCCGCCATATTGGATGCGCCATTTTGATTTTTTTAGTTTTTAGTTAAATTTTGAAATCAGCGACCCCGAAATATTCTAGAAGCACATTTTCAGCCGGATCCAACAACGATAAAGACTTTTGGCCGGAGTTGGATCATTCTTTAAACTTTAAGAAGCATATTTAGTCCGACATTTTGTTTTTCAAAATTTGGAGTAACAATTTTTAATCAGTAACTCCAAGACCCGCATAAAACAACATTTGAGTTCAATCGGACAATTAAAAAAAAAAAATTGTCCGCCATTTTGGATCCGCCATTTTGATTTTTCTGGTTTTTAGCTAAATTTTGAAATCAGCGACCTCGAATTCCTCTAGAAACACATTTTCAGACGGATTCAACAACGATAAAGACTTTTGGCCGGAATTGGATCATGCTGGCCCTGTGTGCAATGTAAACCCATATTTATATTCTATTCTATCATAAATACTCAGATATGAAATACTGTCTTTCTAGGATGTCATTCACCCGTTTCACGGTAAGGACAAAAATATGCATTTTATTTGGCGTGGTTCTCAAAACTGATATTTTGGTTTTTTCAAAATTATCTTAAACAAAATTAGGAAAAATGCTGAAAAAACCACAGAATCTTATAAAATATATGTTAACATATGAAAAAAAAATTTTTTGGGGGATATCCCTCGGATAGTTTGGCGGGGGCATCGATTTAAACTCAGAGGATTTCGAGGAAAATGGCATTTTTGCCCACAATTTATTCAATATGCAAAAAAATTGGTAAATATTTTAAAATTTGATAAACACAGGGCCATAAATTATTAAAAACTATGTTAGACATTAACCCTAAACGTTTTAGGAAAATAGAATAATATTAACCCGGTTTTTATTCGGGTCAAAGATCAAATTTAGGGATATTTGGAGTTTTTTTGGAAAAAGGCATCTAAATATGATATGTTTATTGCGATTTTTTTATAAAACTTGGTATAATTATTGTAGGAGCTCAGAAAAATAATTATTTAATTTTTTTAAAATTAACCCATAAATGAACATGGGGTCAAAATGGCCCAGCACATTAAAATTTCTTTATATAGAAACTTGTTATGATTATGTGCGAGGTCAGAAAACTAATTATTTGATTTTTTTTAATTAACCCATAAATGAACATGGGTCAAAATGGCCCAGCACGTTAAAAATTCTTAATATAGTTTTTTTTTATTTTTTTTCTATTTCTATAAAACTTGTTATTATTTTTATGCGACGTCGGAAAAAATAATTATTTGATTTTCTTAAATTAACCCATAAGCGAACAGGGGGTCAAAATGACCCAGCACGTTAAAATTCTTAATATATATTTTTTTTATTTCTATAAAACTTGTTATAAACATTGTGCAAGGTCAGAAAACTAATTATTTGATTTTTTTTAATTAACCCATAAATGAACATGGGGGCACGTTAAAAATTCTTAATGATTTTTTTTTTCGATTTCGATAAAACTTGGTATAACCGTTATTCCAGGTCAGATATTTTTTTTAATGAACAATGAAAATCAAATAATTATTTTTTCAGACGTCGCATAAAAATAATAACAAGTTTTATAGAAATAGAAAAAAAAATAAAAAAACTTTATTAAGAATGTTCATTTATGGGTTAATTAAAAAAAATCAAATAATTAGTTTTCTGACCTCGCACATAATCATAACAAGTTTTATAAAAATGAAAAGAAAATATAAAAATCTATATAAAGGAATTTTAATTTGCTGGGCCATTTTGACCCCATGTTCATTTATGGGTTAATTTAAAAAAAATTAAATAATTATTTTTCTGAGCTCGTACAGTAATTATACTAAGTTTTATAAAAAAATCGCAATAAACATTTCATATTTAGATGCCTTTTTCCAAAAAAAAATCCAAATATCCCTCAATTTGACCTTTGACCCGAATAAAAACCGGGTTAGTATTATTCTTTTTTCCTAAACCATTTAGGGTTAAAGTCTAACATAGTTTTTAATAATTTATGGCCCTGACTTTGTCAAATTTTAAAATATTTACCAAGTTTTTTCCATATTGAATAAATTGTGGGCAAAAAAGGCATTTTCCTCGAAATCCGCTGAGTTTAAATCGATGCCCCCACCAAACTATCCGAGGGATATCCCCCAAAAATTTTTTTTTTTATATGTTAACATATATTTTATAAGATTCTGTGGTTTTTTCAGCATTTTTTCTAATTTTGTTTAAGAAAATTTTGAAAAACCAAAATATCAGTTTTGAGAACCACGCCAAATAAAATTCATATTTTTACCCTTACCGTGAAACGGGTGAATGACATCTTAGAAAGACAGTATTTCATATCTTAGTATTTATGATGGAATAGAATATAAATATGGGTTTACATTGGTTTATTTCAATAAATTTAGAAAATTGGGGCTGATTTTCGTGTTTAAGGGGTTATTTTGTGAAAATTGAATCATTTTGACCCCGAAAGACTTACAAGGGTTAATATTTGAAAACCCAAAAATTTTTAATTTATCTTGTTATACTAAAAACAACTCGTGTACCACTTTTTAGCAATATATTCAAAAAACAACACCATTTATTTAATGTTTTTCATCAAAATATGGCTATTTTTTTACCTTTGTCCTCGATGCGCCTCGTGTTAACGTTGTCCGATTTGGCTGAAATTTTTAGCTTAGCATTTTTAGACCAAATGTAATAAAAATTTGGGGTGCACTCCTTCAAATTCGAAGTTTTGCAAAATAGCTGCCACCCTAATGAGTATATTACTTTCATAAATGTGTTGGTTTATTTTGGGTATAAAAATTTGATTTTTTTTTTTAGTTATTTATTAAGAAAATCATATAAATTAAAATGTCATATTTTGAAAAACGTAGAAGTTACTAAAGTTTTCCAAAGGTTTTTATATTTTCGCTCATAATTTTTGAACCGCTGAACCGATATAGGTCAAACGCAATACCAAACTTCTAGGAGCAACATCCAGCAAATATTTTTAGTTTCAGTCATATCTGTTTAATATTGTGGTCGTGATCGCTATTTCAACAGACAGACGAACATCACTAGAATGTCTTAGAATCGATCACTGATCAATTTGGTTTTTTTTTAAATTAATACGACTAAACGTATGATTAACATTAAATAAAACAAACAATTTGACTTAATTGCATAGATTGAATTTTTTAAAATGATTTTTAAATATTTATTTTGCTTTTAAATAAATATTACAACAATTTGGAAAATTTTAAGAATTTTATTTAAAGTTGAGAGGTAAATTGTTATTAAATAAATGTGTTTTATAAGCATAAAAACGTATGATGAATATTTAATTCATATTCTTTTTATACACTTTACAACATTCGAGTAAGAAAAATAATTTTTATTTAAAAATTATTTATTTTAGATTGCCATTCCGTTTGTAACTTATCGAAATATTGATTGTTTTTAGTTGAGTTTAAGTTAAGCTATCAAAGTCCGTCTGTCTGTTGAAATGCCTATCAGGGATAAAATTTGAAACAGAGGTGACTAATATATATCACAGATATTCGTCGATGCTTCGAGCTGTTTGGGATTGTGTTTCAGCGAAATCGGATCAGTTGTTAATAAGTTATGAATTTTTGAACATGCACTAGTAGGCCACAAAAATATTTTACACATTTTTAGACTAAAAAAAAGTTTTTTTTTACAAAAATTACTATAAAAAGATTTTCATTCAAAATTAAAACTTTTTCACTGAACAAAATTTATTTCACTTATATTCATATTTATTAAAATGTTTTTTTAACTTTTGAAGGCATTTATATGTACCTTTGCCTTACCCAAATTATTTTCGAATGTTACTTGAAAATATGCTTATGTTAATATTTATTTGAAAAATATAATTGCAAAGAAAAAATCCTTTTGTTGTTTTACTTGTTAACATAAATGTTTAGTAAATTAAATTACTATGTAAAACAATACCTTCAAAATTCTTAGAAAAATTTTACAAATTATTAATTTTGTTTTTATGTGTAAAAAGAAGATAATAAAATAACAAGTACACTGTCAAGAGGAAAAAATTCATTAATTACCACACCTTTTCCGTACGAAATTAAGAAAATTCATTTTGTCTGGAACTCAACAGAACAAAATTTTTTTTTGGCATTTTTGGAAAAGTTTAAAAAATTCTTGTGTCAAAAAAAAAAAAAAAAAATAAGAATAAGAATAAAAACTTTGTCCCAAAAATGTGTGCCTTATTTAAGTATGGGTTAAAGAGGGGGGGGGGGGGTGAAATAAAGCCATAGGCAATACGGCTACGCAGAAAAAAAATGTTTTTTGACTATCTTTAATTAAAAAAACCACATATACCAGGAACCACGGAATTTAGAGGGGTCTAGAGGCACTATTTTTTTTTTAACAAAAAGAGTTATTCTGTGTAGCCGGCCTTCGGCCGGGCTTAGGGATTTCAAAATCCATGCGTTAAACCCACCCTCTCCGCAAAGTAAAGTTTTCTAGGGTAGCAGGCCTTTGCGCTATCAAATTTGTTATGCCTCAAAAAGGCCTGATAACCAAAATAGCTTTGGTCTGCAGAGAGGGTGGGTTTAGTGCATGGAGTATGTAATCTCTAAGCCCGTCCGAATGCCGGCTACGCAGAAAACCTTTATTACAAAAACACAAATCATAGAAGTCGTATGTTCGACATTTCGCCCAAATAAAATATTTCGGATTTTTTGACAATTTTGTTTTGCGAGAAGTAACATTTTTAGACCAATCATTTTGGGCTATATGTCGCAGCTTGGGCGATATGACATTTACGGTTTTGGGCGATAAGACCTTGGGCTCTATGACCGTACGCCATTTCAAACTCCATAAATTAATTTAGAGGCTTCGCTAAATAATTTTTTTTGGGTAGCAGGATTTATGTGGAAATATATTTCCACACTCTCCGCAAAATAATGATGAACATTTTTAAAAAATATTTAAATGAGTAACAAAGCCATATATGCCCAGCAAAAAAAAACATTACTTAGAACAATGATAAAAAGGACTTCTACTGCTTCTGGAGTAGTGAATATCTACTGAATATCTCATTACATTTTCATATAGTTGTCGCAGCAAGTAAGTAGTTGTTTCAACTCGTTTTTCAGTACATATGAAGTGGTCTTC
Organism: Pegoplata infirma; assembly: GCA_963921195.1. Classification (NCBI taxonomy): domain Eukaryota; kingdom Metazoa; phylum Arthropoda; class Insecta; order Diptera; family Anthomyiidae; genus Pegoplata; species Pegoplata infirma. The sequence continues at coordinate 11,452,554 of OY992538.1, read as the reverse complement.
ATTCTATTCTATAACTTTGAACTTTTGATTATACTTATTAACCACTTCATTGCGAATGCATAATATTGTATATTTAAGAAGTGATTAAACACTACACTCAAGAAATTATGTTAGTAAAATCAACTGAAAATGTCAGTTAAAATAACTACTTTGTAAGTTGTTTTGGGGTCAACTACTTTTTCAGTTAAATCAACTAACAATGTTAGTTATTTTAACTGACAAAAAACAACTGACTTATGTAGTAAAAACTACTAATATTTGTAGTCAAAACAATAAAAATGTAGTAAAAATAAAATAACAAGCGCGGGTACAAGGGGGAGGGGAAGGGGAAATTACCCCCCCCCCAGACCAAATTTCAAAAAGAAAAAAAAAAGAAAAAAGAAAGAAAAAGGAAGGAAAAGAAAAAAGTAGGAATCGCATACGACTCGTTTTAAATTAAACGACTCGTTTTAGCTCATCATTCTATTACCATATAGTGTCATTTCGTTGTAATGGAATAAATACTAAACGAGTCGTTTAATTTAAAATTAAAAGACGTGTATGAGAATACGGGATTATAGCACATTCGCATTGCTATGGTAAAACACGGTTTAGTTGAAACATTGTTTTATGATTCGTTTAACCATATTTTTTGATAGCAAGAAACATTAGCCCTGTTTTCGCGTAACCGTTTATATTTTAACATTAAAATTTAAAATTTTTTTGGCACCACTTTTGTTGAATGTCAAAGTTTATTTAAGCAAACACGGAAAAAAACATTTTATTTTCAAATGCGAACTTTTTATCGAAACTTAAATTTAATGGCAATAATTATACAAGTTAAAAATAAGCGTGGATAGTTTAAAATTTGTATAGGTGAGCGTATATACGGTTATGCGAAAACAGTGCTATTGCTAAAACCGAGTTTATAATTGTCATAAACTTGGATATTACCAAAAAAAGCTGTAGGAAAAAGCTATAGGGTAATTCCAAAAATTTTCGCCCCACTGTTCGGAAACATGCCATTGGACGCCACTGACAATTTGGCTCATAGATATCCACGTTTATATGAGATATGTTGCATTTTTGGATTTTCAAAATTTGCTGTAGTTTTCAAATTATCGCGGGTCAAAGTTCGACTTTTTTAGCAAAAGTCAGAAAAATACATGACGTTTAACGTGCTCTAACTTTTTAACTAGTAATCCGATTATCACAAGTAATGGCTCATATGAAAGCTTAATTCTTCTTCTTTTAGGAAATATTTTCAAAAGAATACGGTTTTTTTTCAGAAGTGTTGCAAAAATTCAAAAACATTTTTTTTTTGCGAATATTTAAAAAAACACATCTTCGATTTTTTAAAAAAAAAGTTTGGTGATAAACAATACTGATTTGTACAACATATCCAAAATTCAGAGTGGGATCCCAATGGGATCAAAAAATATTCTGGTTTTAGTACGAAGTTCTTAAATTTTACCTTAGAAAATTAAAATTTTATGTTTCTTCAATATAAAAATTTAAATTTTCAAAGAAAATTATACTATTAAAATTTTGAACAACATTCAAAACATTAGAAATTTAAATTTTCTAAGGTAAAAATATGAGAACCTCGTACTTAAAACAGAATATTTTTTGGTCCCATGGAGATCCCACTCTGAATTTTGAATATGTTATACAAAACATTGTTATTTTTCACCAGAATTTAAAAAAAAAAAATCGAAGATGTGTTTTTTTAAATATTCGAAAAGAAAAAATGTTTTTGCATTTTTGCATCATTTCTATAAAAAAACTGTGTTATTTTAAAAATATTTTCTAAAAGAAGAACCCCAGCTTTCACATGAGCCTAAATTTGTGAAAATCGGGTCATTGGTTAAGAAGTTACAGCTCTTTAAACGTGATGTATTTTTCTTACTTTTGCTTAAAAATTCAATCTTTGACCCGCCATAATTCGTTAAATACACCAAATGTAAGAAAACGATATATGGTACACAGAAAAAAATAAAAAAAATATTTAATTAAAAAATTCGTAGATTTAATTAAAAAATTAATTAAATCCGGACCAATCACTAAAATGCGCAAATAAATTAAAAATATTTGTATGTCGTTAATTAAAAATAAATGGATATTTATTTAATTAAAAACTTAATACTATAAATAAAAAAATTTAATTAAAATTAAAAAAAAAAAATAATTAAAATTTTAATTGTATAAATTAAAAAAATTAATTAAAAATATTATATTAAAAAAAAAAATTTGTAAAAACATTCTTTTTGAATAAAATAGTTTAAAAAAAAAAATATTTCTTCAAACTTTACCAAATTTATTTATGCCGTAAAGACATAGTCAGTGAGATGATTTTATAAAGTTGATTATAAACCTTTCATATACATACACATAAAACTATAAACAAAATGAGAATTCTAAAACCTATGTGAAAAATAAAAAAAACTTTCAACAAACTTTTTATACTTATGTATTTTTTTTTTGTATGTAATACAATGCAAGAGAAAAACACACACTCGCACACACACGGAAAACAAAACAAAAAAAAAATAAGTAAAGCTAGAAATTTAATTAAACATTTAATTATATAAATTAAATACTTAATTAATATTAAATTTGAAAACAATTAAAATAAAGTTAAAAATTTAATTAAACAATTAATTATATTAATTAAAAATTTAATTAATATTAAATTAAAAAACAATTAAAATTTTAATTAAAATAAAATATACGATATTATTTTCTGTGTACATTAGGGTGCTCCAAAAAAATGAAGTTGTTAAATATTGGCCGTAACTCCCCCTAGAAATATGCATTTGGGTGTAAAAATATGTTTTGCAAAATTATAGGGTAATCGGATGTGGGTAAGGCGTGCCGCATCGGCCCTGAAGTTTGAAAAACGGATTACAAGGGGAAAATATGACTTTTTTGTAATTTTCTCAATTTTTTTGATATTTTGAATAAAATTTGAATTCAAATGGTCACTGAATTTTGATTAAGAGTTAATTGTCTATCAAATAAGGTATTAAAAATTAAAATCGGTTGAAAATCAGCCAAGTTATTACAACTTCCCCAGGCAACTAACGTGTGTCAGGCCACATAATCAAGGAATTCTAGCCCCATTTTTGAAATTTTTTGAAATTATCTACTGTAAAAACATTTTTTTATTCTTTAAGTCCCAATGTACTATGAAGATAAATATTTTTCATTTTGCGTTTTGCTAACTTGTTTTAAATTAATGCTAAAGGGGTCTGAATTTTTCAAGACTATTTTCAAATCTCCAATTTTAAATTTTTATTTTTTTTGTTAAAGAAATTTTAAAAATTCGACTATTGGAGTTTAAGGATTTGTTTAGCACATATAAAGGAATAAAAACCCCAAAAATTGTAGGGTTTGCTGTTTTCATTTGGGATTTACAGTGATTTAATTTTGGCGGATTTCGGGAAAGTAGAGATTTTTGGCCATTTTTTAGCTTTTATTTTTTTTTTTGGTTTTTTTTACAAACTTCATATGTTTTGGACCGAATTATATCAACAAGAGATAGAATACTTCAATTCGCAAAATTAGGGCGAAATGGAGATACAAAAAATTGCCCCTGTTAAGGGTCAAAGGTCAAATTTTAGAAAATTTTTAATTTTTAAACATTAACAGATTTTCTGAGTGGAAATATATGAAACTACTTGATGTCATTGTAAAAGGTCTTAACATATGTCTTTTTGTTAAAATTCAGAATATTAACCCTTTAGTGCTGGTGGGGCCTATTCGACCCTTTGATCAAAATGCACTTACATTATCTCAATTAAATTAAAAAAATTATAGGCCCCAACAGCACTTAAGGGTTAAATAACTAAATTTTAATTATTTGCCATTTAGTTTAGACTAATTAAAATAACATCAAGTAGATTCAGCAAAATCCACCCAGCAAATTTGTTAATGTTTAAAAATTCAAAATTTTCTCAAATTTGACCTTTGACCCTTAACAGGGGCAATTTTTTATATCTCAATTTCGCCCTAATTTTGCGAATTGAAGTATTCTATCTCGTGTTGATATAATTCGGTCCAAAACAAATGAAGTTTGTAAAAAAAACCAAAAAAAAAAAGCTAAAAAAGGGCCAAAAATCACTACTTTCCCGAAATCCACCAAAATTAAAACACTGTAAATCCCAAATGAAAACAGCAAACCCTACAATTTTTGGGGTTTTTATTCCTTTATATGTGCTTAACAAATCCTTAAACTCCAATAGTCGAATTTTTAAAATTTCTTTAACAAAAAAAATAAAAATTTAAAATTGGAGATTTGAAAATAGTGTTGAAAAATTCAGACCACTTTAGCATTTATTTAAAACAAGTTAGCAAAACGCAAAATGAAAAATATTTATCTTCTTAGTACATTGGGACTTGAAGAATAAAAAAATGTTTTTACAGTAGATAATTTCAATAAATTTCAAAAATGGGGCTAGAATTCCTTGATTAAGTGGCCAGACACACGTTAGTTGCCTGGGGAAGTTGTAATAACTTGGCTGATTTTCAACCGATTTTAATTTTTAATACCTTATTTGATAGACAATTAACTCTTAATCAAAATTCAGTGACCATTTGAATTCAAACTTTACTCAAAATATCAAAAAAATTGAGAAAATGACAAAAAAGTCATATTTTCCCCATGTAATCCGTTTTTCAAACTTCAGGGCCGATGCGGCACGCCTTACCCACATCCGATTACCCTATAATTTTGCAAAACATATTTTTACACCCAAATGCATATTTCTAGGGGGAGTTACGGCCAATATTTAACAACTTCATTTTTTTGGAGCACCCTAGTGTACATATATCATATTTATGAGGGCTATCTATGTGTCAAGGTTCAAATTTATCTGAGACACCATTTCCAAAAATGACTAAAATTTGAGCTAAATTTTTTGGAATGGCCCTATAGAAAACAAAAATCAAACCTAATATTCTGAATTTTCATGATATTTCCTTACTATACACTCATAGAAATCCTACAGTAAAAAATACAGTAAATGTGATATAACTTTAAATTTACTACATTTTTACTAATTTACAGTATAATTTTAGTTTTTAGTACGTTTTTTTTATAAGTGGGCATTACTAAATACTGATTTTTTACCGGTTTTCTACTAACTTTTGTTATTAAAAATTGGAAAAAAAATATTTAGAAAATTTTGTTTAAAAATCTAAGAAAATACCCTTTTGGCACAAAATTTATTAAAAAATGAAAACATTTAAAAAAAAATTGGATTATGAAAAGCTTAGGTTAAGACCATAATTTAATTTTTTTTCAACCATACAAGAATTTTTATCAATTTCTTTTAAATTGTATTATTTTTTTTTAAATTTTAAATTAAAACGAGACCTTAAAATGTTTTCTTTAATATAATATTGTTATTCTACAATGTAGAATCTACATCATCTTAGAAAGACCATTTGTATAACAATAAAATATTACGATCATAAAATATCCTTGTGTTGTAAAATACATGTGTTTGAGAATTTGGATTTTCCGTTTTTTAAATCAAAAAAAGGAAAAAAAAGAGAGAGAAGGAGAGTATTTGTGTTGAGAACACATTGTTAAAGACTGTTGTCAACAAAGAGTTTTTTTGCTAAAAGTAGCGATTTTAGTTACATATGTAGCAAGCAATACAGCGGTTTTTATCTACAGTAAACCATTTTTAATTTTCGCATTACAAAATGCATTCGTAGAACATTGCTCGACCGATAAAAATAAAAAAAGTATTTAAACGCGATCTGGATAATATACATACGTTTGAAACTAGAGATTAAATGTATTAAAACCATAAAGACTTAAAGAGTAAACTGTATTTACAGTTTTTCATTTCGTAATCCTGTTTCCTTTAAAAGCTAATTCCAAGTTTTAGAGGAATAAATTTTAGTTAAATATTTTTTAAATATTTTTTGTTCTAGGATATCACTTGCGATGACAAATGAAAGTGGAAGATCTCCCATGTTATTATTTTTATCATAAAATAAGGAGGTAAGTAATGCCCTTTCAAAACTTTATCCTTCAATATTATTTAAAATGTTTAACAAAATATTTTAATAAAGTTTTGAAAGGACATCGTTTTTCCTGATCTGGCAAATATAAAAAAAATCGAAAAATAACGAAGATTCTCCTTATTCATTTGCCATCAATAGTCCTATTATAAGACAAGTATAAATATTTAAAAAATATTTTACAAAATGTAATCCTTTAAAACTTTGAAGTCTTTTTGAAAGAAAATAGGATCCCGAAATGAAAAACTGTACATGCAGTTTTACTCCATTTGGTCTCTACATTCAGACGTACGGTGGGCGACAATACATTGGAAACTTTTTTATAGTAGATACAATTTGTTAAAGACAAAGTTAACAATACTAAACGTTATTATTATTATCAAATGAGTATTACTTTAAAAAATGTTGTGTAGGTAATTTATTAAGCTTTAATTTAAGCTTAATGGCGTCTAAATTGAGTAAAAAATAAAGGTGCTACGAGGGTCGATCTGAAAAATGAAATTATTTATAGACATTTTTTAAATCATTTTTCAAAAATATTTCCAAGTCGATTTTTTGTAAGTTAAAAAATTGGGTAATATATTTAATTAACATAAAACGTAATTATTTTTTAGATAGGTATACAATAATATACAAATGACGACAAAAGGTGTTTTAATTATATATAGTAAAAGTAACGTTGAAAAGTTAATTTTATGCCACATATAAAGAATGGCCAACGACAAAATTCATCATAAAAACCGAAATTTCAAAACAAGAAAGATCTAAAAATATTTTTATATTTTAAAGACATCTGATCCGACATATACACCTGTTTTTTAAACTGTTTGAAGTTTTTAAAACTTTTCGATTTTTCTGAAAGAATTAAAATTTGCACATGTATAAGCAATATCGGTATTTAGAGTTATACCTTCCAGTTTAGGTACTGCAAAAAGTGCATGTTTTCAAAATTACCTGCGTTAAAAAATATTATGTATAACATTTGAAATACTGTTATTTGACAATTAAAAAAATGTGAATGTGTTTGCTATATGAACCAGCAGGAAAAGTGATAAGTACGTGGTAGGTCACGTGACATATTACCAGGACCCAAATAACATATTACAAATTCGAACCTTTCATATAACAATAAGTATCACTTTTGTTTAGGAATGTTTCAGCCCCGCATACATCACTAGGGACATGTCCCTTAGGAACACATCCCGTGCCGGTATTGATCTCTATCATAAAAAATTCGAGTTTTTTTGGTAATTGACTCAATTTCATGAATCACCGTTTTCTTGTTAAACAATTTAAAGCCAAAGCCTTTATTGTGATTACTGTAGAAAATCGCTATTTTTTGCGGAAAAACAACAAATTGGTAACATTGTTATTCTCAAGACTCTCTTTATTTAGTTACAAAAAAAATCTTCAATCATGTAAACGTGAAGCGGAATTGTTTTTTTTCCAAGTACAAAAAAAATAGAAAAATAATCGTGAAAACACCAATACTTTTATTATAAATAAACAAATTCGAATACAGCACTGATGTAACATCAGGTAATACACAAAGTTCTTTAAATACTGCTATATTTATAACACGACAAATATATATTTTTTCATTTATAACATTAGGTAAAAAATCTGGAAATATATTTTAAATTTACAACAACAGCGCAACACAATCATAAAACCTTTTAAATGGCGTCATCATGTGTGCAATTTTTGTTTAGCAAGCGTAAGTTTTTTGCATTTTCTTACCCACGTATACACATTTTATATGTACATATTTTCAATTTGTTTTTCAGATGCAAGCGGTGTCTAAATAATTGAAGAACTCAACAATAAAAAACACACATCTCAAAATTATTAATTTTAAACTGATTGTGTTCTTTAAGTGAATTTTGTGTTCAATTTAATATTTTTATTAATTTATTTATATAAATAAAATTTTTATTTATTTTAAATTTCATTTGGAAATTTATTTCACCACAATACTAACAATTTTACTGTAAAACTGAAAATTTTCTAATTTTTTCAGTTATTCTAACTTTACCATTTTTTTATAACCGCGTTAGTAAAATTTGACTAACGCGTTGTAGGGCCCTTTAATACTAACGTGTCAGCATTAATAACAGACTTTTTAGTAAGGAATACTGTAGGATTTCTATGAGTGTACGTAAGAAGCTTAATATAATTTTTAAATACATTCCTTAATTGAATTATTTCATGTAATTTTTAAATATAAAGCATTTGTAAAATAACCAATATTTTTTAAATAATTATTGATAATTTCCAAATTTTTTAATGAAGTTTTAAAGTGGAGATTTCTTTAGTGAGGAAGTGCATACTAATGTCTATATTTGGAAGTGGTGCAAGCCATAATTTATGACATTATATATCAATTTTTGGAAGTTGTTTAAAAGTATCTTCATTTGAATAATAAATCACGGGTTAACTGCTTTTTTTGGAGTACTTCAGAAGTGGTTTGATTTGGACTACTTCCCTTATTTTTTGCTGGGTGGCTTTATTTCCAATAGTGGTTGGTAATAACGCCATATTATTATTGCCTATGGCTTTATTTTACCCCCCCGGTTGAAGAGGGTAACAAGGGATAAAAAATGTGTCCTTTTTTACTTATTTATACATATTTCCATAAGTAATGCAGTAGAAAAAAAAATAAGGATTTTGATGTTTACTGTTTTGTGACCTTTAAATAACTACAATTAAAACTGTATACTCAGTTTTTGAAAATATTTAAAAAACTTCAATGTCAAAATTTTAAAATATACAAAACACTAATTTCGCGTTATCTCGCAAATGCGAGCAGCTACGATTTCGCTGTTAACAGTTTTATGGCATTTAATCTTGTAGAAATCGAACTGCGCTTACACTTTTCGTCGACATTAAAGTTCAACCTAAACATCGCAGAGGCTCACAGTGCAGAATTTAAAAAAAACTAACAAAAGTTTTTATGAAAAAAAAAAAATGGTTTGGATGAATAAACAAAATTTTAATACAAAAAAAATTAAAAAAATGTTAATGAAAAATATTTAAAAATTAATCTAAATAAAAATATTTTTGGGCTTAAGCTAGAATAATACTCTAATTGGGCTTAAGCTAGAATAATACTCTAATCGAAAAATAATTGTATTATGTTCTATTCACGAACTGGTGAAAAACATTTTTATTCACCAGCAGGTGAATTATTTTAACATGATAATGTTTTTAGGCTGGTGTATTATTTTTAAAAAATTGCAGGACGCCACCTCAGTTTGACTATATAAGCTAACAATTAACGAAACTGAAGACAAAAATTACTATTTTCATTTTCTTAAAACCAAAAATTTTAATAACTTGGGTTTGTAGTTTGGATAATAATTAACCTTGTGGTGAATAAAACCGTTTTTCACCAGCTGGTGAATAAAAAGTAACATAATTATTTTTCAAGCCGGTGAATAAAAAGTACCATAATTATTTTTCAACAAAAAAATTTTTTTTTTCATCAACATTTTTTTTCATAATTTTTTTTTTCATAATTTTTTTTTTTCATCAATTTTTTTTTTCATCATTTTTTTTTTTTCATCAACTTTTTTTTAATCAATTTTTTTTTTTGTTTTTTCATTAATTTTTTTTTTTCATCAAATTTTTGTTTTTTTCATCAATTTTTTTTCCAACAAATTTTTTTTTCATCAATTTTTTTTTTTTTTGCATTAATTTCTTTCTTCATCAAATTTTTTTTGTTTTCATCAAAAATTTTTTTTTCATAAATTTTTATGTTTTTCATAATTTTTTTGTTTTTTCATCAATCTTTTTTCGTTATTTTTTTTTCATCAATTTTTTTATTTCATAAAAATTTTTTTCCTAATTTTTTTTTTATCAAATTTTTTTTATCAATGTTTTTTCATCAAATTTTTTATAAAATTTTTTATTATTAATTTTTTTCTCACCAAAACATTTTTTTTTTCATCAATTTTTTTTATATCAAAAAATGTTTCTTTTCATCGAAAAAATTCAACAAAAACTTTTTTCATCAAAATTTTTTTTCACCAAAAATTTTGAGTTCATTAAATTTTTTTTAACATAATTTAATTTTTCGTGAAAACTACTTTTTCACCAAGTCTAAGCATTAGGCTGGGTCGTATTCCAACAAAGTGCTCAGATCAACTATTAATAGTGAAAAAAGTTGGTACAAGTAAATACAAGCAATTTAAAACCAAAATTAACAAAATCGGTCCATGGCTTCCGTTCTCGCATCGCGGGTCAAAATTGCGGTTTTTGAAAAAATGGACATAATTAAAAAAAAAAAAAAAAATATTTAAAAAAAAATTATTTAAAAAAAAAAAAAAATTTTTGTATCGCATTAATTCAAAGATATTTAGAAAAATTTTGTTTGTTTTTTTCGGATATCGATAACCCACCCAAACGTGAGGCCAAATAAAACTCACATTTTTAACACGGAGCTCAAAACTACTTTTTCACTATTTTAAAAATTTAGTGAAACAAAATTTTTAAATATATTAGTTTATCCACTTGATATCATTGAATACATCTCAGGGATTGTAGAAAAAAATTCTTAGTTAAATTCCTTCGTCCAGTTGGTGTGTGGAGCGATTTGAATTTAGCGGATTTCCAGAACATGTGTTTTTATCGACATTTTTGACTAATTTGTAGTTGTTAGCAACATTTTACTTAAATTAACCAACTTTTTTTGTTCAAATGGTTGTTTTGGACCATAGTAACTCTGCTTTGAAATAATAGGCTTTTTGGACAACGTTAACCCTTGCCGGCACGGAGTTAAAAAATTCATCCAATGAAATTTTTGAAAATTCCTCATTCTAAAATCGTGTATGTGTTTAAATAATCAACAATTGCGCACTTAAGCGGAAAATGCTTAAAACTAAATAAAATAAAAAAAAATGGCATCCGAAATTTCATAACGTCTTCGTCTTTTTTACTGTGTAAAGCTAAAAGTGAAAAACATATTATTTAATATGTTAAAAAAGTCCATTTGACTATGAGCAAAAAAACAGCTGTTTGAAATTTATTGGGTTCAACAAGGGTTAAAGATGTCTTTCAAGAAAACTTTGTATATATTTGTAATTGTTGATTATTTACACACATACACGATTTTAAAGTGAGGAATTTTCAAAAATTTCATTGGAAGAATTTTTTAACCCCGTGCCGGCAAGGGTTAACGTTGTCCGAAAAGCCTATTATTTCAAAGCAGAGTTACTATGGTACAACACAACCATTTGAACAAAAAAAGTTGGTTAATTTAAGTAAAATGTTGCTAAAAACTACAAATTAGTCAAAAATGTCGATAAAAACACATGTTCTGGAAATCCGCTAAATTCAAATCGCTCCACACACCAACTGGACGAAGGAATTTAACTAAGAATTTTTTTCTACAATCCCTGAGATGTATTCAATGATATCAAGTGGATAAACTGATATATTTAAAAATTTTGTTTCACTAAATTTTTAAAATAGTGAAAAAGTAGTTTTGAGCTCCATGTTAAAAATGTGAGTTTTTTTTGGCCTCACGTTTGGGTGGGTTATCGATATCCGAAAAAAACAAACAAAATTTTTCTAAATATCTTTGAATTAATGCGATACAAAAAAATTTTTTTTTTTTTAATAATTTTTTTTTACATATTTAATTTTTTTTTTTTTAATTATGTCCATTTTTTCACAAACCGCAATTTTGACCCGCGATGCGAGAACGGAAGCCATGGACCGATTTTGTTCATTTTGGTTTTAAATTGCTTGTATTTACTTGTACCAACTTTTTTTCACTATTAATAGTTGATCTGAGCATTTTGTTGGAATACGACCCAGCCTACTAAGCATTTCGCATACAAACTTTCCATTTGTTTATCAAATGTTCATAAAACAAGTGAGAGTGTTATATTCTTTGGTGCCAAATCTCTCCAAAATGTAAAAACACTTTTTTGCACTTATTTTTGCACTAAGTTATGAAATGTACAGGTCTTTTGGTTTTTTAATGGGGACCTTGACTGATATTTCAATTCGTTTTGCATGGAATAGCAAAGTAATATAACATTATTTTTTCTAAAAAAAACTTTGCTTTGGCAAGTACACCCAAATCTTCCGCAAAACATTATCATGATTTAATGTTTTGGGCAAGAGTACAAAATTCTCAGGCTTTTTTTTTTTTAAAGCCACACTCAGGCAATATTGCCTGTTAATTACTAATGTAACTAGGGTTGCCAGATACTAGACGTCAAATAACTAGACATTTGAAAAAATTCAGCTGGATTTTGAAAAAATAACTGGATTTTTTTCTTAATAACTTAAAACAAATTAACCGATTTCCAAATGTGAAATATTTTTGTTTTGGACTACTTTTCGAATATCAAATCAATCGGTTGATTTGTTTTAATCAAATGGTCACCTCTTATTGGCCGCGGCAAAATGTGCCCTTTTGAAATATTTCCATTACTTCTTCGATCATCGCGAAATGTTGATTTTTTTAAAGTCCGGAATGGTCAAATATGGAAATCTAGGTGGCCAACTAAAATTTTCTGGACGTGGATGTCAAAAAAGGTCAACAACTGACCCTCATTTGCAGATTTGACCCATCAGGACTTATTTTTGTGGGGTTATTTACTTTTTTATTCTTGAAGTGATTAATTATTTATTATGAATAGTGGCTTAAATATATATATAGAGATATATAGAGGGTTATTCATAAAACTTAAAGTAGGTTTATTTGACAATTATTCATGCAATATCAGTCAAATAAACGTACTTTAGATTTAATTTACTAATTTTGAATAACCCAGATAATATTTGAAAAGCAAAATGTACACAAAACAATCCCCATATCATCGATGATCTCAGGAAAAACATTCGTGCCGAAATCAACACTAGACTGCCCAAGATGCTTGAAAAGGTAATGAAAAAATTAATAAAAATTTAGCAAAAAGATCGCGTTTTGAAGTAACCAAAAGAGGCAGCTATTTGATTTATGTTTTATTCAAAACCCAATTAGAAATGTCGATAAGTGCGTGTTGTTATTTTTGAGAACAGTTGTCGCAGCGCCATCTGGCAAAAAAACATTATCTTCTTAAAATTAAAAATTAAGACAAATTTTCTAAAATCCAAAGACTTTTTTATTAAAAAGTAGATCTAAATTTTTAATATCAAAATAAACAATGTTAAATGGTGTATACCAAGAAGGTGAATAAGATGATACATTATTTGAATAATTTTTACTTGCTTTACAATTCAAATAAACCTTTTAAGTATGCAGCAAACATTTTTACACCATGATTAAAAAGTATTTGGCATTTAGTAATTAAATAGAATTATAAAAAAATTAACATCATTTCTTGTAGTTGCCATTATAATCCTATGAATCTATTATAACAAAAAAATATTTTATTTTGAGTAGGTTTATTTTAGCTCGAGGTCATCATTTTCTTTACTAATTAAAACTATGATAAAATCATAGAATAATCTTCAAGAAAATTATTTTTATGGTAAAATTTTATTTGTGTTGGTCATTTTTGCAACTTAATCGATAAGTGTTTCGGAATTTGTCTTGCAAAAATCACTAACACAAATAAATTTTAAACAGAAAAATTTTCTTGAAAATTATTCTGTGAGAATATCATAGTTTTAATTAGTAAAGAAAATAATGACCTCGAGCTAGAATAAACCTACTCAAAATATAAAATTTTAAAGGTACAAATTTTTATTTTTTAATAAAAATTAATCAGAACTTAAAAAAATATTTAATTTATAAATGTACATATTTTTTTTTTTTAAATCAAAATACTTTTTTATCATAAACACTTAATATTTTTAAAATATAACAACAACATTTGTAAGTGTGTGTATTTGTTATTAAATTATGTGTTAGTAGGGTATTTATGTTTGTACCCAGCAAAAACATGGTAATGAGTTGTGGAAAGTAATCATTACCAAGTACATTATTTATATTGAGTACCCATTACCATTAACATTATTTTAAGCCCAAAAGTAATTACTTCTCAGCAATATGTTATAAAGGCACCTCTAGGTAATAATATCTTCTTGCACTTGCAGTTTTTAACCTTTAAAATTCAATTAACTTAAAAAGTACTTAAAAACTTAATAAAAATTACGCAATTTTTAAGTTTTAGTAAAAACAAGTTAAATTTTAAAAGTTTTAATTAACTAATTATTTTACTTCTTATTGGTAATGGGTTTTTACTCCTTATTTGTAATCCGAGGCAGTAACTACTTATTTATCTCCATACTCTTCACTAGTTATTTTTGTCTCACGCCCTTGTTAAAATAATTAGTGTTTCATTCAATAAGTAACTACTGATTAACATCTGTTTCGGATTACAAAACCCATTACTAGTAATGTCAATTTTTGCTGGGTATGCATGTATTTTATGTGTACCTATATATTTATTAATCATACATTAGCATGCATATTATATTCCAACCAACCCATGCCCACCTACATACAATACGATATGATATGATAATATTTGTTACCTGATATTTTACATACTTTTTTTTGGTAGGTATTTTTTTGGTTGTTGTTTTTACTCTTCTTACATGTAAAGTACGCATTTAATGTTAATTTAATGTTAGACTAAAAGTAATTACATGCTTGAAAATAAAAATGACGAACAAGACAGAGACAAGAAAAACACAAAAAATGTAAATGGTTAGACATTAAAGATACTTTTGGGGTTTTCTTTTCTAGCAGCTAGTTGAACATGTTAAATTGTCATTAAGAAATTAATCAGGATAAAGCAAATTCAGAGGGATGATAATTTTGTATAGCATATTCTTTAAAATGATATTAAATTGCAGGGAAAAAAGATTTAATTAGTAAGAAAAAATCAGTGGTTTGGAGAACAAATTATTTGCTTACAAATGTCAAGGGTTCAGGCGTGCAATATGGTGGAGCTTCCTGTTTTAGATTTTGAGATATTATTTAAAAACAAGTAGAAAAGTTAAATTCGACTTGGCCGAATCTATGAATACCCTCCACAATGCCCTTTTTAAGTTATAGTAAATTTTCTAGAGTGAAAAAATAACATTTTTGATTAGAAATATTTTATTTTGTTTAAAAAAACTTTTTTTTTTAACTAATTTAAAAAAAAAAATTTACTAAATTTTTTTTTGGGTGTAAAATTTTTTTTGAGTGTACAATTTTTTTCGAGTGTATTTTTTTTTCTTTTAGTGTAAAAATATTTTTGAGTGACAAAAATGCGTTGTAAAATAGTTTTGTGACTAACCAATGTTTTTAAAACCTGTTTAACGGGGTTTCAACACGTGAATTTAAGGTGAGGCGAATCTGAAATTTACGGTTTTGCTAATAACTTCTGAACCACTATACCGATTTAGCTAAAATTTAAAACGAACCGGACCAGAGGAACGACAAATATGTATGCCACACTTCAGCACCCTCAGAATTTCCGTTCGAAAGTTACCGTGTGTTTTATCTCGTAAATTCCAGAAAAACCCTTGCCGAAATTCACTCATTTGCTTATAACTTTTGAGCCACTGGACCGATTTCGCTGGATTGCAATACCAACCTGACCAGGTAAATGCCCAACATATATGCCAAACTTCAGGAGCCTCCGTTAAGTCTTTCAAAAGTTAGCGTGTTTTCAACAACAGACAGACAGACAGACGGACAGACGGACGGACGGACGGACGGACGGACGGACATCGCTAGATCGTCTTAAAATCGATCGAGGATCATGAATATATATACTTTATGGGGTCCTAGACCAATATTTCGAGGTGTTACAAACGGAATGACAAACTTATATATACCCTCTATCACTAGAGTGGAGGGTATAAAAAAAGCATTAATTGTTAATATTTCTTATCAAAAATCAAATACGTATACTAAATAAAATAAAGTAAAATAGTAATTTTGAGGATGTTTATTCTGGCTCGAGGTCATTATTTTCTTTACTAATTAAAACCATGATATTCTCATAGCATAATTTTCAAGAAAATTATTTTTTTTGTTTTAAATTTATTTATGTTGGTAATTTTTGCAAGATTTAATCGGCACTTGTTTCGGAATTTGTCAAATTCCATTGTAAACGATTTGTCATTAGACTCGTTTGCTACTTTGTAGTATATCGTTTCTATTTTTTGCTAAATAATCTTGACAATGGAATTTGACAAATTCCGAAACACGTGTGGATTAAGTCTTGCAAAAATTACCAACATAAATAAATTTAAAACAAACAAAAAAATTTCTTGAAAATTATGCTATGAGAATATCATGGTTTTAATTAGTAAAGAAAATAATGTCCTCGAGCCAGAATAAACATCCCAAAAATATAATACTTTAAAGGTCGAATAAAACAATTTTTATTTTTTAGTAAAAATTAATCCGAATTTGAGTATTTTAAATGGTTTAAAGAAATGAAATTATAAGAATCTTTACCCAAAAAATTATTTAAAAAAATTTAAAAATTCTGGTTTCTAGAAGAAAAACGCGTTAATTTCAAAGTCATTCCTTACACAGATTTTATATCAATTTATCGGTTTAAAAAGAATTATGTCCAGAGACATTAATATTTTTTACAGGTCTCAGAAAGAAAATTTCTCAGCTTCTGAAAAAAATTATCAGGTTCTGATAGTTGTATCCTATCGAAGATTAATATATTGTGAGACATTTTTCATTTCGTAAGTCTCAGATTTTATGACATTTTTTAGTTCTTTCTCGGAATACTTTTTGGGCCCTCCTGGTCCCTGCGTACGTTTCTGCCATCAATTATCAAGAATTTTAAAAAAATCTCTAAAAAATCACATACAAAATAATCAATAGAAGTCGAAAAATCAACAAATTCAAAGAAACGACAATTCCCGGGAATTCCCGCTCTATTTCCCGGGATTTCGGGATCGAAAATTTACGGGAATTCCCGTCCCGGGAAATCCCGTGAAAAACTCTAGTTGCCACAGATAAATGGAGGGAATTATATAGCTAGAGTGTCTTAGAAATGGATCAATAATATATAAACTTAATGTGGACCAAAATTTTAATTCGTTTTGCATGGAATGGCAAATAATTTTTTTTTTTTTTAAAAAACTTTGCGAAATCTTGAGCAAAACAATATCATGATTTAATGTTTTGGACAAGAGTACAAAATTCGCAGGCTTTTTTTTTCGAACTGAATTTTTTTTGTCACCTTATTTTTTTTTTAGTAAAGACTAGTAAAATTACATATTTTGTTTATTTATAGTAAGAAACTGAAATCATTTTGATAAGAGTGTGGTCATTTTAATACATGTTAGGAATGATTTTCTTTTTATGCATTATTTTCGATTCAAGTTTATTTTAGGAACTAATTTCTGTAAAAAAATAATAAAACAAAATTTTATGTCAGACTTTCTAAAATTTTTAACACACTTTTTGGGTTTTAATCAATACTACAAAAATTTTAATTAAAACTCGTTATACAAACTTTCAAGGAAATTTTGCAGTAATAAATCTTTTTTATTAAAAAAAATCAAGATACTGATTGTTAGAGCAAAATAACCACTGCGCAAGCGCTGTTATTATAGGGCCACATTATGACATTGTATATGTCAGTAGGTTAGAACTTTGTTAAAACGTTTGATGTTGTTTTTATAAAATATAGAGCAACCGGATAAAGAAAAGCTAGACACACACACACACACACACGGCCAGACTAATAACAAGAGGGAAGAAAACATATGCTCATAACCAGAAACGACTGACAAAAACAACAAAAAACAACCACTTGCTTGATTCATTTTCAGCTGTTAAAAGCGTCTACGAAGCTAAAATGAAAAAACGAATGAAAAACTGCTAGAACTGCTAGAATTATATGAAACTAAAAGAAGACCCCTTGTTAAAATACTACAACACTTACTCAGTAGATATTTAGCCTTAGAACAGAACGGTTTAAACAAAACAACTCTTAACGGCATAAAAATAAAGAAAAAAAGGCTTAAAAACGGCAAAACGAGAAAAGAAAATAAAAAAAATCTCATTACTTTTTTGTTTGTTTTTTTCTTTTGTTTTAATTTCTGTTTAATTATTAAAAAAAAAAACAAACATAAACATACAAATACATACAAAAAGTAATACACACACACATACATACATATAAAAAAGTAAATACATACGTGCGTGGTTATCATCTCTATATACATGAAAAAGGAAAAAAAGGGCCCAATTTAAATTAAAAAAAAAAAATGTAAAAAAAAATTTCAACAAATTAAACAAAACGGATAGCTGGAGAGTACAAACAACAAAATAAAACAACAACAAAATAATAAAAGTAATTTTTTTAAAAATATAAAAAAAAGTGTTGCAATAACAAATTCGTAGTTAAGAAATAATAACAAAAAATGTACAAAAAAATGTTTAACTAACACTACAACAAAATTGTACAAAAGTATTCAAAGTTGTAGATAAATTTACGTGTTTGAGGTGTACACATGACTACGAATGTACAAAAAAATATATAATAAAATACAAACAACAATAATAACAAAAAAAAAAAAAAAATAATAATATAAACAACAACAAAAACTTCAATACCTGCAAAGTCAAGTAGTGTTTAGCAAAGTCAAAGTTATAGTAGTGGTGTTCATACACATATCTAC
Source organism: Pegoplata infirma (assembly GCA_963921195.1). Lineage (NCBI taxonomy): Eukaryota > Metazoa > Arthropoda > Insecta > Diptera > Anthomyiidae > Pegoplata > Pegoplata infirma. The sequence continues at coordinate 11,433,927 of OY992538.1, read as the reverse complement.
ATATGAATGTATGTGTTAGTTTTACAATATTATGTTTATTGTAGTATTAGTATTTGTTGTGTGTAAATTGTTGTAGTAATGGTGGAGAAGCGTAATAAAAAATTTAAAGTTTTATTTTTTTCTACACACGGTGATGTGCATATTAAATAAGGATTTTAAAAAGCAGACCTGTAAACAATGAATTCTATTTGAGAGAATTTTAAAAATTAAGAAATTTAAAGTTAAAATTTTTGGGTACAATAGGGTGGAGCAAATTTTAATTCTATTTGAGTCTATAGGGCAAAGTGTTTGGGTATCTTTTTTGACATAAAAATCGGAAAGTTACAAACAAAAAGTAAAACAAAATTGTTTTTTATTTCTTGTTACATTAAAATGTTAGTAGTATTTAATAGTTGGACATTACTGACAAAAAAAAACAAAAAATTATGATAAATAGTTTTTTTTGTTCTTATTAAATTAAAAAAAAAATTAAGTTAGAGAAAAATATTGTTAAATAAAAAACACTGCTTTTAATTTTTCAATTTTTCACTCAAATTTTTGATAATTTTCCGATATTTCGGCCAAACATCGTTGACCATCCTCAGGGATCTGGCAAGATACTTTAAAAAACTTTAAAAAACAAAGTTTTTTCTGTGAGTTGAATTTTTAAAGTTTTTTAAAGTAATTATATTTTTTAAAATAAATATATTTTAGTGATTTTTTATTTTTATTTATAATCTATAAATATCCCTGAGGATGGTCAACGATGTTTGGCCGAAATATCGGAAAATAAATAAAAATTTGAGTGAAAAATTGAAAAATTAAAAGCAGTATTTTTTATTTAACAATATTTTTCTCTAACTTATGACCTTAAGCCGAACCAAATCAACAACATACAATATCACAGGTCAACAATAATTTAATATTTTTAACAAAAAAAAAAAATTCTTCAAAAACAACTTACTTTGTCATACCGTTTGTAACGCATCGAAATATTGGTCGGGGATTAAATAAAGTATATCGTCACCTAAAATGAAAAAGGCCCTAACTAACAAAAAATTCAAAATCAGTTTTTTGATTGGTTTTGGATCATTTTATCAACATACACGTCTTCACAAAAAATTAGGGCTGCATAATAAAAATGAGCGATTTTATAGCCAAAATTAAAAAAACATGTGATTTGGGCAATCGCCAATGAACGTAACTAAACAAAAAACTTTTGTAATATTTTTTGATATAATATTTTGAGGATGTTTATTCTGGCTCGAGGTTATTATTTTCTTTACTAATTAAAACCATGATATTCTCACAGCATAATTTTCAAGAAAATAATTTTTTTTGTTTTAAATTTATTTATGTTGGTAATTTTTGCAAGACTTAATCGACACGTGTTTCGGAATTTGTCAAGATTCCATTGTCAAGATTTTTTAGCAAAAATAGAAACGATTTACTACAAAGTAGCAAACGAGTCTAATGACAAATCGTTTGTGCACAAACTAGCATATTAAAATATTTAAAACAATTTTACATACGATAGTCCATTGGACTACAACAATATGTTTTTTGTGTTGTTGTTGTGAGAAAAAACTCCATATTATTGTTTTAAATATTTTTGTTGGTTATTGACAATCGTTGCCTTAGTAGTATGGTACAATTTCTTCGTCTTTCTAATTCTCATTGCGAATAGAGGCGAATATGTATTAATATGCTAGTTTGTGCACAAACGATTTGTCATTAGACTCGTTTGCTACTTTGTAGTAAATCGTTTCTATTTTTGCTAAATAATCTTGACAATGGAATCTTGACATCCTCAAAATATAATATTTTAAAGGTCGAATAAAACAATTTTTATTTTTTAATAAAAATTAATCAGAATTTTTTGATATATTTTGATTCATATTTATTAAAAGAACGTCCTGACAAAATTTCCGCCAAATTCATTGAAAAACAACAAAGTTATTAACAAATTTAAAAAATTATTTAATACTGTTTTTTGCTTCTCCTGTAAAATTAATAAAATTTTAGTTAGAGCCTTTTGCATTTTAGGTGACGATATGGGGCATTCCATGTCAAATCGGACACTTTGAATATTTGTTGACAGTTTTTAGTACCCTTTGAAATTTTCAGATATCGAATTTTTAAAAATTGGTAGTTTGTTCCTTTACTCAAATATCTTTTACTCAATAATGGTAAAAATTGCAATTGTTTTTTTCAAAATTTTTGTTTTTTTACGTACTTTTAAAAAAAAATCCAAAAAAATTCTTTAAAGTGCTCTAGTATGCGTTTTTTTAAGTTTAAAAAATTACCGATTCTATCGATTCTACAAATTTTTTGCCCAGTAGGATCGTGGGATAACGATTACACTGTAATTAAAATTTACAACTTATTTTTGGGTCATAGAATCCAGTGGTATACTCCGTTTTAAAAAGTAAGCTCAAAATAACGAGATATTTCGATTTTAAATTTGCAAATGTAAGAGTAAAAATTGAATAAATCAAAAAAAAAATTATAAAATTCATCAAAATAAGAGCAAGTGTTGCTGCATGTCCGATTGAAAATGGACGTCCATTATTTCCTAGATATAAATTTTGATAAATAACAAGTTTTTAACAAATTTTTTAAGTTTTTTCATTCAAATAAAATGAAAAACCGCCTTAAATCTACTACAAATTTAAAATAAAAAAATCTCGGGATTTTGAGCTAACTTTTCAAAACGGGGATTCTACGACCCAAAATTAGGTTGACGTATCTCGGCGTTTTGGTGTGTCATTTTCACCTACTTACAGTGTTATTACTATTTTTAAAAATTTGTTTAAAACATTTTATTGTAATTTTCCAATCTTAAAATCATTTTTACTGCTCTAATGGTGCGTCATAGAGGGTTCATTTTCCAGATCAACCCCCATTAATTTTTACATCTAAATATTTCTTCGGAACAAACTATTACCCTATCTCGAATTTCGAAGGAGCTCCCACACTAAATGACATTTTTAAAAATTTGCTCAAACTGCCCTACGAGTGCCCTTAGAGCAATAAAATGTATGACCGACCCGCTATATTTTTTTAGTCCAAACATTTTCTCTGAACGCATGTACGCTCTATTTTTAACTATTATGGCGGTCCTCATACATTTTTTTTTATTTTTTGTAATTTCTTTTATTTAATCAGCTTCTACCGGCACAATGGTGCGTCCGAGAGGGGTCATTAGTGAGACCGACCCCATTTATTTTTACCCTCCAACATTTTTGTAAAACATACCTACGCCCTATCTCCACTCCCCAAGCAGGCTCCCATACAAGTTACAGTTGGAGAAAATTTTATAGAAATGTAATTTTAAATGGAAGGTAGGTATGTTTTAGGTAGGTATATTTTAGAAAAATGTTGGAGGGTAAAAATAAATGGGGGTCGGTCTCACAAATGACCCCTCTTTGAAAATGAAAACAGTAACTCTTATTTTCTTTTTTGTAAGTCGGTAGCTTATATAGTAGACTGACAAGGAAGGTCGTTCTGGTGTTACCCTCCGATCTTTTTGGAATTGGTTTTATTTTGTAGAGCAGGAAAAATAAATGGATACGTATTTTTTTTTGCGGCCCAAATTCATATTAAGGTGGTTGAAAATGAGGGGGGAAGACACGGTCATGTTTCAGTTTTTAGCTATTATCTCCTATATTATACAAAGAAACCTAGTCATGTTACATACCAAATGAAAGGTCTTTGGAAAACCTATCTTCGTGTGTAAAGAACGTTTCCAAACATGCACAACTTTTCGTCATATTGAGTAGAATGCCAAAGTTTTAGGACGTTTTTGTTAATAAGTCGAAAAATTTATTTATTTTTTTGGCACGTTGTTAGCATCACGAGATAGGTATTTTAAATGCCTATATTAATTTTGTCTAAATAGGCGTAAATAGTAAAAAACTAAAAAAGGTCAATTTCCCCCGTACAAATCGACACCCCCTAAAAATGAGTTTGGGCCGCTAAAAAAAATGCGTGTTGAACTAATTTTCATTCTGAACAACATATCCAAATTTCATGGAGATCGGAGGGTGACACAAGGGAGACTCTCCTTGTGAGTCGAAATCCTACAAAGTGTAAGGATCGATAGTCCTTAGCGGGAAAGTTGTAATGGGATATTATAAGCATTTTATGATAATCGATCAAAAACTCTATTAGTGCATCGGTGGTCAAAATTAAGATTTTGGTCAAGTGGCCAAATTTTTCAAACAATTTTAAAAATATAAATTTTATTTGATTGTTTAATAAAAACATGAAAATTTTGGTAGGGGACATTTTAGGTTGCATGCACTTTCCCGCACTAAGAGAATCGAGAATCGATCCTTACACTTTGTAGGATTTCGAGTCATTCTATTTTATACACTGAAAAAAAAGACATAACTAAAATTAAGGAAAAAATGTCTTTGAAAATTTATCATGAATTTTCCTAAAATTTAGTTAAATTTAACTTACAAATTAGAAATTTTCTTAACTATGAGGAAAAAATTTTAGTTCATTTACTTATAATTAATTCATAGTTTTCTTTAAATGGATTTTTTTAATATTAGGAAAAAATTCTTACTGCCAAGGAAATTTTCCACAAATCTAAGAATCGTATCTTTATTTTTAAGACATATTTCTTAAAAAACAATTTAGATCATGTTTAGTTAAAATTTACTAAAAAAACATCATTTTATTTCTCTTCTTTGAATTGGGGAAGTGTACTTCTTAGAATTTAGTTAATGACTTCGGAGAATTAAGTAAATAATTTCTTAGAATTTAGCTAAAAATCCAAAATGGCGATATCCCATAAACTAAGCGAGATAGAGCGAAACGGATGAAATTTTCAAAAGAAAGACTACAAAGAAAAATATGGAATAGCATAGCTCTGCATATCTGTCGGGGTCTCAAGACCCTAATTTTTGATCTAAAATTTGAAATTCCCGAGATTTTATATATGCACATATCTCGGTAAATACTGCCAACATGAGAAAAGGTCCAACGTCATTTTTGTAGCTCTTGACTCGTAGAACACTTCCGCAAAATACCCGAAAGCCCTCCGATGAATAGTTTTTGAGTTATCCGGTTTTTAAAATTTTGAAGACCCTATCAGGCCCCTTTTTTACCGTATCTCAAAAACAAAACAAGTTAGAGCGAAACGGACACAAGTTTTGGTTCAAAATCTATGGGGACCCCAAAGGACCCAACGGGGTCTCGAGTAAAATGGGTTCCGAACCCATGGGTCCAGGGTCTAGACCCAATCTATTTCTAAAATGTGAAGTATAATTTTTCATATTTTCTAGTTAAAATTGGCTTAAAATTAAGTAACTTTGTTTTTCTTATTTTTGGGAAAATTAAATAAACCAAGAAAAAAAAATCTTTGGAGCCAAATCATTCCCTCTTTTTCTCAAAATTGAGTTAATTTTCCCAGATTTTAGTTCACTTTTTTTTGAGTGCAAATAATACCATTCTACCCATTGCGATCTTCGATCAGAGTTTATAGTTTTTAGTAAAAAATAAAACATTGATCGAAGGGCGCCATTGGTTTAAATTTGGCTTACATTTGGCTTAAATTAATTGAAACGCAAGATTTCGTCAAACTCTATGATAAGGTCAAGGGATTTTTTTTTTGATTTTTTTTATGATTATTTCTTGACTGTATAAAAAGGACTTTTTTTGCTAGATTCAAATAGCGATATTTCGAAATCTGTTTTATCGATTTCAAATTTTTTTTTTTGATATTAGTGGTCAGCACATACAAATTATTAAATATGACAAATAAAGACATCATTTGTTTTATTTTTTGTTAAAAAATATTCAAAAATATAAAATTTTGATTGTTAGGCACCAGGTGTTAATTTATTCCGATTGGCCTCAAATTTATACTACATAATTTCCAGGTCCAGTTAAATTAAAATGTGCCCAAAAAATTAGGAAAATTAAAAGTTGAAGAAAAAATGCGACACCAAAGTGCATATAAATTAGCTTTGTTGTATTACACCGTCCGATAAAAATGAAAAAAGTTGTTAAACATATTTTTAAAAAAACATTATAAAATTTAATCCTCTAAAACTTTAAAGTCCTTTTAAAAGGAAACAGGATGAAGAAATAAAAAACTATAACAGCAGGTTTACTCCATTTTATCTTTACTTTCACACCATATCATCCGGTTCATGTTTAATATTGGCTGTCGGACGTAGTTATTAATCAATATTTATAGTCGCGAGAAATATTTTTAATTTTTCTTTCTATTCAGATTAAAATTTAACGATCAAAAATCAAATTTTTAATTGATTTTTCCGAAATGCCACATTTTCGGATTATGGGTCAGGGAAAAAAGTTTAAAAACTAAATAGTGTTTAACTTTGGTTATTTTGACTTTACAATTGCTCCCTTTTCAATATAAGCGTATATCGATTTCATGGGAATATCTGCCATAATATTAATTATATCTTTGAAGTAAAAATCCTTTAAAAATATGTTTTCTACATAAATAAAATGAAATTGAACATTTTAATATAAATTCTTTTAAAGCTCTATGTAAAACCATATTATTTACACTTTGTGTATTTTGCATACTTTCATTTTTACTACTACTACTTCTACTACTAACACTACTACAACTTTTTACAACCACTACATATTACACTTACTACACATAAAATTTGTTGTGTTATTGTAATGATTATTATTTTACCACAACAGCAACAGCAACAACAATACATTCGAAATAAAATAAAACCGAGTTAAAAAAACCTCAACAAAACCTTTTTAAACTATTACTCCTGGTACTCAATCCTTAACCCGTACCGCTAACATCATAAATTTCATGGTTTTCTCTCATAAACGCAATAAGTTTAAAATTGTTTCTATATATTTTTTTTTTGTTTAAAACCATTACATACGGTTTTTTTTTTAATGTTCTGAGAGTGTATAAATTTGAAAGCAGTTAGTGCCACAAGTAAATGTACTTTACTCGTAATAGGAAAATCTTTACTTTTTGAATAATAAATGTAATCAGTGAAATGTAAATGTTAAGAAACGCAAAAAAATAATAGTAGTGAACAATGTTGTTAGTGGAAATACAAAACTAAAGTTCAACAAAAAGAATAAGTGCAGTATGCAGTGATGGGCGATATAATAGAATCTGAATAAAAAGCTTTAAAATTTAACTTTAAAATAAAAAACTCTAAAATGAAAACAAATATTTTATTTAGAATATACCTTATAATTAAATAAAACATTTTATTCAATGTCATTCTCTATTCCACTTCAGATCGTTCCCCATGCTATTTCATTCCATCCCGTTTCTTGTTCCATTTCAATTCATGCCATGTAAATTTTATTCCTTTCGGTATAACGTGAGTTATGGAAATAAAAAAAAATTCTAGAGTCTTTATCTAAATTGGTATAAAAAGTACCATTCTTTTAACCATTTTTGAGAATGTATTACCTTAAAATTTTAAATTTCTTAATACCTGTGTCCTTCTCTTGAATTAGAAGAAGGACCCAAGAGGTAAAATTTTGAGATTTTGGTGTATTTAGTTCAATAGTAATAAAAAAGTACCAATTTTCACATTTGTACTCATAATTTTGTCCGCTTCAAGTCGAAATTTTTTAAACCCATTTTAATTTTTTATATTTTTTGCTTAAGGATCATAAATACAAAATTTTAAGTTTAATAGAAAATTATTTTAGGAAATCGAAAAAGTACCAAAAATAACTTTTTACTCCTTTTAACGATCTTGGAATCAGAAATTCCTAAACTTTTTTTTCAAAATGTTTTGTTTTGATAGATGTTAGTACATCTTAAACATTAAGGAGAACGGAAAGTACCACAGTTTGTTTTTTTCCGCTTTTTTTTAAATTTCTTGGACCTTTATTTCAGGAGATTAATAAAGTACCAAAGCACTCTTTCTACCCTCTTGGCACTGAAACTTCTATAAAGTGTTTTTGTCAAATTTTTTTTCTGGATGATACATTTTTAATTTTAAGTTTCTAGAACCATTATTTCAGGAGATTTAAAAAGTACAAAAGTAAATTTTTAGCTTTTTATACTACTTTTTTTTAGAAAAAAAAGGATTTTTGTACTACTTTTTTGGAAAAAAGTACCTTTTTTCGAAAAAAAACACTTTTTTCTAAAAAGTTCTTTTGTACTATTTTTTTTTAGAAAAAAATACTTTTTTACTACATTTTTCTATAAAAAAGAAGTACTTTTTTCTAAAACTAATTACTTTTTTCTAAAAAAAAAATAATTTTTTCTTAAAAAAATTACTTTAAAAAAAACTAATTTTTTCTTGATAGTACTTTTTTTTTCTTAAAAATAACTTTTTTAAAAAAGTGTTTTTTTCAGAAAAAGTGTTTTTTTTTTCTAAAAAAAGTAGTTAAAAATGTACTTTTTAAAAAAGTTCTTTTCATAAAAAATCTATTTTTTTTTTTCTAAAAAATACTTTTTATTTTTTCTAAAAAGTACTTTTTATTTTTTTCTAAAAAGTACTTATTTTCCAAACAATTTTTTTTTTAGGAAAAAAGTTAATTTTTTCTAAATAAGTACTTTTTTCTGAAAAGGTACTTTTTTTTCAGAATGTTTTTGATAGATGAAACTACATCTTAAACATTAAGGAGAACGGAAAAGTACCACAGTTTCGTTTTTTCCGCCAGAGGACCTGTTTTTAAATTTCTTAAACCTTTATTTCAGGAGATTAATAAAGTACCAAAGCACTCTTTTTACCCTCTTGGCACTGAAACTTTCTATAAAGTGTTTTTGTCAATTTTTTTTTTTCTGGTTGATACATTTTAAATTTTAAGTTTCTAGAGCCATTATTTCAGGAGATATAAAAAGTATAAAAGTAAATTTTTTTAACTTTTTATACTACGTTTAAAAAAAAAAGGATTTTTGTACTACTTTTTTGGAAAAATTTATTTTTTTCTAAAAAAACACTTTGTTCTAAAAAGTTCTAATGTACTACTTTTTTTTAGAAAAAAAGTACTTTTTTACTACATTTTTCTATAAAAAAGAAGTACTTTTTTCTAAAAAAAAAAAAAATTTTCTTAAAAAAATTACTGTAAAAAAAACTACTTTTTTCTTGATAGTACTTTTTTTCTTAAAAATAACTTTTTAAAAAAAGTGTTTTTTTCTAAAAAAAGTAGTTAAAAATGTACTTTTTAAAAAGTTCTTTTCATAAAAAATTTTTTTTTTTTCTAAAAAGTACTTTTTATTTTTTCTAAAAATACTTTTTTTTTCTAAAAAGTACTAATTTTCCAATCAATTTTTTTTAGGAAAAAAGTAAATTTTTTCTAAATAAGTACTTTTTTCTGAAAAGGTACGTTTTTCTCAGAATGTTTTTGATAGAGGATACTACATCTTAAACATTAAGGAGAACGGAAAAGTACCACAGTTTCGTTTTTTCCGCCAGAGGACCTTTTCTAAATTTTTTGGACCTTTATTTCAGGAGATTAATAAAGTACCAAAGCACACTTTTTACCCTCTTGGCACTGAAACTTTCTATAAAGTGTTTTTGTTAATTTTTTTTCTGGTTGATTCATTTTAAATTTTAAGTTTCTAGAACCATTATTTCAGGAGATATAAAAATTACAAAAGTACATTTTTTAACTTTTTATACTACTTTTTTTTAGAAAAAAAGTATTTTTGTACTACTTTTTTGGAAAAAAAGTACCTTTTTTCTAAAAAAAACGTTTTGTTCTAAAAAGTTCTTTTGTACTACTTTTTTTTAGAAAAAAGGTACTTTTTTACTACATTGTTCTATAAAAAAAGTACTTTTTTAAAAAAAAAGTAATTTTTTTTAGAAAAAAAAATAATGATTTTTTCTAAAAAAAATTACTTTTTTTTTAAAAAAGTACTTTTTTCTTGATAGTTCTTTTTTCTAAAAAATAATTTTTTTAAAAAAAGTTTTGTTTTTCTAAAAAAGTAGTTAAATTTAGTAGTACATTTTAAAAATGTACTTTTTAAAAAAGTACTTTTTTAAAAAAAATAATAGATTTTTTACTTTTTTTCTAAAAAAAAAACTTTTTTAAAAAAAGTGTTTTTTTTTCTAAAAAGTAGTTAAAAATGTAATTTTTATAAAAAATCAATTTTTTTCTAAAAAGTACTTTTTATTTTTTCTAAAAAGTACTTTTTCTTTTTTCTAAAAAGTAGTTCTTATTTTTTTCTAAACAGTACTTATTTTCCAAACAAGTACTATATTTTTAGGAAAAAAGTAATTTTTTTCTAAATAAGTACTTTTTTATAAAAAGATACGTTTTGTTTTCTTAAAGGAAATGTAGTAATTTTCTAAAAACGAACTATTTTATCAAAAAAGTGCTAGTTTTTTTAAAAAAACACTTTTTTCTAATTTTCTATAAAAAAGTACTATTTGTTCTTAAAAAGTACTATTTTTTCCTAAAAAGTACTATTTTTTTTTTGAAGTACTATTTATTAGAAGTACCATTTTTTCTAAAAAAGTACTTTTTTTTCTAAAAAAGTACTTTTTTTTTCTAAAAAAGTACTTTTTTCTAAAAAAGTACTATTTTTTTCAAGAAAGAGAACTATTTTTTCTTAAAAAATTATTTTATTTTATTTCTTAAAACAATTATTGAAAAAAAAAAAGAATCCGAAATGTGGCATGAGCGCGTAACTGGCACATGTGCCCTTGCATGGCACATTTCAGATGTGACATGTGTGATACTAGGGCACATTTGAAATGTGTAGTGATGGGATTCTACCCGGTATTCATCCGATGAATGGATAAATATCGGGTAAATAAAAGATAAATACCTTTTTTTTGAATTTATGTGTGTATTTATAAAAAACATTTGAAACCAAACATATGGCAAGCTCTGGTTGTCAATAAGCTGAATCGTAATTAAAAATGAGATTTGGCATTCCATGCCAAATCGCACACATTGACATTTTTTTTTTAGATTTTCACAATTTTTTTACAGTTTTTAGTACTTTTTTAGAAAAAGTACCACTTTTTTGGTAAAATGAAAAACCTTTAAGTAAAAAACGTACTTTTTTTAGGAAAAAGGTACTTTTCTAAACAGTAATTTTTTTTCTAAATAAGTACTTTTTTCCTGAAAAGTTACGTTTTTTCTTAAAGGAAATATAATATTTTTCTAAAAAGTACTATTTTATAAAAAAAAAATTGTTTTTCTAAAAAAGACCTTTTTTTTCTAATTTTCTTAAAAAAGTACTTTTTTTCTCAAAAAGTACTATTTTTTCTAAAAAAGGGATATTTTTTTTTTCTAAAAAAGTACTTTTTTTTTTAAAAAAAGTATTATTTTTTCTAAAAAAAGAACTATTTTTTAAAAAAAAAACATTTTATTTCTTAAAACCATTATCGACAAAAAAAATCGGAAATGTGCCATGAGCCCGTAACTGGCACATGTGCCCTTGCATGGCACATTTCAGATGTGACATGTGTGATACTAGGGCACATTTCAAATGTGTAGTGATGGGATGGGTAAATACCGGGTAAATTGAAGATAAATAAATTTTTTTGGGAATTTATTTGGTTATTTATAAAAAACCATTTGAAATCGAACAAATGGCAAGCTCTGGTTGTTAATAAGCTGAATCGTCATTTAAAAGTAGATTTGGCATTCTATGCCAAATCGCACACTTTGAAATTTTTTCTTAGATTTTCCCAACTTTTTTGCAGTTTTTAGTACTTTTTTAGAAAAAGTACCACTTTTTTGGTAATATAAAAAACCTTTAAGTAAAAAACGTACTTTTTTTAGGAAAAAGTACTTATTTAGAAAAAATTGTATTTTTTTTTTTTAGAAAAAATGGTACTTATTTAGAAAAAACGGTACTTTTTTCCTAAAAAGTACTTATTTATTTAGAAAAAATTGTATTTTTTTAGAAAAATTGGTATTTATTTAGAAAAAATGGTACTTTTTTCCTAAAAAGTATCATTTAATAAAATATAGTACTTTTTTTTTAGAAAAAAAGTACTCTTTTGGAAAAAGTACTTTTAAAAAAAATTTACTATTTAGACAAAAAAAGGACTTTTTTCTAATAGTATAAATATAGAACTTATTCAGAAAAAAGGTACTTATTTAGAAAAAATGGTACTTATTTAGAAAAATGGTACTTTTTTCCTAAAAAGTATTATTTAAGAAAATATAGTACTTTTTTTAGAAAAAAGTATTTTTTTTTGGAAAAAAGTAATTTTTAGAAAACAATTTACTTTTTAGACAAAAAAGAAATTTTTTCTAATAGTAAAAATAAAGTACACTTTTTTTTAGAAAAAAAGTCCTTTTTTGGAAAAAGTACTTTTTATAAAAAATTACTTTTTATACAAAGTACTAAGGTTCATTTTTAAAACATCTATACCCTCTAAGAATCGGAATTTCCAAAACCCTATTACCAAAGTACTGTTATCATTCTTAGAAATTAAACTTTCTGTAAAGTAAATTTGTCAAAATTTTATTTTTTAGCTGGAATATCCTTCATTTTAAATTATTATTTCAAGGGACAGAAAAAGTACCAAAATTAGAATTGTATATTCTTTTTACAATATGAACAAGGAACTATTTTCAAGATGTTTTTTTTTGGCTAGAGGATTTTTAATTTTCAAGTTTTAAATAGAAAATATTTCAGGACATAAAAAATGAGCCAAAGTACTTTATCCAAATACTTTAGGAAATATAAAAAGTACCAAAACACACTGTTTATATTTAAGAAAAAGTATCACTTTTTTTTGGTAAAATAAAAAAACCTTTAAATAAAAAATGTACTTTTTAAGGAAAAAAAAACTTATTAAGAAAAAATGGTATTTTTTTTTAGAAAAAGTTGTACTTATTTAGAAAAATATGGTACTTTTTTCCTAAAAAGTATTATTTAAGAAAATATAGTACTTTTTTTTAGAAAAAAAATACTTTTTTGGAAAAAAGTACTTTTTAGAAAACAATTTACTTTTTAGACAAAAAACTTACTTTCTTCTAATAGTAAAAATATAGTACTTTTTTAGAAAAGAAGACATTTTTTAGAAAAAATACTTTTTAGAAAAAATATTAGCTTTTTATACAAAGTAACAAGGTACATTTCAAAACCATATTTACCCTTTAGGAATCAGAATTTCCAAAACCCTATTACCAAAGTACTTTAATCTTTCTTAGAAATTAAACTCTCTGTAAAGTAAATTTGTCAAAATAGTTTTTTTTTAGCTGGAATATCCTACATTTCAAATTTCTAGAACCATTATTTCAGAAGATAGGAAAAGTACCAAAATTAGAATTTTATACTCTTTTTTTAATATGAACCAGGTACTTTTGTCAAGATGCTTTTTTTTTGGCTAGAGGATCCCTTATTTTAATGTTCAAGTTTTAAGTACAAAATATTTCATGAGATAATAAAAATGTACCAAAGTACTTTATCCAAATATTTTAGGAATTATAAAAAGTACAAAAACACACTTTTTTTTATAGGAATTCCCAAAAAGTACATTTTTCCGAGTGTGTTTTTTTTTTGCCGGAGGATCCTGCGTTTCAAGTTTCTAGTACCATTTTTTCATAAAATATAAAAAAAGTACCAAAGTACATTTTTAACCCATAAGTTTTAAAAATTGTCTGATCATCTTTATCCATCTAAAAATACCTGTTATGGCTTTCAGGGAAAATTTTTTAAATTTTCGTCTTTTTTATTCAGATTTTAACTCTAATTCTTTCATATCGCTCATCACTGTTTGTATGGCGGTACTATAACAACCATGCAATTGCATGCATTACAATTTTGATGTTGCTGTTTTTTTTTTTTAAATATTAAAAAAAGTAAATGCTTATGTAGTAAAATCGCGTGCGCTGAAAATATGAATAAAATACCTAACGGAAATGTGAAAATCTTAAAAAATTGATATGAAAATTGAATGTTTAAACATAATCTGAATAATAATATCAATTAAAATAAATATCAAGTTGTTGTTGATTTAAAAAATAAAAAATACTACTAAAAATTTCATATCAAATGAAATTAACCCATCCCGAGTAAAAATAATTTAATATGATCTTATATACTTTTATATATTCATATTATTTCATATATGATCATGTGTGACACTATGTCTTGCGAGATAAATTTATATAATAAATTTTGATGTGCGATTTTTTTAAGATATCGCCATACATAATTATATGTTGCAACATCTGGTCCCATGCATCATTCCAAATTTCTAAGTGTTTTATATAAAATTTTATATGCCTCCATTATTTTTAATTTTTCTAAGTTTTTTCCAAGAACATATTTTTATCGAAAATATTTGCAACGTGTTTTATATAAAATTTCATATGACTTCATATTTTTTTATTTTTCTAAGATTTTTCGAAGCACCACTTTTTTATCACGAATATTTTCTAAGTGTTTTATATAAAATTTTATATGACTCCATTTTTTAAATTTTTTCTAAGTTTTTTTCAAGAAACATTTTTTTTATCGCAAATATTTTCTAAGTGTTTTATATAAAATTTTATATGACTCAATTTTTTAAAATTTTTCTAAGTTTTTCCAAACACAAATTTTTTTGAAAATATTTTCTAAGTGTTTTATATAAAATTTAACATGACTCCCTTTTTTGAAATTTTTCTAAGTTTTTTTCAAGAACAACTTATTTTTATTATTTTAATTTTTCAACTTTTTATTAAAAACTAAAAACAAAACATCCGGTTTATAAAATTGTATAAATTTTAATATAATTGGATATAATTTTATATCATTGGATTAGACCAAAACTCGTATCAAAGTCGATATAAAGTTATATAAACTGATATTATTAGATATTATTCGATCAAATCTTATGAAACCATTTTTCGTATAAGATTATATCAAAATAGACACGAACCCATATTAAATTATATATTGTGTCATATCAATTTTTTTACTCGGGATATTAAAAAATTTTAAAATTATTTTTGGTGGCGTATGATTCATATTGATTTAACCATTCATGTTAATTATACGCCTTGTACGCACAATACACAATTTACAAATTTTATAGAATTTATATTGAATTCTTGTTTTACTGTACGTATGATTAATATTAAATACTGCAGTGCGTATGCTTAATATTAAAATTTATGTGCAATCAATTGTGATTAATGTTGAATTGAAAATGTATTGTTCTTTTGCACTTTATACATGCAACATGTAGAAAGTTTATAAATTTTAAACAATAGCTTGTGCATTTTCTATCTCAAAAAATTTGTATTTTAAGTTTTTAAATTTACACCATTTTTAAATTTCATTTGAAAATGATGAAATTGAAATTTAATAAGAAAAAAAAGAATCATAAAGTTGACTGTGTCGAATAAAAAAAAATGCATTTCATAATTTTTATATTTTTTTTTATTTTCCTGAGTGTTTTTCAAATTTTCAAATTTATAAAAAGAATTAAATCTGTAATATCAGACGCTGCAACAAGACCATCGTCCACATAGAGAGCAAGGATCAACTTTTTCCCATTCTTCTCCCTCATCTATTAACAAGTATCAGATGAGCTTGTTTTGAAACCAAGTTTATGTAAATAATTACCCACACGTGTGTTCCAACATCTAGGGGCGTGTTTTAGACCATACAAGCTTTTCTTTAAACAACAAACCTTATTCGAGCCATCACTGAAGCCTTCTGGTTGCTTCATATATGAGGCATTCCACACCAAATGTCCAGCGAAAAAAAACATGTGTACCGTAAACTTCTGAATAGGAAATATGGATAGCCCTATATGGAACTTAGAAAATTGCGTTTTTGGTTTTTCAATTTTTCAAAAACTGGGCTTAGGAGGCGTGGTCAAATATTGGAAAAATGGTCAAATTTGTGGCGAGTTGTCTTGGTTAAATATTTATCACATTAAAACGGAATGCGCCACAATCTCAAAAATTTACATTCTTATATAGTTTTGTATGGGCCATCGATTAAATTTTTTTTTTTGAAAAATTTTCAGAACCCGTTCTGAAATTTTCCATTTTTTAAAAAAGTCAATTTATCAAAAATCCGGCCACTATTTTTTTTTTAATTTTTTTTTTTTTTAAGTTTAGATGTTTGTCCATCCACACAAAAAAATTCAGAAACACGTTCGTCGTTTTTTTTCGAGAAAATCGCATTTGAACTTTAAATTTCATAACAATTTAGTAATTTGCTTGTATTTTCTTGTGTCAACAGACCGTATGACGAATATTTATGCAATTAATATTACTCATTCGCAACTTTAAAACAAAGAAATACAAGCAAATAACAAAATTGTTATGAAATTTAAAGTTCAAATGCGATTTTCTCGAAAAAAAAAGATGAACGTGTTTCTGATTTTTTTTGTGTGGATGGACAAACATCTAAACTTTTAAAAAAATAAATAAAAAAGAAAAAAAAAGTCGCCGGATTTTTGATAAATTAACTTTTTAAAAAAATGGAAAATTTCAGAACGGGTTCTGAAAATTTTCCAAAAAAAAAAAATTTTAATCGATAGCCCATACAAAACTATATAAGAACGTAAATTTTTGACATTGTGGTGCATTCCGTTTTAATGTGATAAATATTTAATCAAGGCAACTCGCCACAAATTTTACCATTTTTCCAATATTTGACCACGCCTCCTAAGCCCAGTTTTCGAAAATTTGAAAAACCAAAAACGCAATTTTCTTAGTTACATATAGGGCTATCCAAACAACATATTCAGAAATTTACGGGACACATGTTTTTCTGTAGCGGGACATTTGGTGTGGAATGCCTCATATATGGTTTCTTGCAACTCACCATATAAAAATGCGGTTGAGACATCAAACTGTGCCAAATGTAACCCTTCAGTAGCTGCTATAGTTAGGAGTGACCGGATGGTAGACATTTTTGCCACTGGACTAAAAGTTTGATCATAGTCTACGCCTTTCTTCTGTTTAAAACCTTTAATGACAAGTCTTGCCTTGAACTTATCAATGCTACCATCGGCATTCATCTTTAGACGATAAACCCACTTGCCTGGAAGAGCTTTGCAACCTTTCGGTAAGTCGGAAAGAACCCATGTTTGATTTTCTATTAGAGAATTCATTTCGGACTTCATTGCAGTTAACCATTCTTCTTTTTGATCACGTCCGACAGCTTCTTTATAAGTATTAGGTATTGAAATTTGATTTATAAATTCTTGTGACATCATAACCAAATTATCATGTGTAGCATTGGATATAATTATAGTACGATTTCGTAAGCGTTTCACATTGTGTCCTTCTTCACTCATATCATCAAAATCTTGCCTTACTCTTTTACGACTTCGCGGTTCGGCATCTTGCACCGCCTCTTCTTCATTTTGAAATGTTTCTTCTTCTATATAACTATCATCTTGCGTTTCGGCATCTTGCAACGCATCTTCTTCTTCTTGACTTTCGGCATCTTCAAACCCCTCAAAATCTTCAATGTCGCTTTCTTCAAAATTTTCGGATTCAAAATTGGGTCTTACTTTTATTGTTTTACGATCCACACTTCTTTTTCTTGTTTCAATTTTACTCTTTGTATTTTCAAATTGAGTAAAATTACGATTAGTACAATTGATAACATTTTCAAGAAATTTAACGTCCCTTGAAACTTCTACTTTGTTTTTCTCCTGGATAAAAATACGATACCTCTCGTCACCATCATAACCAACCAGATAGCCTTTTACAGCTTTTTTGTCCATCTTTTTACGTCTTTGACAAGGTATATGTACGTAACACGTAGAACCAATTATTCTAAGGTGACTTATTCGGGGCTTCTTACCACACCACATTTCGAATGGACTAACATCTTTTACTAAAGATTTACCAATTCTGTTGAGTATATATATTGCTGATTTTACAAATTCAGCCCACAACGATTCAGGGAATACGACATCTTGGTTTGAGTATTTGAAAGTTCTTGCCATCTCTACGATTGTTCTGTTCTCCCTTTCAGCAACACCATTTTGTTGAGGTGTATATGGAGCAGTAAACTTTTGTTCTATACCATTCTTTGCAAGTATCTTCTTTACATCTGCATTATTAAACTCACCACCATTGTCACTAAGTAACGTTTTGATAACATGGCCTTGATTTTTAGCATTTGCCAGCATCTCTAGTAAGGTATCCTTTACATCAGATTTATGATTAACGATATAACCATAACGGTATTTGGTGTAATCATCTTTATAAATGACTAGGTATCTGAACCCTCTAAAAGATGGAGGGAAAGGACCACAAACATCGGCTGAAATTAACTCACCTGGAGCCTTAGCAGTTTGACGCCTTCCAAATGGTAGTTTACTTGCTTTTCCAAAAACGCATGAAAAACGCATGGTTCACATACATCATTATTGTATTTTACCTTTATGTTCATTTCCTTTTGCAGTTTATCTTTGACATGATGTTTGTCTTGATGTCCCCACCTTTCATGGTATAGCTTTAGCATTGAACTTCTATCAACTGTTGCATTTACTTCTTGACTTGGAGAAATAGGATAAAAATTGACTTTGTATAGTGACCCATTCTTTTGACGATTGGCACTAAAAACGATTTTACCATCCAGCTTTAAGGAACATTTTGTTACTGTAGACTGAAATTCACTTAAAGAATTTCTATCATGTGCAGCCAGAACAGAAAAGAGGTTTCTTGATATTCCCGGAACGTACCAGACATCTTTTAATTCTATTATTTCTTCACTATTGTTGACTTTCGTTAAAACTTCTATTGTACCTTTACTTAGGGCCTTTAATGATTCTTTTCCAGCAGCTTGTATAGAATGTGGTTCTTTAAAACTATCATACTGAACGAAAAATTCGGATGAATTTGTGACATGTGTGGTGGCACCATTGTCAATCCACCAATCCATACTACAATCCATTACGTTGACTTCATTTGAAACCGAATGAAGTGCGACATTTGAATGATTTATAGAAACAGGCTTTGACTTACTTGGTTTCCCGTCAGCAATCCATTTCCTACATTCATTTAACCAGTGTCCTTTCTTCTTACAATAGTGGCAGATGTCATCTCTTTTATTTGATTTTGTATTTTGTTTACCTTTACTCTTTTTCTGATTTATTACTAAAGCTACTTGATTCCCATCTTCACTGTACTCGGCCTTCTTGAAATTACGTTCATATAAGCACAATTGCATTACCAATTCATCCAATGATTTATCTCCATCACGGGTTAACATCATCCAACTTGACTTGAACATTTCTTATGAGTTGGGCAAAACATGTAGAATCTTACAAATAAGCAACATTTCTGGTAACTTATGTTCTCCTTTTGTTTGCAGACCATTATTGATTTCAACCCAAAGACTTTTAAGTTTTGAAATATGGGTAGAAACGTCCCAATCGTCAGACCATTCAAACGAGAACAAGTCAGTGCACATCTTGTACAACTGATCTTTTGATGTTGCTTCGAATTGTTGATTTAATGCTTCCCACATTTCTAAAGCTGATTCCTTGTCCCTTACCTTCAAATAAATTTCATCGGAAATTGTGCTCGTGATCAGACTCTTGACATAACTGTTGGTCTTTTTATAAAAATCGCTACGTTGTTTGTTGTTTCTTACTTCAGCATCTGTAGCTCCATCTCTTACGGGTTCTGGTTTTGTAATTTTTCTTTCAATTACCTCCAGCGCTCCCTCGTAAAATTCTAGAAGATCTTTTACCTTACCTTTCCATATTGGCCAATCTGACTCACCACTTAAACGCTTGAATGATTTGCTGAATTCCATTGTTTTTCTCTAGCTTGATGATGTTGAACGAAAATATTGAATCTTGAAATTCTTGATGTCTTGAGCACACTACATATTTCACGATAACGTTTTTCTTTACGCGAACTCAATAAGTTTTAACGGTTAATTATTTCAAATATTACCGATTTTCACAAATTTTCTATATTTGTTTATTTTAACTTCAAAAATTTTCTTTTTAATTTTTGATTAATTTTCCGGAGCATAGGCCCATAACCTATTAGATTTAATGTTTTTATTGAAGTGAGGAAAAGTACAAATAAAAATACAATTGACAAAATTGATAAATAAACAAAACAAATTTGTTCTAAAAACAATTTTACAATTAAACAAGTATTATTTCAAAACACTATTTTAACAAAGAAAAATTGAATTTCTAAAAATTATAAACATTTCTGGTATTTCCTATACCGGTTTCAAACACCCCAGTTAATATTAAAATGAAAAAAAGTGTAAAAATTGTACTTATTTATAAACATTCTGAAAAAGTAGTTTTTCGATTCCAAGGGGACCAAAGAGTGGTGCTAATGACATTTTTTTGGTTTCTTTTGGAAATTAAGTTACACATAGAGTAAAAAGTAAAAATTTTACTTTGTCTTCTGATATAATGGTTCTAGAAACTTAAAATGTGGAATGTAGGATCACCCAGCGAAAAGAACATTCTGGCAAAGGTACTTTTTGATGAGTTTCGTTGCTAAGAGTGGTAAAAATGGGTTAAAAAATTGGTACTTTTTCGAATTTCTAAAAAAGTGGTCTTATAAACTTAAAATTATTATCAAAAAGAAAAAAAAAAAATGTAAAAAATAGTTTTTGTAAATTTAGATTCAATGGAAAAATTATTACTTTTAACTATTGATCTAAAACCCCTAGAATCTTAAAATTTTACAAATAGGATTGTCAAGAAGTAAAAGTAGGGTAAAATGTTTTTTTTTATATTTATTAAGATAAAGACTCTAAATTTTCTTATTTCTTTAACGCATGTGAAACCTTTATGGAACGTAACAAAATAAAACTGGGAACGAAATAAAGTTGATTAGGGAACGAAATGGAGTGCAAAATGGAACCAAATGAAAAGACGTTTTTAATGGAAAATTTTGTACTTACAACTTTTTGCTATAATTTTTTTTTCACCCAAAAATTTTTCTTTCACATAAAAATGTTTTTCGCTAAAACTACCATATAATTGTACTTATTAAATATCAATCATCAGTAGTTTTTGAAATAAAAGAAATATGTTCCTGAAAATAATAAAATTTCTACTCGTGTTAGGATTATTAATTCCAGTGCAATAATGCATATGAGTAATACATAGTGATTTTTTGAATACTAATTGATCTGCTTTGCATTATTTATTTATGTGCACTAATGCGTATGAGTAATGTTGATATTTTAGAATATTGATTAATTTTATGTTTTTAAAATTTATTTAGATAACAAATAAAGAATATTATAAATTTAAATGAGCATTTCATTAAATAAATTTCGGTAAATAAAAAATATTTATAGCAAATATTTGACATATAAGGCAATGCATACCAAAAGAAAAATAAATTTAAACATACAAAAATTGGGTTAGTTTTATTTAAAAACAAAAATTAAACTTTTTCAATTTGTTTCCAGGTTGTTTTTATTTAATTTGTCACATGACCACTATAAAACTGAACACAAAAAAAAAAAAAAAAACACACAAAAAGGAATTGAAAACAATCATTGTTCTTTTGAAAAAAAAAAAAAACAAACAAAATATATAAATAAACATATGAAAATCATTAAGAATTCCATTTAAAATATAATCATATCAAATCATAAATTATCTAAATTCAAACAAAAATAATAAATTATTAAAAACAAAAAAAAAAATATATTTATGCAAAAAAACAAAAAGAAAATGAAATTAATATATAAAAAGCTACAAAACACCTCTCTTCTGAAAAGATAAATCTAAAAGAAAAATCTCTCGCCAACATATCCATCTATTCAAAATTGTTGATTTAACATACATTTTATATTTTTTTATTTGTTGGCTTTTAATGGAAACCATAATAAATAACAAATTAATAAGTATAAAAAATTTAAAAAAAAAGCAAAAAGAAATTAATAAGTGAAAAAATATCGACAAACAAAATAAAAAAAATCTGATATAGAATTTTAAAAATAAATATAAAATCTATATCGTATTTTTGCCAGTCTAAATGCAAAATGTTTTGTCATCACCAACATCATCATCATCCTAATCTTATCCACATCATCAACCAAAAACATCAGTGAAAAAATTATTAAAACAAAAAAAAAAATATAAATAAATTTAAAAATTTATGTGACAACACTCTTTCAGCTGTTTGGCAAAGATCAAGCACGCGCTTATTGTTCAAAAATCATTTAAACAAAAATTTAAAACTAATAAAAACAAAATATAAAATAGCTTTATGTTTATAATAAAAGTTTTAAAAATATAAATGTAATTTAGCAAACAATAAATAAAAAAAATAAATAAATAAATAAATAACAACAAATAACTATAAAACAAGGGAAATACATGATCATCATTATTTAGTAATTGAGGAAAAGCTTAAAAATAATTTTTGTTTAATTTTAAATGGATTACAAAATAATTGTAAAATTGACCATTAAATAATTTTAAATGTTTTTAAGTGTTTTAATACTCAACACAAATTCAACATAATCGACAACAATATTTATAATGTAAGTATTTTTTTTTTAATTTATTTAATAAAATTGTTTTTAAATAAAATTATATTGTAATAAGCTTCATTATTATATTATTTATACACTGGGAATATATATATAGAAAATGTTCAAAGTTTTTGGAATTAAATAATAAACAGTCTCTTCTCTGAGTAAGAAAGGGCTAGATTAACATAACATAAGGGTTTGTTATGATTAGGGATGAGATTTCCATGCAAATGCATGTTTTTTGTCGATAGTCTAAAAACGATATCGACCAATTATCTTTCCGAATCAAGGAATTTGAAATAAAATGGCATCGATTTGTTTTTGCATATTTTTGCATATTTTGGTGAAAATGCATATTTTTGCATATTTTGGTTTTAAATGCATATTTTGTGCATATTTCCAACTTTTAAGTGCATATTTTTGCATATTTTGGCATAAATTAGCAAAAACACAAATTGAAATTTATTTGTTTCAAAAACTATTTTAAATTTTAAAAATTTATTTTGGAAATAAGAAAAATTATTTTTTTTTCTTTAATTTTTTTTTTTATAGATTGTCATAAGTTTTAAAAAATCTTGCTTATATAAAGTTCTAAATGTTATTATTTAAACCCGCCGTTACTTTTTGCTTTTAAAGAAGTTTTTCCTATGAAAACAAGATTTTTTTTAGGCACATTTCATTTTTTTGTGCATATTTTTAAGTTTTTTAGTGCATATTTTGAGTTTTTTAGCGCATATTTTAAGCGCATATTTTCGATTTTTTAGTGCATGAAAATCTCATCCCTAGTTATGATAATCTATAATGAGGAAAAATAAATGACCTCGAACTAGAATAAAAAAAAAAATAATATAAACGGTAAAATAAAAAACTAATTTTCATTATTTTAGATAAAAAATTAAACAAACTCGAAAAAACCTCAGAATTACCTTATTAGACACTGCAAGCCCGTCGGAAAAGGATCAGGATAAGAGTCTCGATTTCAAAAATGATCCCCTGCGGAGTTTTTGTTTTTTCAATTGTAGACGTTTAAGTCTTTCATAAAAACTGTTTAAAATAATGTTAAAAATCAAATTAAAATAAATTCGCTGGTACATTATCAAATAAGTTCCGGTGAAAAATTATTTAGGCAATTTTTGAGCCCTTATACGGCACACTCTTTAAGCAAATTTAGGAAAATTTAGGAAAATCCTAGCTGATCCTGTTTTCGAGTTATTGCAAAATAATTACACTATTCGACAACAAATACCTTCCAGTGAAATATCTAACTAATTCATATAGATTTTGCTCTCCTCAATCCAAATCTACTATCAAATTTTTAACATGATAATGTTTTTAGGCTGGTGTCTAATTTTTAAAAAGTTGCAGGACGCCACCTCATTTTGACTATATAAACTAACAATTAACGAAAAAGAAAACAAGAATTACTATTTTCATTTTCTTAAAACCAAAAATTTTAATAACTTGGGTTTGTAACTGGATAATAATACACCTTTTGTTTTTCATCAATTTTTTTTTTCATAAATTTTTTTTTTCCATATTTTTTTTTCCATTAAATTTTTTTTTTCATCAATTTGTTTTTCATCAAATTTTTTTTTATAATTTTTTTTTTTTCATCAAACTTTTTTTGTTATCAAATTTTTTTTTTTTTATGAAATTTTTTTTTCATTAATTTTTTTTCATCAAATTTTTTTTTCATCAAATGTTTTTTTTCATAAATTTTGTTTATAAATTTTTTTTTTCATCAATTTTTTTTTTTGTCATCATTTTTTTTTTTCTTTTCATCATTTTTTTTTCCATAAATTTTTTTTTTTTTCATAAATTTTTTTTTTCATAATTTTTTTTTTTTTCATAAAATTTTTTTTTTCACCAAACTTTTTTTTTCGTAATTTTTTATACCCTCCAACTACAGTATGGGGGTATTCTCACTTTGTCATTCCGTGCGTAACGCATCGAAATATCGGTCGGGGACCCCATAAAGTATATATATTATTGATCGGTGATCGATTCTAAGACATTCTAGCGATGTCCGTCCGTCTGTCTGTCTGTCCATCCGTCTGTAGTTAACACGATGCAGTCCAAAATAAAAGAGCTAGACCCCTCAGGTTTGGCACAAATATGTCTTATGGTCCTAGGCAGGTTAAGTTCTGAAATGGGCTAAGTCGGACCAGGGGAAAAAAGTTCCCTCTTGAAGAACTAAACCAACCTTTTGAAAATGACAATTTTTTAGGCGTTTTTTTGTATTTTTGTGAAACAAATGAAACATTTTTATGTTCGCAGAAGTTTATAGTCCAGCGCTTGGACACAGCGGATTAAAAAATTTTGTTTTTTTTTGCCCGCCCCTCTTCTAAGGGCATGTATAAAAAAAATTTAAATCAATGCAGAAAAAATTTAACTTGTAAGCATATACCGCGAGGGCCAAGGAGTCCCCCAGCTCACCGACCCATCCCCCACCTTACCTTCCCCCCTAAAAAACCCCCTGTCAAAATTTTTTTTATAATTTTTTACATGTTGGAGGGTATAAAAGATTCGGCACAGCCGAATTTAACACTCTCACTTGTTTTTTATCCAATTTTTTTTTTCATAAATTTTTTCATCAAATTTTTTTTTTTTTTATCAAATTTCTTTTTTTCATCAATTTTTTTTTTCATTAATTTTTTTTTGTTTTCATCAAAAATTTTTTTTATCCTATTTTTTCATCAAATTTTGTTATCAAATTTTTTATTATAAATTTTTTTCTCACCAAAAAATTTGTTTTTTCATTTTTTTTTTTTCATCAATTTGTTTTTACAACTCATTTTAAATAATTTTAACCTAACCGAGAACTGGTAACAATGACCGTCGTCTCGTTGTAGCGAAATCGACCAAGGGTTTTGGTGGGAATCGAACCCACGACCCTCTGTTTCATAGGCTAGCACGCTACCAACTAACCTACTAACCTCAATTTGTTTTTACATCAAAAAAATTCATCAAAAACTTTTTTTCATCAAAACTTTTTTTCACCAAAAATTTTGGGTTCATTAATTTTTTTTTAACATAATTTTGTTTTTCGTGAAAAAAAAAATCATTTTTTTTAACATAATTTTGTTTTTCGTGAAAAAAATCATTTTTTTTACCAAAACTACTTATTCACCAAGTCTAAGCTTTTCGCATAAAAATGTTCCATTTGTTTATCAAATGTACATAAAACAAGTGAGAGTGTTGTATTCTTTGGTGCCGAATCTTTTATACTCTCCATGTAAAAACACTTTTTTGCACTTATTTTTGCACTCACTTACAAAATGTACAGCTCTTTTGGTTTTTTTAATGGGGTCCTCGACTGATATTTGAATTAGTTTTGCATGGAATAGCAAAGTAATATAACATTATTTTTTCTAAAAAAAAACTTTGCTTTAGCAAGTACACCCAAATCTTCCGCAAAACATTATTATGTTTTAATGTTTTGGGCAAGAGTACAAAATTCGAAGGCATTTTTTATTATTCGACATATAATTTCTATTGAGAAAGATTACTCCAGCTCGTGGTATGGTCATTTTGAGAGATTACTCGAAACGTGTTTCTATCTTGTCGGAATCAAGAATATTAAGCTAATTGACAATCTTTGGTGGCAAAACATAAAGTCTTATATTCGTATGTCAATAGACAGGGAAAAATTAAATTCCATATATATCGAAAAAATTTTATGGTCACAGTTTATAAATGGGCAAAATTGAACCTGAGGAAAAAAGTTCCTTCTCGAAGAAATAAACCAACCTGTGCAAAAAGCCATTTGTGTTTAATGTTACTGGTCAGGTCATGTTAGTAAATGTACATGGGGATAGAAGCAAAACCGTTTTGGGCATTAGGGCACACTGGGCATGTGCCCATAAACATTTTTCTTTCGTTTAGTAAATTTTTCGTAAAGAATATGTCTCAGGTTAAGAAACATTTTTCAAACAGAAAAAGTTAAAGATTCGGAGAAATTTTTCTTATAGAAAAAGTCTCAGATCAGAATCAGAGACATTTTTCCTATAGAAAAATTCTCAGATTCTGAAAAATTTTTAGTTGGGAAAAATTCTCAGATTCTGAGACTTTTAGATAATCTAGCGAATTCCATCCGTATTTTAGAAAACACGCTAGCTTTTGAATCAAGTTCAAGACCAAGTCGATTTTACCTATTTTACTTGTATAAGTTTACTAATTTTTTTCTCTAATTGTAGTAGTTTTTTGTTTTTTTTTTTCACTGTACATTTTATGTGTTTCGTAGATAATATGCGTGTGTTTTTTTTTTTGATATTAATAATAAAAATCAATTTATATTGATAATAATCATTTTGTTTCATTTAGTTTACTTGACTTCCTGGACATTTTTAGGTCAATATAAAAATGAAAGATTAATGTGATGGAAATAATTAAACAAATTTGTTTTTCGTTTTTTTCAAAAGTTTTTTCCGTCATTATCGATTATATGAAATAGTGTTAACTGCAAAACTAAATGTTTATACAGTGAAACCTATAGTTAAGTGAAGTTGGCAGTAAACAGATTAACAATATAGTACTTATTTCACAGTTATTCGATATATTACTGTAGCAAGTATATTATAGATAAATAATAATTAATGGGATAATATATTGATTAGTTATGAGGAGATTTATTAAAGCAGTATAATGTTAGTTGGGTTTTGTGGTGGAATGGGGGTTCAAGTTTTGGAGTTGTGAAACCCATGACAAGTTTTTTTTTTTTTTGTCTTAATTTAAAATATTGTTTATTTCTATTAAATTTTTTTGTAAGAAACTATCAAAAAAATGCCTGCGAATTTTGTACTCTTGCCCAAAACATTAAATCATGATAATGTTTTGCGGAAGATTTGGGTGTAGACTTGCCACCTTTTGAAATTTCCAAATCGGGACACCACTAAAAAACATAAAAAAATTCAGAAAAAAATAAAATCGACGTCTCAAAAATTCTATAACGACTCAAAAAGACTTAGATTCAGGACATCAACCTTTATTTATTATATGTTACACTTTAACACCGTTGCACCGTTTTTCTGTAGCATCCAATAAGATGAAAATCTTATTATCTCAAAAACCCCACTAATGATTTTTTTCAAATTGGGCTTAAATGTTTGTACGGATGCCAACTAACATAATCTGCAATAAAATTTCATATGCAGAGAACTTTTAATTAAACTTGTTCAACCACACCGTGATCTGGTTGAAATTTGCAATACCTTTTCGTTCTATTTTCATCCTTTTCCTGTGTTGCTGCCGATTCATTTATATATGCAGCTCTTTTTCTGTTCATTTTCCTGTGAAAAATTTTATAGTTTAACATTTGTGCAAATTTATTGGATAGAATATTTACTAAAATAATAAAAAAATACCTCTACAAAAAATCACGCTCTGTTAAAATTTTAATTCATTTGAAAGTTGACAAATGAAATAAAAAATATATTTGAAAAAATGCCAGTGGTGCTAATAAAAATAAGTGCTAAGTTTACGATTTATTTTTTGTGACAATGAAAAAATTAGTTTTTTTCTCAAAACGGGACAAATGGCGTCCCGTTCAGGGTATCGTCGGGACACGGGACACTCCACTCTAAAACTGGTCTGTCCCGACGAAAACTGGACGGTTGGCAAGTCTATTTGGGTGTACTTGCCAAAGCAAAGTTTAAAAAAAAAAAAGTTATGTTACTTTGCTATTCCATGCAAAACAATTTGAAATATCAGAGCAAAAGAGCAGTACATTTCGTAAGTGACTGCAAAAATAAGTGCAAAAAATTGTTTTTACATTTTGGAGAGTATAAAAATTCGGCACCAAAGAATATAACACTCTCACTTGTTTAATGTACATTTGATAAACAAATGGACATTTTTTATGCAAAAAGCTTAGACTTGGTGAAAAAGTAGTTTTGGTAAAAAAAATATTTTTTTTGGTGAAAAAAATTTTGATGAAAAAAAGTTTTTGATGACTTTTTTTGATGAAAAGAAAAATTTTTTGATCAAAAAAAAATTGATGAAAAAAATATGAAAAAAAAATTTGGTGAGAAAAAAGTTGAAATTAAAAAATTTGATAAAAAAATTTGATGAAAAAATATGTTAAAAAAAAATTATGAAAAAAAAAATTTGATTAAAACAAAAATTTGATGAAAAAAAAAAAAATTAATGAAAAAAAAAAAATTTGATGAAAAAAAATTGATGAAAAAAAAATTTGATAAAAAAAATGATGAAAAAAAAAATTTGATGAAAAAAAAAATTTTATGACAAAAAAAAATTGATGAAAAAAAAATTAAAAATTTTGATGGAAAAAAAATTTAATGTAAAAAAAATGGATGAAAAAATTTATAAAAAAAAACAAAAAATTGATGGGAAAAAAAATTTGATGGCAAAAAAAAAAAAATTGATGGGGGAAAAAATTGATGAAATTAAAAAAAAAAAAAAATGATTAAAAAAAAAGTTTGATGAAAAAAAAAAAAATTGATAAAAAACCAAGTAGAAAAGTTAAACTCGACTTTGCCGAATCTACGAATACCCTCCAAAATGCATTTTTTAAGGATAGTACATTTTTTAACGTGAAAAAAATTAACAGTTTTGATTAGAAAAATTTTATTTTAACTAAAAACTCTTTTTTTTGTTATTTTTTTAAAAAGAAAAGAAAAATTACAATGTTTATTTTTGATTTTTTTTGTCATTTTTTTAAAAAAAAAACTTAATTTTTTTTTGAGTGTAAAATTTTTTTGGGTGTAAAATTTTTTTCGAGTTTAGTTTTATGTTACCAATGCTTTTAAAACTAAACAAGTTTAAAAAGTATTGCTTTAAAACTAAACAAGTTTGAAAAGCATTTTTAAGTTACTACACTCAAAAAAATACGTCTGTAAAAAAGTTTGTAAAATGGTTTGTAGCCCAACTTTACAGGTTTTTTACTAATTCTTACTAAAAAATTATTTTTTAGTAATTCCTTTTTGGTAAACTCGCGTTACAAACTATGAATTTTTTACTGATTTTT
This sequence comes from Pegoplata infirma, assembly GCA_963921195.1. Lineage (NCBI taxonomy): Eukaryota > Metazoa > Arthropoda > Insecta > Diptera > Anthomyiidae > Pegoplata > Pegoplata infirma. The sequence goes on along the minus strand of OY992538.1, from coordinate 11,404,561 downwards.
TAATAATTTTTTCAGTTGATTTTTTAAAAATTATCGTACTAACTTTTGATAATTATTTTCTAACTTTTACAATATTAGTTAATAAATTTCTATAAAATAATACAGTTTATTAAAAAATTGAAACTTTATTAAAATATTTGGAATTTAAAAAGAGCATTAAGAAATATTATTACTGTTTTTCTTTTAATGTTAAAACAGTGGACCAACGCTTTGATGAATATTAATACATATGTTTATTATTTTTTATATTGAATCACACTTATTTTTTCCAATTAAAGAAGCATATAATAAAAAAGGGATGGAAATACACCAATACCCCGGTTTGCGTCGTTAATTGGGACCGGAGAAACGCGACGCAAACCGAAACGACGCAAACCGAAGCACGATTTTCCATACATTTGTATTGATTTTCATTTAATTGGTTCCGAGATTCATAATTTTAGCAAAAAATTAGATTTTTCAATAAAAAATGCAATTTTTTTGTATGTTTTTTTTTTGAAAACCGTTTTAATTAAAATAAAAATATAACAATTCATGAGAAAAATGTAAAAAAACATAACATAAACATACAAATATTAAGATAAAAATATAAAATTCATAGTATAAAAGCAAGTATGAAAGCAAGCTTTGTATAAACATTTTCATATTAACGACGCAAATCGAAGCACTAACGACGCAACTTCGAAGTCATGCTACGCAAACTGAAATATAAACGGGAAATCCCCTTTTTTTGTTTTAGCTTTGTACACACATTTTTATATCAACGACGCAAATCGAAGCACTATCGACGCAACTTCGGAGCCATGCGAAGCAAACTGAAACCAAAACGACGCAACTTCGAAATCACAGAAATTTGAAAACGACGCAACTTCGAAACGACGCAAACCGAAGCGACGCAAACCGGGGTATTGGTGTACAGTAAAAAGAAGATATGCAAAAACAACAAAATATAAATAAATTATTTTTTTTGTTCTCAACTCGCGTTACTTTTTTGCTTACGCTTCCTATGCACTGTTGCCAACTATTTTTAACCAAAAACCTCTAAATTTCACTAGAAAAGCGCTAGAAACCGCCAAAAATATATTTAGCGGGGGAATTTTAAATTACGAAAAAAAGCGCTAAAAACCGAAAGACTTGGCATTTTTGATTGACAAAAAAGAAAAATTAAAAAAAAAAACTCCAAATTATTTTTTCTACGAAAATTGACTTTTCACTAAAAACGGACAAGAAACCGTCGAAAAAAAATTTAGCGGGAAAATATAAAATTACCAAAAAAGCGCTAAAATTCGACAAACTTGGCGTTTTCGATTGAAAAAAAAAGAAAAATTGGAAAAAAAAACTCTAAATTTTTCCCACTAAATCCAAAAACAAGACTTAGATTTTTCCGCTAAAGCATCGTTCCCGCTAAAATCAATTTTCCCCCGCTAAATCCAAAGAAAAGGCGCTAGATTTAGCGGGAAAACCTCCAACTTGGCAACAGTGTTCCTATGAATAATTTTTTTATTCTCGTGTATATAAAGGGCCTTTATTAAAGGGTTGATTTTTTTTATTACTGAGAGTAGTATTGACAATTTTGTGTCTCTTCATACATTTTGAATCACAATACAGCAGCAGACAGAAAAATATTTTATACAAACAACAGCAAAAAAATAAAGGAGGATATTTTTCTGTCTGCCGGCGGCAGACTGCCGCTTGCTGTTGTATTGTGAAGAGACACTGTGTAATTTTCTTTCTTTCTTTTCTTCAGTCACAAAATAATACTCGAATATTGAACGCCGCGACACGGACGAAATGAAAAAAAAAAAAAAATACAAACAAATATTACAACACAGAATACGTTTACCTGTTACAAATTTTAAAGTATTTTTTATTTAAAATTAAATCGTTTTTTAGGATAATAAACCAAAGTAAAACATAATAGGAAATGCTGAAAACAGGTAACAATTGTATATTTATGTGTTCCATTTAAAAATTGTATTGATATTTTTATTCTAGAACATCATGCAAAAATGTATTCAACAACATAATTTTCTAAGCATTAATGTTATGTGGTATGTATTGTTTTTATTTAATAAAATGTGCTCAATATTTTCTTTTACATATTTCGGATCAAAAATTCTAACAACTATTGAGGTTCATTGTAATATCAAAAGGACCTCCCATGGACCTTCAAAAGGACCTATCCTTTTCCCATCAAAAGGACCTATCCTTAAACCTATCAAAAGGACCTATCCTTAAACCTATCAAAAGGACCTATCCTTAAACCAATCAAAAGGACCTATCCTTGGCCCATCAAAAGGACCTATCCTTAAACCTATCAAAAGCACCTATCCTTAAACCTATCAAAAGGACCTATCCATGGACCTATTAAAAGGACCTATCCATGGACCTATCAAAAGGATCTATCCTTTTCCCATCAAAAGGACCTATCCGTGGACCTATCAAAAGGACCTATCCTTAAACCAAACAAAAGGACCTATCCATGGCCCATCAAAAGGACCTATCCTTAAACCAAAAGGACCTATCCATGAACCTATCAAAAGGACATATCCATGGACCTATCAAACGTGCCTATCCTTAAACCTACCAAAAGGACCTATCCTTAAACCTATCAAAAAGACCTGTCCTTGGACCTATCAAAAGGACCTATCCTTAAACCTATCAAAAGGACCTATCCTTAAACCTATCAAAAGGACCTATCCTTGGCCCATCAAAAGGACCTATCCTTAAACCTATCAAAAATACATATCCTTTTCCCATCAAAAGGACCTATCCTTAAACCTATCAAAAGGACCTATCCATGGACCTATCAAAAGGACCTATCCTTGGCCCATCAAAAGGAACTATCCTTAAACCTATCAAAAGGACCTATCCATGGACTTATCAAAAGGACCTATCCATGGAGCTATTAAAAGGACCTATCCATGGACCTATCAAAAGGACCTATCCATGGACCTATCAAATGGACCTATCCTTTTCCCATCAAAACGACCTATGCTTAAACCTATCAAAAGGACCTATCCATGGACCTATCAAAAGGACCTATTCATGGACCTATCCATGGACCTTCAAAAGGACTTATCCGTTTCCCATCAAAAGGACCTATCCTTAAACCTATCAAAAGGACCTATCCATGGACCTATCAAAAGGACCTATCCATGGACCTATTAAAAGGACCTATTCATGGACCTATCAAAAGGACCTATCCTTAAACCAATCAAAAGGACCTATCCTTGGCCCATCAAAAGGACCTATCCTTAAACCAAAAGGACCTATCCTTGAACCTATCAAAAGGACCTATCCATGGACCTATCAAAAGGACCTATCCATGCATCTTCAAAAGGTCCTATCCTTTTCCCATCAAAAGGACCTATCCTTAAACCTATCAAAAGGACATATCCATGGACCTATCAAAAGGACCTATCCTTGGCCCATCAAAAGGACCTATCCTTAAACCTATCAAAAGGACCTATCCATGGACTTATCAAAAGGACCTATCCATGGACCTATTAAAAGACCTATCCATGGACCTATCAAAAGGACCTGTCCTTTTCCCATCAAAAGGACCTATGCTTAAACCTATCAAAAGGACCTATCCTTGGACCTATCCTTAAACCTATCAAAAGGACCTATCCTTAAACCTATCAAAAGGACCTATCCTTGGCCAATCAAAAGGACCTATCCTTAAACCTATCAAAAGGACATATCCTTTTCCCATCAAAAGGACATATCCTTAAACCTATCAAAAGGACCTATCCATAGACCTATCAAAAGGACATATCCTTGGCCCATCAAAAGGACCTATCCTTAAACCTATCAAAAAGACCTATCCTTTTCCCATCAAAAGGACCTATCCTTAAACCTATCAAAAGGACCTATACATGGACTTATCAAAAGGACCTATCCATGGACCTATCAAAAGGACCTATCCTTAAACATATAAAAAGGACCTATCTATGGACCTATCAAAAGGACCTATCCTTGCACCTATCAAAAGGACCTATCCTTTTCCCATCAAAAGGACCTATCCTTAAACCTATCAAAAGGACCTATCCTTAAACCTATAAAAAGGACCTATTCCTGGACCTATCAAAAGGACCATGGACCTATGAAAAGGACCTATCCTTTTCCCATCAAAAGGACCTATCCTAAAACATATCAAAAGGACCTATCCATGGACCTATCCATGGACCTATCAAAAAAACCTATCCTTTTCCCATCAAAAAGACCTATCCTTAAACCTATCAAAAGGACCTATCCATGGACCTATCAAAAGGACCTATCCATGGACCTATCAAAAGGACCTATCCTTTTCCCATCAAAAGGACCTATCCTTAAACCTATCAAAAGGACCTATCCATGGACCTATCAAAAGGACCTATCCTTGGACCTATCAAAAGGACATATCCATGGACTTATCAAAAGGACCTATCCTTAAACCTATCAAAAGGACCTATCCTTTTCCCATCTGGACCTATCAAAAGGACCTATCCTTAAACCTATCAAAAGGACCTATCCTTTTCCCATCTGGACCTATCAAAAGGACCTATCAAAAGGACCTATCCATGGATCTTCAAAAGGACCTATCCTTTTCCCATCAAAAGGACCTATCCTTAAACCTTTCAAAAGGACCCATCCTTAAACCTATCAAAAGAAACTATACATGGACCTATCAAAAGGACCTATCCGTGGACCTATCAAAAGGACCTATCCTTAAACCAATCAAATGGACCTATCCTTGGCCCATCAAAAGGACCTATCCTTAAACCTATCAAAAGGACCTATCCATGGACCTATCAAAAGGACCTATCCTTGGACCTATCAAAAGGACTTATCTTTGGACCTTTCAAAAGGACCTATCCTAAAATCTATCAAAAAGACCTATCCATGGACCTATCCTTAAACCTATCAAAAGGACCTATCCTTAAACCTATCAAAAGGTCCTATCCATGGACCTATCAAAAGGACCTATAAAAGGACCTATACTTAAACCTATCAAAAGGACCTATCCTAGGACCTATCAAAAGGACCTATCTCTAAACCTATCAAAAGGACCTATCCATGGACCTATCAAAAGGACCTATTCATGGACCTATCAAAAGGACCTATCCTTAAACCTATCAAAAGGACCTATCCTTGGCCCATCAAAAGGACCTATACTTAAACCTATCAAAAGGACATATCCTTAAACCTATCAAAAGGATCTATCCTTAAACCTAACAAAAGGACCTATCCTTAAACCTATCAGAAGGACCTATCCATTGACCTATCAAAAGGACCTATCCATGGACCTATCAAAATGACCTATCAAAAGGACCATCCTTAAACCTATCAAAATGACCTATCCTTAAACCTATCAAAAGGACCTATCGATGGACCTATCAAAAGGACCTATCCTTAAACCTATCAAAAGGATAGGGCAAGGGCAAGGGATGAAATGAAAAAAAACTACAAATATTACAACACAAAGTACGTAGCAGGTAACCAAATTGTAAAGTTTTTTTTTTATTTAAAATTAACTCTTTTTTAGGATAATAAATAAAACCCTCGTAAAACAAAATAGAATTCTGAAACAGGTAACAATTGTATATTTATGTGTTCCATTTAAAAAATTATGTTTATATTTTCTATTCTAGAACATCATACATAAATAAATACATGTTGTACAAAAATTATAAATACACAATTTTCATTTTTTTTACAAAAAAAGTTAATAATATTTACAAATGGGTTTTAAAATTCAAAAATTGTACAGAAAAATTCTGTATTACTAATTTTTACCAGTTATTTTAAGTTTACTAAATTTTGAAAACCAAAGTTTGTAATGGTAACTGAAAAAGTTATCGGGCACAAATTGAAAACTTTTTGGTAACAGACTTTTTTGTAAGGAAAACTAACATATTTTTATGAAATGGTGTAAATGACTTACTTAGTTTCAGAAAAGCTTTTGGAAATGGTGACGACAAATTATTCACTTTCTTTTCTTTTTTTTGGAAATTCAATAAAAAAATCTTTAAATTGGAAATGGTGTAACTGATATTTTACATAATTTTACAAAAAAAAATAGAAATGTAGATAATTTTTTTTCTACACTTTAGGCACTCTCTGACGATAAAAAATCTAATTAAGCCGTAAAAAATTATTTTGGGTTAAATTATTTTTTTTTAAAACAAATCTCGGACCACTGCATATCGACACATAAAATGCAAAAGGCCCTAACTAACATTTTAATAGTACAATTTTTAATTTGTTAATAACTTTGTTGGTTTTGATTGAATTGGGCTAAAATTTTGTGAGGACGTACGTTTTTTGAATATGTATCCAAATTAATCACAAACTGATTTAAAAAAATGTATTTCTAGTTGCGTTCATTGACGATTTCGCAATTCTTTTAATTGTTGGCTATAAAATCACTAATTTTTATTATGTGACCTTAGTTTTGTGTAGGGACTTTTAGGTTAATAAAATACACCAGAATCTATCAAAATACCGATTTTGAATTTTTTGTTAGTTAGGGCTTTTTGCATTTTAGGTGACGATATATAGCTGTAATTTCGCCATTAATCATTTCGAGCAAGTTTGGGCAACTTTTTCCGAAAGATATGGATCCATTCTATATAAGAAAAAATATAGACTGATTGTATCGAACTGAGGATCGCTGAATAACAAAAAAATCATAGTTATTTTCACAAAAACGCGAATTGCTGTCAGGAAAATGAGTTATATTTTTTCATATTATTTTCGTTACAAAGGCTAATATATAAGGGTGAACCCTGCAAATCAAAAGTTTATCATTAGCAATAGAAATGTGTAAAAAAAAAATAAAGAAGTATGTCCATTTACAAATTTTTTTCAACTTGTTTAACTATGAAGACCTGTCAAAGGCAATGGTGTAGTTGGATCATAAAGATAAGTTCAGGAAACCAGCTCCTATATATGTCCAACAAATTGGTATAGATATTTTTTGAGAAATTAAATATACCCAAGTAAAAATGTGAAGGATCAGTACTGATATGAAAAATGGATCACTAAGATTACATCAGTTTTAATCGGACGGATACAATTTCATCTGAAAAATGAGTTTATCTAATTATATAAACCCATTTTTCGGATGACATTGTATCCGTCCGATTAAAACTGATCTAATCTTAGCGATCCATTTTTCGGATCAGTACTGATCTTTCAAATTTCGGATCCGTACTGATCCGGGTAAGATCTTTCAAATCTCGGATAAGACGTTATATATAAAAATATATCTAAACATTTTTACTCGGGTAAGGACTTTTGGCCGGAAATCGATCTGGCTGGCCCTGTGTGAATTTTATTGAAATAACTTTAAAAAAAAAACAGTCTCTCTATAATTAGCTTAACATTTAGCATTCCTTTTGTAACCAAAATTGCTTTGACATTAAGCTGGCAGTTTTATTTTTAAATAAACAATTTGTTTTGTTGTCATAAAAATAAAAATCCTGTTAAATTTGCATCATAAATAAATGTCTAAAATTTAAGACTTCATTTTTTTTTAATAGGCTTGTCAAATCTAAACAGAATTTGTTTAACATAACTCAATGAATCTTAAGTTTTCAATTTTTTTTTTGTTTGTTATGATATGCTAATGAACAATCAAAAAATACAAAAGTAACGGTTTTTTCGCCATATCGAAGATTTTTCCACTTTTACGGTCCAAATGATTTTTGCCACTGTATAATAAAATCACATTAATGTTTATTAAGCATTTAAGAAGACGTCAACAAAAAAAAATTGAAGTGAAATTACTGACAAATTGCCTTCTTTGTATATGCGGGTTACAAAAATAAGACACACACACATTGAAACACCCAGTCATAATAACGCGACACAATAATACACAAATGAATAAAAATTCCCACTTGATGATGGAGAACAGCGAATCTGTATGGAAGAGTATTTTTCGACATTTTTGTATAAAAGCTGAACTTTTTCCATCTGAGCCATAAACTAATTGTACATTGTATACAAAAAACGTACAAACTGTTAAAAATCAACACTAACACATACATGGATATAGGAGTACAGAATAGAGTGGTCGAAAAAAAAAAAACGAAAAAAAACAAGTGAAAAAGTTAAATTCGACTTTCCCAAATCCATGAATACTTCTAGAGCGATTATTTCAGGAGATAGAAAAGGCACCTAAGCACAATTTTATATTCAAAAGTTACTTTTTCAGAAAGTTTTTTAACATGATAATGTTTTTAGGCTGGTGTCTAATTTTAAAAAAGTTGCAGGACGCCACCTCAGTTTGACTAAATGTATAAGCTAACAATTAACGAAAAAGAAAACAAGAATTACTATCTTCATTTTCTTAATACCAAAAATTTTAATAACTTAGGTTTGTAACTTGGATAAAATTCACCTCGTGGTGAATAAACCCGTTTTTCACCAGCTGGTGAATAAAAAGTAACATAATTATTTTTCAACAAAAATTTTTTTTTTTTCATATTTTTTTTTTCATCAATTTTTTTTTTCATCAAAATTTTTTTTTTCATCAATTTATTTTCCATCAAATTTTTTTCCATCAAATTTTTTTTTTCATCAACTTTTTTTTCATCAAATTTTTTATTTTCATAAATTTTTTTTTTCATAATTTTTTTTTGTATCATTTTTTTTTCATAAATTTTTTTTCATCAAATTTTTTTTTTCATCAAATTTTTTTTTGTCAAATTTTTTTTTTCAATAATTTTTTTTTCATAAATTTTTTTTTCATCAAATTTTTTTTTTCATTAATTTTTTTTTCATCAATTTTTTTTTTTTATCAAAAAATGTTTTTTTCATCAAAAATTTTTTTTTCATCAATTTTTTTCTTCATTATTTTTTTTTCATCAAATTTGTTTTTTTTTTCATCAAAATTTTTTTTATACATTTTTTTTTTCAAAATTTTTTTCAAACTTTTTATTATCAATTTTTTTCTCACCAAAAAAATTTTTTTTTCCGTATTTTTTTACATCAAAAAATTTTTTTTTTCATCAAAAACTCTTTTTCACCAAAAGTTTTGGGTTCATTAATTTTTTTAATATAATTTTGTTTTTCGTGAAAAAAAAGAATTTTTTTTTACCAAACCTACTTTTTCACCAAGCTTTTCGCATAAAAATTTTCCGTTTGTTTATCAAATGTACATAAATCAAGTGAGAGTGTTATATTCTTTGGTGCCGAATCTTTTATACTCTCCAAAATGTAAAAACACGTTTTTGCACTTATTTTTGCACTCACTTACGAAATGTAGAGCTCTTTTGGATTTTTAATAGGGTCCTCGACTGATATATCAATTTGTTTTGTTTGGAATAGCAAAGTAATATAACATTGTTTTTTCTAAAAAAACTTTGCTTTGGCAAGTACTCCCAAATCTTCCGCAAAACATTATGATGATTTAATATTTTGGGCAAGAGTACAAAATTCGCAGTCATTTTTGAAGAGTTTCCTACTTTCTCTCTTCAGAAGCTTGAGTTCCGGGGTCCACCATGGTTGATGGATCTTCTTCAAATTTTATCTACCTCCGAACTTTACCACCCAAGACCATAATACAAAATCATGCGAAACTTCTGAAATTTAGCTCCTTTATTTTGGACTGCATAGTACGTGCCATAAACAGATAGACAGACATCGTTAATCTTACAATTAGAATCGATCACCGTTCAATAATATAGTTTATGGGGTACGCATGGAATGACAAAGTGGGGAACGGAAACCCCCCCCCCCCAAACCGAATTGGAAAAATAAAAAAAGAAAAAGAAAAAAAAGAAAGGACACAAAGAAAGAAAAGGAGAGGGAAAATGGAAAGTATAAAAAAGAAAAGAATATAATATGGGATTTTTTTTTTTTTCTATGAAAAATGTTGAAGAATCTGAAAATTTTTCTAAAGGAAAAATGTATCGAAAAGTAAGAATTTGTTTATATGAGCAAATTTAAGAATTTTCCTAGATGAAAAATTAGAGTTTTTTTAAGGGGGAAAAAGTAAGAATTGTTCGATAGGAATAATTTGCGAATTTTTCTATAGATAAATCCGTAAAAGTTTCCTAAAGGAAAAATCTGAGAATTTTTCTATAGCAGAAAATTTTTTTATAGAAATTCATCTTTAAAAAATGTCGAAGAATCTTAAAAATTTTCTAACGGAATAAAAGTCTCAAAATATAAAAATGTTTCTTTTAAAAAAATACAAGAATTATTCTAGACAAAATATTTGGGAATTTTTCTAGAAGCAAAATTTTGTAATTTTTTTAGAAGAAAAATTTGAGAATTTTTTTCGACAAAAAATTTTAGCATTTTTCTTTAAAAAAATGTTGAGAATTTTTCTTAAAATTATTTTGACAATTTTGATATGAAAAATCTAACAATTTTTCTATAGGAAAAATCTAACAATTTTTCTATAGGAAAAATCTGAGAATTTTCTATGTTGAAAATCTCGCAATTCTTCTGGGTAAAAAGGAAAGATTATAAATCATGTAAGAATTTTTTTTAAAATTTCAAAAATCTCAAATTTTTTTCTTCAGAAATAATTTTTCTTAATCTAAAATTTTTCTCAGGATCTAAGACTTTTTAATAGGTAAAAAGCTGAGACTCTTTCCAAAAAAGTCTTAGAATCCTATACTGAAAGAATTATTGTTCATAATACCTATGAACAAATTTCATAAAATCATATTCATAGAATTTATGAAACAATTCATTGGCTGAATGAATATTAAATGAATTAGTATTGTAAAATATTTAATAGAATTTTTAATCATAGATTTTATTAAATTCATAGAAAAAATTCATAGATCAATTTGCATTTTTATTTTTTTAATAATTAAAATAATGTTTCAATAATTAAAATAGTTGAATAAATATATTAAAAAAATATAAAAAAAAAAAACATAAAAAACATTAAAAAAACAAACATCATTGCTACCCTGGCCGGGGCTCGAGCCCAAGACCTACCGACTGAAAGGGTTATTGTCGATGCCTTAGCTATCAGTGCCAACAAAATGGAAAATCTCGCCAACTGACACTTATTATACCCTACACCACACTGCGGTACAGGTTATAATGAATTTGTGCTGATGTTTGTAACTACCCGAAATATTGGTCCTAGACCCACTTTTAAGTATACCGATCGACTTAGAATCACTTTTTGAGTCGATTTAGTGATGTCCGTCCGTCCGTCTGTCTGTCCATGTAAACGTGTAAACACGATACAGGTCGCAATTTTTAATCAATTGACTTGAAATTCGAAACTTATGCCTCTCTTGGCCCAAGGACGAAGCCTGTTGAAATTGGAAAAAATTGGTTCATATTTAGACCTATCCCACATACAAAGGTCCTCTTTATTTTTGGCTCAAATGACTCTTATAACCGTATTATAATAGGTATCTTTTTGAAATTTGGAAGGTAAACATGTTTTGTCTTCACAAATCACCATTCCGAATTTCAAAGAAATCGGACCGGTTCTTCTTGTAGCCCCCATACAAACCAACTTCCCGATTTTCACATAAATGTCTCAAATTTCATGAAAATAGAAAATATTTAATTAAAATTTTGTTTGTGTATGTTAAACGCGTACTTAAATAACCTTATCAAACCTGATAATCATCGGACCAGTTTTGGACTCAGGCCCCTTGTGAAAATTTCGCCCGATATTCAGTTAAAGCGGTTTATTGTCAACAAATAGAAACCTATTTCACTCAAGTTTGATTTGTCAGTGTTTTTTTTACAATTATTAAAGATTTTACAACATATAGATCTAATCGGTCCATGGGTATATGGTCGGTCTTGGCCGACTATAATTTTCTTACTTGTTTTTTTTTTTGGAAATATACAAAAATTTTGTTTTCTATTAACACACACACAGCTTTTGGCAAAGCATTGTGACAGAGAATAGATATAAACTCAATATGTTAAAGCAGAGTATTAAACAAAATGGATTTTAAGTGTTATTATTTGTATATACTTTAGCTAAGTGGCAAGAGACTAAGCTTCAGGAACAACTGGTTCGCTGTTAGAATCTCGTTGGGGATAAGTTAAAAAAACATATAATTTTTTAAAAATAGAAAATTGTAAATAAATAAAATAATAAAATAAATAAATAAAATTGAAATAATAAAATAAATAAAAATAGAATTAATTAACATATATTTTTTTCATAGCATATGAACTTTTTCATAGGTTTCTGGTGTCTATGAATTTGTTTTATAGGTTCTATGAAGGAAATCATTGGCTGACTTCTAATGATTTTTTTTCATTGAATCAATGTCCGTTTTCATAGCGGTAATAAACAAAATTATTTCAGTGTAGAAATAAAATTTAATATTTTTTCGATGGAAAAAATAATACAGAATCTATAACTTATTCTATAAAAAAATGATTAGATTCTGAGAGTTTTAGGAAAAATATCCCAGAACCTACACACAGGGAAAAAATCATTTGGAACTCAGTTAAAACTCCTCAAATTTAGTTTCAGAATATAAGTTTTAGTTATAACTATTTAAATTTAGTTACCAGGATTTAAAAAACAAATTTTGTACCAAATATCTGAACAAATTACCAAAAAACAATCACATTTTCAAAAAATATTGGTTGCATCTATTAATTTGAAAAAAATATTACTTCAAAAACGTTCATAATAGCCCGAACTATTCATTAATATTTTGTTTTTTAATGCAATACATTTTTAATAACAAGCACAGAATATTAGTTTAGTATTATTAAAAATCAGTTACAGCAACTGATACTTGGAGTAAATTGTTTAAAATTTTGAAAAACTCAAAATACCTTTGAAATTTAAAATTTTAATGTAATACTATCTTCGAATTATAAGTTTTGGTACATACAATCATTTTTTAATTTTTATTAAAGTTACTGCAACTAATTGTATGTTGCTTCTAAAAAAACTCTTTCAAATTATTAAAACGTCATAAAAAAATAATATGTACTATAATTTTCTACCAAATATTTAAAAACAAATTTTGTAAAGATACTAATTTAAAAAAATCAAATAAATATGAATCAAAAAGTACAATATACCATAAAATGTAAGTATGTTAAAATCTGCGCAAAAAAATACTATTTTAAATAATGATTGAATTTTTTTTGCAGAAAACGCTCACCATCAAAAGTTCATTCGTGCGGATTTTCCTATTGATCTAAACAAAAGATGCATATCAACATTCCAAATAAGGTGGAAAATATAACTCTTTATTAAATATCTGTATTAAGACCAAATTTGAGAGGTTAGATGTTTGAATTAAAAATTGTGTTGATGTTTTCAAATTTTCTATAGAAAAATATCACTGAATATCAGAATTTTTCCATAGCGAAATGTCTGAGAATCTGAGGCTTTTTCTATAGGTAACATTCTAAGATTCTGAGACATTTTTCGAATTCTCAGATTCTACACCTTTTTTTATAAAAAAAAATTTCTTAGAATAAGAGAATTCTTCTGTAGAAAAACTTGCTCAGAATCTGATAATTTTTCTGTAGGAAAAATTTCGCAGAATCTGGGACATTTTATGTAGAAAAAATGAGAGAGACAGAGACATTTCCAAAGGAAAAATATTTTTAGATCTGAGATAGAAAAAATTTCTCCTAATTTGAGAATTTTTTTCTGCAGGAGAAATGTCTCAGAATCTGAGATTTTTTTCTATAGGAAAATTGTATCAGAATCTGAGACTTTTTCCATAGGAAAAATGTATGAAAATCTGGGACTTTTTCTGTAGGAAAAATGTCTTAGAATCATAGACTTTTTCTATAGGAAAATTGTTTCAGAATCTGAGACTTTTTCCATATGAAAAGTGTCTAAAAATCTGAAACTATTTCTATAGAAAAAAGGTCTCAGAATCTAAAAATTTTCTATCGAAAAAATGTCTCAGAATCTAAGACTTTTTCTATAGAAAAAAGGTCTTAAAATCTAAGACTTTTTCTATAGGAAAAATGTCTCAGAATCTGAGACTTTTTCTATTGGCAAAATGATTCAGAATCTGAAACTTTTTCTATAGGAAAAATATCTGAGGATTTGAGACATTTTCTATAGGAAAAATGTCTCAGAATCTGAGACTTTTTCTATAGGAAAAATGTTTCAGAATCTGAGACTGTTTCTATAGGTAAAATGTCTCAGAATCTGAGACTTTTTTGTAGGAAAAATGTTTTTTGTAGGAAAATTGTCTCAGAATCGGAGAGCTGTCTCCGAATATAATTGTAAGCCTTTTACTATAGGAAAAATGTTTCAGAATCTGAGACTTTTTCTATAGGAATAATGTTTCAGAATCTGACGCTTTTTCTATAGGCAAAATGTCTCAGAATCTGAGACTTCTTCTATAGGAAAAAAGTCTCAGAATCTGAGACTTTTTCTTTAAGAAAAATATATCAGAATCAAAGACTTTTTCTGTAGGAAAAATATAGTAAAAGAAATGTAGAAAAATATAGAAAAAATGTCTCAGAATCTGAGACTTTTTCTATAGAAAAAATGTCTCAGAATCTGAGAATTTTTCTATAGAAAAAATGTCTCAGAATCTGAGAATTTTTCTATAGAAAACATGTCTCAGAATCTCAGAATCTGAGAATTTTTCTATAGAAAAAATGTCTCAGAATTTGAGAATTTTTCTATTGAAAAAATGTCTCAGAATCTGAGAATTTTTCTATAGAAAAAATGTCTCAGAATCTGAGAATTTTTCTATAGCAAAAATGTCTCAGAATCTGAAAATTTTTCTATAGAAAAAATGTCTCAGAATCTGAGAATTTTTCTATAGAAAAAATGTCTCAGAATATGAGAATTTTTCTATAGAAAAAATGTTTCAGAATCTGAGAATTTTTCTATAGAAATATATCTCAGAGTCTGAGAATTTTTCTGTAGAAAAAATGCTTCAGAATAGAGAATTTTTTATAGAAAAAATGTCGCAGAGTCTAAAAGTTTTCCTGTAGAAAAAATGTCTCAGAATCGGAGATTTTTTTCTATAAAAAAATGTCTCCGAATCTGAGAATTTTTCTAAAGAAAAAATGCCTCAGAATCTAAGAATTTTTCTACAAAAAAAGTTTCAGAAAAAAAAGTCTCAGTCTTTAATTGAAAAAATTTCCCAGAATCTAAGAATTTTCTATAGAATAGTTTCTCAAATTCTGAGACTTCTTCCATATAATTTAAGACTTTTTTAATAGAAACTCTATAGACTTTTTCTATAGAAATAATTTCTCAGAATCCAAGACTTTTTCTAAAGAAAATTTGTCTTAGAATCTGAAACCTGATAAATTCTATTGAACAAATGTATCAGAATCTGAGACTTTTCCATAGAAAAAATGGCTTGGAATCTGAGACTTTTTCTTTAGAAAAAATTTCTTAGAATCTGAGACATTTTCTATAGGAAAAATGTGTAAGAATCTGAGATTTTTTATAGAAAAATGTCTTAGATTCTAAAACTTTTTCTTTAGAAAAAAGCTTCAGACTCTTAAAACTGTTCTTTAGAAAAAATCTCTCAGACCTTTTTTTATAGAAAAAATCTTTCAGACTTTTTCTATAAAAAAATGTCTCAGACTCTGGAATTTTCTGTGTAGAAATCATCTCTCAAAATCTGAGACTTTTTCTAAAGAAAAAATATATCGGAATCTGAAACTTTTTCTACAGAAAAACTGTATCATAATTTGAGACTTTGTTTTAGATAAACATTTCTCAGAATATGAGAGTTTGCTGTAAAAAAAATTTCTCAGACTTTGAAAATTTCGCTTAAGGAAAAAATGTCTAAGAATCTAAGTTCTTGAAAAAGTCTCAGATTCTGAGACATTTTTTCTATAGAATAAGTCTCAGATTCTAAGATATTTTTTACTATAGAAAAATTCTCACATTCTGATACATTTTTTTTATAGAAAAATTCTATGAATCTCAAACATTTTTTCTGT
The DNA here is from genome assembly GCA_963921195.1 of Pegoplata infirma. NCBI lineage: Eukaryota > Metazoa > Arthropoda > Insecta > Diptera > Anthomyiidae > Pegoplata > Pegoplata infirma. Next base: position 11,388,670 of record OY992538.1, on the reverse strand, counting down.
AAAAAATTCTCAGATTCTAAGACATTTTTTCTATCGAAAAATTTTTAAATTCTGAGACATTTCTTTAGAAACATTCTTAGATACTGAAACATTTTTTCTGTAGAAGAAATCTCAGATTCTGCGACATTTTTACTATAGAAAATGTCTCATAAATGTCTCTCCATACAAAAAGTATAAGATTCTAGGAATTTTTTTCTATAAAAAAGTCCCAGATTCTGATACATATTTTCTATAGAAAGTCTCAGAAGCTGAACGTTTTTCTAAAATTCTGAGATTTTTTTAACTGTTCTTAAAAATTGTTGTAGTATTTAAATATCAACTTATGTATGTATATATTCTTTTAAAATTAACTTATTTAATAAATATATTACAAAAAAGCACTATTTTTGTCTTTTTATTTTACGGTTAAAGGAGCCCATTAATAAAATATTTTAGTTGTGGTGCTATAATATCAGTCATAACAACCATTTTTGTCTTATAATTTTTCGTTGCTTCAACAGATATATTCAGTTGCTCGTAATGAAATTCGATAAATTTGCCATTCGATTGAAATGAAATTATTAGTAATCACAACTGATAAAAGTGATAGTTGGCTGGACTACAAAAATTTGGTTGGTTCTAAATTTGGTTGACACAACGAAACCGTTTTCTGTGTGTAAGAAAAGCTTTTCTGTATCAAAATGCCTCAAAACCTCAGAATTTTTATATTGGGCTCCGCGCCTGCTCTAGTTGGAGGATAAAATCAGGAAATATAAGCTTTTAACTTTTTTTAATTTTTTTTTTTTTAACTTCTTGAGTCACCGTGTAAAAGTCGACTAAATATGATATGATCTGTTAGGATCTGGTACTACCAATTGTATCTGATTAGATCTATTACATCCGAGAGTTGTTACCAGTTCCCAAATTGGGTCAGATCTAATTCAATCTCGAAGTTAGGGACTTAATAAATTACCCAGATCTGATGTTTTTTTTTTAATTTTAATCACCATTTATAAATTTTCCCCCCCACTGTAATAAAATTTTTACTTCCATGTTGCAGTAATTTAAGTAGCCCCACATTGCTGTAGTTAAGTTAGTCTTAACGTAATAATAACATTTAAGAGCCAATCAAAATTCCATTATATTTACTAATCTCTTGTCATTATTCTTCTTGGTCTGGTCTACACACAGTCCATAATATTTCATTGTGGTTAAAGTATGTTGTTGTTGTTTTTTATTTAGACATTATTGTCTTTGCAACCATAATGATGGCTTTTTCTGAAAACTAAAGAAAAATGTGTGTCAAAAAGAAAGTTAAAAAGAAAAGAATATTTTGAAGTTTAAAGAAATGTTTGAGAAGAAGACCCTCTTGTCTTTGAAATATGCTAAAATAATTTTTTCTGATTTTGTGGAACAGCATGATGCCACAAAAAGAAAGAAAAACATTAGTGTGTTCATTGATAATCCCCTCCAAAATAGATTTAAAAAGAAAAATTAAATTTATGTACGTTTTAGTATAAGTATTTCAAAGTATAAAGAATTAGCAGTCCATACAATTTATGTCTAAAGTGGTCGGTCATTCGCTTTCGTATACGTTCAGTTTAATGATGACATGATGTTGTTTGTCATGTGTGCCGAATGAAACTGCTGTTGCTGATATTGCTGCTGATGATGGGTGGTAGTGGGTGGTTTTATATTCATATATAGTAGAAATACAAATTGTCTGTTAGGCAAAGTCTAATTCTATTTATTGTATAATTTTGGTGAACCTCTTTACTCCTTGTGCGTTGCAAGAGAATTTTGTTATCCCGTGTGAAAATGACCATGTATGTTCATATATGGATGTCCATACAAGTGCATATCCGTAATTTGAGGGTACATTTACATTAATGATCATACATTGTCATACATGAATTTGTATGTAAATTTTTTTTTTCCATAAAACGTCTATTAACTGAAGTTTTTTCAAATATAAATAATTTGTACTAATTTATGACACTGATTTTTTAATAAAAACTAACGAATATTTTAAAAATATACTTTGGACTTTATGATACTTTAGGCTAATCAAAGCTTCGAAGAATTAACCACTTTTCGAATGAATTCACAAATAAAATACATTCGATTTTTATAGTCACTGAATCTTTAAAATATCAATATTTCTTGGAATGGATTCGATTTTTACCATTAAATCGAATTCTTGTTTATAAGAATTTTAAAAACTGAATGCATTCTTTATTGAGACTTTTAAAAATCGAATTTATAAAAACTTACGCATAAATTGTGATTGGGGAATGCAATCATTAAAGTTTAATTCAGAACACCAAATCTTATTAAGGGATGAAATCCTTCGCAGCTCTGTCAGTAATACCGTCAGAGTGTTCGAATTTTCTTCTAAATTTGGTTGTTTACGTTAGTGCCGTTCATATTCGCCTATAGAATACAAAAATTATAACCAATGTTGATGATGTATGATCATTATTGTCCAACCGAACGACTTTTTCAGACTGAACACATACATGAACTTCGTCCAATTTTGCAAAGTTCTGCCGAACCCAACCTTTAAGAAAATTGTTTTTAAGACATGTATGCTATGCAGATGCATAGCATATATGAAGGAGTATGACATATACCTATCCACACATAGTTGCATACATTTACATATATGGAATATTACATTACTTGTGTATGTTCATATATGCTCCCATATATGACATACATTTCCATATATTGTTCATATACTATCATACATGGATTCATGTTTGAGCATGTATGAACATGCATGGCCATTTTCACCCGGGATAGGAGACTATTTTTGGTTTTAGACACATCTTTTTCAAGATAATACCATAAAATCAATTTTTTGTTTTTTATTTAAATGCACTCTTTTGGGTACTTTTTATATAAAAGTACTCTTTTGGGTACTTTTTATATAAAAGTACTTTTTATATAAAAGAAATTTTTATATAAAAGTACTTTTTATATAAAAGTACTTTTTATATAAAAGTACTTTTTATATAAAAGTACTTTATACATAAAAGTACTTTGTTTATAAAAGTTCTTTTTATATAAAAGTACTTTCTATATAAAAGTACTTTCTAAAAAGTACTTTTATATAAATAGTACTTTTATATAAAAAGTTCTTTTATATAAAAAGTACTTTTATATAAAAGAACTTTTATATAAAATGTACTTTTATGTAAAAAGTACTTTTATATAAAAAGTACTTTTATGTAACTTTTATATAAAAATTACTTTTATATAACAGGCGCGAATATACGGGGGGGGAAGGAAATTCCCCCCCCCCCCCAAACCGAATTCGAAAGAAAAAAAAAGGAGAAAAAAGAAATAAAGAAATGAAGAGAAGAGGAAAGACGAGGGAAAAAAGAAATGGAAATAGTCTGAGAATTTTTTTCTATGTAAAATGTCTAAGAATCTTAAAAATTTTCTGAGCGAAAAGTGCGTCGAAATGATACAGTTTTTTATATGAGAAAAAGCCCCGGATTATAAAATTTTTTCTTTAGAAAAAGTAAGAGAATTTTTCTTGACGAAAACTATGAGAATTTTTCTAGTCGAAAATTTGGATATTTTACTTTATGAAAAATTTGGGAATTTTTCTAGACTAAAAATTTGGAATTTTTTTTAGACGAAAAATTTGGGAACTTTTCTATATGAAAAATTTGGGTATCTTTCTATAGGAAAAAATTGGGAATTTTCTACAGGAATAATTTGCGAATTTTTCTTTGATTTTTTTTTTTTAGAAAAATCTAACAATTTTTATAAGAAAAATCTAACAATTTTTCTAAAGGAAAAACTTGAGAATTTTTCTGAGAGTTTTCTATGGGAAAAATCTCATAATGTTTCTTTAGAAAAAATCTGAGAACAAGATGGGTAAAAAGGAAAGGACAAATGTTCAAGAATCCAAAAATTTTTTTATAGGAAAAATGTTTTTTAACATCCAAGTTTTGGAATCCTTAAATTTTTTTTATGGGAAACATAAAAGCATTTTCTTCAGGGAAAATTTAAAGAAAAAAATTTAAAATTAAATTTAAAGAAAAAATTTATTCTATAGAAAAATGCCTCGGAAACTGCGGGTTTTCTATTTAAAAATGTCTCTGGATTTAAGACGTTTTTAATATGATATTGTTTTTAGGCTGGTGTATAATTTTAAAAAAGTTGCAGGACGCCACCTCAGTTTGAACATATAAGCTAACAATTAACGAAAAAGAAAACAAGAATTACTATTTTCATTTTCTTAAAATCAAAAATTTTAATTACTTGGGTTTGTAACTTGGATAATAATTCACCTCGTGGTGTATAAAACAGTTTTTCACCAGCTGGTAAATAAAAAGTAACATAATTATTTTTCAACAAAAAAAATTTTTTTTTCATCAAGTTTTTTTTAATTATTTTTTTTTTTATCAATTTTTTTTCATCAATTTTTTTCCATAAATCTTTTTTTTATCAATTTTTTTTTTTATCAATTTTTTTTTCATAAATTTTTTTTTTTATAAATTTTTTTTTTTCATCATCCTTTTTTTTAATCAAATTTTTTTTTTTAATCAAATTTTTTTTTTCATCAATTTTTTTTTGCATAATTTTTTTTTATCAATTTTTTTTTTTTCATCAAATTTTTTTTTCTTTTCAACAATTTTTTTTCCATAAAAATTTTTTTTTCATCAAATTTTTTTTCATCAATTTTTTTATCAAAAAATTTTTTTTTTCATAATTTTTTTTTTCATCAAACTTTGTTTTTCATAATTTTTTTTTTTTATCAATATTTTTTTTCATCAATTTTTTTTTTCATAAATTTTTTTAATCATAAAACTATTTTTTTTCATAATTTTTTTTTTTTCATAAATTTTTTTTTTCATTAATTTTTTTTTTCATCAAATTTTTTTTATCATATTTTTTTTCAACAATTTTTTTTTTCAAACTTTTTTATTATCAATTTTTTCTCACCAAAAAAACTTTTTTTTTTTCATAAATTTTTTTTTACATCAAAAAATTTTTCTTTTCATCAAAAACTTTTTTTCATCAAAAATTTTTTTTTATCATATTTTTTTATCAAATTTTTTATTATCAATTTTTTTCTCACCAAAAATTTTTTTTTTTCATATTTTTTTTCATAAATTTTTTTTTTACATCAAAAAATTTTTCTTTTCATCAAAAAAATTCATCAAAAACATTTTTGCATCACCATTTTTTTTTTCACAAAAAATTTTGGGTTCATTAAATTTTTTATAAATTATTAATTTTTTTTTGTGTTCCGTGAAAAAAAAAATCTTTTTTTTTTACCAAAACTACTTTTTCACCAAGTCTAAGCTTTTCGCATAAAAATTTTTCATTTGTTTATCAAATGTACATAAAACAAGTGAGAGTGGTATATTCTTTGGTGCCGAATCTTTTCTACTCTCCAAAATGTAAAAACACTTTTTTGCACTTATTTTTGCACTCACTTATAATGTACCCAGCAGAAATAAATCGAGATTTTGGCGACACAGCATCTGTTTATAGCATACCGTAGCGCATCCAAAGAGCGCTCTTAGGGATGCAGTAAAAGGAAGGGGAAAAAAATTTAATTTTTTTTTAAGATTTTTTATATAAAACTTATAATGTGTAATTATTTTTTGATAAAATTTCACAATTGCTTTTCTTTTTAATATTTTTAACACTTTTTGAATAAAAAAACATGAGTTTTAGACAAAGACACATGATTTGACTGCATCATTATTGCGCATTAATCAGCGCCGCAAAGAGCGCTTCAATCATAGCATCTTTGACCGCTGTTCCCAAAAAAAATCCCATAAAAAATGTGAAAATGAAAATTTCCGATATTTTTTTGATATTCACTTCCGATTTTTTTTTTTTCATTTTGTTTCACATAAATAAAGTTTTGTAAAGTAAAACGAATGAATTTTTTTGTTATATTTTTTTAAATTTTAGTTATTTGATTTCAACTTTGAACAGACAAGGAAAAAATTCGAATTTTATTTAAAATTCATAAGGTATTTGAAATAAAATTTTTGTTTAAATAAAATTCTCAAAAACATTTGAATTTTATTATTTCCAAAAATAAAATTCTCAAAAAAAAAAGAATTTTATTTTTGGTTTGAATTTTATTTTTAAATTTTATTTTTGTTTAATTTTATTTTACTTTTGGTTTGAATATTTATTTGTTCAAAATATATTTGTTATTATGGAAATAAAATTCTTTTTTTTTATTAATAAAATTCTTTAAAGAATTTTAAATAAAATTTTTTTGAATTTTATTTCTTCTAAGAATTTAAAATAAAATTTTTAAGAATTATATTTTCTTGAATTTTTTTAAAAATTCAAAATTGAATTTTATCAATAACGAATTTTAAATTTTATTGTTTTTCCTTGTCTGACTTTGAATGAACCCGTAAACAAACACCAAACTCGATTTTATGTGATTCGGAAAATATCATGTGATTTGAAAAGTTTTGAAAGACATAACAGAGGCCCTTAACACATTTTAAATGATGATAAATAGGCCAACCAAAAAACAGCCAATGCTTATTTGTTATTTCGATGAATAAACCGATTTGGATTAAACACAAACTCTAATCACGAAAAAACAGAAAAACTAAGATACATTTGTTATAACTTCTTTTGAATATTTTTTCATTTATTGGTAAATTTTTTGTTTTTTATCTCATTTTTACATTTTAATTTTAGAACTTTAATTTTAGAAAATACAAATTTTATTACAAAAAATGTCCAATCATATATTAGAAACTCCAATTATATTTAAAAAAATTCCAAATATAACTCAAAAATTTTAAATTATATTTCAAAAATTTCCATTGATAGTTCAAAAATTTCCAACTTTATTTTAGAAATTTCAATTTATATTTACAGAAATTTCAATTAATATTTTAGAAATTTCAAATTGTATTTAAGAAAATTTCTAAATGCTTTTCAGAAAATTACATTTGCATTTAAATATTTCCATTTGGATTTCAAAATCTTATAATCGCTATTAAGAAAATTCCATTGAAATAAAAAAAAAAATCCATGTGTATTTTAAAAATTTCCAACTGTATTTCAAAAACTTCCGTTTGTATTTAAAAATTTTCTAAATTCTTTGCAGAATTCACTGCATCTTTAATCTGCTTAAATCAGCGCTAAAAAGATACATGAATTTACAGCATCTTTATTCTGCTTAAATCAGCGCTCTAAAGACACGTGATTTCAGTGCATCTAAAGAGCGCTGTTTCTGTGTATCCAACTAGCGCTCTAAAGTGGGACATCGCCTAAGAGAATCATGCATGAATTCAGCGCAATTGGATGCGCTCCTTTACTCAAGTTCCCCTTCCAAAAGCTGCTGAACGTTCAGCAAAATTTCTGCTGGGGTACTGCTCTTTTGGTTTTTTATCGGGTCCTCGACTGATATTTCAATTCGTTTTGCATGGAATAGCAAAGTAATATATCATTATTTTAAAAAAAAAAACTTTGCTTTGGCAAGTACACCCAAATCTTCAGCAAAACATTATCAGGGTTTAATGTTTTGGGCAAGAGTACAAAATTCGCAGGCATTTTTAATGGGGTCCTCGACAGATATTTCAATTCGTTTTGCATGGAATAGCAAAGTATATATTTAATCCTTTAATTCCCAGTGGAACATAGGGCCGCAACAAATGTTCTCCATTGTATTCTATCAGTAGACATTGTTTTCATTTCACTCCAAGACACCACATAGCAAATTAATATAACATTATTTTTTCTAAAAAAAACTTTGCTTTAACAAGTACACCCAAATCTTCCGCAAAACATTATCATGATTTAATGTTTTGGGCAAGAGTACAAAATTTGCAGGCATTTTTAATTTTCCGATTTCTCGCGAAATTGAGAAGATATGATTTTGATGTTAACTGTTTTGTTACCTGTAAATAAAAACAATCTCAGTTTTTAAAGATATTTAAAAAACTTTATTGTCAAAATTTTAGAAAATACAAAAAAACTAATTTTGCGATATCTCGCGAATGCGTTTTGTGACATTTAATCAAGTAGAAATCGAACTGCGTTTACACTTTTCGTCGACAGTAAAGTTGAACCTAAACGTCGCTGAGGCTCACCGTGGTGGGTACACAAAACAATAGGTAAAATGGTACTTTTTATTAGCATTTGCTTAATTAGTTTCAGAATGGTTTTGGTTTCAATCACGACTGCACCCAAAAATCGTATTTCTTGTAGAGTGTTAAATAAATTGCGGATGATTGTTTGGTTGACTTCGCTTTAATTCTTTGCTAAATATGTTTATTACGGCCATTTAAATTTTGATTACCCATTTTATGAGTTGAGCATGTTATTTTTTTATTATTTCGCTACTATGTATTTGATTTGTGCTTTTTTTAATTTTATTTTTTGAAATAAAAATAAGAAATCAATTAAGAAACATCAAGCTGTGAGTTAAATTTAAATGAATATAAAACTGATGTTCAGTGTGTTAATTGTTACGATATAAGGTGTTGACAAATGCCTTGATTTTATGGCAGCTACATTAAGATTGTGGCTAAAATTTCAAACCTAAAATGTATACTAAAAATAAAATTTTGTTAAAGTAAAATAAATTTCTTTTTAATAGCATAACATTAATTTGTAAACACTTATGAATTGAAGAACGGGGAAATTTTATGAAATTTTTTTAAGAGAACGAATCTTTAAAAAAAGAACAACTGGCACTAGCAAAAACAAGACAGATCTTTTGATTCTTGTTTTTGTTTCCAACTCCTTTAAATAAATGGATCTTTCAATTTAAAAAAAACAATTTGAATTAGTCATTTATCAATCACCCTGTTTTTATGTCAAGTTTTTGTAGAATTTTTTGTTACATACTTTAAGGCTCAAACAAAAAATTAATATCTGATTTCTTAATCCAATTGATTAAGAAACACAGCAATTGTGTTGATATAATGAATAACTTTCCATCTGAAAACTTCACCTCGTAAATCGAGAGTGTTTTGTATATAATTTTAATTCTATTTTATTTGTTTGTTAATTTAGTTTTGTTTATTTACACACAAATCAATTTCTAATCAAAATTGTTTTTAATTGTGCCATCATGATCATTAGTTTAGTTCAAATTAGTTGAAAGTGTTAACTAAATAAGCTTATTTTAGTATAAGTGTTGTGGATGGTGGTGGTGGTGGGGGCGTGTTTAATGGCACTGATGAAATATATTTTTGTTGCTATATTTCTATGTATTAAAAAAGTTTATTTATTAGTTGAGTGGAAAATCCAAAACAGAAACTTTTGCTGATAAAAGTATTAAAGGATTAATTTTTCAAAATAATTAACAGTCATTATAGTTTCAAAATGTATTTTTTTTTTGCTGCTGCTGTTGCTGTTGTTGCCATTATTGTAATTAGCTAATAGCGTATAATGTTAATGAATGATAAAAACAATAAACTAATTAATTTTAGATGTTTTAATAAATTGTGCAGTTTTTTTCAGGGATTTCTGAGAATAAATAATTATAGCTATTCATTAATAAAACCACACAACTCTTTATTTTAACTATGACATTAATTGGAAATTCCAAAAAATAGCAATTATTATGTTAAGAATTTAATTAGTGTGCTAAACAAATTTGTTGAAATATGTTTTTTTTGATAAAAAGGCAAGAAAGTCAGTCAAGACCGACCATAAAAAAGTACTACAATTTTAGAATTATTTTAATCCCTGGGTCCAAGTGCTGAATTTAGAACACTCAAAATTATGTCATTTACTGTTTGTAGTTTATTTAAAAAGTTTTACGTTTTGTCGTTTTTAAAAGAAAAATGCCTGCGAGTTTTGTACTCTTGCCCAAAACATTAAATCATGATAATGATTTGCGGAAGATTTTGCCAAAGCAAAGTTTTTTTTAGAAAAAATAATGTTATATTACTTTGCTATTCCATGCAAAACGAATTGAAATATCAGTCGAGGACTCCATTAAAAAACCAAAAGAGCTGTACATTTCGTAAGTGAGTGCAAAAATAAGTGCAAAAATAAGTGCAAAAAAGTGTTTTTACATTTTGGAGAGTATAAAAGATTCGGCACCAAAGAAATTATCACTCTCACTTGTTTTATGTACATTTGATAAACAAATGGAAAATTTTTATGCGCAAAGCTTAGACTTGGTGAAAAAGTGGTTTTTGTAAAAAAAAATGATTTTTTTCCACGAAAAAGAAAATTATGTTAAAAAAAATAAATGAACCCAAAATTTTTGGTGAAAAAAAACTTTGATGAAAAAAAGTTTTTGATGATTTTTTTTGATGAAAAGGAAAATTTTTTGTTGTAAGAAAAAATTTATGAAAAAAAAAAATTTTTGGTGAAAAAAAAATGATAATAAAAAATTTGATGAAAAAAAAATTGATGAAAAAAATTTTGATGAAAAAAAAAAATTGATGAAAAAAACATTAATGAAAAAAAATGATAAAAAAAAATTTGATGAAAAAACAAAAAAAATTGATAAAAATAAAATTTTGATGAAAAAAAAAAAAAATTTAATGAAAAAAAAAATTAATGAAAAAAAAAAATAGTGGGAGACGTTAGGGGGCACCTTCCCCTTGCGATTTGGCACTTCTTCTGAGATAAGAATGTTGCATTTGCTTACCAAAAGTACAAAAAACTCTGCAAAAAATGCGGTTTTTCTTGGGTTGGTTTAGTTCTCCAAGGGGGAACTTTTTCCCCTTTGTCCGATTTTTGAAAAAAATTTATGAAAAAAAACAGTTTGATGAAAACAAAAAAAAATTGATGAAAAAAAAATTGATGGAAAAAAAATTGATGAAAAAAAAAAAAAATTGATAAAAAAAAAATTGATTAAAAAAAAAAAAAATTTTTGTTGAAAAAAAATTATGTTAGTTTTTATTCACCAGCTGGTGAAAAACGGTTTTATTCACCACGAGGTGAATTATTATTCTAGTTACAAACCCAAGTTATTAAAATTTTTGTTTATAAGAAAATGAAAATAGTAATTCTGGTTTTCTTTTTCTTTAATTGTTAGCTTATATAGTCAAACTGAGGTGGCGTCCTGCAACTTTTTTTAAAATTAGACACCAGCCTAAAAACATTATCATGTTAACATTATCATGTTAAAAACATTTGTTCAATGTTCAGTTTTTTTAAATGACTATTTATGTTCTTTGTTTCAAAAATAACAACATAAGAAATAAAGACTTTCATTAGCATTCAATTTTTAATGTCATTTATTTTTGTTCTGTAAGTAAAAATAAGTGATTCTCCTTTAATTTTTAATGATTTGTGTTTGTTATTTTTTTTTAAATTGTTGGCATTTTTTTAAAGAAAATTTTACCTACTTGTGTTTGTTGTTATTTTTTTGTAGACAAAAAATTTAACAAGTATTAAAGTTAAATTCGACTTGGCCGAATCTATGAATGCCCTCCACAATGCCCTTTTTAAAGGATAGTAAATTTTTTAATAAGAAAAAATATTAACAATTTTGATTAGAAATATTTTATTTTGAATAAAAAACTTTTTTTTTTGCATTTTTGTAAAAAAAAAATAATTTACTAATTTATTTTTTCGAGTGTAAAATTTTTTTTGAGTGTATTTTTTTTTGTGTAAAAATATTTCTGAGTGACAAAAATACTGTGTAAAGTAATTTTGTGGCTTATCATTGGTTTTAAAGCTTGTTTTTTTTTGAAAAGTCGGGTTTTTCAACACGTGAATTTTAGGTGAAACTAATAGGGTTTTGCTTATAACTTTTGAACCACTGGACTGATTTGGCTGAAAATTGTAACGAACCAGACCAAAGAAACGACAAATATATATGCCACACTTCAGCACCCTAAGAATTGTAGTTCGAAAGTTACCATGTGTTTTATCTCGTAAATTCACGAAAAACTCTTGCCGAAATTCAGTATTTTGCTCATAACTTTGAACCACTTAAACGATTTCGCTGGATTGAAATACCCACCTGACCAGGTAAATGCCCAACATATATGCCAAACTTCAGGAGAAAGTTAGCGTGTTTTCAACAGACAGACGGACGGGCGGACATAGCTAGATCGTCACCTCGAAATTTTTATACCCTCCACTCTAGTGATAGAGGGTATATATAAGTTTGTCATTCCGTTTGTAACACCTCGAAATATTCGTCTAGGACCCCATAAAGTATATATATTCATGATCCTCGATCGATTTTAAGACGATCTAGCGATGTCCGTCCGTCCGTCCGTCCGTCCGTCCGTCTGTCTGTCTGTCTGTCTGTCTGTCTGTCTGTCTGTCTGTCTGTCTGTCTGTCTGTCTGTCTGTTGAAAACACGTTAACTTTTGAAAGACTTTACGGAGGCTCATAAAGTTTGGCATATATGTTGGGCATTTACCTGCTCAGGTTGGTATTGCAATCCAGCGAAATCGGTCCAGTGGTTCAAGTTATAAGCAAATAAGTGAATTTCGGCAAGGGTTTTTTTGAAATTTACGAGATAAAACACACGGTAACTTTCGAACAGCAATTCTGAGGGTGCTGAAGTGTGGCATATATATTTGTCGTTCCTCAGGTCCGGTTTGTTTTAAATTTCAGCCAAATCGGTTCAGTGGTTCAAAAGTTATTAGCAAAACCGTAAATTTCAGATTCGCCTCACCTTAAATTCACGTGTTGAAAACCCGTTAAACATGTTTTAAGAACATTGGTAAGTCACAAAAATATTTTACATCGCATTTTTGTCACTCAAAAATATTTTTACACTAAAAGAAAAAAAAAAAAAATACACTCGAAAAAAATTTTACACTCAAAAAAAATTTTACACTCAAAAAAAATTTAGTAAATTATTTTTTTTTTTTTTTCAAAAATTAGTTAAAATAAAAAGTTTTTTTACACAAAATAAAATATTTCTAATCAAAAATGTTATTTTTCACTCTAGCAAATTTACTATAACTTAAAAAGGGCATTGTGGAGGGTATTCATAGATTCGGCCAAGTCGAATTTAATTTTTCTACTTGTTTTTTTTTTTAGATTTTCCCAATTTGTTTACAGTTTTTAGTACTCTTCGAAAACTCTTCGTGGTAAATTTTCAGATTTTTTTGAAGACCCGACGGGTCAGACCCGTTCAAAAGATATCGAATTTTTAAAAATTGTTAGTTTGTTCCTTTACTCAAACTTCTTTTACTCATTCATAACTTCTTCCATAATGGTCCAAATTTCAAATTTTTTTCTTCAAAATTTTTTTTTTTACGTACTTTTAAAAAAAAATCCAAAAAAAAATTCTTAAAAGCGCTCTAGTATGCGATTTTTAAGTTTTAAATTTAAATCTCATTTTTGAAAATGTTTGTACTCTTCGATTTTTTTGAAATTTTTTTGTGTAAAACCTCTATCGATTGTACAAATTTTTTGCCCAGGAGGATCGTGGGATAACGATTATTACTATTTTTTAAAATTTTTTGAAAACAATTTATTGTAATTTTCCAATCTTAAAATCATTACTACTGCTCCAATGGTGTGTCTTAGAGGGGTCATTTATAAGACCGACCCCCATTAATTTTTACGTCTTAACATTTCTTTGGAACAAACTAATACCCTATCTACAATTTCTAAGGGGTTCCCACACAAAACGACATTTTTTAAAATTTGCTCCAACAGCTCTAACTGCCCTAATAGTGCACTAAGAGCAACAAAATGTATGACCGACCCACAATATTTTTTTAGTCCAAACATTTTCTCTAAACACACCTACCCCATATCTTTAACTGTTAAGGCGGTCCCCATACAATTTTTTTTATTTTTTGTAAATTTGTTTTATTTAATCAGCTTCTACCGGTCCAATGGTGCGTCCGAGAGGGGTCATTAGTGATACCGACCCCCATTTATTTTTACCCTACAACATTTCATAAATGGGGGTCGGTCTCACTAATGACCCCTCTCGGACGCACCATTGGACCGGTAGAAGCTGATTAAATAAAACAAATAAAAAAAATTGTATGGGGGCCGCCTTAACAGTTAAAGATAGAGGGTAGGTGTGTTCAGAGAAAATGTTTGGACTAAAAAAATATTATGGGTCGGTCATACATTTTGTTGCCCTAAGGGCACTATAAGGGCAGTTAGAGTGGTTGGAGCAAATTTTAAAAAATGTCGTTTTGTGTGGGAGCCCCCTTAGAAATTGGAGATAGGGTATTAGTTTGTTCCAAAGAAATGTTAAGACGTAAAAATTAATGGGGTCGGTCTAATGAATGACCCCTCTAAGACGCACCATTGGAGCAGTAGAAATGATTTTAAGATTGGAAAATTACAATAAATTTTTTTCAAAAAATTTTAAAAAATAGTTATAATCGTTATCCCACGATCCTCCTGGGCAAAAAATTTGTAGAATCGATAGAAGTTTTACACAAAAAAATTTCCAAAAAATCGAAGAGTACAAACATTTTCTATAATGAGGTTTAAATTTTAAAAATTTTTTTTGGGATTTTTTTTAAACAAATATTTTGAAAAAAAAAATTTGAAATTTGGACCATTATTGAAGAAGTTATGAGGAAAAGAAGTTTGAGTAAAGGAACAAACTACCAATTTTTAAAAATTCGATATCTCTTGAACGGGTCATCAAAAAAATCTGAAAATTTAACACGATGGAGTATTCGAAGGGTACTAAAAACTGTAAACAATTTGGAAAAATCTAAAAAAAAATTTTTCAAAGTGTCCGACCGATATTTCGATGATTTACAAAGTGGAGGATATAAAAAATAGGTTTGCCGGCTTGGACAACCAAGTTGTTACGATTTTGAGCTAAAACAGTGTTATTAGACCCATATATCATTTGACTGTCCAATCTGAGATTTAAATATAATACAACCTTTATTATTTACATCTTATTTATAGGCTTAATTTTTTTTTTTTTTTTAGCTAGAAAAAAAGTTTAGTCGTCCTCGTGTAAAGTTTATCTAAAAGTTTATATATGATTGCTCTTCATCTAACTTATTATTTTTTAAATATTTCTAGTCATCTATTCATACACATTAAAGAGTTAATGCAAGAAAAATAACCAGGTTAAGGGTGTTTCTTTAAGTGGTGGTTGGTTGGTTGTTGGCTGTTTGTTTGCTGGATTTGTTGTCTTCAAGTTTTCTTCTTAGAATATTTAAGCTTTTTCTTTTATTCATACCTACACAAAGTTATTTATAAATTTGTTTTTCTATTCATGTATGTGTGTGAGGTACTTATAAACATATATAATTACGGTAAAACACGAATAAAACGATTATTCGGCAAAGACGACTTCTCAGTTTAAGTAAACTAATGTAAAGTTTATTACAAAACCGTATTACGAACTTATTAAAGAAAATTTTCACGAAATTAGTTTTAAAAACCCAGTTTTTCTGAAATGCATATATTTAGGCAGATTAAAAATCATATGTTTATCTTTAAAAAGCTAAAGAGTTTTTAAATTTTTTGACAATCAATCAATTTTTTGAAATCAATGATTTTCTACATTTAAAGAAACAATTATGAAAAAGTCAAAAAGTCATATGTAATATCCTTTTTTTTTGAGCCTAAAAATATGCACTCCTTTTTTACACAAAACATCGAAAACCGTTTGACACAGTGGTACCGTTATAATTGGCCTTACGAAGCTAATTTCTCCGCCTGCTTAAAATTCATCTTAACCAAGCTCTACTGCATTTGTATGTAAAAACATATTTTTTTTTACCTGTGCGTAAGTGTTGAAGTTTATGTTGGTGTTAGTTAGTGAAGGGAAGAAACTTGACTGATTTTTATGTTTTATTATTCTAGAATCGGGTAGGTGAAAAAATTTTACTGATTTTTTTCCCTTTATTATTAGACAAAAGTTTATTTATTTTTTTTGTCTACCTTCAATTTCTTTCCTTCGTTTTCCCTTCAATACGTCACCTTTAATTGGTGGCATTAACTTTAGTATCAAATGATAAAAACCTTGTCTGAATAATAAATTTTCAAATGAAAGAATTGTGTGGCGAAAATAAAGTTTTTTTTGTATGCTACTTTACTCAGTATGTATCGTTTGTATCTTTTTTTTTAGCATTTATTTATATTTTTTTTTGTTTGTACTATATTTATTTTTTCTATTTCTTAACAACTCATATTACAATTTTGTTTTTCTATTATTTATTAGAGGATTATGTTAAATTGTTCATTCTATTTGTACTTGTATTTATTTAGAAAATAAGAAAATGTTTTTATAAAATATCAGAAATTTAATACATAAGTATTTAAGGGAATTAAATCTTTTACAAACTGAGTTAGATAAATTTGTGTATTTAAAGTCATTCATACGTAATTGGTAGAGGTAATCGAATAATTTTATTTTAATTTGTTTAAATCTTAAAGATATCAGTGTAATATCACAGTGATATAAAATAGAAAATCATATTGGTCGGACAAAGTTTCCTGCTTTAAATGTGATCTTAAAATTTTGTTTTTTGAGTCTTATGGGATTGCTCAAATTTTTTTTAATATATTTTAATTCTTACAAGCAATAATCCATATTTATAAAAAAAAAGTTTTTTTTACAAAATTGTTTTCCCGGTTCGTTTTTATTCTCAGTCGGCAAAAACAAAAATCACCACTGACATACTGCTGACTCTCCCTTTATAAAATTGCTGACATCTTCATACAATTTTTCAAAATGTCCCCAATGACATGTCAGCAGTTGGTCAGCGATTGTTTCAATGAATTGTTGATGGCCACCGATACTCGTGGACACTGCTGACCAACTACTGACATGTCAATGGGGTCATTTTGAAAAAAAGCCAACATCATATGGGTATAATATTTTCTTTTTCTATAAAATTAAATATTTAAAAGCTCAATTTTTCTTTTTATGAGTTTCCTAAACAAAAAAGTAATAATTCATAACGTTTTTCTGTTTTCATACAAAAAAATAAACCTTTATCAAAATCCTTTTAACACTTGACAAATTTTTGACCCCAAATATAAAACTTTTTGGTGAAACCTTTTATGTGTCAATCATATATAGGATTTGTGTTAAACTTTTTTTTTGTTTAATTACTTATTCAATTGTTATGATTTTTTGTTTCTTATTATGTAGAGTAGGGTGGAGCAAATTTTCGTTTTTTTTGATATTCAAAATCGTTGGAATCGGAAAAGTTGCATTTTTAGGTCAATAAAAACAAATTTCTGAAAAAGTGTTTTTATGGAAAAAAAAATTTACCCCGCCGTTTTCGAAAATGGAAAAATAGAAAATTTGCTCCACCTTAATGTACAGTATTTCCATTATATTATCATCATATAAAATACATTTTATAATATCACAAAATAAAAGGATTTTATTTTATCAACTACAAAAATCTGATTTTTGTTTGTGCTGTAATTGGAGTTTGGGATTTGCCGGTTTTTTTATTTTCTGGGAAACGGGAAAAAATAAAAATATTTTCTGGGTTAAGCCGTTATTCTTTGTATGATAAAAAATGGGAAATATCACGAAAAATTTTGTTAAAATTGTACTTACAATTACAATTTTTTACTTTTACAATTTTATTCCCTGATGATCATCATCGATGAGGATCGAAATATTGAAAGTTAATAAAAAAAGATTTGTTAATCAAAACACTGGCCTTGAGCTCTATTATTTCTTTACGTATTTTTTTCATTTAAAAATGACGGATGTAGTTTTTATTACAAGATTGAGGGCAATACCTTAGGATCCTAGGCAATATTTTTATGGAAGTCTGTTATTCCTATTATCTGTTTTTTATTTGCCTAGGGTACCGGTTGTCTGTTTGTTTGTCTATTCTTATATTTGTCCGAAATTGGTCAAGTAGTGAAAACATAAATTCTATGAATTTCTTGTTGTAAATTTGTGAAAGGTATTTAATACCTTTCACCGAATATAGCGTTTTTAACTCTTTTGTATTATTTACATTTACCAGAAAATTTAGAAAAACATTCCTGAAAAATTTCCTTAAAACTTTTTATTGGAATTCATCAACATTTCTAAACTGCAAACTCTAACTGTAATCTATACAAAAACATTTGCTTGTAATATAATAAATTCCCATGAATTAATCATTAATCAAAAATAACAATCTTATCTGGGGAAAATATCTACATACAATAATTGTTATTAAATTTAACATACGTTTGTATGTAAAATATAAATCAGAGATAGATATACCCCACAAACGACAGACAAACATCCCTTTCAACAACTTTTATATAAATGAATGCATATTGTTTAAGGTGACATTTTTTTTTGTTATTCAAAAATTTGACATGCAAATCTTTAAATAATTTTTAGTAAAATAACTCAAAGATTAGTAAAACAGAAAAATGTTTTCATTGTTAAATAATTATTAACTTAAATTTTGTCATATTAATTAAAATGTTGTTTGCATTTGACTTATAAAAAAAAAATTATTTAACAACACAATTTGTCTAGACAATTAATGTTGTGATTAATACGAAAAGATTTTAAATAAAATTGAAAACCCAATTCAAAAATAAACGAAATGGATTAAAAAAAATTGAGCCACAAATTGTTTTTATTTTTGAATAATTTTTCTTTATTTTGGTGAAAACAAAAATGTGAGTGAAAAAGATGTAGAAAATAAATTTTATGTGAAACAAACTTTTTAAAAAAAGTTAAATTATCTTTGTTTAAGAAATAATTAAAACATTTTTTTATGTGATTCTAGAATATATCTTTTAAAGTGTTTCAAACAGATATTTGATTGTTCCAACCATAATTTAAGAGCGTCATATTATGTTTGAAAATTGTATCATAATATATTTACAGCAATCATAAAATTTTTGCTGCAGTCATTTTATGGTCCCAAAATTTAATTTTTCGAATACTTACGATCATTACATGATTACTATTGATTGCTACAAACAAGTTATAATACATTTTTCAATCATAATATGACGCTCTTAAATTATGGTTGGCACAATCATATCTCTTCTTTGCGTGTATAAACAAAATATTTAAAAGCCATCCTAATACCCATATTTTTACACTCATAAAAATTTGTTAGTATTCCTTACAAAAAAGTCTGTTACCATTACTAATAAAGTTTTCAATTTGTGCCCGATAACTTTTTCAGTTACCATTACAAACTTTGGTTTTCAAAAATTAGTAATCTTAAAAAACACTAAAAAAATTAGTATTACTAAATTTTTTTGTAAAAAAATTGTAAATTGTGTATTTTAAATTTTTGGTATTTTTTTACTATATGTAAACTGCGTATTGCGCTTGTTGTCGCCATTACTATTTCAATGCAAGTCAGATTTTGTTTGAATTTTAGATCTGAAATATGTAAGAGAAAATATTGAATAAATTTTTTTTTTTACAAAATATAAATTACATACCACATAAAATAAATGCTTTGAAAATTGTGTTGAATAAATTGGTGTTCTAGAATAAAAAATACATTATATTGATATTATTTAAATGGAACACATAAATATACAGTTGTTACCTGCTTTCATCATTTTCTATTTTGTTTTATTTATTGTCCTAAAAAAAGAGTTAATTTTAAACAAAAAATACTTTAACATTTGGTTGTGTTGTAATATTTTGTTGTTTGTACATTTTTTTATTTCTTCCGCTCCGCGACGTTGTCCATTCAAATGCTATTTTCCAACTGAATAATAGAAAGAAAGGCATGAAGAAAAGTACACAAAATTACCAATACTATTCTGAGTATTAAGAAATCAACCCTTTGTGTAGTACACAATGTACACAATGTGTACACTGTACACAAGAAAAAAAAATCGCAGATAGCGTAAAACAAAAAAGAACCGCAAGTGGAGAAGAAAGAAAAAAGAATTGAAAAAGGTCGGTGTTTTTTTGAATTTTGCATATCTTCTCTTTACTGCATTTTGTTCCCTTTTTATATATGTTTTTATTTGAAAGAAAACAAAGTAGTTACAATGAAGCAGACAAATAAGTGTAATTCAATATTGAAAATAATAAACATATTCATACTCATCAAAGCGCAGTTTTACCATTAAAATAAAAAAATAACTATTTATTTTTTTTAAATGCTCTTTTTAATTTCCAAATATTTTAATAAAATTTTCTATTTGTATTTCATTAGTGCATTACTTTTCTAGAAAAGAAAACCGAAAAGTTAATACGAAATTTTTAAAAAATCAACTGAAAAAATTATTAAAAAATCAGTAAAAAATTAATAGTTTGTAACGCGAGTTTACTAAAACGAATTACAAAAAAATATTTTTTTAGTACAATTTAGTAAAAAAGTTGTAAAGTTGGGATACAAACAATTTTACAAACTTTTTTACTGACGTATTTTTTTGAGTGTATATATGTCTGTAGTAATCGTTTTTGTTAAAGTGCTTTATAATTATGTTGATAGCACAGTGAAACGAGCGCCTACACAGACAAAAAAAATTCCACTTATTTTTGGTGGTATAGGGTATTTATAAGTTTGTCATTTCGTTTGTAATACTTTGAAATATCGCTATTAGAAGTACATAAATTCGTGATCGCCGATCTATTTTAAGACGATCTTGCGATGCCCGTTCGTTTGAAAACACTCGTTGATATATATCAATAATATATTATTAAGGCGCCTTGTGATTGCCTTATATTTGTTGTACAGTGTAATGATAACTCAATTTGTATGTGCAGATGTTTGTTAATATAAAAAGTTTACTTTATTGTAATTTAGAAATTTAATTGTTAATAAGATTAATGTTAAAACTTTTCAACATATTTTCAACTCTTTTTGAAATTTATTCATCCATAAAAAAATATTTTTAATTTATCAATTACAGCAAGTATAAAAAATTTGAATAGTTCTAATTAGAGATGGGATCGTAAGTGACATCTCAGTCACGATCACGCACGAACATTTTTTTGTGCTCACGCACTCTCACGATGTAATTACGATCACGAAATACTCACGAATTAAAATATCCCGAGTAAAAATAATTTAATATGATCTTATATACTTTTATATAGTCATATTATTTCATACTGGCTGGTTTGCACCCGGCGTTGCCCGGGCTAAAAAAAATATTATATAATGAATGACAGTTTGTAATGCCCCATGGTTCCATCCTCGATTAGCACTACATCTGGTGAAAATTTAATTTTCGCATCATTTTACTACACCTCAGTCCGATCGCGCACTGATATGGCACATTGTTCCCGCCTTGTTTAGTACTCGACATTTAAGCGTGATAACCGAATAGGCAGAAATAACTTTCAATATATTATAAAGGGGTGTGGCAATTAACGTCCATTTGTTCAATGGCACGCTGATATGGGCCCGCATTGGTTTGTCAGTTAGTAAAAATCGACTAATTGTAAGCCGATTTTGCGTGATTGCGGAACTGGCAAAAATACACGCCTTTGTCCAATCACGCACTAATATGGAATATTGTTCCCGCATCGGTTAGTAAGTACAATATATGTGAAAGTTTTTTAAAATCAGTTTAGGCGCTTAAGCTTAGTTACAAAACAGACAGAAAAAAACTTGCAGTGTGGTGCATAGGGGCGTTACAACTTACGCCCCGCGATCGAAAATATTATGTGGTGAAAATTCCATTAAATTCGGTTAAGCCGTTAAAGCATGATTATGGTACAGGCAGAAATAACTTTCAATGTAATAAAAAAGAGCGTGGGATTTTACTCCCCTTTGTGAAATCGCACTATTTTATGGCCTGTATTTCCCACCTCGGTTAGTACTATCTGTGGTGGAAATTTCTTCAAATAGTCAAATAAGCGTGATTGCGAAAAAGGCAGAAAGGAGGTGCAATAAATATAACAGGGCATGTCATTTTATGTCCCTTTATCCAATCGCTCATTTTATGTTCTATAGTTCCCGCCTCGTTTAGTACTATCTGTTGCGAAAATTTCATGTTAATTGGTGCAGCCGTTGATGCGTCATTGCGAAACTGTCAGAAAAAACTTTAAGTATAGTACAAAATAGCGTTACAACAAATGCCCCTTTGTCCAAACGCGCTTTATTATGGCAGTCAAAAATAATTTGAAATTAATACAAAGGGGCGGCATTTTACAACACCTTTGCCCAATAACGTGCTGATATGGCATACTGTTCCCTCTTCGGTCTGTGTTGAAAATTTCAATAAAATCGGTTCTGACGTTTAAGAGTGATTACGGAACTCGCAGAAATTACTTTCAATGTAATACAAAGGGGCGTGGACTTTTACGCACATCCGTCCGAGCGCCCTCATATTATATCCTATAGTGCCCACCTGGGTTAGTACTATATGTGGTGAAATTTTCATTAAAATCGGTGCATCGTTTAAGCGCGGTTACGGAACAGGTAGAAATAACTTTCAATGTAATACAAAGGGGCGTGGTATTTCCACCCCTTTGTCTGATCGCCGTCCTATTATGAACTATATTTCCCGCTTGGATAAGTACTATATGTGGTGAAAATTTCGTTAAAATCGGTTCTGCCGTTTAAGCGTAATTGCTGAAAAGGCAAAAGTAACGTTCAATATAATACAAAGGGGCGTGGCAATTTACGCCCACTTGGCCGATCGGTCTCTCTTTTGGCCTATAGTTCCCGCCTCGGTTAGTACTATCTTTGGTGAGAATTTCATGTAAATCGGTTCAGCCGTTTATCCGTGATTGTGGAGCAGATAGAAAGAAAACCAAAGGATGCCACGCCCCTTTGTAAGGATATTATATTTACAAAAAGCGGGCGTAAAAGGAGGCGTGGTTTCCAATCGAGATGCGGGATGGCCTATATTGCCTTGCAAAAAACACCCTATTAGTATGCCAAATTTCATGCTAATCTGTAGCAAACATCCAAATATAGTAACAAACAACCAAGTATATTGAAAAATCTTTTATATGGCTCCATTTTTTAAATTTTTTCTAAGTTTTTTTCAAGGAAATTTTTTTTACCGCAAATATTTTATATAAAATTGTATGACTCCATTTTTTAAAATTTTTTTTCCAAGGATAAATTTTTTATGAAAATTTTTTATATAAAACTTAACATGACTCCATTTTTTTAAAATTTTTCTAAGTTTTTTTCAAAAACAACTTATTTTTATTATTTTAATTTTTTAACTTTTGATGATGAAAATTTGAAATGTTGGCAATATCTCGAAAACTGTTCTACTTTAAAATTTTTTTTTTGGATTTTCGGAATCAGCGTAAGATTTTATATGGAAAATAAATGCAAAATGTCGTGAATCGCTAAATGTTTTTGAACTAGTTCTCCAGTGTAATTTGTTAATATAAAGTGTGCAAGCAGGTAACGACACCTTATCAAATGGTAGTGCAGTGAGTTTAAGGACTTATTACCAAGTTTTTGGTGTGATGTTCTCATAAGAGATTCTACTTAAAGATTTTCGGATATAAGAACCTTTTTCAAAATTTTTTAAAGAAAATACTTCGTTTTTATTTAAAAACATGTCAATCAGTTGTATATGACACAATTATGTGAGACACTGTTCTTTTCGTATTTCCTTTTATTTGAACGCAAATAATAAAACAATTTCAAATTATTGTCACCCATATTTATGGGTTCACACAGATGTTCTATGAAATTGTTTATATATTTAAGTACACAGTTAGATTTGTACATTAGAGAGGAGTGAAAAATAAATAATCATAATAGAACATTTTTTAAAGAAATTACATTAGACACGTCTCCGAAACAGAAAATGCAAATTTCTTCATTTGTGTTTGCAATTCCAGATCATGTTGGTAACTCTTGCGATTTAATGTTAGAGACAAAAAAGTTGATAGAAAGTATGAAGTGAGGTTGAGATTGTAAGAAATAGAATTGTAGTGTTGGGAACTGTTAAAATTTATTCTATATATAAAAAACAGTTTTTATTAACAAGACAAACCGACATTTAAAACCCTACTGATGATAACACTAACTGGGGTGTTTGAAACCGGTATGGGAAATTCCAGAAATGTCTATGATTTTTAGAAACTCTATTTTTCTTATGCATTTTTTCAACTTGACCCTTATAAAATATTACCTTAATTTTAAGCAAAATTTAACAAACTTGATAATCCTACTTTTTGTACAAGAGAATTTGTCTTCTATTAGAATCAAAGAAAAAAAATTGCATTTAACATTTGCCAACTCAAACAAACAGAAATTAACGCATCTGCTTTCAATTTATATTTGGTTGTAATGTTGTATTATCACCAGTATTATCCAATTTTCTAAAAATTTTGATGATGGGGAAATTGAAAAATAGCCGTTACGATCAATACATTCCTGAAAGTTGTAAAATTTTTTAAAAACAGAAACTTTATGATTGTTTGTTTGGAGATTATCCTTATAAAGAAAGTTAACATAAGTACTTCTTTTGGAAATTTATAATGGGGAACATGAAATTACCTCGAACTAGGATAAATAATTTTTTATTAATACTACATCAGTTTATCAAAACCTCCGAAACTTTGCCAATTAAAATAATGAGCACACAAAGATAAATTGAATATTACCTTAAGCTCGAATTATTGAATTTTTTAAATTTTTTTAAGAACGCTACTTAAAGTCAAGAAAACACATTTTTAAAATATAGACAACATCATACGGACTTTAAGAGTTATTTCGCACTTAATAAACAATATTTAAAAAAAAATATAAAAATTACCACCCTCTCTAACATAAATATTGTATGTATAAATAAATATATGAAAAAAATGTAAATATATTTATAAATTTTTTTTGCACACAATTTGTGTCATTATTGAGAGTGTTTTTCTTTTTCTATATAAATATGTATTTTTTTCCTGTGTACAGAGCAATTGTAGATAAAAATATCAAATAAATTGATTTTTTTTTTTATTTATTTCATAAGCACAAATGACAGAAGAGATTTCAAAAATATTTATTCTAAAAATATAAAAAAAAACATAATAAATGAATATAAAACTCAACACTTTTCAATGTTATGATTTCTGCAGGAACAGCTGAAGAAGTTAGGAATGAAGAAAATAAAACATGCCATTGTACTTTAAATGTCAAGTATGATTTTTGGTTTTTATAGAAATATAAATAAATAATAAAATTTACAAAATATGTATAACGAGAAAATGCCTTCCAGTTATGTTAAATAATAAAAAAAAAAATCTAGTAAATTGTTAATAACACTCTGGTATTTTTAAGACACTTTGGTAAATAAGTATTAAGAGATATAACAAAACATTCGAAAATTAGAGTTTTGAAAATTATAGTCGGTTAAGACCGGCCACATAACACCCTATACCAGTGTTTTCCGGAAAATGGGTCCCAAGAGTCAAAATGGACCGATTGGGTCTATCTTTTGTCAAGACTTTAATATTTGTAAAAAACAATCAAAAACCAAACTGAATATCAGGCAAAATTTTCATATGGGGCCTTAGTGCAAAAATGGTCCGATTATGATCAGATTTAGGAAAGGCAAGGTTTAAGAGGTGACACATAAATGTCGACAAGATCAGTTGTTGATCCATAGTGATTCCCCATACGGTTGGAATAGGTAACTGTACTAAAGGGTTGGTCGATGATTTGTATATTTACGAATCTCATTTACTAGTAGCAAAAAGTCAGTTCATATTTGCGAGCTGTTAACGGGAAAAATTATAACAAAATTTTAGGAGGGTACTTTTAGTCTTTTACAAACGGTTTTAATTTGCGGTTTTAAAAAAAAAAAATTAAAAAAAAAAATATATATTAAAAATTTTGTAAAATAAAGCTTATTAAAAAAAAAAATAAAAAAAAAAAAATTGGCAGATCAATTTTGGTACATGGAAGCATTTCCAAAGCCACAAAAGTTAGATTTTTTATATAAAAAAATATATTTTATTTCAAAATAGCACTCAAATGGTGCATAAGGCCGATTTAAGTACAGAAAAAAAAAATGGCAGATATTTATCGCTATCCGCGAAGTGCAAAAAATTAGAATTTGATACCCATTTTAATTTTTTTTGCTAATTGCTAATTTTTTCCACTTCGCGGATACACTCAAAATATTTTGTAGGCAAAAACAAAAAAAAACACATTTAAAACCAGTGAATAAACAATTGAAAACCATCCCAGTAATTATTCATTTGTTTTAAAAACATCAACATTTATTTTTTACTGTTGGCAAAATTTTCTAAAATAAATAACATTAAACATTACAAAATTACGGTTTTTTCATTCTTTTTTACCAACAAATGCGAAAAAAATAACCTACGAAAACATTAAAAATTAATGATAGTTCTGTTATTTTTACCAACAAATTACAAAAAAATAAACTACAAAAACATTAAAAATTAATGATTTCGTAGGTTATTTTATACAATTTTCTATTGAAATATTTTTTTAAAATTTTTTAATAAAATTTTGGGGAATCGATCCCGCAATCAACTACATTCTGGCCAGACACTCTACCCATCGTGCCAAAGTCACTTGATACAAACATGTTTTTATATTTCTATAAATAATTTTTTGAAATTTTTTTCTACAAACAAATAACCTACTTGTGTAGGTAAAAACTAATGATATATCATTAAAAAATACCAACAATTTAAAAAAAAAAATTACTTACACAAATCATTAAAAATTTAAAGAATAATCAGTAGTTTTTACTTACAGAACAAAAATAAATGACTTTATAAATAAAATGTTAATGAAAGTCTTTATTTTTTAGTGTGTTATTTTTGAAACAAATGACTGATGTAGTCATTAATAAAAACTGAACATCAAACAAATGTTTTTTCTTTTAAAAACGACTAAACGGAAAACTTTTTAAATAAACTACAAACAGTTAATGACATAATTTTCTGAGTGTAGCGATAAATAACCGTCAATTTTTAATTTTTATTTTTCCTGTACATAATTCGGCTTTATGTAACATTTGAAAGAAATTAAAAAAAAAAAAAAAAAATTTTTATATAAAAAAATCTAACTTTTCTGGCTTTTGAAATGTCATCATGTACCAAAATTTATCAGCTGATATTTTTTTTGGAACTTTTGCCTAAATAAGATTTATTTTTCAAAATGTTTAAAATATTAAAACAACAACAATTTTTTTTCCAAAAACCGCGAACTAAAACCGATTGTAGAAGACTAAAAGTACCCACCAATATTTTTTTTGAATTTTCCCTGTTATCAGCACGAAAACACGCACCGAATTTTTGCTATTAGTTAACGAGGTTCGCAAATATGCATATCATCGGCCCACCCTAATGAACCGACTGACAGACATCGCTAAATAGAATTAAAAACTGATTCTGAGTCGATCGGTATACTTAAAAGTGGGTCTAGGACCAATATTTCGGATAGTTATAAAAATATGAATGTTAATGTTAATGTTAATGTTAATGTTAATGTTAATGTTAATGTTAATGTTAATGTTAATGTTAATGTTAATGTTAATGTTAATGTTAATGTTAATGTTAATGTTAATGTTAATGTTAATGTTAATGTTAATGTTAATGTTAATGTTAATGTTAATGTTAATGTTAATGTTAATGTTAATGTTAATGTTAATGTTAATGTTAATGTTAATGTTAATGTTAATGTTAATGTTAATGTTAATGTTAATGTTAATGTTAATGTTAATGTTAATGTTAATGTTAATGTTAATGTTAATGTTAATGTTAATGTTAATGTTAATGTTAATGTTAATGTTAATGTTAATGTTAATGTTAATGTTAATGTTAATGTTAATGTTAATGTTAATGTTAATGTTAATGTTAATGTTAATGTTAATGTTAATGTTAATGTTAATGTTAATGTTAATGTTAATGTTAATGTTAATGTTAATGTTAATGTTAATGTTAATGTTAATGTTAATGTTAATGTTAATGTTAATGTTAATGTTAATGTTAATGTTAATGTTAATGTTAATGTTAATGTTAATGTTAATGTTAATGTTAATGTTAATGTTAATGTTAATGTTAATGTTAATGTTAATGTTAATGTTAATGTTAATGTTAATGTTAATGTTAATGTTAATGTTAATGTTAATGTTAATGTTAATGTTAATGTTAATGTTAATGTTAATGTTAATGTTAATGTTAATGTTAATGTTAATGTTAATGTTAATGTTAATGTTAATGTTAATGTTAATGTTAATGTTAATGTTAATGTTAATGTTAATGTTAATGTTAATGTTAATGTTAATGTTAATGTTAATGTTAATGTTAATGTTAATGTTAATGTTAATGTTAATGTTAATGTTAATGTTAATGTTAATGTTAATGTTAATGTTAATGTTAATGTTAATGTTAATGTTAATGTTAATGTTAATGTTAATGTTAATGTTAATGTTAATGTTAATGTTAATGTTAATGTTAATGTTAATGTTAATGTTAATGTTAATGTTAATGTTAATGTTAATGTTAATGTTAATGTTAATGTTAATGTTAATGTTAATGTTAATGTTAATGTTAATGTTAATGTTAATGTTAATGTTAATGTTAATGTTAATGTTAATGTTAATGTTAATGTTAATGTTAATGTTAATGTTAATGTTAATGTTAATGTTAATGTTAATGTTAATGTTAATGTTAATGTTAATGTTAATGTTAATGTTAATGTTAATGTTAATGTTAATGTTAATGTTAATGTTAATGTTAATGTTAATGTTAATGTTAATGTTAATGTTAATGTTAATGTTAATGTTAATGTTAATGTTAATGTTAATGTTAATGTTAATGTTAATGTTAATGTTAATGTTAATGTTAATGTTAATGTTAATGTTAATGTTAATGTTAATGTTAATGTTAATGTTTTTTTCGGTTTAGTGTAGAGTATTTCTTGATCAAAGTGTGTCATTTAGTAATGTTAGCATTGTTTGTTTGATTACAACCAGAAAATTGTCTTGATATTTGTGCTTTTATTAGTTGGGATTTTGATTTTTTTTTTTTTGCCCGAAAAATAAAAACATAAAAATACATTTTATTATCCATGGTACAAGTATATAGCCGAAACTGAAAACATCTGCAACTCATAAAAAACATTCTCTTTAACAACATTTAGTTGGCTAAAACTGAATGAAAGGAATGGAGTGAATGAATGGAGGAAAAATAAAACCTCAAAAAATACGTTACTTTGAACTTTTCATCATCTTTTATGTTCACATTCACTAACAAACAATGAAAAGTATCCCAAGTATTGTTAATGTGGGTTAGGGGGGATGGTTGGTGCGGTGTGGTTTTGCGTTATTTTCATTTATTACATGGAATTTTCACCTACTTACATTAGAGGAATCCTGGGCTAATGGAACACACAGAGAGACATACAAAATCTCCCAGCCAGCCAGTCAGCCAACCATACAGACAGATTTTTTTTTTTGAAATGGAAAAGTTTGTATGACTTTTTTTTTTATTTATTTGAGAGTCGCAAAAAAATAAATTTCATTATTTACATTTTCATGGTAAATTAAGGTAACAGTTTATTAAGAAACATTAAGGTGCTTTTTGTTGGACCTCAGGGATTATTATGTGGAAATTTTTATGAATAAACATTTTTATGGTTGGGGTGTTGAAGGTAAATGGTAAATGGTGTGGGTTTCACAAGGTAGTTGTAGTGTTAGTATAATATGTTTGCACTATATGAGCTTTTGTATGCTATGTATATGTATTTCACTTGGTGTTTTTATTTACATTTTTTTCTAAATTGGTATGTCTGTGTTATTATGTTTATCTTTCCTTTGGTAATACTTAAACACAATTTCATAAAAATTATATAAATGAAAAAAAAGATAAAATTCATGTTACTAATTTTATTTTAGTCATATAAATACTCCCAGAAAGTTATATTTTAGTCAGCAATAAAAGTGAAATTTGTAAAGTTATAAATTGAAATGGTGATATTTTTGGCTGATTTAAAAAAAATTTAGTAAATAGTAGAATTGTCGACCGATAAAGAATTATTCGACTTATCGTCTAAACAAACCCAAACTCTTGTTTAAAATATTTAAAAATGACGATTTTTGAATAACGAATAAGCTGGTTCATTAATGCCAATTAACCACGCAAAAAATGGTACTTTTGGAGTTTTGTTTAATAAAATGTTCAGTAATTTTAAAATTATTTTTTAAAGTACCCCCCAAAATACATGTATTTTTTTCTTAAACTTTCGATTTTCCCAAGTGTCCGGGCAAATTTTTATTGTCCTAAGTCTAAAACTTATGTGGTACAAGTTTTAAGGTCAATTGGATTTAAAGTTTTGAATTTTTGAAAAATTAAAAAAAATAAAATAAAAAAAATACAGTAGAATCTCACAAATAAGAACTCTCACAAATTAGAACTGTCCAGAAATTAGAACCGGCTATTTTAATGTATTGGACGCTCTAAAATTAGAACCTGTGGTTCTAATTTCTGAAAGTTATTCTATTTTTGTTTTTATTTACACTACCAAATATTTTTTTTATAGTTTTTTTTTAAACTAAATAGGGGAAAACCCGAATTGTATGTAGTTAACGCTCTAAAATTAGAACCAGTGGTTCTAATTTTTGGACTTTTTTTTGTTTTTATTTTCACAATTCCATAAGTGTAAGAGAAATCGAAAAATGGAATGACGATGGGCTTAATGACGGATCAAATAGCATTGACGATGATATAATCGATGTAACGCCGGTTATTTCTCATTTCAAACCCCTTAAAAGTGTTTTTTTTTACAAATTTAATGTGTTATAGTAATTTAATATTAACAAAAAAATAGTTTTATGTTAAAATAAAGCAGTCGTAACTATTTTTATTATTATTTTATAATTTTCTTTGAAAAAAAAAATGTCCAGAAATTAGAACTTTTCAGAAATTAGAACTACCCGAGGAACAAAGTGGTTCTAATTTGCGAGATTCTACTGTATAATGTTTGTTAATTTCGATGCGATAAGCACGAATATCAAAATTTTTTAAAATCGGTCGATCGGTCGATCGGTTCTCGAGATATCGCCATTTCAAATTTGTAAAAAATGGCGGGTTTTCCAACGTTCAAGAAATTTTTTAAAAAAAGTTTATGGCAAATTTCATTTAAACTTAATTTGAGCCCAATCCGATAATTTATTCCGTGGCGGCCATCGATCAAAGTTTTTTTTTTTTTTGAAAAATTTCACCAAAAAAATCTAAACTTTGATCGTAGTTAAAATTATCGGATTTGTCTCAAATTATACTTAAGCGAAAGACTGTATCAAGCTCTATGAAGGGGTTAAGGTAAAGAAATTTTGAGATTTTTTTTTAAAAACTTCTTAAACATAAGAAAAAACCACCCTTTTTTAAATTTTTTTTGACAAATTTTAAATATCGATATCTCGAAAACCGCTTAACCGATTATAGAAATTTTTTGATATTCGTATTCCGTATGCCAAAATTAATAAAAATAATTTATCGTAAAATGTTATTTTTTATTTTTTCTTATTCAAAAATCCAAAATTACTGTGAAAATTTTCCAAAAGTCCAAAGCTTTGATCGAAGGGCGCCACGGGTTAAAATGACCGGATTTGGCTCAAACTTGTTTTAAGTGAAAGATTGTCAAAAGCTCCATAAAAAGCTAAACGGAATGAAATTTTGAGACATTTTTGAAAAAAATTCTTGAACGTAAGAAAAAAACCGCCATTTTTTTTAAAATTTCAAATAGCGATATCTCGAAAACTGTTCGACAGATTTTAATTTTTTTTTCGATATTTGTGCTCAGCGCATCAAAAATAACAAATATGATGTGTCGAGAGATATGTTTATTATTTTTTTAGTTTTTAAAAAATCCAAAACTTTGACCGCCGGGCGCCAGGGGTTAATTTAATCCGATTGGCTTCAAATTGGTACCACATAGGGTTTAGGCGTAGTAGAATAAAAAAATGCCCTGACTTTGAAAATCGGAGAAAAAACGATTTTGCCATACAGAAAAATGCCAGTCTAATGTTACATTGTTAGACCGATTTTTTTTTTTATAAAAAAAAAATTTGTTTGAATGTCCGGAAAAATTTGTAATCTCCTAAGCCAAAAATGTATGTGGTACGTTTATTGGCAATCGGATTAAATTACACGTGGCGCGCAGCCTGGGCCAGACTTGGGGACTTATCCGCAAAGTTGGGGATTTCATGCGAGAAAAAAGGACAAGAAATCTCATTTGGGGATTGGGGACTTTTATGGGGATTTCGCAAAATAATTTGGGAATTTTTTGGGGATATTCGATATTAAATATATTTAATAATACAAGCAAAATGGAATGTTATCAACGATTTTTAAAAATAATTTTAGTGATAACCACTTCTTGGTACGAGATTACAAGCACATTCAGTAAAAATGGCATTTATCGGCTGTAAAATGTATATTAACATTGCCAAAAACCGTTTATTTACGCATTTGGGGATTTTTTAATTGCTAAATCTATCAAATTAAGAAAAATAGCTAATTAGTTACATGGATGCGAAAAAACACCTGAATGGCGAAAATTTAAAATTTCGACCCCCTCTACTTCATAGAGATCCCGATCTGAAGATATCAGCTTTAAAAGTTGTGCCACTTTAGACGAAAAGCCGCATATATATTATCGAAAACAGTTACTCTGTGTTTTATTTTTTCCTTGATTGCCATTTGAACAAACATATCGCTCCTTTACTTGTATAGTGTCATAACTCAAAAAATGCGTTTTTTGAGTTAATGATGCAGAATTATTCGTTATATCATGCTTTATATTGTGTCAAAAATTCGTATTAATATCTTTTGAACTCTTCGTTTGAGAAGTGTGCACTAGGGCGTTTCATCAAAAACTTTTTTTTGGATTTTTGCAACTCTTGAAGCGGAATATGAATTCTTATGGCCTAAAAGATTTTTGAGATTTTTTTCAGATTTTTGGAATGTCGGGATCAACTCGCTCAAATCGATTTTATCAAAAAAATTAGGTTATGAAACATAATTTTTTTTATTTTTTGTTCTCTGGTGCCTTTTTTTAACAAAACCGGATATAATACTTCTTAATGTTGCTAGCCTCCTAAAAAAAAATATTCGCGGTCAAAATAATAACTTCAAGGGTCACTAAGATGACCTTTAAAGTAAAAATTCAGAATTTCCCGTGTTCCAACCTTAATAATTTGAGAAATATGCAATATATGAACGTAATGATGAATCCGTTAGATAGGTCTTTTTAATACCTTTAATTTAAAACCAAAATGACATTTGTCACTTTAGTAGAAATATTAAAAAACTAAGATAAACTCATTTTTTCCCCCATTTTACAGAAAATCGAAGGGAATCCATTAGTAGTTTTTTTGTAAAATTGAAATAATAAACTTAAAAGAAGTTTTTTTGATTGCAATTAGTGTTTCCAAACCGGAAACCCGGTTTTTGTCAAACCGGTTTTTTTGACAAAAAAACGGTTTTTTGGTTAACCGGGTTGGAAACACTAACTACAATCTATAAAAAGCCTTTAAAAGTTATTATTTTAACTTTACAAAAAAAACTACCTAATGCACCAGTTCAATTTTCGATAAAATGGGGGAGAAAATGAGTTTTTCCCAGTTTTTTATTTTTTTTTAACATTTCTACAAAAGTGGTAATAGTCAGATTGGTTTTAAATGAAAGGTGTTTTAAATACCTATCTAACGGATTCAACATGACGTTCATACATAGCTTATTTCTCGAATTATTGAGGTTAAAACACGGGAAATTCTGAATTTTTACTTTTAAGGTCATCTTAGTGACCCTTGAACTTATAATTTTGACCGCGAATATTTTTTTTAGGAGGCTAGCAACATTAAGAAGTATTATATCCGGTTTTGTTAAAAAAAGGCACCAGAGAACAAAAAATAAAAAAAAATTATGTTTCATAACCTTATTTTTTTGATAAAATCGATTTGAGCGAGTTGATCCCGACATTCCAAAAATCTGAAAAAAATCTCAAAAATCATTTAGGCCATAAGAATTCATATTCCGCTTCAAGAGTTGCAAAAATCAAAAAAAAAGTTTTTGATGAAACGCCCTAGTGTGCACGCCATTATTACATTTTCTATGTACCGGCCAGACATGGGGGTTAATGATTACATTGTGTAATTGATTACAGTTTCAATTACAATTACATGTAATTAGTAATTGAAAATTTTCAATTACTAATTACATGTAATTGTAATTGAAAAAACTCAATTACAAATTACATGTAATTGTAATTGAAAAAACTCAATTACAAATTACATGTAATTGTAATTGAAAAAACTCAATTACAAATTACATGTAATTGTAATTGAAAAAACTCAATTACTAATTACATCTAATTGAAAAATGTAATTGATTTTAATGTAATTGTAAAAAACATATTTATAATTACATTTAGTGGTTAATTACTAATATTGTCAATTACACTACATATTTATTCAAAAATCTTAATGCATAAAATCGTTAGTGCAATTGTTTGTAACGTATGATCTCTGGAATCATAAGAGCTACCAACCTAAGATATACATTAGAGTGTCCCTTATTTTGGAAATGTTGGAAATGTTGAGACGGTACCCCCTCATTTTTTTCCTTTTGACTAAAAAATAACTCAGGAAAAATTTTACGCCCCTACGACCACGCCTTCCCTACGCGACGGGGCCGTAAAGAGCGGGGCCTTAAAAATCATTTTTCCATACAAAGCAAAAATTTTTTTTTTTGATTTTAAATTTTTTTGTTATTAATTATAATATTACTTGATTATCTTATTCACGACAAAAAATTTGATTTTGGTGGGATGAGGCTTTCAGTTTTAAAAAATTTTTCGAAAAAAAAAATTTAGAGCTTTTGGGGTCCTACAGTAAAAATTTTTTAAAATTTTTTTTTTTTTAGTTTTGACAAGCAACGGTTTTAGTTGTAATGTTGCTTTTAATGATATATATTCATAAAAAAATATTACTCATATCTGTGACATCTTGATCGTGTATCGAAAAACATCAAAAATGCATTTTTTACCCTTTTTTAGATCACGATAAAGATGTCACAGATAGGAATAATATTTTTTTATGAAAATATATCATTAAAAGCAACAATTCAACTAAAACGGTTGCTTGTCAAAACTAAAAAAAAATATTTTTTAAAAAATTTTTACTGTAGGACCCCAAAAGCTCTAAATTTTTTTTTTCGAAAAATTTTTTAGAACTGAAAGCCTCATCCCACCAAAATCAAATTTTTTGTCGTGAATAAGCTAATCAAGTAATATTATAATTAATAACAAAAAAATTAAAAATCAAAAAAAAATTTTTTTGCTTTGTATGGAAAAATGATTTTTAAGGCCCCGCTCTTTACGGCCCCGTCGCGTAGGGAAGGCGTGGTCGTAGGGGCGTAAAATTTTTCCTGAGTTATTTTTTAGTCAAAAGGAAAAAAATGAGGGGGTACCGTCTCAACATTTCCAACATTTCCAAAATAAGGGACACTCTAATATACATATTAGATGCTGATCAAGGTTTTAAAGATTTGATTTTTTTCGACCCGGCAGGTGGCGCTGGCCTCAAGTTGTAAACAGAATTGTGGGTGCCATTTGACAGCAGTTTAAAACAGAGTTAAAATAACTAAACTGCCTCTGAAATTGTTAAACTCCTCTTTTGATAATTGATAATTTTTGAAAATTACACACAATACTGTAGTCATTCGCAACAAACTGGGAGCAAAAACTCCAAGTCAAACGAAGATAACGAGAGTTTTTGTGGGAGTCTTTAAAAAAACTTAACATTGACTACAGGCGACACAAAAGAAATACACAAAATAGACAGTACAATGCGAGTAATAATCACCACCTTAATTGGAATGCAAACATTTTAGTTAAACAAATTAAATTTAACAAATATTTAGGTAAAAAATCGTTTAACTAAATTTGAATTAATAACTGGAATAGACAAAAAATCTAAAACTAATAGGGTTTAAATAAACCCAGATCTTTTATACAATGAATTTATTCATTCAATTTTTATTTTTGAAATAAAGTTTAAAGTATTCATTTTCAATTGAAGCATGAATCAAATTAATTTTTATTATTATGCATCCGAATACCATGAAAAAGAATAGTTGTATGTTTTTTTTTGTCTTTAAAAATGTTATAAGTAGTTATTTATTATGATTTTTTTACATTATTAACCGTTTTTTACAATTTGGAACGAAAAAATTATTTTATCAAAAATTTTTTTTCCTGTGAATTTTAATATAATTTTACCTAAGTATTCTTCAAAGCTAAACCAACATATTGTCAATGATATGTCCATCCATCTGTCACATATTTACACAGATTAAAAAAAAAAAACATTTAATTTTGTCGTTTTTAGCGTCCCAAAAAAAGTGTAAATACAACAGGTGTTAATACATTACAATATTTTTTTAAACAAAAAGTCACAAATAACTGTTATATTTGGTCTCTGAAAAGAAATCATAATAAAATTTATTTGTTACGATTTCTATTTTTGTCGACCATCCAAATTTTGATTTAATTGCTTAAATAACGTATTTTTGTGATAATATGACATATTATGTATGCTAATTAAACGTAATCTTATCATTTGATTGAAAAATGATGTTTGAATGATTTGTTGCATGATTCTCTTTAACATGGATTTTATCGCGAGTAGATCGGATGTAAACAACGCGAGGTATAACGAAAATAGTCGAAAAGTTAAAAAAAAACGCTAAACAAATTTTTAATATTACTGAATCCGTGAAAAAACATTTTTGATAATTTTTTTGAGTTAGTGGTCTGTAATATATAAAAAAATATAGTCACGTTTCGTGCGCAGAATTTTTTATATTATTTTGTAAACCAGTGTTATTTATCCAGCACAACAAAAAGTCTTTAAAAAAATATAAATTTGGCTGAAACCAACAAATTTGCTTTAAAAGAAAAAATAAAATAATTCAGGTAATAAATGTTTGCAAAAGGGAAAATTTTATCAAAAAAAAGGTCAGCATTTTTTAGGATCTGATTTTATGGCACATATAAAAGTAGATAATAAAAAAAATTAGACCTTTTCTGTAATAATATTTTCACTTTTGCAAATATTTATTGCGATATGCAGCCACTCCATTAAATGATAATGCAATGTCTTTAAGAGGTAGTTTCTTTACATATTTTGCGTTGCAAAAAAATAAAATACTAATGTCTTTTTGGAAATCCCGATATTTTTAACCCAACTTGATTTTTGTGGCCACACATATAAAAAAAGATCCTATAAAATGTAGACCTTTTCTTGCTAAAATTTTCACTTTTTCAAATATTTATTGCGATGTACAGCCACTCCATTGAATTTCAATGCAATGTCTTCACATATTTTGCGTTGTAAAAATAATAGTGTCTTTTAAATTCCTTTTGGAAATCCCGATTTTTTATGTCTTTATGACTTTGTAGCTGTTTCCTTTTTGTTATATGTTAAATTATGCAAGCGATCACTTATTCAGGTAGGATTTTGCTTGCTGCTGGCATGCTTTAAAAAAATCCAACACATGCGTGTGTATTTTCTGATTTCACTGTACCTGCGAAATATTAATTATTTTTAAGATACTAAAAAGTCTTTAGATTTCCTGCTAACAAATAAAATAATTTTTTGACCGCTATATGCAAATAAAAAACGCTAAATTTAGTCGAAAAAACAACAAATTAGCTACTTGTAGAAAAACCGATATCACTACTTACCATTACAATTTTGGCAACACTATTTTTATACCCTACACCACTCTGTAGTACAGGGTATATTGAGTTTCTGCTGATATTTGTAACTTTCCGAAATATTGGTCCTACACTCATAGAAATATCTTTGTAGAAAAATTAGTTAACCCATTGTAGATCAAGTTTTACAGAATATTGCCGTATTCAACAAAAATTAATGTTGATATCGTTGAATAATCAGTAAATTTGAATCAACTATTTACAACGCTTATACAGAATTCAATAGATAAAACCAAAAAAGAAAAAACAACCCTGTTCGTTCAATTTTGTATTATCAAGTTGGTAGCAACCCAAGTAGAAATTCATGACGGTTATAAAAATAAAGCGTCTTAAAAGCACTCTTAAGTAGAAATTCATGACGGTAATAACAAAAAGCGTTTTCAAAACACTCCCAAGTATAAATTCATGATGGTTATAAAATAAAATCAAGACTTATCAAAAATAACTCAATTTTAAAACATAACTTCATAACGCTTTTCGAACGATTCGTAAAAGCGTTTTGAGAATACTTTTTAACCAAACCTTTGATTTTATTTCACTGCCATTAAAAAAATAAGAACTGTCAAAATTGTTTTTGGCTTGATTTAGGCAAAAAATTGGGTTTACTATCATAATTTTCCCATTACAAAGTATTTTCAACATTATATCCTATTATGTCCTGTATCTATTGATGAAATTGGGTTATAAAATGTAGTATTTTCAACATTATATCCTATTATGTCCTGCATCTATTGATGAAATTGGGTTATAAAATGTTGTTCATTTTCATTGAAGATATAGGATCACTTTGTGATAAAAATTTGATTTACAATCATAGTTTTTGCATTTCAAATTGGGCATACGTTATCAGGATGAGAGGCAGCCATAAGAAAACACCAATTTTGTTGCATTGGATTATATTCTTGTAGAGTGGGTATACTACCAATGGCGTTTTATTTTGAGAATTTGTATGAAGCATTTACAATTGATTTTAAGAAACTGGTTTCAAAATCGATGTCAGAAAACTGAGATATTGTAGCTTCCATATTAGCTACATCATCTGCGATGTGAAAAATTTTGTGAAAATTCATTGTTTGTTTCTAATAATTTTCTTAAAATTGTCTTCGCATTAATCGCTTTTGAAGTATCTATTTTTCAGGATGGAAAAATACGACAAACTGTATAAAGAATTTAAAGTGTCAGTACTGCTTAAATTCCACTAAATTTTTTAGTATTATTGCTCAACCATATAACAAAAATATCTAATTTTCCAATTTTCAATATCCATTAAAACGAAAGATTTCCTCTGAAACTATAAAGTTATGTCATCAGATATTTTATTAAAATTTTGTTGCAACATTACATTTTATTGCAAACTTTAACATTTTTAAAACTAATTTTTGCAGCTATTTCTTGCCTATACCAAGATACAACTTATATCGCCGAGTACGACAAAGTTTACAAAAATTTTAAAATTGCTATATTTTTTTCTTTTTAACGCTTTAATAATGCTTTAACGAAGCGTTCTCAAATCACCATTATAAATGTCTTTAAAAACGCTTTATATAAACCGTTTAACGGTGTTATCATTAGGACTATCTGAAAGCGCTCTGAGGATGGTTTTCCGTATGATCTGAAATCATTCGTACTACCATGCAGAGCGCTTTAAAAGCGTTTTTACGGTTGTATTTTTCTACCTGGGAATGCTTTGCAATGTGAAATTTGTTTGTCCCTTATAAAATTATTTTATGTGTTTGTTTCTTATAAAAATATTTAATATTATAAAAATAAATAAAAAAAGAATCTGATGATCAGATTCTGATCTGTAAATATTTGGTAAGTAATAAAATACATTGGTTACTTTATGTATTCATACTATATTATAATTTTTTTTTGATTTTTTTAAGATTTTTGATTTGGTGATATTAGAAAACTGGAAACTGGCTTACGAGTGCATAACATAAATAAACGAAGTGTGTGTGAAAATCTTGTTTAAACATTGCAGATTAAAAAGCCGGTGATAATTCTAAAAAATATTGTGATTTATACTTAATGAAAGAATATTTACAGATAACAACAAGCTTTTTTTTTAATAAAATTTCTTTTATCAACAAAAATATGAGTTGAGTTTACAAAAAATACGAGTTGATTTACAAAAAAACGAGTTGATCAACTTTTACAAAAACTGACAACAATTTTTATTGAAATCAACATAAATATTTGTAGGGTCAAAATCAACAATGATTTCTGTTGAATTTACGATTTTCTTTGGGAATACATTGATTTTTGGTTGAGTGTAGACTAGAGTTGTCAATTATTCGACTTTCAACTTTGTTCGAATAATTCAAATAATTGTTTTTCCTCGTTCGATCAAACGATTAAAGATCAAAATTTATTCGATTAATCGAAGAGAATAACGAATAAAAAAATTATTATAAAAGTTAACTTAATTTTTTTACTTTCAAACGATTTTTGGTTTTATTAAATTAGATTTTGAAAACACTCTTTCGCTAATTGTTGAAGTAGGTGATATAGTAAGAAGAGCATAAAAAAGTTTATCTATTTTTTCTGTTCTTTTTTCAGATTTTTCCAAATATACCATATCGTCTGATATATCGCTGAAGTCCTTTTTATTTTCTGAATTTTTAATACTTTGAATTGAATTACTTAACTCGCATAAAAGATTATTATTTTCATTACTAATAACTTCCTCTATTTCAGTACTTTTATCTGAATTATTGTGATTACCTTCAACATAAAATAATCTGTGCCCAGTTTCTGTAACTATGCGAAAAGTTTTCGCATCGAGAAAAATAAAACAATATTGTAGTCATTTAGTTTTTTACAGGGTGAGTACAATGTTGCTAATGTAAAAAAACATCGAATACGAAAAAAAACGCAAAGCTATTTTTTTAAATCACTCTGTTAAGTATAAGATGGCTCTAATATTTATTTATTTTTTTCGATGCGAAAACTTCTCGCATAGTTACAGAAATCGGGTACTGGAGTATAATTTATTTGCATATTCTTTTGTTTCGCTTTTTGGAGAATATTTTAAGAAACTTTCATTGCTCGGAAAATTTCCAGAATTTAGAAAAATTATTAACGTATTTAACACTTTTATACGTCTCTCATTAATTCTTATTTTAATACGTTTTAGTAAGTCTGATGCAAAAGAATTATTAATTTTTTCTTAATTATTTATTAAAAACTTGATAACTCCCCCTAATTCTATAATGGATGTGCTATCCAGGGCTATGGCTACAATATATTTTAACTTTCCTACATTTTGTATAAAATCTTTCAAAATTTATGAGAATAAATCAAATTTTAATCATTTATTTAATTTTTTAATTAAAAAAAAATTGTTCGATTAATCGACATTAATTATTCGATTTATTCGTTATTCGAAAATCGTAATTTTTGAATTATTCGAACAAGAGTTGGGTTTTGTTTGATCGATTAATCGAATTATTCTTAATCGACTGACAACTCTAGTGTAGACCCACCTTCAAGTATATCGATTGACTCAGAATCACTTTTTGAGTCGATTTAGCGATGTCCGTCAATAACAATAATATCAATAACAATAATAACAATAATAACAATAATAACAATAGGTATCCTTTCGAAATTTGGCAGGTAAACGTGTTTTGTATTCACAAATCACCATTCCACATTTTAAAGCAATCGGAACAGTTCTTCTTGTAGCCCCCATACAAACCACCCTCCCGATATTCAAATAAATCGCTAAAGTTTCGTGAAAAAAGAAAATGATTTATTAAAATTTTGTTTATTTTTAACACGTACTTTAATTACCCAATCAAAATTTGATTATAATCACACCATTTTTGGACTTAGGTCCCATATGAAAATTTCGCCCGATATTCACTTAAATCGGTTAATTTAAAAACAAATAGAAGACTATTTCACTCAGATTTGGTTTGTGAGTGTTTTCTACACTTATTAAAGATTTGACCTAAGATAAACCAAATCGGTCCATGTTTGGACTTGGGACCCATTTTCCGGAAAACACTAGTGTAGGGTATTA
The DNA here is from genome assembly GCA_963921195.1 of Pegoplata infirma. NCBI lineage: Eukaryota > Metazoa > Arthropoda > Insecta > Diptera > Anthomyiidae > Pegoplata > Pegoplata infirma. Next base: position 11,347,087 of record OY992538.1, on the reverse strand, counting down.
TATGGTCGGTCTTGACTGACTATAATTTTCTTACTTGTTTTTGTATGTAGTTGGTATCACTTATTTATTATATTTTATTAAAATTATTTAATTAATATTAATACATATAATTATTTTATTAAAATAAATATTATATAATTTCGGTGTTAGTTTTAAATCATGTCCTAAGGGTGACATGTCACCAGTAAAAGCCATGGTAACGTAGTAGGAAAAAGAAAAGTTTAGTTTAGTTTCAAGTTTAGAATCTACCACCATAACTATACACACAAATTATATATTTATGTCACAAATTTTATGTTATATTTTTGACTTATATTTTTTTACACTAGTTTTAAATATCATATTTAGAATCGACCGCAATCACTTAACTTGTCCAAAATGCTTCTGATGTTGAATTTCGCCAGTCACTATTAATTTGTTAAAAATAAAACTTTGTCAGTTGTCAGATTTTTTTTTGCATGTAATTGAAAACACTGTAATTTGAACGTTTTAATTACGATTACATGTAATTAGTAATTGAGTTTTTTCAATTACAATTACATGTAATTAGTAATTGAATTTTTCAATTACATTTACATGTAATTAGTAATTGAGTTTTTTCAATTACAATTACATGTAATTAGTAATTGAAAAAACTCAATTACTAATTACATGTAAATGTAATTGAAAAATTCAATTACTAATTACATGTAATTGTAATTGAAAAAACTCAATTACTAATTACATGTAATTGTAATTGAAAAAAATGTAATTGGTATCGCCCATGTCTGGTACCGGCCTTTTTCAATTAAAAACCAGTTTCAATAGTAAACTTTAAACGTGTTTTCTGCAAAATGAAATATTTTGAGTTATGACACTATACAAGCAAAGGAGCGATATGTACAACGTTTAAAAAAAAATATTGAAAAAAAAATAGTTTTTATATATTCCTAAAGGCCGTAGCAGCGAATTTTTACCCTCTGGCAGTTAGTTGAGCCGGCCGGAAAATGTTTTCTTTTGTTGTTACTTTTTTTTCATAACCAGGGAGACGACAATGATATCGCATTAAGTTGCCTTTAAATTTGTGTGTTATAATCAGCAACTAAAATAAGCCAGTCATCCAACCGCCACTTTCATCATCATCACCTTTTTCATATCATTCTTCAATTTTGTTTCATACAGTTAGAGAAAAAAAACTTTGTCTTTTTTTACTAAATTTCAGTTGTTGTAGAAAACATTATTTTCTCTTGTCACAAAACTGTGGGAAAAATTAATCAGACACATTCATAAATATGACTAATGTTTATTTTTAACAGTGACTTTGATTAACACGTTTAATTGAAAATAATGAAAGATGTTTGTCATATCAACAAAATATTTTGCTGATGCAATTAAAAATGTTCATTGTTTAAAATAAGTTTAATTTCTCTTAGTTTTAAGTTTTTTTCTGGGAAATCCAAACTTTTTTCTTTGGAAAAAGAAATTCCAAATTTGTTTCTTTGTGTATATATATTTTCTTTGTATATTGTTGCTGCTGCTGTATGTTGACTAATTGTAGTTTGTGTTTTTTTATACCCTCCACTTACAAGGGAAGTCTCCCTGGTGTCACCCTCCGATCTTCATGAAATTTGGATATGTTGTTAAGAACGAAAATTAATTCGACACGTATTTTTTTTTAGCGGCCCAAACTCATTTTTAGGGGGGGTCGATTTGTATGGGGGAAAATTGATCTTTTTCAGTTTTTTACCATTTACGTCTATTTAAACAAAATTAATATGGGCATGTATGGTATCAGATTAAAGGTATTAAAAATACCTATTTCGTGGTTCTAACCACGGGCCAAAGAAGTTAATATTTTTCGACTTATTAACAAAAATGTCCTAAAATTTTGGTATTTTACTCAATATGGCGAAAAGTTGTGCATGTTTGGACATGTTCTTAGCACAAGTAGATAGGTTTACCAAAGACCTTTCATTTGGTATGTAACATGACTAGGTTTCTTTCTATAATATAGGAGATAAAAGAAAAAAACTGAAAAATGGCCTTGTCTTCCCCCCTCCTTGTTACCCCCTAAATATGAATTTGGGCCGCTAAAAAAAAATACGTGTCCCTTTATTTTTTCTGATCTACAAAATAAAACCAATTCCATAAAGATCCGCGGGTGACACTAGGGAGACTTCCCTTGTTAGTGATAGAGGGTATATATAAGTTTGTCATTCCGTTTGTAACTCATCGAAATATCGGTCTGGGACCTCATAAAGTATATATATTCATGATGCCCGATCGATTTTAAGACATTCTAGCGATGTCCGTCTGTCCGTCTGTCCGTCTGTCCGTCTGTCCGTCTGTCCGTCTGTCTGTGGAAAATGCTCTCGCGGACAAAATATTGCACAGAGATGACTGAAACTTAACATATATATTGGAAGTTCTCCCGAGAAGTTTGGTATTGCATTTGAGCGGTATCGGTTCAGCGGTTCAAAAGTTATGAACGAAAATGTAAGCACACCTCAAAAATTTCAGTACATTCAACATAACCTAAAAATACAAAATGCTTTAATTCGGCTTCTGGTTGACACATGTTAACATAATTGAACACCAAATGGTATTTAAACAAGTACGAACATATTTTTTGACAAAAAAAGAAAAAAATCGCGGATTTTTTCTTTACCAAAATTTTTTTTCGCAGAAATTTTTTTTTTAATTTTTTTTTTTCAAAAGTAATTTCCTTTTAAATAAAGTTGTTTGCAATAATCTTTTTGAAATTGTGGAGGGTATCACTACATTCGGCAAGGCTGAATTTAACTTTTTTACTTGTTTTAAATAAAACGGAAACTAAAGGTAAATTGTCAGTTTCCTTTTTTTTATACGGCATTTTGTTTTATTATTTAGTAGTTTTCATGTCAAAATCTCTATTGTATGCCATAGAATGTAAAGGTTAGTGGTGCAGTAGTGGTGGGTTATGAACGAACCATTAAACATACAACGATTTTGAATACAAAATATTATACACCAAAACCTCGCTCAACGGAGTGTATAATATCAGAAAAGTAATAAAATTAATAAATATAAATCATACTAGGGAGTATTTTCGCAATAATATTTGTGTTTGATACAAAAAATGTCAAGGTGCAAATTGCGAACCGTTACAGAATGTGGGGCCGTATATAAAATTTTTGGTGTATATATATTGTTGGTTGAAATACAAAAGAACAGAAAACGGTTATATATTAGGGTGGCACAAATAATGATTTTTTTTCAAGTTTCTCCGATCGCCGGGCAAATTATGGTTAGTTTTAGAAGAAAAATTTTATGTTTAGATTTTTTGCTAAATCGGACTATATTAATCCGTGCCTCAGGGGGGTTCAAATTATGTCCCACAATTTTTATTTGAATATGATAATGTTTTTAGGCAGGTGTATAATTTTAAAAATGATGCAGAACGCCACACAGTGGACTGTTTGTATGGAAAACGCGCGCATCGAAGGTTTTTGACTATATCTTCTAAACGGTTAGGAGTTGTAAAACAAAATTAGGCATTCTAAAAACTAGAGACCTTAAGCAATTAAAGCTGTGATCAAAGTTTGTTGTCCTCCTTGCACCCTACATATAAATTGAATGCAAAGTTGGTTAATTTATTTATATGAACAAATGCTAAAAAATGTTAAGATCATTGACATTTTTGATATATTATTACTGAATGTCGTTTGGATAGAGTAAATATACATCATTAAACATTATTAGTTAAAATACATATAAAAAAATGAGTTAAATTATGACCAAATGTATCGACTTTTTTAGTTAACAAATCTGACAATATAAATATATAAGTGGAATTGCTTGTATCAAACCTATTTAAAATTGCACAAAAAAGATAAATTTAATATTTGCAAACATTACCTTTCACCCTACACTAAAATATCCGGCACGTATGACTTTTTTATCAATTTTATTTTATTGATTTATAATAAAAAAATAGTAGTAATAAACCAAAAATGAATAATAACAGGATTAAAACATTAAAAAACAAATTAACACCCAGCAAAAATTGGCATGCAGCAAATGGTTACAAGGTACCAATCTATTGACGTCATTCCTTGTTAAGGATTGTAAGCAAATTCCGCATAAATCGCGTTGTTCCATCTAAATATAAAATTTTGTATACACATTTAAATCTTTCAGTTTGAAAAATTTGTATAGATCACTGTTTTTATAAACGATTTTTTTGTCTCTAAATATAGTCATGCAAATGCAAAAAAATCGCTGCATTAAACCAGTGGAATTTTCTGAAAAGCATTTGGAAAATTTTGAAATACAAATGGAAATTTTTGAAATACAAATGGAATTTCTGAAAAGCATTTGGAAAATTTTGAAATACAAATGGAAATTTTTGAAATACAATTGGAAAATTTTGAAATATAATTGGAAATTTTTGAAATATAAATGGAATTTTCTGAAAAGCATTTGGAAAATTTTGAAATACAAATGGAAATTTTTGAAATACAAATGGAATTTTCTGAAAAGCATTTAGAAAATTTTGAAATACAAATGGAAATTTCTGAAATACAATTGGAAATTTCTGAATTATAAATGGAAATTTCTGAAATATAAATGGAAAATTCTGAAATATAAATGGAAATTTCTGAAATATAAATGGAAAGTTTTGAAATATAAATGGAAATTTCTGAAATATAAATGGAAATTTTTGAAATATAATTGGAATTTTTTGAATTATAAATGGAAATTTTTGAATTATAATTGGAAATTTTTGAATTATATTTAGAAATTTTTGAATTATAATTGGAAATTTTTGAAATATAAATGGAAATTTCTGAAATATAATTGAAAATTTTTGAAATATAATTGGAAATTTTTGAAATATAATTGGAAATTTCTGAAATATAATTGGAAATTTTTGAAATATAATTTGTATTTTCTGAATTAAAATTGGAAATGGTGTAGAATTTTTTGAATTATAATTGGAAATTTTTGAAATATAAATGGAAATTTCTGAAATATAATTGGAAATTTTTTAAATATAATTGGAAATTTTTTAAATATAATTTGTATTTTCTGAATTAAAATTGGAAATGGTGTAGTAATGCCAAATTTTGCTGGGTATATAGTTACTTTCTCAAGCCTATGCAGCATCACCAATTTTTTTTTTTTTTTTTGTAAATATCTAAATAGGTTGAAGCTGATATTTAATAATTTCGAAAAATAAAAATTTAAAGAAAAAAATATATATGTTTTTTTTTTTTCTTTTTATGGACCCTACTTTGGAGCCTTTTCCTGAATTTAATTGCAAGTTACTGCAGACGAAATAAAGTTCCTCGTTTATATAAATACCTCTAGTTTCACCCCATATTGAATTTGTATGTATCCAAAAGGTTCCACAAAAGATGCAGTCTATAATTAAGAGTCTTTTTTACACATTTCTTAAAAAATGACAACATTTGGCAGTCAATTAACGAATAACGCGGTTTAAAATTTTAGCTTATAAGGGCAGCTTTAATTAGTTACATATATTGTCAAAGCTGTGTTAAAATTTCAGGATGTTAGCTTACTTAGAAATAGTTTTACTCAATCATTTAAAAAAGGTTTCCAAAAAATTTTAATTTTTTAAAAAAACCTGAAAATGTTTGGACTTTGGAGAGACGCCCTGGTCAAAGTAAATGACATATAAATATTTTATGAACGGTTTTCTATCCCCTAGGATGTCTTTTATCAAACCCATGTTCAACCGATCAAATCGCTGACAATTTTGATTTTGTTACGATGCGCGTCCACCTTCCACTGTGCGCCACCTCAGTTTGACTATATAAGCCAACGATTAACAAAAAAGAAAATAAGAATTACTGTTTTCATTTCCTTTAAACCAAACATTTTAGAAACTTGGGTTTATAACTGGGATAATAATTCACCCCGTGGTGAATAAAAAAATATTCACCACCTGGAGAAAAAAATTATGCAGGACGCCACCTCAGTTTGCCTATATAAGCTAACGATTGACAAAAAAGAAAATAAGAATTACTGTTTTCATTTTCTTAAAACCAAAAATTTTAGTAACTTGGGTTTGTAACTTGGATAATAATTCACTTCGTGGTGATTAAAATAAATATTCACCACCTGGAGAATAAAACGTAACATTAATATTTTTCATAAATCTTTTTTTCATCAGTTTTTTTTTTCATCAATATTTTTTTATCAATATTTTTGTTCATCAATATTTTTTTCACCAATTTTTTTTTATCAATATTTTTGTATATCATCATTTGATAAAAAAAATTTTTGTTAAAAAAAAAAATATGACAAAAAATATTGATAAAAAAAATATTGAGGAAAAAATATTAATGAATAAAAATATTGATGAAAAAAAATGATGAAAAATATTAATGTTACGTTTTGTTCTCATGTGGTGATAATTTTGTTTTTCATCAATATTTTTGTTTTCATCAATATTTTTGTTATCATCAATATTTTTTTTCATCAATTTATTTTTCATCAATTTTTTTTTCATCAATATTTTTTTTTCATCAATATTTTTTTTCATCAATATTTTTTTTCATCAATATTTTTTTCCATTAATATTTTTTTTTTCATTAATATTTTGTTTTTCATCAAAATTTTCCTTTTTCATCAATATTTTTATACCCTACATACCCTACACCACACTATGGTACAGGGTATAATGAGTTTGTGCTGGTTTTTGTAACTACCCGAAATATTGGTCCTAGATCCACTTTTAAGTATACCGATCGACTTAGAATCACTTTTGGAGTCGATTTAGCGATATCCGTATATAATTCGACTTTGAGAGCACCTAGAAACATAAAATTTGTAATGCACAAGGAAAATGAGATGAGCTTCTATATAGTCCAAATGTGGGCGGTATTTGAAGGGGCGTGGCACTTATTGAAACATTGTCATAATAAAATATAGGTAAAGTAGAGCCAATAATAAGCAGAGAAAGTAATTTTATTTTAACGTAAAAAAGATTTTTAAACAGTTTAGAAAAGAAATATTTTATTTTGAGTAAAAAAAAAAATTATTTTTTTACTCATTTCTGTAAAAAAAAATTTTTTTTGAGTGAAAATTTTTTTTTGAGTTTAAATTTTTTTTTGCTTGTAAAATTTTTATATTGGGCTAAAAAAATGTTTGAGAATGTCAAAAATACTCAGCAAAATATTTTTGTGGCTCATCAATGTCATTTAAAGCGTTTAGGTGATTTTTTTTTTTTAACGTAAATTCAAGGTACACCAATCTGAAATTCAGGGTTTTTGCTTACAACTTCTGAACCACTGGACAGATTTCGCTGATATTAAATACCAACCTGACTAGGAAAATTGAAAATATATATGCCAAGCGTCAGCAGCAACAGAGTTGCCGTTTGAAAGTTATCGTGTTTTAAACAGAAAGACGGACGGACATCGCTAGATCGACTGAAAAACAAAAACCAGCAAAAACCAGCAGCCAATTTTTTTATTATTTTGGAGCTCAATATCTATTCTTTTGAAATCATGAAAAAACCCTATAGAAGTAAGCGGGATTAGTACCTAAATTCATTAACAAAACTCAAGTTTGCTTGAAAAATAATTCCATTGTGGACTCTCTTTTTAATTTACGTTTTTTAACGAACAACAACACAAATTAGCTTCAAATATACATTCCTTGAGGTTAAAATATAACAAATAATTTGATAAATTGCCTTAATACGGTCGTAAAATAGCAGTTTAAACAATCAACACGTCTACACAGAACTTGAAGAAATTTTTTTATAAAAACTAATTACTCATGTTTGGCTGCCTTTTGCAATAAACAAAGAAATTTTAAGTAAGGTAGGAATAGTGCAATCATATATGCGATACTAATTCAATATTGTAAGAACTTAATTTTTCGACCAACTGCGCACCAGATTCAACATTTGGTCCACTGTGCGTCCGTCTGTCCGTCCGTCTGTCCATGTAAACGGTGTAAACACGATACAAGTCGCAATTTTTACTTTTAGACCAAGGACGAAGCCAATTGAAATTGGAAAAAATCGGTCCATATTTAAACCTAGCCCCCATACAAAGGTCCTCTTTTGTTTTGGTTCAAATGACTCTAATAACCGCATTTTAATAGGTATCTTTTCGAAATTTTTCAGGTAATCATGTTTCATCCACACAAATCGCCATTCCGAATTTTAAATTTAAGTCAGACCCCCATACAAACCACCTTCCTGATTTTCACATAAATGTCTCAAATTTCATGAAAATAGAAAATATTTAATTAAAATTCTGTTTGTGTATGTTCAATGCGTACTTTAATAACCTTATCAAATCTGATTATCATCAGACCATTTTTGGACATAGGTCCCACGTGAAAATTTCGCCCGATATGCAGTTGAAGCGGTTTATTGTCAACAAAAAGAAGTCTATACCACTCAAATTTGATTTGTGAGTGCTTTTTACACTTATTAAAGATTTGACAAAATATAGATCTAATCAGTCCATGTATGAACTTGGAACCCATTTTCCGGGAAACTCTGGTGTAGGGTATTATATGGTCGGTCTTGACCGACTATAATTTTCTTACTTGTTTTATATCGACAAACGCAGACAAACAGATAGATGGATAGAATGAAACCTTTACGTATCAATAATATATGAACATAGTGGGGTCCTTGACCAATGTTTCAATGCGTTTAACATGGAATGACAAATTAATATAGTAATATTTTTTCAAGAAAAATTTTACTTTGGAAAGAACACCAATTTATGCAGCAAAAACATTGTCATGATTCAATGGTTTGGGCAAGAGAACAAACTTCCCAGATATTTTTTTAACATGTTATATATATATATTGATTCCTATGGTTCCAAGTTGGAACAAAGGGCCGTAACATGTTAGAGGGTATGAAAAATTCGGAACTACCGAATTTAACACACTCACTTTTTTTCTAAAACTTTTTTTTTCTAAAAATCTATCTCTTTGCATTTCATTTTACGCTATGTCTATGTTATAGTTGATTGTTATGTGAGTGTGTGTCTGTCTACAAAGGTTTTTCACTACAAAAAGATAATATCAGTTCCTTTTTTTGTGTTATTGTCTGCCATTGTGTGGGTATAATAACTTTTTAAGGTGTATTAAGTTTAAATGAATTAACATGTTTTATTTTTATTTAGCTGACAATGAATGATTACATCAACATAAAATAAATCGATGGATTTTTTTATGGATTTTTCAAGTTTAACATAAAAAGCGTGTTATAATAAAAATAAAGTTTTGTAAAAATATCCAGGTACATATAGTATAAAAAAATGCAATTAATAATGGACTTATAAAATAAGGGACGTAATAAAATATATAGTTTTTGCACGGTGGGATAAGTTAGTTTTATAACATCGTAAAACTGGTTTTACTATATGGTAATAAAACATTTTTTTTTTTAAATAGTAGTAGATTTTTTAAATTTTTTCAGGAGTTTATAGGAAAATAAATATCGACTTGATACTTATTTTCTTTATAAACAGCACAAATTTTTCTTTAGAACCAGGGATGGAAAATAAGTACTTTTTTTTTGTACTTCTTACTCTTCAAGAAAATTTACCAAATTTTTTATTATTTTTATAGAAAAAATGTTACAAACCCTTTATCTTTAGGAAAATTTCCAAAAGACTTGGTTTTTAAATAATGCGGCAACATTTTTTTTTTTTCGATTTAAAAAAAAATCTTTTTTTCCCCGATAAAAAGTAAAAGGACTTGAAAATCGCTAAAATGACAATAGTTTATTTTTGCCAATAGTTTTATTAAAAAAACTACCTTAAATTTAAATTCTTCTTTAAATTAAATTTTCTCCAGTTTAAATCTTCTTTTTCTAAGTTAAACTCACACCACAGAAGTTTCCATAAACAACAATCAACAAACAAGGACCCAAAATGTGATTGTTCTAGTTGTTGGTGTTTGTATCGTACCCTTTTAAAATCATGTTGATGTCTAAAATGTCATGATTGTAAAAGCATTTCTGTTTTGACAGCTATATAAGTTTTCCTGAAAAAACATCATCAACATTTAACCGCAGCAATATGGTTGTTGTTAGTCAAAGAAACTCACTGGAAACCTGAGTGATGTCTGAGTTAAAACAACTGTTTCGGGGGGTGCACGGTGTGGTTGAAACAATTTTAATTGATGGACAAAAGTAGAAAATTAATAAAATTGTAATGTTAGAGTAAAGACAGGAAGATTTTATGCAACATTAACATTAACATTAACATTAACATTAACATTAACATTAACATTAACATTAACATTAACATTAACATTAACATTAACATTAACATTAACATTAACATTAACATTAACATTAACATTAACATTAACATTAACATTAACATTAACATTAACATTAACATTAACATTAACATTAACATTAACATTAACATTAACATTAACATTAACATTAACATTAACATTAACATTAACATTAACATTAACATTAACATTAACATTAACATTAACATTAACATTAACATTAACATTAACATTAACATTAACATTAACATTAACATTAACATTAACATTAACATTAACATTAACATTAACATTAACATTAACATTAACATTAACATTAACATTAACATTAACATTAACATTAACATTAACATTAACATTAACATTAACATTAACATTAACATTAACATTAACATTAACATTAACATTAACATTAACATTAACATTAACATTAACATTAACATTAACATTAACATTAACATTAACATTAACATTAACATTAACATTAACATTAACATTAACATTAACATTAACATTAACATTAACATTAACATTAACATTAACATTAACATTAACATTAACATTAACATTAACATTAACATTAACATTAACATTAACATTAACATTAACATTAACATTAACATTAACATTAACATTAACATTAACATTAACATTAACATTAACATTAACATTAACATTAACATTAACATTAACATTAACATTAACATTAACATTAACATTAACATTAACATTAACATTAACATTAACATTAACATTAACATTAACATTAACATTAACATTAACATTAACATTAACATTAACATTAACATTAACATTAACATTAACATTAACATTAACATTAACATTAACATTAACATTAACATTAACATTAACATTAACATTAACATTAACATTAACATTAACATTAACATTAACATTAACATTAACATTAACATTAACATTAACATTAACATTAACATTAACATTAACATTAACATTAACATTAACATTAACATTAACATTAACATTAACATTAACATTAACATTAACATTAACATTAACATTAACATTAACATTAACATTAACATTAACATTAACATTAACATTAACATTAACATTAACATTAACATTAACATTAACATTAACATTAACATTAACATTAACATTAACATTAACATTAACATTAAAAGCAATATTTTCTTTGCTTCAGACACACCGTGTTTGCTTATGTCTGTCCGTCTGTCCTTCTGTAAACTTTATAATTAAACTAAAGACTTTTTAAGTTAAACCACAATTCATGTTGACAAACTAAACTATGCAGTGAAAAATATTAAATCCTAAATGAAAAGAAAATAAGATTTTTAAGTAACATAAGGTAGCTTAATTGTTAGAAAATTAAAAATGCAAAAAAGTTTTTAGAAATTTGTAATTGCCTAAAAATGGATTCCGTGTGTATAGTATTGAAAAATCTGTATGAGCCCATAAAGTCTAAAGATCTACTAAATTCTGCATTGATTTTTCATGTAAAATCTTGCGCTGAATCCGAAAATTTTAAAGTACTACAGTTTTCGAAATATTTCAAATTTTCAACTTTTTAAAAAAGTGGTTCTACGTAAGTAAAAATATCTTCAGACCAAATCGGTGGATTTAATTTTCTTACAACATTTTTCAATCTGATTATCCTCTTTAGAATTGACAATTTTGCTTTAATTTTTCTGAAATTCGCAAAAAAGCTACATCTATTGAACATTTATAAAAAAAATAAAAAAAAATTGTAATAGAAATAATTTTACATATTGATATATAATTTTTCTTTCTGAAATTAACAATAGAAGTAACTATTTTCCCCAAACTTCGTTTAAATTGAAGCAAAATTGCCGATATATCGATTAAAAGCTTATTAGGCGATGGTCAGAGTGAACAATTCTGTATGTAGAATTGATTAAGCATTAAATTACCTTTATTTTTAAACCAAAATAATGAAATCCACTGATCCGGATATATTTTTATTTAAGTAAAACCTTTTTTTTCATAAAGTTGAATATTTGAAAAGTTAGCAATATCTCGAAAACTGTCCTACTTTTGAAACTTTGGACTTCATTTCCGGATTCAGTGTTACATGAAAAAAAAAAATGCAAAACGTCGCGGTTCAAATCTCTGTAAACTATTGATATTATTGATCTGCAATCGATTGTAAGATGTACTCTGAATGTCTGTCTGTCCGTCTGTCTCTATATAACACGATTCAGTTCAAAACAAAGGAGTTATACTCCTAAATTTTCGCACAAATATGTCTAATGACCAAGGAGAGGACTTTCACCCAAATGCATGTTTTTTCCCTTTGGTCATAGAACAGCATAAACAAAATATCTTTGCGAATCAAAGAATTTGTTTTAAAATGGCATCGATTCGTTAGTGGATATTTTTGCATATTTTGCTTAAAATGCATATTTTTGCATATTTTGCTATTATTTCGCTATAAATGCATATTTTTAAGTGTTATTTTGTATAAATTTTAGTTTTTTTAGATATTTTTTAGTATGTTTAGCGATTAAATTTTTTTTTTTTGTGATTTTTTGTATTAAAGCAATTGTTAAATTTTTTTAGATAATTTTTATTTTTTTAATAACATTTTATACATTTTTAGGCCGTCGCTGCGCCTAAAAATGGAGTCATGTGTAGTTTTTTAATTTTTTTTTATTACATTTTTATGATCCCATATTGGTCATACGTTTACTTAGTAAACCGTTTTTTGATATCTTGATTGGTTCAAAAGTTAGTAAAAGTAGCTAAGTAGTATGTGATCGTCATACTAAAAATGGTCTGAAAAGGAGTTATGTGTTTAGCTATACATAACTTTTTTTGATAAAAAAGTAACAGAACGTGACAAAATGGACCACTATTTTAGTAATATGAGGCTCACACATAGCATCCAAGTATTTTAAATGAATTTGTCAAGTTTTTTTGGAAAATATTTGCATATTTTCATGCTGTTATCTAAATCCTAAATGGTGGCTAATCAAGCCTTGTAAAGGAAATAAATCATTTGAAGGCGGAAAATTTTAGTATCTTAAGTACAGAATCTTTCACAGATGTCAATTTATGTCAAAGCTCTAGAATAGTTACAAAAAAAAAAAAAAATCATCTGTTGTTCGCTATTTAGTGAAGAGGTTTTTAATATCAAAATTTCAAGGACCTTGTCTAACTTATGTCGCTTTAAACCACCAACAAACTTTATTTGGTCTTTGTCGCTCTCGAAAAGAAATTAACAATAAGAATGGTTTCATAAACAAAAGGAGTTATGTGTAAAAAATATTTCCATTTTACTTAAATTTTGTTCCAAAAGGTACTTAAAAAAGGAGTTATGTGTATGTTTTCTGAAAATGTCTGCACCACTGGAAAACCGTTAAATTTTCCATACTTTTTTTGTAGTATGTGGATAGCATATCGGTACAAGAATTTTTTATAGAACAAACTCTTAAAAAATATCGCGAAGGGACGAAAATAAACAGTGTTTTTGCTCTCCTGAACACTTGCCCTAAAACATATGACTCCATTTTTAGGCGCAGCGACGATATGTTTATCTGAGCTTACGATGCCAGACTGAATTCAAATGTTATGTTTTTTTAATTAAAGTAAAAAAAACAAGTGGATATTTATGATTGTTAGTGCATATTTTAAGATTTTTAGTGCATATTTCAAGAGTTTTTAGTGCATACTTTAGGCGCCTATAACATAGTTTTTTAGTGCATGCAGGTCATGTCCGTGCTAATGAATATCGCCAGGTTAAGTTCGTAAATAGGCAAAATCTGACCGAGGGTAAATGGGCAAAATCTGAGAATTTTTTTTTTTGAGAATATGTTTTTTTTTTGAGAATATGGATTTGGACCAAAAGGGATTAGAAAATATTGTTTTTTTTCGGCCATCCCTTGTGTGAGCGTCGATATAAACAAAATAATGATTTAATTGATTTAATAATGACCCCTGCAGATACCCCCAAAAAACCCCAGCATTTTTTTTACATTTTTATTTAAATGTTAGAGGGCATTTAAGATTTAAGATTCGGAACAGCCGAATTTAACTTTTATACTTGTTCATATTTTTACTGTGCTATTGTGAAGTTCTGTTGTTTCATTTCAAAGTATTTTCCGATTGTCTTTTGTGGTCCAGTCTACAAAAATCAAAATTGCCTTTAATAAATTTCTTCAAAAATTCAATTTTCTTTTCATTTATCATGTAAATAGTTTTTCACTGCAAAACTCAATTGTGTCAACATAAATTGTGGTTTATTTTCTATTTGCATATATTTTTACTTATTTTCAATGAAGCATTTGTCTGCCCTTTTAATTATTGCCTTCAATAATAGATACAAAAATTTCTATAAATTTTAATTTGATTTAATTTTCATTAAAATTTCATTCAAAAAATGAAATACATGAAACTTAATTGTGACATTGACAATGATACTATACACATACATACATGTGTGTGTGTGTGTGTTTGTATGCATGTGTTTTTCATAATGTAATAACAAATATTGACTCATGCTTATTATAAGTCGATTTGTAATGAAAAAGAATCTTGTAAATCAACAAACCATGAAGGCAATTTGTTCTGTGTTTTTATTTTTTTGCTTTTCCCTCTTGTATTTTGTATGCATATGAACAAACAGCATTGATAATGAAAAGAGCAGCAACCCAACAAGACTACAACAACGACGTTCATGTACTAATGAATGTCTTGGACATACAAAATGAACACACACACACAAAAAAAAACCATAACACAAACCCACTAAACAAACATACACACATACCCACATTCACTCAAGCAGTTAAGACGTATGAGTAATATTAATTGAGATTTGAAGCAAAACAAAAAAACAATAATTCATAACATCAACAATATGTAGTGCTGCATGTATGCAATGGCATACACTTTTAGAAATATCTGTGTGCAATGTAGCAAAGTTCTAGAAATTTTGTTTTGATAACCTCTAAGGCAGAAAAACACAATTGCAACAGCGTTGTTAAAGCATTGTGCACTGATAGAAATTTGTACATGACAATAATGAAAATCTACATTAATGTTATGAAAAATTACGGTAAAAAGGAACCTATGTAGGATTTCATTGGTTTAATGAAATAGGTATCATACAATGTAATTGCAAGAACAAGTTTCATCAAATTAATGAAAATTGTTCATACAAAATATTTTTTATTTTATGAAAATTTTTCATTACTTTATGAAAAAAGTTTTTAATTCTTATAAAATACTTTCATTGAATAAATTCTATTTTTATTTTTGGAATGAAATACTGTCATTGAATAAATGCTACTTTTATTTTTAAAATGAAATATATGTATGAAATTATAAAGATCTTTTTAAAAAATTAAAAATAATAATAAATGGTTTTCACTCAGTTTTCTCGCACAAAATTTTACTCCAACCTTAAATTGTAATAAATATAAAATTAATAATTTACCTTTATTTCAAATTTAATAAAAGCGCCACAAAATAACAAAGTTTAAAAAACACTTTCACATATTTTTTATTTTATCTATAGATTTCACTCAGTTTTCTGACAAAAAAATTTTACTATAACATTTACTTTTAATACACAAGTAAAACTACTACGAAAAAATATAAAACAACACGAGTTTAATAAATACTTATAATTAATCAATTACATTTCATTTTTAATTTGGTATATAAATTCTAAAAAAATCACAAATTATTTCATGCCGCTCTAATCAGATGCTTTTTGCTCGCGTAAACTAACAGACTAAACGGACGCGACACGAAAGGTGTCAAAAAACAGCAAATTTAATACACAAAACTTAAAGAAATTTTTTAATGGAACTACGAAATCTAATGAATCAAAATTAATGAAAATTTTGCACAATATGTATGAAATTTTATTCAGCATATGAATTGTTTCATTGCTGTAATGAAACAACGTTAATGAATTTCATTCATTAGTGATATGAAGTGTTTTTCTATCAGTGTTGACGGTTGTACGATCGTTATGTATACCATCTTTAAAATGCTTTCAAAAGATCAAAATGTTAACAAACTGTTATGAAAATGTTTTATTTAAAGTCATTAAAGCGCTTTAAAAACCCCAAAGTCAAAACACAAAAATAAATATTCAAAAAGTTTTAATGTTTCGGAACCTAAAAATTTGTAAACTTTTTTTCATAAAAGCATTTCTTATGAATTTTTTACTCCAAAACAGTATTGCGTTTGGAACAGAGAAAATTTTCAAAATTCTGTGCTCGAAAACGAAAACGAAAAAATTTGTATTTGACTGAATGTTTGTAAAATTTTTTTTCGCAACTTCGAAAATTTGTATAAATTTCTTTTAAAATCATTTTTCATGAAATTCTTTACTCAAAAACGAAAAAAAAAATATAACAAATGAAGGGCCTACTGCAAGAACTTGATAAGCAACATTTTATTTTTTCGTGTGTTTCGCCTTATGCTGATGTTCCATTGACAGATTTTGGACAGAAGTCTTGCTTTAACCCTTCGTAGAAGTATATTGAGAATAAAAGTTCTGCAAAAGTTATACTTTCTACATTATTTTAAAAGTTTTAAGGCAAAAACCACCATAAAATGAAATGTTGCTTATCGAGTTTTTACAATAAGCCCTTCATATATTTTTCTCTACGAGTAATACAAAAAGCTTTTAAAAGTTTTGAAACCATTTTATTTTCAAATCAGAATTGACGTAAAAACACAAAGAAATAAGTGTTTTTTTGCAGCAAAAAACTAATTTTTCCAAAAAAATAAAAAAAAAAGTTTTTTATAGACCGAAAATAAAAAAAATACCGATAAAACAATTTTTTAGTAAAGTCCCAATACAGTCAGATTCGGTTATATCGAGCTTGTTATAACGAATTCTTGATTATAACGAACCAATTCAAAAGTCCGGACATTTTTGCAACTATTTTCGTAGAAAATACATCTTTTACAACGAACTCGGCTATAATGAATTGTCTGTTAAAACGAGCAATTTCTTATGTTTTTAGCTTTTTATAACGAACTTTCATATTTTAAAGTGCTGCACTTTAAAAATTATTATTATTTTTAAAGTGCGGCTATTATATTTATCGAACTTTCAAAAGATTGCCAATTTTTTGTTTATTTTTTTAATTTAATAAAATTTATTTATATTTTTAAGGGAATTTTGGGAATTTTGTACTCTAGCCCAAAACATTAAATCATGATAATATTTTGCTGAAGATTTGGGTGTTTTTGCCAAAGCAAAGTTTTTTTTAGAAAAAACAATATTATTTGCCATTCCATGCAAAACGAATTGAAATATGGGTCGAGCACCCCATTAGCTATATACATCCGTCAATTTGTCTACGGAAAGCAAGATGCAGTCTAAACCAAGAGTGCTTTAAATTTGGTAAATTTTTTTTTACAACTCATTTTTTTAATAAATTTAACCTAACCAAGAACTGGTAACAATGACCGTCATCTCGTTGTAGCAAAAAAACCAATGGTTCTGGTGGGAATCGAACCCACGATCCCCACGTTCAAAGGCTAGCACGCTACCAACTAGCCTACGGGGCCCCCGATTTGGTAAATGAGTGCATTTCTTAAGTGCAGAAAAGTTTTTTTTTTTATATTTTGAAGAGTATACTTAAATGATTTGGCACAGAAGAATTAAACACTCTCACTTGTTTTTTGTACATGTGTTAAACAAATGGAACATTTTTATGACATAATTTTAGACCTTGTGAAAAAGAAGTTTTGGTGAAAACAAATAAGAAAAAATGAAAAGAATTTTTTTTTATGAAAAACAAAATTTTCATGAAAAAGAAATTTTGATGCAAAAAAAAAAAATGTTGATGAAAAAAAACAAATTTTTTTGATGAAAAATAGTTTTTTATAAAGAAAAAAAAAATTTTTTGAAAAAAAATTTTTTGAAAAAAAAATTTTTGAAAAAAAATTTGCTGTAAAAAAAATTTCATAAAAGAAAATTTTTTAATACAAAAAAATATTTTTTATAAAAAAAAAAATTTGATGCAAAAAAAACAAGTAGGAGTGTTAAATTCGGCTGTGCCTAATCTTTTATACCCTCTAATATGTAAAAAATTAAAAAAAAAAAAAAAAAATTACCAGGGGCGTTATTTTTTAAAGGGGGGAGGGGTGGTTGAGTTCGGCGACTCCTTGACCCCCGCGGTATATGTTTACAAGTTAATTTTATTCTGCTTTGTGCTCTAAATTATTATAATTTTATTATTATTTAAAATTTTTTTTTATCCACGCCCTATAAAGGGAACGGGCCAAAACACGCGACATTTTTTGATCCCCTGGGTCCAAGCGCAGGACTTTGAACTTCTGCGAACATAAAAATGTTTCATTTGTTTATCAAAAATTCAAAAAAACGTTTAAAAAATGGGCGGTTTTCAGAGGTTGGTTTTTCAAGGGAGAACTTTTTCGCCCTGAACCGATTTTGCCCATTTCCGAACTTAATCTGCCTAGGACCATAAGACATATTTGTGCCAAACTTGAGGAGTCTAGCTATTTTATTTTGGACTGTATCGTGTTAACTATAGACGGACGGACATCGCTAGAATGTCTTAGAATCGATCACTTATCAATAATATATATAAGAGTGCCCCTTATTTTGTAAATGTTGGAAATGTTGAGACGGTACCCGCTTATTTTTTTCCATTTGACTTAAAAATAACTCAGAAAAAATTTTACGCACCTACGACCACGCCTTCCCTACGGGACGGGGCCTTAAAGAGCGGGTCCTTAAAAATCATTTTTCCATACAAAACAAAAAAATTTTTTTTTTTTGATTTTTAATTTTTTGTTATTAATTATTGTATTACTTGGTTAGCTTATTCACGACAAAATTTGATTTTGGTGAGATAAGGCTTTCAGCTCTAAAAAACTTATTTAGAGCCACAGGATTCCTACGGTAAAAAATGTTTAAAAAATATTTTTTTTAGTTTTGACATGACAAAAAAATAAAAATAAAAATTTTTTGGTTTGTATTGAAAAATGATTTTTAGGCCCCGTCGCGTAGGGAGGGTGTGGTCATAGGGGCGTAAAATTTTTCCTAAGTTATTTTTAAGTCAAAAGGAAAAAAATGAGCGGGTGCCGCCTCAACATTTCCAACATTTCCAAATAAGGGACACTCTAATATATACTTTATGGGGTTCGCGACCGATATTTCGATGCGTTACACAAGGAATGACAAAGTGAGTATACCCCCGTACTGTAGTTGGAGAGTATACAAAATTGATGAAAAACAAAAAAAAAAATTATGAAAAAAAAAATTTGACGAAAGTTATAAGCAAAATAGTGAATTTCGGCAAAGGGTTTTTTGCTAAAAAAAACACTCTAACATCCGAAAGATAACTCAGAAGGTAATGGAGCCAGGTACATACATATGCCGTTGCCCTGTTCTGGTTGGTATTGAATTTCAGCGCAATCGGTCCTGTGGTTCAAATGTCATGAGCAAGACCGTGAATTTCAGATTGGTTTCACCTTAAATTCACGTGTTAAAAAACCGTTAAACAAGCTTTAAAAATTATTTAGCCACAAAAATATTTTAGAAATTAATTTTGTAACCCAAAAATATTTTTGCACAAAAAAAATACACTCCAAAAAAATTTAACAATCAAAAAAAATACACTAAAAAAAAATTTTGTAATTTTTTTTTACAAAAATGACTAAAACTCAAAATAAAATATTTCTAATTTGAATCGTTTATTTTTTGAAATTTTGAAATTTTGTGAAAGGTATTCATGGATTCGGCCAAGTCGAATTTAATTTTTCTACTTATTTTTCTTTTGACGTAAATTTATATAGTCAAACTGAGGTGACATGTTTAAATGAGCAGGTACCGTCTCAGCATTTCCAACATTTACAAAATAAGGGACACTCTACTGTATATCTATAAAAACTGAATTTATCATTTTTACTCAAATGCACACAACTTTTACATTTTTCATCGGATTTTTTTAAAATACCTCTTATTTTCTTTGTAATAGATCAAACTTGATATGTAATGAGAGAAATTAAATATATATTTTTTTCTGAAATTTTCAATTGAATTTACTTTTTTCCCCGAATTTCGATAAAATTGAAGCAATTTTTTAGATATATCGATTAATAAATTCTGATTAATTTTTATTAAAAAATAAAAATTGTTTTATTCGACCTTTAAAATATTATATTTTGAGGATGTTTATTCTGGCTCGAGGTCATTATTTTCTTTACTAATTAAAACCATGATATTCTCATAGCATAATTTTCAAGAAAATTATTTTTTGTTTTAAATTTATTTATGTTGGTCATTTTTGCAAGACTTAATCGACACGTGTTTTGGAATTTGTCAAGATTCCATTGTCAAGATTATTTAGCAAAAATAGAAACGATTTACTACAAAGTAGCAAACGAGTCTAATGACAAATCGTTTGTGCACAAACTAGCATATTAATACATATTCGCCTCTATTCGCAATGAGAATTAGAAAGACGAAGAAATTGTACCATACTAATAAGGCAACGATTGTCAATAACCAACAAAAATATTTAAAACAATTTTACATACGATAGTCCATTGGACTACAACAATATGTTTTTTGTGTTGTTGTTGTGAGAAAAAACTCCATATTAGGGTTATTCATCACATGGCGTGCCAACCATTATGATCAAATTCCATTGTGTAATCTTGATAAATTCCGAAACACGTGTCGATTAAGTCTTGCAAAAATGACCAACATAAATAAATTTAAAACAAAAAAGAATTTTCTTGAAAATTATGCTATGAGAATATCATGGTTTTAATTAGTAAAGAAAATAATGACCTCGAGCCAGAATAAACATCCTCAAAATATAATATTTTAAAGGTCGAATAAAACAATTTTTATTTTTTAATAAAAATTAATTAGAATTTGAACATAATGGTTTGCACGCCATGTGATGAATAACCCTAATATGGAGTTTTTTCTCACAACAACAACACAAAAAACATACTGTTGTAGTCCAATGGACTATCGTATGTAAAATTGTTTTAAATATTTTTGTTGGTTATTGACAATCGTCGCCTTATAATTTCTTCGTCTTTCTAATTCTCATTGCGAATAGAGGCGAATATGTATTAATATGCTAGTTTGTGCACAAACGATTTGTCATTAGACTCGTTTGCTACTTTGTAGTAAATCGTTTCTATTTTTGCTAAATAATCTTGACAATGGAATCTTGACAAATTCCGAAACACGTGTCGATTAAGTCTTGCAAAAATGACCAACATAAATAAATTTAAAACAAAAAATAATTTTCTTGAAAATTATGCTATGAGAATATCATGGTTTTAATTAGTAAAGAAAATAATGACCTCGAGCCAGAATAAACATCCTCAAAATATAATATCGATTAATAGCTTCTAAGGCTTTAATCAGATTGAAAAATGATGTATGTAGGCTTGATAGATAATTAAATTACCTTTAATTTAAAACCAAAAACAATGAAATCCATCAATTTGTGTTGGATATATTTTAATTTATATAAATAAAACCACTTTTTTAAAATACCGAAAATTTGAAAAGTTGACAATATCTCCAAAACTGTTCTACTTCTAAAACTTTGGAGTGGATTTTTGGATACAACGTAAGATTTTACATGGAAAATAGATGCACAACGTGGATCGCTTTTTTTTTTTTATTAGTAAACTGAAGTTAAAATTAAAAATATTAAATATTTCTTTTTCTTTTTAAAAACCTTTTTCTATAAGTGTATCAAGGCAGTCAAGCAAACATATTGCATGAGTAAATTATATGGCAATGAATAGTTTGAAAAGCAACAAAAAAATAAAGGAAGGAAATTGAAAATTGTTATTGTGTGCAAACTACTACATAAATAACAAATCATAGATGATAATGATGATAAAGGGTTTTATTGTTCTTTTCTTTCTTTTTTGTATTTTGTATTTTTATTATATTTTATGACTATGAAATATTTTTAAATGAATTTTTTAAAAAAATTATCGAGTAAAGCAGAGATTTATGACTTTTTTTTATCTACTTTATTTCAGATAAAACTGCAAAAAAAAAAACAAACATTAAATCAGTTGACAAATTGAAGAAATATAAAAATTTATGATAAATAAATTTTTTTAAGAAAATTTAAACAACTGACAACATTAACACCTCCATTAGCAACATTAGTAGCAAAAACAGCAGCAGCAACAATAACAAAATCTACGTAATCAAGCAATTGACTAGCTCCCCCGTGAGATAAATGGAATATTAAATTAAGTGACAACACAAATACGTCATAGAGAAGAAGAAAAATAAAAACACAAACAATTTAAACGTCAATATTCTGATATTCTGATTTGTAAGGGTGAGGGTAAATGTGTGTGAAAAAAAAAACATCACAAAAATACAAAAAAAATCGAAATAAACTACTAAATACAACGTCATAATATACTCAATACAAAATTGAGCAAGGTTAGGTGGGTGACAGGGTGACACAGTGACAGCCAGCCAGTCAAGTGAAACAGCAATCTGCCAAGCAGCCAGCCACCCAAGAAATCAAACCAAACCAAACCAACCAAAAGACAAAATAACAAACTAAAAGAGTGCACACCGAAGAAAATTTTAAAATTTTTTCAACTAAAATTGAGATAAAGAGCAAAATGAGGTGTAAAAAAGAAAATTAATTTCTTAAAGAAATAAAAAAAAAAATTAAATAATTTCATATTTTGAGGATGTTTATTCTGGCTCGAGGTCATTATTTTCTTTACTAATTAAAACCATGATATTCTCATAGCATAATTTTCAAGAAAATTATTTTTTTTTGTTTTAAATTTATTTATGTTGGTCATTTTTGCAAGACTTAATCGACACGTGTTTCGGAATTTGTCAAGATTCCATTGTCAAGATTATTTAGCAAAAATAGAAACGATTTACTACAAAGTAGCAAACGAGTCTAATGACAAATCGTTTGGTGCACAAACTAGCAAATTAATACATATTCGCCTCTATTCTCAATGAGAATTAGGAAGACGAAGAAATTGTACCATGCTAATAAGGCAACGATTATCAATAACCAACAAAAATATTTAAAACAATTTTACATACGATAGTCCATTGGACTACAACAATATGTTTTTTGTGTTTTTGTTGTAACAAATACTCCATATTAGGGTTATTCATCACATGGCGTGCCAACCATTATGTTCAAATTCTGATTAATTTTTATTAAAAAATAAAAATTGTTTTATTCGACCTTTAAAATATTATATTTTGAGGATGTTTATTCTGGCTCGAGGTCATTATTTTCTTTACTAATTAAAACCATGATATTCTCATAGCATAATTTTCAAGAAAATTATTTTTTTGTTTTAAATTTATTTATGTTGGTCATTTTTGCAAGACTTAATCGACACGTGTTTCGGAATTTGTCAAGATTCCATTGTCAAGATTATTTAGCAAAAATAGAAACGATTTACTACAAAGTAGCAAACGAGTCTAATGACAAATCGTTTGGTGCACAAACTAGCAAATTAATACATATTCGCCTCTATTCTCAATGAGAATTAGGAAGACGAAGAAATTGTACCATGCTAATAAGGCAACGATTATCAATAACCAACAAAAATATTTAAAACAATTTTACATACGATAGTCCATTGGACTACAACAATATGTTTTTTGTGTTTTTGTTGTAACAAATACTCCATATTAGGGTTATTCATCACATGGCGTGCCAACCATTATGTTCAAATTCTGATTAATTTTTATTAAAAAATAAAAATTGTTTTATTCGACCTTTAAAATATTATATTGTAAATATTTATTTTTTTATTGATAATCGTTGCCTTATTAGCATGGTACAATTTCTTCGTCTTCCTAATTCTCATTGAGAATAGAGGCGAATATGTATTAATTTGCTAGTTTGTGCACCAAACGATTTGTCATTAGACTCGTTTGCTACTTTGTAGTAAATCGTTTCTATTTTTGCTAAATAATCTTGACAATGGAATCTTGACAAATTCCGAAACACGTGTCGATTAAGTCTTGCAAAAATGACCAACATAAATAAATTTAAAACAAAAAAATAATTTTCTTGAAAATTATGCTATGAGAATATCATGGTTTTAATTAGTAAAGAAAATAATGACCTCGAGCCAGAATAAACATCCTCAAAATATAATATTTTAAAGGTCGAATAAAACAATTTTTATTTTTTAATAAAAATTAATCAGAATTTGAACATAATGGTTGGCACGCCATGTGATGAATAACCCTAATATGGAGTATTTGTTACAACAAAAACACAAAAAACATATTGTTGTAGTCCAATGGACTATCGTATGTAAAATTGTTTTAAATATTTTTGTTGGTTATTGATAATCGTTGCCTTATTAGCATGGTACAATTTCTTCGTCTTCCTAATTCTCATTGAGAATAGAGGCGAATATGTATTAATTTGCTAGTTTGTGCACCAAACGATTTGTCATTAGACTCGTTTGCTACTTTGTAGTAAATCGTTTCTATTTTTGCTAAATAATCTTGACAATGGAATCTTGACAAATTCCGAAACACGTGTCGATTAAGTCTTGCAAAAATGACCAACATAAATAAATTTAAAACAAAAAAATAATTTTCTTGAAAATTATGCTATGAGAATATCATGGTTTTAATTAGTAAAGAAAATAATGACCTCGAGCCAGAATAAACATCCTCAAAATATAATATTTTAAAGGTCGAATAAAACAATTTTTATTTTTTAATAAAAATTAATCAGAAATTAAATAATTTCTTTAAAAAAAATAAAATAAATACATAAAAATAGATAGAAAACGTTTAAACGAAACAGAAAAAAATACAAAAAAACGAATATTTTTTTTTGGTACAAAATCCGAAAAAACAGAAGAAAATTAAATAAAATATAATAAAAGCGGAAGATTTGATAAATTTTTTTTGTGGTGAGAATTTTTTTGTTTTTTGGGTTTTTAGTTAAAATTTGTTGGTCTAACATCAAACAAGGCGCGTTATTCAAAGTTTTTCTTTTTTTTTTTTGTTAATCTTTTGTGTAATCAAACGTTAATTTAAAAAATATTTTCTTATTTAAAAAAAAAAATATTAAAAAAAGAAAAAAATAATAATAAACGCAGGCAATTGAATGAAATTTTAACGAATTTAAATGATAAAAAAAATAATATTTATAAAAGTGTGTGAATTTATGAAAAATCTATTAAAAATAAAAGAAAAGTTTTAAAAAAGCAAAGAAATTTCTTAAAGAAGTATGAAAAAAAAAATTATATAAATTATAAAAAATAATATATTTAAAGCATAAAAAAATTCCTCTATATTTTGCTAAAAGAAAAGTGTTTAAAAAAAATCTATATAAAAAAATCTCTAACAAAAATATAATAAATATTTTATAAAATTTTCTACACTATATAAAACATGCTCAATAAATTTATAAATACTACAACAACAACAACTATTTTCTACTCAACATTTACTACAAAGGATTAATTTTTTTGGTGTATTTTTGTCAAGCAGTTTTTATAAATATAACAAGGTAATAGAATTTTAAATATTTTTTTGCTAAAAATAATATTAATTATTTTAAAAGATAGTATTTTCGAAGCTGATAATACCCTACAATGCAATTTTATTTGAGAACATTTTTATACCCTCCACTATAGTTATAGATGGCATATATAGGTTTGTCATTCCGTTTGTAACACCTTCAAATCTAGGTCTAGGTCCCATAAAGTATATTAATGATCCTCGATCGATTTTAAGTCGATCTAGCGATGCCGTCCGTCTGTCTGTTGAAAACACGCTAACTTTTGAAAGACTTTACAGAGACTGCTGATGTTTGGCAGATATGTTGTTCATTTACCTGGTCAGCTTGGTATTGTTATTCAGCGAAATCACTCCAGTGGTTTAAAAGAGTGAACTTCACCAAGGGGTTTCAAGAATTTATGAGAATAAGGCTGCTGAAGCTTGGCATAAATATTTGTTGTTCCCCTAATCTGATTGATAATGAATTTTAGCAAAATCGGTTCAGCGCACACAGGGCCGAAATGGAATTTTTTGGCCAAAAATCAAAAAAAAAAATTAATAAAAAAATTGAATGCACTATTGTATTAAGTAGGACTTGCTGCACCTTGTGTGTAATTTTTGTAAAATTAGGTACAGTCATTCTCTTGGAATGATCAACCAAAGATAAAATATATTTTTAATTCTCCATATACCGTAATCGAAAAAGCTTACAAATTTATACATTATTAAGGCTGGACCTTGTTTTTTTGGATTAATTTATTTTACAAAAGGAAGTAAAACTAGTAAATCGGTATGGATAGCTGTTTTTCCCTATTTTTGATTTTTTATTCAAATTTTTAAAAAAAAATTTCATTTCACATAATTTTTCCAAAATGTTCCGCGACACAATCCAAAACTTAGGACTCCAAAATGTTCGTTGGTTTATTAGCTTTCAGATTGACCTGCCCGCTTTTGACCGTTTATTTTTTCTATATTAATACCTATATTAATACCCGATAAAATCAAACCCGGTTACACTAAAACCCGAATACAAAAAAACCGGTTATGAGACAACCCGGTTAAACGAAAAATTGTTTTTTATTGTATTGAAATTGGTTTTCAATACATTGAAAAAAAAAAGAAATACCCGGTTGGGCGGTCCAGACAGTTTTTTAAAAAATGTGGAACTTTTGATAACGATGAGCTTAAAAAAGGGAGTTTTCACAATTTTTTTTTTTTTTTTAAATTTTTGGTATTTCAATTCCATTTTTGTAAACGGGCACAAGCGGGAAAGTTTTGCGTAAAGTGGGGATAAAAAGGATAATTCTGGCCCCGACAGTTTTTTGAAAGGCGTGGAACTTTATATAACGATGAATTTTTTAAAGGGGGTTTTCAAAAAAAAAAAAAAAATTTTTTCCAATTTTTTTAAAAATTTGATTTCAATTCCATTTTTGAAAACGGCCACAAGCGCTCAAGTTTTTTGGAAAGTGTGGATAGATAGAATAATTCTGGACCAGAGTTTTTTGAAAGGGCTTGTTTTTTTTGATAACGATGAGTTTAAGAAAGTGGTGATCACAAAAAAAAAATATTTTTTTTCAATTTTTGGTATTTTAATTCCGTTTGTGTAAACGGGCAAAAGCGGGTAAGTTTTTTATAAAGTAGGGATAAAAATAATAATTCTGGCCCAGACCGTTTTTAGAAAGGGCGTGGAACTTTCTATAACGATGAGTTTTTAAAAGGGGATTTTTCAAAAAAAAAAAAAAAATTTCCAATTTTTTTAATAAATTTTATTTCAATTCCATTTTTGAAAACGGGCACAAGCGGGCAACTTTTTTGAAAAGCGTGGATAAAAAGGATAATTCTGACCCAGACAGTTTTTTGAAGGGGCGTGGAACTTTTGATCACAATGAGTTTTAAAAATGGGGTTTTCACAATTTTTTTTTAATTTTTTTGTGTTTCAATTCCATTCGTGTGCACGGGCACATGCGGACAAGTTTTTTGTAAAGTAAGGATGAAAATCACTCACGTCACGCGTGAATCTCGCCGTTTTTTTGAGTAACGCTAATCACGGGACCAGAGACCATCTCCCATTCGAATACATAAACAAAAGACAAGTGTCTCTTAATTTGTTTCATCTATAACATCTCTAAATTTTGTTAAAAATGAAGTGTACACCCTGAGATAGTTTCCTTGTAGGTCCGATTCCAAAAAGTTTAAAGGCACTTATTTATTACCCTAATGTAGTCACGTGATTTAAATGGAAATCACCCTATAATTACGTGACTTAAATGAAAATCAATCACGCTCACGAGTTAGTTACGTTGTTTTTTTGAGTCACGCAAATCACTGGACCAGAGACCATCTCCAATTCAAATACATAAACAAAAGACAATTGTCTCTTCATTTGTTTCATCTGTAACATCTGTAAATTTTATTAAAAATGAAGTGGCCACCTTGAAATAGTTTCCTTGTTGGTCCGATTCCAAAAACTTTCAAGGCACTTATTTATTACCCTAATATAGGCTTATATTCTGAATTTCAAAAAAATCGGTTAACATTTACGACCTGTAGAGACTTTTGGCCAAAAAGCCTACTATCTCGGCCCAGTGTGCAGGGGTTCAAAAGTTATTAGCAAAACCGTGAATTTCAGATTGGTTTCACCTTAAATTCACGTGTTGAAAAATTGTAAAACAAGTTATAACAACGGTAAGTCACAAAAATATTTTACAATGTATTTTTTCACACAAAAATATTTTTCTACTAAAAAAAATACACTCGAAAAAAATTTTACACTCAAAAAAAAAAAAATTTTTTTTTTACAAAAATTACTGAAAAAGTTTAAATTTTTTCACATTAGAAAAAGGGCATTGTGGAGGGATGTTATTCATGAATTCGGCCAAGTCGAATTTAACTTTTCTACTTGTTAATATTTAAATTGTGCTCTTTTTTGATACAAATGTTTGGAATTAGAGATGGGTTTTTTAGTGTCTTTCGACTCACATGCACTCACGACAGAAATTTTTCTATTACTCACACTTACAAGCATATTTTTTCTATTCACACTCACGGAAAATCACATGAGTAGATTTAAACCAACTCCCACTCACGTGTACTCACACAAGCTTCACTCTTACACTCTCACGAAGATCTTATTTATAAAAAAACTAATGGGTAAAAATCAAACAATATTTTTTGCCAAAAGTGAAAGAGTTGCTAAATTCTACAATTTTTTTTAGCAAAATTCAAAGTTTAGCTACATTTTCTGATTAATTTTTATTCAAAAATAAAAATAGTTTTTATTCGACCTTTAAAATATTATATTTTGAGTAGGTTTATTCTAGCTCGAGGTCATGAATTCCTTTACTAATTAAAACTATGATATTCTTATAGAATAATTTTCAAGAAAATTATTTTTCTGCTTTAAATTAATTTTTGTTGTTGATTTTTGCAGGACTTAATCGACACTTGTTTTGGGATTTGTCAGATTCTAGATTATTTAGCAAATATAAAAACCCTATACTACAAGTTAAGTTCTGCATTTTCAACCTCCATGTATTAAACCCACACTCTCCGCAAAATAAGACTTTTTTGGGAAGCAGACGCGAATACTTTTTACGTATAAAAAAAAATTAAACACGTACAGGCCGGTTTCCCAAAAAGGCTTGTTTTGCGGAGAGGGTGGGTTTAATGCATGGAATTTGTAATCCCTAAAGCTACGTTCACGCTAGAAGAACTTACCATAGTAAGTTAAGATGATTTTGTGACTTTTCTTTATGCCATTACAATTTGAGATGATTTTGTAAATCACTATGTGATTTTGTTAAATGGAAAATCACATAGCGATTCTAAAATCACGCAAGTCTGTATACAATATAAGCCCGGCTGAAGGCCGGCTATGCAGAAAAACTTTTATGACAAAAACAATAAATTGCACAGAGGTAGTATAAATATTTTTCATGATTCTTGGACTACACACACAAAAAAACTTTTTCAAATTACTAGAAAAAGTCTCGTAATCCCATTTAATCTATATTTAACAGTTTTCCTTGTTTTTTAACAAAAAATTTTCGATCGAAATTTATTTTTTTTTTTTACAAATTTTCAAAATTTTTTTACAAAAAATATCGAGCAAATTCACGAGAATTCATTGTAAGTTTTATTCTGAAAATGTTTTATCTCTGAAAAAATTACGAAAATGCTTGTAATTTTTACGAAAAATTCTCGTAAAATAAGTAAGTTTTATCGTGTTAAAAAATTTTTTAATTTACAATTTTATTGGTAAAAAGCTTGTAAAAATACACGACTATTGGTAAAATGCTTGTAAAATTACAAGGAATTTTTGTCAAATAGGAGCTTGAAAAAAAAAGTATCAAACTTTTCTTGTCGCTTTACAAGATTTTTTTGAGTGTATGACAAACACGTAGACATAAAAATAATGGGGACTTTTTAAATTATTTTTGGAACTTATTTCATTTGGAGTTCCTTAATTTTTTTTGGGAGTTATTATTTTAATTTTAAATAGATCCCAAAAATTTGGATTTATTTAATTTTTTCTTTCGGAGTTATTTAGTGTTTTGAATTTTAGAGTTAATTCACTTCTTTTGTGACATTTTTCATTAGGAATTATTTCATTAGGACTTATTTCGTTTGGGAGATTTCTCGCAGTACCGTCAAATAAATAAAATATTTTTTTTTTCTCAAAATTTATTTCGTTTACTGATTTGCTTGAAAACATTTCTTCACAATTTTTTTTAAGTAAATTTTTTTTTACATTATGGACAATTTACTTGTGTAACTCTTTCATTTTAGAAAAAAATAAACAATGGTCGCTTTTAAATTGAGATGTGAACCTTTGTCCCCATTATTGCCAAAGCAATCACTATTTGAAAACCCCCTTTGATAAATGTAGCGCATTAAATACAAAATAATTATTTTCACATTTCTTTTTCTCAAAGTTTTTTTTTTTTGCGACAAATTTTAAGTGACGTCAATATATAAAATGCTACTATTGATTTGCCAATGCCGTGTGTCGAATGGGATGGTGACATCTCTAGTGATTTTTTTTGTCGTTGTTGTTTTTCTAGTGTGGATTTGTTAATTAGAGTTCATTTAACTTGTTCCGTTAGACAGCTAAGCTAGAGAGTGGCTAGCTATCTAGCCTGGCGTCCATGCCAATGCATGCGATATACAGATAATACTCTTCATAACTCAATGTCTTTTTCTATTTAGCGAATTGGTTCCTTGATTTTTTCTGTTTGTTTTTTTTTTGCTCATTTTCCAAATTATTGTTATTGCTGTTGACTGGTCTCTAAAGCTAAAGATACAAATACGCATTGTTTAAATAAATAAAATTAAATTCTTTTTGGTTATTATGTCATTTTCATTTTAAATCTTTTATTTATTTATTTTTATTTTGCTGGTTGCTAAATTCAGTTATTGTCCAATTATTTTTAGAAAAAAAAAAATTATTTAAATATCATTTAAACAAAATTTTGAAGAAAATTTAATTTAGAATAATTTTTCTAAAATAATTTAAAAAAAATTACGCGCTCGTTGATTTTATGAAAAATTTAATTTAAATTAAAATATAACAACATCATTATAAAAATACAATTTATTCAGGTGCATGGAAATGATGGTGTGTTTTATAAAAAAGATGAAATTTTGTTTTCATAACATCTATCATTTTTTATACCCTCCACTCTAATGATTGAGGGTATATATAAGTTTGTCATTCCGTTTGTAACACATCGAAATATTGGTCTAGGACCAAATCAAGTATATATATTTATGATCCTCGATCGATTTTAAGTCGATCTAGCGATGTCCGTCTGTCTGTTTGTAGAAAACACGCTAAATTTTGAAAGACTTTACGGAGGCTCCTCAAGTTTCGCACATATGTTGGTCACTTACATGGTTAGGTTGGTGTTGTAAGCCAGCGAAATCGGTTCAGTGGTTCAAATGTTATAAGCAAAAGAGTGAATTTCGGCGAGGGGTTTTCGCGAATTTACGTGATAAAAATCACGTTTACTTTGGAAGGACAATTCTGAGTGCTGAAGTTTGGCATACATATTTGCCATTTCCCTGGTCTGGTTCGTATTGAATTTCAGCCAAATCGGTCCAGTGGTTCCAAAAGTTATTAGCAAAACTGTGAATTTCAGATTAGTTTCAGCTTAAATTCACGTGTTGAAAATCCGTTAAACATGTTTTAAAACAATGGTAAGTCACAAAAATATCTTACAACGTATTTTTGTCAATCAAAAAAATTTTTACACTAAAAAATACACTCGAAAAAAATTTTACATTCGAAAATATTTTAAACTCAAAAAAAAATTTTGTAAATTATTATTTTTTTTTTTTTTTTCAAAAATTACGAAAAAAGTTGTTTTACACAAAATAAAATATTTTTAATCAAAAATGTTATTTTTTCACGTTAGAAAACTTACTATCACTTCAAAATGGCATTGTGGGGGGTATTCATAGATTCGGCCAAGTCGAATTTAACTTTTCTACTTGTTTTTTATTATTTTATATTTAAATTCTTAGAAAACCTTAAGAGATTTATTTAGATGTTTTTAATGACATCCCCTTTTCAATTTTAAGTTGTTCATATTTATTTTTTACCTTTTTATAAAAATAATGCTACTTGCATCAACAAGTTAATATAATGGATTATCTTGGATTTTATGTCTGGATATATATATTTTTTTTATTATTGTTAACATTTTTGTTGTGTATGGGGGAATCCACTAAATATGTCCCGCGACTTAATGACACATAACACATTAATGTAATATCTGAAATATATATGGAAGTTTCTGAAATATAATTTGAAATTTTCGAAATATAATTGGAAATTTTTTACAAGTAATTGGATCTCTTAGGCGATATTTCTTCCAAATGCTTGAAGGGAGTCAACTGATTTTCAGAATTAGTCAATTGTGTTTAAGATTTTCCAATTGCATTCAGAAATAGTCAATTGTATTTGAGATTTTGTAATTTGTATTTCAGAAATAGTCAAATGTGCTTCATTTTTATTCTGCTTAAGTCAGCTCTAAAAATATATATGAATTCACTGCATCTTTATAGCGATCTTTTTCAGTGCTCTAAAAAGATGTGAATTCAGAGCATCGTAAGAGCGCTTTTTCGGTGTATCCAACTAGCGCTCTAAAGTGTGACATCGCCTAAGAGAATCATGCATGAATTCAGCAGGTTTGGATGGGCTCCTTGACTCGAGTTTCCTTTCCAAAAGCTGCTGCCAGTTCAGCAAAATTTCTGCTGGGATAGTAGTGAGACATTTTTATACCCTCCTCTTACAAGGGAGGTCTTTTAATGATTGTCCTAAAATTCACAAATGTTGTAGAACATAAAAAATAAAATGTAAGGACATAAGATTACAATTTTTCAGTTGTTTGTGTTTATAACACATAAAGGCCCGTTAACATTAAAAAAATTAACCTGGGGTAAGCACTAACATGCACTTTAACCGAAGGTTAAAACAAAAATCGTTAACTCAATGTTCGGGTTAGCAGTAACTTCCAGTTATTAATGTCAATATTTCTGGTTAATTTAATCCAAAAAAATCTTGCGGTTAAATATATAACTGGACGTTTTGTTTACATAATGAATTAAGTACATAGTTAAAAATTGTTGTAAATAGAGAAAGAGCTTAACAAATAAATGGTTGAATCTCCTTTATTTAATATTTATTCTGAAACAAGTTGTGTATTTCAAAAAAAAATATACGCTTCTAAACCTATTTTAACTACAATTTTAATATGGAAATAATAGGAAAAATATCTCAGCATCTAAAATATTTTTCCTTTAGAGAGAATCTAATGAGAGAGAATCTGGAAGAAGTCTCAGATTCTGATTTTTTTTTTTTTAGAAAATGTCTTAGATTCTGAGGCATTTTTTCTGTAAAAAAGGTCTTAGATTCTAAGACATTTTTTCTATAGAAAAAGCATCAGATTCTGAGACATTTTTTTATAGAAAAAGTCTTAGATTCTGAGACATTTTTTCTGTAGAAAAAGTCTCAGATTCTGAGACATTTTATCTATGGAAAAAGTCTCTGATTCTGAGACGTTTTTTTTTTTTTAAAAAGTATCAGATTCTGAGATATTTTTTCTATAGAAAAAGTCTCAGATTCTGTGACATTTTTTTCTATAGAAAAAGTCTCAGATTCTGAGACATTTTTTTCTATAGAAAAAGTCTCAGATTCTGAGACATTTTTTTCTATAGAAAAAGTCTCAGATTCTGAGACATTTTTTTCTATAGAAAAAGTCTCAGATTCTGAGACATTTTTTTCTATAGAAAAAGTCTAAGATTCTCAGCCTTTTTGAGATAAGTATCTACAAACAAATTTCAAAAAACCAAATTCATAGAAGCTATGAAACAATTCATTGGCTGTATGAATATTGAATGAGTATTCATTAGTATTGTGAAATATTTAATAAAATTTTATTCATAGATTTTGTTAGATTCATAAAAAAAAATCGTAGAATTAATGAATGTCATTCATAGAAAAAAAATGTCATTAATATGCCTTTTAATTATTTTAATAGTTAAAATAATGTTACAATAATTGAAATAGTTGCATAAATATATTAAGAAAATATTAAAAAAAAGAAATCATAGTTGCCCTGGCCGGGACTCGAACCCAAGACCTACCGGCTGAGGCGGTTTATGTCGACGCCTTAGCAATCAGCGCCACCAAAGGAGAAAAATATCGGCAACTAACAATTAGTTTTATAACGTTCAGTAATGTTTGTTTATAAATACACAAAAATTTTGTTTACTACAAATACACACACAGCTTTTGGCAGATCATTGTGACAGAGCATAGATACATGCTGTGTTTTTCAATAAGTGGATTTATTTTCTTTTTAATGTTATTTTGTTTAAAAAAAATATTTTACCATACCATAACAAATTTAGAATATTTTTTTCTGTAATCTACGATAAATTTGCAATTATAATCCGAAACAAGTAGAAAAGTTAAATTCGACTTTGCCGAATCTATGAATACCCTCCACAATGCATTTTTTAAAGGGTAGTACATTTTTTAACGTGAGAAAATTAACAATTTTGATTAGAAATATTTTATTTTGAATAAAACTCTTTTTTTGACATTTTTTAAAAAAAAATTACAAATTTTTTTTTTTGAGTGTAAAATTTTTTCGAGTGTAATGTTTTTTTTACTGTAAAAATATTTCTGAGTGAATGCACGTACGTATATACACAAAATGTTGTAATTAAAAAAAAAAAAAACAAAACTAAATTTTTTTTTGTGTAAATTTTTTTTGAGTGTAAAATTTTTTTTGAGTGTAAAATTTTTTTTGAGTGTAAATTTTTTTTCGAGTGTAATTTTTAAGTTACCAATGCTTTTAAAACTAAACAAGTTTAAAAAACATTGCTTTAAAATTGAACAAGTTAGAAAAGCATTGTTTAGTTACCACCAATGCTTTTAAAACTTGTTAAAACACGTGGCATTTTAGATGAAACTAATCTGAAATTCAGGGTTTTGCTTATAACTTTTGAACCACTGGATCGATTGAGCTGAAATTTAATACCAAACAGACCCGGGGAACGGCAAAGATACATGTTAAGCTTCTGTGGTCTCATTAATGTCTTTCGAAAGTTATCGTGTTTTTTATCTCGTAAATTCGCGAAACACCCTTGCCGAAATTTACTCTTTTGCTCATAACTTTTGAACCACTGGACCGATTTAGCTGGATTGCAATACCAACCTGACCAGGTAAATGACAAACATATATGCCAACTTCAGTAGCCTCTGTAAAGTCTTTCAAAAGTTAGCGTGTTTTCTACGGACAGACAGACAGACAGACGGACGGACGGACATCGCTAGATCGACTTAAAATCGATCGAGGATCATAAATATATATACTTTATGGGGTCCTAGACCAATATTTCGAGGTGTTACAAACGGAATGACAAACTTATATATACCCTCTATCACTAGAGTGGAGGGTATAAAAATAATAAAAAATTTGGAAAATGAAAAAAGTTATAAATAAATCAAAATTAATCCAAAATGGATTTATTAAATCCTAAAATTTAGTTGGATTAATTTTGATTTATTTATAACTTTTTTAATTTTCCAGATTTTTTTATTATTTTTTCGGATTATAAAGTTAATTTATCGTAGATTACGGAAAAAAAACATTTCAAATTTGTTTTGGCATTTTAAAATGTTTATTTTAAACTAAATAAGATTAATCCGAAAATAAATCCACTTATTGAAAAACACAGCAACAGACTCAATATGTTAAAGCAGAATATAAAGTTAAATGGATTTTAATTGTTAGTATTTGTTTATATACTTTAACTCAGTGGCTTCACGAACAAGTGGTTCGAACCTTGGTGGGGATAAGTTAAAAAAAAAAAATTGAAATAGTGAAATAAATAAAAATAAAACTGAATAATACATTTTTTTCATGCCTATGAACTTTATCATCGGTTTCTGGTTTCTATGAATTTGTTTCCTAGATTCTATGAAGGGTATCATTAGCTGACTTCTAATGATTTTTTTTATAGAATCAATGTACGTTTTCATAGCTCTAATGAACAAAATTCTTTCAGTGTGCGAGTCATATTTTTTTTTAATTTTTTGACTAGACATTTCTTATGGAATTTTTCATATGTATTTTTTATATCTACATGTATACCTTATTTTTTTATTGATTTTTAAAATCTTTTATCTTCATTTGATGAAGCATTTTATGAAGCATTTTATCAAAAAACGTACTTTATATTTGTGAACAATGTCTGACCATTTGGAATTAAGCCTTAAAATACTTTTAAAGATATTTTAGCTTTCATAAACCATAAATGGGTTAAATTGCCTCAAAATTTTAAGTTTATTATCATTATTGGAAAAATAAGAATTATCCCAAAAATTTGGGAATTTTTAATTTCAATTTGTCATTCAGAAGAAATATAAGAGACAAACCGTCAAAAAGCAGTCAATCAATATGGTGAATGAGTCGTCTAAGTTGACGACTAGCCTGTGTTGTTAATGGCTTGAAGGACAAAAATATCAATGGTTCGATTCTCTGCTGAGGTATAGATGTTAAGAAAAATTCACCTATGAGACAAACAAAACAAAAACAAAATGACATTTAAAACCCTTCCGATGATAACGTTAACTAGAGTGTTTGAAACCGGTATGTCTATAATTATCAGAAATGTCTATAATTTTTAGAAAATAAATTTTCTTCAGCATTATAATAAAAACAATTTAAATTTATTTATCGTTTGAATTTTTAAATTAAAATTTAAAGTTTTGTAAATAATTCGTTTAAAATTTTAATTAAAATAATGTAAATATTTTTGTAAAAATTCTAAATAAATAATCCAAATCTTTTTGTAAGTTAATTTAATATTTAGTTATGTCTTATGGCAATATATATACGTTACACAAAGAAACAAATTTTAATTTATTTTAAAAAAAAACTTTAAAATTTTAAAAACAAATTGCTTAAATTATTTGACAAGTAGCAAGCAATATTTTATAAAAAAAAAATAATAATATTAAATGACAAGAATAAAATAATTTGTCATAAAAAAAACTTATGATTAAGAAAACAATTTGCAAATGCAAACACTACAAATAATACACAAGTTTACAACACATGTTAGGCAAATAGTGTGTACAGAAATTTTATTTCTGTTAACATATGAGGCATTCTTGGGAAACATAAGACAAATTTTCGGTCGTTTTAATGTAAAATATATTGCAAAATATTTCCCTTTAGGGGAATTTCTGTATGTTGTGAAAATAGATCAAGTCGAAAAACCTTGTTTTGAGAAAATAATTTTCAAATCAAAAATCGTTGCAAATAGTGAAGTACACAACAACCTTGATTGCGGTTTGTATAATCATTTAGATAAGGTCTTTTGTAATGAACTTACAAGGGAAGTCTCCCTGGTGTCACCCTCCGATCTTCATGAAATTTGGATATGTTGTTAGGAACGAAAATTAATTCGACACGTATTTTTTTTTAGCGGCCCAAACTCATTTTTAGGGGGGGTCGATTTGTATGGGGGAAATTGACCTTTTTCAGTTTTTTACGATTTACGCCTATTTAAACAAAATTAATATAGGCATGTGTGGTATCAGATTAAAGGTATTAAAAATACCTATCTCGTAGTGCTAACAACGGGCCAAAGAAGTAAATATTTTTCGACTTATTAACAAAAATGTCCAAAAATTTTGGTATTTTACTCAATATTACGAACAGTTGTGCATGTTTGGACACGTTCTTAGCACACGTAGATAGGTTTTCCAAAGACCTTTCATTTGGTATGTAACATGACTAGGTTTCTTTGCACAGTATAGGAGATAAACGAAAAAAAATGAAAAATGGCCTTGTCTTCCCCCCTCCTTTTTACCCCCTAAATATGAATTTGGGCCGCTAAAAAAAAATACGTGTCCCTTTATTTTTTCTGCTCTACAAAATAAAACCAATTCCATAAAGATCCGCGGGTGACACTAGGGAGACTTCCCTTGTTAGATTAGATTAATAAGGCCCTATGCACTGCGACCAGAATGATCTTTGGCGCAGTCGTAATGAACTATTACTTAAGTATTTTACCAGAGTAATTTCTTAAATTTTTAAATTTAGCAAATTATCTCAAAAACCGGAAAAAGACATTAATACGCACACTGTTTAATTCATAAAATGTTTTTTAAGCATACGTTTAGGTACAATTAAAAAAATAAAACAAGTAGAAAAGTAAAATGAATAACCTCCACAGAATATTCATTGAAAATTTTTTCTAACGAAAAAAAAAAATCTAAAATTTTGAAAGGATATATTTTATTTTGAGTAAAAATATTTTTTATTAATTTTCTTTTAAACAAGCAATTTTTGATGTAAATTTTTTGTAAAATTTTTCTTGCCGTTTATTTTTAAAAAATTCAAAACTCAAGTTTTTTTTGTTAACGTGCAATAC
This sequence comes from Pegoplata infirma, assembly GCA_963921195.1. NCBI lineage: Eukaryota > Metazoa > Arthropoda > Insecta > Diptera > Anthomyiidae > Pegoplata > Pegoplata infirma. Next base: position 11,308,323 of record OY992538.1, on the reverse strand, counting down.
TTCACAATGAATTCAATTTTAATACAAGAAATGTTTTTTTTTTAGTGTTTTGCTTTACATTTTACTTTAAACATATGGGAATGTATGAAATGTCATATAAAATAAATAAAAGAAAGAAATTACTTCGTCATTTTATTTAAGAATAAGCCAAATAATAAAAATATTTGTGTTATGCAGACTTAATAAATTTTAAATGCCCTCCAAAGATTATTTTATAAAGTTAAGGAAATGAGAAGTAATTTTTCACAATATTGAAAATTTCATTGAAAATTTACATTGAAAAATTTCTAAAACTATGTGAAATATTTTCATTGAAATATTATGCTAGTCAGGTAAGCCAATAAATACAAATCTGAAAAATAAAGAATAATTCTTTACAATTTATAAAAGTAAAACAAAATTTTTGAGCAATTAGAGAAAAAAAACTTTGATAAAAATAAAAAAAAAACTTGAGAGAATGTAAAATTCGGTTGTTCTGAGTCTTTATTATCTTTTAAATTTAAAATAAATGTTAAAAAAGGGTGGTTTTTAATATATGGGGAATTCCGTGCCAAATAGCACAATTTTGGACACGACCCCCTTCGATTTCGCTAATTTTTTGATACACTCAAAAAATTATGTCATTAACTGTTTGTAGTTTATTTAAAGAGTATTACATTTTGTCGTTTTTAAAAGAAAAAACATTTGTTCAATGTTTAGTTTTTTTAAATGACTATTTCTGTTCTTTGTTTCAAAAATAACAATATAAAAAATAAAGACTTTCATTAACATTCAATTTTTAAAGTCATTTATTTTTGTTTGTAACTAAAAATAAGTAGTTCTTCTTTTATTTTTAATGATTTGTGTACGTTATTTTTTTTTTAAATTGTAGGCATTTCTTAAAGAGAAGTCATTAGGATTTACCTACTTGTGTTGGTTATTTTATGTAGACAAAAAATTAAAAAAATTATTTATAAAAATATAAAAACATGTTTGTAGCAAGTGACTTTGGCACGATGGGTAGAGTATCTGACCAGAATGTAGTTGATTGCGGGATCGATTCCCCAAAAATTTTATTAAACTTTTTTTAAAATAAAATTCAATAGAAAATGAATTAATGTTTCCCATAAAGTATATATATTCATGATTCGCAATCGATTTTAAGACATTATAGCGATGTCCGTCTGTCCGTCTGTCTGTCTTTGGAAATGGTGATCGCGACCAAAATACTACACGGATATGACTGAAACTTAACATACTCATTGCAAGTTCTCCCGAGAAGTTTGGTATTGCATTTGAGCGATATCGGTTCAGCGGTTCAAAAGTTATGAACGAGAATGTTAGTACATTTAACATAACCTAAAAATGCAAAATGCTTTAATTCGGCTGCTGGTTGACACATGTAAACATAATTGAACACCAAATGGTATTTAAAGAAGTACGAACATATTTTTTGACAAAAAAAGAAAAAAACCGCGGATTTTTTTTTAACAAATTTGTTTTTTGCGGAAATTTTTTTTCAAAAATTTTTTATTTATTTTTTTTGCAAAAGTAATTTCCTTTTAAAAAAAGTTTTTTGCAATAATCTTTTTGAAATTGTGGAGGGTATACCTACATTCGGCATGGCCGAAATTTAACTTTTTTACTTTTTTTTTTTTTTAATTTGTTGGTAAAAATAACACAACAATCATTAAGTTTTAATGTTTTCGTAGGTTATTTTTTTTCGAATTTATTGGTAAAAAAAGGAAGTGACTTTATTTTTTAATGATAAATGTTATTTATTTTAGAAAATTGTATTAACAGTAAAAAATAAATGTTGATGTTTGTTAAAACAAATGAATAATTACTCGTATGGTTTTCAATTGTTTTACCAGTTGTTTTAATGTATTTTTCATATGTTTTTACCTAAAAAATATTTTGAGTGTATTTTAAAATCGGATCTTGAGAAATGATAAATAACGTGGTTGTCATTATTTGAGTGTAAAATTTTTTTTTGAGTTTAAAATTTTTTTTTGAGTGTAAAATTTTTTTTTAAGTGTATTTTTTTGTTTTAGTGTAAAAATATTTTTATGTGACAAAAATACCTTGTAAAATATTTTTTTGACTTACAAATGTTTTTAAAACATGTTTAACGGGTTTTTAACACGTGAATTTAAGGTGAAACTAATCTGAACTTTACGGCTTTGCTAATAACTTTTGAACCGCTGGACCGATTTGGCTGAAATTTAAAACGAACCAGACCAGAGGAACAGCAAATATATATGCCACACTTCAGCACCCTCTGCCGTTCGAAAGTTACCGTGTGTTTTATCACGTAAATTCCAGAAAAACCCTTGCCGAAATTCACTCATTTGCTTATAGCTTTTGAACCACTGGACCGATTTCGCTGGATTGCAATACCAACCTGACCAGGTAAATGCCCAACATATATGCCAAACTTCAGGAGCCTCCGTAAAGTCTTTCAAAAGTTAGCGTGTTTTCAACAGACAGACAGACGGACAGACGGACGGACAGACGGACGGACGGACGGACGGACGGACGGACGGACGGACATCGCTAGATCGTCTTAAAATCGATCGAGGATCATGAATATATATACTTTATGGGGTCCTAGACCAATATTTCGAGGTGTTACAAACGGAATGACAAACTTATATATACCCTCCATCACTAGAGTGGAGGGTATAAAAAGTTGTGTGATTTAACTTGGAATATCCCATATATTTTTGATCAGTGATCGATTCTGAGATATGCTAGCGATGTCTGTCTGTCTGTCTAATATTATACAGATATGACTGAAACTTAATATGTATACTTTTTATTTGTTTCCAAGCAATTTGGTATTGCATTTTAGCAGGCGCGGACCCACGACGGGAATGGAAAAGGCCCTAACTAACATTTAATTAATTTTACAGGAGAAGCAAAAACCAGTATTGAAAAAAATTTTGAATTTGTTAATAACTTCGTTGGTTTTGATTGAATTGGCTAAAATTTTATGAAGACGTATGTTTTGTTAATATGTATCAAAATTAATCACTAAATGATTTAAATTTGTATTTCTATTTATGTTCATTGGCGATTTCGCAATACACTTGTTTTTAATTGTTGGCTATAAAATCGCTAATTTTTATTATGTGAACCAAATTTGTTGAAAAAACGTGTAGGTTAATAAAATACACTAGAATCAATAAAAAAACCGATTTTGAATTTTTTGTTAGTTAGGGAATTTTGCATTTTAGGTGACGATATGTACAATAATATTTCTAGACAAAAATTTTGGAATTCCGAACAATTTGGGTATTTTTCTAAAGGAAAAATTAAGAATTTTTCTAAAGGAAAAAATTAAAAATTTTTCTATATGAATAATTTGCAAATTTTTCTTAAAATTTCTATAGGAAAAATTTGAAAATTTTTTCTATAAGAAAAATATTAGAATTTTTTTATAGGAGTTTTCTATAGGTAAAATCTAGTGTTTCTTTCGAAAATATCTGGAAAGATGATGTGTAAAAAGGAAATTAAATAATGTAAGAATTTTTTTATGAAATTTACCAAGAATCTCCAAATTTTTCTATTACAAAAATGTTTTTGAGTCTAAGAATTTTTTATAAGAAAAAAGTTTCGGAATCTTAAAATTTTTATATAGGAAAAAAAATGTTTCAGGAAGAATTTAACAATTTTTCTATAGAAAAAAATGTATAAGAACCCTAAATAATCACAGATTCAGTGTAATTTTTTCAACAGAAAAAATGTCTCGGAAACTGAGTTTTTCTGAGATTCCTAGAAAATAATCTCTTGACTTTTTATGAGATTTTTCTAAAAAATGACTCGGAGTCTGAAACTTTTTCTTTAGAAAAAATGCCTCAGAATCTGAGACTTTTAGGAAAAATGTCCCAGAATCTGAGACTTTTTGGAAAAATGTCCCAGAATCTAAGAAAATGTCTCTGACTCTAAAATTTTTTAAATTTGAAAAATATCTCAGAATCAAAGAATTTTTCTGTAGGAAAATGTATGAGACTCAGACTCTGAGACTTTCTATAGAAAAAATGTATTTACGACCTTTTCTATAGGGAAAACATCGCAGAATCTAACAGCATTACCATAGAAGAAAAAATTAAATTAAAATCGACTTTTAACTTTATTTCCATACAAATTGTTTTTGTTGTTAAAATCGACTTTCAAAAAATGTTTAGAAAATTTTAAATTTAAAATAAAACTTTTGTTAAAATAAACTTTTAATTTTTCTTTGGTACGGGATTAAAATTGTGTTGTAGGAAAAATGTTTTAGATTGACAGATTTTCAAGTAGAAATATGTCTGGGAAAAAGTGAATTTCTATAAAAAAATTTGAAAAGCATTTTAGTCTTTAATATTTCTAATCCTATAGAATAGTTTTTCAAAACCTGAAAATTTTGGTGTAGAAAACACACCTAATATATTTTTTATTCTTTTTTTCGCAAACTGATGATTGCCTTTTAGATCGTTCTATTGTACATATTATACCAAAGTATTAATTTTATAATGTGTAACAAATAGTTTGACAAATTTAATATATATATTTTCGCCCCTCATCATATTCTCTCTATGTCAGGGGACAATGAAAACATAATAACAACTCAGATAATAAAACATAAAAAAAAAGTTTTTTTTATTATTATTATTTGCCAAAATCCACAAGAGGCAAAAATATTTTTATGTTTTTACAACACAGAATCATGTTGAAACTACAAACAAAATAAAAAATTGCCAAAAAACAGAAAAAAAAAAACTTGACAAAAATAATAATAAATATAAAAAAAATAAGAAAAATTCTATAATAAAAACATGTAGACGAGTGATATGTTTGTTGTTGATATTTGGTTGGTTGGTTGGGCACACTCGTGGCAAAAGAATATAAACCCATAAGATAATAGTCAAGTACATTGTCAAGGCATTAAATGAATAAGTGCAATTGTATGTGAATATAAGGAAGGAACTATTCGTCTTTGTATTTGAGATGGATGCATGTATGCAGTGTGCCAAGTGCATTGGTACTACTATATTGTAGTCTAGAACATGTGCTAAGCATGCAACAACAATAACACTTAAACTAACAAAACAAAAAAAATTATACCAAACATTTCATTCATTCATTGTCATTAAAAAGAAATTTCTATGTTTATTTGTTTTTTTATTTTTTACTGGTCGCCGTCTAGGTATTAAATGATATAAAGATCTTTATATATATTTTTCATTTTACTAACATCGGTGTTGTCACTCTAGTGATTTTAAATTTGACTTTCGCTTTGTTAGCCCTTCATCTTAAAAAAGTTTTCACTCTTAATTTTATTAAATACGTAGCAGCAACAATTCAATAACAGTTTCTTTTTTTTTGGCGAAAATTAAAAAAATAGAAACTAAAATGTTCCACACCAACTGTACTGCATTGAAAAAATTATGAATAAGAAATATGTTACGAACATATTATCCCTTAGGAACAGCTGTGACATTGTATATATTTCCCGCTAGACCTACACTCAAAAAATTATGTCATTAACTGTTTGTAGTTTATTTAAGAAGTTTTGCGTTAAGTCGTTTTTAAAAGAAACAAACATTTGTTTGATGTTCAGTTTTTATTAATGACTACTTCTGTCTTTTGTTTCAAAAATAACACACTAAAAAGTAAAGACTTTCATTAACATTTACTTTTTAAAGTCATTTATTTTTGTTCTGTAAATAAAAACTACTGATTATTCTTTAAATTTTTAATGATTTGTGTAAGTATTTTTTTTTTTTTCAATTGTTGGTATTTTTTAATGAGATATCATTAGTTTTTACCTACACAAGTAGGTTATTTTTTTGTAGAAAAAAAAAAATCAAAACATTATTTATAGAAATATAAAAACGTATTTGTATCAAGTGACTTTGGTACGATGGGTAGAGTGTCTGGCTAGAATGCAGTTGATTGCGGGATCGATTCCCCAAAATTTTATTAAAAATTTTTAAAGAAATATTTCGATAGAAAATTGTAAAAAATAACCTACGAAATCATTAATTTTTAATGTTTTCGTAGGTTCCCAAGTAGAAATTGACGACGGTTCTAAAAAAAACGTTCTGAAAGCACTGTAACAAAAAAAAAGCATTCTAAAAACGCTATTTTCAGACGCTTTACGAGCGTTTTTAAAAAGTGTTCTGAAAGCACTATAACAAAAACAAAGCATTCTCAAAAGGTTTTTTCGAACGCTTTGCGAGCGTATTCAAAAAGCGTTTTAAGTGTTCTTTAGATTTTTGAAAAAAATTTCTAAGTTCCGAAACTATTTTCGAATAACAATTGTTTGTCAATTTTTTTTTTTTTTCTTTTTTAAGAATTTTTTTTTTTTTTAATTTTCTAAGTTTCGAAAATTTTTTGAAAATTTTCTAAGTTTTTTGGAGTTTAAACAATTTTTTTTTTAGATTTCACTATGTATATCAAACAAATTATTATAACCAAACTAAAACTGAAATTCTTTAGTTTGGGTTTTTAAAGCGCTTTGATGACTTTAAAAAACGTTCTCAAAGCACTTTTTTACATCGCTTTTACAACGCTTTAAACCTAGCGTAGATCGATGTTATCATTCGAATCATCTGAAGGCGCTTTGAAGTTGGTATACAGAAGGCTCGTACAACCGTCCACAATGCTTTCACAACGCTTTTGCGATTGTATTTTTCTGACTGGGTTATTTTTTTGGAATTTGTTGTTAAAAATAACAGAACTATCATTAATTTTTAATGTTTTCGTAGGTTATTTTTTTTTTCGAATTTGTTGATAAAAAAGACTGAAAACACCGCTATTTTTTAATGTTTAATGTTATTTTAGAAAATTTTGTCAACGGTAAAAAATAAATGACGATGTTTGTTAAAACAAATGAATAATTACTGGGATGGTTTTCAATTGTTTATTCACTGGTTTTAACTGTGTTTTTCATTTGTTTTTACCTACAAAATGTTTTGAGTGTAGCTATTTTTAAACTATTTGTTGTTTGTTTGAGCACTATTTAATCAAACTTTTGAGTTTTTACGTGTTTTTGCACGGAACAACAAAATTTTAATTTTATTATTTGGTATCCCGGTGAAAAATGTTCAATATGCACATTAGACTGGCATTTTTCTGTATGGCAAAAATTTGTTTTCTCCGATTTTCAAAGTCCGGGCATTTTTTTACCCCACCAATCGAATTAAATTAACCCGCAGCGCCCGGCGGTCAAAATTTTGGATTTTTGAAAAATTAAAAAAAATAAAATAAAAATAAATGTATTTTTCTACATATCATATTAAAAAAGTTTTAAAATCGGTAGAACGGTTTTCCAAATATCGCCTTTTGAATTTGACAAAAAATGGCGGGGTTTTCCTACGTTCAAAAACTTTGTAAAATAAATCTCAAAATTTAATACGATTGACCGCTTTATAGAACTTGAACCAAATTCGATCATTTTAACTCATAGCGCCCTCCTATCAAAGTTTTGGACTTGTGGAAAATTTCAACCAAAATTTTTGATTTTTGAAAATGAAAAAATAAAAATATCTTGCGAAGCAATATTTTTATTAATTTTGGCATGCTGAATACAAATATAAAAAAAAAATTAAAATAGGTCGAACACTCAAAATATTTTGTAGGCAAAAACAAATGAAAAACACATTTAAAACAAGTGAATAAACAATTGAAAACCATCCCAGTAATTATTCATTTGTTTTAACAAACATCAACATTTATTTTTTACTGTTGACAAAATTTTCTAAAATAAACAACCTTACACATTAAAAAATTACGTTTTTTTTTTCATTCGTTTTTACCAACAAATTCGAAAAAAAAAATAATCTACGAAAACATTAAAAATTAATGATAGTTCTGTTATTTTTACCAACAAATTCCAAAAAAAAAATAGCCTACGAAAACAATAAAAATTAATGATTTCATTGGTTATTTTTTACAATTTTCTATTGAAATATTTTTTTTAAAAGTTTTTAATAAAATTTTGGGGAATCGATCCCGCAATCAACTACATTCTGGCCAGACACTCTACCCATCGTGCCAAAGTCACTTGATACAAACATGTTTTTATATTTCTATAAATAATTTTTTGAATTTTTTTTCTACAAAAAAATAACCTACTTGTGTAGGTAAAAACTAATGATATTTCATTAAAAATACCATCAATTTAAAAAAAAATTACTTACACAAATCATAAAAAATTTAAAGAATAATCAGTAGTTTTTACTTACAGAACCAAAATAATTGACTTCAAAAATTAAATGTTAATGAAAGTCTTTATTATACCCTCCACTCTAGTGATAGAGGGTATATATAAGTTTGTCATTCCGTTTGTAACACCTCGAAATATTGGTCTAGGACCCCATAAAGTATATATATTTATGATCCTCGATCGATTTTAAGTCGATCTAGCGATGTCCGTCCGTCCGTCCGTCCGTCCGTCCGTCTGTCTGTCTGTCCGTAGAAAACACGCTAACTTTTGAAAGACTTTACAGAGGCTACTGAAGTTTGGCATATATGTTTGTCATTTACCTGGTCAGGTTGGTATTGCAATCCAGCCAAATCGGTACAGTGGTTCAAAAGTTATGAGCAAAAGAGTAAATTTCGGCAAGGGTGTTTCGCGAATTTACGAGATAAAAAACACGATAACTTTCGAAAGACAATAATGAGGCTACTGAAGCTTGGCACGTATCTTTGCCGTTCCCCGGGTCTGTTTGGTTTTAAATTTCAGCTCAATCGGTCCAGTGGTTCAAAAGTTATAAGTAAAACCCTGAATTGCAGATTAGTTTCATCTAAAATGCCACGTGTTTTAACAAGTTTTAAAAGCATTGGTGGTAACTAAACAATGCTTTTCAAACTTGTTTAATTTTAAAGCAATGCTTTTTAAACTTGATTAGTTTCAAAAGCATTGGTAACTTAAAAACAACACTCGAAAAAAATTTTACACTCAAAAAAAATTTTACACTCAAAAAAAAATGTACACAAAAAAATTTTGTTTTTTTTTACAAAAATGACTATATTTTGTGTACATACGTACTTGCATTCACTCAGAAATATTTTTACAGTAAAAACATATTACACTCGAAAAAATTTTACACTAAAAAAAAAAAAAATAGTAATTTTTTTTTTTTTTAAATGACAAAAAAAGAGTTTTTACTCAAAATAAAATATTTCTAACCAAAATTGTTTATATTTTCACGTTAAAAATGTACTACCCTTTAAAAAAATGCATTGTGGAGGGTATTCATAGATTCGGCAAAGTCGAATTTAACTTTTCTACTTGTTTTTTAGTGTGTTATTTTTGAAACTAAGGACAGAAGTATTCATTAATAAAAATTGAACATCAAACAAATGTTTTTTCTTTTAAAAACGATTAAACGTAAATTTTTTTAAATAAACTACAAACAGTTAATGACATAATTTTTTAAGGGTATTTTTTGTGAACATACTAATAACCTATCTTAACTTTCTAAGGGGGTTTCTATGCAATATTTTATGGCATTATGTCAAATTTCTTAAAGAATGGGATATATCTCATGGAATGGGCATTATCATATGGAATGGGCGATACGTGTTTCTAGTTAAGTTCTTCTTTTTGATGAATTTTTTTTTACTTCACCAATTTCAAGCATTTAAACAATTTAAATAATTTCCTTCATTTGTGTCTGAAATAATGTAAAAGACAAAAAGATTGAAGGGAAGTATGAGGTGAGGTTGGAATTGCTGGAAATAGAATTGTGGTGTTGGAAACTGTCAAAATTTATTCTGTAGAAACTATAAATATTCACACATATAAAAACAGTTTTCATTAACAAGACAAACCGACATTTATAATCCTACTGATGATAACAATAACTGGGGTGTTTGAAACCGGTATGGGAAATACCAGAAATGTCTATAATTTTTAGAAATTCAATTTTTCTGCTGAATTTTTTCAACTTGAACCCTTATTAAAAATCTTAAATTCGAAGATTTTAGTAAAAAAAGCACGCGACCTTAAGATTTTATTTTAAAAATCCAAAAAAAAAAAAACGAAATTTTTTACATTAAAAGGAACAAATTTAGAGGGTAAGACCTAAAAAAAGAAAAAAAGTTTTTTTTTTGGGCACTCTAGGCAATATCTTGTAAACCGCTTGACCGATTTCAGAAGTTTTTTACCATTTGTATTCAGCTTGCCAAAATCAGTAAAAATAGTGTAGCGCAATATATATTTTTTTTAATTTTTCAAAAATCCAAAACTTTGGTGAAAGTTTTGATCGAAGGGCGCTACAGGTTTAAATGAGCTCTATGAAAAAGAAAGAAATTTTGAAATTTTTTTAAAAACTTTCTTGAAGGGAAACACCGACGACTGTCATTTTTTTTTTTTTGATATTTGCCAGACATATTAAAATATCCAAAATTTTGATCGCCTGTCGCCCACGGGTTTATTTAATCCGATTGGCTTCAAATTTGTACCACATGAGTTTAAGGCCTAGGAAAATCAAAATTTGCGTTCAAAATCGGAAGAAAATAGGGTTATATAGTCGCAACAAAAAGTCGACTTTTCGAATTTTTCAATTTCTAAAAAGTCGATTTTTCGACTTTTAGACTTTTTTCAAATTTTAAAAAGTCGACTTTTCGACCTTTCGACTTTTTAAAAAGTCGACTTTTTTCGACTTTTCGACTTTTCGACTTTTCGACTTTTTTCGACTTTTCGACTTTTTCGACTTTCTTCGACTTTTTAATATTTTTTTTGACCTTTCCAACTTTAAAAAGTCGATTTTTTTGTAAATAGAAGTTTAGTTTTGACTTGTTGTAAGCATTTAGGTGCTATTTTTTTGGTTGTATTTTATTTATCAAAAAAAGTCAAAGAAATCGAAAATGTGGAAAAGGTTGAAAAAATCGAAAGCAAAAGAGGCAACTTTCGATTTATAGAACCTTATTACTGAGGTGTTTACAATAATCCAAAATATTGGTAAATATTGCAGTTAACACTTTCTAACTCATGAATTTGGCATTGACATTTTTGCTTCACATACAAAATACATGGAGACACCAATAGCTTCAGTTGTTATTAAACTCGGCTCTCATTTGAAATTTTTTTCAGAAGAAAGAAATTATTTTCATTTAGCAAAAGTAAAAAAAATCAAAAAAAAAAAAATCGAAAAAAGTCGAAAAAAGTCGAAAAAAAGTCGAAAAAAGTCGAAAAAGTCGACTTTTCGACTTTTTAAGAACAAAAAAGTCGATTTCGACTTTTCGACTTTTTCATACAAAAAGTCGATTAATCGACTTTTCGGCTTTTCGACAATAGAACCCTAGAAGAAAACAAGTTTTGCCATACAAAAAATGCTGGCGTTACACCTGGCGTATGAATAATATCTACATTAGGTTTTTGAATATTAAGTATACGTATAGGAATGTTAAAATTAAGTTAAAAAAAATATTTGATAAAATTAGCAGAATTTTACATGATTTTTAATAAAAATTATTTGATGTACTTATAAACAACAAATTGTTTTTGTGACCTCATGTTCTATCAAGTTAATATCGTTTTCTGCAATTTAAACTATGTGCAGCACTGTCCCCTATGCACCTACAACAATCATACAAATATAATGGTGTGGTGCATGCTTTTAAAAATTTAATGATAAGATCTGAATGTTGTGATGTTGATATTATTTTGTATTGTAGTGGTGTTTCCTTAAGATTAAAATACGTGATATTTTTTAATAGTACATGACTAGAGGGTTATTTTTTCAAAAAAAAAAATTCTAACAATGACTTTTCTGTTGTTGTTCTTATTGTTAGTGCATTGTTGTTGTTATTGTCGTTGTTGTCAATGTCTTCAGTAAGAACAACAAATTATTTTTTTTGTGTTCTTTTAACATTAACAAACACAGCAGAGACAATTTCGAAGACTTCCGTTTGATCTTGAATTGTACGTTTGTTCGTCCCTTACTACAATTTGTGCACAATGAAATATTTAATACATTCTCTAGATAGTTTTGTTAATAAAATGTCATACCAATTGTTGTAAAGTTTTCTTTTATCATTATTTTAGTTTTACAAATTTAAACTTAAATAAAAACATGAACAATTTAGTTCGGCAAGGTCGAATATATGAATGCCCTAAGCAATGTACAAACATTTTGAATGTAAAATTGAATATGAGTGGAAAACTAATTTGCAATTACTGGTTTCATTTTCGTAAAACCAAAAAGTTTTGTAACCTGGATTTGTTACTTGAATAATAATTCACCTGCTGGTGAATATAAAATATTTTCACCATTATTATTTTTCACCTAAAAAATTTTTTCATAAACTTTTTTCATCAAATTTTTTTTTTATCAATTTTTTTTTCAAGAAAATTTTGTTTTTTAAAAAAAACTTTTTTTACATCAAAAATTTTTTTATTATCAAATTTTTTTTTTTCATGAAATTTTTTTTTTTTTTAATTTTCTTTCTGTTTACCAAAAAAAAATTTTTTTTTACCAATTTTTTGCATAAAAAATTTATTTCATCTTTTTGTTCTCATCAAAAATTGTTATCAATTTTGTTTTTTTATCACAAAATTATTTTTTTTTAATTTTGTTTTTAAAATAAAAAAGGTTGGCAAAAAATTATTTAGTAAAAATGTTTAATTAAGTAGCAAAATTAAAAAAAAAATATTATCTTAAACTTGATCTAGTGTCATTGTATTCTATACCGATATTTTTAAAGTGTTACAAACGGCACCTCATAGTCCGAGTGTGCTGACATAAAACGTAAGGAGCCACTTCAAATCAGCAAACGTAAAAATAAAATAAAAATACCTTCTACCTTTAAGTAGAGACTATAAAAACAAGTTGTAAATAAAAAAAGTTTTTTCAATAGATTTTATTTCATTTCGTATTCTTTTCATTCATTTAGCTAAAAGGCAAATTGAATGAATGCATGCTGGTTATTTTTCAGTATCAATTTAAATAAAAAATGTTTTTTTTATATATGGGGGTTTTCGTGTCAACTGACACAACTTTTGAAACCGATGTCTTCCGATCGGGATGAAATTTGCACCAAGGTTAGTCCTATTGGATAGTAGTTTAGACACAATTTTTCAGCGAGATCGGTCAAGGACTCTCTGAGTTAGAGTGGGTCGAAATTTGACATTTTGGCCAAAGAGGTGTTGATTCTCATCCATGTAACTTCTTACCTATTGTTTTTAGCAAAATGTGTCTCAAAGAGTTTAGATAGCTATTTCTTCAATCTTTCGGAAAAAAATTATAAAAAAAATAAAAAAAAATTTTTTGGTTTTTTTTCTTAAAAATCTTAAACTTTTTTGACTTTTTCCTCAAATTGTTTTTTTTTTTTGATTCAAAAGAAAGCTTAGGTGATATCTATGAAATTTTTTTTTTTTAACTTTGGAACACAAAAAACGGTTCTTCAATTTGCACTATTAGGCGTGGGATAGCTCACCAGTTTTCGATTTCGATCCGCGATACCTTCTAATTTTTATAGGTTCCAAAAAGAAAGCACGAGCCAAAAAATGAGGGCGGTGGGGTGGGGCCATTTGGCCCCCCATCGGGGTCAAAATTTGAGGTAAAATCCTCAAAAAGCCCCAAAACTGCCCTAGAAACGCCCCTGGAGGGGTGCAATGTGAGACGAACCTCCAATAATTTTCTGCCACCAACATTTTTCTTGAACATACCTTACCCCTATTTCCACTTCCTAAGGAGTCTCCCATACAAGACTTTTTTAAAAAATTTTATCCCACCATTCTAACTAACCCTAAAGTGCCCCAAGTGGAGCCAAATGTATTACCGACCTCCATTATTTTTATTAATTCCAACATTTTTTGCAAACACACCTACAATGTATCTTTAACCGTTAAGGTGGTCCCCATACATTTCCTTTATTTTTTATAAATTTGTTTTATTAAACCAGCTCCTACCGCCCCTACCGTGCCTCCTAGAGAGGCAAAAATTACGACCAACCCCCATTATTTTTTAGTTACCAACATTTTGTCCGAACATAATAACACCCTATCTCCACTCCTTAAGGGGCTCCCATACATTATAAAAACATGTATTTTTAAAAACTAATAAAAAAATTACCCGGCTAAAAATAAAGTGTTCAAACACATGTACGATTATATATGATAATTTTTGTTAAGAATGGACCAATATATGATCGCATATTATCATATGTTCTTCCATATATGGTCATATATTGAATAAGCGCCAATTTTAATATATGTTAATATATGATCATATATGTTTCCGAATTAATGAAGTATGGTCATATGTGTTTATATATGCTCATATACAATTCATTTTTAGCCGGGTAAATAAAAAATGTATGGAGACCCCCTTAAGAGTTGAAACTAAAGGGTAGGTATATTCTGAGAAAATGTTGGAGTTGAAAAAATATTGGGGGTCGGTCATACATTTTACTTCTCTAGGGGCACTCTATGGACAGTTAGAGCGGTAGGAGAAAATTTTATAAAAATGTCATTTTGTATGGGAGCCCCCTTAGAAAGTGGAAATAGAGGTCAGGTATATTCAAGAAAAATGTTGGGGGTAGAAATTTAATAGAGGTCTCACATTGCACCCCTCCGTGGGCAGTTGTGGGGCTTTTTGAGGATTTTAACCTCTTTATGCGCAATTTTGACCCCGATGAGGAGCCATATGCCCCCACCCCACCTCTCTTTTTTTTGGCTTAAGCTTTCTTTTTCGAACCTATCAAAATGAGAGGGTGTCCCGGATCGAAATCGAAAACTGGTGAGCTATCCCACGCCTAATAGTGCAAATTGAAGAACCGTTTTTTGTGTTCCAAAGTTAAAAAAAAAAAAAAATTTCATAGATATCCCACTCGCATCCCACTAAGCGACCCCATAGCTCTTAAAGGAAAAGACCTAAGCCATCTTTTGAATCAAAAAAAAAAGGGCCCAATTTGAGGCAAAAGTCAAATAAATGTTTTAGATTTTTAAGACAAAAAATCTAAAACATTTATTTTTATTTTTTTTTTCGAAATATTGAAGAAATAGCTATCTAAACTGTTTGGAACACATTTTGCTAAAAACAATAGGTAAGAAGTTACATGGATGAGAATAAACAACTCTTTGGCCAAAATGTCAAATTTCGACCCCCTCTAACTCAGAGAGTCCTTGACTGATCTCGCTGAAAAATTGTGTCTAAACTACTATCCAATAGGACTAACCTGCAAATTTCATCCCGATCGGAAGACATCGGTTTCAAAAGTTGTGTCAGTTGACACGAAAACCCCCATATGTATAAATTTGCAAAGTCGTAGCAAGGAATGCTATGATTTGTTTTAAGGAAAAATATTTGAGATTCCGAAAATTTTTTTCCAGTTAAAAGTTCCTTGGGAAAAACTTACTTGGAATATGAGAAAAAAAATGTTTTGCAACTTACGATTGTCTTGATAAGATTTTGACAAAGTCAAAAAACGTGTCGAGTAAGTCTTGCAAAATGATCAAATATGAATAGTTTTTCAAAGTTGCTACTTGGAAAATATTATTGTAATGAGTAGTAAAGAAATACGACCATGAGCTAGAATATTCTTTGGCAAAAGTCAAAACATATTTTAAAATTGTCCATATATATTTTAAAACTGTCCGAATTATTTTTAAAATTTTTCAAATTGAGAAAGATTGCTCCAGCTCGAGGACACGTTTCTTTACTAATTATTACGATGATATTGTCAAAGTAACACTTTTCAAGAAATTATTTATAAAGTTTGTTTGTTTCACATTGATTGGTACGGTCATTTCGCAAGACTTACTCGACACGTGTTTCGGAATTCGTCAAATTTCATTGTCAAGAGTATTTAACAAATTGAAAATCGTTAATGGCAAAACATAAAGTCTAAACATATCATCATGGTTTGTTTGATTTTAAATAGAGATGGTACAGTTGGGCAATTCGTTTTAAATTTCGAGCTGTATTATGTTGTGTATTTAGTACATAAATTCTCATTATGTCAATTTACATACGAATACAAGACTTTATGTTTTGCCAATAACGATTGCCAATTTGCTTAATACTCTTGAGAATGGAATTTGTCAAATTCCGAAACACGTGTCGAGTAAGTCTTGCAAAATGACATTACCAATCAATTTAAAACAAACAAAGTTTATAAATAGTTTCTTGTAAAGTGTTACTTTGACAATATCATCGTAATAATTAGTAAAAAAAACGTGACCTCGAGCTGGAGTAATCTTTCTCAATAGAATTTATAGGTCGAATAGTAAATAATTTTTATTAATTTAAAAATTAAAACAGAATTGTTCAAATGTATTTTAAAATTTTGCAAATATATTTTAAAATTGTCCAAATATATATTAAATTTGTCCAATTGTATTTAAATAAACTGTCGTTTATATAACTTAACATAAAAGGTCGTTTTGGAGGGTATAAATAGATTCGCCCAAATCGATTTTAACCTTTCTACTTGTTTACTTTATTTTTAATTTTGATGTGTATTTTGAATTCGCCACATCAGATATTTTTCAAAACAAGCCTGCTAATTTTTTGGTCGTCGTTGTATTTCGTTTGATATGTACGTCATTTGAATGAATATTTTAACACTGTCATTAAGTTTAATGTAGTAACAATATGTTCATTAGACACACATTTTTTTGTATGGCAAAAAAAAAAATTTAACATCAATTTAGGATCATCCTAGACCAATATTTCGATGTGTTACATACGGAATGACAAATTATATATGATCAAATCTATGGGAAATTTAACTGACGGATCACCGATTATGTTAGTTTTTGGTTAGTTGATAGAGAAATAAATGATTAAGCCCCGATATTTTTATTTTTTTGGATCAATGTTTTGGAAGATATGGGCGTTTAAAATTAGTTTTTTTTTACAATATTGACGTTTATACGTATTTTAACATTTTTGTACCCTTACCGTAAGTCGTACGAATAAACTTTTAAAAGCAATATCGTAGATGAAATTATGAAGATTTAAAATTTAGAAAAATTTCTTTTTTTTCAAAAATTTCAACAAAAAATTTTGAAAATCAGTTCGAATGTCCTTTTTTCCATGGATGTTTGGACAATTGTTTTGTGTTTTTTTACTCGGAAACCGTAAGTTGTAGGAAAAAAACTTTCTGTTACAATATTGTTGATAAAATTTTGAAGATTTTAAATTTAAAAACAAAAAAGAAAATTCCAAAAAGTTTAACAAAAATTTTTTACAACAATATTGGAATGTCCTTTTCTCTTGGATTTCCAAAACCAAAATTTTTTATTAAAGTTTAGAATGTCCTTTTAACGCTGTTTAAATTTTAGGAAGGTGTTTTTTCGTGTTGTCGAGCAATAAATTTTCAAAGTTTGTGATAAACCAAAATTTTTGATTTTGTGTCAAAATTTTTAAAAAAATTAAATATTTCGCGAAAAAACACCTCTATAAAGTTTTAATAGTGTTTAAAGGACATTCTAGATTTAAATACAAAATTTTATTTTTGGAAATCCATAGTGTTCTTCCCAGGAAAATAAGACATTCAAATTAAGTTTTTAACAGGTTTTGTTGATATATAAAAAAAAAAAAATTAAATTTTCATAATTTTATATACAATATTGTTTTTATAAGTTTTTTCGTACGCCTTACGGTTTCCAAGCACAAAAATGTTAAAAAACTGTTTAAAAGTCGATGTTGTCTAAAAAAGCCCATTTTTAAAAGTATTGCACCTAAAATAAACAAAATCGGTCATCTGTCAGTTAAATTTCCCATGGATTTGCTCATATTCTTACTATCACTAGAGTGGAGGGCATAAAAATACAATTGTTATACATCATATTTTTATTATTTTGATCATCACGAATATAAAAAATTATTTCGTCGACCACTTTTGGAAATACTTTAAATTAGCACAAAGTCAATTTTTTTTACGCTTAAGATTTTTTTTACAAAATATATTTTTCAGTTTGAATCAAACTTTTATATAAAATTAATTTGAGCTAAATCCGATCATTTTAACAAAAGCCGCAAATTGATCAAATTTTTTTTGATCGGTTCATAAAGCTAGCGACAAACTTTTATTAATACTTAAGTTGAGCAAAATCAGATCATTTTAACCCGTGGCCCCTTTGATCAAAGTTTTGAATTCTTAATAAAAATCTGTATCCGATCAGGCTCAAATTTGTACCACATAAGTTTCAAGCCTTGGCAAAATTTAAAGTTTAAGAAAAAATGCCACTCTAATGTACATATTTATTTTAAATTTCAACAATTTGACTTTATCTATACACATTTTATTCAAGTTCTATCATTAACTTGTATGCGTCCCTTTTATACATTATTTTTATACCCTCCACTTAGTGATAGAGGGTATATATAAGTTTGTCATTCCGTTTGTAACTCATCGAAATATCGGTCTGGGACCCCATAAAGTATATATATTCATGATGCCCGATCGATTTTAAGACATTCTAGCGATGTCCGTCTGTCCGTCTGTCCGTCTGTCCGTCTGTCTGTCTGTCTGTCTGTGGAAAATGCTCTCGCGGACAAAATATTGCACAGAGATGACTGAAACTTAACATATATATTGGAAGTTCTCCCGAGAAGTTTGGTATTGCATTTGAGCGATATCGGTTCAGCGGTTCAAAAGATATGAACGCAAATGTAAGCACACCTCAAAAATTTCAGTACATTCAACATAACCTAAAAATACAAAATGCTTTAATTCTGCTTCTGGTTGACATATGTGAACATAATTGAACAACAAATGGTATTTAAACAAGTACGAACATATTTTTTGACAAAAAAAGAAAAAAATCGCGGATTTTTTTTTAACAATTTTTTTTTTCGCGGAAATTTTTTTTTTTTTCAAAAGTAATTTCCTTTTAAATAAAGTTGTTTGCAATAATCTTTTTGAAATTGTGGAGGGTATTACTACATTCGGCAAGGCCGAATTTAACTTTTTTACTTGTTTATTTTATTGTAATTTATTATGAACCACTTACATTTTCATGTCTGTCATGTTGTCATTAGCCACTTATATACCTACACCATTTCTAAGTGAAATCAATGAAATCATGAAATCAATGAAATGAAGTTTTATTAATTGTACACACAAAAAAAACCTTGTCAAATTACAAGAAAAAGTCTCGTAATCCCATTTTAACATTTTTTTTACAGTTTTCCTTGTTTTTTAAAAAACAAATTTGGATAAACTTTTTTTGGTAATTTTACATTTTTATACCATCCACTCTAGTGATAGAGGGTATATATAAGTTTGTCATTCCGTTTGTAACACATCGAAATATTGGACTAAGACCCCAATAAGTATATATATTCATGATCCTCGATCGATTTTAAAACGATTTAGCGATGTCCGTCCGTCCGTCCGTCTGTCCGTCTGTCTGTTGAAAACACGCTAACTTTTGAAAGACTTTACGGAGGCTCCTGAAGTTTGGCATATATGTTGGGTATTTACCTGGTCAGGTTGGTATTGCAATCAGCGAAATCGGTCCAGTGGTTCAAAAGTTATGAGCAAAAGACTGAATTTCGGCAAGGGTTTTTCATGAATTTGTGAGATAAAACACACGGTAACTTTCGAACAACAATCCTTAAAGTTTTGAAGTGTGGCATATATATTTTTCGTTCCTCTGTCCCGGTTCGTTTCAAATCTCAGCCAAATCGGTCCAGTGGTTCCAAAGTTATAAGCAAAACCCTGAAATTCAAATTGGTTTCACCTAAAATTCACGTGTTGAAAACCCCGAGTTTTATAAAACAAGCTTTAAAAACAATTATTAGCCACTAAATTACTTTACAGAGTATTTTTGTCACTCAGAAATATTTTTACACTAAAAAAAATGTACACTCGAAAAAAATTTTACACTCAAAAAAAAAAAAAATAGTAAATTATTTTTTTTTTTACAAAAATGACAAAAAAAAAGTTATTCACTAAAAATAAAATATTTCTAATCAAAATTTTTATTTTTTTTACATTAAAAAATTTACTATCCTTTAAAAAGGGCATTGTGGAGGGTATTCATAGATTCGGCCAAGTCGAATTTAACTTTTAGACTTGTTTTTTGTAATTTTACAAATTTCCCAGATAATTTTCCAAAAAAAATCTTGTAAATTCATTAGAATTCCTTATACTTAATTTATATTTTATTTACAATTTTATTGGCAAAAAGCTTGTAAAGTTACAAAATTATTTGTAGGAATTCTCGTAAAATAGGAGATAGCAAAAAATCTAGTAAAGTTACGAAACCTCCTTGTAAATTTTATCGTGTCAAAAAATTTGTAAATTTACAATTTTATTGGTAAAAAACTTGTAAAATTATAAAATTATTGGTAAAAAGCTTTTAAAATTACTAGGAATTCTTGTCAAATAGGACGAAGCAAAAAAAAGTAAAAAACTTTTCTCGTAATTTTACAAAGTTTTTTTTTAGTGTAGAAAAGTCTTGAAATCTGTTATCAATAAAAGACATTTTTCACATTTTTTAAATCCTAAGGATGAAAAATATTTTTTTTTACATTTTATTTGTATATTTTCATCAATAGGATGAGATAAAAAAAAAGTCGTCCAATACGACGAAACATTTTGGCAATATAATGAATCCCTTTATCAATATGATGAACCATTTCATTAACTGTAGGAATGTCTTAAAATCTGTAATCAATAAAAAACATTCACATTTTTTAAATCTCAATGAAGAAAAATATTTTTTTTGTTAAAAAATTTTTGTCCAATACGATAAAACATTACAGCAATATAATGAATCACTTCATCAATATGATGAATCATTTTATCTATACGATGAATCACTTTATCGATGTAACAATTTTATCAATATTATGAAACATTTCATTAAACCCTATAAAAACGTCTTTCAAGATACGAGGTGTCTTGTTTTAACAAAAAAAAAAAAAAAATAATATTTGAAATAATGTTGGAAATATTTAGGAATATCTTGATATCTGAAATTAACAAACGACATCCACATTTTTTAATCTGCAAGGCCAAAAGATATTTTTCTTAACATTCTATTTGTATATCTTCATTAATTTAATAAAATCATTTCATCAATATGATGAATCACTTCATCAATATGATAAATCACTTCATTAACAGGATGAATCACTTCATTAATAGGATGAAACATTTTATCAATATGATGAATTATTTCATTATGACCGACAAAAAATGTCTTTCAATATACTGAACTCTGTCTTGTTTTCACAAAAAAAAATGAATTTTGGAAATGATGTTTTACTATGTCAACCATTATGACATAACATATGAGTGTATTATGAATATTGTTAAAAAAATTGTTATTCTAGACAAAAAATGAAAGCAAATAAAAAATATTAATACTTCTATATTAAGGTGTCCTACAGTTGTTGCAGCAACAAGCCCCTAGTGTTTCGAGGAAATGAAACTTAAACAGAAACTGAAAAAAAAATAACACAATAAGGGCTCTTATGGCAAGAACAAAAGTACAAAATATATAAAAAATTTCACAGGAAAGCACATTCTCAACAGAATTTAAAAGCAAGTCATGAAAAAGTATTTACTCGATTTTTATGCAGAAAATCTACAGCTTTGCAGCTTTGCAAAAATTTTGATTTACAGTTGATTCACAGATGATAAAATCCGTTATTAAATTTTTTAATAAATTGTAAAGAATTTTATGAAGCTTTACATTATTATGATGAACAAATTCATAATTTTGAAAAAAAAAAATTATCGTATTAAAAACATACTTCATCGCATTATGCTGGGGAAAATTGTTCGAACAGACTAGCGAAACAAATTTTATCGTCTATTACATGGAAATATCAACACATTTTTAAAAATTAAATTATGTTAAAAGAATCTAATTCTTCTACAAAATCTGCTATCGATTACGCAGTGATACAAAATCGAACTTTCGAATCGGAATGAGATGAAATCAAAAGCAAATGAATATTGACAATTTCCATAACAAAAGGCTTTTTCTTAGTTTAGTGCTAGATTTTTTTTACACGCAGTTAATGTTGGTGATTTTAAAGCATTGAAAATTTTTGTATACTAAATATGTCCTATATTAGAGGCCCCTGGTGGTGCCCTTATTGGACATGTGGGGTCCAAACTTAAGATCGAGTTTACGCTAGCTATAACCGAATATATGATTGTCGCTGCAATCAGTCCAGTACTTACTGAATGGCTGAACTATTAAAAGTATAATACTGTGCACCGTTGTGTTTGATTTTTTTTAAAGGCAATTACAAAATCAAGCATACGCCACTTATACAGTTTTCAAGTAATTATGATTATAATAATAGTTCACTAATTTTAAATGCGTGTAGAAAAAAATCTAGCACTGAAGTAAAAATAAGCCTTGAGTGTTTTGTTAACGAAAATGTCAACTTTCATTTGCTTTTGGTTTCATCCCATTCCAATTCGGCAAGTTCGATTTTTAAATATGTCAACTTTCATTTACTTTTGGTTTCATCCTATTCCGATATTAGTTGTTGCACTGTATTATTAGAAATTTTTTTTTATGAAATCTATAATTTTATTTTTATAGTGAACAAATTTTAAAATATTTGTTTTTCTCCGTAAAAACATTTTCCTGTACATTTTTTTGCTGTATGAGGATATGAATACAAATGTGAAGTGAATTATATACACTCAAAATAATTACTCTGTTAAATTACAGAGATACTCTGCTGAGCCAGCAGAAAATACCATAGATTTCCAACCAGCAAGATTTTTTGTTATTTTACGAAGAAAACTCTGTAAAATGGTTTCGATAAAAAAAACTGTAAATTTACATAATTATCTGTTAAATATTGATAAAACCGAAAAGAATTTTACCAAAAAAACTCTATAAATTGACAAGTTTTAGTTAAATGCATTTTATGAGTTCAAAATTTTACAAAAAAAAACTTTGTAAATTTACAAAGTTTTAGTTAAATCCATTTTATGAGTAAAACTTCTCTGCTTCAAAAACATTTTAATTAAAATTAGAAAATTTAACTTATTAAAATTAAAATTTTGTTATACTTGCCTGCTTTAATGCTTCCAAATCGTAAATTTACTTTTTTTTGTGAAAATAACGAGTTTTTAAAGAGTAACTCCAATTTTACAAAACTTTGTTTTTCGGTCACAAGAAAATACAAAGTATTTTTTTAAAATCTGTATTTCGACAGATAACTTTGTCAAATATCTGTCGAATTAAGATTACAGTCATTTTACAGAGTATTTAACAGAATAATTATTTTGAGTGTACAATTGCATGCTAAAATAACTCTAGCACTTTGAGCCAACAATTTTTTTTTTGTTGTACAAAAAAAAAAAAACTGTTACAACATTGCAGGAGGTTGAGGTCAGGCAATGAAAAATATCCAAATACAAAAATGTACTGGACAATCAAGACAAATTTAAACTTAACAACAATTGAGTTGAAATAAAAGAAAAACTTTTTTTAAATTTCTGCACTTTAAGAAAATCAATCTAAATTATTTGATAAAAATTAATTTTAAATTTTATACCCTACAACCATATTATGGGAGTATACTCACTTTGCCATTCTGTATGTAACTCATCGAAATATCGGCCGGCGACTCCTATCTTGCTAAATCAAAGATTCTAAGACATTCTATGACATTCTATGAATATCAGTTGGTCCGTCCGTCACTAAAAAGTTTCTACTAAATATCACGTTGCTCCCCAAACCAAAAGATGTAAACCTTTGTAGTTTGGTATTTTCCCATAACCCAGCAAAAACTTTCATTAACAAGTTGATGACAATTGTGATACAATTCGAGCAATTAACTACTGCCACGACAATTTTAGAAGGAGAGAGAAACATTCAAAAGATTTTTGCTGGAGCTAAAAACCGTTGCATTACTGCTGGACGCATGGCCTCGATGCGCTCGAACTTTCCGACCGAACCGTACTTCCCGACCGTAAAGCAGATAAGTGAGATGCCATCTTTTTTTTTACTTTGAGCCAAAAATCAGGGGATGCCTCCTACAAATGCAATGCATTGTGTTGGTATTAGGAAAATAGGTTATGAGGAGAAGGAAAGCGGGAGTAGTGTTTTTGGACGTTTGATTTGAACTTTTCCAAATTATAGCTGGTTGGGAAGACGTCTGCGAGGAGTTTATTCCACATACGGCTAGTTCGACCGAGAAACGAATTTTCTCTGTAATGCGTTGTGCGATTCATTGAACAGTCGACAACGAACGGATGTGATCTGCTTGAATGACGAGTACTACGGGCATGTGATCGCGTCTCAGGGATGAGTACGCCTATCTCAGCTGAACACTTACCGTGATAATATCGATAGGACAATGACGCACAACCCACATGCCGACGATGCTCCAATGAGTCAATAGAGTCATTTATTACCTTCAACGCACTCTTTTGCACCCGATCCAGAAACTTCAAGACATACCTTGAATAACCTGTCCAGATATGGGAGTTGTATTACATTTTCGGTTGGATATAGGCGATATAAAAAGTGAGGAGATCAGTCGGAGTGAAGTAATTCTTACACTGTTTTAAGAAACCAAGACACTTGAATGCTTCTTTCGACACTTGAAAAACATTTTCGTTCCATCGAACATCACATTGGATTTTCCTGCCTAGAACATCAAGAGTGCCTGATTCCTCAATAGTTATACCACCCACGGATACAGATGACGCTGATTCCACAATCCGTCTGTGGGTCAACATTGGGTCTTACGAGCATTAACACCCACGTTTAAGGCAACTGAGCGTTAAGATTGATGCTCCAGTCTCTACTCATTGCAATGTTCTGTGGTTATTGTCTCTCTCGACGATTAAAAGCCTATCAAATACCCGTAGAAGTGGAAGACCCACTCTCACTTTTGAAGCAAGCCGCTTGAGTCCCAAAGGTGCTGCTCTGTCCACCGAGGCATGCAAAGGAAGTATAGATCTTCACCTCTGACGAGTGCTATAGAGATCACTCCAGTAGATGTTTACAAAGTATCTACGAAAATAGGTCCCGATGATCTTGCAATAGTAATGCTAAATACGTGGGGGGAAATGGGCTGAAACTTTAGCCTTTGTGTCAAATCCTTGGGTTTTCTGGATATGTGGAAGCTTGGGAAGATTGTAACCGTTCCAAAACCTGGGAAACCCTTGACCATGGAAAGCTCCCACAGGTCCATAACCCTGCTGTCCCCAGTGGTTAAGATCCTGGAATCTATTCATAATTCCACCGGCATGGCTTTTAGTCGCGACACAGCACTAGAACTGCGTTGTTTAAAATAACGACAGCAATAGCCGAAAGCATTAATTGTAGAAGCCCACAACAGATTACCTAGTGGTCGCCCTATATCTATGTAAGACACGGTTTGTCACACGAAACTCTTGCACGACCTCTTGACTTTTTGCTCCGAAACTCCTTTAACAGATGATTGACGAACTACATGGCTTGGAGGCATTCATATATAGAGTTCAACTGTTGAAGGTTGGATTTTGGAAGGAATATACAGGGTGTGCCACAAATTTGTGGTCCTCTCCCCAATTCTCTTTAGACCTACATATCCACAATCCAGACCCGACACCCGGGCTGATAACCTGCGCGGATGCAATTTCAAAGCACTGGAGGAACGTCTTAATAACTATTTGCTAATCCTGCGCGACTTTTTGCCAGACAGGAACCTGCAACTCTCAACACTCAAGTCAAAGACCACACTCATCACCACATTAAGGTTACCAGGGGGGTTACCAGGGAGCTCAGTAGCCGCATACAGAAATTTTCCTTGGTGAAAAGCCACAAGAGTCTTGAGGTCCATTTCGATAACCTCTTTATGTTCGTCAGGCATGTTGAAGGGGTTACCAGACGAGTGAATGGAAGAAACTGTATTCTTAAAGTGCAAACAGGCAGTACTTGGGGCAAAGATTA
This sequence comes from Pegoplata infirma, assembly GCA_963921195.1. Taxonomy (NCBI): domain Eukaryota; kingdom Metazoa; phylum Arthropoda; class Insecta; order Diptera; family Anthomyiidae; genus Pegoplata; species Pegoplata infirma. The sequence goes on along the minus strand of OY992538.1, from coordinate 11,282,468 downwards.
GGAGACGATCTTGACGACGTACAAAGCCGTTGGTCGTACCTTTATTGATTACACGGACCGGGTTTTAATGACACCGGAAGATCACTTACATGAAGATTCCAAAATTCTGCCTTCCTCAGCCATTGCTTTCTTCTCAAGCTTCAATTTGTGCTCGTAGGAATGTCAGTACCGGAGGTAAGACATTTAAGGTATGATCTACGCTTTTAGAAATCGGTCATAGGTCACCTCACCGGTGTAGTGCTGCAGGACAATTTAAAAGAGGGGCAGGTCCTGCTCCACTTTGAAAAAGGTACATACAATATTGTCCCGTTCCGTTCAGGCTGCTCAAGGGAGTTAAATAGTTTCGTTGGAAGATCATAATTTACCCTAGACTATAAATAACCCTTGAACAATATTTCGCTGTACGGAGGGACAAACTTTAATTTAATCTCTATTACTAAGTGAAAGATACCCAGTTGGAAAATTTGTCACTGAGGGATTTTATATAGTGATTTCTTGAGGAAATCTTCAGGTTCTGAAAAATCATAGATAATACTTGATGACATCCCAGTATGCAAAATGAGTCGATATCGATTCGAAAAAGAATCGTTTTCTCTAAGAATTTCGTCGATATCGAGTTCGATATAATGTCGATATAAAGCGTGTTTTCCAATGTGGCATGCAAGGTGATATAGAATCGAGTTTTGGTACAGGATTCGATTCGATTTTTAATCGAAAAAATTCATGGATTTCGATACATTTATTTTTTAATAATTTAGTAAATTGTGTTAAAAACGGTAAGAATTTAAAAAGAAATATTTTATTACTTGCTACTACTTACTTACAATTAACTAATTTTTACTAATTCAATTTATTTATTCTTTAAATTTAATTTTTACTAATTACTATTTTTATCTGCCTCACTTGAGATTTGAACTCAGAACTCCCAGTTTACTGGTTTAACGCCTTACTCCTTCAGCCAAAGTTTGATCATAAAAGTACTTTTTTAAAATTACTTTTACTAAAATTTGAATTTTTTATTATTATTTGAATTGCCCTTAAATTATATTTTGTATTATTATTTGAATTACCCTGTTTTTATGTTAATTTTATTTTGTTTTGACATACTTCTCATAATTTGAAAATATTTTTATTTCAAAATATATATTAGTACAAACAAATTTCAAGTTGTGTATGGCCTAGTTGGCTAACAGGTTCGGCAGCATACGATTTGTTGTTTTTGGCCTTGGTTCAAACCCCGGTCGCGGATTTTTTTTTTTTTATTTTTTTTAATTATTCTAATGATAAATATTATTTTTTTCAATAACAATTACAATTTGTGGAATTTTTGTTAAATTTAACAAAACTAAAACTCGATTTTATATCGAAAGTAAGTATTTTTTTCGATGGAAGAACAAATACGAGAATTCCTAAAATGTAGATCGGAAATCATTTCGAAATCGATTAATTTTTCAATAACAAGATAAGTTCGAGAAACGTTAAAATATCGACTGTATATAATATCGACTTCGAATCATTTTTGCGGAAAAGCTTCGAAAAAACTTCGAAAAAATTGTCGACTCGAAACTGTGCAGACTGGGATGAGCTAACATTGTAAACAATTACACCGCTCAACAAATCGAAGGTTTTTGGCTCCGGTTTGAAGTTTCATATAAAATTTTTAAAGATTTTGACTCGCTGATTCCAAATCCGTGCTCCAAATTTTTCCATCATGTCTAGAATTTTAATTGATCGCGGTTGAAAATGCGAAAAAACGCGATTTTTGCCTTTTTTGAATGCCTGCACAGCAGCCACTGGGTGGAATAAAAATCTGGTATAAAGCGTTAGAGTAGAATTTAAACTATACTCTCAAATATATGATAAAAAAATTTTAAGTTGTTGCACTATTATTGGCCAAACATGTATTTTAAAAAAACACTGTGAAAAAAATTAGAAAAAGCACCATTTTTTAAAGGCTCTAAAACAAAAACCAGATGGTCAATCTTTACTGTGATGAGCTCAAAACTTAGTCAAAAGTTCATTCTTTCTTATAGACTTTTAAGCCCATTCAAGATATCTTTCGGTTTATACAAAAAATAACACAGAAAGCTTAATTTAGTAAAATATTTATTTTTTTGGAGTTTTTCTTTGAAAATTATCCAAAAAACTAAGGTAAATTTTTACAAAAATGGTAATTTTACCAGTATCATTTTAAAACGCAAGTAAAGCCCAACCAAACGTAATAATTTAGAAAAAAATGTGCTCTATGTTGGAGACCATAGACAAATTATACTTTTGCACTTTATACCAGATTTGTATTCCACTGAATGGCTGCTGTGCAGGCTTTCAAATAGTGCAAAAATTGTAATTTTTCGCATTTTAAACCGTGAATAACTAAAACTCTGGACGTGATGGGAAAATTTGGAGAACAGATTTGGAATCAGGAGATCAAAGTCTACTAAAATTGATCATCAGAATTCACACCGGAAAATGAGTTTTGGGCGGTGTTATTGTTTGAAATATTATTATATTTATTCGACCTTTAAATTTTCAGTCCTATATTAATTGACAAGCTTGAGGCCACAGTTGTTTTTAATAAATTTGTATTCTTTATTATTTTCTTTTCAATATTTCTCCATCCTTCGGATGGCATCTTCAGGAATAATTATTACGAGTAACAATAATAAAACACACAACGACTATTCGCGTTCACATGTAAAATTGCAGAAAAATAATAAAGAATAAAAATTTATTTAAAACAACTGTGGCCTCGAGCTTGTCAATTAATATAGTTTCAATTATTGTTTGTTTTAAGAGTTTGGACAATACCTTTAACACATGGGTAAGGAAACTCTAATTATTGAATTATAATTTTAAATCTTTGCAACTCTTCTATTTCCAAGAAAAAGATGACAATGGATTTATTTAAAATAAAATCGAAATCTTTGCAAGACTTACTCGACACGTGTTTTGGAATTCGTCAGACTTCATTGTCAAGAGTATTTAGCAAATTGAGTTTTGCCACTAACGATTGTCAATTTGCTAAATACTCTTGACAATGGAATTTGACGAATTCCAAAACACGTGTCGAGTAAGTCTTGCAAAAGAACCAAACCAATCAATTTAAAACAAACAACTTATAAATATTTTCTTGAAAATTGTTACTATGATAATATCATCGTAATAAATAGTAAAAGAAATATGACCTTGAGCTAGAAAATTTTATTGATTTTACAGTACATCATTTTAAATCCCGAAAGTCCAAAGAAAAATTTTATGATTTTTTTTTCGTGTTATTTTAAAACACAGTGGAGTTTTAATTTTATCTTTTTATTTATATATTGTATATAAAGTAGAGTTCATAAGTGTGTTAGTAAGTGCAAATGTGCATTCAAAGAAAATTGTCACTTGGTAAAAAACACAAGGATTCAAATAGCTCTCTTGGTGCTTTGAGTATTTTTCTGAATTGGTTTAAGTAAATAAGTATTTTTACATATGTTTAAATGGATTTTTTTTTGTTGCCTTTAGTTAACACATGTCATATGCAATTTAAAGCTTATTTACATAGTTTCTTTTTTAGATTTTCAAGGTACTTTAAAGTACACAGAGGGAAAAATGAGGGAGTTTTATAAATTCCGAAGGAATACTAGAAGAAAATAAATCTTCCTTTATTTTCTTCCAATTTTTCGACATTTATCGAAAGTCATCATCAGGGAGTAAAAGTGGATTTTTAACACACAAAAACTTAAAAATATTCGCCCTCCTTCTTCGTCATTAAATATTGCACTAGAGCCACTTTTACTCCCTGATGATGACTTTCGATGAAAGTCGAAATATTGGAAGAAAATAAAGGAAGATTTATTTAAAATAACACTGGCCTTGAGCTCAAAAAATCTATTTATTTCATTAAAATTTGAAAGGTCGAATATTAGAAACTATAATTTTTCTAGATTTTTGAATTTTTTGAATTTTCTTTAATTTATCTGAAAATTTTAGATCACCTATAAAACATATTTTGTTTTTTATAAAAAAAAAGTAAAATTTTATTTCTCTCCGTGCTTCCTTTACCAACTCGTAATAATGTTATCTCATTTTCTACAAGCACGACATAGACAAAAGTAAATATTGAATTATTTAAAAAAAAGAAGAAACTTGTTCTAAACATCCTCACACGCCATATCGAGGGAGTTTTTGCGAAACATTACAGCCATAGAAAGTTATTCATTCTATACAATCCCCTGCTGTTTACGGTGCACGTAGTGTATTTATTTCCATGGAAGTGTCTTTTTTTTTTTGCATTCTATTTGCGAATCGGATAGCAAGTGGGTGTAAATGAGGTGCTGTCTAAAATAGCATAACAATTCAATTACGTTATTGTGTTATGGAAACTGACAGCGTAAAACAAACCATATTAGTGGAATCATGCATATGTTTAACATTAAATCAAGCAAACAAATAGACAAACGAACATCCCCACACTTTTTTTTTTTTGGAACGGAGAAACCAACCCACCATTTTAGATACTTAAACTGATTCAACGAATAAAACAAAAAAAAAATAAATACATTCTTATATTTTGTATGCCAAGACAGACAAATAGGCGACCGACCAATTGTGAGAAAAAAAAATATGAGAAATTATAAAAAATACTTTGTGGAACACGAGGGTGGTAGTGATATTGTAGAAGAATAAATAATTAAATAAATAAATTCACCGGCGTTGCGCGTGTCGACTTAGATATGCATAAATATCTAAATAGCTTCTTCCCTTTCGCTGAAATGAAGAATTTTCATAATAACTTTACCCCAGCGCCATCTACCGGTCCAAATTTTATTAGGAAACTAATTTTTGTTTAATCAATATATCTGTGAATTTGAGCAAAATCATAAACACAAAAAATTGAATTGTGGCTGCGCTACCTACCGGGTCCAAATTTTATCCGGTGACTTATTTTTGTTTAATAAATATATTTCGTGAATTTCAGCCAAATCCAATAGAAAAAGTCTCAGATTCTGAAACCTTTCTCCAAATTCTAAGATGAGACCTTATTCTTATAGAAAACTTTTTTTTTGTGGTTCGAGGTCATCATTTTCTTTATTAATTAAAACCATGATATTCGCATAACTTTCAAGAATTTTTTTTTTATGTTGGTCATTTTTGCAAGACTTAATCGACACGTGTTTGGGAATTTGTCAGATTCCATTGTCAAGATTATTTACCAAAAATAGAAATAGAAATAATAATACATATTCGACTCTATCCACAATGGGAATTAGAAAGACGAAGAAATTGTATTATACTAGTATGGCAACTATTATCAATAACCAACAAAAATATTTAAAACATTTTAAAACATTTCTATCGTTTCTATTTTTGCTAAATAATCTTGACAATGGAATCTGACAAATTCCGAAACACGTGTCGATTAAATCTTGCAAAAATTACCAACATAAATAAATTTAAAACAAAAAAAATATTTTCTTGAAAATTATGCTATGAAAATATCATGGTTTTAACTAGTAAAGAAAATAATGACCTCGAGCCAGAATAAACATGTTCAAAATATAATATTTTAAAGTTCGAATAAAACAATTTTTATTGTTTAATAAAAATTAATCAGAATTTGGGCTTATAGAAAAATTCGCAAATTATTTTCCCTAAGAAAAAGTCTCAGATTCTGAGACCTTCCAATAGAATAAGATTAAAATTTTAGAGACTCTTTTCCAACAGAAAGAAGTTTTTCCTTTCGAAAAAGTCGCAAATTCTGAGACCTTTTTCTTATAGAAAAAGTCTAGGATTCGAAGACTTTTTTCCTATTAATTAAATGTATGACCGACCTACAATATTTTTTTAGTCCTAACTAGTGATGGGCGCGTGAGTGAATTTTGACTCACGCACGCTCACGCTCACGAAATAAAAATATTAATCACGCACGCTCACGCATGAAATTCTTTTCTCTGCTCACGTTCACGCACGCTCACGTGAGTAACTAAAATTTTTCTCACGCTCACGAAAAAATCACGCTCAGGAAGACTCACGAAATTAAAATTGGCTAATTTTTATTTTACTTCTTTCGATTTCTTGCACAAAAAGTATTGAATTTCCTTAAAACAATAATAAAAATCACAATTTTGGATTAATTTCCCTCTAAGTTCAATATAATGACGATTTTTTTACTCGTTTTCGGTTTCAAACTGCACAAAACAATCACGCAAACTCACGAAAAAAAAATACTCACGCACGCTCACGCACGAAACTATTTTTTATAATCACGTGCACTCACGATCACGTGAGTAAAAATAAATTTCACTCACGATCACGCGTGATTCACGCATGAGTCACGTGAATCACGAAAAATTCGTGTCACGCGCGCATCTCTAGTCCTAAAATTTTCTTAGAACACACCTACCCTCTATCTTCAACTATTAAGGCGGTCCCCATACAATTTTTTTTATTTTTTGTAAATTTGTTTTATTTAATCAGCTTCTACCGGTCCAAGGGTGCGTCCGAGAGGGATCATGAGTGAGACTAACCCCCATTTATTTTTACCCTCCAACATTTCTGTAAAACATACCTACGCCCTATCTCCACTCCCTAAGTGAGCTTTCATTCAAAATTACATTTTTATAAAATTTGCTCCAACTGAAATTTGTGTGGGAGTCTGCTTGGGAAGTGGAGATAGGGCGCGCCCTATGAAGAGTGACCGAAATTAATTTTTTTCATATTCGCCGATTTGGATAATTTTTTGGTATTTTGTTGTCAGAAATCTGAATATTATGATTCCGTAATATTAGGCTGATATATTTATTATTTGTTTGGACAGACACGCTCAAAGTTCATATATGTTCGCTTGTTTAAAATGGCATGCAAATTTACTGTATATTAAATCTTTTGTTACAATCAAAGTAAACTTATCATTTGACTTTGTTGTATATTTTCGTAAATGACAATTGTCATGGATGAGATTTGCATTAAAAAAAGTTGTAAAAAGTGCCATATAAAAAATTTCGTAGAACAAAGTATAAACAACATCAAAATTTCAATGTTCATCAACTTCAGTGGACTGCATCTTTTTAGCGCTGTGGAGCGCTGTTTAACGAAAGATGTCAAATTGCAGCTTGAAGTCTCAGCTAAAAGTTAAAAAAAATTCAGCTGCTCATACCTGCTCATTAAAAAAAAAAACAGTAAGAACTATAAAATAATAAAGTAACAAAACATGAATTTTCGTTCATGCTTCAGAAACTCTGATTTTTATACCCTCCAAGCACAGTATGGGGGTATACTCACTTTGTCATTCCGTGTGTAACACATCGAAATAACGGTCGGGGACCCCACAAAGTATATATAATATTGATCCATTATAGAATCTAAGACATTCTAGCGATGTCCGTCCGTCCGTCCGTCTGTAGAAATAACGACGCAGTCCAAACAAAAAGAGCTAGACCCCTGAAATTGGGCAAGAATATCTCTTATGTTACTGTTAAGGTTAAGTTCGAAGATGGGAAAAATCGGAACAGAGGGAAAAAAGTTCCCCCTTGAAGAACTAAAACGACCCCTGAAAAATATGATATTTTAACGAGTTTTTTTTTAATTTTTGCTCAACAAATGTAACATTAGTATGCCATATTATGTTCATAGACCTGCGCTTGGACCAAGGGGGTTAGAAAATTAGATTTTTTCCAAAAAAAATTCGATTTTTTTTGGGGCGTGGTTATAGAAATTAATTAAAAATACCGATAAAAATTTATTATTTAAGAGTAAATATCATAAACAAATAATTTGTTAACATATATAGCGGGGATACAGGTGTTCCCCACCAACTCCGCCGACCCCCCCCCACCAAAAAAAATGGTCGCCCTTGCGATTTTTTTTTATTTTAAACGTGTTGGAGGGTATAAAATATTCGGCACAGCCGAATTTAACACTCTTACTTGTTTCTATTTGTTTTTTTTTTCTATGGGAGGTGGGCGTAAAAGTGGGCGGATCCGGTATATATTTTCAGGAGCCCATTCTACAATTACAATATTTATTTTTTGTAAAAATTTAGTTGATACATTAAAAATCAAGGGAGTTATGCCACTTTTTTAATACAAGTTGTATGGGAAGTGGGCGTAAAAGTGGGCGGATATTTTTCAAATTTCACAAAAATGATTCTGAGTGTTTAAAAATGATATGTGCCAAAAAACAATGCCGTAGGTCAAAATTTAATTTTCAATTTGTATGGGAGGTGGGCGTAAAAGTGGGCGGATCATTTTGATTTTTGCATTTTTTTCTTGATTCAAACAAAAAATGCCTATGTGCCAAGTTTCATTGTCCTTCGACAACTTCTTCTATTTTTAGCCGCTCGTTCTATGAACATCAACCAATGTGGGGCGTAAGTATGTTTTACAAACATGTTTGAGGGTAAAAATAAATGGGGGTCGATCTCACCAATGATTCCTCTCGGACGAACCATTGGACTGATAGAAGCTGATTAAAACAAAGTTACATAAAATAAAAAAAATGTTTGGACTAAAAAAATATTGTGGGTCGGTCATACATTTTTTTGCTCTAAGGGCACTCTTAGGGCAGTTAGAGCGGTTGGAGCAAATTTTAAAAAATGTCGTTTTGTGTGGGAGCCCCCTTAGAAATTGGAGATAGGGTATTAGTTTGTTCCAAAGAAATGTTAAGACCAACAATTTAATGGGGGTCTTATAAATGACCCTTCTATGACGCACCATTGGAGCAGTAGAAATGATTTTAAGATTGGAAAATTACAATAAAATTTAAAAAAATAGTAATAATCGTTATCCCACGATCCTCCTGGGCAAAAAATTTGTAGAATCGATAAAAGTTTTACACAAAAAAATTTCAAAAAAATCGATGAGTAGAAACATTTTCAAAAATGAGATTTAAATTTTTAAACTTAAAAATCGCATACTAGAGCGCTTTTAAGAATTTTTTGGTATTTTTTTCAAAAGTACGTAAAAAAATAAAAATTTTGAAAAAACAAAATTGAAATTTGGACCATTATTGAAGAAGTTATGAGTAAAAGAAGTTTGAGTAAAGGAACAAACTACCAATTTTTAAAAATTCGATATCTTTTGAACGGGTCATCAAAAAAATCTGAAAATTTAACTACGAAGGAGTTTTCGAAGGGTACTAGAAACTGTAAGCAAATTGGGAAAATCTAAAAAAAAAAATTTCAAAGTGTCCGATTTGACATGGAATGGCCCATATATATTGATGATTCTCGTTCGATTCTAAGACGATCTAGCGATGTCCGTCCGTCTGTCTGTTGAAAACACGCTACAGAGGCTTCTGAAGTTTGACAGACATGTTGGGAATTTACCTGGTCAGGTTGTTCCAGCGAATCTAGCGAAATCGGTCTAGTGGTTCAAAAGTTATGAGCAAAAGAGTGAATTTCGGCAAAGGTTTTTCGAGAATTAACGAGATAAAAAAACACGATAACTTTCTAAACACAATTCTGAGGATGCTCAAGCTTGGCATATATATTTGTCGTTCCCCTGGCCTAGTTCATATTGAATTTCCGCCAAATCGGTCTGGTGGTTCAAAAAGTTTTAGCAAAACCGTAAATTTCAGTTTGCTTCACCTTAAATTCACGTGCTGAAAAAACCGAGCCTTAAAAACAAGCTTTAAAACCATTGGAAAGCCACAAAACTACTTTAAAAAGTATCTTTGTCACTCAAAAATATTTTTTCACTAAAAAAATTTACGCTCGAAAAAAATTTTACACTCGAAAAAAAAAAAATACTTTTTCTTTTTTTTACAAAAATGACAAAAAAAAAAGTTTTTTATTCAAAATAAAATATTTCTAATCAAAATTGTTCATTTTGTTTACGTTAGAAAATTTTGCCATTCTTTAAAAAGGGCATCATTCATAGATTCGGCCAAGTCGAATTTAACTTTTCTACTTGTTTTTCTTTTAGTCTTTTTTCTTTGTAAACTTTTCAAAGTCAAGTTGACTTTGAAAATTAAAATCTCTGTATTAATGCAATTATTAAAAAAATTAACTTAAGCTCGCATTAGAAGTAGGCGTGGAATTTATCTGACTACGCCTATTTGAATACTTCCCTTACTACTTTATGTTACCATAAATTGATATCATGTGTTGTTACCATAAATTGAGAATATAACAAAAAGCCGGAAAGTGTGTCGGGTATTTTTGATTATTTTTTTCCAAAATTTTCATACTACCCTCGCTTATTAGGAATGACTGAGTATTTGCATTTAATATTCCATAAAAATTTTAATAAATATTTACATAAAATAGGGAATACGAGGGAGGCACAACGATGATGATGATAATGTTGATGATGACGATGAGTATGAGTACAAAAGAAAATTTGATTGCAATAGCAACAAAAACAAAATGTATTCTACATATTTTCAATTATTCATCATAGTAAAATTGTGTTATTTTTTTTGAATATTTTTCTGTTTTTTTTTTTTTGTTTGTAATATTGTAAAGTAGTTTTTGGCACGTAGCCAACTTAATGCCAACATTATTTTCATGTTCAAAAACATTTTTCTTTACTTGGCCCGCTCTCGATGCAATTTGTATAGTCATTTGTTTAGTACACTTTTGTCCCCCTCCCCCCCCCCCCCCCTTGTAAACAATCTTTTGAGTTTTAAAATATTTTTTTGTTATTTTCGAAATCATGTACTTGTTTTGGTTTTTTTAGTATGCATGTTTAGCAGTGGTTTTTACTGTTTTTTTTTTTGTTTTCTTTCATTTAATATTAAAAATATGCAACACTTGCTCTTTTAACTCCTTTTTATTTTGAAAAAAAAAAAAAAATCAAAAGTTTTGTGACCACGTTTCAACCCCCAACTCAATTTGATAAAAGATTGTTACTCACTCACGCCTTTAAGAAACGTGTTAAACATAATATTGTAGGACATAGAAGTTTTAAACAGTGTTGGTCTTACGATATTGGAAAGCTAAATTAAATACCATTATTATGACGTTCATAGAGAGTGCACTCAAATGATGACCACAAACGACAGTTTAAACAAATAAATTTGTTGATGTTTATGCGTCTACTACATTTTACGGTAAAATCAACCAACAATTTTTGTTTTTTTAACTATTGATTAACAACTAAAAAAAAAACGGTAAAAAGAACTTAAAATTACAGTTGTTTCTAAATGCCAAAAACGGTTACAATTGTTTGGTAATAATTCCTTCTGCATCTGACACTTCACACTCGTTCAACACATCCGTTTTTGTAAAAATTTATAGAAAATTATAAAAAAAAATTTTAAGGACTAAAAACAATTAAATAAAACAACGTTACTAAAATGTAGTATTTTTTGCATTTATTTTTTAAAACGACTACAAATAATAGTTGTTTGAGATTTTTCATACAAAAACAACTGAAATTGTAGTTGAAAACAACAACTACTATGATCTACACAAATGACCATCATGTAGTAACTACAATAAGTTCTTAAGTGTGTTTTCTCAAATGGTCTTGAGTTTATAAAAGTATTTTTTTGTGACACACCGCTTCAATCTTCATGAAAAACCCCTGTAAGGCAAAACAAATTTAAGGGACACGTATTTTTTAGAAACCCAAACATATATTTCGGGAATACTCAATGGGCAGGAGAAAACTGTATTTTTTTAGTTCTTTTTCATACTTTTATATTTTAGCTTTCTAATAGTATGCCCACATACTGTACCATACATATGTGTAACGATGACTTTACATGATACATATTTTATTACACTTCTTTTGTAATTCATTTTTATACCCTCCAACCACAGTATGGGGGTATACTCACTTTGTCATTCCGTGTGTAACACATCGAAATATCGTTCGGGGACCCCACAAAGTATATATAATATTGATCCATGATAGAATCTAAGACATTCTAGCGATGTCCGTCCGTCCGTCCGTCTGTAGAAATAACGATGCAGTCCAAACCAAAACAGCTAGACCCTTGAAATTGGGCAAGAATATCTCTTATTTTACTGGTAAGGTTAAGTTCGAAGATGGGCAAAATCGGACCAGGGGGAAAAAAGTTCCCCCTTGAAGAACTAAAACGACCCCTGAAAAATACGATATTTTTACGAGTTTTTTTTAATTTTTGCTCAACAATTGTAACATTTGTATGTCATATTATGTTCATATACCTGCGCTTGGACCAAGGGGGTCAGAAAATTCGATTTTTTTTAGGCCGCCCTCCTTTGGGGGCGTGGTTATAGAAATTAATTAAAAATAACAATACAAATTTATTATTTAAGCGTAAATATCATAAACAAATAATTTGTAAACATATATAGCGGGGGAACAGGTGTCCCCCACCAACTATGCCGACCCCCCCCCACCAAGAAAAGACGCCCCTGCAATTTTTTTTTTTAATTTTAAACGTGTTGGAGGGTATAAAAGATTCGGCACAGCCGAATTTAACACTCCTACTTGTTTTTTTTGTTCTTGTTGTTATTTTATCAAAATAATAATTGTATGAATAAGTATGAGTAGGTTATTTATGTGAAGCCGCTTTATGTAGCAACAATTCATGAATATTCAACAATTTGTTGGCATTACGTCAGTGTCATAGTCAGTAAGACTTTCCGCGGGTCTACTATTGTCAAAATTTCGGAAAAATTTTTAAACTTAAGAAAAAATCAAAAATCGCTAACATAAATAACACTACTAAACATCGAAAATGCGATTGGGAAGCAACTAGAGTTTTTCACGGGAATTCCCGTAAATTTTCGATCCCGAAATCCCGGGAAAAAGAGCGGGAATTCCCGGGAATTTTCGTTCCTTTGAAATTGTTGATTTTTCGACTTTTATTGATTATTTTTTATGTGATTTTTTAGAGATTTTGTTAAAATTCTTGATAATTGATGGCAGAAACGTACGCAGGAACCAGGAGGGCCCAAAATTATTCCAAGAGAGACCTTCTAACTAAAAAATTTTAAAAAATCTGAGACTTACGAAATTAAAAAAGTCTCACAATATCTAAATCTTCGATAGGATATAATTATCAGAACCTGATACTTTTTTTCAGAAGCTGAGAAATTTTCTTTCTGAGACCTGCATTAGAAAAATTTGCAGTATGATTATTTGTTTCTATAAAAAATATTTATGTCTCTGGACATGATTCGTTTTAAATCAGTATAAAATCTGTTCAAAGAATGACTCTGCAATTAACGGGGTTTTCTTTTAGAAACCAACATTTTTAAATTTTTTAAATAACTTTTATGTGGTAAATTTTCTGATAATTTAATTTCTCTGAAATAATTTCATTCAGTTGCAGAGACATAATTGAGAAATTCCTCTGAATCAGTTTCATTGTGTTTTAGAGGCACAGCGTTAAGAACCAATTGTAAAAATGAACTGAAATTAATTAGAATAAATAATTAATTTTTATTATTAACACAGATAAAGCGGTGTGAAATAACATATTCCGTTAAAAATACTTTTAGAAGTCTTATTTAGCCGTTTTTTATAAAAACTATGTAACAAAAATTGTTCTTTTTCTCGAACCTTAATTTTTTTTTAAAGGTAATGAAGAAGATTTTTATGGTGTTATTAAACATTATAAATAGTGTAATCCCATTCATAAGGTTTTTATATATTTTTTTTACAAAAAATTTGGGTTTTTAGTTTGTGCGGGAATTCCCGGGATCCCGGGAAATTTAAAAATGAATCCCGCTTTCCCGGGAAATGAAAAAGTCCGGGAAAAGAAAAACTCTAGAAGCAACCTTATACACTTGATTCCAATAGTTCTGCTGGACCTCAATTTTGAAAAAATTGAGGTCAAAGTTAAAAAAAATCGCCGTTTTGTGTATTTTTAGAAACTAATAGTGGATGAACCCGATGTGATGGCGACTTTTTAAATAGTCGAGGGTAAGGCTTAAATATTACTTTTAAAATGCAGAATTTCATTTTGGTCAGTCGCATTAACCCTTAGGGCTCCAACGGTTAAAGCGACTAATCAAATGAGATTTGCATACACATTAAAAAAATTATTCCATTAACTGGTTTTTGTTTATTTAAAACGTTTTACGTTTTGTCGTTTTTTAAAGAAAAAAACCTTTATTCAATGATCAGTTTTTTAAATGACTATTTCTGTTCTTTGTTTCAAAAATAACAACATAAAAAATAAAGACTTTCATTAGCATTCAATTTTTAAAGTCTTTTATTTTTGTGCTGTTAGCCAAAATAAGTGATTCTTCTTTAATTTTTAATGATTTGTGTACGTTATTTTTTTTAATTGTTGGCGTAAAAAAAGAAAAACCTACTTGTGTGGGTTATTTTTTTGTAGAAAAAAAAAAATATTTATAGAAATATAAAAACATGTTTGTATCAAGTGACTTTGGCACGATAGGTAGAGTGTCTGGCCAGAATGTAGTTGATTGCGGGATCGATTCCCCAAAATTTTTTTTGAAAAATTTCTAAAAATAAAATTCAATAGAAAAATTGTCAAAATAGCCTACGAAATCATTAATTTTTAATGTTTTCGTAGGTATTTTTATACCCTCCAACCACAGTATGGGGTATACTCACTTTGTCATTCCGTTTGTAACGCATCGAAATATTGGTCGGGGGCCCTATAAAGTATATAAGGCATTCCATGTGAAATCGGACACTTTGAAAAACGTTTTTTTTAGATTTTCGCAATTTGTTTACCGTTTTTAGTACCCATCGAAAACTCCTTCGTGGCAAATTTTAAGATTTTTTTGATGACCCGTTCAAAAGATATAGAATTTTTAAAAATTGGTAGTTTGTTCCTTTACTCAAACTTCTTTTAATCATAACTTCTTCAATAATGGTCCAAATTTAAAATTTTTTTTTTCAAAATTTTTGTTTTTTTACGTACTTAAAAAAAAAATCCCAAAAAATTCTTAAAAGCGCTCTAGTATGCGATTTTTATGTTTTAAAATTTAAATTTCATTTTTGAAAATGTTTGTACTCTTCGATTTTTTTGAAATTTTTTTGTGTAAAACTTCTATCAATTCTACAAATTTTTTGCCCAGGAGGATAGTGGGATAACGATTATTACTATTTTTTAAAATTTTTTAAAAAAATTTTATTGTAATTTTCCAATCCTAAAATCATTTCTACTGCTCCAATGGTGCGTCATAGATAGGTCCTTTATAAGTCCGACCCCCATTAGTTTTTACGTCTTAACATTTCTTTGGAACAAACTAATACCCTATCTCCAATTTCTAAGGGGGCTCCCACACAAAACGACATATTTTAAAATTTGTTCCAACCGCTCTAACTGCCCTAATAGTGCCCTTAGAGCAACAAAATGTATGACCGACCCACAATATTTTTTTAGTCCAAACATTTTCTCTGAACACACCTACCCTCTATCTTTAACTGTTAAGGCGGTCCCCATACAATTTTTTTTTATTTTTTGTAAATTTGTTTTATTTAATCAGCTTCTACTGGTCCAATGGTGCGTCCGAGAGGGGTCATTAGTGAGATCGACCACCTTTTATTTTTACCCTACAAAATCTTTTCAAAACATACCTACGAACTATCTTCACTCCCTAAGTAGGCTCCCATACAAATAACAGTTGGAGCAAATTTTATAAAAATGTAATTTTGTATGGGAGCCCACTTAAAGAGTTGAGATGGTGGGTTGGTATATTTTGAAAAAATTTTGTAGGGTAAAAATAAATGGGGGTCAGTCTCACTAATGACCCCTCTCGGACGCACCATTGGACCGGTAGAAGCTGATTAAATAAAACAAATTTACAAAAGATAAAAAAAATTGTATGGGGACCGCCTTAACAGTTAAAGATAGAGGATAGGTGTGTTCAGAGAAAATGTTTGGACTAAAAAAATATTGTGGGTCGGTCATAGATTTTGTTGCTCTAAGGGCACTATTAGGGCAGTAAGAGCGGTTGGAACAAATTTTAAAAAATGTAGTTTTGTGTGGTAGCCCCCTTAGAAATTGCAGATACGGTATTAGTTTGTTCCAAAGAAATTTTAAGACGTAAAAATTAATGGGGGTCGGTCTTATAAAGGACCCCTCTATGACGCACCATTGGAGCAGTAGAAATGATTTTAAAATTGGAAAATTGCAATTAAATTTTTTCAAAAAATTTAAAAAAATAGTAATAATCGTTATCCCACAATCCTCCTGGGCAAAAAATTTGTAGAATTGATAGAAGTTTTATACAAAAAAATTTCAAAAAATTCGAAGAGTACAAACATTTTCAAAAATGAGATTTAAATTTTAAAACTTAAAAATCGCATACTAGAGCGCTTTTAAGAATTTTTTGGGATTGTTTTTTTTTTAAAGTACGTAAAAAAACAAAAATTTTGAAAAAAAAAATTAAATTTGGACCATTATTGAAGAAGTTATGAGTAAAAGAAGTTTGAGTAAAGGAACAAACTACCAATTTTTGAAAAATCGATATCTTTTAAACGGGTCATCAAAAAAATCTGAAAATTTGCCACGAAGGAGTTTTCGAAGGGTACTAAAAACTGTTAACAAATTAGAAAAATCTAAAAAAAAATTTTTTCAAAGTGTCCGATTTGACATGGAATGCCCCATATATATTATTGATCCATGATCGATTCTAAGACATTCTGTGAATGTCCGTTTGTCCGTCCGTCTGTCTGTAGATGGCACGATGCAGTCCAAAATAAAAGAGATAAGCCTAGGCACGAATATGTTATATGTTAAGTTCGTAAATGGGCAAAATCGGCCCAGGTGGAAAAAAGTTGCCCTTTGAAGAACTGAACCAACCTCTGAAAAATACACTTTTTTTACAATTTTTTTTTTTTAGTATTTTTGTTAAATAAATTAAACATTTGGTATATTTATCGGGATGGGAAGGTGTTCCCAATGTCCCCACCATCACCCCCCCCCCTGACAATTTTTTTAAATACATTTTGGAGGGTATAAAATATTCGGCACAGCCGAAAATTTTATTAACAGTTAAATATAAATGTTGATGTTTGTTAAAACAAATGAATAATTACTAGATGGTTTTCAAATGATTTATCACTTGTTTTAAATATGGTTTGCATTTGTTGTTGCCTACAAAATATTTTGAGTGTACTTGTTATGTTTATTCATAATGGATAACATGAAAAGGAATTGAATCATAATAAACTCTTTTTAATTTTTACCAAAATTTAAAAAAAATAAAATATTTGGCGCTCTAACAAACTTTGAAAATTTAGTGCTCAACAATACGAAAAACCACCTCTCTGAAATTTTAATAGGTGTTTAAAGGACACACTAAACTTTAATACAAAATTTTGTTTTTTTTTGAAATCCATGGTGTCCGTCCCAGGAAAAAATGACATTCAAGTAGTTTAAAATTGTTTGTTGAAATTAAAAAAAAAAAAAAAATTATAAATTTTAAATCTTCATAATTTTATAAACAATATTATTTTTACAAGTTTTTTCGTACGACTAACGGTTTCCGAGCACAAAAATTTTAAAAACTGTAAAGTTGTCAATATTGTGAATAAGCGCTTTTAAACGCCCATATCTTCCAAAGTATTGATAAAAAAAAATATATGTTTTTTTTTTTATTGACCAACACTTAGGGGATTCCCCCTATACATGCATTGCATTGTGTTGAAATCAGGAAATATAGGTATGGAAAGGAGGAAAGAGGGAGTAGTATTTGTTAATATTTGACTTGAATTTGAAGATGTTAAAAGAGTCGGGATTGTGGTTGTTTGAATGAGCTTCATCATTTATGAAGCTCATTCAAACAACCAAAAATTAACACAATCGGTAATCCGACAATTGAATTTCCCATGGATTTGCTCATATATTTTTTAAGGGTTAAAACTTTTAGTTCCTTGAGTCTCAGCGGATTCGGTTCTGACAGTAACTATGCGTTTATGTGTGTTTATAAGTACGTATATAATACTTGTATAAATTTTCAAAGTAAAGTGGTGGCAGTTAAGTGGGTTTTATTATATGATTGGGGACTTTGTGCATATTAGGTACCAACAGTGTGCATGAATTTCCTTTTCTAGTTTCACTCTCTCATGAAATGCTATTAAATTTATAAAATTGCTAAAGAGGCTTTAAAGGAAGGTTTCTGCTATGGCAGACGTCGATTTAATTAGATGCATTAGATTTAACATATTTTAAAATGAACGGGTTAAATGGCTGCCTAGACTTTTTAAGCGGCTTAAATTTATATTGAGAGAACAAAAATGGAAGGGTGTAAATTGTCAAAAAAAAAATTTTTAAGTTTGTTTTTTTCATGATTGGGAACACTGAAAATGCTTATCGCTTTATAAGTTGCGTTTCTCGTATATTTCGATTTTTTCAGCTTTTTTAAATTTTCCTAAAATCGAAGCATGCCACGGAGAAGACCTCTCTTGCTAGTTGCATTCAAATTTGCTAATATAAATTTCAAATGCGTGTCGCATGTAGGAAATATGTACTTTATAAAAATTAATTTAGTTCCAACAAAATTTATTGAACATTTTTTTAAATTTAAAGCAGCTGCTAAAATTTATTTACAATGTTGAAAAATCATTTCAATTGCAATTTAAAATTAACTTGTTTTTTTTTTAATATTTTAATTTACAATGAAAAAGAGTTTATTCTGATTCGAGGCCTTTTCATGTTCCCCATTATGAATTAACATAACAAGTACTTATGATAACTCTACTTTCTTTATTAGGATATTCTCCCATTAAATACTCATAGAGTTTCTTGCTTTCAAAAAAATTTTTTTTTTTTTTGGTAATTTTCAGGAATGAATTGACGATCGTTTCGGGGGGATTCCCATTCCCCCATCATCAGAATTCTTTAGAAAATTACCAAAAATTTTTTGAACGCAAGAAACTCTATTAGTATTTAATGGGAGAATATCCTAATCAAGAAAGTAGAGTTGTCATAAGTACTTGTTATGTTAATTCATAATGGGGAACATGAAAAGGCCTCGAATCAGAATAAACTCTTTTTCATTGCACAATTAAAAGGTCGAATAAATAACTAATTTTTTTAATAAAAATTAAAACACACTATTTTAATTTACTTTTTTCGTCCTGATGTAAAAAATACACAGAAAGAATTGAAAACTTTTCTCAGTCACGAAAAACGTGGTTTCAATCAATTGTTTGATTGAAATTCCTCAGATAAAGAAAATTGTTATATCAATCACAAATTTGATCAATTTTTTATTTGTAGTCAATAAAATTTATTAAATAATTGATTTAACGAATGAATTGTAAGTTTATGACTAAATTATGATGAAATGCTAATTATTTTGCTTTCCAATATGTTGCCAACAATTAAAAAAGAAATTATTTTATTATATTTTTTCAATTAACATATTTAAATAAATTAAAGCGAAAAAAATCTGGTATGTTGAAAAATTGTAATTCGATATTTTAAAAAAATTAACAAAAATTTTGATCAAAACAATGATTTTTGATCAAACAACAATCAACAATGATTTTGATCAAAACAATGAATCACCATGATTGATTCCTTTAAATTTTGTTGATCAATAGATTTAATTAAACATTTTTAGCTAAAAATTTGTTGTGTGTATACAAATTTATAAAATATCATAGTTATTTGCAACTTAGTAAAATTTCCATTTCAAGGTTGATATGTCCTTCGTTTGTCGCTAAATACTATGTCCATTTTACCACAATTGCCAACTAAATTCCATTTACCATTAAAATTAACATTTTCAAAACAATAGACATTAAAAAAAAAACCTTGTTTCAAAAATAAATGCGCTAAATATGTATAAAATAGAAATTAATAGCAATAAATTTTGATAATAATGTATCAATTACCATTATGGCCTTAAGTCATTTGTATTGATTTCAATTTAATTATCATTTTTTGTTAGTTTTTTTTTGGCAAATTTCCATAATCACTGTTACCACAAACACACACACAGTACATGACAATCAAATATATAGAGGGCGAATATTCAAAACTTGCTATCTGCATAATGAACATTATTTTAGGAGATTCAAAACTTTTTTTTTTTTTTTTGTAATTCTAAGAGTAATTATTTATATTTTTTTCGCTAATATTACTAAAAACAATTGTTTTTGAAATAAAATTTCAGTTAAAATTTAATTTGATAGATGAAAACTAATTCTGTAAACACATTTCTATCGAAAACTCTCTTTCGAAAATATTGCAGATAGCAAGTTCTGAATATTTACCCTTGATATATTAAAACAGTAAAACTTGTACTATATTTTATGAGTAATTTGGCAATAATATTGGATGTTGCAAAACCCAAATTCAAGTGATTTCAAAAAGGGTTTGCAATTTTTAAGGTTTTATCGACTGCCCTGCAAGAAGAGTTTTTACATATTTTTACTTTGCTACGGTGAATAATTGTGAAAAGGGATCTATAAATGAACAACGTTTCTGTAAAAATATTTGCAGAAGTTGTGAAGTGGACGAGATATGTTAACTCAAAAAAAAAAAAACTTGTAAAACGACAAGAAAAGTTTGTAACTTTTTTTTGTGGCTACCTTATATTTGAATTTTTTACAATAATTTTGTAATTTTACAAGCTTTTTACCAATAAAATTGTAAATTTACAAACTTTTTGACAAGATAAGACTTACAAGTAGGTTTCGTGTTTTTACTAGATTTTTTGGAACATCCTTTTCTACGAGAATTCCTAGTAAAAATTATTAGCTTTTTCGTAATTTTACAAGACTTTTACCAATAAAATTGTAAATTTACAACTTTTTTTGGCACAATCTCGTGAACTTACTGGATTTTTTTTTGTAAACCACTGTGCATCGTTGCGTATGATTGTTATTCGAAGGCAATTACAAAATTAAGTATACGCCACTTATACAGTTTTTAAGGAATTATTATTATAATTATATTAAAAGTTCACCAACTTCAAATGCGTTTTAAAAAAAATCTAGCATTGAACTAAAAAAATCTAGAACATCGAAACAATGTTCTATTACCCCTATAAGTATATATTAGGGTGGCTCGTTTTTGGGCTTTTCTCTCTGATCAAATTCTAATACCCGCCAAAAGTGTCGGTCCCCTATGGGTACTCATATGCAAAATATCATTCCGATCGGAGTTAATTTTCTGTCTCCACTTTGAGCCTCAAAATTGGGGTTTTTGCAAAAAAGGAATTAAAAAAAATTAAAGTTCTTTTATTAAAATTATTTTTGTATAATATTTGATCGTAAACACTTAAATATGAAATTTAAAGATTTTACGGTATCACCCGTTCAAACTTGATACCCAAAAATTGGCATGATTTTTGGCGCGTTCTCAAAATACCTTTTTTCAAAATTTGATAATTTTATTAAAACAAAAAAATTAAAATATACCATCTTTTCTTTTTGAATTCATTAAGAACACCTTGGAGAAGAAAAATGTGAAATATGGCGGATATCCGTCAGGCCACTTTTTGGGAATCGCGGGGGGATGTTAGCGGATTTCAAGGAAATGTTGGTTTTATCAATAATTTGGATTAATAAAATCTTATAAATTTCATTTTTGGGCAAATTAAATGTTTTCTGGTGTCGTGGCATTCTATTAGATAACTGTAAATCTGTCATGAAATCTTACCGAACTAGGACGTCCTTATCCCACATTGGGTGGGGTCAAAAATTATCCCCGCAGAAAATTTGAAGTTTAGAGCTTAAATTTTGTGCTATAAACAAGTATAAAACGGCTTTTGTGTTTTGTAGCCCAACTATTATTTCGTATTAATATATTATCTTTAAAAAAATCGTTAACCCTTTTTGGTAAGGGGTCAAAAATGACCCCAAGCCAATGTGGGTTAAAGACGTCCTACATAGGTAAGATTTCATGACAGACTTACAGTTATCGAATAGAGTGCCACGACATCAAAAAACTGTTAATTTGCCCAAAAATGTTATTTATAAGATTTTATTAATCCAAATTATTGATAAAACCAACATTTCCTTGAAATCCGCTAACTTCCCCCCGCGATTCCCGAAAAGTGGTCCGACGGATATCCGCCATATTTCACATTTTTCTTCTCCAAGGTGTTCTTAATGAATTCAGAAAGAAAAAATTATATATTTTAAATTTTTTTTTAACAAAATTTCCAAATTTTGAAAAAAGGTGTTTTGAGAACGCCCCCTAAAATCAAGCCATTTTTTTGATATCAAGTTTGAACGGGTTAATGATATCGTCAAATCTTTAAATTTCATATTTAAGCATTTACGATCAATTATTATACAAAAATATTTTTTTAATTATTTTAATAAAAAAAATTATTATTTTTTTTTTTTTTAAATACCTTTTTTGCAAAAACCCAAATTTTGAGGCTCAAAGTGGAGACAGAAGATAAACTTCGATCGGAGTGATATTTTGCATGTGAGTTACCCTTAGGGGACCGACACTTTTGGCCGGTATTAGAATTTGATCAGAGAGAAAAGCCCAAAAACGAGCCACCCTAGTGTACACGAACTACACTCAAAATATTTTCTAGGCAAAACCAAATGAAAAACACATTTAAAACCAGTGAAAAAAATTTTTTACTGTTGACAAAATTTTCTAAAATAGATAACATTAAACATTAAAAAAATACGGTTTTTTCATTCTTTTTTAGCAACAAATTCGAAAAAAATAACCTACGAAAACATTAAAAATTAATGAGATTTCTGTTATTTTTACCTACAAATTCCAAAAAAATAAACTACGAAAACATTAAAAATTAATGATTTCGTAGGTTATTTTTTACAATTTTCTATTGAAATATTTTTTTAAAAATTTTTAATAAAATTTTGGGGAATCGATCCCGCAATCAACTACATTCTGGCCGACACTCTACCCATCGTGCCAAAGTCACTTGATACAAATATGTTTTTATATTTCTATAAATAATTTTTTTAATTTTTTTTCTACAAAAAATAACCCACACTCAAAAAAAAAAAAAAATGTAATGTTAGCAAAAAGCTTGTAAACCTACAAGAAAATTTGCTGATTTTGAACCCACAATTTTTTTTGTAAAGTTAGCAAAAATGTTTTGCCAAAAATTAGTTAACTGAATTTTTTTTTTATTTCGACTTAGTTCACACTTTGAGGACCCCATTGGGTCCGGACCCGAGAGGTCCAGACCCCGATGGGCCTAGACATAGTTGGGTTCCTTAAAAATCGTCCTAGTTTTTGATCTAAAATTTTTGTCCGTTTCGCTCTATCTTGCTAAGTTTTTGAGATACGTGATTTTAGGGGACCACTGGGGTTTTGAAAATTAAAAAACTCGATAACTTCAAAAACATTACTCGTATAGCTTTTGGTTATTTTGTGGTCTTGTTCTACGTATTGAGAGCTACAAAAATGCTTTTGGACTTTTTATCGTGTCGGCATTATTTACCGAGATATGAGCATTTGAAAATTTTCGGGAATGCTAACTTTTTTGGATCCAAAGTTAGGACCCATTAGGGTCCACACATTTGAAGAGAATCGGCAATATTATGGAGAGCTAGAGAACCAAAAATATCCTCCATTTTGCTCTATCTGGCTTAGTTTCCGAGATAGCGCCATTTAAAGTTTTCTGAAAATAAAAAAAAATTTACCATTTATTTTTGCTAATATTAGCAAAAAATCTTGTAAAAATGTAGTCAACTCAATTTCAAATTTAGCAAAAGAAATTAGCTCAAAGTTTGTTTAAAATTGCTAATGTGCTAAATGAAGCTTATAAGAATTTTTTGCTAACATGCTAATCTTAACTAAAAATTTGCTAAAAGTTAGCTAACGAGCATTAGCAAAAAAAAAAAATTAGTAAATCTACTAACGTATTTTTTTTGAGTGTACTTGTGTAGGTAAAAACTAATGATATCTCATTAAAAAATACCAACAATGAAAAAAAAAAATTACTTACACAAATCATTAAAAATTTAAAGAATAATCAGTAGTTTTTACTTACAGAACATAAATAAATGATTTTAAAAATTAAATGTTAATGAAAGTCTTTATTTTTTAGTGTGTTATTTTTGAAATAAAGGACAGAAGCAGTCATTAATAAAAACTGAACATCAAACAAATGTTTTTTCTTTTAAAAACGACTAAACGTAAAAGTTTTTAAATAAACTACAAACAGTTAATGACATAATTTTTTGAGTGTAGCTTTACCAGATGGCTATCGTGAATTCAAATCAAACTAAAAATATTTTCACGAAAATAAAGGGTTTTCGCGAACAAAAAATATTTTTCGCCAAAAAAATTCACGGTATTATGGCTTGATATATTTGTTCAAAAGACATGAATTGTTTTAAATTTAAAAATTATAGCAAAAGCCAAAAAACATCGATTTTATTGTACTTGAGCCTAAAATTTGAAAATCGCGAATATTGCGAATACTAACGCTTACTAACTCAGCGTACTCAAATTAACTTTACCAGTAGGGTGCCCAGCTTGTTAAAAAAAAGTGTCAAAATCAAGCACAGTGTATTTTTTCAAATTTCCCTAAAATTATTTGCCCATATTGCATTCAATTTACGAAACCCTAAATTTTTAAATGATTCATTTTCTGCTAAAATGTTCATGAATTTAATTTCTCTTAAATACCATCAAATTTAAAATAAATTATAAACAATTTTTAATTTATACAATGACATTAATTTGTTTTTTGTCTTTTTCTTTTCATTTCAGATTAAAAAACATAAAAAATAACAAAATGCAACGTTCTAAATGACGTCAAATTTAAGAATAGATAAATCCGCCAAAGACGACGGATAACAAGAAGTGAAGAGGTTTCATTCTATATTTTCTTAAAAATATAGAAACATAATTGTGATATTTTTATTATTGAGTAGTACATAAAAGTACGTCCATTAAATTATTTTTAAAATATTTCGTATTAGTTTGCTAAACAAAAAAATCTTTTAGTTTTTTTTACCTCTTCTTCAGTTATACGTAATTTTTTATTTATTCAAATTACGGTTTAAGTTTCTTTTTTGTTAAATTTTTTTTTAATTTAAATTCAATGTAAGCGTTGTATTCATTTCTTCTAAAAAAATACATTGAAACGAAAAAAGACATATTTTAAAAAACAGAGATCGATCCAGTTAGAACGACTATACCCAAAAGATTTCCAACGATCATTTTGAAATAACAAAAAAAGTTAAAACGACAGAGAAACAAAAAAACCTTTTAAAAAGGTTTTTTGTGTTAGAATACATGATAGAATTCAATATAGTCGCCATGTCACATGGGGGCGGCCAGGAATGTTTGTAATATTTCCAGCTGAAGAACTCATCTTGATGACATACGGTGCTGCTATACCTCGTATAAGTCCACGACCAACACTCGATTGCCTGCGTGAACCTCAAGTACCAATTGTTATACCTGCCCGAAGTTTACCACCCCCTTCATCGTACACAAAACTACCAACACCCCAAGCAATAGCATCTAGTAGTAACATCAACTCTCAAGTTGCTGCATATCAACAACAGCAACAACAACAACAACAATTGTCATTAGATCTAAACGAATTCGAGGATTTTCCAATTTATCAACCAGAACCCGCACTTCCTCCACCCAGACATTTACAATACACTTCTTACGATCGATCATCATTATTACCAACTATAAGTGAGAGGCCAACACCCTCGACAACACCAATTCCATTTACAACATCTACTTCAACACCACCTCGTCGACGTGAGTCTCGTTCTTCCTTACAAAGATCAACACCAGTACAAAGTACTCCCCAGCAACAGAGACGCTTAGAACAACAACAACAGCCATTACCACAAGATTTATTATCTAATAAACCTCCAACACCACCTCATTTGAGAGCACGTATGAATAATGATTTATTAAATATGCGCTCCTCCCAACAACAACAACAACAACAGCCTCAGGCTTCATCATCATCATCGGCATCTGCCTCATATAGACCTAATTTAGAACGTTCTACTACTTTAAGAGACTCTACGCCCTTAGGGTATTATGAGGATCCAGCTATGGGTTCTAGTCTATATCCACCTATTGAATATCCTACTGGTTCGCTTATGCATTCCGGTAGAGAACGTAGTCCTAGTATAGTAATAGACGCTCCTACGCCTGATCCTACACAACCGAGATTGGGTCCCGGTTGGGGTCGACCTATGTCGCCTATGGAATTTCCTCCAGAAGCGCTGATAGCCCAAAAGTCTCCACCTAGTAAATCTCGTTCATTAAGACCTAGACTTCATATACCCCTGGGAAGACTTGGTCGTTCTTCCAGCGATCAAAAAGAATCTCAAAGACTGCGTGAAGATTTAGAATTACGAGTAGAAAATCCAATATTTAATACTGAAAATCTAAGACAGCGAAATTTTGATGCTTTCTTCGATTCCGGTGAACCCGTTTATAGACTACAACCTAAAACACCTGCCACCGCTTCGGCTGATGGAACAGTTAACGTTCTTATACCTCCCATGGATAAGTACGCTGGCGTCTATGATTCATCACCCAGTAAAAATCGCAATCCTACCTCGGGTGGCCTATTTGCCCGTTCGCCTAGAGAAGATAAACTTTTAACATCACGTTCCAAAAGTGCTGAGCAATATGATCCTGCGAGAGATGACCGTGCTTCTTCTTTGGGTCCTGCTGCTGGTTCTGCTAGTGTGGCTAGTGCCGGTAGCGGTAGTGGTGTGCCCCAGAAAGGTGACAGGTGCCCCCAAAAAATACTTTTTTACAAAAATCTAATAAAATTGTTTACAGTTTGACAGCTTGACAAAGTATATTAAAGCAAAACATAATAAAATAAACTGAAAGGCTAGTTTTTACTCACTCTCTGGCTTGCTTTCTTAATGCTGAGAAACATAGAAAATAATAAAAAGAGAGAGAGGGAGAGAAAAACATAAGTCTGTTGTCTTCTAACACATAAAAATGAGTAATGAATGCCGCTAACATTAATTGTTTTTTAGTTTTTGTTATTATTATTTATTTGTTTTTTGTTATATTTATTAAGTTTTTAATCGTTTTAATTTTTTGCATTTTTATTTTTGGCCTTAAACAAAGGAAAACCACAAGAAGTATTTTTTAAAAAGTTATTGAATATTTGTTGAGTGTAAACGAGAGCTAATTATGGAAAGATGTATTAAATACGAATATGTTTAAAATTCGGACCACAGGAAGCATCTTCAAATTGCATTCTAAATTTTGGAATTAAAATAAAATAGAATTCTCAATATTTAAAAAAAATATTAAAATATTTTCCGATTTTGTTTACAAATTAATTTTTTTATAATACAAATATTTCCGATCGGTATTTAGTAGCCGGTAATAATAAATAACGAAATACACACTTAAGCCTTCACAACCAACGCATTGTTAGAATATGTGGTAGCCCTATATAGGCTACGTTTCATCGACCACGTCCACTTCTACGCCTACTTTTTTTTTTTTTTAAAAAGTAAAATTTAAAAATCTCAAACACTACATTCTTGGAATGATACTTATGTTGGGTTTCATCGACCACGAGCACGCCCACTTTTTTCAAAAAAATTAAACTACTCATCCGATTTCAAAAATGTTTTCACCAATATTTAGAGTGTTCCTTCAAGATGGACAAGGCTGGATTTCATTGACCACGCCCATTTTTGTCCAAAAAAGAAAAATTTTAAAATCTTCAAAACTACTCATCCGATTTTAGAATTTTTTTCATCAACATCAACCATTCCAAGGGTCCTTTGTAGTAGAAATATGCTAGGTTTCATCGACCACGCCCATTTCTACGCCCTCTTTTAGGAACAAAATCTAAAATGTAAAAGAGATGAAACAACTCATCCGATTTCAACAAATTTTTCACCAATATATATTTAGAATGATTCTTTTGGGTAGACATATGCTAGGGTTTATCGACCTCTCCCACTTCAACGCCCACAAACACGCGTCACAAAACGTAATCTTTAAACAACTTCGAAACTACTAATTCGATTTCAAAAATGTTTTCTTCAATAGCAAGAATGCTCCCTTATGGTGAACATAGCATAGGTCTCATCGACTTCGCTCACTTCTACGCCCACTTTTGTTCCAAAAACGTAAAATTTGAAAATCCACAAAACTGGACAAGCGATTTCAAAATTTTTTTTACCAATAGTTAGAATGCTTCTTTAGTGTGAGTAAATATAGGGTAGAAGTCATTGACGTCATTTTAAAGCCCAAATTTGGCCATTTTAAAGCCCAAATTTGGTCAGATGACGTTAAATTTGAATACCCGAAACTGCTCATCCGATTTTAAACATTCTGAAAAACTACTTTTTGGAAATTCCGGTTTTAATGGGGCAAAAAGGTGCAAGTTAATGAACTTTGTTACTTTTTCTACCTACTGAAATAATGATCATAGAAACTTGCAATGTTCGATCCTCCAGCCCAAAAATTCTTTCTAAAAAGGTATCTTTTGGAATTTCAGATTTAAATATGGTTATTAGTATAAATTATTGTACTGTCCCAGGCAGAAACTGCCAACCGTTCCAAAGAAAAAGTCTCGGCAAAGCACTTTATTTTTTGTGAAGAAGGTAGTATGAATTCGAAAAAGTGCTTTCCAAGCACTTTGCCAATGTTTTTCTATTTAAATCCATTCAAAGTATACATTTTTTATTAAAATTTATTAATTTTCATAACAATTGGAATATTTTTTATTTTTCTGCAGGATAAGTGGCCGGTCCTTGATAGTTGTCATGATATGTCACTTACACACAATGACCTACATAGTACAAACTTGACACCTTTTATATAAAAACACATGTTTCTTTTGTGGGGAAGTGTCTTAAACTCCGGATACATCACCCTCAAACTCCGGATACATACCCGTTTCGGTTAAATACACCACTTTTTTCGGGACTTTTCCAAATTTTTTCCTAAAAGCATTTTAAATAAATTTTTTATTCCAAAACGCGTAGAAAACTGCAAACAAATTTTTTCCGGGACTTAGAAAATTGTTCAAAGTTTGTTCAAATTTGTTTATCCTAATAAATGAGTCAATAAATTTTTTATCCTAATTTAATAAATTTCTTTATTCAAATAAACACAAAAAAAAAGTTGTGTCTTATGGACTTATGTATACAATTTAGATACGTCCCATTTTTTGTTCTAAAAGTGCTATAATAGTACCATATTTGTTGTTTTTAAAGCGCTTTCAAAGCGCTTTAAAATAGCAACGGCATACCGTTTACCGTGGTTATCATTTTGGACGCTGGGAGAGTACTAAATTGTGATGCTTTCCCAGCACACAAGCGACCATAAAAGGTACTTTGCCAGCGCTTTCCCGTTCGTATTTTTCTGCCTGGGGTGGTTCTTAACCATCTCCTGAAATCATGTTTTGAAATTAAAATTTTTTGGGTTTAAAAGGAGTAAGCAATTGGTTAAGGTAGGGTAAAATAATACTTTTTAAATCAATTGAAAAAGATTTTTAATTTCTTTAACACATCCCAGGCAGAAACTGCCAACCGTTCCAAAGAAAAAGTCTCGGCAAAGCACTTTATTTTTTGTGTAGAAGGTAGTATGAATTCGAAAAAGTGCTTTCCAAGCGCTTTGCCAATGTTTTTCTATTTAAATCCGTTCAATGTATAAATTTTTTATTTAACCCTTCATTACATGATTTAATTTCCTAATAGAAAACATTTTTTGGGTTTTTTTTTCTTGTTTTAACAAATGTTTTACAACCTACGCAAATTTTCGAAAAAATTAATTGTTTTGACATGAAAGAGATCAAAGAAAAAAAATAACGGTAAATGAGGAATAGCGGAGCTGCTAGATACGCGCGAAGTCAACATTGCATATATGCAATGACATGCAACGAAGGGTTAAATTTATTAATTTTCATAACAATTGGAATATTTTTTATTTCCTTGATAGTTCTCATGATATGTCACTTATACACAATGACCTCCATAAAGTCTTTGGACCTACATATTACAAACTTGACATCTTTTATATAAAAACACCTGTTTCTTTCATGAGGAAGTGTTTTAAACTCCGAATACATCACCCTTTAACTCCGGATACATACCCGTTTCGGTTCAATACACCACTTTTTTCGGGACTTTTCCAAATTTTTACTAAATTTTTTATTCCAAAACGCAAATAAAACTGCAAACAAATTTTTTCCGGGACTTAGAAAATTGGTAAAAGTTTGTTCGACATTTTTTTTATCCAAATAAATGAGTCAATAAATTTTTTATCCTAATTTAATAAATTTCTTTATTCAAATAAACACCAAAAAAGGTTTGTCTTATGGACTTATGTATACAATTTAGATACGTCCCATTTTTTTGTTCTAAAAGTGCTATAATAGTACCATATTTTTTGTTTTTTAAGCGCTTTCAAAGCGCTTTAAAATAGCAACGGCATACCGTTTACCGTGGTTATCATTTTGGACGCTGGGAGAGTACTAAACTGTGATGCTTTCCCAGCACACAAGCTACCATAAAAGGTACTTTGCCAGCGCTCTCCCGTTCGTATTTTTCTGCCTGGGATGTTATACATGGAACAAACAAAAATGGAATTCAGAACGAAATGAAACAGAACGGGAAACAAAATGGAATAGAACGGGAATGGAAATGGAATGAAACGGGGAATAAAGTGCTTTCAATAATTACGATATAAGAGCTCTAAAATTTTCAAGATTTTTTTTTTAACCGAAACGAATATGATTCCGTGCTAAACGGGGCTGTTTTAATTTTATTTTTTATTCTAAACAGTTTTTATGAAAGATTTCAACGTCAAACCTCAAATAAAAAAAAAAACATTCCGTAAGGGAAAATTTTGGGGACTCTAATCCTGATCCTTAATAACTTCCAAGTCACTATCCTGCAGAAAAAATTAGTTATTCGATCTAAAGTCACATATTCCTTGACTTGTGAAAATGAAAAAAATTTCATTAAAAAAGATAAAAAAAAAAAAATATAAAAATTTAATTTTTAAAAAAGTCCGGAAAAGTTTTTAGAAAACTTTATTCCGGACACAAAAGTTTTTTTTTTTACGAATTATACAGTGATACACAATCAAACTTTCCAAATCGGAATCGGATGAAACCAAAGGCAAATGAAAGTTGACATTTTCCATAACAAAACCCTCAGTCATTTTTAGGTTTAGTTCGAGTTTTTTTTACGCGCATTTGAAGTTGGTGATTTTAAAAGCATTTAACGTAAAAAATGCTGTAATTTGGCTACAGGTTGACACATGCAAACGGAATTAGATTCATGTCGGATTGGATATAATTATGTCTGAAATGACCAAAATCAAGATCCAATTATATCTTGAATTTGGTCAACATTGTCTGAAATGACCAAAAATCAAGATCTAATTATATCTTGAATTTGGTCGACATTGGCACAATTATATATTATCAGATCAAAGCAGATAAATATATCCGGCATCTCCGAATTACACTCGTTTACTTGTGTTTTCGAAAATATTGATAAAATTTCAACTCGAGTGAACAATTTTCCAGCTGGCTTTGATTTCATAGAATTTTTCAAGTTCGAAATATTTTATAATCTGTCTTCTGAAATAAGCAGATCTTTCGCGACGTAGTTTCAGAAAACTTTATGGCAGATATTTTATATTAGGAGTTCGTTATTCAACTTCTTAAAAATCTTGTGGTTTTCCTTTTTATTCATTTGCACTGAATATTGTATTGCTTGCTTTTTTAAATTTCTTAGAGGGTATTTGAGTATTTGTATTTTTTAAGGGATGACTGAAAAGTCATGAATTTCTTGTTTTTTAGACAAACCGGGTAGAGATTTAGCTTGCTTCTTTACCACGTTTGCCTAGAAAATAGTGACGAATTCTGTTTCTCATAACTTTTTCAGACAATCAAAAGTCAAGTAGTTGCAATCAAAAAGTCACGACTCAATCAATCCACTCAATAATCATTGAAAATATGTGTGTTATTTTAATTTCCAAGTGTATGTTTCCATTTCACTAAACATTAATTGCTTTTAAGCACTTTCGTACACAATTTCTATTTGTAATTTTCCACCAAGAATTCCTGTACAAACAAAAAGGACTTAAAAATTCACTCTAAAAGTTGTTAACCTTATATGGATTATTTCAAGTTTTGGTTGTTGTATTAAAAAATGCATTAAAAACACTTATCCGCCTGTCATTTAGCGTCAATAAATGTCAGTCAGTAAGTGAAAAAGTTAATGGTGGTGGCACAGGATAAACAACTATACAAAAAAACTAAATAAATAAAAAATTGCATTTACACTATAAACAAGTAAAAAAGTTAAATTCGGCCTTACCGAATGTAGTGATACCCTCCACAATTTCAAAAAGATTATTGCAAACAACTTTATTTAAAAGGAAATTACTTTTGAAAAAAATGAAAAAAAATTTCCGCGAAAAAAAAATTTTGGTAACAAAAAAAATCCGCGATTTTTTTCTTTTTTTGTCAAAAAATATGTTCGTACTTGTTTAAATACCATTTGGTGCTCAATTATGTTCACATATGTCAACCAGAAGCCGAATTAAAGCATTTTGTATTTTTAGGTTATGTTGAATGTACTGAAATTTTTGAGGTGTGCTTACATTTTCGTTCATAACTTTTGAACCGCTGAACCGATATCGCTCAAATGCAATACCAAACTTCCCGGGAGAACTTCCAATATATATGTTACGTTTCAGTCATCTCTGTGCAATATTTTGTCCGCGAGAGCATTTTCAACAGACAGACAGACGGACAGACGGACAGACGGACAGACGGACAGACGGACAGACGGACAGACGGACATAGCTAGAATGTCTTAAAATCGATCGGGCATCATGAATATATATACTTTATGGGGTCCCAGACCGATATTTCGATGAGTTACAAACGGAATGACAAACTTATATATACCCTCTATCACTAAGTGGAGGGTATAAAAAAACCTACATGTGTACACAGGAAAATATTGAAATATAGTATAACAGCCAACACCTTAAAACTAAAGTTTTATAGTTGTATGAGGAACAGGCTGTCACAAAACTGCAAGGACTAAAACCGACTTAAAGGTTTTAAAAGTTACAAGTTTTAGATGCACATAAAAAAAAAACTTTGTCAAATTACTAGGAAAAGTCTCGTAATCCCATTTTAACAATATTTGACAGTTTTCCTTGTTTTTTAACAAATCGAAATTTACATTTTTTTTTGCAATTTTACAATTTTTTTTGTAATTTTACAAATTTCCAATATAATTTTACAAAAAAAGTCTAGTAAATTCACGAGAATGTCTTGTAATTTTTATTGCGCCAAAAAAACTGTAAATTTACAACTTTATTGGTAAAAAGCTTGTAAAATTACAAAATTATTGGTAAAAATCTTTTAAAATTACTAGGAATTCTCGTAAAATAGGAGGTAGCAAAAAATCTAGTAAAGTTACGAAATCTTGTAAATTTTATCCTGTCAAAAAATTTGTAAATTTACAATTTTATTGGTAAAAACCTTGTAAAATAAAATAAATATTGGTAAAAAGCTTGTAATATTACTAGGAATTTTTGTCGAATAGGAGGTAGCAAAAAAAAAAAGTTACAAGTTTTTCTTTTAATTTTACAAGTTTTTTTTTTTTTTAGTGCATAAAATTGTATAATGATATTGGAAATAATATTGGAAATGAATGGGCAGCTTAACGCGTCCCAGTCATTTGCAATATTTTTTCGCAACTTTCAAAATCTAAAAAAAAAAAACTTTGTCAAATTACTAGTAAATGTCTCGTAATCCCATTTTACCAATATTTAACAGTTTTCCTTGTTTTTTTAACAAACAAATTTGAATCGAAATTTACATTTTTTTTGTAATTTTACAATTTGTTTTGTAATTTTACAAATTTCCAATATAATTTTACAAAAAAATCTAGTAAATTCACGAGAATTCCTTGTAATTTTTACTGCCACTGTAAATTAACAATTTTATTGGTAAAAAGCTTGTAAAATTACAAAAATATTAAAAAAAGCTTGTAAAATTACTAGGATTAATCGTAAAATAGGAGGTAGCAAAAAATCTAGTAAAGTAACGAAACCTTGTAAATTTTATCCTGTCAAAAAATTTGTAAATTTACAATTTTATTGGTAAAAACCTTGTAAAATAAAAACAAGTAAAAAAGTTAAATTCGGCCTTGCCGAATGTAGTGATACCCTCCACAATTTCAAAAAGATTATTGCAAAAAACTTTATTTAAAAGGAAATTACTTTTGAA
Organism: Pegoplata infirma; assembly: GCA_963921195.1. Lineage (NCBI taxonomy): Eukaryota > Metazoa > Arthropoda > Insecta > Diptera > Anthomyiidae > Pegoplata > Pegoplata infirma. Next base: position 11,248,375 of record OY992538.1, on the reverse strand, counting down.
AAAAAAATTTTCGCGGAAAAAAAATTTTGGTAAAAAAATCCGCGATTTTTTTTTTTTTTGTGTTCGTACTTGTTTAAATACCGTTTGGTGTTCAATTATGTTCACGTATGCCAACCAGAAGCCGAATTAAAGCATTTTGTATTTTTAGGTTATGTTGAATGTACTGAAATTTTTGAGGTGTGCTTACATTTTCGTTCATAACTTTTGAACCGCTGAACCGATATCGCTCAAATGCAATACCAAACTGCTCGGGAGAACTTCCAATAAATATGTTAAGTTTCAGTCATCTCTGTGCAATATTTTGTCCGCGACAGCATTTTCAACAGACAGACAGACGGACAGACGGACAGACGGACAGACGGACAGACGGACAGACGGACATCGCTAGAATGTCTTAAAATCGATCGGGCATCATGAATATATATACTTTATGGGGTCCCAGATCGATATTTCGATGAGTTACAAACGGAATGACAAACTTATATATACCCTCTATCACTAGAGTGGAGGGTATAAAAATATTGGTTACTAGGATTTTTTGTCAAATAAGAGGTAGCAAAAAAATAGTTACAAGCTTTTCTTGTAATTTTACAATGTTTTTTTTTAGTGTAAAGCTATCCATTAGAGTTGCATTTTTTTCTTCAACTTTTGATTTTTCCATTTGCAGACGCAAATTTTTGTTCTGCTCGACCTTAAGATTATGTGGTACAATTTTGCGTGCAATCGGATAAAATTAACCTGTGGCATCCTGCGATCAATGTTTTTTATTTTTGAAAATTAAAAAAAAAAATTTCGCGTGAATGGTTTCACATACCCACAAGCAAAATTATTGCACAATGTGATCAATTGCTCAATATTTAAAAAAAATGTATTGAAAACTTTAAAAAGTCATGCAGCTACTAACAACTAAATGTAGTCTTTGCCACTTTATTTCAGCCATTCCTTATAAATTATAAAAATGAACTACATTTAATAAAATTCCCCAAAAAAACATTTTGCAATTTTACTATTTATTTTTGTTGTACAATAGTACTTCTGGGATTTTGTATGTTGTTTGTTTTTACAAAAGTTTTTAATTTAATTAAAATTGTTTTTTGGTTATATGTTACCTGTTTTTTAAAAGCATTGTTTTTGTTTGATTTTTTTTTATTCTTCTTTAAAACTTGTTTGAATTGCTGAAATTTTCTTTTTCTATACATTATATTTCCTAGGATTCTAATATTTTCTTGTCTTTATTTTTGTTGCTGTTTAGATTTTTTGGGAAAATCTTTAAGTGGTCCAAAAAGTCGTAATTTCTTTGGGTGGAGGGGGCCACGAGGTGGTTCCCTTAGCCCACAATCTAGTATGGCGTCCCAAACCGGAGTGCTTAAGGATTACGGTCATAGTAGTTTAAATGAGGCTTTTAAATCCCAAAATAATGTCAACTTTAAATTGATTAAAACCGGTAAGTGTAACAATAAATTACTATTTATTTTTTTGTTATTTTAACAAAGTTTATTTAGGTAAATTTGTTGGAGCAAATTTCGTAACTCTTGTTGATCGTCAAATATCAAACTAAAATATTAATCTGATCTATACCGATTTGTCATTAAAATCCATATGCTACTTAAAGTAGAGGGTTTTTATATTTCCTAAATAATCTTGACAATGAAATCTGACAAATTCCGAAACACGTCTCAATTAATTCATGCTAAAATAACCAACACAAATAAATTTAAAACAGAAAAATAATTTTCTTGAATATTATTCTAGGAGAATATCATAGTTTTAGTTAGTAAAGAAAATAATGACCTCGAGCTACTTAAAATACAATATTTTAAAGGTCGAATAAAAACAATTTTAATTTTTTAATGCAAAAAAATCAGAATTTGAAGTTAATGTTAATGTTAATGTTAATGTTAATGTTAATGTTAATGTTAATGTTAATGTTAATGTTAATGTTAATGTTAATGTTAATGTTAATGTTAATGTTAATGTTAATGTTAATGTTAATGTTAATGTTAATGTTAATGTTAATGTTAATGTTAATGTTAATGTTAATGTTAATGTTAATGTTAATGTTAATGTTAATGTTAATGTTAATGTTAATGTTAATGTTAATGTTAATGTTAATGTTAATGTTAATGTTAATGTTAATGTTAATGTTAATGTTAATGTTAATGTTAATGTTAATGTTAATGTTAATGTTAATGTTAATGTTAATGTTAATGTTAATGTTAATGTTAATGTTAATGTTAATGTTAATGTTAATGTTAATGTTAATGTTAATGTTAATGTTAATGTTAATGTTAATGTTAATGTTAATGTTAATGTTAATGTTAATGTTAATGTTAATGTTAATGTTAATGTTAATGTTAATGTTAATGTTAATGTTAATGTTAATGTTAATGTTAATGTTAATGTTAATGTTAATGTTAATGTTAATGTTAATGTTAATGTTAATGTTAATGTTAATGTTAATGTTAATGTACTCACGAAGGTTCATTATCTCATGAGAAAACTTCTGAAAAATTTTGAAAATATCAGGAAAATTTTAGAAAAAATAAATTCTGAAAATTTTAGGCAAATTCAGAAAAATTGAAGAAAATTCAGAATAGTTAGAGAAAATTTGAATAAAAACTTAATACACAGATATTCAGAAAATTTTAGAAATCTTGAGAAAAACTTAAAAATGATATCAGGAAAATCGGTCCAAAATCTGCAGGAAGGAAATGAAATCCAAAAAGTGTCCTATTATAATCAGATTTGATAGGATTACCTAAATCACGTAAAAAACTTTCAGGAAAAATTTTGAGTGTAACTTATAGTTATTAAGGTCATTTGAAGGGTACGTTTGAATGGGGGCTGGTTTTTTACATGGACCGATTTTTTCTAATTTCAATAGTCTTCGTCCTTGGGCTCGAGAAGAAGTTTAAATTTCAGCCAAATCTATTGATAATTGCGACCTGTTTCGTGATTACAAACTTTCATAGGAATCGGTTATCCGAGTCGATCGGTATATGTGCTTGATGGGAAGTCTAGGACCAATACTTCGGGTAGTTATAAGCAACAGCTCAAACTCATTATACGCAGTACCGCAGAATGGTGTAGGGTATAAATTAGAGATGGGAGCGTGAGTGATTTTTGACTCACACTCACTAACGCTCACGGCAGGAATTTTTGAATAACGCACACTCACTCACAAGCATAATTTTTCTACTCACGCTCACTCACAATCACGTGAGTAAATTTAATACAACTCACATTCACGTGCATTCCCACGAGCTTCACTCACACTCATGTTGACTCACACTCACAAAACTTTTATTTATACAAAAAAAATTTCAAAAACTAAAATTTTAAAAATTTTAAGCAAAATTTAAAGTCTGCGAAATTTTTCAATTTTTTTTTGCATTTTTCGTACGAAACCCTTAACTTAGCCAAATTTTAATGTTATTTTGTTAATTTTTTTGGTACGAAAGGAAATATGAAAAGAATATAAATCACGCAAATTCACACAAAAAAATCGACTCACGCAAACTCACTCACGCAAAAATCTCACTCACAATCACGTGAGTAAAATCGAATTCAGTCACACTCACGCGTGATGACGCGTAAATCAAGTGAATCACGCTCTAAGGAGTGGAGATAGGTCGTAGGTATGTTTAAAAAATGTAGTAGGGTAAAAATAAATGGGAGTCGGTCTCACTAATGACCCCTCTCGGATGCACCATTGGACCGGTAGAAGCTGATTAAAAAAAACAAATTTACAAAAAATAAAAAAAAAATGTATTGGGACCGCCTTAAATATTAGAGATAGAGGGTAAGTGTGTTCAGAGAAAATGTTTGGACTAAAAAAATATTGTGAGTCGGTCATACATTTTGTTGCTCTAAGGGCTCTATTAGGGCAGTTATCAAGTTAATTGTTTGCATTTGTTTAATTTCTCAGAAAAATTCAAAACTTTCAACAAATTGCGTATTTAAAAAAAAATGAGAAAAGGTAAGAAAAATTATGAAGAATTTAAAGTTTTTAGAAAAGTTTAAAAATTAGTGATAGAAAACAGAAAAAAGTGTCAGAAAAGCTACGAAGAGAAAATGTCATAAAATCAACAAACACTTTGGGTTGTAAGACTCTAAGGTCCATTGTTAAAAAATAAGCAACAAATACCTAAGTTTTTCTTTGCCTAACCACAATTTCATCTATGTATTCGACGAGTCATAAATGTCTATACTTTACGCATAAAATATACTTTATTTTCTCTCTTTTTTACAATTGAACAGTTCATGCGAATAAGGACGAATAGACCATTTGTATAATTTTACAAATGACGATAAAAACGCAGGAAACGGTTTAAAACTTATATTTTTGTGAACTTTGCATTAATGGATTAGTGCATTATGCAAAAAAGTTGGAAAAAATATTAGTTTTTAGCCGTTTCCAGCATTTTTATCGTCATATGTAAAATTATACAAATGGTTTATTCATCCTTATTCGCATGAACTGTTCAATTATAAAATAATTGCATTTAGAAAATGAAAATAAAGAAACTGTTGATAATGAGCTCATTTTTACAAAACTTTTAAGTCATTTATAGTTTGTGTGAAAGTAATCAAGTGTATGTAGTATTTTCGCATAATTTTACTGTATTCTGTTCATCTCAACGCCATCATTTGCAACTCCTGGCAACTTTTCGTTGCAATTAAAGTGGGGGTTGTAAAGTTTATGCTTCGTTCCGCTAGATAAAACTCTATAGTGACTTTGAAAAAATAAAAAATAAATGGTAATAAAATAAAAAATATATAAACTTTACTAACATTGAACTATTAAAATGTCAATATTGTTGATGGTCTGAAATGACTATAATGATAATTGTTAATAATGATCAAAAGAATGGAACAGTAGTAAGTAAACCTGGTAGGTAGTTAGGTAAATATAATAAGGATGCGGTAAAAACATAAAAATGGTATAAAATATTGTTGGAATAAAGTGAGGAAAGAATGACATGATGCTCATTAAATAAAAAAATGCAATGGAGCATTATAAATCAAATGTTTAACTGTGTTTTGCAACGTAGTTTTACTAAATGTTTTAATTGCAGAGAGCGCAAAAAAAAAAAATGCAAATGACATGAACAGGAAAAACTCATTTAGCATTTTTGCATGATTGAATTTTATAATTACCGTAAAATCTTTAAGATGTTTTTAAATGGTTGAAGTAGTTCTAATTGTTAAGAAAGCAGAAAGGTTTGCAAAAAAAAAATTAAACAAAAATATACCCCTCTTGATTGTAAAATGGTTTTAATAATGAACGAATTTAAGGCTGCCAAGCCAGCAAGTTGTTGGAGTGAGATTTAACCACCAGCTAATTTCGCACTGTGATACTGCTGTAAAAAAAAATTTTTCAACATAGTACATGTGGGATTTACATAAATTATTTTTTGCAATTTTTTATTTTTTGCAAATTTCTAGAACCCTTAAAGTACGATTTTAGCCAAAATTTCTGTATTTTAACTTAAAAGCTAAACTTTAGTGGTTGAATTTACCATCATCATTATCAAATACTCCCATCGAATGTGTCAATAATTTAAAAATAATACCTAAAAAAATATATTCAATATCAGCTGGCATATTGACAGTAATGTCATCATATTTACAACGTATCGCTTTCAAACAGATGCTGTATTGATTGTTTATGACAGTTTTGAAAAATATCAAAGCAGCACTGTGTCATAAACGTCAAATTTGACCCATATTGGGCACGCTTTAATTTAAAAGGGGGAGAAAAGTTTGCAAAAAATAAAACTAAATAAAAAATTGCTTATTTATTAGAGCACCCACAAAATGTATGGGATGTGCAAAATTGTATTTTTTATCGCTCCCCGCTCATTTTCGGTTGAGTTGGGATTAAAAAATAATATCTATCCAGAAATTGGACTTCTAGGTTGCAAACAGGCCAAGCAGTTTGAACTTTTGACCTCAAAAATGGGCTAAAAAACCTTTATAGATTAATTTGGCTGTAACTCTTAAAATAAAAGTTTTTCGCAATTAACTTTCATAACAATTTTTTTGTAGAATCAAAATGCAAAGATTTTTCTCTCATACTGTTTTGACCTAAATATGTCCGATCGCGGTGTTTTAAGCGGTTAAAGTCAAAATTTGGGTCTGAACTTTTTTTAAAAAAATTCTCGTAAATTTTTAAATTGGGGAAAATTTGAGCTCCTTGCACAATTCACTAGGGTATTAAATGTAGTTTTCCAAAAAAATTTTTTTTGCAAAAATATATCGACTGTTCCATGAAAAAATCCCAAAGTTCTACTCTGAATCTCATTTTTTTACAATTCATCCTCAATATAGGCGAATACTCACTTTGCAATTCCGTGAGTTTCGCACCAAAACATCTGTCTAGGATTTCCCTAAATATATATGGGGTATTCAGTGCCAAATTGGACACTTTGAAATTTTTTTTTTACATTTTTTAATTATTTTTAAATTTTTTTAAAACCCATTAAAACCCCCATTCAAGTTTGTTTTCAAATTTTTTTAAATTACCCGTTTCAAACATGAAATTTTCAAAAATAAACTATCGTTTTCCGTATTTTTATCATAACAAATTCAAAAATGGTCAACATTTTTTTTTTTTTTTTTTTTAATTTTTGTTTTTTTATTAAATATTTCTTAAAGTGTTCTAGTATGCAATTTTTAAATGATTGCTCTCTTTGTTTTGTTGTTTTCAATCTTTTCTTAAAATTTTTTATTAGATTTTTTTATTTTTTTTTTTTAATTTTTCGTGGTAAACTTAATACTTTCTTAAAATTTTAAGCTTAAGTAGATCGTGGGATTTTGGTAATTAATATATTCAGCGGTTTTTGAATTTTTTTTTTGTTTTCCAATCTTTATTAAAACACTTTAAAGAAAATACTAAAATTTCAACAAATTATTTCGAATTTGGACCATTTTTAAAGAAGTGAAGACAGAAAAAATCGTTTTTTTTTTTTTTTAATTCGATATTTTTTGAACGGATTGTCAAAAAAGATGTAAAAATTTACTTGGAATGGGTTTTTAAAGGGTACTAAAAAATTGAAAAAACATAAAATTAAAAATTTTCCAAGCGTCCGATTTGGCATGGAATACCCCATATATACTATGTGAAATCCTAGACTCATCTTTCGATGCGTAAAACATGCAATGACAAAGTGAGTACACCCTCATAACGTAGTTGGAGGTCAAAAAATTGTGGTTCAGGGTATGATTTTGGCAATTTTTCATGGAAGGGTCGATATATTTTTGCAAAAAAAAAATTTTGGAAAACTGCATTCAATACCCTATTAAATTATGCAAAGAGCTCAAATTTTCCCCAATTTAAAAATTTACGAGAATTTTTTTAAAAAAAGTTCTGACCCAAATTTCGACTTTAACCGCTTAAAACACCGCGATCGGGCATATTTAAGTCAAAACAGTATGAGAAAAAAATCTTTGCATTTTGATTCTACAAAAAAATTGTTATGAAAGTTAATTGCGAAAAACTTTTATTTTAAGAGTTACAGCCAAATTAATCTATAAAGGTTTTTTAGCCCATTTTTGAGGTCAAAAGTTCAAACTGCTTGGCCTGTTTGCAACCTAGAAGTCCAATTTCTGGATAGATATTATTTTTTACTCCCAACTCAACCGAAAATGAGCGGGGAGCGATAAAAAAAACAATTATGCACATATGGGTGCTCTATTATTTATTTATTTTTTTTAATGGACTTTACCTTAAATGTAATTATGTAAAAATAGAAAAAAATAAATTATTACAATAAAAACAAACAATTGCTTTTAAGATAAAATTGCAAAATCGATCCAATCGAAAAAAGTTGGCATGGCAAATTTTTCTTTCTGTAAAATTCTAAGTTGGACTATGACGAATATTTTAAGAAAACTGTAAAGGATAAGATTACGAACGAACGACATTTGATTTTTATTTGATAAAGTCCCGAGTAAAAAAAATGATATGACGCAATATATAATTTAATATGGGTTCGTGTCTATTTTGATATAGTCTTATACGAAAAATGGTTTCATAAGATTTGATCGAATATTATCTAATAATATCAGTTTATATAACTTTATATCGACTTTGATACGAGTTTTGGTCTAATACAATGATATAAAATTATATCCAATTATATTAAAATTTATACAATTTTACAAATCGGATGTTTTTTTAGTTTTTAATAAAAAGTTGAAAAATTAAAATAATAAAAATTAGTTCTTCTTGAAAAAAACTTAGAAAAATTTCAAAAAAATGGAGACATGTTAAATTTTATATAAACCACTTAGAAAATACTCTCATAAAAACTTTGTCCTTATAAAAACTTAGAAAAATTTTCAAAAATGGAGTCATATATAATTTTATAAAAAACACTTAGAAAATATTAGCGATAAAAAAATGTGCCTTGAAAAAAACTTCGAAAAAATTTTAAAGATGGAGTCATATAAAATTTTATATAAAACACTTAGAAAATATTCGTGACAAAAAAGTGGTGCTTGGAAAAAACTTAGAAAAATAAAAAAAATATAAAGTCATTTGAAATTTTATATAAAACACGTTGCAAATATTTGCGATAAAAATATGTTCTTGGAAAAAATTTAAAAAATAAAAAATTAAAAAATAATGGAGGCATATAAAATTTTATATAAAACACTTAGAAATTTGCAATGATGCTTGGGACCAGATGTTACAACATATAATTATGTATGGCGATATCTTAAAAAAAATTGTACATCAAAATTTATTATATAAATTTATCTCGCAAGACATAGTGTCACACATGATCATATATGAAATAATATGACTATATAAAAGTATATAAGATCATATTAAATTATTTTTACTCGGGGTAGTATATTGGTACTTTAAAAAAAAAAATACTAAATTAGTACTTTTTGATAAAAAGATATATTTGAGCCTGTTGAATATTGTTATAAAAAAGTATTACAAAAAAAGAACTACATATTAATAAGTAAAAAAGTACTTTTTATAAAAACGGACTTTTTTGGTACTATATAAAAAGAATTGTTTTAGTACATTTTTATTTCTTTTTATAACAAAAATGTATAAGAACTTTAATATATAGCTCCATTTGCTACTTTTTATAAAGTTCTCTTTAGTACTTTTTTAAAAAAAATTGATTTAGTACTTCTATAAAAAGTACTAGTTTAGTACTTGCTTCCTTATTACTTTTATAAAAAACTTTTAAGAAAAAAATACAATTTTAGTACTTAATAAAATAAAAAAAACTTTTTAAGTATTTGTTCTAAAAAGTAATAGTCAAGTACTTTATATAAAAAGGAACTAGCTTAATACTTTTCAAAAAAACTAATACTTTTAGTACCTTTTATAAAAAGTACAAGTTTAGTCTATATTTCGAGTTGGTAACGTAAATGTAAGCCTATCGCATACAAAAATTTATTTATTTTATTTAATTTTTCAAAAATCAAAATTTTTTGTAGAAATTTTTCAAATAAAAGAAAAATCAAAACATTGCACAGAGGGCCAGACAGATCGATTTTCGGCCAAAAGTCCTTATTTGTAAACTCTCAAAAAAAATGTTAACCAGTTCGTTGGGCATATATAGAAGCAGGTTTTCTGAACTTATCTTTATGATCCAATTACACCGTTTCCTTCGACAGGTCTTCAAAGTTAAAAAAGTTGGTAAAAAAATTTTAAAAGTTTAGATATTTTTTTAATTTTTTTTTTCCAAGCTTCTATTGCTAATGTTTAACTTTTTGTTTGAGTGGTTCAACCCTATATATAAGCCTTTGTAACGAAAATAACATGGACAAACAAAATGCCTGGCAGCAATTCGCGTTTTTTGTGAAAAAAGTTATAATTTTTAGCTATTTAAATCGCGCGATCCTCAGTTCGATACAATCGGTCTATATTTTTTTTAATATAGAATGGATCCATATCTTTCTAAACAAGTTGCCCAAACTTGCTCGAAATGATAAATGTCGAAATTACAGCTATATATCGTCGCTGCGCCTAAAAATGGAGTCATGTGTTTTTCAAATTTTTTCAAAGAGGCCCAAGAAACAGCCATTTTTGGTCCTTTCGCAGTACTTTTTAGAAGTCAACTTTTAATCAACATGAAATTTATAATATTAGTTTAATGTTTATGTGAAGTTATGTTCATAAAAGTTCCGCGAAAGAACCAAATTTGGCTGTTTCTTGGGCCTCTTCAAAAATAAAATTTTAACACATGACTCCATTTTTAGGCGCAGCGACGATATGCAGTGGTCCGAGATTTGTTTTTTAAAAAAATAATTTAACCCAAAATAATGTTTTACGGCTTTTCTTTATCGTCAGAGAGTGCCTTAAGTGTAGGGGAAAAAAATTTTCTACATTTCTAGTTTTTTTTAAGAATTATGGAAAATATCAGTTACACCATTTCCAATTAAATTCAAAGATTTTTTATTGAATTTCCAAAATAAAGAAAAAAAGTGAATAATTTGTCGACACCATTTCCAAAAGCTTTTCTGAAACTAAGTAAGTCATTTACACCATTTCCATATTTATATCAAAAATAAAAAAATTAAATATATAAAAATTATGTGCGTAGATTTAATTACAGACACCCTTAAAACTAATTTTTAGTTAGATCAGACAAAGTTAAAAAATCTAGTCGCCATATTGTTTCCGCCATATTGAATTTTATCAGTTCGATTTTAAGATAACAGACCCGGAAATTTACTAGGCCACACTTTCAGCTAGCTTCAACAAATAAAAAGAATATAACTGTTTTTTAATTACTTGTAACAAACTTTACTAAGCATATTTAGTCCGCTTTTTTGTTTTTTAAAATGCACGCCAGTAATTCAGATTCCGTAACTCCAACCCCCTTAAATGAAAATTTGAGTTAAATCGGACAATTATTAAAAAAAAATTTGTCCGCCATATTGGATTTTGATTTTTTTCGCCGTTTTGATTTTTTTCGTTTTTTAGTTTAATTTTGAAATCAGCGACCCCGAAGTACTCTAGAAGCACATTTTCAGCCGGATCCAACAACGATAAAGTGTTTTGGCCGGAGTTGGATTATTCTTTAAACTTTAAGAAGCATATTTAGTCCGCCATTTTGTTTTTCAAAATTCGGAGCAACAATTCTTATTCAAAACCCACATAAAACAAAATTTGAGATCAATCGGACAATTTTCGCCATTTCGATTTTTTTGGTTTTTAGCTAAATTTTGAAACCAGCGACCTCGAATTCCTCTAGAAGCACATTTTTAGACGGATCCAACAACGATAAAGACTTTTGGCCGGAATTTGATCATGCTGGCCCCATGTGCATTGATCGAAGGTTAAAATTAACAGGTTTGGCGTAAATTAACTTTTAATGAAAGGTCTTCTCAAGCTCTTTGAGGTGTTTATTTTTTAAATCTCTTGAACTCAGGAAAAATTACCATGTTTTGAAAAATTCAAATAGCGATATCTTGAAATCCGTTTAACAGGTTAAAATGAACGGATCTGGCTCACATTAAGTTTTGATGAGAGATCTTCTCGATTTCTATAAATAGGCAAATGGGGGAAAAAATTTAGATGTTTTTTTTAATTTCTTCAACTCAGGAAAACCCACTATTTTTTGCAAATACCCACCAAAAACTACTGCTTCGCCGTAAGCAGGTTTGTAAGGGAATGTTGAGTTGCCATTCCCTTACAAACGTGCTTACGTATGGCATGATATTTGGTCGCAATGTCCCACTTTAGAGCATTTCATCCGAGCGCTTATTTCAGCGCAATAAAAATGTAATGAAATCATACCTTCTTAGAAGCTTACTAGGTGCATTTTTGTAAGCATATTGGATGCTCAGAAATCATTGCTCCAATAAAGCACAAAAATAATGTATTACCATCACTAAAGTCTTCATGCCTGAAAAGTTTGTATGAAGGAAGTGCTCCTCGTAGGCACACAAATAACACTACAGTTTTAATGTCTGAATAGTGTGTAGTCGAAACTTTTGTTTTCACTTTTGCACATGCGTACACGTCTGTTCACAAAAACAGAAAATATCAAGTGAATTAAAAGTGTATTTTTTTATTGCGTCATCCAAATTTTCGTTTTGCTGTTTGATGCTCGTAAGTCGTCGTATAATTCAAAATTTTTTCCTCTCTGCCTTACGGTAGTGCATACTAGATGCACTACTGTAAGCGAATGTATTTAAAAATGTCTGTTTACATTCGTAATTTACCGAAAAATTTATATTTCTATCTCTGCCTTACAGTAGTGCATCTAGTATGCACTACTGTAAGGCAGAAATACCTATGTGCTGAAGACGAAGCGCTTGTGTATGCCAGAAAAATTATGAACTGCTTCCACAATCTCGATTATTTTTTGCTGGGTGCCTTACAGTAGTGCATCTAGTATGCACTACTGTAAGGCAGAAATATCTATGTGCTGAAGACGAAGCGCTTGTGTATGCCAGAAAAATTATGAACTGCTTCCACAATCTCGATTATTTTTTGCTGGGCCACTATTTTTTGCAAATACCCACCAAAAACTACTGCTTCGCCGTAAGCAGGTTTGTAAGGGAATGTTGAGTTGCCATTCCCTTACAAACCTGCTTACGTATGGCATGATATTTGGTCGCAATGTCCCACTTTAGAGCATTTCATCCGAGCGCTTATTTCAGCGCAATAAAAATGTAATGAAATCATACCTTCTTTGAAGCTTACTAGGTGCATTTTTGTAAGCATATTGGATGCTCAGAAATCATTGCTCCAATAAAGCACAAAAATAATGTATTACCATCACTAAAGTCTTCATGCCTGAAAAGTTTGTATGAAGGAAGTGCTCCTCGTAGGCACACAAATAACACTACAGTTTTAATGTCTAAATAGTGTGTAGTCGAAACTTTTGTTTTCACTTTTGCACATGCGTACACGTCCGTTCACAAAAACACAAAATATCAACTGAATTAAAATTGTATTTTTTTATTGTGTCATCCAAATTTTCGTTTTGCTGTTTGATGCTCGTAAGTCGTCGTATAATTCATAATTTTTTCTCTCTGCCTTACGGTAGTGCATACTAGATACACTACTGTAACCGAATGTATTTAAAAATGTCTGTTTACATTCGTTATTTACCGAAAAAATTATATTTCTATCTCTGCCTTACAGTAGTGCATCTAGTATGCACTACTGTAAGGCAAAAATATCTATGTGCTGAAGACAAAGCGCTTGTGTATGCCAGAAAAATTATGAACTGCTTCCACAATCTCGATTATTTTTTGCTGGGTATAAAGTAGCGATATTTTGAAAACCGTTTAACCGATTTGTAATTTTTTAATATTCGTGTTCAGTATCGCAAGACATGAGTAAAAACAATTTTTTTACTCATGCCCGTTTGCATAACCTGACAATAAAGTTTGCTCATTATTATTAATATCATCATTACCTTTTGGGATAATGCAAAAAAATGGTTACTTCCAATGTCATCGCCATGTTAAAGTAATGAACAATGTCATCGGGAGGTATCAACTTACTCATATTTGTAAGTTTTACTGGATATAAGCATTTCTTTTGCACTTTTTTCTTAAGAAATAATAAAACTTAACGCAATTTGTAAAGTAGATGTAAAATGCTGTAGTTGCAAACTACTCAAAGAAGTTTAAAAACGAAATGAAACTGTTATACAAATAAATAAATTATATTTGTTCACACTATAAAAAATACAACTTTATGTATTTTTTTGACACTTAATCCTCGATTTACTAGGCTTAAAAAGAACTTAGGTTTCACCTGTTATGAAGGCTCTTTTGAAAAACATTCCGTTCCCAGCAAAACTTAGATTACCAAATAAGGTATAAAATAAGGTATATGATCTCTTATTTTATACATTGCAGCATTGATGATTTTAACAGGCGATGAGACTAAAAGTAATGCATCCACATTATCACATAGAATACCAGTAAGGTATAAAATAAGTCATAAATTTATAACGAAGAATACCAGTAAGGTGTAAAATATATGATATTTTATAGGTTACGAGTAAGGTATATAATATAGCATACCAGAACGTAATATATAAGGTGTTACGAGTAGTGAAAAAGTAATTTTGTATTAAATTTACTCACGTGATTGTAAGTGAGTGTAAGTAGATATAATATGCTAGTGAGTGTGTGTCGTTAGAAATTTCTTGTCGTGAGCCCATCTCTAGTTTAAACTTATGCATTTTTTTATAAAATAATTATTTTTTATGTTGTTGTAATGCATTATGCATTTAATTCTAAATAATGCATTATTTCAAACTCTTAAATAATACATAATGTAACCAAATATAAATCATCCATGATATAATGTTTAGAAATAATAAATATGAAATACATTTTTCCAATAATCATGCATTACGTAGCAAATTATTAGTAATGCATTATTTTTCACTTTAAAATAATACGTTGTGGAACAAGTGTTTGGTAAGACATCCTAAAATAATGCTACAAATAAGGTATATACATTACCTGGTAATGTGTTATATAATCACTACCCATTACCAAAGTTTTGCTGGGTTGTTTTTAAACCAAAAAATAAAGCAAACATTTTAAAAGCAGTCTAACCTTGAAAACCAAAGATAAGGTGTTTCTGCAACATACTCACAGATAAATGTAGCCAAAAAAATCAAAGGCAATTTTTAAATACACTGCGAATCACTTTAATAGGATATCGGATTTTGGGGCATGTTCAGATTAAATGATTGATTTGGTCACTATTACAAAAATTAGTTCATTTACCTACTATAAATTGAGTAAATTTAAGAAAAAAAACTATTATATACTATTATAAATTGTGTAAAATTCAATTAATTTTAAGTAAAATTACACATTTTGTTGAAATTAACTCAATTTATAAAAGAAACTAAAATAATTTTAATTATAATGCTGCTACGATTCAGAATTTGGGATCGAATTTGAGATCTAGCATATCTGATCAAACACAGTTTGAAGTAATTTTATGTGAGCACTTCAATTCAAACGAAAAATAGTGTTTGCAAAATTACCTAAGTTTTTAAGGGGCTATACTTAGGTTATTTATGCAAAAAAAAAACACTTTTTTTTTTTTTGCAGTTCAGAACAAATTTAAAAAGTTTTTACATAGGCTAGCAATATTGTAAACATAATTACAAGCTAAAAAAAATAGGGAAATGAGCACGGGATCGCCATCTTATACTCTATTAAGGCCAATTTTTTTTTCAATTCCTATTCTTTATTCAATTGACTCTCAGTGTATGTAACCTTATACTATTTCTTTTTTACCAAAGTGCCAATATAGCCTTAAGATAAACAAAAAAAAAAAAAAAAGATTGAACAAAATACTAAATTGCTATAACTACATAAATCTCATTGTAGAAATGTCAAAATTGGAGGATAAACTTTTTGTATTCTCCTCAATAAGATTAGTTACGACAAAAAAAAAATAAAATGTTTTTAAAAGTATTTATTTAAGTGTTTGAGTTTGTTTGTGTTGTCTGTCACTGAAATCTTATACTCTATCAAGAAAATGATATTTTATTTCAAAATTAAAACGATTTATAGAAAATAAACTTTTGTCAACTTAAATGTATTTCAACTGTTTTTGTAGTTGTTTTACTTATAAAAAATTTTAAGATTTTCTTTTGAAAAACAAAAAGTCCATTATAAAACAAAATTATTATTAAATGGTTTTGTATTTATAACTAAAACATTTTTTTTCGTTATTGGCGGGCTATATAAGTTTGTTAAGTCGTTTGTAACATATAAAGTATGGGGTTTGCGGATTATACATTTTGAAATTTCACCGAACCGATTAAAATACCAAAATTTATGTAATTTTTACCGTCGGGTGTTTTTTTTGCTTTTTTGAAATCGGTCAAGTAAATCAAAAGTTAGGAGTGAAAACGTAAATTTTGACCACCAATTTGCGATAAAATTAAAAAAAAAAACATATTATACCTAAAATTTGTTTTAAAAAACCTAACACAATACTATTTTAGTACTTTTTACAATTAAGTTATGTTTAAGCACTTTGGTACTTTTTATAAACACTTACTTAATGGTACTTTTTATAAAAAGTACTACATTGGAACTTAAATAAAAGTACAATTTTAGCGCTTTTTATAAAAAAGTAGCAGCAATTTTTATAAACAAGTGCCATTTTAGTACCTTTAAAAAAAAGTACTACTTCTGAACTTTTTTTTATTTATGTACTATTTTACTACTTGTTATAAAAAAGTAATCTTTTGAAACTTTTTATAAAGTACTATTTTGTTGTCTTTGTAAAGTTATATTTTAGTAATTTTCATAAAAAATAAATTTTTCGTACTTTATTATGAACAAGTCCGATTTTAGCACTTTTTTAAAAAAGGGACTTTTGTATTACTTTTTATATAAAAAGTACTTAAAAAAGCATGATTTTTATAAAACAGAAACTATTTTAGTAATTTTATGAAAGAATACCATTTTAGTACTTTCTATTAAAGGGTACTATTGTAGTGCTTTTTATAAAAAAAGTTCTACGTAAGTAATTTTTATAAAAAATACTATTTTAGTACTTTTTATAAAAGGACTATTTTGGGATATTTTTATAAAGTACTTCATTAGTACTTTTTATAAAAAGTATTAGTAATTTTTTTTATGCAAACTTAAAATTCAAAAAATATCACAAAAATTCAACAAATTATGAAAAAGTCAGTAAAATTCAGAAAATAAATCAAAATAATCCTCAAAAGTATTGATAATTGTGGAGGGTGTTGGCCATTTACCTATGACCAATTTTAATTTTTTGAAAAACATTAAGTTCATTTGACAATATTATTATCAAATTGTTTTTTTTTATTAATTTAATAATTTTTTAAGGATTTTGGTGCGTTTCAACTTCTTTTTTAGCGTTTAGTTTAAAAGTGGTACTATTTTTGTACATTTTAAAACATAGTCCTATTTTAGTAATTTTAATTATATACCAGGGTTGGCTACCGTTACCCTTTCAATACCGTTACCGATTAAAAACCCTTTAATATTGAAAACCGTTACCGTTACCAATACCGAAATAAAAAATTTTAAATACCGTTATCGATAAAAAACCGTTGCCTTTATTCGGATTTTTACCGGTATTATATCGGTTTTGTTTCGGTTGTCTTAATATTACTTAATTTTATATTTTTTCCAGATAAAAAACAAAGTAAAATATTTTTAATGTTCGTAAAATAAAAAAAAAAAATTTTTGTTCATTGTAAATCGGAATGTTATTTGTGCAAAAACAATGAAAAAAGCGGTCCAAGCAATGATCACATTCGCAATTTACCTAAAAATTTCTGAAGAGAAAAGTAAGTGCCACGTAATGTAAGAATTTTTCAGCGGGAAAATAAAAGAACACAGAAAAAATTTTAAACGAATTTCAATCAACAAAAACACGGATTCAATAAATTTTTTGATTGAAATTCCTTCAATTAAAAAAATTGTTATACCAATCACCAAACTGTAGGTGATTGATTGAAAATTTTTTCAATCAAACATTTTTTCGATTTTGATAAAAAATTTGATCAATTTTTTATTTATAGTTAATCAAAATAATGATTGATTTAACAAATGAATTATAAGTTTATGACAAAATTATCGAAAAGTTCATCCTTTTTGTTTTCCAATATGTTGCCAACAATAAAAAAAAGTAAAACCAGATTATTTTGTATATTTTTGAATTAATCTATTGAAATAAATTAAAGCGAAAAAATCTGGTATGTTAAAAATTTGTAATTCAACAGTTAAAGAAAATAACAAAAAATTTAATCAAAACATTGATTGACTTATTTAAATTTTGTTGATCAATAGATTTAATTGAAAAATTTTAGCCAATAATTTTTTGTGTGAAGAGACAAACCTGAATCGCTCAAGTGTTGTTGGCGTTGTCATCCACGCAAGTAATCGTGGAGAGATTTGGTTCTCTGGAATTAAATACAGAATGAGCCCAAGTCGTACAGACTTAAGAAAAACTCTGTCGATAAAGTTTGAATGAGAAAACTTTTAAAAGATTTTTCTGCTAAAATGAATACTTTAACTTAATTCATTAAATTAAAAGAAATGCTGATTTTAAAAATATATTTTTGTTCAAATTTTAGCAGACTATTTTGTAATTTAACAAAAAAATTTTTTTTTTTAATTTTTGTCTAATTTTAACGATTAAAAACTGCTCAAAAATCAGTTGACTATTTTAATAATTTTAGAGAAATTGACCTGTTTGTAAGAAAATTAAAAAAAAAATAATAAAAAATTTTATTAAAAAAAAATTTTTAAATTTATTGAAAACTTAAAACTTTTTAAGAAAGTATTTTTTACTTAAATAAAATACAATTTCAATGTTTTGGCTATTTATCTGAAATCAGATGATTTTTCAACTTAAATCAGCAGATTTATCTACGGTTTTGACAGATTTTTCTGCAAACCCTACCTGGTTTATCCAAACAGAAATTTGGCAAACCGCGTCAGCAAAAATCAGCAGATTTCTTAAATGGCTCAAAATTCAGATATTTCTGCTGATTGGACAGAGATCTTATAAACACGTAAAAATCAATAATTTATTTGTTGAATTAAAACATTGGGTGGATGTTTTATTTAAATTCTGAGTTAATTAATTGTCTATATTTATTGTATGATGAAAATGCACCAAATTTATCAGTTTTTATAAATCAGTGACAGTGACAAATTTGTGACTTTTTAGCATGTTTGGAAAATTGTATTCATAATACCGGTACGTACCGGTATCGTTGTTTCGGTAGCGGTTAACCGTTACCTAAATAATCCAAAATACCGTTACCTTTACCGTTTCCGATATAAAAAATATGTTATACCAATACCGTTACCAATACCGTTATTCGTTTCGGTTGCCAACCCTGGTTCTTTTTATAAAAGAGTAAGATTTTAGTACTTCTTATGAAAAGGGGCTATTTAAGTACTTTTTATAAAAAAAAAATATACTACTATTTTATTTAATGGGCTTTTATATAACAGTACTATTAAAGTACTTTTTATAAGAAAGTACCATGCTTTTTATAAAAGAGTACCATTTTAGTACTTCTTATAAAAAAGTAACATTTTAGTACTTTTTATAAAAGGACTATTTTGGATATTTTTATAAAGTGCTACATTAGTACTTTTTATAAAAAGTACTATTTTGGTGCCATATGACAAAATTGTCGTCAAATGGTTTGGTGTTTGCAATTTTAAAAACTTTTTAAAGGAATTTTTTAGTGTTTTTTTTTTTTATAATAGGGCACTATTTTGGTACTTCTTCTTTCCTAGCCAGACATTCCTCGGCGGGCAGTGCTTTCTCAACTATAGATTTCCAACTTAACCTCTCTTTAGCTTTAAGGGGCCATCTTATTACCATTTTAATAGTTTAAAAAAAGTTTAACATTGGTACAATTTCAGTACTTTTTATAATACAGTCCCATTTAAAAGGCACCATTTTAGTACTTTAATAAAAAAGTACTACTTTAGTGCTTTTTTTATATAATAGTATTATTTTAGTAATTGTTATAAAAAAGAATCTTTTAAAAATTTTTATAAACAACTATTTTCCTATCTTTATAAAGTTCTATTTTATTACTTATCATAAAAAATAATATTTTTGTACTTTTTATAAATAAGTACGATTTTAGCATTAAAAGAGGGACTATTTTAGTACCTTTTAAAAAATAGTTTAATATTGGTTCAATTTCAGTACTTTTTAAAATATTGACCTTTTTAAAAGGCACCATTTTAGTACTTTAATAAAAAAGTTTCACTTTAGTACTTTTTTATATAAAAGTATTATTCTAGTACTTTTTATAAAAAAATAATTTTTTAAAAATTTTATAAACTACTATTTTCGTATCTTTATAAAGTTCTATTTTATTACTTTTCATAAAAAGTAATATATTTGTACTTCTTTAAATAAGGACGATTTTAGTATTAAAAGAGGGATAATTTTAGTACCTTTTATAAAAAAGTACCGTTACTTAAAAAATAATTAAAAAGTATTTTTTAGTACTTTGGATAAAAAAGTACTATTTTAGTATTTTTAATAAAAAAAGTACTATTTTAGTACTTTTTATAAAATAGTACTA
Source organism: Pegoplata infirma (assembly GCA_963921195.1). Classification (NCBI taxonomy): domain Eukaryota; kingdom Metazoa; phylum Arthropoda; class Insecta; order Diptera; family Anthomyiidae; genus Pegoplata; species Pegoplata infirma. Next base: position 11,228,288 of record OY992538.1, on the reverse strand, counting down.
TTTTAGTACTTTTAATAAAAAAGTAATATTTTAGACGTTTAATAAAAAAAGTATTATTTTAGTAAATTTTATAAAAGTTACTATTTTGAAACTTTTTATAAAGTACTATTTTTGTGATTTTTTACTACTTTCTGTTATTAGATTCAAAATAAAAATTAAGGGAGTTATTCATAATGCCTGAAGTGTACATGCAATATTAGTCAAATAAACCTACATTAAATTTGGTGCTTTTGTTTTATGACAGTTGAAAAGTTTTTATTGTTTTGTTTTTCTAAATTAAATAAATTAATTAGATTTCGTTTCGGCAAGCTCTCCGATTCTGTTCTATTCTGTTTTTAATTTGGCTAACTTTATTTTCATATTACGTGTGGTTTGTTTCCTTAAGCTAATCAGGCCTAATGTTTTTAATGTAAATAAAAGTCTTTTATTTCATTTTTACCCGACGTTTCGTCAATGTTTTGTTGACTTTATCAAGGGGTTTCGTCTATTTAAAATTAAAAAACAATACATTATTTACAAAATCAATTCAACTTTTAACTATTTTTAACTTACAATGATATTAAAAATATTCACATTAAATCACAATACATTTTACATAAAACATTTAACATAAAACACATAATTTATTATTTTAAACACAACTTAAAAATATTATCACAGGTTATTTAGGATAAAGCAACTCTATAACTGGCATTAATGTTGTCGGTGTCTTGTTTTAAGTTCATGGTTCGTTGTATATTCTGTTGTATTCGTAAACTTTCAATTGTAAATCTCTTTCTCTCTTTGCTTTCTTTGTCCAATATTCTAATATTATAAAAATCTGGTTCGTGTCCACTCTCTATGATGTGTGTTGATAAAGCTGTAGATGTTTTTTTCTTCAAAATATCGTTTTTATGTTCGTTCATTCTTGTGCCTAGTGATCGTTTTGTTGTGCCAATATATATTAAGTTGCAGTTTTTATTTGCATCCCCCTTGCACTGCACCTCATACACAACATTGCATTGTTGCTCCTTTTCTACTCGCGCCTTAACATTAGAAAAAATTGTGTTGATTGTTGTATTTGGTTTGTAAGCTATTTTTGTGTTTTTTGATTCTATTGTTGTTTTGATGTTCTTATTATCTGTCAAACCTGGAATATATCGTACACTGTAAAAAATGTCTTTATCAGTGTTTTCTAAATTTGGGACTTTGTTGATGTTGGTTTTATTTTTTAATTTATTTGTTGTTTCTTCAATTATTGAATTTATTAGTTTAATTGGGAAACTATTGTTTTTTAAAATTGTTGTAATTTGCTGTATATTTTTTGTATAAAATTGCTGGTCACTTATGTTTAAAACTCGAAAAATAAAGTTCTTAGCCGTGTTTATTATTTGGCTTCTCGGTTGAGTTGAGTTAAAATTCATAAGTCTTCCTGATGACGTTTCCTTGGAGTACCAATCGAAAAAGATAACATTATTGTTCCTGTGTATTTTTGTGTCTAAGTATGCGATTTGTTTGTTTTCTTCTATTTCTGCTGTGAATTTTATTTTTGGATGATATTTATTGAGCACTGATAAAATATCCTCTTTGTCTTTATACTTGATGACAGCAAGAATATCATCAACATATTTAACAATGTATTTGGGTTCTATGTTTTTCTCTTTTAGTTCTTTAAGTGATTCATCTAGAAGGCCGTCCAGTACTATATCTGCAATAGTGGGAGAAAGGGGGTTGCCCATTGGCATACCAAATATTTGGTTGTATATTTTATCATCATATGCAAAGTAGTTATTGTCATTAAGACAGAATTGTAAAATTTTTAAAAATTAAAAAATAAAATTCACAGCAGAAATAGAAGAAAACAAACAAATCGCATACTTAGACACAAAAATACACAGGAACAATAATGTTATCTTTTTCGATTGGTACTCCAAGGAAACGTCATCAGGAAGACTTATGAATTTTAACTCAACTCAACCGAGAAGCCAAATAATAAACACGGCTAAGAACTTTATTTTTCGAGTTTTAAACATAAGTGACCAGCAATTTTATACAAAAAATATACAGCAAATTACAACAATTTTAAAAAACAATAGTTTCCCAATTAAACTAATAAATTCAATAATTGAAGAAACAACAAATAAATTAAAAAATAAAACCAACATCAACAAAGTCCCAAATTTAGAAAACACTGATAAAGACATTTTTTACAGTGTACGATATATTCCAGGTTTGACAGATAATAAGAACATCAAAACAACAATAGAATCAAAAAACACAAAAATAGCTTACAAACCAAATACAACAATCAACACAATTTTTTCTAATGTTAAGGCGCGAGTAGAAAAGGAGCAACAATGCAATGTTGTGTATGAGGTGCAGTGCAAGGGGGATGCAAATAAAAACTGCAACTTAATATATATTGGCACAACAAAACGATCACTAGGCACAAGAATGAACGAACATAAAAACGATATTTTGAAGAAAAAAACATCTACAGCTTTATCAACACACATCATAGAGAGTGGACACGAACCAGATTTTTATAATATTAGAATATTGGACAAAGAAAGCAAAGAGAGAAAGAGATTTACAATTGAAAGTTTACGAATACAACAGAATATACAACGAACCATGAACTTAAAACAAGACACCGACAACATTAATGCCAGTTATAGAGTTGCTTTATCCTAAATAACCTGTGATAATATTTTTAAGTTGTGTTTAAAATAATAAATTATGTGTTTTATGTTAAATGTTTTATGTAAAATGTATTGTGATTTAATGTGAATATTTTTAATATCATTGTAAGTTAAAAATAGTTAAAAGTTGAATTGATTTTGTAAATAATGTATTGTTTTTTAATTTTAAATAGACGAAACCCCTTGATAAAGTCAACAAAACATTGACGAAACGTCGGGTAAAAATGAAATAAAAGACTTTTATTTACATTAAAACATTAGGCCTGATTAGCTTAAGGAAAACAAACCACACGTAATATGAAAATAAAGTTGGCCAAATTAAAAACAGAATAGAACAGAATCGGAGAGCTTGCCGAAACGAAATCTAATTAATTTATTTAATTTAGAAAAACAAAACAATAAAAACTTTTCAACTGTCATAAAACAAAAGCACCAAATATGAAGGGTTATTTTAAACACGTAGAACTTAAATACAACAGTGAGACAAGCAGAACAATGAAGGAATATTGCAACGAAATAAGAAGACTATCACAACAAAAACTACAACTTAAATTTATACTGACTTGTAGGAGTTATGGTATAATACCTAATCATACAAAAAACACAACAACAAAAGTAACTAATCTTTTCAAATGCAACAATATAAAAGCAAAGCTTAGGAATATTGAAAACAATTTTCATAACAAAATTCTTAATTTAGAAATTTCACAGACTAACACAAATATACAACTTACAAAACGAAAAATTTACAATTTAAATAATGCCATGAGCAATATGGTGTCAGAAGAAGACTACAAAAATTTTACTCATAAACAAATAGAAAGATCAAAACAAATAACAAAAAGCACAGAAGAAAAACAGAACAAAAAATTAGATACACTGAAAGAAAAATATTTTAGATTCCATGGACTTATTTACAATGAAAATTGGTTTGAAAATAAAACGAAATTACACATTCCTATGGAATGCAAATGGATTCTGTCTTTAGGAAAGAAATTTGCCTTACCAGTAGACAAATATAATTTTTCTTCTTTACATGTTATTGCGGACATTGAGCAATGTATACAGGCAATGGAAGACAACATGGATAAAGAAAAAGAGATTGTTAGGACTAAGTTAGCAAACAATATCACGGCGTTCAAAAGAAAAATTAAGAATTCATCAAGGGAAAAATTTATTTTAGCAATTCATAGAAAAACACAAAAGTATTTAAAGGAACAAAATAACATTATAATTATTCAAGCCGATAAAGGCAATAAAACGGTGATGATGTACAAAGATGAATATAAACAGAAAATGGAAAAACTATTGGAAGACAAAAACACATACAAAGTAATAAGAACTGACCCAACAACAAAATTACAGAAAGAAAATAACAACATTATTTCAGAATTGTACAACAATGAAAACATTGACCTGTGGCAAAAACGTAAGTTACTTTGCTCCTCTGCAGTTGCGCCTAGGATTTATGGGCTCCCCAAAATCCATAAGAAAGACATACCACTGAGACCAATTGTATCGTCAATGAAGGTTCCATGCTACCAACTCTCAAAGCATATTGGGGAAATTTTAAAACATATAATTTCCGAAAAATACAACATCAAAAATTCCGGACAATTAAAAGAGCAATTAGAGCATGTTATACTAGATGAAAATGAAATTTTAATATCGTTTGACGTTGTATCCCTATTTACAAATATACCGGTACATACAGCAATTAGAAACATAATAGGAAAATGGAATACAATCAGACAACACACTAAAATTCCAAAATCAAAATTTTTAAAAATTTTACAATTCTGTCTTAATGACAATAACTACTTTGCATATGATGATAAAATATACAACCAAATATTTGGTATGCCAATGGGCAACCCCCTTTCTCCCACTATTGCAGATATAGTACTGGACGGCCTTCTAGATGAATCACTTAAAGAACTAAAAGAGAAAAACATAGAACCCAAATACATTGTTAAATATGTTGATGATATTCTTGCTGTCATCAAGTATAAAGACAAAGAGGATATTTTATCAGTGCTCAATAAATATCATCCAAAAATAAAATTCACAGCAGAAATAGAAGAAAACAAACAAATCGCATACTTAGACACAAAAATACACAGGAACAATAATGTTATCTTTTTCGATTGGTACTCCAAGGAAACGTCATCAGGAAGACTTATGAATTTTAACTCAACTCAACCGAGAAGCCAAATAATAAACACGGCTAAGAACTTTATTTTTCGAGTTTTAAACATAAGTGACCAGCAATTTTATACAAAAAAAAATATACAGCAAATTACAACAATTTTAAAAAACAATAGTTTCCCAATTAAACTAATAAATTCAATAATTGAAGAAACAACAAATAAATTAAAAAATAAAACCAACATCAACAAAGTCCCAAATTTAGAAAACACTGATAAAGACATTTTTTACAGTGTACGATATATTCCAGGTTTGACAGATAATAAGAACATCAAAACAACAATAGAATCAAAAAACACAAAAATAGCTTACAAACCAAATACAACAATCAACACAATTTTTTCTAATGTTAAGGCGCGAGTAGAAAAGGAGCAACAATGCAATGTTGTGTATGAGGTGCAGTGCAAGGGGATGCAAATAAAAACTGCAACTTAATATATATTGGCACAACAAAACGATCACTAGGCACAAGAATGAACGAACATAAAAACGATATTTTGAAGAAAAAAAAAACATCTACAGCTTTATCAACACACATCATAGAGAGTGGACACGAACCAGATTTTTATAATATTAGAATCAAGAACAATATATATAAGAGGATATTCAATGTTCTAACGCCAAAATAAATTTGGCGTCTTGGCGTCTTGGCGTTTCTTACATAGGCCAAAATGAAAGGGTGTCAGGTGTTTTTTGCGTTTTGGCGTCTCGGCATCACTTACTTAGGCACAAAATAAACTGATGTCTCTGTTTGGCGTCATGGCATTTTTGGAGATTAGGGGAGATTTAGGGGAGATTTAGGGGAGATTTATTGTTCTTGATCACCACTATCACCCAAGAACAATAAATCTCCCCTAAATCATCCCTCAATCTCCCCTAATCTCCAAAAATGCCATGACGTCAAACAGAGACATCAGTTTATTTTGTGCCTAAGTAAGTGATGCCGAGACGCCAAAACGCAAAAAACACCTGACACCCTTTCATTTTGGCCTATGTAAGAAACGCCAAGACGCCAAGACGCCAAACTTATTTTGGCGTTAGAACATTGAATATCCTCTTATATATATTGTTCTTGATTAGAATATTGGACAAAGAAAGCAAAGAGAGAAAGAGATTTACAATTGAAAGTTTACGAATACAACAGAATATACAACGAACCATGAACTTAAAACAAGACACCGACAACATTAATGCCAGTTATAGAGTTGCTTTATCCTAAATAACCTGTGATAATATTTTTAAGTTGTGTTTAAAATAATAAATTATGTGTTTTATGTTAAATGTTTTATGTAAAATGTATTGTGATTTAATGTGAATATTTTTAATATCATTGTAAGTTAAAAATAGTTAAAAGTTGAATTGATTTTGTAAATAATGTATTGTTTTTTAATTTTAAATAGACGAAACCCCTTGATAAAGTCAACAAAACATTGACGAAACGTCGGGTAAAAATGAAATAAAAGACTTTTATTTACATTAAAAACATTAGGCCTGATTAGCTTAAGGAAAACAAACCACACGTAATATGAAAATAAAGTTGGCCAAATTAAAAACATTAAATTTAATTTAGTCATTATGAATAGCCCAGTAAGAAAATATCAGAAAAATCAACCAATTATGAAAAAAAATATAGGATAATTAAAAAAAAAATCAAAATAACTCTGCAAAATCATAGAATAACATTTGTGAGTGGTGGAGGGTATTGATGAGTTTGGTTAAACCAAATAATTTCTTTTTTCTTATTCAACTAAATTTTTTTTTTTTTTGGGAAAAAAGTCAAGAATTCCTTTTGGTGTGTTCTTGTTGTTTTCGTTAGTACTCATAAAAATTGAGTTTTAAGCATCAGCTTGATTTTTATTGAGTGGCATCACAATAGAAGAGTATTAACTTCTTTCAATTTTTTTATATTTTTTTGTTGTTGTTCAAAACTTTTCATCGTTTTTATTATCTTAAAAATATTATAAGATTGACACAAAACTACTTGGACAATATGCAATAACTATATACTTTACTACCAGCAGCAGATAATGCTAGTGATACTATGTATGTTTGAACAGGCACTTGTTCTCACATAACACAGTGGCATAGAATAAAAATATTTTGGAATTACATCTTTGGTTTTTTTCATAAAAATTTAAATCCCTGATTTTTATTTACAACAAGGAAGAAAATTAGAAATTGTTTTTTTAGTGTCCCCTGTTAAATTCCTGGAAGGTTTGTGACGTCCATCTTCAAACTAAAGGCGGAAAATATTTTGTGGCAATTATTTATATTATATATTTTATAACTGAAGTTTTTATTTATTTCAGTTTGAGTCCATATTATTTTTTTCTGAGAAATAATTATTTTTGTTGTACAATGAGAAAATCTGAAAAAATTTGTCAATTAAAATCTGAAAAAATTTGTCAATTAATTTTTTCAGATTTTCGCATTGTACAACAAAAATAATTATTTCTCAGAAATAATTAATATGGACTCAAACCGTATTAAATAAAATCTGTTTCCTTATTTTCAAAATATTTTTATTCTACCCCACTGTTTGTCGTACTACAACTACTTTCACAGCTTTAGTTTGTTCATGGCTGTGTGTAAATACAATTCAAAATCAGTCAGTGTATAATGCTCTTGAGGTTATATTTTTTTTTTATACTCCTTGTTTTATGTTGATTTCATATTTTTTTTTTTGCTATTTTATAGTACTCGTATCATGATCTTCTTGTTGTTGAATGGTTCTAGGTAGTTTGATACTACTCATCCTTCCTGGTTATGTATATTCTACAGAAGTGTAGTTGTTGTATATTGGTTTTGGTTCTACATTTAATTCTTGTAGAGTTGTAAAGTGTTTGTGTGACTGACATTAACAACTTAGTACTTGGACACTTGTAGTACCCTGTTTTAATAGCATACGAATATAACGAATAAGTGAGAATAAGAGTGTTTATATGTTTTATTATTTTCGTTTTTTTTGGCAACACTTATAAGTTGACAACAACAATATTTCATGTGTCATGTGGGGTTATTATTGTTAAATTTTCAGAAATACTTATTTTACCTATCAAATGCATTTGATATGTGGGCTATTTACATTCAATTTACATGTAGAAGTAGTTGTTGCAGCAACTACCTACAAAGATGTCTGCTTGTGTTCACAAGTATTTGTACTACATTTGTAAGTTTAATTTAAGTATTTGTGTAGCAGACATGTGCACGAATGCATTTAAAAGTCGTTGAGAGACACTCTAAAAATTTAAAATGAAAAACACTATTCTATTCTTTCAGTTCGAAACGAATGAATAATGTATTCTATGCTTGCATTGAAAAGAAAAAGTAATCCGCCCTAAGGCGAATAAATCAAATGATTTTTTCAAGAAAAAAGGTTTTTTTTAAAATTTTTTTTTAACAATTTTTTATTTTTAAATCTCATATTTTCACTCACTCATTAAATAAAATTTTTCATTGTCAAAAAAAAATCGAGCAATAGTTTTCGAGTTATTTAAATTTCACATGTGTTTAATCTATGGGGTCCTAAAATAAAGTCTATGGGGAAGGTTGTCATCTTTAAATGTGTGGACCCCTACACTCAAAAAATTATGTCATTAACTGTTTGTAGTTTATTTAAAAAGTTTTCCGTTAAGTCGTTTTTAAAAGAAAAAATATTTGTTTGATGTTCAGTTTTTATTAATGACTACTTCAGTCCTTTGTTTCAAAAATAACACACTAAAAAATAAAGACTTTCATTAACATTTAATTTTTAAAGTCATTTATTTTTGTTCTGTAAGTAAAAACTACTGATTACACAGTGTTACAAAAATGAATGAAACAGAAAAACCTGGGATGCGATACTTTTTTTCTAGTAGGTGTTGTTGAGTACAACAAGATTCTGTCCTTGAAATTTGCGAAACACCTCCAAAATCTTGAGTTACGGGTAAAAAACCGGTTTTTCGAACTTTTTACACTTATAAGCCAGTAACTTTGTTGAATATTAACCGATTTTGAATTTCTCAACGGTTTTAGAAAGAATAAACTAATATCTTTCGAAGTTGTAAATATGAAATTTAAGTAATATTAAAACAACTGTGCGTATTTTTCTAGCAAACTCAATTTTTCAAAAAAAAATCATTATTTTTTAAGTTTGAAGATGTTTTATCATATTTTTTTATTTAGGAACCGTACCATTTATGCATTTATTAATAAAGTATATTTATTTAAGAGTAAATTACAACCTTGGATTTTAAAATCGGTTAAAAATTGACTGAGTTATTAAACTTTTAATAAAAACAAAATTTTGTAATAAATGCCTGCACAATGTTTTTCTACCATCCAACCATAATATGCGGGGTATACTCACTTTGTCATTATGTGTGAAACACATCGAAATATCGATCTAGGGTCCCATAAAGTATATATTTTTGATCAGTGATCGTTTCTACGACATTCTAGCTTTGTCCGTCTGTCTGACCGTCCGTTTGTCCATCTGTGGAAGACACGAAACTGTCTTAAATAAAAGGTGTTCCCAGACAGCATCACCCACAACCCCCCCCCCCACAAACCCGCGAAACGTCCTTGTAGTTTTTTATTTTCATTTATCGCAAGGGAAAGGTGTCCCAGACAGGCCATACATCCGCGCCGCTGAGTTCCCCTTCTCAACAACAGTTTAGAACAAGAGCTTTAGCAAAACTTTTTTGCTTTAGAGTGCAATTATCATTTATACAAGATTTACATTCCACTAAATTATCATGTATTCTACAAGCGGACGTCCGCACATGACGGACATCTCTTCAATGTCTTAGAATCGATCAATGATCAAAAAAATATATACTTTATGGGACTCTAGACCGATATTTCGCCATCTTTATAATGTCTTAGAATCGATCACTGATCAAAAAATTATATTCGCTGTGAGACTCTTGACCGATATTTCGATGCGTTTCGCACCGAATGACAAAGTGAATATACCCCGTACTACGGTTAGAGGGTATAAAAACATTGTGCAGGCATTTATTCCAAAATTTTGTTTTATTAAAAGTTTAATAACTCGGTCAAATTTTTACCGATTTTAAAAACCAAAGTTGAGTTTTTCTCACAAATAAATATACTTTTTTAATAAATTCATAAATAATACGGTTCCTAAACAAAAAAATGTGTAAAAACATCTCCAAAGTTGAAAAATAGAGAAATTTTTTAAAAAAATTGAGTTTGCTGGTGAAATACGCATAGTTGTCTCAATATTACTTAAATATTATGTTCTGATCTTCGGAAGGTCTCACTTTCTTCTTTCTAAAACCGTCGATAAATTTAAAATCGGTTGGTTTTCAACAAAGTTACTGGCTTATAAGTGTAAAAAAATCGAAAAACCGGTTTTTTACCCGTAACTCAAGATTTTGGAGGTGTTTCGCAAATTTCAAGTACAGGGTCTTATTGTACTCGACAACACCTACTAGAAAAATAGTATCGCATCCCAGGTTTTTTTTTCGCTGTCACACAGTGTTATTCTTTTGATTTTTAATGATTTGTGTAAGTATTTTTTTTTTCAATAGTTGATATTTTTTTATGAAATATCATTAGTTTTTACCTACACAAATCAGTTATTTTTTTGTAGAAAAAAAAAATCAAAAAATTATTTATAGAAATATAAAAACATGTTTGTATCAAGTGACTTTGGCACGATGGGTAGAGGGTCTGGCCAGATTGTAGTTGATTGCGGGATCGATTTCCCAAAAATTTTATTAAAAATTTTTTAAAAAATATTTCAATAAAAAATTGTAAAAAATTACCTACGAAATCATTAATTTTTATTGTTTTCGTAGGTTATTTTTTTGAAATTTGTTGGTAAAAATAACAGAACTATCATTAATTTTAAATGCTTTCGTTGGTTATTTTTTTGAATTTGTTGGTAAAAAAGAGGGTAATTCCAAAAACTTTCGCCCCACTGTTCGGAAACATGCCTTTGGACGCCATTGAGAATTTGGCTCATAGATATCCACGTTTATATGAGATATGTTGCATTTTTGGATTTTCAAAATTTGCTGTAGTTTTCAAATTATCGCGGGTCAAAGTTCGACTTTTTTAGCAAAAGTCAGAAAAATACATGACGTTTAACGTGCTCTAACTTTTTAACTAGTAATCCGATTATCACAAGTAATGGCTCATATGAAAGCTTAATTCTTCTTCTTTTAGGAAATATTTTCAAAAGCATACGGTTTTTTTTTCAGAAGTGTTGCAAAAATTCAAAAACATTTTCTTTTTGCGAATATTTAAAAAAACACATCTTCGATTTTTTTAAAAAAAAGTTTGGTGATAAACAATACTGTTTTGTACAACATATCCAAAATTCAGAGTGGGATCCCAATGGGATCAAAATATATTCTGGTTTTAGTACGAAGTTCTTAAATTTTACCTTAGAAAATTAAAATTTTATGTTTCTTCAATATAAAAATTTAAATTTTCAAAGAAAATTATACTATTAAAATTTTGAAAAACATTCAAAACATTAGAAATTTAAATTTTCTAAGGGAAAAATATGAGAACATCGTACTTAAAACAGAATAGTTTTTGATCCCATGGAGATCCCACTCTGAATTTTGAATATGTTATACAAAACATTGTTATTTTTCACCAGAATTTTAAAAAAAAAATCGAAGATGTGTTTTTTTAAATATTCGAAAAGAAAAAATGTTTTTGCATTTTTGCACCATTTCTGTGAAAAAAAACTGTGTTATTTTAAAAATATTTTCTAAAATAAGAATCCCAGCTTTCACATGAGCCTAAATTTGTGAAAATCGGGTCATTGGTTAAGAAGTTACAGCTCTTTAAACGTGATGCATTTTTCTTACTTTTGCTTAAAAAGTCAATCTTTGACCCACCATAATTCGTTAAATACACCAAACGTAAAAAAACGATATATGGTACATATATCATATTTATGAGGGCTATCTATGTGTCAAGGTTCAAATTAATCTGAGACACCATTTCCAAAAATGACTAAAATTTGAGCTAAATTTTCTGGAATGGCCCAAGAGTGAAAAAAACTTAATTTTTTAATGTTTAATGTTATTTATTTTAGAAAATTTTGTCAACAGTAAAAAATAAATGTTGATGTTTGTTAAAACAGATGAATAATTACTGGGATGGTTTTCAATTGTTTATTCACTGGTTTTAAGTGTGTTTTTCATTTGTTTTTGCCTACAAAATATTTTGAGTGTATTGGGTCCAAACCTTGAATCAAAAAATTTGGATTCCGGGAAATTTTAAAATGTTCATATCTCGGTAACTACAGCCGACACGACAAAAAACTGCGAAAGACTTTAGTAGCTCTTTTATCATAGAATAAGACAACCGAACACCAAGATATGAACATTTAAAAATTTCCGGGAATTCAAATTTTTTATTCAAAGTTGGAGCCAATAGGGTCAACACATGTGAAGAGGTCAACGTTTCTTTAAGTTTTCCTCTATCTTGCCTATATTTGAGATATGACAATTTTAGTTTTAGGACTTTATTTTTAGGACCCAATCCTTAAAAAAATTTAGGTTTTTTTAAAATATTTTTTTATTAAAGACATTTTTATTACTCAGTGCATATTAAAAATATTCAACAACACAGTGTAATTTTTAGAATCACTACTATGTTTGTCATTCTAGAAACGATAGTTTTTTATATTCTAAACGCTTAAATAATACAAATCTTCATTTCGTTGTTACTCATGATTCTAAGCATTCTAATTCGCAAACACTGTACTCTAAAGGTGGTGTACTCTAAGGCGAATGACTCGGTGTAAGCGAAGAAACGAATGTATCCGTGCACATGTCTGTTGCCTAGTAAAAACTCTATTAAGTATACTATTGTTATGAGTTAAAATTGAATTTATAGCAATTCGAATACATTTTGAGGGCATACCTTATCCATGTCCGATTATCCTGAAATTTTGTAAGACGTATTTCTACATCAAAAAAATACATATAAGTGGAGTTGCGTTCAAAATCTAACAACTTAATTTTTTTGGAGAACCATATTAAAAATACATAATAGTAAAAAAAAATGTAGAATTTTCCAAATTTGAAAAAATAGAACAAATTGTGATCACATGTCGAATAATGGCTTAAAAATTGCATAATTTAGAGTAGAATCTTTGTATTTAAAAAAAAAAATCGAAGGTTTCGGAATTTTTCAAAAAGTCGATTTTAATTTTTAAACGTTAAAAAATAAGTTATAATTACATCGAATAATTTTTTCATGTTTTTTTCTAAAACTACATTTAAGTACCACCAACATGTTGCCAATTTTTTTTAAGATATCGTCTGAAAATTGGTGTGCAAGTTCCATTTAATACACTCAAAATAAATTCTCTGTCCAATCAGCAGAAAAATCTGCTGAAAATATACCCATTTTGAGCCTTATGAGAAATCTGCTGATTTTAGCAGACACGGTTTGCTAAATATCTGTCATAAGAGATGAATAAATATAACAAGAAAAAAAAAACATACGCCGCCAGCCAGCATCGAACTCGCCACCTTCCGATTTGAAAGTACACTTCTTAACCACTACGCTACGGAAGCTTATACTTTTATCTGGCGTTTTAGCTATTAAACATGTGTGTTGTTCGAAAGCAGAGAAATCTGATTTTAGCAGAAATATCTGCTGATTTAAGCAGAAAAATCTGCTGATTTTAGCGGAACAATCTGCTGATTTCAGCAGAGCAATCTGCTGATTTCAGCAGAGCAATCTGCTGACAATCTGTTCTGATTTTTTTTTATATAAAAAAATTTCTTGAAAAAATAATGAAATTCAGCAAACAAAATCAGTATAAACATAGTAAAATGTCTGTTATTTTCTTAAACTGAATGACAGAGATTTTAGTAAAAATATCCTTCTCAGCAGAACAATCTGCTAAAAGACTGCTAATTCAAATTGAAAGTCGTTTTACAGATTTTTTGACAGAGTTTTTCTTTTGAGTGTACGTACTAAAAAATGAAATAAATCGAAGGGGTCGGGTCCGAAAGTGTACGATTTGGGAGGGAATGCCCCATTTATAAAAACAATTGCCTATTAAAAAAACAAACAGACAATTAAAATGCACTGTCTATAATTTTTAAAAATTAAATTCTCTTCTATATTTTTCAACTTAAAAACTTAAATTCCAAATTTATTTGGTCTACGTTTTTTTTTTAAATCGGCAAAAGTCGTATGTTTACCAGTGGTAAACTATTCTTGAACATAAATATACTACTAATATTTTTAAATTTAAATAATTTTGCAACAAATTTATTTAATATTAAAAAGTCTTTAATCTTTATTTTAAGCTTACAACATGTTTCAACCACGTTATTTTACAATTCCCATTTTTCTTTTTATTTTAGTTTCCGATTTCACCGAAACCCTATCCCATTTGTACGAGGAACATGCAACTTCCCTACAAGCCCTTGTTACCAATTTTCGTAAAAAAAATGCAGAACTTAGAAAAGAAAGGTGAGTTTATCAAAACACTGATAATGAAGTTATGCAAAATTGAGTATTAATAATTACTTTATTTAGACCCGCCTGTCATAGTTCAATTTTTCAAACCTGGGAAACATTCCTACAAGAGGTCGAAACGGATTCTCAAGCATCCAATGATGTGGCAAATGTTTTATATAGACAGGTATGTATAACAAACACACATAAAAGTTATTTCAAATGTACTTACTCCAACAAAAAAAATGTATAATGTAATAGAGTTACCAGGTGGTGTTTGCAGTTAACCCAAAAAAAAAAATCACAATATTTCCTCAAAAATATTCAAACTATAAAAATTCATTTTTGTTTCACTTTACAGATAATACTATTTTAATTAAGAGACAAGCTCGAGGCCCCGGTGATTTTTTTAAAAAATATTAATTTTTATTTTTATTATTTTCAATATTTCTCCATCCATAATCAATATTTTTTAAAAAGAACTGTGGCCTCGAGCTTGTCAATTTATTAATATAGAATTGAATATAATAATATTAATATTTACAGAATAACTTTTTTTTGATTTCATTAAATTTCTAACTTTTGGAATAAATTCCCAAGACTGGCAGCCCTAAAATCTATTAACATTTTTCCATTTTATTCCATTATTCATTCATTCACTCAATCTCAATCATTTCACATTCAAATTATGATTATGATATGAAACCTCAGAAATGTAACAAGCTAAAAGTAGATGAATGATACTAATTTCTTTGTATTTTTATATTGAATATTTTGGTTTATATTCAATATACAATTTTCTATTGAATTGCATAAAATGTTATGTCTGTCTGTGTGACTGGCTTGTTGGCTGGTTGACCTCATACTGGAAATGCCAAATTGTCAATTACAGTCAATATTTATTGAATATTTCAAATATTTGTATTGTGCACGCAAAAAAATAAGCAAATAAAGTTAATTTGTTAGCAGTTTTGAACAGTTATTTGCAAAATATAAAAGGTTTTTTTATTAAAATATTTTTTTTCGAGTGTATACAATAAATACAATATTTAAGCTCATTTCGAGGTAAATCAAATAATAACATGCAATTTTATAATATATTTTTTTGATTATTTTTATACCCTCCGCTCTACTGATGGAGGGTATATATAAGTTTTTCATTCAGTTTGTAACACCTCGAAATATTGGTCTAGGACCCCATAAAGTATATATGGGGCATTCCATGTCATATCGGATACTTTGGAAATCTTTTTTTTTTAATTTTCCCAAACTTTTTACGGTTTTTAGTACCCTTAGAAAACTCCTTGTGGTAAATTTTCAGATATATTTTGATGACCCGTTCAAAAAATGTTAAATTTTTAAAAATTTGGTAGTTTGTTTCTGTACTGAAACTTCTTTTACTCATAACTCTTCAATAATGGTCCAAATAATTTTTTTTTAATTTTTGATGTATTTAAAAAAAAAACAAGTGAGAGTGTTAAATTCGGCTGTGCCGAATCTTTGATACCCTCCAACATGTTAAAATATATTTTAAAAAAATTAGAGGCGTTTTTTGGGGGCGGGGCTATGTGGGGTTGGTTGGGTTATTTGTTATTTGTTATGCTTTTCTAACTTTAGTAATACCATTTACTCATAATTTTTATGATTTTTTTAAATTCACGCCCACAAAAGGGGGCGGGCCCAAAAAAACTTAATTTTGTAGCCCCCGGGGACTAAGTGCAGGACTTTGAACACCTTCTGACATAAAAAGATTTCATTTGTTTAAGAAAAATGCAAAAAAAGCTGTAAAAAATTGCGTTTTTTAAGACTTTTTTTAAGTTCTTTAAGGGGGAACTTTTTTCCCCCTGATCCGATTTTACCCATTTCCGAACTTAACCGGCCTATGACCATGAGACACATTCGTGCCAATTTTCAGGAGTCTAGCTCTCTTATTTTGGACTGAATCGTGTTTTATACAGACGGACGGACGGACGGACGGACGGACGGACGGACATTCATAGAATGACTTAAAATCGATCATAGATCAATAATATATATACTTTATAGGGTCCCCGACCGATATTTTAATGCGTTACAAACGGAATGACAAAGTGAGTATACCCCCATACTGTGGTTGGAGGGTATAAAAATCCTAAAAAATTCTTTAGAGTGATCTAGTATACGGTTTTTAGGTTTTAAAATTTAAATCTCATTTGTGAAAAAGTTTGATTTTTTGAAAATTTTTTTGTGAAAAATTTCTACCGATTCTACAAATTTTTTGCCCAGTAGGATCGTGGGGTAACGATTATTACTATTTTTTACAATTTTCAATTTATTGTAATTTTCCAATCTTAAAATCATTTCTACTGCTCCAATTGTGTGTCGTAGAATCCGCATTAGAGTGGAATCCTCAAGGAAGTCGGCGTTCCGGTCGTCCAAAAAATACATGGCGTAGAACTAGAGTTTGCAAATAATCGAAATATTTCATAATCGCGATTACGATTAAAAAAATTGCCGTTAATCGCGATTACGATTAAGCGAATTTTTTAAAAT
Organism: Pegoplata infirma; assembly: GCA_963921195.1. Lineage (NCBI taxonomy): Eukaryota > Metazoa > Arthropoda > Insecta > Diptera > Anthomyiidae > Pegoplata > Pegoplata infirma. The sequence goes on along the minus strand of OY992538.1, from coordinate 11,211,417 downwards.
AATTTGATTTGCAATATCTTTAAAAAAAAAATTTGAAAGTTACATTTTATAACGTATTTTTAGGAACAAAAACTGTTATTTTTAAGAAATAAAATTAAAAGCTTTCGAACTTTCCTAGTAAAAATTATTCGATATTTTAGCACCACAGTTTCTTTTTTTAGTATATATTGCGCTCGAGCGCCCTTGAGAATTTTTAGTTAAGATTTTTTTAAAACTTATAATTAAAATTCTTTTTTGATAAAATTTCACACATACTTTAATTTTTGACATCTTTAACACTTTTTAAATGATCAAAAAGATTTTTGGAGAAAAATACTAGATTTTCTTACATCTTTATTGCGGTTAAATAAACTCTAAAAAGAGTTCTTCAATCAGCGCTGAAAATATACATGATTTTACTGGGTCTTAATAACTTTTTATCTTAGCTACTAAAGAGTACTCTAAACTGTGACTGATTTGGATAATGATTTCTTTCCAAAAGCTGCTTCCAGTTTACCAAAATTTCTGTAGGGTTGTGTCAGAATACCTGCCGATGGCCACTTTGCTCTTGTGAGGAAATTTATTTAAAAAATTTACAAGGCGTCATTAGTCAACCAGCGGTCAAATTATGGAAAAATTAAGTTTTTAGACAAAATTTCATGTCCAAATTTTTGGACCAAAGCCTTTTGCGTATATTTTAAAAACAAAACTCTTTAAAATTTACTGAGATAAGAATTTAAATTTTACTTTAAATTTGAATGACTTACAGGAAAAGGAAAGAAAAATCGCAAATAAGTTAAATGAACCATGGATCAACCTATTAAAACTTTCCGGTCTACTTAACATTCCAGAATCAATGATTTTTGTTTGAAATCCCCGAAAGTAATCGTTTTTAACACTTACTTAGTTTTTTTGACAAATAATTTTAATAGAAAATTCAAAATTGGTTTCAAAAAATTTTAGAACTGATTTAAATTCTTTATAAAAACAGTGTATTTCATAGAAAATTTTTAATCGTAATCGCATGATTTTTTTTGTCGATTACGATTAATTCGTGCGATTAATCGCGATTACGATTACGATTTTAATCGTTTTGCAAACTCTACGTAGATCAGTTTTGAATGAATTAACGATCATCAATAAATCTTTTGATGAAATCAAATCAATATGTAATAATAGAAATAGTTGGAATTTAATTGTGGAAGCCCTATGTTCTTAAGTGGAATAAATAAAGGGGGGGGGGGGGGGAATGGTGTGTCGAAGTGGTGTCAATTGCAAGACCAACCCACCTTAATTTTTACTTCTTAACGCTTTTTCAGAACAAACTAATACTCTACCTCCAATTTTTAAAGGGTTCCAATACAAAATGACATTTTTTAAAGTTTTCTCCAACCGCCGCTCTAACTGCCCTTATAGTGCCACATAGCGCAGACAATTGTATGACCGACTCACAATATTTTTTTAGTCCAAAAATTTTCTCTGTACACAACTACCTTCTATCTTTAATTCTTAAGGCGGTCCCCATACAATATTTTTATTTTTTATAAATTTGTTTTATTTAATCAGCTTCTACCGGTCCAACGGTGCGTACTAGAGGGGTCACAAGTGAGACCGACCCTCATTTATTTTTACCCTCCAACATTTTTTCAAATCATACCAATGCCCCACCTCCGCTCCCTAAATGGGGTCCCATTCAAAATTACATTTTCATAAAATTTGCTCCATCTGTAATTTGTATGGGAGCCCACTTAGGGAGTCGAGATGGGGAATAGGTACGATTGGAAAAAATGTTAAAGGATAATAGTAAGTGGGGGTCGGTCTCACATAAGACCTCTCTAGGAGGCACCATTGGACCGGTAGAACCTGATTAAACAAAAATTTAAATAAATATGGGGACTGCCTTAAGAGTTAAAGATAGAGGGTAGGTGTGTTCAGAGAAAATGTTTGGACTAAAAAACTATATAAATTGTGGGTCGGTCATACATTTGTCTGCTCTAGGGGAACTATTAGGGTAGTTAGAGCGATTGAAGCAAATTTCAAAAATGTCATTTTGTATGGGAACCCACTTAAAAATTGGAGGTAGAGTATTAGTTAGTTCTGAAAAAATGTTAAGAAAAAAAAATTAATGGGGCTCGGTCTTATAAATGAGACCTTTATGACGCACCATTGGAGCAGTAGAAATGATTTTGAGATTTAAAAATTACAATAATTTTTTAAAAAAATTTTAATAAATAGTAATAATTGTTATCCAACGTCCTCCCGGGCAAAAAATTTGTGGAATCGATAGAAGTTTTACACAAAAAAATTTCAAAAAAAATCGAAGAGTACAAACATTTTCAAAAATTAGATTTAAATTTTAAAACTTAAAAATCGCATACTCGAGCGCTTTTAAGAATTGTTTGGATTTTTATTTTTAAAAGTACGTAAAAAACACAATTTTTGAAAAAACAAATTTGAAATTTGGGCCATTATTGAAGAAGTTATGAGTAAAAGAAGTTTGAGTAAAGGAACAAACTACCAATTTTTAAAAATTCGATATCTTTTGAATGGGTCATCAAAAAAATTTTAAAATTTACCACGAAAGAGTTTTCGAAGGGTATTAAAAACTGTAAACAAATTGGGAAAATCAAAAAAAAATTTTTTTCAAAGTGTCCGATTTGACATGGAATGCCCCATATATTTACTGGTCATAATTAATTGAAAATTTTTTAATTTTTTTAAAAAAATTGCTATTTTGAAAAATTGATTACTCAACACCAACATGGTATAAAAATCTGAAAATTTTAGAGAAAGTTCAATTTAATACGTACTAAAACTTTACTGAGGCTCCCGAACATATATGAGGCATTTCACACCAAATGTCCAGCGAAAAAAAAACACGTGTACCGTAAACTTCTGAATAGGTTGTCTGGATATCCCTATATTTAACTTAGAAAATTGCGTTCTTGGTTTTTCAATTTTTCAAAAACTTGGTTTAGGAGGGGGGGGGGGGGGAATCAAATATTGTAAAAATGGTCAAATTTGTGGCGATTTGCCTTGATTAAATATTTATCATATTAAAACGGAATGCACCACAATCTTAAAAATTTACATTTTTATATAGTTTTGTATGGGCTTTTGATTAACATATTTTTTGGAAAATTTTCAGAACCCATTCTGAAATTTTCCATTTTTTGAAAAAGTCAATCTATCAAAAATCCGGCCACTTTTTTTTAAATTTTTTTTTTAAGTTTAGATGTTTGTCCATCCACACAAAAAATTCAGACACGCGTTTTTCGTTTTTTTGAGAAAATCGCATTTGAATTTTAAATTTCATAACAATTTAGTAATTTGCTTGTATTTTCTTGTTTCAACAGAGCGTATGAGTAATATTTATGCAATTAATATTACTCATTCGCAACTTTAAAACAAGAAAATACAAGCAAATTACAAAATTGTTATGAAATTTAATATTCAAATGCGATTTTCTCGAAAAAAACGAAAAATACATTTCTGATTTTTTTGTGTGGATGGACAAACATCTAAACTTTAAAAAAAAAATTAAAAAAAAGAAAAAAATCGGTCCAATGGTCCAAAAGTAATTAGCAAAACCGTGAATTTAAGATTGGTTTCAACTTAAATTCACTTATTGAAAAAGCCGAGTTTAAAAAACCTAGCTTTAAAAGCATTGGTAAATCACAAAATTACTTTACAAAGTATTTGTGCCACTCAAAAATATTTTTACAAAAAAAAAAAAAATAGACTCGAAAAAAATTTTACACTCAAAAAAAAAATTAGTATTTTTTCTTTTGTTTTTTCAAAAATGAAAAAAAAGTTTTTTATTCAAAATAAAATATTTCTAATCAAAATTTTTAATTTTTTCACGTCATAAAATTTAAAAACATTAGTAAGTCACAAAATAACTTTACAAAGTATTTGTGCCACTTAAAAATATTTTTACACAAAAAAAAAATTTACACTCGAAAAAAATTTTACACTCAAAAAAAAGTACTTTATCTTCTTTTTTACAAAAATGACAAAAAATAGCTTTTTACTGAAAACAAAATATTTCTAATCAAAATTGTTTATTTTTTTTAACGTTAGAAATTTCTCTATCTTTAAAAATTGCATTGTGTAGGGTATTCATAGAATCGGCCAAGTCGAATTTAACTTTTCTACTTGTTTTGTATTTTGGCTTTATTGGAAATAAAATTTTATATGTATTTGTAATAAATTATTGTGTATATAATAGGGTTTCTATTCGGAAAAAATTTCCCGGGAATTCACGGAAAATATTTTTTTTTAATCCCGGGATTTTTTCTTGAGGAAATTTCGGGAATTCGTCGCTAATTTTTTAATAAAAATATATTTTATTTACACATTTTTAACACAATCTTAAATGATTTAATAAAAATGTCATTAAAACTTTGAAAGAATTAAAATTTTTAAAGAAAAACTAGTGAGGATATGCTTCAGCTTGTATATTATTTTGGCGCAATAATTACACTATGCTACAAAAAACACAAAATCGAATATACTTTTAAAATGAGGTAGTTAAGGTTGTTGGTCTCGTCGAAAGGACCACGAAAATGCCCATAAAACTTGCCAGACACCCTTAAATTTTAAAGTTATTGTCAAAAAACGTTTTTTGGGACTTTTCTCACTAAACCACGTGTAATCTAAACATTTTTCAACAGATTTTAAATTTTTCAACTGTTTTAGATAGAAGAAGGACAGGGCTTTTCATGTGTGTGAATTGGTCTACACATATAAGAAAGATATGTATTTATTTTTTCAACAATATCTAATTTTTTTGTTATTTTTTGAAAATTTTACGTTATATTAATAAACGTATTCCTAAAGAAAATTTAATTGTGAATACGATGAGCTTTATGCCAAAAAAATCGGATAACAATTGACAGAGTTGTGATAATTTTTCTAAAGAAGAAAATTAAGATTTTGTATGAAATTGCCGTGCGGACAGTGTTACCATATATTTTTTGGAAAAATCTTATTTTTTCTGAAAAAAAATCTTTTTTTTGTAAAAAAAAAACTTTTTTTTGAAAAAAGTATTAAAATCATTTTAAAAAATCCCAAATTGTATTTTAAATTCAATTTTAACATAAAAAACAAGTTAAAGTATAGCGTAGAATGAAAAAATAATATATTTCTTAGGTAATTTGAGCTTATTTAGAAATTAAAATTTTGTTTTTACCTTTCCAAAAATCTTTTTTTCAGAAAAAAAATCTTTTTAGCACCTCAAAAAACTTGCAAAATAAGATAAATCTTGATATATGGCAACACTGCGTGCGGATAACCAAGGCAAAAAAATTAAAAAAATAAACGAACATACTGAGAGGTCGCGTATCATTATTTTAAAGGTTTTTGACCTACTGAATTCGAATTTGACCTTGAAATGGCGCTATCTTATTAAGTTTTTGATATATCAATTTATGTTAAATATTGCTAAAACCTGGCGAGATAGCGCAATTTAAAGGCCAGATTCGGATTCAGCGCGCCAAAAACCTTAAAAAATATTGTACATGACCATTTTTGATAAATTTATTTTTTTGCCTGGGTTATCTGAACGGCGATTTCCTGCAAAATCTTAATTTTCTTTTTTAGAAAAATTATCACAACTCTGTCAATTATTATCCGATTTTTTCATATAAAAGCCCATCGTATTCAGAATTAAATTTTCTATAAAAATAGATTTATAAATATAAAGGTTGTTAAACGAACTATAGCAGAAAAAAGTCGATAAACTCGAAAAATTAAAAAAAAAATAACAACAAAAATGATTTTATAGAAAAAATCAATAGATATCTTTCTTTTACGTATTGATCAATTCACACACATGGAAAGCCCTCTCCTTTTTCTATCCAAAACAGTTTAAAAATTTGAAATCGGTTGAAAATTTTCTGAATTACACAAGGTTTAGTGAGAAAAGTCCCAAAAAAACTTTTTTTGACAATAACTCGAAAATTTGAGGGTGTCTAGCAAGTTTGATGAGCATTTTTGTGATCTACTCGACCAGACCAACAACCTATACTATATCACATTAGAAGTATTTTTTCACTGTAGCACAGTGTTATTTATCTTTAATCGATTGCGTGACAAAATATTAGTATTTCACACACAAAAATTTTGTTTTCCATGAACGATTTTCATAGTATTTATGAACAAATTCATACAATTTATTAACTTTTCATAATATTTATAAACTTTTTCATAGTATTTATGAATAAATCATAATATGTGAAATTTAGAAATTTTTAACATTTTTCATAAATACTATGAAAAAGTTTATAAATATTATGAAAAGTTAATAAATTGTATGAATAAATTAATAAATTGTACATATATGAAGTAAAAGCCTGATATGTATTGGCCGTGAAAAAAAATATTTTGTAACGAAGCTTGGCCGCCGCCAGTTCTATCCCAGCATCCAGTGAAAATACCTTGTTACAATGGCTATATACACTCAAAAAAAAAAACTGTAAAGTTAGCAAAAAAAAGCTTGTAAACCTACAAGAAAATTTGCTGATTTTGAACCCACAATTTTTTTTGTAAAGTTAGCAAAAACGTTTTGCTAAAAATTAGTTAACTGAAATTTTTTTTATTTCAACTTAGTTCATACACATTTTAGGACCCCATTGGGTCCGGATCCGATAGGTCCAGACCCCAATGGGCCTAGACCTACTTGAGTTCCTTAAAAATCGTCATAGTCTTTGATCCAAAATTAGTGTCCGTTTCGCTCTACCTTGTTTAGTTTTTGAAATACGTGATTTTAGGGGACCACCGGGGTTTTGAGAATTACAAAACTCGATAGTTTCAAAAATATTACTCGGAGAGCTTGTTCTACGTGTTGAGAGCTACAAAAATGCTTTTGGACTTTTTGTTGTGTCGGCAATATTTACCGAGATATGAGCATTTAAAAATTTTCGGGAATGCTAACTTTTTTGGATCCAAAGTTAGGACCCATTAGGGTCCATACATGTGAAGAACAGAGAATCAAAAATGGTCTCAATTTTGCTCTATCTGGCTTAGTTTCCGAGATAGCGCCATTTTAAGTTTTCTGAAAATAAAAAAAAAATTTACCATTTATTTTTGCTAATATTAGCAAAAAATCTTGTAAAAATGTTGTCAACTCAATTTCAAATTTAGCAAAAGAAATTAGTTCAAAGTTTGTTTAAAATTGCTAATGTGCTAAATGAAGTTTACAAAAATTTTTTGCTAACATGCTAATCTCAACAAAAAATTTGTTAAAAGTTAGCTAACTAGCGTTAGCAAAAAAAAAATTAGAAAATCTACTAACGTATTTTTTTGAGTGTAGTACATTGGTGTTCTCATTTTGGCCGGAATACCTTAAACCAATTAATTTTAATAATTCGAAAGTTTAATTAAATATATATTCAAGATATAATTTTCTTACGGTTGGCGTAGTAAAAATTAGAAAATTTTTCCAAAAAGTTATTAAAACCGCATTTGATGCAAAATCGGGTATTTCCGAATTGTGAACAATTTTGCATGGAGTGGGAATACGTCAATGCAAATACTAGAACTATGATCACGTCCAATATTTCTACAAAAAATAGATTTTATGAACTTTCTACGTATATTTTAGAGGTTAGTAAAACTATTTTACAAAAGAATACATCTAAAATGATTTTAAATTGGAAAATACGACCATAATATGTAATATACAATTTTTATATGGTAAAGTTCAAAATTAGTTTTAATTTAAAAATTCCCGGGAATTCCCGGGAATACGATTTTTTTAAAACGATTTCCCGGGAACTGAAAAAGTCCGAGAATTTAGAAACCCTAGTATATAACCAATAAAATCGATTTTTTATTTACTTACATAGAAAATTATTTATAATTATTACCTTTTTTACGTTGTTGTTATTATTGATAATACATGCTTGATTACAATATGGTTTTTGTGTTTATTTAATTTGTGGTTTATTTATTATAATAAAACCGATTTATATTAATAGTGCAATACATATTAACTATTTAATTGAAAAAATAATATCGTAATTTTATTAGTTACAAACAAATTTAAAGAAAAATTAAGCATAACTCCCACTGTGCAGCGTAGTCATAAATAGTGCCTTCAAGAATAGTTTTTTCTTATAAATGCTGAATCTTGGAAATAAAGTGTGAGAACAATTGTTGTAGACAATTGCATGATCTACAATTTTTGTCTAATTTAAATGGATTTTACTTACTTTATTTCATATCTTGCAAAAAAATGTTTTTTTAGCAGTTTTTTTTTTGGAAGAAAATTTTATAGCGCGAGTAGAACTGAGCGTGATTGAATCTGGCGTCAGCCATGCGTGAGCCTAAGAAATTTAGTTTTTACATATGTGATCAGTGAGTGAGAGCCTTTTTAATTTTGAGGAATTCTGAAAAGATTTTTTAATTCACAGCCAAATATAGCAATTTAGGTTAAATTTCCTTGTTAGATTTAAAATATTTATATTTCCTTTTACATCACTCATCATGTCAAGTCACATAACCCATTTCCTATTGTTTATTGATATTTTCATACTCATAAAAAGAAAAACACGACACGCATAAATTCCAAAACATTTGATTTTTTATTGGAATAAATTTGTGTTGTTGTTGTTGTTGGAGTACTTACATACGATTTTATTACATTCTAACTTTAACCTCCATATAATGTTTGTTTTGTTGTTGTTTTTTTTTTTTTTTTAATATTGATAGGTGTCACGACCAATGCTCGATAAATCCTTTCATCGTAAAGTTCAAAGTCGAAAAATATTTACACACAGGGAGTCCTTTGAGACCATTATTGCAAAGACTGAAGAAAAATTATCAAAGGTAAGTAATAAAAAACACACATACAGACAAAAATATCACAGCAGCAATACTCTAATACTAAAACATGTTGAAAAGAAAACAATTCACTCTAATACTTTAACATGTAAGAGCATTAGATAGTCATAAATATAAAAAACAACACATCAAATAAATTGTACGAGTATTTGTGCAATATAACAAGAAAATAAATTCGTAAATAATTTTCTTTTTATACACTTATACTCATATATTTACAGACACACTAAAACTCTCACACATATGTGTGTAGGATACCTCTCAAGTACCTACTCTTATTATTAAATCCTTCCTCCCAATGGATTTCATTTATAGGAGAATGTGTGACATAAAATATATTCTTATTTATATTTCCTATTTTCATTTCACTTTACCGTTAGTTAACTGATTTTTTTCTGGTGTTTTTTTTTTTTTATTTTCATTATTGTATTCCCCACATCCAGTGTCGCCTGGACTATAAGCAATGTTATATGTCACATCGTCAGAATCCCACACAACATTCGCTAACAGAATATATTGATGCTCATAATGCGTACGTGCAACAATTGCATGCCACAAATGCCATGTTGGAAACGTATCATTGTGAAACGGTGCCACAATTGATGCAAGAACTTGAAGAGATCCACAACGATTTATGCAGTATTATTGCCGATTCAATACAACAGGGTGCTGATGTTATATCCACAAAGGTAAGTTTGTGTTTGTGATTTTCTGCCAACTTTTAATATATATCCCAGCAAAAATTTATAGAGATTTTGGAAGCACAGCTTGTTTTTATAGTAAACCATAGCACATCCAAAGAGCGCTCTTTAAGGGGAAACATTTTAATTCTTAGTTAAGATTTTTTTTTTTTTTTGTAAAACTGATCATATTATAACGAAAGAATTCTTCAATTAGCGCTGAAAAGACACATGATTTTACTGCGTCTAAATAGTGCTCTATCAGCGCTACCAAATAGTGCTCTAAATTTTTGCATCGCCCAAAGGAATTTTACAAGATTTCAGGTGGTTTAGATTGGTTCTTTGACTCGTTTTTTCTTTCCAAAAGCTGTTTCCAGTTCATCAAAATTTCTGCTGGGTTATGTAGAACGACTATTATTAAATGCAAAGGAAATTCCAATGGTTTTTCATTCAACTAACTCTGAGTATATAAAGTGATGGTTTGGTTGGTTTTTTTTATCGAATAGATGACACTGCATTGCAGTTGTTGTTATTTTATTGGTTATTTTTAATAGTTCCACATTGGATGTGTTGTGTTATAGTGTATTCTCGTGGTAGTTCTATGTTTAAGATTCCTTATCCTTTTCACTAACTACATATTATATAGAGTATATCGTCACCTAAAATGCAAAACGCCCTAACTAACAAAAAATTTAAAATCGGTATTTTGATAGATTCTGGTGTATTTTATTAACCTACACGTCCCTACAAAAAATTAGGGTCACATAATAAAAATTAGTGATTTTATAGCCAAAAATTAAAAACATGTGCATTGCGAAATCGCCAATGAACGCAACTAGAAATACAGTTCTTAATCATTTTGTGATTAAATTTGATACATATTCACAAAACGTACGTCCTCACAAAATTTTATCCCAATTCAATCAAAACCAACAAAGTTATTAACAAATTGAAAATTTTACTCTTTACTGTTTTTTGCTTCTCCTGTAAAATTAATAAAATGTTAGTTAGGGCCTTTTGCATTTTAGGTGACGATATGTGTATGTTGTGGCAAGAAGAGGTCTTTGATTTATGCTTTATCCATTTATTTATTCGTTAGTATACGTGTTTGTATACAAACATATGTATGAAACTGTAGTAAAATGGTACGAGTATATGTTTGTATTGAAGTGTTTCGTTCGGTATGCTGGTATGAGTTTCACATATTGATTTATGACACTTACTTTTTTAAATGGCACACTGAGCTGAAAAACATATATAATTTATTAAATTTAAGAAATATTACTCTAGCTCGAGGTCACATTTCTTTACTAATCATTACGATGATATTGTCAAAGAAACAACTTCACACAAACTATTTATTATGTTAATAATTAATTTAATTAGTTTGGTAATTTTGCAAGACTTACTCGACGCGTGTTTCGATCTTGTCGGAATCTTGTTAAGAGTCTTAATCAAATTAACAATTCGTATGCAAGCAGACATTATGAGAATTATCCTAAATACAACATTATACATCTTTTAATAATAAGCGAATTGTCCGATCATACCATCTAGACAAAAAGAAATAATACCATTATGCAAAGAACTGTGTTACAAACTATTTGCAAATACATAGTGTACCCAGCAAAACTTTGGTAATGGGTAGTGATTATATAACACATTACCAGGTAATGTATATACCTTATTTGTAGCATTATTTTAGGATGTCTTACCAAACATTTGTTCCACAACGTATTATTTTAAAGTGAAAAATAATGCATTACTAATAATTTGCTACGTAATGCATGATTATTGGAAAAATGTATTTCATATTTATTATTTCTAAACATTATATCATGGATGATTTATATTTGGTTACATTATGTATTATTTGAAAGTTTGAAATAATGCATTATTTATAATTAAATGCATAATGCATTACAATAACATAAAAAATAATTATTTTATAAAAAATGCATAAGTTTAAACTAGAGATGGGCTCACGACAAGAAATTTCTAACGACACACACTCACTAGCATATTATATCTACTTACACTCACTTACAATCACGTGAGTAAATTTAATACAAAATTACTTTTTCACTACTCGTAACACCTTATATATTACGTTCTGGTATGCTATATTATATACCTTACTCGTAACCTATAAAATATCATATATTTTACACCTTACTGGTATTCTTCGTTATAAATTTATGACTTATTTTATACCTTACTGGTATTCTATGTGATAATGTGGATGCATTACTTTGAGTCTCATCGCCTGTTAAAATCTGCAATGTATAAAATAAGAGATCATATACCTTATTTTATACCTTATTTCGTAATCTAAGTTTTGCTGGGTAGTTCTCATATTACGAGTAGATGTTTATACATTTTGTTTTAATAATGGAGATGGTATAACCGGGCAATTAGACTTTATGTTTTGTCACCAACGATTGTCAGTTTCCTTAATATTATTGACAACATCCCAACGAGATCGAAACACGGGTCGAGTAGTCTTGCATATTGATTCATCCAATTAATTTGTCTCCATTTTCGAGATTTGTCCCCACTTTCGAGATTTATTTAAATCTCATCATCATCTTTTGGTGTTACAGCACCGGGTGTTCCTTAACTTTGTCCACACTTTGTTTCCATTCAGATTAATTTTTATTTTGCTCCAAGTTCTTCCAGTTATTTATGCTGATTTTTGTGAAGTCATCTTCAACACCATTAAGCGATCTTGACTTGGTTTACCTCTGGCTCTAATCCTGTGTGGTATAGCGTTAAGAATTTCTTTTGGGCTCTATCTTCTGGCATTCTTGCTACTTGACCTGTCCACTGCAACCTTTTGACCTTTATGAGCTTGACTACATTATTTTCTTCTATTATGAGGTCAATTTCATTATTACTTCGCATTATATAACTACAGTCTTCCCACCTTTTAAATCTGATCAATTGTTGTTATAATATTATAACAAATCACCTTCCAGCAAAAGGGAAAAACTTCTACCCGTTACGAGTAGCTAAATAATTCCGCCAAAGGACGAGGCACCATCTGGCCTCGTCGGCTGGTTAATGTTGAAATACTCAAGCAGCATTTTACATCACAGTTTCTTCCGACCAAGATTTTATTTCCCCTTACTTCCCTCGACGAGACATGTCTCAACATAATGCGGAAACATATAGACCCGTGAGACTTGGGAGCGCATAATTGAGTAGTGGAAGATTACAAACAAGCCGTCTCCAATGCGAACTCTCAATAGTAAACACGAGCTTTAAGAGAACGGATAAAAGAGCTTACACATCTTTATACTCTTGTTAATTGAAGCTTTGGAAATAGTTTTCTATACAATACTGCTAGAAGTTTTCATCATGGAGAATACAAAATCTTTAAAAAAAAAAACAATTTCGACATACGGAGATTATTGGAAGTTTTAAACGGAACACGATGTTAGATTATTTTATTCCTTATAACGTAACTGATGAATTAAAATTCTGATCCCTTCACTGGATGACTTGCTTATCAATAGCGTAAAACAACGTGTTAACGGATGGTTCTAAAATGTTGGCAGTGGTATTCACTGCAAGGAATTAAATCGGAATGACATATCGTCTAGACAACGATTGAAGAATATGCGATAGAAAAGCCAGCTGAGCGAATTTCGATGTTACCAACATGCAGTTATGTCATTGGCTTCTTCATTAATAGTCAAGATGCTCTTATGGCTTTAAAAAGTGATAATATCAAATTGGACGCTGCAATGCAGAGCTTAAGGTTCTCAGAGGGAAGCATAATTTCACTTTGTATTAAGTACCTGAACACATGGGTATTCCGGGAAACGAGTATGAGAAATCGCACGTTTTCCCTCCACTTTCCACTATCTTCCAGAGAATAAACTCTTAAGTCTATCAAGTGAGTGATTTGGTTTAGTAGACGATCAAATTCTGGCAGTTGTATGCAGACTAAATTATAATGGGATTGAAACTTGGAAAAAAACAGTAACGTTCATCTGGATATGGGCAGAGAGCAACAGAGAGCTACAGTTAATCTTATTGCAGGTCATAAGACATTGGGTAAAAAGATGGTGCAGGGAATCAGTAGAAGAGGCCCAACCCTCTTTAGGCGAAAGCAACTGAGAGGTACAGTTAATCTAAACAGTTAAATAAAACATTGGGTAAACAGATTGTGCAGGGAATCAGTAGAAGATGCCTAATAAAAGTGTTAGGCGAATGCCCTGCTCTATATTATTATTTTTTTACGCTGAACCAACACTCAGTGGATGCCCCTACTAATGCAGTGCATTGTGTTGATATCAGAAAAATAGGTTGTGAGGAGGAGAAAAGAGGGTATAGTGTTTGTGGATATTTGACTTGAATTTATTTTCATTGAAAGAAGCTGAGAAGACCTCTGCTGGGACATTATTCCACATACGGCTAGTACGACTGAAAAACGAGCCTTCTGTGTAATGTGATGTGCGGTCAACTGAACAATCGACAACTAATGGATGTGAAGTACTTCTTACACCGGTTTAAAAAACCAAGACACATGAATGCTTCTTTCGACTCTTGAAAAACATGCGTTGTCCAACGAAAATCGCACTGAACTTTCACGTCCAGAACATGAGGAGTGTCCGATTTCTAGAAACCTTTTTGGGTTTTGCATGCATTAAACTTGACCCTATTCGCAAGACTCCACTCAGAGATTGTCGACAGGACCTTAGGAATCCCTAGACGTATAAAATAAACAACTCTGGGCTACATAATGAAGGAGAGAGAGTAGTAAGGTTCATAGGAATAATAAAGGGCCTCACCATGGCCTTTAAGGACGTATGTTTCTACCAGTGTCATCCTTCATAACCTAACCTAATCACGAGCTGTTTCTGTTGACCTACTCTTGCAGTAACAATGTAGTCTACTAAAAACAGCCTTGCGTCAATAATTCCAAGCAAGTCTAACAAAGTTTACCATTAGATCCGATGTGTTTTACAACGGGTTTGGACAGTGTAATAGAAACGTCGTATATGCTTCCACAAAATGTTTTCAAGAATCACCAGTATAATAATTTCCTTATAACTTTTAAGTTGCGCCCTATACAAAAAGTCTTTAGTCAACGAGTACTGATGCTAATAACCTAGAGAAAGTCTCCCAGTTTTTCACCCAGGCCATCCTGTTAACAACCTTAACCTGAACCACATTCCCTTAGTAAAATCACAATAAATTGTTAATTAATATGATTCACTTTTGTCTTTTTAAGTGCTTTCGATTGTATTGACCTCGCTCGTAATTGATATTCCTACATAATTTATTTCTATTTGAATGTTTCAAAAAGCCATAGTTTTGACAGCCATGTATGAGGATTATTAGATTATTCCCGATGGAAGTATTTATTATGCTATAAACATACAGTTTCACTATTTATGCAAAAGACAAGAGTTGTATTAAAAATTATTCCAAATCTGCAACCCAGTGTGCCTTAATACTTAAACATACGTTCGATGTGTGTTGAATAAGTATATACACTAAAAAAAGAAATGCTGTCAAATCAGCAAGAAAAAATCATTGAGACATCTGAAAATCTCTAACAATAAGTGCCAGATCGAGGATAGAGCTGGCACCCTCGCCTGCATGGATGACCTGATCGATCTCGACCTTTTTCCGAACACTTCTCAACTATAGAAAGTTTGACAGAAGGTAACATTTTTTGTCAAACTTTCGATAATTGGGAAGCGCTTGGAGAAATTTCAACATCGATAAGGTCGTTCTAGATAATAACGATGTTTTTAGATCGAGTCTTGACAGTGATAAAGCCCAAATTTCAACGTTATTGTGAATTAGTGATCATAAATTGAATTTTTTAACAAAATGATTTCTTTCAGTGTAGGTTATGTGTATTTTGTATGTATACTTTTGAATGTGTATGTAGATTTATGTAAATATAAACACTTGTGTTTGTGTTACTTACACACTTGATCCTTTTTATTTGTTTTTTTTTCCTTTTTTGTTGTTACTGTTTCTAGTGCTGCCTCTCAATGACTTGGGGGCATATGAGTGTATGTGTGTGTGCTTTTTATGTTTGTAATCCCAACAGTTTTTCTAAACAAAATGCTAATTGTTTGCTTAACAACAAACAGCCATCATCTAGTCATAATAGTATTCTAAAGGGAAACTTATTTTACAAGAAAATGTCCTTTAATGTTTAAATCGTTTCCTCAAAGATTATCTCAAGGAAAACCTTTTTATAATCAATGATTTGAAACTACATTAGTTGACCGCTGTTTCCTCTGGTTATGTTTGTATATTTTCTAAAAGCATTAGTACGAGTTAAAAACTAAAACGTAATATTGTGGTTAAGCGTATATTAGTGTGTGTGTGTGTGTAGTTTTACATTTGTAATATCTTGCATATTAAACAAATAAACACCCAAACATGCATGCGCTTGCATGCATACACTTTATTGTATGTTGGTGACTATATTTATCAGCTTGTTGCTTGTGGATTACCAGTATTATAGTGGTTATTTTCCACCGGGGGATTTTATAATGTTATCAATAAAAAACCATTAATTAAATGTGTAGACTATGGTTACAGAATAAATGGAAAAGAAACATAAAATATGTGGAAAACATTTATTTTAAGCAGAGGTGTATGAGAATTTAAATTTATTTTTTAATTTATAAAATGGACAAGAATTAGCGTTTCTAAAAAACGATAATTTTTGAAAACCGTTTTCTCGGTTAACCGAACATGAGCTTTGATGGTTAACCGGGATTTAAAATACTGATTAAACGATTTTTTTCTTTTTTAATGATAACAAAAATTATTTATATGAATCAAAAACCAAATTTTTGTCAAATACCGCTTTCTGAAAAAAATCTAATAAAGTCACGAGAATTCCTTTAACGCGTCAAAAAAGTTAAAAATTTACAAAATTTTTTTAGTAAAATACTTGTAAATTTACAAAAATAGCTCGTAATTTTTACTAGGAATTCTCATAAAATAGGAGGTAGCAAAAAATCTAGTAAAGTCACGACAATTCCTAGTAAGTTTTATCTCGTCAAAAAAGTTGTGGGTAAGGTTAGGTTGGATGGGCATCCGCTAATTTGGCGAATTCTTTGGGAGGCCATAATGCTCATTGTGATTCCCTTAATTGTTATTTTCCTACTCCTCCTCCGATAAAAATCGCTTACTTCTTAAAACCAACCCGAATCCTAAATCCGTAAAGATTGAGATCGCATTCTTTGTCATAACAGAGTTTTCCGTTCAGTCTTTCTTAGTTGGTACACTCAAAATAATACATTAGTAGATTTACAAATTTTTTTTTTGCTAATGCTAGTTAGCTAACCTTTAGCAAATTTTTAGTTGAGATTAGCATGTTAGCAAAAATATCTTGTAAACTTCACTTAGCTCATTAGCAATTTTTAACAAAATTTGAACTAATTTTTTTTGATAAATTTAAAAATGAGTTGACGAAATTTTTACAAGCTTTTTTGCTAATATTAGCAAAAATAAATTGTATTTTTTTTTTTTTTTTAAGAAAACTTAAAAAGGCGCTATCTCGGAAACTAAGCCAGATAGAGCAAAATGGAGGCCATTTTTGGATCTCAGTTCTCGGGCTCATAGTTTCGCCGGTCCTCTTCACACGTGTGGACCCTAATGGGTCCTAACTGCGGATCCAAAAAAGTTAGCATTTCCGAACATTTTAAAATGCTCATATCTTGGTAAATATTGACGACACAACAAAAAGTTTAGCAGAATTTTTGTAGCCCTCAACACGTAGAACAAGACCGCAAAATAACCAAAAGCTCTCCGAGTAATATTTTTGAAGTTATCGAGTTTTTTAATTCTCAAAACCCCATTGGTTCCCTAAATGCACGTTTCTCAAAAACTAAGCAAGGTAGAGCGAAACGGACACAAATTTTGGGTTAAAAACTATGACGATTTTTAAGGAACCCAACTAGGTCTAGGCCCATCGGGGTCTGGACCTGTCGGGGTCTGGACCTATCGGGTCCAAACCTGTCGGGGTCTGGACCTATCGGGTCCAAACCTGTCGGGGTCTGGACCTATCGGGTCCAAACCCAATGGGGTCCTTAAATGTGAATGAACTAAGTTGAAATAAAAAAAATTTCAGTTAACTAATTTTTAGCAAAACATTTTTGCTAACTTTACCAAAAAAATTGTGGGTTCAAAATCGGCAAAATTCCTTGTAGATTTACAAGCTTTTTTTGCTAACATTACAGTTTTTTTGAGTGTATTTGGATTTCGAAGTTTCTATTAAAGTTCCTCAGCGGTTACACAAAAAAAACTTGTAAAATTACAAGAAAAACTTGTAACTTTTTTTTGTTTGCTACCTCCTATTTGACAAAAAATCCTAGTTATTTTACAAGCTTTTTACCAATTATTTTGTAATTTTATTTTGTAATTTTACCAATAAAATTGAAAATTTACAAATTTTTTGACACGATAAAATTTACAAAGAGGTTTCGTAATTTTACTAGATTTTTTGCTACCTCCTATTTTACGAGAATTCCTAGTAATTTTACAAGCTTTTTACCAATAATTTTGTAATTTTACAAGTTTTTAACAAATAAAATTGTAAATTTACAGTTTTTTGGTGCAATTGAAATTACAAGGAATTCTCGTGAATTTACTAGATTTGTTTTTTGTAAAATTTGTAAAATAACAAAAAAAAAAATGTAAAATTACAAAAAAAAATTAAATTTCGATTTGTTAAAAAACAAGGAAAACTGTTAAATAGTGAAAAATGGGACTACGAGAATTTTCCCAGTAATTTAACAAGGTTTTTTATTTTGTAGATATGGTCGGATTTACTTCCAGTTCCATTCCGCCCACAGTTCTTAATATGATCAAGTGGCCCAAAAGCGATGCTTCAGCATTTGTGACTCTCTTAGCCTGAGAGCTGATTTTGCTGCTATAATCTTGATGTTGTTGCTCTTGAAAAAGTTGTAAATTTACAATTTCATTGGTAAAAAACTTGCAAAATTACAAAAAAAAAACTCGTAATTTTTACTCCACTTAGAAAATTATGTCATTAACTGTTTGTAGTTTATTTGAAAAAGTAATCAGTACAGTTGTTTTAAAAGAAAATTCACTTATTTTATTAAGGATTTGTTGTTTTCTAATTTTTCTGTAGGTTAAATAAAAATAAATTACTGTCTTAATAATAAATTTTCCGTTACATTAAATTTCTGCAGTAAAAAATTCTTCTACAGTATTAATGTTTTCCAATACAAAATCAGTGAATATTCATTAGTATTTTATTGTTTCTGTTAGTTATTTAATTAACATTAAAAATTTACTGTAAAATGATCTATTTAAAATGAAAAACCAGTTTTTAAAATAAAATTTCATTTGTTTTAAGTGAATATTCACTGGAATTTACTTACATAATTTTTTGAGTGTTAGAATTCTAGTAAAATAGCAGGTAACAAATTAAAAGCTTTTCTTGTCATTTTACAATTTTTTTTGGAATGTACAGTAGGGCATTTCATAAAAAACTTTTTTTTTGGATTTTTGCAACTCGTAAAGCGGAATATGAATTTTATGGCCTAAAAGATTTTTGAGATCTTTTTCAGATTTTTGGAAGGTCGGGATCAACTCGCTCAAATTTTTCTGAATTTTTGATTTTTTGTGTGAGTTTGCGTGATTTATGCTCCCATCTTATTTTCTTTTGTCCAGAAAAAACAAAAAAAAAATTGTAAAAAAATTATATTTAAAATTTTATACTGAAAAAAGTGGAAAATTTGTTTAAAATTTGGCTAAACTCAAAACTTTTTTAAAGCTTTATAAATTAAACAAAAATATGAAAAGTACACTCTAAAAAAACCTTGTCAAATTATTAGAAAAAGTCTCGTAATCCCATTACACTAATATTTGAAAGTTTTCCTTGTTTTTTAACAAAAAAAATTCGATCGAAATTTACATTTTTTTTTGTAATTTTACATTTTTTTTTGCAATTTTACAAATTTTCGATTTGTTTTTTTACAAAAAAAAAATCTAGTAAATTCACGAGAACTCCTTGTAGGTTTTTTGCGTCAAAAAAGTTGAAAATTTACAAGTTTATTGGTAAAAAGTTTGTAAAATTACATAAAAGCACTTAATTTTTACAAGGAATTTTCGTAGGAGGTAGCAAAAAATCACGAAACCTTTTTGTAAGTTTTATCACGTCAAAAAAATTGCAAATTTACAATTTTGGTGGTAAAGAGCTTTTAAAATTACAAAATTATTGGTAAAAAGTTTGTAAAATAACATGGAATTTTTGCAAAACAAAAAAAAAGTTTTTCTTGTCATTTTACAAGGTTTTTTTTAGTGTATCAAAAATTGAGAAAATTTCAGAAATATTATAAAAAAATCAGGAAAATTAAAAAGATTAGAAAAATTCAAAAAAAAAATTAATAAAAAAGAGAAAGAAATTATTTTTTTTTTAAAAAATTAGGAGAGTGTGGAGTTTTTTTTTTTTATTTTGCACACACTTACATGTTTTTTTTTAATTTTTTGTACATACTGCTTTTTAATCAATTCAAGCTCTACACATTTAAATCCACAATAATTCATTCCTTCAAAGCTCTATGCAGGTAGTTTGCAATAGCATACTTGCATGTAGATTCTACAATTGTGTGACACTTATTTTTAATCAGACACTGTTACAAAGTTTGAGTTTAAAATTTTATGAGTTTTAAAATTTTAAAATACATTAAAAATTTTTAAAAATTTAAGAATTACAAAAAAAAAACGTATATCTTTTTGTGAGTATTTTAAATTTTCTTTACGTTTCCTACCGCCATATTTTTAGGATTACTTTTTCCACGTTTTTTTTGAAACTGCTTTGGAAATAGTCATAATTTATTTTTTTATACCCTCCACTTAGTGATAGAGGGTATATATAAGTTTGTCATTCCGTTTGTAACTCATCGAAATATCGGTCTGGGACCCCATAAAGTATATATATTCATGATGCCCGATCGATTTTAAGACATTCTAGCGATGTCCGTCTGTCCGTCTGTCCGTCTGTCCGTCTGTCCGTCTGTCTGTCTGTCTGTCTGTCTGTCTGTGGAAAATGCTCTCGCGGACAAAATATTACACAGAGATGACTGAAACTTAACATATATATTGGAAGTTCTCCCGAGAAGTTTGGTATTGCATTTGAGCGATATCGGTTCAGCGGTTCAAAAGTTATGAACGAAAATGTAAGCACACCTCAAAAATTTCAGTACATTCAACATAACCTAAAAATACAAAATGCTTTAATTCGGCTTCTGGTTGACATACGTGAACATAATTGAGCACAAAATGGTATTTAAACAAGTACGAACATATTTTTTGACAAAAAAAGAAAAAAATCGCGGATTTTTTTTTTTTGAACAAAATTTTTTTTCGCGGAATTTTTTTTTCAACTTTTTTTTTCAAAAGTAATTTCCTTTTAAATAAAGTTGTTTGCAATAACCTTTTTGAAATTGTGGAGGGTATCACTACATTCGACAAGGCCGAATTTAACTTTTTTACTTGTTTTTTCATGAAATTGACATTGCAAAATAAGTGTCTTCCTATTATATTTGCATACATTTGTTGGCGAGCAGTCTGTGGTCTTGTTTTAATTAAGTTATGCAAAGTACAGCAAGTGATATTTTTGTTTATATAATTATTTAAAAAAAAAAAAAACGATTTTACTGGGGAAAATATTTAAAAAATTTTTTTTAATACTTAAAAACATTACGTTTACATTTATTGCATTTAAAAATAATTACAAACACATAAAGTTTTACGTATGCAGTCAACGTGTTGATTGTGTTTTATAATTATGAAAAGATTTTAAATGTTTGCATGAAAGCTAAATGTTTTAACATGTTAAGATTTACAAAAAATAATTAAAAAATTGTTTCATTGTCAAAAAATTAAAGTGATTTTCGAAATCAAGGATTTTTTGAAAATAACTTTTATACTGAAAATTTTTCTCAGAGAACATTTAGAAGAAATGTATCCAGTTTTGTAAAAAAAGGTACCAGAGAAAAAAAATACAACAAAAAAATATGTTTCATAACCTCATTTTTTTTAGGATAAAATCGATTTAAAAGAGTTCTTACCAACCTTCCAAAAAACTGAAAAAAATCTCAAAAAATTTGTAGGCCACAAGAATTTATATTTCGGTTCAAGATTTTCAAAAATAAAAAAAAAAAAAAATGTTTTTGTTGAAACGCCCTACTGCATACATGGATATTGTGCTCTATTCTTGAATACGATTTCACCATTCACCTTATTTTTTAAAATTTGATATTCTTTCGAATTTTAAGATTTTAAATTTTTTTCTTGTAACAATTAAAGATCTAGTTAGGTTAGGTTGGATGGGCATTCGCCCATTTGGCGAATTCACTCGGAGGACATAAGGCCCATTGTGATTCCCTTAAAGTTGTTTCCCTACTCCCCCCTGATATACAAAAATTTCTACCTTTCAAACCACCCCGATTCCCTATGATATTCCGCTAGAGATGTCAGTGGGACACTGTTTAGGCAATCCAGGTCATCAAAAAATCGTTGTCCCAAATACTTGAGACGACGTTTCATCAGTCCCGGACACTCGCACAACAAGTGCTTCACTGACTCCTCCTCCTCCACTTCCACACAGCTTCTGCAAAAGTCCCTATCAGGAATTCCCATACGAGCGGCCATTCCGCCGATTATACAGTGTCCTCTCAGTACTCCTACTAATAGGCCAACCGTCTGTTTGCCAAAGGTAAGAAGACTTTTTGTCCTCTTAGGATCCGGCAGTGGCCACATGGTTCGAGATATCCTGCACGTGGTCAGTGATATCCACCTATCCTTCATTATATTTTCCGATATCCTATCAATTTCGTTCATCAACTCCACTATAGGAATCGAGATATTAGGTTCGACACGTTCCCCCACCGACTCAGAGCCATTTCTTGCGCATTCGTCAGTTAATTCGTTACCATCGACCCCATTATGTCCAGTGACCCAGATTAGCTTAACTGAAGATCTAGTTAATATCTTTAATAATTACAAGAACAAATTTAAAACTCTTAAAATTCGAAAGAATATCAGATTTTAAAAATTATGGGAATGGTGAAATCGTATTCGAGAATCGAGCACATTATTTTTTTTATACCCTCCACTCTAGTGATAGAGGGTATATATTAGAGTTGTCAATTATTCGCTTTTTAGCTTTGTTCGAATAATTCAAATTATTGTTGTTGTTCGTTCGATGAAACGATTATATCTAAAAAATTATTCGATTAATCGATGAGAATAACGAATAAAAAAATGGTTATTAAAAAAAATAATTTTTAAACCAAAAATTTAAAAAGAAAGTAATTAATATTTTTTCTTAACAATAAATAAGTAAAACTTAAATGTGAATAATTTTAAGTTAGAGGAAGTAGGCGGGGGACGTTGGAGGACACCTTTTCGCTCTTCATAAATGTTTACAAAATCATATTTACGATATTTATACCTAAGCACTTATCATTATTTTTTATTATTTTCTATAACCACGCCCTTAAAAGGGGGCGGGCCAAAAAAATAGAAATTTCCTAATCATCTTGATTCAAATGCAGGTTAATGAACTTCATATGGCATAAAATATTTCATTTGTTGAACAAATAAGCCAAATACTTGTAAACAAATTATGTTTTTCTGGTGGTGTTTCTTTAAGGAGGAACATTCTCTCCTACCCCCCCCCCTCCGATCTTGCTTTCGAACTTAACCAGCCTATGAACACAATCAAAAAATTATGTTAGCAAAATCAAATGAAAATGTCAGTTGTTTTGGGGTCAACTATTTTTCAGTTAAATCAACTTACAATGTTAGTTATTTTAACATTTGTAGTCAAAACAACTAACATGTAGTAAAAATAAAATAATCAATATATAATTTTTTTTTTCAAAAAAATTTTCAAAGAAAAAAAAATTGATGATTAAATTTCTTCCAATATTTTTTTTTTTTTTTTAAAGTTAAGAAGAATTAGTTATTCAAAAAACAACTTAAAATAACTAACAGAAATAGTTGTTTGATGTTTTTCATACAAAAACAACTGACTTTGTAGTTGAAAACAACTAATTACTGTAAAATATACAAACAACTAACATGTAGTAATTATGTCTTATGCACTTTCTGAGTGCATCAGACTTTTATTTTGGACTGTATCGTGCCCTCCCAAGACAGAGATCGCTAGAATGTATTGGAATCGATCACTAATCGATATTTCCATACTATAGTTGGAGGGTTTAAAAAAATATTTGATCGATTAATTGACATAAATTAATTGATTTATTCGTTATTCGAAAATCATCATTTTTAAATTGATCGAACAAGAGTTTGGTTTTGTTTTATCGATTCTAGTATACATGTTGAAAAACTGTTAAAAAATTGTTTTAAAAACATTGGTAAGTCACAAAAATATTTTACGACGTATTGTTGTTATCCAAAAATATGTTTACATATTTACACTCGCAACTTATACTCCAAAAATATTTTACCCTCAAAAAAACATTTTGTATTTTTTTTTTACAAGAATGACTAAAAAAAAGTTTTTAATTCAAAATAAAATATTTTTAATCAAAATTTTTAAATTTTTTCGCGTTAAGAAATTAACTATCACTTAAAAAGGGCATTGTGTAGGGTATTTGTGAATTCGGCCAACTTTTCTACTTTTTTTTTTTTTGGTTTGTATTTTATATTCCTTTTAGATCCGTTTGCATAATTTATAGCCACCATCGGTTCAATATCAAGTTATAATGTTTTTTTTTTTTCAATACTTGTAGCTGTTTTGTATCTTTTATGAAATTATAAATAACGTTGACCATAATCAACTATCATTTAAACACACGTTGCCTTTATAAATTCAACATTCTGCCAGTAAGTCAGTCCGCCAGTCAGTCAATCCACCTACAAGCCGTCGTCGTCCATTCACCATTATTAATTAAAACCCATATATTTTTCTGTATAAAAAACCAACAAAAAAAAAAAAATGATTTCCTTTTTCGTTGCAGGCTTCTGACCAGGCAAAACGTTATAATAGCCTAACAGCACAATGTACAACCATTTCCCCCGTACAGGACTTAACAAATTTTGTGCGTATCCTCCCACCATTAGCAACACAACTACAAAAGGTACCAAAACGGCCATTTGCAACACCCCAACCAGTCCAGGGTGCTGAGCAAGATGATAATGGTGAATATAATGTGAGTATGAGCGATAAAATGATGATGTTAAAACAATATTGTTAAAAAAAGGGGGAAAATAATAGCACTGACAAAATATATTATAAAACAATTTTTTGTAAATAGAGTAACAGAAAATAAAAATGTTGGGAAATAAAATAACCGGGGTTATTTAGCTTTGTTTTCAGCCCTACAAATGTGAATGTTCACTAAAAAAGTAAGGGAACTTAAGCCTAACATGCCTCATTTGAAAGATATTTCAAGCACCTTTTTAACGATAACCATTTTTCCCAAATTGAACAACAAATTCTGAAGATATAATCAATTTTTATTCCAAAATTTGACAGAAAAATTTAGAAATCCAAGGATTTTTTCAGGATTTGTCAATTCCGGAAAATCCCGGCATTTAAAAAAGATCCCTGGGTTCGGAATTTGACAAACCCAACAAATTCTATTGTGTTGTAAAAAAGAGTACCTTTTTGACTTTTACTAAAAAATTTTCAATTAGTTTACAGTGCTATATTTTTGTTCCCAATTATATAACCATAACTGTGTACCTGTATGATTTTCTCCTGTGGGTTAGTTATTGTTTTATATGAAGACATATGACGCATTCCATGTCAAATCGGATACTTTGAATTTTTTTTTTTTACATTTTCTTAATTTGTTTACAGTTTTTAGTACCCTTTGAAAAATCCTTCGTGGTAAATTTTCAGATTTTTTTGATGACCCGTTCAAAAGATATCGAATTTTAAAAAAGTGGTAGTTTGTTCCTTTACTCAAACTTCTTTTACTCATAACTTCTTCAATAATGGTCCAAATTTCAATTTTTTTTTTTTTTAAATTTTTGTTTTTTTACGTACTTTTTAAAAAAAAATCCCAAAAAATACTTAAAAGCGCTCTAGTATGCGATTTTTAAGTTTAAAAATTTAAATCTCATTTTTGAAAATGTTTGTACTCTTCGATTTGTTTAAAATTTTTTTGTGTAAAACTTCTATCGATTCTACAAATTTTTTGCTTAGGAGGATCGTGGGATAACGATTATTACTGTTTTTTTAAATTTTTTGAAAAAAATTTATTGTAATTTTCCAATCTTAAAATCATTTCTACTGCTCCAATGGTGCGTCATAGAGGGGCCATTTATACGACCGACCCCCATTAATTTTTACGTCTTAGAATTTCTTTGGAACAAACTAATTCCCTCTCTCCAATTTCTAAGGGGGCTCCAACACAAAACGACATTTTTTTAAAATTTTCTCCAACCGCTCTAACTGCCATAAGAGCGCCCTTAGAGCAACAAAATGTATGACCGACCCACAATATTTGTTTAGTCCAAAAATTTTCTTTGAACACACCTATCCTCTATCTCTAATTGTTAAGGCGGTCCCCATACATTTTTTTTATATTTTGTAAATTTGTTTTATTTAATCAGCTTCTACCGGTCTAATGGTGCGTCCGAGAGGGGTCATTAGTGAGACCTACCCACATTTATTTTTACCCTGCAACATTTTTTTAAAACATACCCTATCTCCACTCCCTAAGTAGGCTCCCATACACATAACGGTTGGAGCAAATTTTATAAAAGTGTAATTTTGAATTGAAGCATACTTAGGGAGTAGAGATAGGGCGTAAGTATGTTGTAATAAAATGTTGGAGGGTAAAAATAAATGGGGGTCGGTCTCACTAATGACCCCTCTCGGACGCACCATTGGGCCTGAAGAAGCTGATTAAATAAAACAAATTTACAAAAAATAAAAAACAATTGTATGGGGACCGCCTTAACAATTAGAGATAGAGGGTAGGTGTGTTCAGAGAAAATGTTTTGAGAAAATATTTTGGGTCGGTCATACATTTTGTTGCCTTAAGGGCACTATTAGGGCAGTTAGAGCGGTTGGAGCAAATTTATAAAATGTCGTTTTGCTTGGGAGCTCCCTTAGAAATTGGTGATAGGGTATTAGTTTGTTCCAAAGAAATGTTAAAACTTAAAAATTAATGGGGGTCGGTCTTATAAATGACCCCTCTATGACGCACCATTGGAGCAGTAGAAATGATTTTAAGATTGGAAAATTACAATAAAATTTTTTCAAAAAATTTTAAAAAATAGTAATAATCGTTATCCCACGATCCTCCTGGCCAAAAAATTTGTAGAATCGATAGAAGTTTTACACAAAAAAATTTCAAAAAATTCTAAGAGTACAAACATTTTCGAAAATGAGATTTAAATTTTAAAACTTAAAAATCGCATACTAGAGCGCCTTTAAGAATTTTTTGGGATTTTTTTTTAAAAGTACGTAAAAAAACAAAAATTTTGAAAAAAAAAAATGCAATTTGGACCATTACACTGTACAACAAAATCAAATTTTTTCCAAAATTACAAGGTCAGACCAAAAAATTTTGATAGAAGAGACAAAAAAAAAAATACACGTGTAACGGCATTTTGAAAGTTTACATTTGGGTTTAACTTTAGGGGGAGGTAAGGTTTCCCCCAAATGCAAATGTTGTATTGTCAATCTTTATTGAATATCGAGTAAAGCTTACGTTTAAAGTATATGGTGTGTTCAGCATATTTAAAATGTTACGGAGAACATATTTGTGGAACATGTTAACCCTCTAAGTCCTCAAGATAAGGGTCTTTTTTTTCCTTCTTTTCAAAAAAAGCAAAAAACACCATTAAAACAGGGATTTAAGGGGTTTAAATGTTCCGCAAAAATATCCGCCGTGAAATTTTCCTATAAGTCCCTAAATACACAAAAATGGAAAACTCAACAAGAAAGTCAGAAATAAGACACAACAAAAGAGAGCTTAGGGTTAATTTCGCATTTATTAAGAAAATCGAGTAAAACTTACGTTCAATGTATATGGTGAATTCAGCAAATTTATGTAAAATGTTACGGATAACATTTTTGTAGAATATATTAACCCTCTAACTCCTTAAGGTAATGGTATTTTTTGTCCTTCTTTTAAAAAAGAGCAAAAAACACCATTAATACAGGTATTTAAGGGGTTAAAATGGTACGCAAAAATATTTTCTGTGAAAGGGACTTACAGTAAAATTTCACGGCGAATATTTTTGCGGAACATTTTAACCCCTTAAATCCCTGTTGTATTTGTGTTTTTTGATCTTTTTGAAAAGAAGGACAAAAAAGACCCTTACATTGAGGAGTTAGAGGGTTAACATATTCTACAAAAATGTTCTCCGTAACATTTTACATAAATTTGCTGAACACACCATATACTCTAAACGTAAGCTTTACTCGATTTTCTTAATAAATGCGAAATTAACCCTAAGCTCTCTTTTGTTGTGTCTTATTTCAGACTTTCTGGTTGAGTTTTCCGTTTTGGTGTATTTAAGGACTTATAGTAAAATTTCACGGCGAATATTTTTTCGGAACATTTAAACACCTTAAATCCCTGTTTTAATGGTGTTTTTTGCTCTTTTTGAAAAGAAGGACAAAAAGACCCTTAAATTGAGGAGTTAGAGGGTTAACGTATCCCACAAAAATGTTCTCCGTAGCATTTTATATAAATTTTCTGAACACACCATATACTTTATACGTAAGGTTTACTCGATATTCAATGACGATTGACAATACAACACTTGCAATTGGGGGAAACTTTACCTCCCCCTAAAATGAAACCCAGATGTAAACTTTCAAAACGCCGATACACGTATATTTTTTTTTTGTCAAATCAAATTTTTTTGGTCTGACCTTGTAATTTTTTTTTGTGTTGTACAGTGTTATTAAAGAAGTTATGAGTAAAGGAAGAAACTACCAATTTTTTGAAATTCGATATCTTTTGAACGGGTCATCAAAAAAATTTGAAAATTTACCACGAAGGAGTTTTCGAAGGGTACTAAAAACTGTAAACAAATTAAGAAAATAATAAAAAAAAATTTTTTCAAGGTGTCGATTTGACATGGAATGCTCCATATATATATTTTTACTATTATTTCTACAATAGGAAATGACACCAATTTTACGCAATGAGTTGGTATTTGATCGCCATTCCTCCGTATCATTACGTCTGGCATTGGAAGCATTGAAACGTGAAGCACAGGATTTGGAAATGCAAATAAGACAATTGCAGGTAATTACAAAAATGGCAACAGAAACACAATAACAGCAACATAAGCAACAATGTCAACTGTTCATTATTTTTTATAAAAACACATTTTCACTGTTACCATCTCTCTTCCTTTCTGTGTATGTGTGTGTGTGTGTGCAGGATGCTATTGACGTTTTAAATCGCAACCAAATCCGTGGCATTGAGGGACAATTGTATAATAAAGTTAATGAAACACAAGAAGATCTTTCAATGAATAAATTTGATTTACGCGCCAAACAAATACATCTAGCAGCTATACGTGCTCAGGTAAGTGCAGATTTTATTTTTTCTTTATTCCTTTTTAGTAGTAGTTACTATATTTTTATATACAGTTACTGTTGCTGGGAGTAGTATTTACCATGTAACTTAAAGTTTATTGTCTTGAGATATTGTTTTAAGTGGAGGAGGAGGACACTATTGGTTGTTGTTGTTATTTTACCTTCATCTTCAACAGTTTTATTGTTGTTTTTTCTAGTATTGCCTTAAGTAATAGTTGTCTCTTGTTTTTATAAGGGGTTTTTTGTTTGGGTTGTTATTTTGAACTTAAGTCTTTTTTATTAACTAATACACTGAAAAAAATGTAATTATAAAAAACTTAATCATAATGTTAAGAATTGTTCTCATAAATAGATTTTTGTGACTGACTGATCGCCCATCCCAAAACATTGAAGCTAAAGACTTAAAATTTGACACGTTAATTCAAAAGTACCATTTCTAAAAGGTACCTTTTATAAAAAGTACCTTTTATAAAAAGTACCGTTTATAAAAAGTACCTTTTATAAAGAGTACCTTTTATAAAAAGTAACTTTTATAAAAAGTACCTTTTATAAAAAGTACATTTTATAAAAAGTACCTTTTATAAAAAGTACCTTTTATAAAAAGTACCTTTTATAAAAAGTACCTTTTATAAAAAGTACCTTTTATAAAAAGTACCTTTTATAAAAAGTACAATTTATAAAAAGTACCTTTTATAAAAAGTACCTTTTATAAAAAGTACCTTTTATAAAAAGTACCTTTTATAAAAAGTAACTTTTATAAAAAGTACCTTTTATAAAAAGTACCTTTTATAAAAAGCACCTTTTATAAAAAGCACATTTTATAAAAAGTACCTTTTATAAAAAGTACCTTTTATAAAAAGTACCTTTTATAAAAAGTACCTTTTATAAAAAGTACCTTTTATAAAAAGTACCTTTTATAAAAAGTACCTTTTATAAAAAGTACCTTTTATAAAAAGTACCTTTTATAAAAAGTACAATTTATAAAAAGTACCTTTTATAAAAAGTACCTTTTATAAAAAGTACCTTTTATAAAAAGTACCTTTTATAAAAAGTACCTTTTATAAAAAGCACATTTTATAAAAAGTACCTGTTATAAAAGTACCTTTTATAAAAAGCACATTTTATAAAAAGTACCTGTTATAAAAAGTACCTTTTATAAAAAGTACCTTTTCTAAAAAGTACCTTTTATAAAAAGTACCTTTTCTAAAAAGTACCTTTTCTAAAAAGTACCT
Organism: Pegoplata infirma; assembly: GCA_963921195.1. NCBI lineage: Eukaryota > Metazoa > Arthropoda > Insecta > Diptera > Anthomyiidae > Pegoplata > Pegoplata infirma. The sequence goes on along the minus strand of OY992538.1, from coordinate 11,181,115 downwards.
TTTCTAAAAAGTACCTTTTATAAAAAGTACCTTTTATAAAAAGTACCTTTTATAAAAAGTACCTTTTATAAAAAGTACCTTTTATAAAAAGTACCTTTTATAAAAAGTACCTTTTATAAAAAGTACCTTTTATAAAAAGCACCTTTTATAAAAAGTACCTTTTATAAAAAGTACCTTTTATAAAAAGTACCTTTTATAAAAAGTACCTTTTATAAAAAGTACCTTTTATAAAAAGTACCTTTTATAAAAAGTACCTTTTATAAAAAGTACCTTTTATAAAAAGTACCTTTTATAAAAAGTACCTTTTATAAAAAGTACCTTTTATAAAAAGTACCTTTTATAAAAAGTACCTTTTATAAAAAGTACCTTTTATAAAAAGTACCTTTTATAAAAAGTACCTTTTATAAAAAGTACCTTTTATAAAAAGTACCTTTTATAAAAAGTACCTTTTATAAAAAGTACCTTTTATAAACAGTACCTTTTATAAAAAGTACCTTTTATAAAAAGTACCTTTTATAAAAAGTACCTTTTATAAAAAGCACCTTTTATAAAAAGTACCTTTTATAAAAAGTACCTTTTATAAAAAGTACCTTTTATAAAAAGTACCTTTTATAAAAAGTACCTTTTATAAAAAGTATTTTTAATAAAAAGTACCTTTTATAAAAAGTACCTTTTATAAAAAGTATCTTTTATAAAAAGTACCTTTTATAAAAGTACCTATTATAATAAGTACCTTTTATAAAAAGGTCCTGTTCGAGCCACTTTTCGTGAATAGAGGGGGATAGTAAATGTTATTATTAGTCGGCTGTTAATCAAAAACTTGCACAATTATTTTTTAGTGTGTATTATCTTCCAGAAATTTAAAAAGGTACTCCGTTAAGTCTGATTTCGTTTTATGTTGATTTAATTTATAGTCATGGTATTAAACTAGTTTAATGGTAAAGTTAGCAGATTTTTTTGCTGTTTCTCCACTTTTCTTCACAAGTTCTTAGGAGTTTATTGTTTATATGTAAGATTTTTTTTATATTCTTGTCATCACAGTTGTTGTTTAAAGTTTTATTTTCAAAGTAAATATTACATTTGCGCCCAAAGGGTTTTGTTTTGTGTGTTTTTTTTTTATCTCAGCATAGTTTATAATTATTTACATAAATTGTTCAGCTACAAGTGCGAAAAAGTTTCTAGAGAATCTATGGAAATGAGGTAAAATTAGTTTAAGTTGTTGTTTTTCTTTTAATACTATATATTATTTTAAAGTAGTTTTTATATCTATTTAAAGGTAAAACTAATATAAAGTTTTTATTATGCAGGATTATAAGGATTCATTGAAATAGAAAAAATATTTTCAGTTTTGTAAAAGAGATAAAACAAGACTTAATAAGGCATAAGAAAATTAAATGTAATATATTGTTTAAGGTGGTATAAATTGAAAGAAAAACCTTAAACTATCTGAAACTTTTTCAATGTCACAGAATCTGAGACTTTTTCTATACGAAAAATGTCACAGAATCAGAGAAATTTTCTGTACAAAAAAATGTCTCAGAATCTGAGATTTTTTCCACGCGAAAAATTTTTTAAAATATGAGACTTTTTCTATACGAAAAATATCTCAGAATTTTAAATTCATTCTATACGAAATGTATCAGAATCTCAGTTATTTTCTTTACGAAAAATGCCACAGAATGAAATAAATTTTCTATACGAAAAATGTCTCAGAATCTGAGATTTTTTCCACACGAAAAATTTCTTACAATATGACCCTTTTTCTTTACGAAAAATGTATCAGAAACTGAAACTTTTTTTATACGAAAAATATCTCAGAACGTGAGTCATTTTGTATACAAAAAATGTTTTATAATCTGAGACTTTTTCTATACGACAAATGTCTCAGAAACTGAATTTTTCTATACGAAAAATGTCTTCAAATTTATTATTTAAAAAATAACTCGGAATTTGCGACATTTTCTATAAACATTTTTTTTCAAAATTGTATCAGAATCTTAGACTTTTTCTATAGAAAAATTGTCTCAGAATCTGAGACTGCCGAGACCAGCCTAAAAACATTATCATGTTAAAATATCAGATTCTGAGACAATTTTTCTATAGAAAAAGTCTCAGAATCTGAGACTTTTTTTATTAAAAAATTGTCTCAGAATTTGAGACTTTTTCTATAGAAAAATTTTCTCAGAATCTAAGACTTTTTCTATAGAAAAATTGTGTCAGAATCTGAAACTTTTTCTATAAAAAAATTGTCTCAGAATCTGATATTTTAACATGATAATGTTTTTAGGCTGGTGTCTAATTTTAAAAAAAGTTGCGGGACGCCACCTCAGTTTGACTATATAAGTTAACAATTAACGAAAAAGAAAACAAGAATTACTATTTTCATTTTCTTAAAACCAAAAATTTTTATAACTTGGGTTTGTAACTTGGGTAATAATTCACCTCGTGGTGAATAAAACCGTTTTTCAGCAGCTGGTGAATAAATAGTAACATAATTATTTTTCACCAAAAAAAAATTTTTTTTCATCAATTTTTTTTTTCATCAAATTTTTTTTTTTCATCAAACTTTTTTTTGATAAAATTTTTTTCATAAAACTTTTTTTTTTAAATCAAACTTTTTTTTTCATAATTTTTTTTTATACCCAGTTGGGGGAGACTACTTAGGGAGTGGAGATAGGGCGTAGGTATGTTTTAAAAAAATGTTGTAGGGTAAAAATAAATGGGGGTCGGTCTCACTAATGACCCCTCTCGGACGCACCATTGGACCGGTAGAAGCTGATTAAATAAAACAAATTTACAAAAAATAAAAAAAAATGTATGGGAACCGCCTTAACAATTAGAGATAGAGGGTAGGTGTGTTCAGAGAAAATGTTTGGACTAAAAAAATATTGTGAGTCGGTCGTACATTTTGTTGCTCTAAGGGCACTATTAGGGCAGTTAGAGCGGTTGGAGCAAATTTTAAAAAATGTCGTTTTGTGTGGGAGCCCCCTTAGAAATTGGAGATAGGGTATTAGTTTGTTGCAAAGAAATGTTAAGACAAAAAAATTAATGGGGGTCGGTCTTATAAATGACCCCTCTATGACGCACCATTCGAGCAGTAGAAATGATTTTAAGATAGGGAAATTACAGTAAAATTTTTTAAAAAAATTTAAAAAAATAGTAATAATCGTTATCCCACGATCCGCCTGGGCAAAAAATTTGTAGAATCGATAGATGTTTTACACAAAAAAAAACAAAAAAATCGAAGAGTACAAACATTTTCAAAAATGAGATTTAAATTTTAAAACCGCTTACTAGAGCGCTTTTAAGAATTTTTGAGGATTTTTGTTTTTAAAAAGTACGTAAAAAAACAAAAATTTTGAAAAAAAAAATTGAAATTTGGACCATTATTGAAGAAGTTATGAGTAAAAGAAAATTGAGAGAAGAAACAAACTACCAATTTTTAAAAATTCGATATCTTCAAAAAAATCGGATCATCAAAAAATCTGAAAATTTACCACGAAGGAGTTTTCGAAGGGTACTAAAAACTGTTATTGTAATTGGGATAATCTAAAAAAAAATTTTTCAAAGTGTCCGATTTGACATGGAATGCCCCATATATTATTGATCTATGATCGATTCTAAGACATTCTGTGAATGTCCGTCTGTCCGTCCGTCCGTCCGTCTGTCTGTAGATAACACAATCCAGCCCAAAATAAAACAGCTAGACTCCTGAAGTTTGGCACAAAAATGTCTCATATTCATAGGCAGGTTAAGTTCGTGAATGGGAAAAATCGGGCCAAAGGGAAAAAAGTTCGCCCTTGAAGAACTGAACCAACATCTGAAAAATTACACTTTTTTATATGTTTTTTTTGTATTTTTGCTTAATAAATGAAACATTTGGTATATTTATCGCGATCGGAAGGTTCTCTCAACGTCCCCCACTGACCCGCATCACCTCCCCCCCCCCAAAAAAAAAACCTTCATGACAATTTTCATTTTTACATTTTGGAGGCACAGCCGAATTTAACACTCTCACTTGTTTTTATATTTTTTTTTTTTTCATCAATTTTTTTTCATTAATTTTCTTTATTATCAAATTTTTTGTTTTCATCAAAATTTCTTTTTCATTTTTTTTTTTTTTTTTGTTTTTTCAGCAATATTTTTTTTCATTATTTTTTTTTTTTCATAAATTTTTTTTTTCGTCAAATTTTTTTTCATAATTTTTTCTTATCTTTTTTTTCATCAATTTCTTTCATCAAATTTTTTTATCAAATTTTTTATTATCAATTTTTTTCTCACCAAAAAACTTTTTTTTTTCATATTTTTTTTTTAATCAAAAAATTTCTTTTCATCAAAAAAATTCATCAAAAACTTTTTTTTTAACATTTTTTTTCACCAAAAATTTTGGGTTCATTAATTTTTTTTAACAAAGTTTTGCTTTTCGTAAAAAAAATAATAATTTTTTTACCAAAACTACGTTTTCACCAAGTCTAAGCTTTTCGCATAAAAATTTTCCATTTGTTTATCAAATGTACATAAAACAAATGAGAGTGTTATATTCTTTGGTGCCGAATCATTTATACTCTCCAAAATGTAAAAACACTTTTTTTATACCCTCCACTCTAGTGATAGAGGGTATATATAAGTTTGTCATTCCGTTTGTAACACCTCGAAATATTGGTCTAGGACCCCATAAAGTATATATATTCATGATCCTCGATCGATTTTAAGACGATCTAGCGATGTCCGTCCGTCTGTCCGTCTGTCCGTCTGTCCGTCTGTCCGTCTGTCCGTCTGTCCGTCTGTCCGTCTGTCCGTCTGTCCGTCTGTCCGTCTGTCCGTCTGTCCGTCTGTCCGTCTGTCCGTCTGTCCGTCTGTCCGTCTGTCCGTCTGTCCGTCTGTCCGTCTGTCCGTCTGTCCGTCTGTCCGTCTGTCCGTCTGTCCGTCTGTCCGTCTGTCCGTCTGTCCGTCTGTCCGTCTGTCCGTCTGTCCGTCTGTCCGTCTGTCCGTCTGTCCGTCTGTCCGTCTGTCCGTCTGTCCGTCTGTCCGTCTGTCCGTCTGTCCGTCTGTCCGTCTGTCCGTCTGTCCGTCTGTCCGTCTGTCCGTCTGTCCGTCTGTCCGTCTGTCCGTCTGTCTGTCTGTCTGTCTGTTGAATACACGCTAACTTTTGAAAGACTTTACGGAGGCTCCTGAAGTTTGGCATATATGTTGGACATTTACCTGGTCAGGTTGGTATTGCAATCCAGCGAAATCGGTCCAGTGGTTCAAAAGTTATAAGCAAATGAGTGAATTTCGGCAAGGGGTTTTCTGGAATTTACGAGATAAAACACACTGCAACTTTCGAACGGAAATTCTGAGGGTACTGAAGTGTGGCATATATATTTACCGTTCCTCTGGTCCGGTTCGTTTTAAATTTCAGCCAAATCTGTCCGGCGGTTCAAAAGTTATTAGCAAAACCGTAAATTTCAGATTAGTTCACCTTAAATTCACGTGTTGAAAACCCGTTAAACATGTTTTAAAAACATTTGTAAGTCAGAAAAATATTTTAAAAGGTATTTTTGTCACACAAAAATATTTTTACACTAAACAAAAAAAAAAAAAAATACACTTAAAAAAAAGTTTACACTCAAAAAAAATTTTACACTCAAAAAAAAAAATGGTAAATTATTTTTTTTTTTTTTCAAAAATTAACAAAAAAAGTTTTTTTACACTAAAACAAAAAAAAAATACACTCAAAAAAAAATTAGTATTTTTTTTTTTCAAAAATTAATAAAAAAAAGTTTTTTTACAGAAAATAAAATATTTCTAACCAAAAAAAAATTTACACTTAAAAAAAAAAATTACACTCAAAAAAAAAAAATTGGTAAATTATTTTTTTTTTTTCAAAAATTAACAAAAAAAAGTTTTTTTACACTACAACAAAAAAAAAAATACACTCAAAAAAAATTTTACACTCAAAAAAAAAATTAGTATTTTTTTTTTTTTTTTTTCAAAAATTAATAAAAAAAAGTTTTTTTACAGAAAATAAAATATTTCTAACCAAAAATGTTATTTTTTTCACGTTAGAAAATTTACTATCACTTAAAAAGGGCATTGTGGAGGGTATTCATAGATTCGGTCGAATTTAACTTTTCTACTTGTTGCACTTATTTTTGCACTCACTTACAAAATGTACAGTTCTTTTGGTTTTTAATGGGGTCCTCGACTGATATTTCAATTCGTTTTGCATGGAATAGCAAAGTAATATAACAATTTTTTTTCTAAAAAAAAACTTTTCCTTGGCAAGTACACCCAAATCTTCTGCAAAACATTATCATGATTTAATGTTTTGGGCAAGAGTACAAAATTCGTAGGCTTTTTTCTAGGAAAAATGTCCCATAGTGTGAGAAAACATTTGTGAGACTTTTTTATAGAAAAAATTTCTTAGAATTTTTTTTCTGGGTTTCTGATTTTTTTTTTCTTTTTCACGGATTTTTTAAATTTCTCGAAATCATGAAAACAAAAAAATATAACTTCACCCCATAGTGCCGTGCCTTGATTTTTCTGTTAAACTGTTACAAATATCAAAAAAATATAAATAAATGCTGCCCTCTATTGCTATTAAGAACACTTTTGACATGTTTTTCCATAAAATTTATATCAAGTTAATGCTGAAAAGCTTTTTATGATACTTTTTGAATTAAGCTAATACACAAGTCAATTATTAAACAAACAAGAAATTTATTAGAAAGCTTTAAAAAAGTTGCTAAAATTGAGAAGAAATTTAGCAGAAAGCTTAAAAAAGTTTTTTTTCGTAATTTGGAAAACTTTTATTCATTAATCTATATAATGTTAAATATTTAACATTTAAACTGAAAGCTTTAAAAATAATTCTTAGAAGCTTTAGAAAGCTTCAAAAACGAAAATCTGTTCTTAACATAACACACTTAACAGAAAGCTTTTTGTGTTCATTTACATATAAAATCTGCTCTTAGCAACAGGTTTTTTTCTAAATAAAAGCTTTTCCAATTATTTTCCACAAACAACAAAAAACTTTCACTTTATATGAACAATCAGCTGTTTATGTTGTTTATACTTAAACTAAATACCTACTGACCTAAAGAAGAAAAGCTGTTTGCAAAAAAACAGCTGTTAATTTGACAGTTCTTAAAGAGCATGTGCCCTTTTTTAAAGGTTTAATAAGTGTAAAGAAAACTGTCAAATTTTGTAATAAAACTAAACACTCCTAGGGAGTCTGTAAAGAAAAATTTGTTAGTTTAGTGGCAAAAGAGCAAACGAAAGGTCGTTTTAATATAAAATTAGTGAAATAATAAAAAAAAATAATAATAAGAAAATTATTAAGTTGTTTGGTCAATAACTAAACAACAAAATTATAAATAAATATAGATTTGCAATAAAGAAAACGCGATTTATATACTAAACGTAGAAATGTTAAAGGATTTGAAGGATATTACAATAGAATTGGGAAACAAAATTTAGTTTTGAACAATTTTTTAAGAATTTTTTTTATTTTGCCAAGGACTTTTATGAAGTGGAAGAAAAAGTGAAAGTTGTTTAAGCGTAAATTTTTATAACAAACCTTTTTTGGAAAATTAGTAAACAACATTTTAAATAAATTTATGATATTTTAAAGCCTTACACAAATAACGCACAGTATTAATAAATATTTTATAAACTTTAGTAACAATTTATTATTGTAAAACCAAGAAAATTTTGTTGGAAAAAAATATATTTGATAAAAAAAAATCATTGTTATCCTTACAAGTTGCCTTATGGTGGGTTAGTTGTTATTTTTCCTTTCAATGTGATTAAAAATACAAAAAGAAACAGAAAAAGGATACAAAAATAAGCAACAGAGAAAAAAACTAGAGAGAGAGCACGAGAGAGAGAGAAGAGAGTAAAGGAATTTAATAATTCACCTCTACCAGATTTAAGGGAATAATTTTTGTTTGACTAAATTGTGAATAAAAGTCGTCTAAATGAATTAAATTGAATCAGTCACGTGCTGATTTAACAACGAGTAAAACCTTAACGCGCGCCTAAATTAAAGAAAACACATTTAAACAAATTCAAGACTATTGCAACAACAATTTAACTGCCGTATCTCCGTATAGAAAAAAAAATTACAAAAGATATACAACAAAAAAATTGTTGTGGTGTTTTTTTTTCTATTGAAATTGTTCTTGGTGCATGTGCGTGAGTGTAAATGTGTTTTGTAAAAAAAAAAAAACGGATGGATTTTGTGAATGAATGAATGAATTTCTTGTTATTCATTGTGTATGCTATAAAACAACAGGAAACGGAAATCAAGTCTACCCGCAACGGAAAAAAAACAAGAAAGAAAAAAAATTTACCCACAAAACATCTAAAAGGACGCAAAAAAACAAAAAAAAATTGTCTTAGGTCTTGTTGTTTTGAATAACAGGAAACTTGTGTTAATGCCTCTTAATTAAAAAATACGAATAATTAAAAAAACGTTTAAATAATAAATAAAAATTTGTTAAAATTTATAAAAAAAAAAACGAAAACGTCAATGTTAAATAATAGTTAATTAAAATTAAATTAAAAAAAAAAAAATAAATAAATTAATAAAAACAAAACGCACAATTCCACCACAAGCCTTTTTTTAAACAAATTATAAATTAAAAAATAAAAAATAAACTTCAAATTTAACTTTTTAAAATTAATAATAAAAAAAACTAATATACTTTAAGCCTTTAATCCTAATAACATTTAATAAAATTTATTAAAATTAAACAAAAAATTGTTATAATATCAAAAAAATTAAAAAAAAAATAGCTAGTTTATACTTTCTCCATAAGTATAATTAATAAATTTGTTATTCTACTTCTACTACTACTACTACTTTCAAAATCAGAATTTGTTTATAAAATTGATTTTTTTCTAATAAATCAATATCCTGGTGCGGCGTAAGTAATATCCAAAAAATAACTACAATACCATCAAGCACTCAATCAATTTCAAAACTAACAAATCAAAATCCTTCTATTTTTTTCTCTATATATCGTAATAATAACACAGCTATGAAAAATGTACTTACTTACTCTACCACTAGTGCCTTTTAAATAACTACATATCGAGGGCAAATATACAAAACTTGCTATCTGCATAAAAAATTTTTTGGGTAATTCTAAGAGATATTATTAACCTAAATTCTGTTTAAATTTTTAAATTATTAAAAATTATTTATTATTCGACCCATAAATTCTATGGAGAAAGCTCGAGGTCACGTTTCTTTACTAATTATTACGATGATATTGTCAAAGTACAAATTTCCCAGAAACTGATTTTGTTGTCATCTATCGAATGAGTTTTAAACTGAAATATTATTTCAGAAACCATTGTTTTTATATGGGGCATTCCAGGCCAAATCACTCACTTTTAGAACCACCCCTTTCGATTTTTTTTTATTTTTGGATATGTTTTATTAAATGCAACTTACAAGGGAATTTCCCCTGGTGTCACCTTCCGATCTTCATGAAATTTGTATATGTTGTTAAGAACAAAAATTAATTCGACACGTATTTTTTTTTAGGGGCCCAAATTCATTTTTAGGGGGGGTCGATTTGTATGGGGGGAAATTGACCTTTTTCAGTTTTTTACGATTTACGCCTATTTAAACAAAATTAATATAGGCATGTGAGGTATCAGATTAAAGGTATTAATCCTATCTCGTGGTGCTAACAACGGTCCAAAGAAAATAATATTTTTCGACTTATTAACAAAAATGTCCTAAAATTTTGGTATTTCACTCAATACGACGAAAAGTTGTGCATGTTTGGACACGTTCTTAGCGCACGTAGATAAGTTTTCCAAAGACCTTTCATTTGGTATGTAACATGACTAGGTTTTTTTGCATAATATAGGAGATAAACGAAAAAAATGAAAAGTGGCGTTGTCTGTCCCCCGCAATTTTACCCCCTAAATATGAATTTGGGCCGTTAAAAAAAATACGTATCCCTTTATTTTTTCTGATCTGCAAAATAAAACAAATTCCATAAAGATCCGCAGGTGACACTAGGGAGACCTCCCTTGTTAATCACAAATTGTCAGCCTTTTATTCCAAGATGGTGTTGAATAATCAATTTTTCAAAAAAATTTTAAATTTGAAAATTTTCAATTAATTTCGACCAGTAAAAAATATAGATATCTTAAAAAAAGTTGGACAAAGTTTTGTTGGTATTTACATGTAGTTTTAGAAAAAAGATATTAAAAAATTATTCGAAGTAATTGTCACTTATTTTTTAACGGTTAAAAACTAAAATCCACTTTTTGAAAAAGTCTGAAACCTTCGTTTTTTTAAGTCTAAAAGTTCTACTCTAAATTATGCAAGTTTTAAGCCATAATTCGAGAAGTGATCGTAATTCGTTCTATTTTTTTTTTTAATTTTGAAAATTGCACCTTTTATTTTTTTCCTTTGCTTTATCTTATATGTTGCTCCAAAAAAAAAAAAAAATTGATAGATACTGACCCTAACTTACCCAAGATATCATTTCGAGGTAAAAATACACCTCACAAAAATTAAGAACGATCGGACATGGGTAAGGCGTTCCGCATGGACCTTGAAGTTTAAAAAATGGATTACAAGAAAACACATGAATTTTTTTCTGTTTTCTCAATTTTTTTGGTATTTTAAGTTAAGTTTAAATTCAAATTGTTACAGAATTATAATACGGAGCAAAATGCCTCTCTAATAAGGTACCAAAAACTAAAAGCGTTTGAAAATCAGCCAAGTTATTACAACTTCCCCAGGCATCTAACTAGTGGCAGACCACTTGATTAAGCAATACAATTAGATTTTTGAAATTCATTGAAATTTTCTACTGTAATAACATTTTTTAATTTTTCAAGTTCAAATGTAATTAGATGTTAAGTATTTTTCATATTGTGTTTTGCTAACATGTTTTAAATTTATGCTAAAAATGCCTGCACACTTTTGAAATCTCTATTTTAATTTTTTTTTTTTTTGTTTTAAAATTTGAAAAAACCAAAAAAATATTACACTGAAACATGAATAATAAAAAAATGTTATTACTGTAGATAATTTCAATAAATTCAAAAAAAGGGACTCGTATTCTTTAACCAAGTGGTATGACACACGTTAGATGTCTGGGGAAGTTCTAATAACTTGGCTGATTTTCAACCGATTTTAGTTTTTAGTACCTTATTAGAAAGGAATTGTACTCTACATCATATTTCTGTAACCACTTGAATTTAAACTTAACTTAAAATACCAAAAAAATTGCGAAAACAGAAAAAAATCATATTTTTCCTTGTAATCCGTTTTTTAAACTTCGGGGATCATGCTGAACGCCTTGCCCACTTTCGATCGTCCTTAATTTTTGTGAGACGTATTTTTACCTCAAAATGAATATATCAAGGGTAAGTTAGGGTCAGTATCTACCAATCTATTTTTTTTGGAGCACCATATAAAATAAATCAGAGGAAAAAAATAAAAGGTGCAATTTTAAAAATTTGAAAAAAAAAAAATAGAAAGAATTGTGATCACATCTTGAATTGCGGCTTAAAAGTTGCGTAATTTAGAGTAGAGTTTTTAGCATTTTTTACAAAAATATCGAAGGTTTCGGACTTTTTCAAAAAGTGGATTTTAATTTTTAAACGTCAACAAATAAGTGATAATTACTTCGAATAATTTTTTCAGATTTTTTTTCTAAAACTACATTTAAATACCAACAAAACGTTGTCCAACTTTTTTTGTAGATATCTATATTTTTTTAATGGTCAAAATTAATTAAAAGTTTCAATTTTTATACCCTCCACTCTAGTGATAGAGGGTATATATAAGTTTGTCATTCCGTTTGTAACACCTCGAAATATTGGTCTAGGACCCCATAAAGTATATATATTTATGATCCTCGATCGATTTTAAGTCGATCTAGTGATGTCCGTCCGTCCGTCCGTCCGTTCGTCTGTCTGTCCGTCCATAGAAAACACGCTAACTTTTGAAAGACTTTACAGAGGCTACTGAAGTTTGGCATATATGTTTGTCATTTACCTGGTCAGGTTGGTATTGCAATCCAGCCAAATCGGTCTAGTGGTTCAAAAGTTATGAGCAAAAGAGTAAATTTCGGCAAGGGTGTTTCGCGAATTTACGAGAAAAAAAACCCGATAACTTCCGAAAGACAACAATGAGACTACTGAAGCTTAGAATGTATCTTTGCCATTCCCCGGGTCTATTTGGTATTAAATTTCAACTCAATCGGTCCACTGGTTCAAAAGTTATAAGCAAAACCCTGAATTTCAGATTTGTTTCATCTAAAATGCCACGTGTTTTTAACAAGTTTTAAAAGCATTGGTATTAACTAAACAATGCTTTTTAAACTTGTTTAATTTAAAAGCAATGCTTTTTAAACTTGTTTAGTTTTAAAAGCATTGGTAACTTAAAAATTATACTCGAAAAAAATTTTACACTCAAAAAAAATTTTACACTCAAAAAAAATTTTACACTCAAAAAAAAATTTACACAAAAAAAAATTTTGTTTTTTTTACAAAAATGACAATATTTTGTGTACATACGTACGTGTATTAACTCAGAAATATTTTTACAGTAAAAAAAATAATACACTCGAAAAAAATTTTACACTCAAAAAAAAAAAAAATTAGTAATTTTTATTTTTTTTTAAAAAAAGACAAAAAAAAAGTTTTTTACTCAAAACAAAATATTTCTAATCAAAATTGTTAACTTTTTCACGTTAAAAAATGTACTACCCTTTCAAAAATGCATTGTGGAGGGTATTCATAGATTCGGCAAAGTCGAATTTAACTTTTCTACTTGTTTTATTTTTTTTGAGAAAATAGCCATTTTTAAAAATTGATTACTCAACACCATCTTGTTATAAAAGGGTGTCCAAGTTGCATTTAATAAGTACTAAAACGTATCCAAAAATAAAATAAATCGAGGGGGGTCGGGTATACATTGGGCGACAATACATTGGAAACTTTTTTATGGCAGAACAAATTTGTTAAAGACAAAGTTAACAATACTAATTTACTAATTTTTATGTAGGTAATTTTCAAAGTTTTAATTGAAGGTTGATAGCTTCCAGATAGAGTAAATAATAAATCTGTTACCAGGATCGATCTGAAAAATGAAATTATTTTTAGAAATTTTTCAGAACATTTTTTAAAAATATAATAATGATATTTTCCAAGTTCAAACATTAGAAATTAAAAAAAAATCCAATACTTTATAATCAATGATCAAATAATTTTTCCAACAACCCAAACAAACAGTGAAATTTGACCACCAGGTTTTTGTAAAAAAAGAAAAAAATAAATTATTTTAAAATTTTTTTAATATTTTGTTAGGTGTACAAAAAATGTGAATTTTTTGAACTGTACTTAAAAAATTACACTCGTTGTTTGGGTTATTGGAAAAATTAGTTGATCGCTGAATAAAAACTACTGGACCTTTTTTTAAATTTTCAATGTTTGACTTTGGAAAAACTCGACTTGGAAATATTTTTAAAAAAAGTTCTAAAAAATGTCTATAAAAAATTTAATTTTCCAGATCGACCCTCTCAGAGCATTTATTACACAGTCCGACAGCCAATATTAAACATGAACCGGATGACATACGTCTGAAAGTAGAGATCAAATGGAGATAAACTGCATTTACAGATTTTTATTTCGTGATTCTGTCTCCTTTTAAAAGGACTTCAAAATTTTGAAGAATTCATTTTGTAAAATATTTTTTAAATATTTTTACTTGTCCTAGGACGACACTGGTGGCGAAAATGAAAGAAGAGGATCTCCCCTAATTTATCAAATTTTTTATTTTGCCATATCAGGATAAAAGGATGTGAATAAAGTCATTTTAAAACTTTATCAAAATATTTTGTTCAACATTTTTAATGATATTAAAGGATACATTTTTGAAATTACGTAACTTACCTCCTTATTCCTGATATGTAAAATTAATAAAATAGAAAAATTAGGGGAGATCCTCCACTTTCATTTTCGGTTTATAGTGGCATCCTAGGACAGGTAAAAATATTAAAAAAATATTTAATTAAAGTTGTTATTATTCGACCTCTCCAATTTAATTTTTTTTTAATTAAAAAAATATTTTATAAAATTTAATCCGCTAAAAAGTTCTTTTAAAATTAAACAGTATCACGAAATGAAAAACTGTAAATGCTGTTTTTCTACATTTAGTCTCTAGTTTCAAACGTTTATTTTTCAGTTCGTGTTCATTTTTGTCGGACGGTGTTTTTACTCAATCTGGACTCCATTAAACTTAAATTAAAGCTTTATAAATTGCCTACTTAGCTTTTTTTAAATAATATTTGTTTGTTAATAATAACGTTTAGTAGTGAATCTTAAAATCTACTCCGTAGTTTCAAAAGTAGAACAGTTTTCGAGATATTGCATACTTTTCAAATTTTCATCTTTTTAAAAAAGTGGATTTACTTACATTAAAATATCTCCGGAAAAAATTAACGGATTTCATTGTTTTTGGTTTTAAATTTAAGGAAATTTAGCTATCTTTCAACCCTACATAAAACCTTTTTCAATCTGATTATCATCTTAGAAGCTAATAATCGATCATTTTCATTCAATATTAGCGAGATTTGGGAAAAAATAAATTCTATTGTAAATTTTACAAATAAAAAAAAATAAAATTTCTTTACAGTTTAAGTCTGATCTATTACAATGAAAATAAGATATATGACAACTAAATCAGGAAACACATATCTATCGAAAACTCTTTTTAGAAAATATTGCAGTTAGCAAGTTTTGTATATTTGCCCTCGATATAGTATAATAATACATGTTTTATGTCCAACATTTTAACTATTTTTTTATATACTTTGTTTTTTTTTTTGCTCACCATTAGTTTTTTATTTAATCTTTTTCTATTTTTTTTTGCTCTTTTTTTTAAATCTTCTATGCTACTAAAAACAAATATACCTTGTAGTAGTGAAAAATTTAAGCAATTTATTTTCTTTTTTTTAAACATTTTAATGCAACGATAGCAATTTTTTACAAAAACTGGCCGAAAGAAAATTGATTAAAGATTTTAAGTTACATAAAATGAAACAATTTATATAAAGCGCAAAGATATTTAAACATTTTTTTCTAATTTTTTTTTATTAGAACACACACACAGAAAATAAGTTTCCAAAATTCTAACTGAAATTCCGTTAATACAACTAAAAACTGGTTTATATATCTGCATAAATGTTGTATCAATTAAATATGGGTAGTCCCATTTAAATTCGGTTTATACTACAGACATTTAATTGGAACAAGAACGAAATTCGGTTGTCACACCCATAAATAGTAGCGATAACCGAATAATGAGTTGATACAATTGAAAAATTCGATTGGAAATATATTTTTCTATGTAAATAAAAAAATCTGGCTGCATGAAATTTATAATTTTTATATTTACCGATGCGTATGATTAATATTTATAATTCATATTTTGAAAAAAATATTACTCATACGCCTATGGATTTTATTAATTAACTTTTCGGTTTGCTTAATCTAGTTTACAAAGATTTTGATCCACGACATTTTGAACTTATTTTCCATGTAAAATATCGCGTTGAATCTGAAAATTAAGTTTAAAGTTTCTAAAGTGTATTGCTAAATTTTGAGATTTTTAACTATTTATAAAAGTGATGTTACTTTAATAAAAATATCTAACCACGAAATCAGTGGATTTATTTTTTTTATTTTAAACATACAAAGTTGTTCAATATTGGAAGCCATTATTAGATAAATCGACAATTTAGCTTCAATTTTACAGAAATTTGGAAATAATTTTATCCTATTGTAAATTTCACAAAGAAACAAAAATAAAATTCATTTCTCTTTTCAGAGTTCAAGTCTGATCTATTACAAAGACAATACTATGGCTTAAAAAAATCCGTTAAAAATTGTAAAAGTTACATGCACTTGAGTAAAAATTTAGAAATACAGCCGGGTTACATTTTAAGTTTAGTGGGTGCTACATTAGTTAACAAATTTTGAAAAATAGTTCGATTTTGGATATTTGGTATTTAATTTCCATGTAAAATCGTACCCTAAATCCAAAAACGGAAATATTTAAAACAAGAGCAGTTTTAAAGATATTGCCAAATTCCATATTTTAAAAAAGTGGTTTTACTTACATAATATTTCCATGCAAATGCATGTTTTTTGTCGATAATTTAAAAACAATATCGACCAACTATCTTTCGGAATCAAGAAATTTGGGTTAAAATGGCATCGATTTGTTTTTGCATATTTTTGCATATTTTGGTTTTAAATGCATATTTTGTGCTTATTTTCAACTTTTAAGTGCATATTTTTGCATATTTGGGCATAAATTACCAAAAATCCAAATTGAAATTTATTTGCTTCAAAAACTATTTTAAATTTTAAAAATTTATTTTGGAAATAAGAAAAATTATTTTTTTTTTTTTAATTTTTTTTTATAGATTGTGTTAATTTCTAAAAAAATCTTGCTTATATAAAGTCTTAAATGTTACTATTTAAGCCCGGCATTACTTTTTGCTTTTTAAGAAGTTTTTCCTATGAAAACAAGATTAGTGCATATTTTGAATTTTTAGCGCATATTTTAAGCGCGTATTTTCGATTTTTTAGTGCATGAAAATCTCATCCCTAGTAATGAGATATAAAAATAATTTAACATATCTTTTGTTTACAAAAAAATGGTGGTCAAAAGAATTGGAGGTCAAAAAAATCGGATTTCTTCGACTGCATTTTAAAAATGTTGATTTTTATTTGGGTCATTGGAAAAATTATTTGATAAATAACTATATACACGGTGAGCCTCAGCAATGTTTAGGTTCAACTTTAGTGTCGACGAAAAGTGTAAGCGCAGTTCGATTTCTACTTGATAAAATGTCACAAAACTGTAAACAGCGAAATCGTAGCTGCTCGCATTCGCGAGATATCGCGAAATTAGTATTTTTGTATTTTTTTAAAATTTTGACAATGAAGTTTTTTAAATATCTTCAAAAACTGAGTATGCAGTTTTTTTTTGTATTTATTTACAGGTCACAAAAGAGTTAACATCGAAATCATATTTTCTCAATTTCGCGAAAAGAAAAAAAATTAAAAAAATTTATTTTTCGCTTAAATTAGCAGTCAAGATTTTGATTTGAGCAGTTTTACCACCTTTAACCACATAAAATTTAAACTGTATACAATATATTTGTCGTTTCTGAATTCTTTTCCTTTATTTTAGACACTAAAGAAAAAATAAATTAATTAATATAAAAGATTGAACAGTAATTCTGCAATTTCTCGGGAAATTGATCATCTATAATTTTTTTGCTTGTTTGCAGTTTTGTCTACTTTAATAACCCCGGATTCAAACTGCATACCACATTTTTGTCGTTAATTGAAGTAAACGTTTTCACAGACAAAAAATAACACAAAGTAATGAATAAATAGTAGTTTAGCGAGTTTTTTTTAGCGATATCTCGAAGAAATGAGCAGTTAGAATTTAAATGTTAACAGCCTTATCACCTTTAATTAATAGCAAATCAAACTGCATTTCGTGTTTTTCAACAATGTTAAAGAAATTTGTTTTTTAATCACAACAAGAAATATCCCTTAACAGCTTTTTTTCGTTATTTCTCGTGAAAGCGAGCAGCTATAATTTTTTTGTGGACAGTTTTAATTTCTTCCAACATGCTCAAATCAAACTGCATACCACTTTTTTTATTATTTCTAAAAGACCCGTTTTAAAATATAAATAAATAATAAAAAAAAATTTATATAATTACGCGACATCTCGACATAACACCTACAATTTCGATGTCAACAGCTGTGTGACCTTTGATCAAGCACAAGTAAAACTGCATACTATGTTTTTACGAAATTTTAAAGAAATTTTAAAGAAACAGCAAAAAATTAATTTCGCGTTTTCTCGCGAACTAAAAAAGATAGGACTTTGATGTTTACTGTTTTGTGAAAATAAGTACAATTAAAACTGTATACTAAGTTTATGAAAATATTTAAAAAAAACTTCAATTTCAAAATTTAAGAAAATACAAAAACACTAATTTCGCGTTATCTCGCGAATGCGAGCAGCTACTATTTCACTGTTAGCAGTTTTTTGACATTTAATCTTGTAGAAATCGAACTGCGTTTACACTTTTCGTTGACACTAAAGTTCAACCTAAACATCGCTGAGGCTCACCGTGTATACTATTGGACTATTTTTTTAATATTTGATATTTTTTAATATTTGAGCTTGGGAGAAATCGACTTAAAAGTATTGTTAAGAAATTTTCTAACAAACGTCTTTCAATAATTTAATTTCCATTTCGACACTCGTAGCACGTTTAATAATAACTCAATCTGGACGCCATTAAGCTTTAATTAAAGCTCGATAAATTACCTACACAGTACTTTTAACAAAAATACTCGTTTGATAATAATTATGTGTGTTATTGGAAACATTGTCTAAAATGGATTGCTAACTGATATCTAACACACGAAATAATCTGCGAGTTACTATATATATATAAGCCAGTAGCGGATCGACGAGGGTTGTGGGAATAGGATATTTCTCTCCCCCAAACCGAATTCGTAAGAAAAAAGGCAAAACGATACGACTAAAAAATGAATGAAGGAAGGAATAATCTATAGGAAAAATTACTCGAATTCATGGAATTTTTTTACAACAAAAGTGTCTTGGAATCTTAAACTTTTTCTTTAGAATAATCTGCGAACTTTTCATTTGAAAAAATAAAGAAAACAAATTAAAATGAAATGAAGACAATGAAAAGTTAATAATCTAAGAAAAATGTCTCAGAAACACAAAATTAAAAAAAAAAAAAAAAAAAAATCTCGGTACATATCTTAGAATTTTTGTGTAGGGAAAATGTTTCCGAATGTTTGTATTTTTCTATAAGAAAACGTTGAGATTTTTTTCTAAAGGAAAACTCTGAGAATGTTTTTATTGGAAAAGTTTGAGAATTTTTCAATATGTAGGAAAAATCTAAAAAATATTTAAGAATCTGAGGCTTTTTCTTGTTAAAAAATGTCTCATAATCTAAGACTTTTTTCAAAGAATAAATGTCTCAGAGTCTGAGACTTTACGTTAAAAAGTATTTCGGAATCCGAAGCTTTTTTCAATAGGCAAAATAACTTATAATCAGAGATGCTAAGATAAGTTCTTGACAGAAGTAAGTAATTGAAAAAAGACCACTATAAGGGTACTTTATTTTTTGTTTGTCTCAAGCCAAAGACAAAGTCACGTAAAATTTTTTGAAGAAATCTGCTATAATTTCAAGCCAAACAAATTTTTTTCAAAAAATATGTTTGTTTTTTTTTTATTAAAAATCTCTGTTAGCTTCTATATTTTTAAATTGTTTCATTTTGCTTGTAACTTAAATCTAAAAAATTTAAATTTAAAAAAAAAAAAATTAGTTCAACATTTTTAGCGCATACAACTTTTACTTCAACAAAAAAAAATTATTTGCTAACTAAAAACACTTTTAACACTTCAATTTTATTTTATACATAATTTCTTTTTTCTCCTTTTTGTTCATAATCCTTTTTTTAATGCTCTAAAACTCTATAAAAAATAAAATATTTAAAAAAGAAACGCTCGTAGCCTGTGTAAATAAAACCCAAATAAAAACTATTCCACTCTAACTACTAATATTAAAAACCAAAACTGCTCTACTTCAAGTAACTAGTACTAATGCAACTGCAAAAAAACTGCTACTAGAACTATATAAAATTAGAAAAATATTTAAAAACCAAAAAAAATTATACAAAATTAAAAACTAACAAAAAAAAAAAATTGCTTGTGCCATACATATGTAATGATGCTTGAGTATGTAATTTAAATTTGTTAATATGTATATATAAAAATAAAACAAAAAACCAACAACAAAACTCATTATATAGACAAAACATTTACATAATAATTATCATAAATATATAATAGAATATAGTGCAACTTCAAAAAATAAAATCGAAATCGTAGTTAAAAATTCAATTTCAAAAATCACTAAAAAATTATCTAACAACAAATTAAACCAAAAATCACCGTTAATAACCGGAAATTAAAATTACATTAAATTAAATTATTATTAAATTATTTTCATTTTTTTTTGCCAATTATTTGTAATTTCTAACGAAAATGCGTGTTATAGTGTTAAAAAAGAATCGTCCTAATAAACGCGGCACACCTACTGCTACAGCACGTGACACCACTACCACCGCCACCTATGTACCACCAAAAAAGTCACTGGCAAAAGTAAGCTAAATGTTAAAAAACACAAAAAAAATTTTAAAAATTTAATAAAAATTTTACAATTAAATTTGAAAATATTATAAGAAAAAAAAAATTTCGAAAAATATAAGAAAGATAAATCTTATTAAATTGGCTACAGATTTAGAGAATGATCTTATTTTTTATTAATTTGTTTGAGATGTAAAGGTTTTAGTAATTTTGGTTAAATTACCATTTTAGTTATACTTAAAAAAAAAAATATAGTGTATGCTTTTAGGCGCTTTTGAAAAAATATTTTTGCATAATCCCTGCAGGAAAAGTATGTCTCTCGATTCGAAATCACTTATCCTGTGAGTAGTGAAAACGTGACATATCACTAAAATGTCTATCTCGTGAAAGAAGACAATAGGACAAACCCAAATTTTAAAATTTTTACTAACAAGGGAAGTATCTCAACCCTTATGAACCGATTTGCCTGAAACTTAAAATATATATAAAAGAGACGATTTTAAGGTTGGGGTGTCTCGGCTTATCGGCCATATCAGTGTTTAAAAATTTCGTTGTCCCCTTATGAAACAATGAGGACCTTCGGGAAAATTTCGATAACTCCCGAACTAACAGGAATATCGTCTAGAGCAAAAATACGTGTCGACTTAAATTTAATAAAGATTATCCCCCAAAATTTGCACATTTTCATGAAAAAAATATTTAACGAAGTAGAATTTTTGTGGGGTTATGCCACCGTTGGATAGGCATTAAAAAATCCTTTCTTCACATGTGGAAACATCATGTAGTTTCTTTGAAAGAAATCGCTAAAAAATCCAAAAAACGATTTTTTCGCCAATTTTTGACCCATTTTTTGAACCCCTAAATCCCCGATATGGCCGATAAGCCGAGACACCCCTACCTTAAAATGGTCTCATTTAAATATATTTTAAGTTTCAGGCAAATCGGTTCATAAGGGTTGAGATACTTCCCTTGTAAGTCCTGAACGAAATTTATAAAATTTCTAAGTTCCAGACACATTTTTTTGCGTTTTGTAGTAAAAAATTTCATCTAAAATAATTTTACAAAAAAAAAAAAAAAATATTTTGTATATTGTTGGACTTTATATTTTATAACTGGAGTTTAATTTATATCGGTTTGAGTTCATATTAATTGTATCTGAGAAATAATAATTTTGGTTGTACACCCGGGTGAAAATGAATATGTATGTTCATTAGGGTGGCAGCTATTTTGCAAAACTTCGAATTTGAAGGAGTGCACCCCTAATTTTTATTACATTTGGTCTAAAAATGCTATACTAAAAATTTCAGCCAAATCGGACAACGTTAACACGAGGCGCATCGAGGTCAAAGGTCAAAGGTCAAAAAATAGCCATATTTTGATGAAAAACAATAAATAAATGGTGTTGTTTTTTGAATATATTGTTAAAAAGTGGTACACGAGTTGTTTTTAGTATAAGAAGATAAATTAAAAATTTTTGGGTTTTCAAAAATTAACCCTTGTAAGTCTTTCGTGGTCAAAATGACCCAATTTTCACAAAATGACCCCTAAAACACGAAAATCAGACCCAATTTTCTAAATTTATTGAAATAAACCAATGTAAACCCATATTTATATTCTATTCTATCATAAATACTCAGATATGAAATACTGTCTTTCTAGGATCTCATTCACCCGTTTCACGGTAAGGCCAAAAATATGCATTTTATTTGGCGTGGTTTTCAAAACTGATATTTTGGTTTTTTCAAAATTTTCTTAAACAAAATTAGGAAAAATGCTGAAAAAACCACAGAATCTTATAAAATATATGTTAACATATAAAAAAAAAAATTTTTGGGGGATATCCCTCGGATAGTTTGGCGGGGGCATCGATTTAAACTCAGCGGATTTCGAGGAAAATGCCTTTTTTGCCCACAATTTATTCAATATCGAAAAAATTTGGTAAATATTTTAAAATTTGACAAAGTCAGGGCCATAAATTATTAAAAACTATGTTAGACATTAACCCTAAACGTTTTAGGAAAATAGAATAATATTAACCCGATTTTTATTCGGGTCAAAGGTCAAATTTAGGGATATTTGGATTTTTTTTGGAAAAAGGCATCTAAATATGAAATGTTTATTGCGATTTTTTATAAAACTTGGTATAATTATTGTACGAGCTCAGAAAAATAATTATTTAATTTTTTTAAAATTAACCCATAAATAAACATGGGGTCAAAATGGCCCAGCACATTAAAATTTCTTTTTATAGATTTTTATATTTTCTTCCGATTTGTATAAAACTTGTTATGATTATGTGCGAGGTCAGAAAACTAATTATTTGATTTTTTTAATTAACCCATAAATGAATATGGGGTCAAAATGGCCCAGCACGTTAAATATTCTTAATATAGTTGTTTTTATTTTTTTTCTATTTCTATAAAACTTTTTATTATTTTTATGCGACGTCTGAAAAAATAATTATTTAATTTTCTTAAATTAACCCATAAACGAACAAGGGGTCAAAATGACTCAGCACGTTAAAATTCTTAATATAAATTTTAAAACATTGTGCAAGGTCAGAAAACTAATTATTTGATTTTTTTAATTAACCCATAAATGAACATGGGGGCACATTAAAAATGCTTAATGATTTTTTTTTCGATTTCGATAAAACTTGGTATAACCGTTGTTCGAGGTCAGATATTTTTTTTAATTAACTCATAAATGAACAATGAAAATCAAATAATTATTTTTTCAGACGTCGCATAAAAATAATAACAAGTTTTATAGAAATAGAAAAAAAAAAAATAAAAACAACTATATTAACAAACGTGCTGGGCCATTTTGACCCCGTGTTCATTTATGGGTTAATTAAAAAAATCAAATAATTAGTTTTCTGACCTCGCATATAATCATAACAAGTTTTATACAAATCGAAAGAAAATATAAAAATCTATATAATCTATATATAAAATTAAATAATTATTTTTCTGAGCTCGTACAATAATTATACCAAGTTTTATAAAAAATCGCAATAAACATTTCATATTTAGATGCCTTTTTCCAAAAAAAATCCAAATATCCCTAAATTTGACCTTTGACCCGAATAAAAATCGGGTTAATATTATTCTATTTTCCTAAAACGTTTAGGGTTAATGTCTAACATAGTTTTTAATAATTTATGGCCCTGACTTTGTCAAATTTTAAAATATTTACCAAATTTTTTCGATATTGAATAAATTGTGGGCAAAAAAGGCATTTTCCTCGAAATCCGCTGAGTTTAAATCGATGCCCCCGCCAAACTATCCGAGGGATATCCCCCAAAAAAATTTTTTTTTTATATGTTAACATATATTTTATAAGATTCTGTGGTTTTTTCAGCATTTTTCCTAATTTTGTTTAAGAAAATTTTGAAAAAACCAAAATATCAGTTTTGAAAACCACGCCAAATAAAATGCATATTTTTGGCCTTACCGTGAAACGGGTGAATGAGATCCTAGAAAGACAGTATTTCATATCTGAGTATTTATGATAGAATAGAATATAAATATGGGTTTACATTGGTTTATTTCAATAAATTTAGAAAATTGGGGCTGATTTTCGTGTTTTAGGGGTCATTTTGTGAAAATTGGGTCATTTTGACCCCGAAAGACTTACAAGGGTTAATTTTTGAAAACCCAAAAATTTTTAATTTATCTTCTTATACTAAAAACAACTCGTGTACCACTTTTTAACAATATATTCAAAAAACAACACCATTTATTTATTGTTTTTCATCAAAATATGGCTATTTTTTGACCTTTGTCCTTTGACCTCGATGCGCCTCGTGTTAACGTTGTCCGATTTGGCTGAAATTTTTAGCATAGCATTTTTAGACCAAATGTAATAAAAATTAGGGGTGCACTCCTTCAAATTCGAAGTTTTGCAAAATAGCTGCCACCCTAATGTTCATACATGATCATACATGATTCCATGTATGATAGTACATGAACAATATATGGAAATGTATGTCATATATGGGAGCATATATGAACATACAAAAGTAATGTAATATTCCATATATGTAAATGTATGCAACTATGTGTGGATAGGTATATGTCATACACCTTCATATATGCTACACATCTGCATAGCATACATGTCTTAAAAACATTTTTGTTTTAAGGTTGGGTTCGGCAAAACTTAGCAAAATTGGACGAAGTTCATGTATGGGTTCAGTCTGGAAAAATCTTTCGGTCGGACAATAATGATCATACATCATCAAGATTGATTATAATTTTTGTATTCTATAGGCGAATATGAACGGCACTAACGTAAACAACCAAATTTAGAAGAAAATGCGAACACTTTGACGGTATTACTATCAGAGCTGCGAAGGATTTCATTCCTTAATTAGATTTGGTGTTCTGAATTAAACTTTAATGATTGCGTTCCCCAATCACAATTTATCGAATGACTTTACACTTGATTTTAAAATATGCGCATTCGATTTCTTTTACATTCGACCATGAAATTGAATGCGTAAGTTTTTATAAATTCGATTTTTAAAAGTCTCATGAATAATAAAAAAATGAAATAAAGAATGCATTCAATTTTTAAAATTCTCGTAAACAAGAATTCGATTTAATGGTAAAAATCGAATCCATTCCAAGAAATATTGATATTTAAAGATAATTGTATTCAATGACTATTAAAATCGAATGTATTTTATGTGTGAATTCATTCGATAAGTGGTTAATTCTTCGAAGCTTTGATTACCCTAAAGCAGTGGTCGGCACCCATTGCACGCTGGAGCCGAACACAATCGATGCACAAACACATGCATGTTTATATTCATATAGCAATGCATTTATACACTCTCTTTCTGCCGACCACTGCCCTAAAGTATCATAAAGTATATTTTTAAAATATTCGTTAGTTTTTATTAAAAAAAAAGTGTCATAAATTAATACAAATTATTTATATTTGAAAAAATTTAAATTAATAGACGTTTTATGAAAAAAAAAATGTACATACAAATTCATGTATGACAATGTATGATCATTAATGTACATGTACCCTCAAATTGCGGATATGCACTTGTATGGACATTAGGGTGGCAGCTATTTTGCAAAACTTCGAATTTCAAGGAGTGCACCCCTAATTTTTATTGCATTTGGTCTAAAAATGCTATGCTAAAAATTTCAGCCAAATCGGACAACGTTAACACGAGGCTCATCGAGGTCAAAAGTCAAAGGTAAAAAAATAGCCATATTTTGATTAAAAATATTAAATAAATGGTGTTGTTTTTTGAATATATTGTTAAAAAGTGGTACACGAGTTGTTTTTAGTATAAGAAGATAAATTAAAAATTTTTGGGTTTTCAAAAATTAACCCTTGTAAGTCTTTCGGGGTCAAAATGACCCAATTTTCACAAAATGACCCTTAAAACACGAAAATCAGCCCCAATCAGCCTAAATTTATTGAAATAAACCAATGTAAACCCATATTTATATTCTATTCTATCATAAATACTCAGATATGAAATACTGTCTTTCTAGGATGGCATTCACCCGTTTCACGGTAAGGCCAAAAATATGCATTTTATTTGGAGTGATTCTCAAAACTGATATTTTAGTTTTTTCAAAATTTTCTTAAACAAAATTAGGAAAAATGCTGAAAAAACCACAGAATCTTATAAAATATATGTTAACATATAAAAAAAAAATTTTTTGGGGGATAGCCCTCGGATAGTTTGGCGGGGGCATCGATTTAAACTCAGCGGATTTCGAGGAAAATGCCTTTTTTGCCCACAATTTATTCAATATGGAAAAAATTTGGTAAATATTTTAAAATTTGACAAAGTCAGGGCCATTAATTATTAAAAACTATGTAAGACATTAACCCTTAACGTTTTAGGAAAATAGAATAATATTAACCCGGTTTTTTTTTTTTTTTTTTTTTTTTTTATAAAACTTGGTATAATTATTGTACGAGCTCAAAAAAATAATTATTTAATT
This sequence comes from Pegoplata infirma, assembly GCA_963921195.1. Lineage (NCBI taxonomy): Eukaryota > Metazoa > Arthropoda > Insecta > Diptera > Anthomyiidae > Pegoplata > Pegoplata infirma. Next base: position 11,154,889 of record OY992538.1, on the reverse strand, counting down.
TTTTTAAAATTAACCCATAAATGAACATGGGGTCAAAATGGCCCAGCATATTAAAATTTCTTTATATAGATTTTTATATTTTCTTTCGATTTTTATAAAACTTGTTATGATTATGTGCGAGGTCAGAAAATAAATTATTTGATTTTTTAATTAACCCATAAATGAACATGGGGTCAAAATGGCCCAGCACGTTAAAAATTCTTAATATATTTTTTTTTATTTTTTTTTCTATTTCTATAAAACTTGTTATTATTTTTATGCAACGTCTGAAAAAATAATTATTTGATTTTCATTGTTCATTTATGAGTTAATTAAAAAAAATATCTGACCTCGAACAACGGTTATACCAAGTTTTATCGAAATCGAAAAAAAATCATTAAGCATTTTTAACGTGCCCCCATGTTCATTTATGGGTTAATTAAAAAATCAAATAATTAGTTTTCTGACCTTGCACAATGTTTATACCAAGTTTTATAGAAATAAAAAAAATATATATTAAGAATTTTTCGTGCTGGGTCATTTTGACCCCTTGTTCGTTTATGGGTTAATTTACGAAAATCAAATAATTATTTTTTCAGACGTCGCATAAAAATTATAACAAGTTTTATAGAAAAAGAAAAAATAAAAAAATATATATTAAGAATTTTTAACTTGCTGGGCCATTTTGACCCCATGTTCATTTATGGGTTAATTAAAAAATCAAATAATTTATTTTCTGACCTCGCACATAATCATAACAAGTTTTATAAAAATCGAAAGAAAATATAAAAATCTATATAAAGAAATTTTAATGTGCTGGGCCATTTTGACCCCATGTTCATTTATGGGTTAATTTTAAAAAAATTAAATAATTATATTTCTGAGCTCGTACAATAATTATACCAAGTTTTATAAAAAATCGCAATAAAAATTTCATATTTAGATGCCTTTTTCTAAAAAAAATCCAAATATCCCTAAATTTGACCTTTGACCCGAATAAAAACCGGGTTAATATTATTCCATTTTCCTAAAACGTTAAGGGTTAATGTCTAACATAGAAAGACAGTATTTCATATTTGAGTATTTATGATAGAATAGAATATAAATATGGGTTTACATTGGTATTTTTCAATAAATTTAGAAAATTGGGGCTGATTTTCGTGTTTTAGGGGTCATTTTGTGAAAATTGGGTCATTTTGACCCCGAAAGACTTACAAGGGTTAATTTTTGAAAACCCAAAAATTTTTAATTTATCTTCTTATACTAAAAACAACTCGTGTACCACTTTTAACAATATATTCAAAAAACAACACCATTTATTTAATGTTTTTAATCAAAATATGGCTATTTTTTGACCTTTGACCTTTGACCTCGATGAGCCTCGTGTTAACGTTGTCCGATTTGGCTGAAATTTTTAGCATAGCATTTTTAGACCAAATGTAATAAAAATTAGGGGTGCACTCCTTCAAATTCGAAGTTTTGCAAAATAGCTGCCACCCTAATGGACATCCATACATGCATCATATATGAACATACATGGTCATTTTCACCCGGGCAATGAGAAAATCTGAAAGAATTAATTGACAACACAGGCTAAGTGGAGATGTCGGCAGCTTGCAGAAGAAGACATTGCTATTTAGTAATATTTCTAGGAATAAGTAACATGAAATAAAAATTAAACCTAACGATAACATATGGGTTAGAGTATCCAAAAAACCGCCGATTTTCAAAAACCGGTTTCGGTTTATTCGAAAAATCTAAAATTAAAAAAAAAAACGGTTTAGTATTTCTAGTTGTTTGTTTTTCAAATTTACCAGGAGACCAGATATAGTTCTGATAGTTTGGCAGCCAGTCGCGATAGATCATTTAGCGGAAACCAGGGTGCACCTGCAAACAGTATTGTTCACGAAGGCGATCTATATTACACCCCACGGTGTAATATACGGTTTTTATATAAAAACCGGTCAACCGGTTTTTCCGGTTTTTTGATAATTTTAGCTTTTTATTTAAAAAAAAACGAAATTCTGATTAATTTTTATTAAAAAATAAAAATTGTTTTATTCAACCTTTAAAATATTATATTTTGAGGATGTTTATTCTGACTCGGGGTCATTATTTTCTTTACTAATTAAAACCATAATATTCTCATAGCATAATTTTCAAGAAAATTATTTTTTTTTGTTGTAAATTTATTTATGTTGGTCATTTTTGCAAGACTTGATCAACACGTGTTTCGGAATTTGTCAGATGCCATTGTCAAGATTATTTACCAAAAATAGAAACGATTTACTACAAAGTAGTAAACGATTTGTCATTAATTTGACTTTAAAATTTGACTTTAAAACACTTATGCAGTTTTTCCTTTTTGCCACAGAATTATAAAGTGACATTAATGCTATTGGTTACACCGCTCTACAAATCTACGGTTTATCGCTGCGTTTTGAATGAAACCAAAAAAGGTTTATAGGTTTTGGTTTCCCGATTCCAAAACGAACACTATAATTTTTCTATCACGTCACAATTTTGAGAAAATCGCGGTTAAATTGTAAAAAATTACCATTTTGGTAATTTTTGAGCGCCTATAAAATAAGATGCTGACATGCGAATGACTTGATATCAAGCTCATTATAAAGTGCGTAATTTTTTCTTTAAGACAAAATCAAATTTTCATGGAATTTAATTTTTTATAATGGTGAAAAAATCATTACGCATTTTTATTTTTTTTTTATTTTTTTTATATTAAACCAACACTCAGGGGATGCCCCCTACGAATGCAGTGCATTGTGTTGATATCAGGAAAAATAGGTATGAGAGGGAGGAAAGAGGGAGTAGTGTTTATGAATATTTGACTTGAACCTTTCTAGATTAAATGCGTTAGGAAAGACTTCTGCGGGGAGATTATTCCACATACGAATAGATCGACTGAGAAACGAATTCTCTCTGTAATGCGTTGTGCGAAAGACTGGACTGTCGATTACAAACGGATGAGCTCTATTTGATAAGCGAGTGTTACGAACAAAAACACGGGTTCGGGGTATGAGTTCGCTTATCTCAGCAGAACATTTCCCATGGTAATATCGATAGAACAGTGTCACACAACCCACATTCCGACGATGCTCTAATGAATCAATAGAGTTAGATACGCTATTGTCATTAATAAGCTTCACCGCCCTCCTTTGCACACGGTCCAGAAGATTCAGAATAGACACTGAAGCTCCTGCCCATATATGGGAGTTGTATTCCATTTTCGGTCGAATGTAGGTGGTATAGATAGTGCGGAGATCGGATGAGGTAAAGTAGTTCTTACACCTTTTCAGAAAGCCAAGACACTTGAATGCTTCTTTCGACACTTGAAAAATATGCTTATTCCATCGGACATCACACTGTATTTTCATGCCCAGAACATCTAGAGTTTCCGATTCCATAATATCTATACCACCCATTGATACAGATGACGGTGCTAATTCCACAGCCCGTCTGTGGGTCAACACACAACACTGGGTTTTGCGTGCATTAAAGTCCACCCTATTCACTCGAATATTTCATGTTGAGCTGTGTTATTTATAAAAAATAAACCGGTTAAACCAACCTAAAAACACCGTTTTTTCGAAAAACCGATTTATATAAAAACCGAAACCGGGCGTGTTTTTGAAAATGAAAAAACCGGTCCAGCGATTTTCGGTTTTGGATACTCTAATATATTCTTTCCTCCCTAAATGTACGTTTAAATAGCTGATTTTAATCTTACACACCTGCAGTGACAATCGAAGAGTGCTGATGAAGGCAGGGTGAAAAAGTAGGACTTTTTTGGTAAAATAGTACTATTTTATAAAAGTGCGATATAACCTTTAAGACAAAAACGTACCAAATATTCTTTTGAAATGAGGTAGTTAAGGTTGTAGGTCTCGTCGAAAAGATCACAAAAATGCCCATCAAACTTGCCAAACACCCTCAAATTTTAAAGTTATTGTCAAAAAACGTTTTTTTGTGACTTTTCTCACAAAACCACGTGTAACTTAAACATTTTTCAACCGATTTTCAATTTTTCAACTGTTTTGGATAGAAGAAGGATAGGGCTTTTCATGTGTCTGAATTGGTCTATACATAAGTATAAGAAAGATATGAATTAATTTTTTTCAACAATATCTAATTTTTTGTTATTTTTTGAAAATTTTTTGAGTTTATCGACTTTTTTTTGCTATAGTTCGTTCAACAACATTTATATTTATAAACGTATTCTTAAAGAAAATTTAATTGTGAGTTCGATGAGATTTATGCCGAAAAAATCGGATAACAATTGACGGAGTTGTGATAATTTTTCTAAAAAATATAATTAAGATTTTGCATGAAATTGCCGTTCGGACAACACAGGCAAAAAAAATAAATATAAAAATAAACGAACATACTGTGAGGTCGAGTATTATTATTTTAAAGGTTTTTGGCCCCCTGAATTCGAATTTGACCTTGAAATTGCGCTATCTTATTAAGTTTTTGATATATAAATTTATGTTAAATATCTCAAAAACCTGACGCGATAGAGCATTTTAAAGGCCAGATTCGGATTCACAGCGCCAAAAACCTTTAAAAATATTGTACGTGACCTCTTATGATAAATAAATTTTTTTTGCCTGGGTTATCTGAACGGCGATTTCCTGCTAAATCTTGTTTTTTTTTAGAAAAATTATCACAACCCTTTTAATTGTTATCCGATGTTTTCAGGATAAAGCTTATCGTATTTAGAATTAAATTTTCTTAAAAAAAGCGCTTATAAATATAAAGATTGTTAAACGAACTATAGCAAGAAAAATTGATAAGCTCGAAAAATTTTCAAAAAATAACAAAAAAAAATAATTTTATAAAAGAAATCAATAGATATCTTTCTTTAACGTAATGACCGATTCACACACATGGAAAGCCCTATCCTTTTTCTATCCAAAACAGTTTAAAAATTTAAAATCGGTTGAAAATTTTTTGAAGTACACAAGGTTTAGTGAGAAAAGTCCCAAAAAAACGTTTTTTGACAATAACTCTAATTATTATCACAATCAACCCATTTCACAACATTTATAGCGAGAGGTTACCCCAACGTTTCCCGCCAAACCTACCCTTTAAACTTCCAATTGGAAAATTTGTTTTTTTTTCTCATTTTGGAGATTATGAAAGATTTAGAACAGCCGAATTTAACACTCTCACTTATAATTATTTTAGCGCCTTAAAGCTATGCTTTATTTTTTTTTATAAAAAAATTATAAACAAAATGTTAATTTTACAGAATTTAACATAACCTTACATCTCTCAAACAAAATTTAATAAAAATTAGATCATAAAAACTAAAACAAGAAAATGCTTTTTGTTTTGTTATTGTTTTACTTAATTGCACGTTTCTTACTGTTTTTTTTTTTATATCTTTTTCCTAAAACTATGGTTCTTTTATTGCTGTGACTAACTACTCTACTCCATCACCACTACTCCACACTTCTCCTAATGCAATCAATTTTTGATGATAAAACACACAAATATCAGCCAACTTCTACAAAGTTGTCAACCGAGACCAACTAACAAACAACAACAATCTTTGAGAGAAGAGGATTAAAAATAATTAAGAAGGATTTAACTTTGCTTCTTCTTGCTTCTAATCAATAAAACAAAAAACAGCCTCTTGAGTCTTTAAAGAAAATCTGAAAAATTAAACAAAAAAAATCTCAAGCTTGAAACAAGGCATGTTTAAACATGATTTATTTTAGCAAAAAAACTTAACTATTTTTTTAGAAACTGGTAGAGTTTTCTTTAATAGATTTTTTTTTACAGCAAAATTTTTGCACCATTTTTAGGATTATTTAAGAAAAATTTTAAATTTGTTTGCTTTAGATTTAAAAAATTTAAATTTTCGTAAATTATGGCAACATTTTTAGTTATAAATTTAATGTCTAAAAATTTAAAAAAATGGTGTAATTATTTTTTTTAAATACTTCTTACTAGTGTCTTGTCAACATAAAAAAAATAAACAAACTAGTGCATGTTTTAGTTTTATAAACTTGACAAAAAATTAAAAAAATACAAAAAAAAATTAAACAAATTTTACAAGTTTTTACTTAATTTCTTAATTGAACACTAGCCAATCACTAAATAAATATTAGTTTTTTTTAATATTTACTAAAAATACAAAAACATGAAACAACACTATATTTCTACTACATTAGCAATGTAGCATTTTGTAAATAAAAACAAAATTAATTAATGAATGAAAAAAAACTAAAACTCAAACATCTAAAATATCAAAAATACTCAAAAATTGGTTGTAGTGGGATGCTTTATTAGTAATAGTTTATTTATTTAAAAAAACCGTAATTAAATTATTTAAAAATCTTTTTTATTACACAAAAAAAAAAAAAATTCTTTTGTCGACTTAAGTTGTTTTGACTTGTTGACACATTTATATTGCTTAGAAATTAAATCAGTTTCTGCAGATGTAACTAAAAACGACCGCTACTAATTTACACGAATAAAATCTAAAGATTAAAAATTTGAATTGTGACTGAACACATATCGGTAGGGCAATATAAAACCATGCATTTATTTTGAGGCTTGAAACTATGCTATATAAAACATGTGTATTGTAAAATTAAATAAATAAAAGCAAATGTTTTTAGTTGAATTAACACATCCTTAAATCTTCCAGAGGAGGAAATCTGGAAACTCCTTCATAATTCTTTATTGTTTTAAATCAAATTTCAATTAAAACATGTTTAATTTCAGACTACTGTCTCAAATATGTTGTTGCATAGTTTTAGGCCTCAAAATAAATTTATAACTGCTTGTTTTCTGTTGCCTTACATATTGGTAAGGCAATAGAAAACTAACAATTATGAATTTATTTTGATGCCTAAAACTATGCAACAACATATTTGAAACAGTAATCAGAAATCAAACATATTTTTATTGAAATTTGATTTAAAACATAAAAGAATTATGAAGTACTGTCCTGATTTCCTCCTCTTGAAGATTTTAGGATGTGATACTTCAACAAAAAATATTTGCTTTCATTTATTTAATTTTACCATACACTTATTTTGTATAGCATAGTTATAGGCCTCAAGATAAATTCATACCAGCTAATTTTCTGCTGCCCTACATAATAGTGTTCGGATTATTTAGGGGAAGTTATTTTAAAGCATACCTTAAGGAGAATATCAACCGAATAAAAAATCCAAATATTAAAATTTAAATTTATTTCACATTGTCTTCGAACATATTTTTCTTAAACCTGTTTTAAAATAAGTTTTTCAGTCACTTATACATATAACACTGTACGACACGATTTTGCACCCATGATCGGGACCAAAAAATTCTGAAAATAGAGGTAAAAAAAAGATACCCGTGTCTCCCAGTTTTTTGAGATCAATTCGTTTTCGCGTTTTATTAGCAAATCAATATTTTGTATATATATATGAGTTTTATTTGCTTGGAGAAGTAAGGATTACGCGAGCAACAATTAATCGAGATGGCTTAAATTACGCTGAAATACTTGCAAAAAGTATCAGATAAAATATCCAAAACATGAGGAAAATCGGTCCACGAGTTTAAAAGTTATGAAAAAATTTCTCAAATTTGGCTGTTTTTTCATACACTCAAAATAATAACTCTGTTAAATTACAGAAAAACTCTGCTAATTTAACAGAGTACACCATACTTGTCCAGCTAACAACATTACTTGGTAATTTTACTAAAAAACTCTGTAAAACGATTTTGAAAAAAAAAAAAAACTGTTAATTTACAGATATATTGGTTAAATTTGAAAGCTTTTTGACAGAGAAAACTCTGTAATTTTACTTTAAAACTCTGTAAAATGATTTGGACAAAAAAAAAACTTACAATTTACAGAGTTTCTAGTAAAATATTGGTTAAATAAACCACCATTTAGCAAAGAAACTATGTAAATTTACATATGTTTGTAAAATGCATTTGATGCCAAAAAAAAATTACAGAAAAAACTCTGTAAATTTACAGAGTTTAGTTAAATGCATGTTATTTTGTAAAATTTTTATAAGATTTCTGAAAAGATTTTTTTTGATAACTTTGTTTGCTACTTTTTCAACTTTTTCTCAAAAAAAAAAATATGCAGATAAAATTTTGATGTTTGGTAACAAAAACTACTCAAAACAGAAAACTTTTTTGGTTATAAAAAAATATGAAGTATTTTGCTTAAATCTGTATTTTAGCAGAAAACTGTTAATTATCTGTAAGATTAAGATTACAAAGTAAAAAGTAATATAAGAGAGGAAACTTTGTTTTTTTGTCACAACAAAATACAAAGTATTTTCTTTAAATCTGTATTTTGACAGAAAACTCTGTCAAATATCTTTTGAATTGAGATTACAGTCATTTTACAGAGTATTTTACAGAGTTATTATTTTTAGTGTATGTTTTTATACTTTCTTTTAAATGATAGATGCTTTAAAATACGCTAACTTTTGAAAGACAATTGAATGCTCCTAAAGTTTGGCATATATATTTGTTATTTCCCTGGTAAGGTTGGTATTACATTTCGAGAAAATCGATCCAGTGTTTCAGAGGTTATGATCAAAACCGTGAATTTCGAATAGGTTTCATCTTCAATTCTCTCTTTCAAAAAAACTTTAAATGCTCTTTAAAAAATATTGGTATGCCACAAAAATATTTTACAAAGTAATTTTATCGCTCGAAAAAAAAATTACACTCAAAAAAAATTTTACACTCAAAAAAAAGCACACTCAAAAAAATTTTACACTCAAAAATGATTGGCCATCCAAATTTTCTATGATGGCAACAAAAATAAGATGTGTGCATTGCAAAAAGATGTTTACAACTTTCCCAGAGTTGCCACAATTTTCTTTAGAATTGCCACTAACAAACAACCAGAAAATTTAAAAACGACTTGGCCGAATCCATGCATACCCTCCATTAGCCCCTTTTAAGTGATAGTGATTTTTCTAATGTGAAAACAAAATTGCTAAAAATTTTGATTCGACATTTTTTTATTTGGATTAAAAAACTCTTTTTTATAATTTTTATAAAACAAAAATTTGAGTGTAATATTTTTTTAGTGTACATTTTTTTGAGTGTAAAATTTTTTAAGTGTAATTTTTTTTTTTTTGATTGTAATAATTTTTTTTAGCGATAAAATTACTTTCTTAAGTATATTTGTGGCAAACCAATATTTGAAAGAGCATTTAGGGTTTTTTTGAACAAGGAAATTCAAGGTCAAATTAATCCGAAATTCGCTGTTTTCATCATAACTTCTGAAACCCTGAATCGATTTCCTCGAAATTCCATACCAACCTGGCCAGATAAATAACGAATATAGGTACTAAACTTTAGGAGCATCCAAATTGTCTTTCAAAAGTTAGAGTATTTTGATCCCTAAATAGGTATAAAAACATGTAAAAAACATCCAAATCTGAGAAATTTCTTCATAACTTTTAAACCCGTGTACCGATCTTCCTGATGTTTTGCACATTTTATCTGACACTATTTACAAGTATTTCAGCAAAATTTACGCTATCACAATTACCTGTTGCGGGTGTAATCCTCACTTCGCCAAATGATTGAAATTCGAATATATACAAAATAATTATTTGCTTATAAAACGCGAAAACGAATTGATCTAGAAAAACTGGGAAATCCGGGTATCTTTATTTTAGCTCTACTTTCAGAATTTTTTGGTCCCGATCATGGGTGCAACCAAAAGTTGAATTTTGTCGTACAGTGTAATCAGTTAATAATAAATAAGTGGACCTAAAAAATCTTTAAAAAAAACTTGGTTTTTTATATCTTCGACTCTGTATGTTTTTTTTTGTTTTTTTTTTTTGTCGAACTTTGAATTATTAAACAGCAAAACTTAAAGTAAGATGAATAAACAAGACGATCGCAAAAACTTTTTTGTGCTATCAGTTGAGTTTAATTGAGTATTTTATACATTAAAATTTTTTTAAAGCACACTTTAAGGATAATAAATACAAATAGTTAAAAATACACAGCAACTGTTTTTATTTAATTTTTTATTCAATTTTTGTAGCATACCTTAAGGAGCGAACAATGACCAAGTGTGCCGCACAATACAAAGGGTATTGAAGCCATTGAGTATAGACTGGTTCCATTTTAAATAGCATAGGCAATCAGCCGATGGTGGTTCAATTTATCCAAAAATTAACATATCCATTCTTCTGATTTTTATTGAATTTCGGTTTTTGTTATTTAGTCGAAATTGTGAATGGTTCGCGTTTTATCGCTGTTCAAAGTTGGTATTTTGCAACAATTTTATGAAAAATACATAATGTTTAAATGATCGTATCTTTGGAACGCATCATCCGATTGTCACGAAATAAAGCGCAAAATAATGGTTATGTCCTGGTCTTAAAATAGAATTTTGAAAAAGGATAGGATGCTTTGCAAAAAGGATATTGAAATTAAAAAAATGTCCTTAATTTGCAAATATCTCAAAATGCGTATCTTTAATTTTCCTATATTTTTTTGCACATATAGCCCTAAATATACTTAACAACATATGCAAATCCCAAATTGGGATGGTAAGCGGTTTAATTGTAAACGCGGTTTCATGAAACGCCTTATTGATTTTTGTTAATAACTCTCGTTTACAAATGAAAAACAATTTCTGCGCACTAACCGCGAATAATTTTTTATACCCTCCACTCTAGTGATAGAGGGTATATATAAGTTTGTCATTCCGTTTGTAACACATCGAAATATTGGTCTAGGACCCCATAAAGTATATATATTCATGATCCTTGATCGATTTTAAGTCGATCTAGCGATGTCCGTCCGTCCGTCCGTCCGTCCGTCCGTCCGTCTGTCTGTCTGTCTGTCCGTTGAAAACACGCTAACTTTTGAAAGACTTTACGGAGGCTCCTGAAGTTTGACATATATGTTGCCCATTTACCGGGTCAGGTTGGTATTGCAATCCAGCGAAATCGGTCCAGTGGTTCAAAAGTTATGAGCAAAAGTGTAAATTTCGGCAAGGGTATTTTGCGAATTTACGAGATTAAAACCACTCTAACTTTCGAAAGACAATTCTTAGGGTGCTGAAGCTTGGCATATATATTTGTCGTTCCCCAAATTTGTTTGGTTTTGAATTTCAGCAAAATCGGTGCAGTGGTTCAAAAGTTATAAGCAAGGCTCTGAATTTCGGATTTGTTTCACCTTAAACTGTTGAAAACTCCTTAAACAAGTTTTATAAGCATGGTGAAATAGATCTTGTTGTTGTTTGTTGTTGTTTGCAGTTTAGTTGTTAGACAACTAAATATTTGTTATTGTTAGTGTAACTGTATGTAACGGTGCATAGTAAGTATTTTTGGAAAAAAATCAAATAAAGTATGGGTATGATTGAATGTTAGTTTGTTTTTGGTTTTTAAAGGTCTTATGATACTTGCTAGTTTTTGTATTTTTTATATTTTGGAGAACAGTGCAAATATATTTCCATAGGAAAACTGACCAAGTGTAAAGAGTATGACAATATCATGAAAAAACTTCAAACGCCAAAAAATATACGTGTGATAATTTTGCAGTGACTGTCAAAAAAAATATAAAAATTTTCAACTTGAAATTGACATTTCCAGAATAAAATGTTAACAGTGTTGCCAATTTTATTAGTTTTTGCTCGAATGAAGCGGTTTTACGTTTGTTTTGAGCGTTTTTTAGATATTTTTGGCGAGTTATTTTGAAAATAAAAGTTGGCAATATTGTTTTTTTGTTTTGTTTTTATTTTATTGTATTTCTTGTTCTTTCTCGCATTTGTTGTTTCATTCTATCAATCCTAAAAAAATCCAATACAGAAACTAGCAAGTATCATACCACCTTAAAGAAGAGTTAAAATAAAGAAGAGGTAAAATAACAAGAGGGAAATTTGTGAAATAGTTTTTTTTGTATTACATATATGTATGTAGGTATTAAACAACAAAAATATTTTACAAAGTAATTTTGTTACTCAAAGAAATTGTACACTAAAAAAATATTTACACTCAAAAAAAATGTTACACTCAAAAAAAAATGTACATATTAATTTTTTTTAATGAAATTTCACACTCAAAAAAAATGTTGACAGTCAAAAAAATTTTACACTCAAAAAAATTTGATTGATTAAAAAAATTTTTACTCAAAATAATATATTTATTATAAAAAATTTGTAATGCAATTTTTTTACATTTTTATTAGAAAATTACTATCAGATAACATTGTGGAGGGTATTCATAGATTCGACCAAGTCGAATTTAATTTTTCTACTTGTTTATATGTATTTTTGATCGCTAAACTCAAAAATTTCATCAAAAGAACATTTCGCGAATAACTTTTTGTTTAATGAATTTTTTAGCGTTTTTTGGAGGTATTTTGACTATTTTTCTTATATCTTAAGTTCTGTTTATCTGATCTTCTCGCAATAAAAACCAAACTAAAGATAATCAAATTTCCAACAAATCCTACATTCATCATTTTTTCATAAGTTCATAGCTTTACGCGCAAATAATTTTTTTAGCGTTATTTGGAGGTATTTTGACTATTTTTCTTATATCTTGAGTTCCGTTCATCTGATCTTTTCGCAATAAGAACCAAATTAAAGACAATCAAATTTCCAACAAATTCTTCATCCATTATTTTTATATCAGTTCATAACTTTACGCGCAATAGGCAAACATATGACTAAAATAAGTTTTTTGATTAACAAATCATTTAAAAAAAGTTTAAGAAATAGAAATCTTTGCAATTAATTGCATCTTTTTATTTATCTGCAAAGCCTGAACATTGAGAAATATAATAAAGTTGATTTGATGAAAATCTATAGGTTTACTCCGAAGTTATCACAAATTTTATGAATATACATGATAAAATACAAAAAAAAATGATATTTTTTTACAATTTCTGTTTTTAAAATTTTTAAAAAATGAGCTTTGTTAATAAAAAATAGTTTTTCCTTGTTTGCCTATTGCGCGTAAAGTTATGAACTGATATAAAAATAACGAATGAAGGATTTGTTGGAAATTTGATTGTATATATAATTTAAAAGTAAATACATATTACGAAAAGATAATTTTCAAGAAAATTATTTTTTTTTGTTTTAAATTTATTTATGTTGGTCATTGTTGCAAGACTTATGTCCAGTTTCTCTATTACGAATTTTCACTTTCGTTCGTCCAAATGACATAAGAAAATCAATTTGAGGTTCTGTATTGCGGATGTCATTTTAGTCGAACGAAAACGTAAAAGTTGTAATTTTTCTTCATATTTTTTCCGTTTCTACAACACGAATTGAAATGTCAAAAACGCCAAAACCACACGAATGAAAAATACCATTCGTTAAGGAGTTTTTTGTGTAATATTTAACAAAATAACTGAAAAATGTGAATTTATAACAAAAATAAGAAATATTAATTTATAAAATTAAAAAATGTGAATGTTTTATAACTAAATGCTTTGAAAAAAATGTATATTAAAACAAATTAGTGAAAAAAAGACGGACACCAATTTATATTAGCAATTTAAAAGCCACGGGTCATCATACAAATTATTGTTTTCATTTGTTTTTTATTAAAATTGTGTTAACTTTTTAGCTAAGTATAATAAATAAAAAAACTCTGATTTGATTATAATTGTGTTTTTTTTTTTATAAACATGAAATTTGATCAGCTGTTTTCTTTAGCTGATATGTTGATGTTGCCACTTCGTTTAGTTTAGATAATTTTTGTATGAAAAAAATAAACAAAAACTAAAAAAAAACTTTGTGGCAATACTGTAATTTGACAAATGGTCAAGACAAATGTAACTAACGAAAAAATTAACGTAATCAAACGAAAATGTTATGGAAACTGATATCATTACGAATTCGTACGGGTAGCTTTCGTTCGTGTATTGTTTCGTCCGTTTAACAGAAACACCATATTAATCGACACGAGTTTCGGAATTTGTCAGATTCCATTGTCAAGATTATTTAAAAAATGCCTGCGAATTTTGTACTCTTGCCCAAAACATTAAATCATGATAATGTTTTGCGGAAGATTTGGGTGTACTTGCCAAAGCAAAGTCTTTTTTTAGAAAAAATAATGTTATATTACTTTGCTATTCCATGCAAAACGAATTGAAATATCAGTCCAGGACCCCATTAAAAAACCAAAAGAACTGTACATTTCGTAAGTGAGTGCAACAATAAGTGCAAAAAAGTGTTTTTACATTTTGGAGAGTATAAAAGATTCAGCACCAAAGAATATAACACTATCACTTGTTTTATGTACATTTGATAAACAAATGGAACATTTTATGTGAAATGTTTAGACTTGTTGAAAAAGTAGTTTTGGTAAAAAAGGGGAAAAATGATTTTTAAAAAAATTATGTAAAAAAAATTATGAAAACAAAATTTAGAAAAAAAAAATTAATTTAAAAAAAAATTTAATAAAAAAATAAAAAAAAATGATGAAAAAAAATTTAATAAAAAAAAAAAAAAAATTTATGAAAAAAAAATAAGATGAATTTTTTTTTTTTTTTGAAAAATAATTATATTACTTTTTATTCACCAGCTGGAGAAAACCGGTTTTATTCACCACGAGGTGAATTATTATCCAAGTTAGTAAAATTTTTGATTTTAAGAAAATGAAAATAGTAATTCTCATTTTCTTTTTCGTTAATTGTTAGCTTATATAGTCAAACTGAGGTAGCGTCCTGCCACTTTTAACATGATAATGTTTTTAGGCTGGTGTCTAATTTTAAAAAAGTTGCAGGACGCCACCTCAGTTTGACTATATAAGCTAACAATTAAAGAAAGAGTAAACAAGAATTACTATTTTCATTTTCTTAAAACCAAAAATTTTAATAACTTGGGTTTTTCACCAGCTGGTGAATAAAAAGTAACATAATTATTTTTCAACAAAAATTTTTTTTTTTTTCATAATTTTTTTTTTTCATTAATTTTTTTTCCATCAAATTTTTTTTTCAGCAATTTAATTTTTTTTTTTTTTTCATCAAACTTTTTTTTCATCAATTTTTTTTTTTTTCATAAATTTTTTCATCGTACATTATTTTTTTTCATCATTTTTTTTATCTAATATTTTTTAATCAATTTTTTTTCATCAATTTTTTTTTCATCAAATTTTTTTTTTCATTAATATTTTTTAATCAATTTTTTTTCCATAAAATTTTTTTTTTCATATTTTTTTGTTGTCAAACTTTTTTTTCGTCAATTTTTTTTTTCATCAATTTTTTTTCGTTAATTTTTTTTCACAATTTTTTTTTTCATCAATTTTTTTTCATCAAATTTGTTTTCACAAAAAAATTTTTTTTTATATATTTTTTTTTTACATCAAAACATTTTTCTTTTCATCAAAAAAATTCATCAAAAACTTTTTTTCATCAATTTTTTTTTTACTAAAAATTTTGGGTTCTTAAAATTTTTTTTAACATAATTTTGTTTTTCGTGGAAAAAGATAATTTTTTTTTTTACCAAAACTACTTTTCACCAAGTCTAAGCTTTTCGCATAAAAATTTTCCATTTGTTTATCAAATGTGCATAAAACAAGTGAGAGTGTTATATTCTTTGGTGCCGAATCTTTCATATTTCCAAAATGTAAAAATACTTTTTTGTACTTACGAAATGTGCAGATCTTTTGGTTTTTTAATGGGGTCCTCGACTGATATTTCAATTCTCTTTGCATGGAATAGCAAAGTAAGATAAGATTATTTTTTCTAAAAATACTATGCTTTGGCAAGTACACCCAAATCTTCCGCAAAACATGATCATGATTTAATATTTTGGGCAAGATTACAAAGTTCGCAGGCATTTTTTAAAATAAGACACCAGCCTAAAAACATTATCATGTTAAAAAAATTAACAAAATCGGTGATCCGTCAGAAAAAAATTTCCATGGATTTGTTCATATAACAGTGATCTATTCTAAGACATTCTCTGAATTTCCGTCTGTCCGTCCGGCTGTGGAAATCACACTGCAGTCCAAACAAAAGAGCTGCCCTCGTGAAGTTTGGCACAAATATGTTTTATGGCCATAGACTGTTAAAGTTATTGAATGCGCAAAGTTGGAACAGGGGGAAAAATTTCGTACAATTTACTTACATTTTTTTTTGTATATTTGTTAAACAAATAAAGCATTTGTATGTTAAATGAAGTACGTTGACCTGCACTCGGACTATGGATATTATTTAGGATTTTTTTTTTGTCCCGCCCAATTTGGGGACATGGTTAAAATAATAAAAAAATAATAAAATAATAAAACCATCGATACTTTTTTTTAATTTTTATTTAAAATTATAAAAAAAAATGTTATTTATTCGTGCAAAGAAAAGAGTTTATTCTAGTTCGAGGTCATAAATTGTCCCCGCATTGAATTAACATTACAAGCACTTACAAAGTTTTATTATTGAAGCGTGAATATCATTATAAACGAATTTTCTAACATTTTTATGTTTAATTAAAAAAATGTAAATAAAAATATTATCTTAGCGGAACAGTTGCTGTGAAATGCCTTATTTATATTCACCCAAGGCTACAATCATTCCATCGTTACATTATAAACTTTAAATTATCACAGTTTTATAAAATTAAACTTAATTTTCAAATGCAATATAATAAAAAAAATGTAATTTTCAAAATTAAACTAAAAACTTTTAATATTCAATTACAATATAAATTCCATTGATGCCAATAGCAAAATTATTTCTTTACTATCATCATTATTTTCTACTCTATTGACCATTAGAGAGAGAGTAAAAGAAAAAGTTAACAAAAAAAACTAAATTACAATATTATGTTTTTTTGCCGTATAAACAAAAAACTAAAATACATTGACAAACTAACAGAAAAGTTTTCTCTTTAGTTTTTAGAATATGTTTAAAAAAAAATGAAAAAAAAAACTTTGATTGTTTAATACAACACACTCAATAAAACCCTTAATAAAAAAAATTGCAAAAAAAAAACTAAATAAAATGAAAACTAAAAAGACAGAGAAGCAGAGAAAAAAAACTAATTTAATTAAGTATGGAAAATGAAAACGGAAACATTTTTACAATAAAAATAACACCATTTACTTTATTTCATCCTACCCAACCATACACACACACACACACACATTATTATAACAGATTCTCCTACACTTTCTCTTTGTCCCCTTTTTGCTCTATACAAAAAAAGCCTTTAGGTCATGCAAATCACATAGAACTACAGATGAAAAATTGTCCAGAATGAAGCCAACACTCTACTCTGTATGTATGTTCTCTCATGTACATTTCTGTCATTTATACAATTTTCTGTATTTTTCAGTTAAAACCAAAAGTATTGACAAGCTATTGTGCGAGAAAATAAAATAAAATAAAAAAAAAAAGTTTTAAAATAAAACAAAATAAAAAATGAGAAAAATGTCACAATCAATGTTTTGTATATTTGCAATAATACCGACCCTTAAGCGCCTTCAATTGAACTTAATGCCATGAACGTAATTGACACTTTTCGACTTTATCCAAAGAAGGACGGACAGAGTGACTGACTGTGTGTGTGTAGTATTTTATGTACATAGATACATACATATTAGGATGGCTGTATATTTTAGAGTTTTTATAATTTCCACCAAAGTTTTGAATTTTTCAAAAATAAAAAATTAAAAAAATTATTATGCGACACATTATTGTATTACTTTGACAAAAAAATTTTGAAATCGTTGGATCATTTTTCAAGATATCGCGTTTTGAAATTTGATAAAAAATTTAAATTTGTTTCTACACTCAAAATATTTTGCAGGCAAAAACAGATGAAAAACACATTTAAAACAAGTGATAAACCTATTAAAACCATCCCAGTAATTATTCATTTGTTTTAACAAACACCAACATTTATTTTTTACTGTTGAAAAAATTTTCTAAAATAAATAACATTAAAAAATTGTTTTTCATTATTTTTTACCAACAAATTCAAAAAAAAAAAAAAAATACCCACGAAAACATTAAAAATTAATGATTCGGTAGGTTATTTTTACAATTTTTCTATTGAACTTTATTTTTAAATATTTTTAATAAAATCTTTGGGGAATCGATCCCGCAATCAACAACATTCTGACCAGACACTCTACCCATTGTGCCAAAGTCACTTGATACAAACATGTTTTTATATTTCTATAAATAATTTTTTAAATTTTTTTTTACAAAAAAATAACCTACTTGTGTAGGTAAAAACTAATGATATCTCATTAAAAATACCAACAATTTGAAAAAAATTACTGATACAAATCATTAAAAACTTAAAAAATAATCAGTAGTTTTTATTTACAGAACAAAAATAAATGACTTTAAAAATTAAATGTTAATAAAAGTCTTTATTTTTGAGTGTGTTATTTTTGAAACAAAGGACTGAAGTAGTCATTAATAAAAACTGAACATCAAGCAAATGTTTTTTCTTTTAAAAACGACTAAACGTAAAACTTTTTAAATAAACTACAAAAATGTTAATGACATAATTTTTTGAGTGTACTAATGAATTTGCTCCACTGTTATTTGTATGGGAGCCTACTTAGGGAGTGGAGATAGGGCGTAGGTATGTTTTGAAAAAATGTTGTAGGGTAAAAATAAATGGGGGTCGGTCTCACTAATGATCCCTCTCGGACGCACCATTGGACCGGTAGAAGCTGATTAAATAAAACAAATTTACAAAAAATAAAAAAAATTGTATGGGGACCGCCTTAACAGTTAAAGATAGAGGGTAGGTGTGTTCAGAAAACATGTTTGGACTAAAAAAATATTGTGGGTCGGTCATACATTTTGTTGCTCTAAGGGCACTATTAGGGCAGTTAGAGCGGTTGGAACAAATTTTAAAAAATGTCGTTTTGTGTGGGAGCCCCCTTAGAAATTGGAGATAGGGTATTAGTTTATTCCAAAGAAATGTTAAGACGTAAAAATTAATGGGGGTCGGTCTTATAAAGGACCCCTCTATGACGCACCATTGGAGCAGTAGAAATGATTTTAAGATTGAAAAATTACAATAAAATTTTTTCAAAAATTTTAAAAAATAGTAATAATCGCTAGCCCACGATCTTCCTGGGCAAAAAATTTGTAGAATTGATAGAAGTTTTACACAAAAAAATCGAAGAGTACAAACATTTTCAAAAATGAGATTTAAATTTTAAAACTTAAAAATCGCATACTAGAGCGCTTTTAAGAATTTTTTGGGATTTTTTTTAGAAAGTACTTAAAAAAACAAAAATTTTGATATACTAGTATTTAACGCTTTTTACCAATTGTAAGATATTGTACAATTTTCTTTTTATATGAAGAACTCAACTCAATGAGTTGAATATGTATCAAAATTTTTGTTTAAAAATTAGCGATTTGTCATTTAAATTTCCTTGGCTACTGATAGTATGAAGTTTTTATATTTGCATAATATTCACGACAATGGAATCTGACAACTTTTGAAATTATTGTCGAATAAGTCGTGCAAAAATGAACATAATTAAATATAAAACAGAGAAATATTTTTCTTGAAAATTTTTCTATGAGAATATCATAGTTTTAATTAGTAAAGGAAATATTGACCTCGAGCTAGAACAAACCTAAACAATATTACATTTCAAAAGTCAAGTTTCTATGTCAATTATTTCATGAGATTAAATAAGTACCAAAATAAACTTTTTTACCTTTTTTCAGAAAATCAAAAAAGTACCAAAGTACACTTTTTTACCATCGAAACTTTCTAAGAAGTACTTTTGTCCAAATGATTTTTCGCCGGATGATTTGAAGTTTCTAGTACCATTATCTCAGTTAATAGAAAAGATACCAAAGTACATTTTTTTGGACCCTTTTTAGGAAATCGAAATTTTCAAAAACCTTTTTTTTCTAGAGCATTTCAAGGTTATAAACCCATTATTTAAAGAAATCGAAAAAGTACTAAAGTAATTAAAATTTTTTATCCCTTATTATGCACTTAATATGAGAATAAATATTTTTTTTCGCAATGTTTTATTTCAATGGAGGACCATTATTTCAGGACATCAAAAAAGTACCAAAGTACACTTTTTTTATCTTCCTAGAATCGAAACTTTATAAAAAATACTTTTTTTTGGAATGCTTTTTTCGCTTGATGCCGTATTGCAAGTTTCTGGGACCATTGTTTTAGGAAAAAGAAAAAGTACCAACGTACTATTTTTTACCCTTTTTTTGGAAATCAAAAATTTCAAAAATATTTTTTTCACAATATTTTTTTTTTCTATAGGATCTTAGATTTAAAATTTCAAGTATAAAAGATTATTATTTTTATTTAGGAAATCGAAAAGTACCAAAGTTCAGAAATTCCTAAATATTTTTTTTTGATAGAGGATTAAATATTCCAAAAAAGTACCAAAATAACTTTTTTATCTTCTTAGAATAGAAACTTTATAAAAAGTACTTCTGTTAGAATGTTTTTTTTTGTGCTTGATGAGCCTTCATTCCAAATTACAAGTTTTTAAGATAATTTTTTCTGGAGATAGAAAAAGTTCCAACGTACAATTTTTTACCCTTTTTTGGAAATCGAAAATTTCAAAAACTTTTTTTTTTTCAAAATATTTTTTTTTGTGACGGATCTTAGATTTAAAATTTTAAGTTTACAAGATTATTATTTATGTTAAGGAAATTAAAAAAAGTACCACAGTTCAGAAATTCCTAAATGTAGTTTTTCGGAATGTTTGGCTTTGATGGAGGATCCTATATGCCAAAAAAGAGGTTTTTGCGAACATTAGTACTTTTCATACTTTTCACTTTCAGTCCTTTTATAATCAAAACTTTATAAAAAGTACTTTTTGTATAATGCTTTTTTCGCTTGAGCCTTCATTCCAAATAAAAAGTTTCTAGGATCATTATTTCAGAAGATATAAAAAGTACCATAGCACAATTTTTATCCCTTTTTCTGAAAATGGAATTTTGATAATCGGAATTTCTTAGTGGTATTTTTATCAGATTTTTTTTTTTTGCAGTGACATTTAAAATTTAAGGTTTCCATGACTGTTGAAAAAGATTACTTTAGCTCGAGGTCACGTTTCTTTACTAATTATTACGATGATATTGTCAACGTAACAACTTTCAAGAAATTATTTATAATGTTAGTTTGTTTTAAATTGATTGGTATGGTCAAGACTTACTCGGCACGTGTTTCAGAATTTGTCAACTTCCATTGTCAAGAGTATTTAGCAAATTGACAATCGTTATTGGCAAAACATAAAGTCTTATATTTGTATATAAATAGACATAATGAGAATTTATGTACTAAATACACAATATTTATGACTATTATTTAAGATGACAAAAAAGTTCCAAAGTACAATATGGGATAAAATTCTTTAGAATCGGAATTTCAAAAAAGTAAATTTTCAGATTCCGAATTTTTAATAACCCAGCTTTTTAGAATTTAATTTACGGCAGGTGAAGCTTCGCCAAATTTTTACTCTCTTTCTTTAACGATTTAGGCTGTGAGGTGATGAATGAGTTTGTCAATCACGTAATCAATCAGTCAGTCACTTAAATCTTTTATACAAACGCAGAGAAGAAACATGGTTGCGACAACCATAATGAAGGGGGCACATAGTATGATTGATAACTTTATCATAACATGATTGACGCGCTCATATTATGTTTTTTTTTGATCATAGTATGATAAAAATAATTGTCATTTTATAACTGTGGATAATCATAGTATGATTGTCACAATCATATTTATAATTAAATGGAGCACCCATACTATATTGTCCCTCCATTTTTCTTAAGAATTCTTCTTTCTTTAAAACTCCTGAAGTTTGTCACAAATATGTCTCATGGTCATAGGCCCGTTCGCAAATGGAAAAATCGGACCATGGGGAAAAAAGTTCCCCCTTGAAGAACAAAAAATTGTTGGTTAACAATTGTTAGAATAAAATTAATGTCCTTCACTTAAACCTGAGGGATAAGAAAAAAATATCCCAGCAAAATTTTTTTATCCCAGCAAAATTTAGCTCACCCGAATTTGATACTCTCACTTGTTATCTATATATATAATTTCCCTATTTGTGTGTTCCTCTTTTTTTGTCTATCCAGAGCTTTTTGAAGCCCACTGATGAGCTACAAAGCTGAAAATTGGCATGCATATAGTAAAACACCTGGGGCAGTAGCCGGATTTTCGATTTTTTGCCTGTGGGCGGAGAAATGAGCGGAAAAGTGGACGTGGAAAAATTTAATTTTTTGACGTTTTTGCTTAATTTAAAGCCC
The DNA here is from genome assembly GCA_963921195.1 of Pegoplata infirma. NCBI lineage: Eukaryota > Metazoa > Arthropoda > Insecta > Diptera > Anthomyiidae > Pegoplata > Pegoplata infirma. The sequence continues at coordinate 11,132,662 of OY992538.1, read as the reverse complement.
CCTAATGACTTAGGAAGCTGAAAACTTCCTAGAATATAGTCCTAACGATGGCGCATATCCCCAAGTAGTCGGATTTAAAATTTTCGCAATGTGGGCGGAGAATTGAGGAGAAAAGTGGCTTGGCAAAATTGGGATTTTTTAACATTTTTAATTTTTTTGAAGGCCCCAAATGACTTAGGAAACGGAAAATTGTATAGCATTTTTTTCTAACAATAAAGCATATTCTGAAGTTATCGGATCTAAATTTTTTAGACTGTGGAAGGAGAATAAAGAGAAAAATTGGGCGTGGCAAAATTGTGTTTTTTTAATATTTTAACTAATTTGAAGACCTATGAAGATGAAAATTGATATTTTTACTTATTTTAAAGCCCTCAAATGACTTAAGAAGCTGAAAATTTCCTGCATATAGTCCTTTCGATTAAGCATATCCTGAAGTAGTCGAATTTTTAAATTTTTCTACTGTGGGCGGAGAATTGAAATGAAAATGGGGAGTCACAAAATTGGGATTTTTAACATTTTAACTTCTTTTGAAGCCCTCAAAGAAAGTGGAAAATGCATGGCGTACATTGCTTACGATGTAGAATATCCTGAAGTAATCAGATTTAAAATTTCTCGACTGTGGACGGAGAATTAAAAGATAAAAGATTGAGGAAATATTTGGTTTTTTAATATTTGATGGCCCCCAATGACTTAGGAATATGAAAATTGGCATGTATATAGTAGGTTTCATTGGGAAGATCAACACGAACCCGAATTTTTGATATCCAGTGTATGGGTGGAGAATAAGAAAGGCAAAGGGAGTGGTAAATTTATTTCCATCTATTTTCTGTATATATAATTTTTTTTGTTTGTGTTTCTCTTACTTTTTGTGTATCAAGCCCTTTCGAATCTCAATGATGGACTTAGGCTGGATTACTCAATGCTCCGTTATAAAATAAATCTTCGTTAAATTTAACTTTTTCATACAAATTTTGACATAAGGCTCCGTTTAATCGACAGTTAGCAGCTAAAAAATAAATCTTCGTTAAATTTAACTTTTTCATACAAATTTTGACATAAGGCTCCGTTAAATCGGCAATAAGCAGCTAATTTTTCGTTCAGTAATCCTTCCTTAAAAGCTTAAAATTGGTATGTAAATAGTAAAACACTACACTCAAAATATTTTGTAAGTAAATTCAACTGAAAAAACATTTAAAACAATCGTTTTTCCTTTTAAAAAACGGACTACTTATATTTCACTTGAAACAACATACTTTTTCAGTTATTTTTAAACGTTAATAAATGACTAGACATTCCGTAAAAACAAACGATATTTCAGTTATTTTAACTGTTTACAATTTTTTATTTTGGGGAATAAAAATAATTTTTTTTGAATAACAAACTACAAAAACCGTACTTCTGTAAAATTATACGGTATAATCAGTTACAAATAATTTAACTGATAAAAATTTTTTCCGTAAATTTTTGTAGTTTATTGTTTTAACAACTGTATAAATCTTTCAATAATTTAGTTTTTTTGAAAAACAAACGATTAAACGTTTAAAACAACTTTAACTAAAAACTGTTTTGAATAACCGTAAATAGTTACTGTAAAACTTTTCTAGGTGTAGGGACAGATTCTTACGAAGCCGGATTTTTTGCCTGTGGGCGGCGAAATACGAGAAAAAGGTGCCTTGGCAAAATTAATTTTTTTTTAACATTTTAGAGTATTTTTAAGCTCCGCCCGGCCTAATGAATTAAAATTCCTAACTACTATGAAGCATATAGAGTAGTCCGCTTTAACATTTAATAAAGTAGTCCGCTTTAACATTTTTGGAATGTAGACGGAGAGTTGAGAGGAAAAAGGGGCAAGGCAATATTGTGTTTTATTTTTGTTAATTTAATTAACTTTAAAGACATACGCAGCCAAAAATTGGCAAGCATATTGTCCTGAAGCATATCCTAAAGTAGCCAGACTTTCAATTTTTGGACTGTGGACGGAGAATTAAAAGGGAAAAGGGGCGTGGATACGAGTATAGTACTAACGATGGAGATTATCCTAAAGTAGTCAGATTTAAAAATTTTGGAATATGGACAGAGAATTTAGAGAAGAAATGGGCGTGGAAAAATTATGTTTTTACATATTACCTAATTTTGAAGTCACCTTGAAAGATGAAAATTGGGATGCATATGCTATGGACTATGGCAAAGATAAACACTGGCCTGGTTATCCAGTGAAAGGGCGGAGATACAAAAAAAATCCGTTGTGAATTTTGTTTAGTTTATATGTATAATCTGTAACGTAGCCGGATTTTCGGTCTTTAAGACAGTGGAAGTGGCGGAAGACGGCGCAATTTAGTTTTTAAACATTTAAACTATTTCTGAAACCCCTTATGACTAAGGAAGCTGAAAATTGTAAAGCATAAAGTATTGACAATGGATCATGTCCTTATGAAGTCAGATTTAACATTTAAACTAGAGATGGGCACATGAGCGGATTAGAGCGTGATTCACGCGTAATCACGCGTGAGTGTGACTGAGTTAAATTTTACTCACGTGATTGTGAGTGAGTGTGAGTAGAGAAAAAAATTGCGTGAGTCAGTGTGCGTGAGTAAGATTGTTGCGTGAGTGAGTGTGCGTGAGTCGATTTATATTTCCTTTACTCTTTATATTTCCTTTCGGACCAAAAAAAGCAACCAAAAAATTGCTTATCTTAAGATTTCGTCCCGAAAAAAGCCAAAAAAAAATGTAAAATTTCGCTGAACTTTAAGTTTTGCTGAAAATTTTGAAAGGTTTTTGAAATTTTCGTCATTGAAATTTTTTTTGTATAAAAAAGAGTTTCGTGAGCGTAAGTCAACGTGAGTGTGAGTGAAGCTTGCGTGAGTGCACGTGAGTGTGAGTTGTATTAAATTTACTCACGTGATTGTGAGTGAGTGTGAGTAGAAAAAATATGCTCGTGAGTGAGTGTGCGTGATTCGAAAATTCCTGTCGTGAGCGTGAGTGAGTGTGAGTCAAAAATCACTCACGCGCCCATCTCTAATTTAAACTGTGTACGGAGAATTATAAGGAAAAATTTAAGTGAAAAAATTGTGCTTTTTAACATTTTATCTAATTTTAAAACCTCCATGACTAAGAAAGATAAAAATTGACATGTATATAGGAGTGACAATGGGACAGATCAACACGATGGATTTTTGATATCCGGTTTAAGGACGGAGAGACGAAATGGGCGTGCTAAATTTAGTTATAAAATTGTATCAACAAAACCTTTTATACTCATTAAATTTTTTTCCAGTTTGGGAAATATATTGATGTAACTCAATCTACCAATATTAAGTTTTTGAAGCACAAACATAATTTTTTATAAAGTTTGGTAAACAATTAGAATTAGTGAGAAAAGTTATTTGTTGTTCCGCCTGGCAGGGACAGGCTATTCGACTAGTTCAATTATATTTTTCAAAATTGCCTGCCACCCTACTGCACCTATACTGAACTTAACAAAAGTTTGTATAGTAAATGTTCTTTTTTTTTTGTTAAATATTTACGATTGTACTAGAGCAAGTACGTATTGTTAATAGTAAAAATTGTAATAAAAAAAGAATTTCACCCATTATTGTACGCTTAGGGATTGAATAGTTATGGGAATTTTATTTTATAATTTTATACAAAAGCACCAAAGCCAAAATGGTCATAAAGTTTTGTGGGTTGTTAGGAGTCATTATTTAATTTATCAGTAAATATTAATGCAAAACTGAAAGGAAGTAATAATCAAATATTGTAATTATCACAGTTTGCTATTACAAAAAAAAAAAACGAGTAAGTAGCAAATTTATTGAAATTATATATAAAAAAAAACCAAATGGCCCTTTAATTAGTGGTAATGAGCTCGTTTTACACATTTTTATCTTTGAATGTATTTTTTATGGCTATTTGTGTTAGCCTTCAAATAGAAGGACAACAGAAAGTAATAAAACTTAAAAGGATTTTGAATAATATACGAGGGCAGAAAATTTATTTTATTAAATTGGGGTCATTTAAGTTTTTGTCGAAAATTTTTTAGAAGGATTTAAACAATAAAATTACTAAAACCTCGTTAAGACCGGAATAATGTTTAATCCGGTAAAACGTTTTTTTTTTAATACTTTTGATTTTCTAGCACAAATGAAACCTATGAAATCACAGAAATTTCTAACACTACATGGAATTTACGGGATTTTCTTCAACGTCTCATTTTGTTCGGACGTTTTTATTCTACTAGACCTAAAAATACGTGTACGAATTTGAGACCAATCGGATTAAATTAACCTATTGTGCCCGGCAATCAAAGTCTTGGATTTTTAAAAATTAAGAAATAAAAAATATATATAATGCAATACATTATATTTATTATTATTTATCATCTTGATATACTGTACAAGAATATTTAAAAAAAATTAATTCGGTTGAACGGTTCTCAAGATATCGCTATTTTAAATTTGCGCAAAAATCCGTTTTTCCCCACGGTCAAGAAATTGAAAAAAAACTCTAGTTTTTTTTTCTTTGACCCTTTAATAGAGCTTAAGAGAAAATTTTATTTAAAATGAATCTGAGTCAAATCCGATTATTTTAACCGGTGTGCTTATCGATCAAAGTTTTGGTTTTTTAGAAAATGTTCAACGAAAACTCAAAACTTTGATTGAAGGGCGTCAGGGTTTAAAAACGTCTGATATGGCTCAAATTAAGTTTTTATGAAAGCTCTTTTATCAAGGTCTTTCAATGAAAAATGGTTCAAACAATTTTAAGAATCTAAGAAAAGCCGGCATTTTTGGAAATTGGTTGACAAATTTCCAATGACGATATCTCTAAAGCCAATTGACCAATTTTAAAAATTGTTTTAAATTCCTATTCAACATGTAAAAATAATAAAAAAATAGTGTGTCGCAAGATATTTTTTATTTTATAATTTTTCAACGACCCAAAATTTTGGTGGAAACTTTCAAAAAATCCAAAACATTGAAGGGCGCCACAGGTTAAAGTTATCCGATTTGGTTCTAATTAAGTTTAAATAAAAGTTTATATCAGCTGTATGAAAGATCAGGAAAAAGGAATGTGAGATTTTTAAAAATAATTTCTTGAACATAAAAAATACGTATTTTTTTTGCAAATTTCAAATAACACTTTAACACTAAAAAACCTTTTAACTTTTATGTTTTGCTACCTCCTATTTGACAAGAATTTTTTGTAATTTTACAAGCTTTTTACCCATAATTTTGTAATTTTACAAGCTTTTTACCAATAAAATTGTAAATTTACAATATTTTTTACGCAAACTTACAAGGAGGTTTCGTTACTTTACTAGATTTCTTGCTACCTCCTATTTTACAAGGATTCCTAGTAAAAATTACGAACTTTTTGTAATCTTACAAGATTTTTACCAATAAAATTGTAAATTTACAACTTTTTTGGCGAAATAAAACTTAGTAGGTATTCTCGCAAATTTGCTAATTTTTTTTTTGTTAAAATTATAAGAAAAACTATAAAATTACAAAAAAAAAAAAAAATTTAAATTTCGACCGAAAATTTTTTGTTAAAAAACAAGGAAAACTGTCAAATATTGGTAAAATGGGACTACGAGACTTTTTCTAGTTAATTGACAAGGCTTTTTTTAGTGTAGAAATTGAGACAAACTTTCATTTAACTTGAACGAAATCATACCCTTAACGATCAAAGTATACAATTTATAGTGAAACTCTTCTAAGAAAATTTTGATTGAAGGGCGCCACGGGTTAAAATTATCGGATTTTGCCCAATTTAATTTAAATTGAAATATTACCTTAAACTCCATGAAAGGGCAAGGTAAAGAAATTTTGAGATTTTTCTTAAACAATTTCTTGAACACAGGAAAAACTTGCCACTTTTTTGCAAAATTCGATATCTCGAAAACAGTTCGACCGATTTTAAGGAGCATGTCACAAACTCATTTCCGTTCGAATTTGAAAAAAGTTGTTTACTCGTAAAACGCAAAACGAATATTATTTTTTCGGAATGAAATCACTTTCAAAAAAACAAAGTGGAATTGAATTGCATAAAAGTGGTTTCATTCTGAAAAAAATATTCGCTTTGCGTTTTTCGAGTAAACCATTTTTTCCAAATCCGAACTGTAAGATGCCCCTAAAAAAGTTTTTGTATTCATGTTCAGCGCATCAAAATAAATGAATATAATGTGAAAACTTTTTTGGTTCTGTTTTTTTTTATATTGAAAAATTCGGACAATCGAAAACCTTTTTCCTTAGAAAAAAACTCGTAACATGGGATATTTTTTTACAGAAAATATCTGAGATTCTGAAACGATCTTTCTGTACCAAAATTATCCGATTCTGAAACACATTTCTAAGGATATCTACCTGCTATTTAAAACAAAAACCGATCTTAATGTTTTTTAACATTTTGAGGCAATTTCGTAGATTTTTAGACATTTTTCCTTTAGAAAATTTTCTAATACATTTTGTGCTTTGTAAAAGTCTTAGGTTCTGAAATATTTTCTGAGAAATGTTTCCTATTCTCAGGCTCTGAAACATTTTCGTATAGAAAAAATTTCAGATTTTAACTAATTTTTTCTACAAAAAAGAAAATTTTCACCAAAAACTCAAAATTTTGATTAAAGATCGCTATGGGTTAAAAACGTCTTATATGGCTCACATTAAGTTTTTATGAATGTTTCTCTCAAGCTCTATGAATAGTCAATGGGGAAAAAATTGAGATTTTGTATAAAAAATTTTATAAACGGAGGAAAAGACACCATTTTTGGAATTTTGTTGACAAATTTAAATTTTTAATATCTCTAAAACCGCTTGACCGATTTCAAAAATTGTTTAAAATTCGTACGCCTAAAAAATTAAAAATAATGTATCGCAAGATATTTTTTTTTTTATTTTTTCATTTTTCAATGATCCAGGTGGAAATTTTCCAAAAATCTATGTTAAAACAATGAAGGGCGCAAAGTTTAAAGTTATCCGATTTGGTTCTAATTAAGTTTAAATAAAATTTTGTCTCACCTTTATGAAACGGAAAGGAATTTAAGATTTTTTTAAATAATTTCTTGAACGTAGAAAAAATCCGTCATATTTTTTTTTGCAAATTTCAAATACAAATATCTCAAAAACCGTTTGACCAATTTTAAAAATGTTTCTGAGGTTATTTTCTTATTGAAAAATTTGCCCAATCTGAAAACTTTTTCCTTAGAAAAATTCAAATTTTGAGACATTTTTTCTACCGGAAATATCTGAGATTCCAAAGCGTTCTTTCAATACAAAAATTATCAGATTCTGAAACACATTTTTAAAGAGATCTACCTGACATTAAAAAAAATCGATCTTAATGTTTTATAACATTTTGAGGCAATTTCGAATCTTTTAAGAAATTTTTCCTTAGGAAAAAGAATCATTTTCTGTTACATTTTGTAGTTAGAAAAAGTCTAAGGTTCTGAAATATTTTCTGAGAAATTTTTCCTACTTTCAAGTTCTGAAAAATTTTTGGATAGAAAAATTTCAGATTTTAACACATTTTTCCTACAAAAAAGTCTCAGATCAAAAAGGGCTCATTAAAAAAACGACCCTGTTTTTTTTTTAATTTTTTTTACATGTTGGGGATTATAAAAAGATTCGGCACAGCCGAATTTAAATCTTTCATTGATTTTAATTGACATATTATTAAGAAGTTATAGCTCTTCAAATTAAGCCACTTTTTTATATTTTTGTAATTTAAAAAAATTACAAACCGAGTGTAAAATTGAGAATAAAATCATGAGTTTTAGAATTTTTTTTAAACTGTGAATGGGAATGTTTTAGTGGTTCTATATTATTAAAATCTATGGACGCAAAGTGAAGAAATACACTTTTTTCCGTGCTGTTTCATGAAAATCCGATATAAATTTTTGAAACTGCACTGAATCTTTATAAATCAAAACACGATTTAGACAACTAATAAGTTCGGCTTAAAAAATATAGCAATTTCGCACCTTTCTCAAAATAACGTCAACTATGACTCTTTGAAAAATTATTGCATTTAGTCCAGTTTTCGTTATTTCACTACATTTCGCTTGAGGCTTTAATTTAAAATTCTTTAAAAATTCACTATTTTTATGCTCTATTTGATAGATTTTAACACGTTTAAAATTTTACACATAAAATAATTTACATTTGCGGTATTTTGAAAACAACAAATTGTATTTAAAACCAAAATAAAACAAAAAAAAAAACTACTTATGCACTAAATACTTTTGTGTAATACAAGTATGGTACAATTTAAATGAAATTGTTTAGTGATGTGTATTAATTAAAATATATAAAAACCAAACCAAACAACACGTTATCAACAACAACAAAAATATGTTTTAAAATTATTGTTTGAACTTTATGTAAAAATTTTATTTTATTTTTTATTTTTTTTGGCATCATAACTTTTAGTAGTTAACCAACACACACACACACTAACACTTATAAATTTAGAAAACCCAATGCATAAAATTTTTAAAACATACAACAACTTATGCAAGTGAAACATATGATGTTTCACTAATGTTGCTGTATAATGTTTGTAATGGTGTTAGTAGTGTAACTTTAACTGCTGTGAATTTGTTTATACAATATTTTACCACATAATATCATGATATACGAGGGGGGTATAAAAATTTCTTCTTCTAGGCAGATAAAAAACTATGGCTATCTAAAACTTAAAGTTGAGGATTTCATTAATATCTTAATTTCACAAGAAAAATCTGTTCAAAGGTCATTGAAAAATTTCGGAAAGTTTTTTTTTTTTAATATAACAGCTGTATTTCTATTCGAGGTTGTTATTATTCCACCCTCGTATTCACGAACATTAAAGGTGCATGGTAAGTGAAATACAACATAGAGCAAAGAGTTTGTTTTAGTAAAATATTAAATAATATCAACATAAATATTTATTTAATATTTATATTGTAAATATTTTACATAACGCAAAAGTGTTGTTACACTTTCAAATTTTAGGTTAAAATAAAACTTATGTATGTCAAAAATGTAAACAAACAGTATTAAATTTAACTATGGCTGAAAACTTTTATATGGGAGACTAGCATGTTCATTCGGTACTTCTTTGCCGGATATAAGAAGGATATTAGAATGATTTAAACAATAAAATTTATAATACGTCGTTTAGCCCGGAGTCATATCTGATCTGGTGAAAAATTTAGTTTAAAATATTTTTACCAGGAAATTTTTCAATAGAACCAGATCGTAAATGAACAAATTAAGAAAATCCGATTCCATTTCGTTTTCTGATCCACTTCGTTTTCTGATCCACTTCTGATCCAGTACAAAGTAATAAATATTTACCCTTTTTAACACACCAAAATCGGAACTCCTAAAAGGTACCTTTTTCGGTTTTTTTTTACCTTATTTCGAAATTTTTAATTTTCTATGACCCACAGTGGAAGATGGACGCGCATCGTAAGAAAATCAAAATTGTCAGCTATTGGATCGGTTGAACATGGGTTTGATAAAAGACATCCTAGGGGATAGAAAAGCATTCATAAAATATTTATATGTCATTTACTTTGACCAGGGCGTCTCTCCAAAGTCCAAACATTTTCAGGTTTTTTTAAAAAATGAAAATTTTTTGGAAACCTTTTTTAAATGATTGAGTAAAACTATTTCTAAGTAAGCTAACATCCTGAAATTTTAACACAGCTTTGACAATATATGTGACTAATTAAAACTGCCCTTATAAGCTAAAATTTTAGAGCGCGTTATTCGTTAATGGACTGCCAAATGTTGTAATGTTTTAAGAAATGTGTAAAAAACTCTTATTTATAGACTGCATCTTTTGTGGAACCTTGTGGATACAGACAAATTCAATATGGGGTGAAACTAGAGGTATTTATCTAAACGGGGAACTTTATTTCGTCTGCAGTAACTTGCAGTCAAATGCAGGATAAGGCTCCAAAGTAGGGTTCATAAAAAGAAAAAAAAAACTTATATTTATTTTTTTAAATTTTTATTTTTCGAAATTATTAAATATCAGCTTCAACCTATTTAGATATTTACAAAAAAAATTGGTGATGCTGCATAGGCTTGAGAAACTAACTAAATACCCAGCAAAATTTGGCATTACTAGTAATGGGATTTTTAATCCGGAACAAATATTTGCCAAATGAACTAAAAAAGAAAGGATCTCACATGTCGAATGAGCATAAGGAACTCGTAAAGGAAAGAAAACGCTTTGTGCAAGAACAGTTCAGAAAACGATTAGGAATATTAATCGATATACCTAAAAACGGTAAAAATTTACACCTAAAAATTTATACCTAAATACCTAAAAATTTACATATAAATTCGTTAAACTTTCTCATTTATTTTTCAATATAAGGTTATGGCACAACTAATGATGGCAATACAGCCAGAACATTTTTTGAAAACTACGCAATATCATCCGGATTTACTGGAATAGACGAAAATATATTAAAGCGAGTATATATTATATTAACGTGCATTAACACAAGTGAAGAAATAGATGCAACCGAATTTAAAAAAGATGCAGTCGACACAGCAAAACTTATAATCTCAATGTATGGATGGTGGACAATGAGTCCTACTGTACATATGGTCCTGATACACGGAAGTGAGATTATTCAAAATTCGGTGTTACCAGTTGGTAATAAAAATATTTTGAACTATATAAGCAATTCATTAACTAACTAATACAAGTTAAATATTAGTTCAGTTATCAGAAGAATCGTTAGAAAGGTCGCATAAATATTTTAAGATTTACAAAAGCAATTTTAGCAGAAAAAATTCATGAATAAACAATCTAAAAGATATTTTTCAAAAATTTTTGGTAGAATCAGATCGAAAAATTTCCATTTTACGTGAAGAAACATCGAACTTTGTAAAAAAAGGTTCCTTATCCAAAGGAACTATTGAAACTAATACAAAAGAACTATTTTTTTATTTTATTTATTACGATATTGCATTATCGTGTCTATGTTAATTTGTTTTTAATGTTTTAATCCTGTTATTATTCATTTTTGGTTTATTACTACTATTTATTTATTATAAATCAATAAAATAAAATTGATAAAAAAGACATACGTGCCGGATATTTTGGTGTAGGGTGAAAGGTAATGTTTGCAAATATTAAATTTATCTTTTTTGTGCAATTTTAAATAGGTTTGATACAAGCAATATCACTTATATATTTATATTGTCAGATTTGTTAACTAAAAAAGTTGATACATTTGGTCATAATTTAACTTAATTTTTTATATGTATTTTAACTAATAATGTTTAGTGATATAGTCAAAAAACTTCGATGCGCGCGTTTTCCATACAAACCGTCCACTGTGTGACCGTTGTATCAGGAAAAAGAAAAAAAGTATAAATGTTTTCCATTGTATCATTTTTGCCGCTTTAGAATCGAAAGGATTCCACATTCTAAATTTCAAGTTTCTGGGACCACTATTTCAGAAAACAATAGAAGTACAAAAGTAAGCTTTTTTCACATCTTTTTACACTCGTGGAATCGGAAAACATAGAACTTACTTTTGGCAAATTATTTGTTCCGTTGGATTTTCCTTCATTCCAAATTTCAAATTTCTAGAACAATTATTTCAGGAGATAGTAAAAGTACCAAAATTCTCTTTTTACGTCTTTGTGGCCCCTTTAAATCGTTATTTTTATAAGACACTTTTTTGATGGTTTTGTTTTAGCTCAAGGGTACAATATTTTAAATTTCAAGGTTCTGTGGCCATTTTTTCCAGAGTTGGAAAAAGTACCAAAGTACATTTTCTCCCCTTAGAAAATAGCGGTTTTCACCCTTGATAGAAAACATTTGGGGAAATTTCCTACAAGAAAATTTTCTACCGATTTTTTCCTTTAATGAGTGAACCACTTTTTAAACAAGTTTTCTCACACTAACATTTTCTATAACCTCAAATTTGTTACATAATTAAAACCACGAAATAATATTAAACAACGCGATTTTTAGTAAAAATATAATTACCCGGTGAAAAATGTCAGATGTTATTCATATATTATTCATATATGCTCGCCCATATATATAACATATATGAAGCAAATGCGAAAATTGGCGGCATATGTAAATATATGGACATATATGGTCACATATGTAACATATATTTTTTTAATTCCGTTTTGCATTTTGGTGTTAAGAATTTCATTAAAATTGTTTCACTATTTTTGAAAAATTTTTGAAGTCTTAAACATTTTTTTTAAAATTCAGAAAACCCCCTTTTTATGTTTTTTTTTAATTTTCAAAGTTCCAAAATTTTTGGTTTTTAAGTCCCAGACACAAAATTTTTTTTGGGAACTTTTTTTCGGTTTTTAATAAAAAAAATATTTTAAGAAAAAAAAAAATTTGAAAAGTTTTCGAAGTCGTTGTTGTATCTGTCAAACATTTTCTTGTTTTCTTCAATTCTCCGATTCTTTTCTTGTTTTCTATCAAGGGTGAGAACCGCTAATGATTTTCCAAAAAGAACGCTTTTTAGTATGTTTTTTCCCCCGTATAATTCTATATACCAAATTTCGGGTTTTTAGGACCATTATTTCAGGAAATATTAAAATTACCAACAGTAATCGAAACATTCAAAGGGTAATTTTTTCGAAATATTTTTCCGTTGAAAGATCTTACATCCACTCAAAAAATTATGTCATTAACTGTTTGTAATTTATTTTAAAAGTATTACGTTTTGTCGTTTTTAAAAGAAAAAACATTTGTTCAATGTTCAGTTTTTCTAAATGACTATTTCTGTTCGTTGTTTCCAAAATAACAACATAAAAAATAAAGACTTTCATTAGCATTTAATTTTTAAAGTCATTTATTTGTGTTCTGTAAGTAAAAATGAGTGATTCTTCGTTAATTTTTAATGATTTGTGTACAGAAGTCATAAGTTTTTAGCTACTTGTGTTGATTATTTTTTTGCAGACAAAAAATTAAAAAAATATTTATAGAAATATAAAAACATGTTTGTATCAAGTGACTTTGGCACGATGGGTAGAGTATCTGGCCAGAATGTAGCCGATTCCCCAAAAATTTTATTAAAAATTTTTTAAAACAAAATTCAATAGAAAAATTGTAAAAATAACCTACTAAATCAGTAATTTTTAATGTTTTCGTATGTATTTTTTTTTTGAATTTGTTGGTAAAAATAACACAACAATCATTAATTTTCAATGTTTTCGTAGGTAAGTTTTTCCGAATTTGTGGGTAAAAAAATGAAAGTGACATTATTTTTTAATGTTCAATGTTATTTTTTTTAGAAAACAGTAAGAAAAAAACAATGTTGATGTTGTTAAAACAAATGAATAATTACTGGGATAGTTTTCAAATGTTTTATCACTTGTTTTTAATATGTTTTTCATTTGTTTTTGCCTACAAGATATTAATTTTAAATTTCCAGGACTTTTATTTCAGGAAATTTTTTTACCTTCTTATTATGAAAATGATTTTTGTCATTTTCGTCTAAAAATTGTTTAATTTTACAAAATTCTATATAATAGTAAATAGGAACCACCCTTATAATAATTTTCTATTATATTTATTAAATCTTTTATTAAACATTAACAAAACTAAGTTCTTTTGTTTTAAATAAATTACCAAACATTTATGTTAATAATAAATGAGTGACACAAACAAAAAATGTTTTGTTGTGTTTTACAATCATTTTATGCAACAAGTACTTTTGTTTTGCTTTTGTTTTTTTTTTCTTTTTTAATAATTCATTATAATCTTTGTAACAAAATACTAAAACAATGTATATTATTTATAAACTTATTTTGAATGTAAGGCTTATAAGCATTCAGCATATTTCTTGTTCAAAATAAAAATTGAAACTCATTTTAAACCCTCTTTTGTTTTGTTTTTTGTCCTACACTGGCATTTACAAATATTACTACCAGAGATGAACAAGTTAGGACTTTAGTACTTTTTTTACTCTCTAAGACACAGAGGTACTCCTCGGTTTAATACCTTTACTTTTCCAATAGCTTTCCTATAATTGTTACACAGAGTTTCTGAAATTCAAACGATTTTTATTAGAAATGTGATTCGAAAGGTCTAAATATATAAATTTTGGTTTCAGTGAATCTTTCGTGGAATCTTTTTTAAAATAAAATAATTTTCTAAGGTGCCGACCAGTCTGTGTTGTTAATGGTATGAATATGCCAAAAACAATGTCAGTAGTTCGATTCCAGACAAGGGTATAGGAATAGGAGCAAATCCATGGGAAATTTAACTGACGGATCACCGATTTTGTTTATTTTTGGTTATTTGATAAAGCTTGTTTTTTGAGATCTATACTTTGGAAGATATGGGCGTTTAAAAAATCTTTCAAAGTATTGATCCAAAAAAATATGGGTTTTAATTATTTACGAAGCTCTATTAAATAACCAAAAATAAACAAAATTGGTGATCCGTTATCAATTATCTTTCCAAATCAAGAAATATGCGTTAAAATCGCATCGATTTATTTTTGCATATTTTTGCATATTTTGTGAAATTGCATTTTTTGCATATTTTGGTGAAATTGCATATTTTTGCATATTTTGGTTTTAAATGCATATTTTGTGCATATTTCCAACTTTTAAGTGCATATTTTGCATACTTTGGCATAAATGATCAAAACCACGAATTAAAATTGATTTGTTTCAAAAACTATTTTAAATTTTAAAAATTTATTTTGGAAATAAGAAAAATTATATTTTTTCTTTAAATTTTTTTTATAGATTGTCTTAATTTCTAAAAAAAAAAACTTGCTTATATAAAGTTTTTAATGTTACTATTTAAACCCGGCGTTACCTTTTGCTTTTTAAGAAGGTTTTCCTATTAAAACAAGATTTCAAATGCACACATTTTATTTTTTAGTGCATATTTTTAGGTTTTTTAGTGCATATTTTGAATTTTTTAGCGCATATTTTAAGCGCATATTTTCGATTTTTAAGTGCATGAAAATCTCATCCCTATTAATAACAATTAAAGTACTTCTATAATGAACTAATTACTTTAAGTACCGCTAAATTCTAAAAAGTACATTTTTCGTTAAGCCAATTTGTACCATTTTAATAATTCCCATTTCCCATCCCTGACTAATAGTGTATAAAAAAATCCCAAAAAAAAACCTTTATGTCACACTTGATATTAATAACAAATACCAAACACTCTCAATGGCAACACCAGCAACACTACCACCAACTGAGCCATGATGAGACAAGAACAATGACAGGAAAATTATACCGAAATACGCCTACACATATAAAAATAAACAAACACACACACACATGATTATTGTTGTCTCCAAAAGACACAAAAATCATACACCCTCACATACATGATAAAAAAAGACAATTCATTTCATATTAAGTCTCCATGGTCTACTACTCTGCTGCGCTGCTACCACCACTACGACTACTACTACATTGAATATGACTTTAATAAAACACAATACATTTTATATTAACCCTTTTTTTGTTATCATACACGACTGATTGTGTGATTTTAGTTGTTGTTGTCATGTTTAGGTAAATTTACATAGAAATACCCACACATTTATCCTTTAGAATTTGTATGTGTGTTTGAATTTAAATGTCATTGAGAGAATCATATAGTCCATACGTTTTTATTATTTGTTTTTTTAAAGAAAAAAAAAAATCTTAAGAATTTTTTTTTAATCGTACATTATGTTGTCTTTTGACCCCAATTGGGTTTAACGTGACGTATACTTAAAATTTTTTTGTTTGTGAGAACCTAAGAAGTTCCTTTTCTGTTATAGTGTTAATAAAGAAATATTAACAAAATTATTTAGAAAAAATACTTTTGTATACCCTCTACTTAGAGTTTCTTATCCCGTTGGCAACACCTTGAAATGTCGGTCTCAGAACCCTTTATCTACACACACAAAAAACAAATTTGCTCATTTTCAACTGAATTTCAGTAAATTCCTGTCGTGAGCATGAGTGTGAGTCAAAAATCACACAATCGCACATCTCTATTCTGAAAAATTGGTTTTAGAAACTTGAAATTTGAACTGTGGCGGAAAAAACATTCTTTAAAAAGTACTTTTTGAAAATTTTTAAGACACTTTCACAAAAATGTTTGTAATTTTTTTTTTTGGCAGTTTGAAGTAAAACAGTAGAAAGTTAAATTCGACTTGGCCGAATCTATGAATACCCTCCACAATGCCCTTTTTAAGTTATAGTAAATTTTCTAACGTGAAAAAAATAACATTTTTGATTAGAAATATTTTATTTTATGAAAAAACCTTTTTTTTACTAATTTAAAAAAAAAATAATTAAAAATTTTTTTTTTGAGTCTAAAATTTTTTTGAGTGTAAAATTTTTTTGAGTGTATTTTTTTTTTTTTAGTTTAAAAATATTTTTGAGTGACAAAAATTCGTTGTAAAATATTTTTGTGACTTACCAATGTTTTTAAAACATGTTTAACGGGTTTTCAACACGTGGATTTAAGGTGAAGCGAACCTTAAATTTACGTTTTTGTTAATAACTTTTGAACCACTGGACCGATTTGGCTGAAACTCAACATCATCCAAGTCAAGTGAACGAAAAATATATTTCGTTAGCTTCAGCATCCTCAAAATTGCCTTTAGAAAGTTATCGGGTTTTTTTATCTCGTAAATTCGCGAAAACCACGTGCGGAAATTCACTCTTTTCCTTATAACTTTTGAACCATTGTATCGATTTCGCTAGGGTGCAATTCCAACCTGACCAGGTAAATGCCCAACATACATGCCAAGCTTCAGGAGCCTCCGTAAAGTCTTTCAAAAGTTAGAGTGTTTTAAACAGACAGACAGACGGACAGACGGCCAGACGGACAGACGGACAGACGGACAGACGGACAGACGGACAGACGGACAGACGGACAGACGGACAGACGGACAGACGGACAGACGGACAGACGGACAGACGGACAGACGGACAGACGGACAGACGGACAGACGGACAGACGGACATACGGACGGATGGACGGACATCGCTAGATCGTCTTAGACTCGAACGAGGATCATTAATATATATACTTTATGGGGCCTTAGACCAATATTTCG
The DNA here is from genome assembly GCA_963921195.1 of Pegoplata infirma. Taxonomy (NCBI): domain Eukaryota; kingdom Metazoa; phylum Arthropoda; class Insecta; order Diptera; family Anthomyiidae; genus Pegoplata; species Pegoplata infirma. The sequence continues at coordinate 11,115,591 of OY992538.1, read as the reverse complement.
GAGTGTTACAAACGGAATGACAAACTTATATATATACCCTATATCACCAGAGTGGAGGGTATAAAAAGCATTAAAATGCTTTAAGGATTCTAAGTTCTAAAGTGGATACTTTGTGATATTTGTCATGATAGGTCACGTGACCTATCATGGACCTATCACTTTTCCTGCAAGGTGTATTGAGATAAATACTCTAGCATTTTTTATATCTATAAATTATGTTTAATGGAAAGGAATGAAACGAATTAGAATGAAACAGTGAGCGGAATGGAATAGAACGGGGAACAAACCGGAAAAGAACAGGGAACGATATGGAAAGCAAATTTTTTCCTAAAATTGTTATGCCCTCCACTCTGGTGATGTATGGTATATACAAGTTTGTCATTTCTTTTGTAAAACCTTGAGATATTGGTCCATGATTCCGTAATGTACATACATTCATGATCCTTTATCGATTTCAATTCAATCTATGAATGTCCGTCCGTCCGTTTGTCTGTAAAAAACACGCTAACGTATAAAAGATTTTACTGAGACTGCTGAAGTTCGCCATAAATGTTAGAAATTTACTTACAAGGAAGGTCTTTCGCAGGGCACCCACCGATTGTCCTGAAACTTTAATATGGGAATGAGGTGGAAAAAATAAGAGTTACCTGTTTTATTAGCTGACCAATCTCAAATTTGAAAAAGAGTTGCCACCTTATGAAAAAATAAGGGCTTTCGGGAAAATCCGTATAAAAGCCGAAATAGCAGGAATTTCGTCAAATGAAAAAATACCGAAAGGTAACTCTTATTTTTCTCCCCTCTTTCCTATATGCAAGTTTCAAGATAGTCGGTGGGTGCCCTGTGAAAAACCTTCCTTGTTAGTTTTTTTACCTTTCAACCACAGTATGGGAGTGAACTCAAGATCTGAACAGGTAACTCTTATTTTGCTCCCCTCTTTCCTATATGCATGTTTAAAGATAATCGGTGGGTGCCCTGTGAAAAACCTTCCTTGTTAGTTTTTTTACCCTCCAACCACAGTATGGGAGTGAACTCAAGTTCTGATCTCGTTCGTAACGCATCGAAATATAGATATCCCTTAAAGTATTGCTATTATTGTTAAATTTGTAAATGGACAATATCGGATCAGGGGTAAAAAGCTCCTCTGTAAAAAAACTAAACCAACTTCTAAGAATCACCATTTTTACATGTGTTTTCGTTAAACAAGTAAAAGTTTTTTATCCATTTAGTATAATTTTTTTTAAAGATTCTGTACACAGAAAAAAATAAAAAAAATATTTAATTAAAAAATTCGTAGATTTAATTAAAAAATTAATTAAATCCGGACCAATCACTAAAATGCGCAAATAAATTAAAAATATTTGTATGTCGTTAATTAAAAATAAATGGATATTTATTTAATTAAAAACTTAATACTATAAATTAAAAAATTTAATTAAAATTAAAAAAAAAAAAAATAATTAAAATTTTAATTGTATAAATTATAAAAATTAATTAAAAATATTATATTAAAAAAAAAAAAAATAATTTGTAAAAACATTCTTTTTGAATAAAATAGTTTAAACAAATATTTCTTCAAACTTTACCAAATTTATTTGTGCCGTAAAGACATAGTCAGTGAGATGATTTTATAAAGTTGATTATAAACCTTTCATATACATACACATAAAACTATAAACAAAATGAGAATTCAAAAACCTATGTGAAAAATAAAAAAAACTTTCAACAAACTTTTTATACTGATGTATTTTTTTTTTTGTATGTAAAACAATGCAAGAGAAAAACACACACTCGCACACACACGGAAAACAAAACCAAAAAAATAGGTAAAGCTAGAAATTTAATTAAACATTTAATTATATAAATTAAATACTTAATTAATATTAAATTTGAAAACAATTAAAATATTAATTAAAATAAAGTTAAAAATTTAATTAAACAATTAATTATATTAATTAAAAGTTTAATTAATATTAAATTAAAAAACAATTAAAATTTTAATTAAAATAAAATATACGATATTATTTTCTGTGTAGAGAATAATTTTAAAATTGGGCATTTTAATCCTGATCCTTTTATTATTTAATATTTAACATTACTGATAACGAAGTACTGAGCGGGCATGCAAGTTTTTTTTTGTATATTTTTGCTTTATTTTAAATTTTGTTAATTACTTTTGGCTTTTTACAAATTTTTAACAAAAAAACTTTTTGCTGTTGCTTCCCTCGTTAACTTTTTAAGCGGTTTAATGTCTTGTATAATATTTATTATTTTAACGTGTTTATAAATTTACATTGATAACACAGGCCAGCAAACTATATATTTTTTTTTAAATATGAATTTATTTTACGAATGTTAAAAGTTAAAAAATAAATATTTTTAAGCATTTTTCTGCAAAGTGAAATTAAATAATAAGAATATTTAATTCTGAAAGTCTTTAAGGATCTGAACGAAAATTTCTGAAAACCAATAACTTTATGATGAATACAAAATGTCATTATTACATGAAATTAAATAATGAACGGCGTAAAAAAATAAATTTATTAAAATACATCACTTTTGATAAAACCATATATGGATCATATACAAAATAGATCTAATTATATCTACTCCATATAGCTTCATATCCGTTTCATAAATTGAGCCAATCTGACATATATGACACATATGCTCAGATATTTTCAGATATGATATGTTAAATTGTCAGATAGACATAAGTTACGGATCTGAAAATATCTAAAGCAGATATAGGTATATATGGAGTAGGTCTGATTACATCCATTTATCAATGATCCATAAATTTTTTTATCAAATACATATTTAAAATATATACCTGGAAAAATGTATGTATGATGCTATCTTGTCGCACTGTGTAATTTTACCTTAATTCCCATAGACTTATTTTTTATAAAATTTCTTAAACACGCACATACAAACATCCAGAAAAAACGTTACTTGTGTTGAAAATTTATTATACATTTACTTACTGTATATCATTTAATTAAAATTCTTCCTGTTACACTTTGTTTAATTCTCTCCCTCTCTTTATTTTACTACATTCACGAGCAGCAAAAACATTCAAGAATGAAAATGATGTTTTACAACTATAAAAGGATTTTATTTTGAACATTCAAACCATGATAATCATACAAATAGCAAGACAGACAGACAGACGTGAAAGCAGGCAGGAAAACTACAATAACATTTTGGTATTGGAAGATGGTTGGAATTTAGTACGTGTTTTAATGAATGTGTATTTGGAAAAATTTTTGTTACACATTTTACCACTACATATAACTACACTGTTATACACAGAGTCGTATTTAAAGTTTAGTAAAAGAATAAAAAAAAAGTGTCTCCGATAGAAATAATATTTTTACCGTAGGACCCCGACGACTCTATTTTTTTCGAAAATTTTTTTAGAGCTGAAAGCCTTACCCCACCAAAATAAAAAAAATATAAAAAAATGTTTTTGGTTTGTATGGAAAATGATTTTTAAAGCCCCGCTCTTTAAGTCCCCGTCGCTTAGGGGAGGCGGGGTCGTTGGGCGTAAAATGACTCATGAGTTGAAAAACAAATTGAAAAAATGAGCGGGTACCGTCTCCACATTTCCAACATTTCGAAAATAAGGGACACTCTAATATACATATGGGGCATTCCATGTCAAATCGGACACTTTGAAATTTTTTTTTCTAGATTTTCCCAATTTGTTTACAGTTTTTAGTACTCTCCGAAAACTCCTTCGTGGTAAATTTTTGAGATTTTTTTTATGACCCGTTGAAAATATACCGAATTTTTAAAAATTTGTAGTTTGTTCCTTTACTCAAAATTCTTTTACTCATAACTTCCTCAGTAATGGTTCAAATTTCAAATTATTTTCCTTCAAAATTTTTGTTTTTTTACGTACTTTTTAATAAAAAATCCAAAAAAACAGTATGCGATTTTTAAGTTTTAAAATTTAAATCTCATTTTTGAAAATGATTGTACTCTTCGATTTTTTTGAAATTTTTTTGTGTAAAACTTCTATCGATTCTACAAATTTTTTGCCCAGGAGGATCGTGGGATAACGATTATTACTATTTTTTTAAAATTTTTTGAAAAAAATTTATTGTAATTTTCCAATCTTAAAATCAATTCTACTGCTCCAATGGTGTGTCATAGAGGGGTCATTTATAAGACCGAGTCCCATTAATTTTTCCGTCTTAACATTTCTTTGGAACAAACTAATACCCTGTCTCTAATTTCTAAGGGGGCTCCCACACAAAACGACATTTTTTAAAATTTGCTCCAACCGCTCTGACTGCCCTAATAGTGCCCTTAGAGCAAAAAAAATGTACGACAGACCTACAATATTTTTTTAGTCCAAACATTTTCTCTGAACACACCTACCCTCTGTCTTTAACTTTTAAGGCGGTCCCAATACAATTTTTTTTATTTTTTTGTAAATTTGTTTTATTTAATCAGCTTCTACCGGTCCAATGGTGCGTCCGAGAAGGGTCATTAGTGAGACCGACCCCCATTTATTTTTACCCTACAATATTTTTTTAAAACATACCTACGCCCTATCTCCACTTCATAAGTAGGCTACCATTCAAAATTACATTTTCATAAAATTTGCTCCAACAGTTATTTGTATGGGAACCTACTTAGGGAGTGGAGAAAGGGCGTAGGTTTGTTTTAAAAATGTTGTAGGGTAAAAATAATTGGGGGTCGGTCTCACTTATGACCCCGATCGGACGCACCATTGCACCGGTAGAAGCTGATTAAATAAAACAAATTTACAAAAAATAAAAAATATTGTATGGGGACCGCCTTAACAGTTAAAGATAGAGGGTAGATGTGCTCAGAGAAAATGTTTGGACTAAAAAAATATTGTGGGTCAGTCATACATTTTGTTGCTCTAAGGGCATTATTAGGGCAGTTAGAGCGGTTGGAGCAAATTTTAAAAAATGTCGTTTTGTGTGGGAGCCCCCTTAGATATTGGAGATAGGGTATTAGTTTGTTCCAAAGAAATGTTAAGACGTAAAAATGAATGGGGGTCGGTATTACAAATGACCCCTCTATGACGCACCATTGGAGCAGTAGAAATGATATTAAGATTGGAAAATGTCAATAAAATTTTTTCAAAAAATTTAAAAAAATAGTAACAATCGTAATCCCACGATCCTCCTGGACAAAAAATTTGTAGAATCGATAAAAGTTTTACACATAAAAAATTCAAAAAAAATCGAAGAGTACAAACATTTTCAAAAATGAGATTTTAATTTTAAAACTTAACAAGTAGAAAAATTAAATTCGACTTGGTCGAATCTATGAATACCCTCCACAATGTTATCTGATAGTAATTTTCTAAAAAAAATTTCAAAAATTGCATTACAAATTTTTTATTAGAAATATATATATTATTTTGAGTCAAACTTTCTTTTAATCAATCAAATTTTTTTGAGTGTAAAATTTTTTTGACTGTCAACATTTTTTTCAGTCTGCCATTTCATTAAATAAAAAAAAATAATAATGTGTACATTTTTTTTTGAGTGTAACATTTTTTTTTTGAGTGTAAATACTTTTTTAGTGTACAATTTCTTTGAGTAACAAATTACTTTGTAAAATATTTTTGTTGTTTTATACCTATAATGTAATACAAAAAAAAAACTATTTCACATATTTTCTTCTTTTTATATTACCATCTTCTTCTTTAAAAACCAAAAACAAATTAACATTCAATCATACACATACTTTATTTGATTTTTTCCCGTTACATACAGTAACACTCACAATAACAAATATTTACTTGTCTAACAACTAAACTGCACCCCACGACAAGAAAACAAACAACAACAAGTTTTACAAAACTGGTATTTCACCATGCTTATAAAACTTGTTTAACGAGTTTTCGACAGTTTAAGGTGAAACAAATCTGAAATTCACTGCCTTGCTTATAACTTTTGAACCACTGAACCGATTTTGCTGAAATTCAAAACCAAACAGCCTCGAGAAACGACAAATATATATGCTAAGCTTCAGCCCCCTCAGAATTGTCTTTCGAAATTTATAGTGGTTTTAATCTTGTAAATTCGAAAAATACCCTTGCCGAAATTTACTATTTTGCTCATAACTTTTGAACCACTGGACCGATTTTGCTGGATTGCAATACCAACCTGACCCGGTAAATAGAGAACATATATGTCAAACTTTAGGAGCCTCCGTAAAGTATTTCAAAAGTTAGCGTGTTTTCAACGGACAGACAGACAGACGGACGGACGGACATCGCTAGATCGACTTAAAATCGATCAAGGATCATGAATATATATACTTTATGGGGTCCTAGACCAATATTTCGATGTGTTACAAACGGAATGACAAACTTATATATACCCTCTATCACTAGAGTGGAGGGTATAAAAATCACATACTAGAGCGCTTTAAAGAATTTTTTGTGATTTTTTTTAAAAAGTACGTAAAAAAACAAAAATTTTGAAGAAAAAAAATTTGAAATGTGGACCATTATTGAAGAAGTTATGAGTAAAAGAAGTTTGAGTAAAGGAACAAACTTCCAATTCTTTAAAAATCTATGTCTTTTGAACGGGTCATCAAAAAAATCTGAAAATTTACCACGAAGGAGTTTTCGAAGAGTACTAAAAACTGTAAACAAATTGGGAAAATCTTAAAAAAAAAAAATTTCAAAGTGTCCGATTTGACATGGAATGCCCCATATATACATTATTTGGTCCTAGATCTATTCTTTGAGATGTTGCTAACGGAATAACAAACTTATATATATACCCTCTCGAGTGTAGGGTATAAAAAACCTACAACCCTGCAGTATTTTGTAGTATTGTATGTTGGTATTTTCTAATAAATTTTATAATCCAACTGTTTGTTTGAATTTATACAATATATACAAATGTATGTATGATAGGAATGAGAAAATTGTGTAGAGTAGTATTCGCATATTTGGTTGATGCTGCTGGTAGTGGCACCTTATGCTGGTATTGCTGTTGCTGAATGTTGCTTTTAGTTGCTACTACTGCCTGTCGGCTGTTGGATTTTCAGTTTTATTTTTTGTTTTTTGGGTTACATAATTAATTTAAATTTATGTGAGGTATGCGTTTAAAACTCCATAAAATCGCTTGTTATATGTTGCACATAAAAAACGAAACAGTTTTATGCCAGCAAAAAATATATAAACAACACGGCTGTATCTCACATATTTGCTGGGCTGTTGCAGACGACTGTTTGTTATGGCATTTTTATGGGGAAAAACGTTGCTGAGAAATTTAATTGAAATTATATTAAAATATTTAAGACAGTATCATTTTTAAATTCTGGGATGCAATTTACATTTAAAAACAAGGTTTAAATAATTTAGACAATTTTTTTAAGATTTTATGTAAGACAGTAGATATGAGTTAAAAAGTAAAATTCCATGAATGACACGAACATTTTTAATTTAAGTACACTGAAACTAAATTCTCTGTTCAATCAGCAGAACATCTGCTGAAAATACACCCATTTTGAGCCATATGAGAAATCTGTTGATTTTAGCAGACACGATTTGCTGAAAATCTGTCATGATTATCTAGGTAAAAGAAATCTGTCAAAACAGCAGCGAAAAGAACATTTTCAATAATTTTTTTGTTTCCCTGAAAACTTTTAATAGTTTTTTTTTTTTTTTTTTAACTCAAATTAAAATAAAAACAAGTAGAAAAATTAAATTCGACTTGGTCGAATCTATGAATACCCTCCACAATGTTATCTGATAGTAATTTTCTAAAAAAAATTTCAAAAATTGCATTAAAAATTTTTTATTAGAAATATATATATTATTTTGAGTCAAACTTTCTTTTAATCAATCAAATTTTTTTGAGTGTAAAATTTTTTTGACTGTCAACATTTTTTTGAGTCTGCCATTTCATTAAACAAAAAAAAATAATAAATTGTACATTTTTTTTTTTGAGTGTAACATTTTTTTTGAGTGTAAATACTTTTTTAGTGTACAGTTTCTTTGAGTAACAAATTACTTTGTAAAATGTTTTTGTTGTTTTATACCTATAATGTAATACAAAAAAAACTATTTCACATATTTTCTTCTTTTTATATTACCATCTTCTTCTTTAAAAACCAAAAACAAATTAACATTCAATCATACACATACTTTATTTGATTTTTTCCCGTTACATACAGTAACACTAGCAATAACAAAACAATAACAAATATGTACTTGTCTAACAACTAAACTGCACCCCACGACAAGAAAACAAACAACAACAAGTTTTACAAAACTGGTATTTCACCATGCTTATAAAACTTGTTTACCGAGTTTTCAACAGTTTAAGGTGAAACAAATCTGAAATTCACTGCTTTGCTTATAACTTTTGAACCACTGAACCGATTTTGCTGAAATTCAAAACCAAACAGCCTCGAGAAACGACAAATATATATGCTAAGCTTCAGCCCCCTCAGAATTGTCTTTCGAAAGTTATAGTGGTTTTAATCTTGTAAATTCGAAAAATACCCTTGCCGAAATTTACTATTTTGCTCATAACTTTTGAACCACTGGACCGATTTCGCTGGATTGCAATACCAACCTGACCCGGTAAATGGAGAACATATATGTCAAACTTCAGGAGCCTCCGTAAAGTCTTTCAAAAGTTAGCGTGTTTTCAACGGACAGACAGACAGACAGACGGACGGACGGACGGACGGACGGACATCGCTAGATCGACTTAAAATCGATCAAGGATCATGAATATATATACTTTATGGGGTCCTAGACCAATATTTCGATGTGTTACAAACGGAATGACAAACTTATATATACCCTCTATCACTAGAGTGGAGGGTATAAAAATTGTTTTGTAAAATTAGCAATATCATCAACTGGTTTTTTTTTTGTCAATTCTATAAAAAACGAAAAAAAAAATTACCACTTTGAAAAAAGGATGACAGCAAACTATTTTTGTAAAATTACAAAATAATCTGCTAAACAAAATATCGTTTTGATTACATAAAAAAACAAAAAAAAAATAAAACAAGTAGAAAAGTTAAATTCGACTTGGCCGAATCTATGAATACCCTCCACAATGCCCTTTTTAAGTGATAGTAAATTTTCTAACGTGAAAAAATTTAATTTTTGAATAGAAATATTTTATTTTGTGTAAAAAAAAAACTTTTTTTTAAGTAATTTTTGAAAAAAAAAAATTTACTAAATTTTTTTTTAGTGTAAAATTTTTTTTGAGTGTAAAATTTTTTTCGAGTGTAAAATTTTTTTCGAGTGTATTTTTTTTTAGTGTAAAAATATTTTTGAGTGACAAAAATACGTTGCAAAATATTTTTGTGACTTACCAATGTTTTTTAAACATGTTTAACGGGTTTGCAACACGAGAATTTAAGGTGAAACTAATCTGAAATTTACGGTTTTGCTAATAACTTTTGAACCACTAAACCGATTTGGCTGAAATTCAATGCGAACTAGGCCAGAGGAACGACAAATATATATGCTAAGCTTCAGTATCCTCAGAATTGCCTTTCGAAAGTTAGCGTGTTTTTTATCTCGTAAAATCACGAAAAACCCTTGCCGAATTTCAGTCTATTGCTCATAACTTTTGAACCACTGGACCGATTTCGCTGGATTGCAATACCAACCTGACCAGGTAAATACCCAACGTATATGCCTCACTTCAGGAGCCTCCGTAAAGTCTTTCAAAAGTTAGCGTGTTTTCAACAGACAGACAGACCGACAAACGGACGGACGGACATCGCTAGATCGTCTTAAAATCGATCGAGGATCATGAATATATAACTTTATGGGGTCCTAGACCAATATTTCGAGGTGTTACAAACGGAATGACAAACTTATATATACCCTCTATCACTAGAGTGGAGGGTATAAAAAATTAGCACTTTGAAAAAAACAAGTAATTGTGTTAAATTCGACTGTGCCAAATCTTTTATACCCTCCAACACGTAAACAAATAAAAAAATTGCAGCCCTATTTTTTGATGGGGGGGGATGGCGGAGTCGGTGGAGACATCTTCTCCCCGCTATTAATGTTTTCAAATTTTTTGTTTATGATGTTTACGCTTAAAGTAGTACATTTTTATCGTAGTTTTAAATATTTTCTATAACCACGCCCCCAAAAGGAGGGCGGCCTGAAAAAGTCAAATTTTCTAATCCCTTTGGTCCAAGTACAGGTCTATGAAAATGTTACATACAAAAAAATCTTAAAAAACATGTGTTTTTCAGGAGTTGTTTTAGTTTTTCAAGGGGGGAACTTTTTTATATATAAAAACTTAGAAATTTTCTTTAAAAGAGAATGACAGCAAACTTTTTCGGTATAATTAAAAACTATAAACTATAAAACTATAAACTATAAATTTTTAAGTTCGGTATCAACGCAGTAAAATTTCTGTTATTTTCTAAAACTGAAAGACAGAGATTTTTGTAAAAATATCAATTTTAGCAGAAAAATCTGCTGAAAGTTTTCTAAATCAAATTGAAAGTCGTTTTACAGATTTTTTTGACAGAGTTTCTCTTTTGAGAAAAATTTTTTTTGAGTGTAAAAATTTCTGTGAGTGAAAAATTTTTATATAATAAGAAACAAATTATATAATCAGATATAATTATATACAACTATATTAGAGTGAATTTTTAAAAATTTATCGCGAGGGTGAAGTTTCTTATTTTTATACCCTACACCATGCTGTGGTATGAGTTTGTGCTGATGTTTGTAACTACCCGAAATATTGGTCCTAGACCTACCTTCAAGAATACCGATTTTCTCAGAATTACTTTTTGAGTCGATTTAGCGATGTCCGTCCGTACGTGTGTCCGTCCGTCTGCCCATCTATCGGTTTAAGCACGATACAGGTCGCAACTTTCAATCAATTGACTAGAAATTTAAAACTTAAGTATCTTCTGGCCTAAGGACGAAGCCTATTGAAATTGGAGAAAATCGGTCCATGTTAAGACATAGCCCCCATACAAACGCCCCCTTTGGATTCGGCTAAAATGACTGTAATAACCGTACTATAATAGATATCGCTTTGAAATTTAGCAGGTAATCAAATCTTGTATGCAAAAATCAATATTCCAAATTTCAAAGGAATCGGGTCAGTCCTTGTGGTAGTCCTCATTAGGGTGGCCCAAAATTCCTTTTGCTTCGCTACAGGTCAACGTACCTTAAAAAATGAAAGATGGTATCGTAACTGATATTTTTAGCCAAATTGCAGCACCCTACGACGATTAGAAGGGGATGCTAACTGATCACATGTGTTTGCAACCTCCGAAGAAATCTAAAAAAAAAAATTTTGCAATCCTAAAAATTACTACATGGAATGGTATCGCTACAAGAGCAAATAAGTCACATATGGCCATTTTGCCCTAAGGTTGCCTACAAAGGACAATAAGGACATTTTAGTTTCGATTTGGAAAAAAACAAAAAAAAAAAATTTTGGATATTATACTCAAATTAAAGATATTTGTATTACCTTTCAAATGAACTTTATCGCAACTTAATGGTCCGCATAGTTTTTGAGTTACAGCGGTTTTAGTGAAATGCAGGGTTCCGCTTTTTTTAATATGTATTTTTTTTGTTTAAGGACAAACTTAGGACAAAATGGCCACATGTGAATTATGTGCTCTTGTTACGCTAGCATTTCATATGGTTATTTTTAAGATTCCAATAAAAAAAATTTCAAGATTTCTTTGGAGGTTGCAAACACTTATGATGAGTTAGCATCCCCTTCCAATCATTGTAGGGTGCTGAAATTTGGCGCAAATTGTTCATTACGATGCCATCTATCATATTTTGAGGTACGTTCAGTTGTGAGTTATACTTGGTATTTTTCCATATGTTGTTGGGCCACACTAGTCCTCATACAAACCACCCTCCCGATATTCACATTATTCCCTCAAAACTCATAAAAATAGAAATATTTGATAAAAAATTTATTTTTAGCTTTTAGACGTGTATTTAAGAAACCTTATCAAATCGGAATATAATTGGACCATTTTTGGACTTAGTCCCCCATATAAAAATTTGGACCGATATTCAGTTAAATCCGTCAATTGACAAACAAATAAACCAATTCCACTAAAATTTGACCTGTGTGGGTTTTCTACACTAAATAAAGATCTAACAACGACAGATCCAATCGGTCCATGTTTGGACTTGGGACCCATTTTCCGGGAAACACTAGGGTAGGGTATCATATGGTCGGTCTTGACCGACTATAACTTTCTTATTTGTTTTTATTTCTTTATAATAAACAAAATTCGTTTATCCCACAAAAAGTTGAATAAAATCACTGCTTTAAAAAATCCCTAAAAGGGTACATAAATTATCCTTTTGTTAATATTTTCTGTTTTTGGCTTTTGTTTGTATTTACTTATTAAGTCATAAAAAATATGCCTTTCAAAAATGGGGCGAAATAAAGTACTTAATTGTTTAATGACTGGCTTCGGCTGTTGTCATTTATCTTACTGTTTGTGTTTCCTTTTTTATTTTTCTACCCCATTTGGTGTATTATTAAGTTCATCTTTTATGGACACAAACAAAACCAGAAAAATTCAACCAAAATCCAACATAAAGATAATTAACTTTATTAAGTAGTAAACCATAATAATTGATTACTGCAACACATTTGCAATGCACAACAATACTATTTGGTTGTCATTACAAAATTTAACCAATACAGATGAGCATACAGATACAGAACACAAACACACAAACACACAAACACACATGTCCTTAACATTAAATTGTAATATAGATGTTGAATGTAGTTGACAGCTGCTGCTGCTGCTTCGACTGTTGCCTGCTATTGCTGTTAATGTTGTTGTTATTGTTGCTACTGATACTGACATTGATGCCACTAGTGGTAACTAGTGCTACTTAATTCAAATAACAACAACAACAGCAACAACATCAGCAACAACATCAGCAGCAACAACAACAATGACAACATTATTACTAAACTCTATGATTACATTCGCTTGGCTATTGTCCAAGATTATGTCATAATGTTATATAGACAATTTCATCTTCCTTCAAAACAAACTAATGCCACAAACATTAATACATTAGTACGATAGAACACACATTCAGACACACTTGTGGCAGTGTGTGTGTGTATAAACAAATCATCATACATTATGACAACACAAGTCTTATTTTGAAATTGATAAATGTTGTTTATTAAATACATTTCAAGCTGAATTTCATTATAATAAATATTTGAAATTATAAAAATAATAATAACAATAATAACAATAACAATAAAAACAAAAATCTGTATCATGATGACGATGATGATGATGGACAATAACAAAAAGTTTTTTTTTATTGTGTTTGTGTTTAATAAGTATACAAAATTTAAGTACACAGCATGATTTGGAGAAGAATGATCAAAACAGGAGGTACTCAACAGCATATGTTCCGTAATAGAAAATGTCTCAGATTCACAGACATTTTTTCTAAAATAGTTTCAGAATCTGAGACATATTTTTTATGTAGAAAAAGTCTCAGATTCTGAGACATTTTTTCTATATAGAAAAAGTCTCAGATTCTAAGACATTTATTCTATATAGAAAAAGTCTCAGATTCTAAGACATTTATTCTATATAAAAAAGTTTTACATTCTAAAACATTTTTTCTATATAGAAAAAGTCTCACAATCTGAGATATTTTTTCTATATAGAAAAAGTTTCAGATTCTGAGACATTTTTTCTATATAGAAAAAGTTTTATGTTCTGAGAACATATTTTTTATATAGAAAAAGTCACATTCTGCGACATTTTTTCTACATAGAAAAAGTCTCAGATTCTGAGAATTTTTTTCTATATAGAAAAAGTCTCAGATTCTGATACCCTTTTTCTATATAGAAAAAGTCACAGATTCTGAGACATTTTTTCTATATAGAAAAAGTCTCAGATTCTGAGACATTTTTTCTATAAAGAATAAGTCACAGATTCTAAGAAATTTTTTCTGTATAGAAAAAGTCTCAGATTCCGAGACATTTTTTCTATATAGAAAAAGTCTCAGATTCTGAGACATTTTTTCTTTATAGAAAAAGTCTCAGATTCTGAGACATTTTTTCTATATAAAAAAAGTCCCAGATTCTGAGACATTTTTTCTATACAGAAAAATTCTTAGATTCTGAGACATTTTTTCTATATAGAAAAGTCTCAGATTCTGAGATATTTTTTCTATATAGAAAAAGTCTAAGATTCTGAGACATTTTTTATAGAGATAAAATAGTCCATTGTAGAGTATTAGTTCATTCTGAAAAAATGTTAAGGCGTAAAAACTAATGGGGGTCGGTATTGCTATTAAGCCCTCTACGACGCACCATTGGACCAGTTGACCTGATTTAAATATTGGCAAATTACAATAAAATTTTTTCAAAAAATGTAAAAAGATGGTATTTTATAAATCCATGTTTTGGCGATATTACTAAACATATTTAGAAGTTTGAGATACCAAACTTTCGTAAAAAATGTTGATTGCAACGTGTTAATTTAATCCGATAGGCCTAATTTTTATACCTTCCACTCTAGTGATAGAGGGTATAAATAAGTTTGTCATTCCGTTTGTAACAACTCGAAATATTAGTCTAGGACCCCATAAAGTATATATGGGGCATTCCATGTCAAATCGGACACTTTGAATATTTTTTTTTTAGAAAAAAAAAAAAAAATAAATAAAATAAAAATAAATTTTCAGATTTTTTTGATGACCCGTTCAAAAGATATCGAATTTTTAAAAATTGGTAGTTTGTTCCTTTACTCAAACTTCTTTTACTCATAACTTCTTCAATAATGGTCCAATTTCAATTTTTTTTTTTTAATTTTAGTTTTTTTGCGTAATTTTTAAAAAATAAAATTCCAAAAAATTCTTAAAAGCGCTCTAGTATACGATTTTTAAGTTATTAAATTTAAATCTCATTTTTGAAAATGTTTGTACTCTTCGATTTTTTTGAAATTTTTTTGTGTAAAACTTCTATCGATTCTACAAGTTTTTTGCCCAGGAGGATCGTGGATAACGATTATAACTATTTTTTAAAAAAATTTATTGTAATTTTCCAATCTTAAATTCATTTCTACTGCTCCAATGGTGCGTCATAGAGGGGTCATTTATAAGACCGACCCCCATTAATTTTTACGTCTTAACATTTCTTTGGAACAAACTATTACCCTATCTCCAATTTCTAAGGGGGCTCCCACACAAAACGACATTTTTTAAAATTTGCTCCAACCGCTCTAACTGCCCTAATATTGCCCCTAGAGCATCAAAATGTATGACCGACCCACAATATTTTTTTAGTCCAAACATTTTCTCTGAACACACCTACCATCTATCTCTAATTGTTAAGGCGGTCCCCATACAATTTTTTTTATTTTTTGTAAATTTGTTTTATTTAATCAGCTTCTACCGGTCCAATGGTGCGTCCGAGAGGGGTCATTAGTGAGACCGACCCCCATTCAATTTTACCCTCTAACATTTTTGTAAAACATAACACAGCCCTATATCCACTCGCTAAGTAGGCTTCCATTCAAAATTACATTTTTATAAAATTTGCTCCAACTGTTATTTGTATGGGAGCCTACTTAGGGAGTGGAGATAGGGCGTAGGTATGTTTTAAAAAAATGTTGTAGGGTAAAAATAAATGGGGGTCGGTCTCACTAATGACCCCTCTCGGTCGCACCATTGGACCGGTAGAAGCTGATTAAATAAAACAAATTTACAAAAAATAAAAAGATTTGTAAGGGGACCGCCTTAACAGTTAAAGATAGAGGGTAGGTGTGTTCAGAGAAAATGTTTGGACAAAAAAAATATTGTGTGTCGGTCTTACATTTTGTTGCTCTAAGGGCACTATTAGGGCAGTTAGAGCAGTTGGAGCAAATTTTAAAAAAATGTCGTTTTGTGTGGGAACCCCCTTAGAAATTGGAGATAAGGTATTAGTTTGTTCCAAAGAACTGTTAGGACCTAGAAATTAATGGGAGTCGGTCTTATAAATGACCCCTCTATAACGCATCATTGGAGCAGTAGAAATGATTTTAAGATTGGAAAATTTCAATAAAATTTTTTCAAAAAATTTAAAAAAATAGTAATAATCGTTATCCCACGATCCTCCTGGGCAAAAAATTTGTAGAATCGATAGAAGTTTTACACAAAAGAATTTCAAAAAAATCAAAGAGTACAAACATTTTCAAAAATGAGATTTAAATTTTAAAACTTAAAAATCGCATACTAGAGCGCGTTGAAGAATTTTTTGGGATTTTTTTTTTTAAAGTATGTACGTAAAAAACAAAAATTTTGAAAAAAAAATTGAAATTTTAACCATTATTGAAGAAGTTATGAGTAAAAAAAGTTTGAGTAAAGGAACAAACTACCAATTTTTAAAAATTCGATATCTTTTGAACGGGTCAACAAAAAAATCTGAAAATTTACCACAAAGGTGTTTTCGAAGGGTACTAAAACCTGTTAACAAATTGGGAAAATCTAAAAAAAAAAAAATTCAAAGTGTCCGATTTGACATGGAATGCCCCATATATTCATGATTCTCGATCGAATTTAAGACGAACTAGCGATGTCCGTCCGTTCGCCTGTCTGTCTGTTGAAAGCACGTTAACTTTTGAAAGACGTATGCTCCTGAAATTTGCCATATATGTTGGGCATTTGCTTGGTCAGGTTGGTATTGCAATCCAGCGAAATCGATCCTGTGGTTCAAAAGTTATGAGCAATAGACTGAATTTCGGCAAGGGGTTTTCGTGATTTTACGAGATAAAAACACGCTAACTTTCGATAGACAATTCTGAGGATACTTAAGCTTAGCATATACATTTGTCGTTCCCCTGAATTTAATTTCAGCCAAATCGGTCCAGTTTGAACCAAAAGTTATTAGGAAAACCGTGAATTTCAGATTAGTTGCAGCATAAATTCATGTGTTGAAAACCCGTTAAACATGTTTTAAAAACATTGGTAAGTCACAAAAATATTTTACAACGTATTTTCGTCATTCAAAAATATTTTTAAACATACACTCAAAAAAAGTTTTACACATAAAAAAAATTTTAAACTCAAAAAAAATTTTACACTCAAAAAAAAAAATTTAGTAAAATATTTTTTTTTTTAATTTACTAAAAAAAAGTTTTTTTTACACAAAATAAAATATTTCTAATCAAAAATGTAATTTTTTTCACGTTAGAAAATTTACTATCACTTAAAAAGGGCATTGTGGAGGGTATTCATAGATTCGGCCAAGTCGAATTTAACTTTTCTACTTGTTTATTTTTACAATGATTTGGGCAACGTTTTTTCTTTTATAGTATTCGGATATTCTTTTTTTTTAATGTATAGCTGTTAATTTTTTTCCATATAAAAATTTTCAGATTTTAAAATGTCAATATGATAGAAATTGTGGTTGTTGGCTTGAAATTGCCTTAAAAGAAATTTAAAATATATATTCAAAGAGTTTACATTTTTATATACATATCATCTACATATATTAAGAGCAAAATATATTCTAGTTTATACATACGTTTGTATGATCACAAACGACCATATTTATCATTATAATCATAATGACCGTCTCTATCATCATACTGACCACCATTTAATTATCGAAACTTGAAAAAAATGTATTAAAAAATAATCGATTTGTATTTATAAACATTATAAAATAAACTTTCTTCATTATATCCTGTTCCCTCCCTATATTTATTTTTCCTTTTTGTTGTGTCATTGTGTTATCTCTACTAATTTTCACATTTTTCTATAGACAATTTTTTTTTTTGTGGACGTGGTTGTTTGTAATATTAGGCTAAAAATAATTCTATAAAATCCATATGTATGTATTATTATGCTTTTACCAATATTGAACACATACAAGCATATTTATTCATTTGTTCATTCACATATACACATCCACTTACACCTACACTCATACTTTAACTCCCCATGCCTCAAACATACATCTATATCTTTTATATTTTTTGGACACTTATGTCTCTCTCTATCTATAGTTTGTTTACAAAAATAACATAAACAAAAAAATAAAATAAAAATAACAATAACAACATCAAAAAAAAAAAGTTGTTAAAGCCTTTTTGTGTAGTATAAGCCACCATTGACTGATGAGTGTCCGAAAAAATCCATTTATAGCTTTATTAATTGCTTTGGCAAGTGTTGTTAAATTGCCAATATTGTTGTTACTTAACTCTGACTGTGTATGAGAGTGTGAGTGTATAAGTAAATCGGTTTTTGTTAACATGTATGTTTGTGTGTGTGTGTGTGTGAAAGGAAATATCATCAGGGTTTTGCTAGCTATTCTATAAATGTGTCTGTGCTTTGTTTTTCCTTTTTTTTTTGGCTTTGTGTGTTTATGTATTGGCTTGAGTATCGTTTATATTTACTACTACTACAACATACATAGGCGTAGTGAAAGCTTTTTAATCGGTTTTTATTGTTTTTGTTTTCCCAGTACAATTTAATGGTTGTTTTTTTTACACAGAGAACAGTGGATCCAAAAAAAAAATATTATTGAATTTGAAAGAAAACTATTTTAATTAATAGCGAAAGGAGATTTTTATCTTTCAGTGCACTCAAAAAATTATGTCATTAACTGTTTGTAGTTTATTTTAAAAGTTTTACGTTTAGTCAATTTTAAAAGAAAAACTATTTGTTTAACGTTCAGTTTTTTTTTAAATGACTATGTCTGTTGTTGGTATTTTGTAATATACCAACAATTAAAAAAAAAAACGAACACAAATCATTAAAAATTAAAGAAGAATCACTTATTTAAATGACTTTGAAAACTAAATGTTAATGAAAGTCTTTATGTTTTATGTTGTTATTTTTGAAACAAAGAACAGAAATAGTCATTTGAAGAAACTAAACATTAAAAAATGGGATTTCTTTTAAAAACGACAAGACGTTAAACTTTTTAAATAAACTACAAACAGTTAATGACATGATTTTTTGAGTGCAAGTTTTACGTCTTGCAGAATAAAAATTTGTTCGAAACCTTTGGCAAATCAAAAAGAAAAACTGTTATTCTAATGGTGCCTCCTAGAAGTGTAAAGTTCAAGACCGACCCCCATATATTTTCCGCCCCCAATATTTTTTCACAAGATATCAACACCTTTCTCCACTTCCTAACTGGGTTCCGTACAAAATAAATTTCGTTTTAAATATCGAGTGAATATTTTAAATGAAAATTTTCATTATTCAAAAACACTGTTCCATCATGTAATTGTTTTTCTTTCACTATCATTGTTTTTAGTTTTTCTACTTTGTTTCCTCTTAAGCTTGTATTTAGCATACAATACAATTTACAAAAACAAAAAAAAAAAAAAAATGCTAAATATTTAAGCAGATATTTAGTATTTCTTTTTCTAGCATACTGACAATAAATTTTATTCCTTATAATGTGAGGTTGTGAAGTACCAGGGTGGTAAACTGTTTTCATTAAGTTTTGAAATATAATGAAACCGGAAAGATTATACTGTATATTGAATATGTATTTAACAGCAAGGATTTTGATGAAGACTAAAAAAGTTTTATACTATAGTTGCAGTTCTTAGTACTTGGTTTTCTTTATTAATTCTGTTTTAAAATTAATGCTTAATTACCGGTAATTCAAACAAATTCTTAAAAAAACTTCAAATTTAAAGTAGATATGAGTCATTCAATAACAAAAGTCTAGGCAAAACTTTTAAAACAATTGTTTTGCCTTTCAAAAAACGTTCTACTTATATTTCATTTTAAACAACTGACTTTTTCAGTTACTTTTAAACTCTAATAAAAGACTAGGCATTCCGTAAAGCCAAATGATATTTCAGTTATTTTAACTGTTTACAATTTTTTATTATGTGGAATAAAAATAAAAATTTTTGAATAACAAATTACAAAAATCGTACTTCTGATAAAACATATGGTATAATCAGACAAAAATCATTTAACTGATAAAAATATTTTTACGTAAATTTTGTAGTTTATTTTTTTAACAACTGTATAAACCGGTCAATATTTTAGACTCATTGAAAATCAAACGACAAAGCATTTAAAATAACTTTAACCAAAAACTTTTTGAATAACCGTATATAATTTCTGTAAAACTTTTCTAATTGTTTATTTTATTTTTTTTCTAATTTAATTTTTCTAAAAATGGCAAATTGATGTAGAATCATTCATAATATACTTAACTGCAAACTACAATTTCATGAGCTGAGTTTTTATTTTTTTATTTTTTGTTTAAACAATTAATAATCATTGTTGCATATCGATTCTGCAACTATTTGCATCATTATTATGTTGTTTATAAAACTGCACTACTCTGAGATAGGGGATATTTTGAGTTTGTTGAAGTGTTTGTTAGTAGAAATAATAAAAGATAAATTAAATGACTATTTTTCAATTACTGTCGTTATGATGCCCGTCCACCTGTACAAACCTGGTTTTGATAAAAATTTAGGTAAAAATTTGTAACTTTATTTTTCTACCTCCCATTTGACAAAAATTGCTAGTAATCTTACAAGTTTTTTAGCAATAATTTTGTAATTCTACAAGAATTTTACCAATAAAATTGTAAATTTACAAATTTTTTCAAACGATAAAATTTACAAGGAGGTTTCGTAACTTTACCAGATTTTTAGCTACCTCCTATTTTACGAGAATTCCTAGTAATTTTACATTATTTTTACCAATAATTTTGTAATTTTACAAGCTTTTTACCAATAAAATTGAAAATTTACAGTTTTTTTTTTTGTTGCGCAATTAAATTTACAAGGAATTCTCGTGAAATTACTAGATGTTTGTTTGTTACAAAACAAATTTGTTTGTTAAAAACAAATTTGTTTGTTAAACAACAAGGAAAATTGTCAAATATTGGTAAAATTGGATTACCAGACTTTTCCTACTAATTTGACAAAGTTTTTTTTTGTGTGTAGAAAAGTTAAATTCGACTTCGACGAATCTATGAATACCTGCACAATGCCATTTTTAAAGAAGTGTAAATTTTCTAACGTGAAAAAATGAACAATTTTGATAAGAAATATTTTATTTTGAGAAAAAAACTTTTTTTTTTCATTTTTGTAAAAAAATAGAAAAATTACCATTTTTTTTAACGTAAAATTTTTTCGAGTGAAAATTTTTTTTAGTGTAAAAATATTTTTGAGTGACAAAAATACTATTTAAAGTAATTTTGTGGATTTCCAATTTTTATTAAAGCTTTTTTTTTAAGGCTCGGTTTTTTCAACATGTGAATTTAAGGCGAAACGATTCTGAAATTTACGGTTTTGCTAATAACTTTTGAACGACTGGACCGATTTAGCTGAAATTCAATACGAATCAGGCCAGGCGAAGGATAAATATATATGCTTAGCATCAGCATCCGCAGAATTGCCTTTCAAAAGTTATTTATCTCAAAAATTCGCGAAAAATTCTTGCCGAAATTCACTCTTTTGCTCATAATTTTTCAACCACTGCACTATAGGAAATTTGACCCCTTTTTTTTGGCCAAAATTATTTACAGCCAAACGGCTGGACCGATTTGAATGATTTTTTTTATTTGACTTTTGGAAGACATTTAAGAGGGATGGAGTGACACAACTTTAGTAAGTTTACCTAAAAAATTTACAATCAATTAATTCAAAACAGGGTTTCCGGGGTTATAAGTTTTCGCATCTAAGATTTTTTAGATCTTTTATAGACTATCTGGTTCTCTAAACTGTTTTTTTTACTATTTTTTTGAGGGCTCACTAACTTTCGAAGAGACAGTAGACATTTATTTTAACAATTTTAAGAAGTGTCAAAGCGACTTTTTAATAAGGATTTTATTAAAAAATTTGATTTTTGGGTCCCAAGTCGTAAATTACATTTCAAAATGCCACTGCAGCTGCAGATGAAGCAAGAGCTAGGGGCTCAACTTCCCTATTTAGATCTTTAGAGATTACTGCTGTAATTCGTCTTTTTGTTCTCGCAGATTTTGACAAAAAAGTTAATTGCGGTCGCCCAGGTTTCGATTTAGTGGGGCAGACTGCGTTTTATATTTTCTTATCCAAGTATTGCCTTTAAGCCAAACAACATGCTGTTTTTCTAAAACTTGCACTCCTACAACTTTTTCAAGCCTTTTCATATTTAGATTTGAACAAAATATTTTTGATTGCTCCTTTATATATTTTTAAAAGTTTTCGAAACGATCACTTTCATCTATGTATGAAAAGAAATGTGCACAAATAGCGGCTCTTTCGCCATATTTGTTGAGTTTCTGTCGCCAGTTGAGTTGTAGTCACCTGGAAAAATGCGTTTTTAAAAAAGTTTGCAAATATCCGACCTTGAAATTTGATAAATTTGGAAGGTAATTGATTGTCCTACAGAACTTGCATGGTTTTGTAGCTAACATATGCTATCATTGTTTTGTAAGTCTAAATAAAATTCCAATTTATAATTCCATAAGGTCAAGTTAAGGTCACTTCAATTTTTCCATTTAATCGATCTACCAGCTAAGTTCACTAACATTTCACTATATATAATTAAAGTACTCACCTTCGACATTATTTTCCATTTTTAGTTTTTAAAAATTATTAATTTTTATTATGAAAACTTTTATTAGAAACTATCACAAAATTTACTGCACACAATCGTTATTTGACAACTAATTTAGAAATTGCAAGAAAAACAGCCGATAAAGTAACAGTAAATGAATTCTCTCAAAAAATTTTAAAAGAGATGTTTACTTATTTGTATTTTGTTTATATTAAAGCTAAAAAAAATAAAATTTTTAAAAATTTTAATTTTGACTTTTGGCCAAAAAATGGGTAAAATTTCCTATAGTGCACTGGACCGATTTCGCTGGATTGCAATACCAAGCTGACCAGGTAAATGGACCCTCCGTAAAGTCTTTCAAGAGTTATCGTGTTTTCAACAGACAGACAGACGGACGGACGGAACGGACATCGCTAGATCGTCTTAAAATCTATCGAGGATCATGAATATATACTTTATGGGGTCCTAGACCAATATTTCGAGGTATTACAAAAGAAATGACAAACTTAAAAAAAAAACAAAATATTCAAAAAAGATCGGATAAACTTTTAAAGCATTGGAAAATTCTGAAAAAATCGTAAAAATTCCAACAAACATCGAAAATATTCCAAAATAATTATTAGGATTATATAAATGGGTGAAAT
This sequence comes from Pegoplata infirma, assembly GCA_963921195.1. Classification (NCBI taxonomy): domain Eukaryota; kingdom Metazoa; phylum Arthropoda; class Insecta; order Diptera; family Anthomyiidae; genus Pegoplata; species Pegoplata infirma. The sequence continues at coordinate 11,092,401 of OY992538.1, read as the reverse complement.
CAAGAAATGTAAATGTTTTTTAGCAAAAGTTTTACAACCAAAAAATTTAAAATTTTAGTGAATTTTTTATTGAAATCAACATGTATTGGAATCAAAAATAAGTGTCTGGGCAAATTTTTAAACTCCTCGGCTTACCATTTATGAGGCATAAATTTGAGACCAATATTTATTTAATTTACTAATTTGGATGCGCTGAACAAAAATATCAAAAAAATATGGTTTTTTCCTTAGTTTAAAATATTTAAAAACAAAAAAAAAACTCAAAAAAAAAATTTCCTTGACCCTTTTAAAGTGAAATTTTTTAATGCAATCTCAAATTGTTTGTCCATTTATTATTTCATATATCCTGTCTCGATATATGAAATAATAATAAGTTTGATCCAAATCTGATCATTTTAACCCGTGGCACCCTTCGATCAAGGCCATGGTTCTTTAGAAAATGTTCATCTGAAACTCTAACTTTGATGGAAGGGCACCATGGGTTAAAATGGTCTAAGTTGGCTTAAATTAAGTTTTTTGCCAAATTTTAAATGGCGATATCTCGAAAACCGCTCTACCGATTTTAGAAATCTTTTCAAATTTGATTTTTTGGAAATTTTCAAAAAATTAAAAATTAAATTAAATTTTAATGACAGATTGTCTCAAATTCTAAAGGGCCAAAGGAAAGAAACTTAGATTTTTTTTAAATTCGTAGACATAGGAAAAAACCTCAAATTTTGGCGAATTTCAAATAACAATGTGTCAAAAAATATTTTGATATTCGTCTTCAACGCATCAAATTTAATAAACATAATCAACCTTACCACATAAAAATAAAATAAATTTAAAATCCACTTTTAATTTTTTTTTTCAGATACTAAAAGAAAAATCGAATTTGAAAAAAATGTATAGAAAATTTTAAATAAAAATTTTGTTAAAATAGACTTCTTATTTTTTTTGGTACCGGCCAATGTGTCGCAAGACATATTATTATTTTTTTTTGTTTTAATTTTTAAAAAATCTTAAACTTTAATTTTAGGTCCTAGAAAAATTAAAATCTGCCCTGAAGATCAAGATCGGAAGAAAAATTGGGGGAATAATAAAATAATTCAAAAAAATGATCAGAAAAGCGATCAAAAATAAAAATAGAAAAATTTAAGTATGTAGAAAATCAGATCATCACTGACAAGTTTTGCAAAAAATCAAAAAATATTGAAAAATTGGAAAAATTCTGTAAAATTTAGCAAAAATAGAAAAATTTTAGAAAAATATAATTTATTGAGTCATGTAATTTTGACTAAATAAATTATATTTTTTTAAAATCTGAAAATTAAAAAAAAAAAATCTAGAATTTTAGGAAAATTTAGAAAAATTTTTGAATACTCCAAAAAAATCAGCAAAATTCTCAAAAACAATACTGGAAAAGTTCTGAAAAATTTAAAAAGAAGAAACTTTGTTATTTAACAAAATTAAAAAAAATATCTGACAAAGATTAAAAAAATTATCAATATCGCAAAATATTTTATAGAATTCTGTAGTGGTACTGCCGAATAACGGATTCTATATCGTTTTTTTTTTTTAAGTTATTGGTGTTTATAACATGAAGTTTTATTTGTGGAAATTCTTAATTGGTTTTAGCTTGAGATTTTTTGATTCTTCAACAAAATAAAAAAATAAGATTTAAAATTAAATTTACGAAAGTTTTATAAAAACAACAGCAAGTGAATAATTTTTCCTCATAATACTAAAAGGCACAAAATAACCTTTTATATGTAATCACCATTTCACAATCCTAACCGTAACTATATGAACAATTTTTATACCCTCCTCTATCAAACCAATTTATAAAATTTCTTTTCTATAGAAATTTATAAATAGACCTTCACAATCTATTGAAAATTATTCTAAAAAAAAAAAACTCTACTTTCTTTTTATATTTTTTTATATAAATGTACAATTTCAATTCATAACTTTTGATAAAAGTTACATATGAAGGTCATTACTTTATCTATGGCCCTTTAATGCACACATTCATACAAATGTGGAAGACGTATGAGTAATATTTATACATTTACTGTCCCACTTGACGTATGATGTACGAGAATGATTTTTTGTTAAAATCATTTCTATGTATTCTCCTACGTACGTTGACCTTTTAATGAAAAAACTTTTCCCCTAACAAAACTTTACCGAATATGTGGGAAAAAAAGAAAATGAAATCACTTATAGTTCTTTTTTTCTTTTCAAATAAAATTTAAACATCTTCAGGTAAAATTGTGACCAACATTAGTAAAATAAAGGTAGAAAATTTTATGAAATAAAATAAAAAAAAAAACAATATTTTGAATAAAAGAGAAATAAAAATGTACAATTGTATGCCAGAAATATTTATTATGAATGGCATTGAAAATGTCATACATAACCTCATAAAATCATACTTATATGAAATCAAGTAAAATAATAAAAAATACAAGTAAAAAGTTAAATTTGACTTAGCCGATTACAGTAATGCCCTTTTTAAGTGATAGAAGAGTTTTCTAACGTGAACAAAATTAACAATTTTGATCAAAAAAATTTAATTTTAAGTTAAAAACTTTTTTTTGTGTATTAAAAAAATACAAAAAATTTTTTTTAGTGCAAACTTTTTTTGGAATGTTAAATTTTTTCGAGTGAAATTTCTTTTTGTTTTGATTAAAAATATTTTTGAGTGACAAAATTACTTTATAAAATATTTTTGTGATTTACCATTAGTAAACATGTTTAAAAAGCATTGGTAAGTTACCAAAAATTTTTAAAACCATTGCACAGTGGTCGGAGCTCTATGGAGATGGCGGCCAAAAATACTTCAAGTATAGGTATCATCGTGAAACTTAGGTCACTGCTTTTTAAATATGTCAGAACTATTGAATGATAAAATGGGAGTGGTTGATGACTCATAACCACCCCCCCCCCCTACCGTACCCAAGCACCCACATTCACCCCACGTAAGAAAAACGAAAGTTTGTTTTTAATTCACATTTAATTCATAACTTTTTTACAAGATTACCCAAGCAGAAATTGACGACGGTTATAAAAAAAAAGCGTTCTGAAAGCACTGTAACAAAAAAAGAACGTTCTCAAAACGTTATTTTCGAACGCTTTGCGAGCGTTCTCGAAAAGCGTTCTGAAAGCACTGTAACAAAAAAAAAGCATTCTCAAAAAGCTTTATTCGAACGCCTTGAGAGCGTTTTTGAAAAGCGTTTTGAAAGCACTTTATTAACAAAATACATGTTCGTTTCAAAATTAAATGGTTTTAAAGCAGTTTTTGCAAACGTTTTTAATTTTTTTTCGTAGTACATACAAGTATAGTATTTTTTAGATTATACTCAATTTTAAACAAATTGTTATAAAAACATTTTGTTAAATCAAATTAAATAATTTTTCCCTACCACCACATTGAAAACGCAAAATTTTGAAAACATGAAACATTTTTTAATTTGTTAATAGTTTCGTTATAAAATTTACAAATAATGCATTTAACTTCTACAATATGCACACTGACTTCAATAACATCTTCACGTAAATTTTTAACGTTATAAAGACCTATTTCTTTTAATGGAATTGGATAGACAAAATAATCGTTTATTTCATTAAAGATGTTGCCTTTTAAATATATATTCCCAATAAGCACATTTATGCCCTGATTCAGTATGTCGTACGAAGTGAGTGACTAGAAATTTTGTACGTAAAACAAAAACAAATTTGAGTATTTTGTTTTTGTTTTACGTACAAATTTTGTAGTCACTCACTTTGACCGAGATAGCGAATCGCACAGTTAAAATTCAAGTGCAAATCAATTATAAATCAAATGTAAATCAAGCCCTTATTTCCAGTCTATGCTTGAATTATACTTAAATTACACTTGAATTCAATAGCATTCTCCAGCAACGGATACTTGAATTCAAGCGCTGTTTTTACGCTTGAAAACCAGGGAAAAGGCTGTAAAAACAGGGCTTGAATTCCAGTGTCCGTTTTGCTGGAGTATGCTATTGAATTCAAGTGTAATTCAAGTATAAATCAAGCAGGGGCTGGAATTTAGGGCTTGATTTACACTTGTTTTATACTTGATTTGCACTTGAATTTTAAAATTGCTTATTGGGTTATCACATGTTTGTTTAGATCGATTTGTACTTTTTTCTACTTTGTTTACAGACCATCTGGTTTGCAATTTGAAAGCGAAACAGAACAAACCATTTTTACAAAAATTTGCCGCTGGCTGGCTGCAGTAAAGGACAGAATGGGAGGAAGTCCCTATAAATAAATTAGTTTACTTTTTTTATGAAGTTTACCTTTACTAAGTTTACTTTTTTTATTACATTAGTGGTATTCAGAATCTTGCTTGCCAGCCCTGGCACTGGTGGTAAAAGAGCACTTTTCAAAATTACTTTTCAAAATACATGTATTTTTTGAAAGAAGTACTCTTTTGCTACATTGCCAGGGGTGGCAACAAGACTCTGAATACCTCTATTGAATTTCATTTTTATTTTCTAAAATACTTTTATAAAAAAAATATCTACAATTAACGAATAAAAAAAATATCTGCTTTATATGAAGTCCTTTAAAGTACTGTTTTTTTTTATTTCAATCGCTGGAAAATATCTTTAATTTTTGTATTTAAGCTCTTTATAAGTGCTTTACTTTTGGTTTTTAAAGCGCTTTCATGACTTTAAACAAAACGTTCTGAAAGCACTTTTTTAAAACGCTTTTAAAACGCTTTAAACCTAGCGTAGATCGATGTTATCATTCGGATCATCTGAAAGCGCTTTGAAGATGGTAAATGGAACGCTTGTAGAACCGTCCACAACGCTTTCACAGCGCTTTTGCGATTGTATTTTTCTGACTGGGTAGTTTTAAAAAAAAATATTGAATTATTAAATATAAAATAGTATGTAATAAAAAATTAAAAAAAGTTTAAGGGGGGTTGTTACTAAAAAACAGTCTTAATATTAACAATTTTTAAACAGCTATAAAAAAATAAATACGCTATAATTTTTAACTCTGTTTTTTTATATGAAAGACAAAAATCTTTATATTTTAAAAAGTTTTTATAACTCAAATTTTGGTCAAAGAGAATTGCCAGGGTTGCCACCCAATTGTGGTATGTTTTTTTAAAGGATAAAATTGGCTGCAATTGAACAACAAAAACTACTGAACCGATTTTGATGATTTTTTTTTTTGTAGATTAATTAACCCTCTTGTAGACATATTTTATTATTTTGATCTAATATTTTTCTTTAATTAATGAAAAAATGTAAAATTTTCCATTTTTTCAGTTTACATTAGCATAACTTCAACAAAAATCAAAATTTTTCAAAAAACTGTCACTCTAAGTACTAGAAAAACTGACAGGTCGTTTTACAAGTCTGCTGGTCTTAACTACCCTTAATAAGGATAAAATTAAGAAAAAATAAAATTAAAACTCCGCTAAAAAGAAAATAAACAATCACATTTCTTACATGCATAAAAATATCAGAGCAACGCGAACACAAATTAACAAAACACCACACAAAAGAATTCAAAGTTTGACATCCAAAACAACGAGGCCGTTTTGATCTGTGGGTGATAACTCAAAGACATGCAAAAGAATGCAGCTGGTATTACCAATTTTAGAATCTTGAAATATTAACTAATAAATCAAAAAAAGTCCGATTGGAGATTTCAGGGGGGAACACAACTAAAACTCTATTAGAAATTTCAATATATTGACGAACAAACACTAACATTGACACTGGAAAGATATTAATTTTATACAAACTCCAGAACAGGCTAAACACATTGTAATTATTTCAAAATTTAGTTAAAACCTTCTAATTCAATATTAGTGTTGATTTATTTCAACAAAAAATTTTTTATATGGTTTAAATTAATTGAAAGTTGAACCTAATTTTCCATAATTTCATACTGCAAAACAGTGTTCGAAAAAAAACAGTACGTTATTTAACGTTCCGTTCCAAGAACACATTCACTAAAAAGTTTTTTAAGTGGTTGTGAAGGTGTTCGCAAACAGAATTCCGAACGTTATGCCTGTGAGTTGAAGAACAGAAACTTTACGATAACGTACCGAACTAGGTTAGAAACAAATTAAAGTTCTTTTAGTGTTCTGTTTGCGAACTTTTGAGACATTTTTTTTTTTAAATTTAAAATGGCGATATCTCGAAAACTAAGCAAGATAGAGCAAAACGGAGCACATTTTTGGTTCTTGGGATCTCCATAGTATCGCTAGGCCTCTACACATGGGTGGACCCCATTGGGTCCATATTTTGAATCTAAAAAAGTTAGCATTCCGGGAAATTTCAAAATGCACATATCTCGCTAAATACTGCCGACACGACATAAAGTCTAAAAGCGGTCATGTACTACGAGACAAGATCCACAAAAATGCTTTTAGACTTTTCATCGTGTCGGCAGTATTTGGCGAGATATGTGCATTTTTAAATTTCCCGGAATGCTAACTTTTTTAGATTCAAAATTAGGACCCAATGGGGTCTACCCATGTGTAGAGGCCTAGCGATACTATGGAGATCCCAAGAACCAAAAATGTGCTCCGTTTTGCTCTATCTTGCTTAGTTTTCAAGATATCGCCATTTTAAATTTAAAAAATGTCTCAAAAGTTCGCAAACAGAACACTAAAAGAACTTTATTTTGTTTCTAACCTAGTTCGGTACGTTATCGTAAAGTTTCTGTTCTTCAACTCGCAGGCATAACGTTCGGAATTCTGTTTGCGAACACCTTCACAACCACTAAAAAACTTTTTAGTGAATGTGTTCTTGGAACGGTACGTTTCGATAACGTACGGTCGCTCCATAGTTCCGTACAGAACACTAACGTACCGTACGTTAGAGTTTTTTTTCAAACCCTGCTGCAAAAACCAACTGTTAACTCGCCATCTCTTTTGAAGCTGTTCTTAAAGAGTACAGTTGGAATAAAACAGAAACAGCTCAAAATTTTAAAACCTTATTTTTATTAGAAATAGAGATGACACATTTGGCGACAAACTTTTGACTTTGATTTTTTTATTTTTGGCCAATGGGATCGACCAGTGTGCATTGGTAAGTTACCAATGCTGTCTTTCGAAAGTTAGCAAGTTTTTTTAGTCACGAAAAACCATTGCCGAAATTCACTCTTTTGCATGCTTTTAAATCTCTGGAACCGATTTCTATGAATTTCAATACCAACGTGAAGAGGTAAATAACCAACATATCAAAACATCAACTTTTTAATCGGCATATTTCAACTGGCAATACCTCAAAAACCGTACCAATATAATCAAAAGTAATGTAATTCTTTTGTTTAAAATTTTCCAAAAATGGGTTAAAAGAATTTACAATTTTTTTCTTTTCTTAAGTGTACTTTAAATTTCTTAAATGTATTTTAGTTTTGGCCTAACTTAAAATATTTTCTTTGCTCTTCTAGAAAAAGTAAAAAAAAATGTGTTTGGTTAAGTGTTGTTGATTTTTTTAACTTTTTTTGTGATGTGATTTTAAACCATCATCCTTTCAAACTCGCATATATTACAACCAGGCCTAAGGCACAATTGACAAGTGGATAAAGAATAAAAAAAATAGTTTTCTTTGTTCTTGGTTTTTTATACCCTCCACTCTAGTGATAGAGGGTATATATAAGTTTGTCATTCCGTTTGTAACACATCGAAATATTGGTCTAGGACCCCATAAAGTATATATATTTATGATCCTCGATCGATTTTAAGTCGATCTAGCGATGTCCGTCCGTCCGTCCGTCCGTCCGTCCGTCTGTCTGTCTGTCTGTCCGTCCGTAGAAAACACGCTAACTTTTGAAAGACTTTACAGAGGCTACTGAAATTTGGCATATATGTTTGTCATTTACCTGGTCAGGTTGGTATTGCAATCCAGCCAAATCGGTCCAGTGGTTCAAAAGTTATGAGCAAAAGAGTAAATTTCGGCCAGGGTGTTTCGATAATTTACGAGATAAAAAACACGATAACTTTCGAAAGACCACAATGAGACTACTGAAGCTTGGCATGTATCTTTGCCGTTCCCCGGGTCTGTTTGGTATTAAATTCCAGCTCAATCGGTCCAGTGGTTCAAAAGTTATAAGCAAAACCCTGAATTGCAGATTAGTTTCATCTAAAATGCCACGTGTTTAACAAGTTTTAAATGCATTGGTGGTAACTAAACAATGCTTTTCAAACTTGTTTAATTTTAAAGCAATGCTTTTTAAACTAGTTTAGTTTTAAAAGTATTGGTAACTTAAAAATTACACTCGAAAAAAATTTTACACTCAAAAAAAATTGTACACTCAAAAAAAATTTTACACTCAAAAAAAATTTACACAAAAAAGAATTTTTTTTTTTTACAAAAATTACAATATTTTGTGTACATACGTACGTGCATTCACTCAGAAATATTTTTACAGTAAAAAAAACATTACACTCGAAAAAAATTTTACACTCAAAAAAAAAAATTGTAATTTTTCTTTAAAAAAAAAAAATGACAAAAAAAGAGTTTTTTACTCAAAATAAAATATTTCTAATTAAAATTGTTTATTTTTTTCACGTTAAAAAATGTAATACCCTTTAAAAAAATGCATTGTGGAGGGTATTCATAGATTCGGCAAAGTCGAATTTAACTTTTCTACTTGTTTTTTTTACTTTAACCTGATTTTTGTTTAAAGTTAAAAGAAAAAAATTGTTGCACCAAATTTAAAACTAGATTTTTAGCTAAAATTTAAAAATTGTAACGGTTACGGGATGCATTACCATGAATGCTTAGTAAAAAAAATTTAAAAATATGCATTATAAAATAATATTTTTGATTTTTTTGGCTATGCATTACATGGTAATGCATTACATAACAGTGACCATATTAAAAGTGTTGCTGTGAAGTCTAATTATATATTTTTAATTGATTCCAAAAGCTATATGAGCAAATCCATGGGAAATTTTACTGATTCATCCCCGATTTTGTTTATTTTTGTTTATTTGATAGAGCTTCGTAAATGATTAAAAACTATATTTTTTTTTTGATTTTTTCTGTAAGTACAGATCGAGCACGGGCTCTAATTATATAAGGGTTCAAGTTAAAAAAAATTTCAGAAGAAAAATTGAATTTCTAAAAATTATAGACATTTCTGGTATTTCCCATACCGGTTTCAAACACCCCAGTTAGTGTCATCATCAGTAGGATTTTAAATGTCGGTTTGTCTTGTTAATGAAAACTGTTTTTTATATATGTGAATATTTATAGTTTCTACAGAATAAATTTTGACAGTTTCCAACACTACAATTCTATTTCTAGCAATCTCAACCTCACTTCATACTTTCTTTCAACTTTTTTGTCTCTTACATTATTTCGCAAGGGTTACCAACATGATCTGGAATTGCAGACACAAGTGAAGGAATTTGCATTTTCTGTTTCGGAGACGTGCTTAATGGCGACATATTTTGTTTTTTTTTTTTTTTTTGGATCAATACTTTGGAAGATATGTGCGTTTAAAAAAGCGCTTTTTTGACAATATTGACTTTTAGACAGTTTTTTTAAATTTTTTTTTGCTCGGAAACCGTAAGTTGTACGAAAAAACTTATAAAAACAATATTGTTTATAAAATTATAAAAATTTAATAGAAAAAAACATTTTTCTTAAAAAATTTCAACAAAAAATTTCGAAAACCATATTTGAATGTCCTTTTTTCCTGGGAAGGCCACCATGGATTTCCAAAAACAAAATTTTGCTTTAAAGTTTAGAATACCCTCTTAACACTGTTAAAATTTCAGAGAGGTGTTTTTTCCTATTGTCGAGCAATAAATTTTCAAAGTTTGTTAGAAAGCCAAATATTTGATTTTTTTCAAAATTTGGTAAAAAAATCAAAAATTTAGCTTCATCACCAATTTTAAAAATTTATTGCTCGACAACGCGAAAAAACACCTACCTGACATTTAAACAGCTTTAAAAGGACATTCTAAGCTTTTAAAATAAATTTTGATTTTGGAAATCCATGGTGTCCTTGATAGGATAAAATTCCAATATCGTTCCAATATTGTTTTAAAAGATTTTTGATAAAATTTTTTTGAATTTTTTTTTGATAATAAATTTAAAATCTTCATAATTTTGTCAACAATATTGCCACAGAAAGTTTTTTCGTAAAACTTACGGTTTCCGAGTAAAAAAGCACAAAAAAATGTCTAGTGCCCAGCAAAACTTTGGTAATGGGTAGTGATTATATAACACATTACCAGGTAATGCATATAACTTATTTGTAGCATTATTTTATGATGTCTTACCAAACATTTGTTCCACGACGTATTATTTTCAAGTGAAAAATAATGCATTACCAATAATTTGCTACGTAATGCATGATTATTGGAAAACATTTATTTCATATTTGTTATTTCTAAACATTAAATCATGGATGACTTATATTTGGTTATATTATGGATTATTTGAAAGTTTGAAATAATACATTATTTATAATTGGATGCATAATGCATTACAATAACATAAAAAATAATTATTTTATAAAAAAATGCATAAGTTTAAACTAGAGATGGGCTCACGACAGAAAATTTCTAACGACACACACTCACGAGCATATTTTATCTACTTACACTCACTTACAATCACGTGAGTAAATTTTATACAAAATTACTTTTTCACTACTCGTAACACCTTATTTATTATCTTCTGGTATGCTATATTATTTCATTTCTCGTAACCTATAAAATATCATATATTTTACACCTTACTCGTATTCTTCGTTATAAATTTATGACTTATTTTATACATTACTGGTATTCTTTGTGATAATGTGGATGCATTACTTTGAGTCTCATCGCCTGTTAAAATCATCAATGCTGCAATCCCAGCAAAACTTTGGTAATGGGTAGTGATTATATAACACATTACCAGGTAATGCATATAACTTATTTGTAGCATTATTTTATGATGTCTTACCAAACATTTGTTCCACAACGTATTATTTTCACGTGAAAAATAATGCATTACCAATAATTTGCTACGTAATGCATGATTATTGGAAAACATTTATTTCATATTTGTTATTTCTAAACATTAAGTCATGGATGACTTATATTTGATTACATTATGGATTATTTGAAAGTTTGAAATAATGTATTATTTATAATTGGATGCATAATGCATTACAATAACATAAAAAATAATTATTTTATAAAAAAATGCATAAGTTTAAACTAGAGATGGGCTCACGACAGGAAATTTCTAACGACACACACTCACGAGCATATTTTATCTACTTACACTCACTTACAATCACGTGAGTAAATTTTATACAAAATTACTTTTTCACTACTCGTAACACCTTATTTATTATCTTCTGGTATGCTATATTATTTCATTTCTCGTAACCTATAAAATATCATATATTTACACCTTACTCGTATTCTTCGTTATAAATTTATGACTTATTTTATACCTTACTGGTATTCTTTGTGATAATGTGGATGCATTACTTTGAGTCTCATCGCCTGTTAAAATCATCAATGCTGCAATGTATAAAATAAGAGATCCTATACCTTATTTTATACCTTATTTGGTAATTTAAGTTTTGCTGGGTGCTATTTGATTTTTTGCCAAAATTAAAAAAAAAATCAAATATTTGGCTCTTTACTCTAACAAACTATGAAAATTTATTGCTCAACAATACGAAAAAACACCTCTCTGAAATTTTAACAGCGTGAAAAGGTCATTCGAAACTTTAAAACAAAATTTTACTTTGGAAATGCATGGTGTCCTTCCCAGGAAAAAAGGGCATTCAAATATTGTTTTCAAAATTTTTTGTTGAAATTTTTGAAAAAAGCCTGCGAATTTTGTACTCTTGCCCAAAATATTTAATCATGATAATATTTCGCGGAAGATTTGGGTGTACTTGCCAAAGCAAAGTTTTTTTTAGAAAAAATAATGTTATATTACTTTGCTATTCCATGCAAAACGAATTGAAGTATCAGTCGAGGACCCCATTAAAAAAGCAAAAGAACTGTACATTTCGTAAGTGAGTGCAAAAAAGTGTTCTTACATTTTGGAGAGTATAAAAGATTCGGCACCAAAGAATATACCACTCTCACTTGTTTTATGTCCATTTGATAAACAAATGGAGAATTTTAAGGCAAAAAGCTTAGATTTGGTGAAAAGGTAGTTTTGGTAAAAAAAAATATTTTTTTCACGAAAAACTAAATAATGTTAAAAAAAAAAAAATGAATGAACCCAAAATTTTTGGTGAAACAAAATTTTGATGAAAAAAAGTTTTTGATGAAAAGAAAAATTTTTTGATGTAAAAAAAAATCACGAAAAAAAAAATATGAAAAAAAAAAATTTTTGGTGAGAAAAAAATTGATAATAAAAAATTTTATAAAAAAAAAATTGATAAAAAAAAAGTTGATGAAAAAAAATTTTTGATGAGAGACGTTAGGGGGCACCTTCTTCTTGCGATTTTGAACTTCTTCTGAGATAAGAATGTTGCATTTGCTTACCAAAAGTACAAAAAAACTCTGCAAAAAATGCAGTTTTTCTTGGGTTGGTTTAGTTCTCCAAGGGCGAACTTTTTTCCCTTCCTCCGATTTTGACCATTTCCGAACTTAACCTGTCTAGGAATATAAGACATATTCGTGCCAAACTTCGGAAGTCTAGCTCTTTTATTTTGGACTGTATCGTGTCCTCTACACAGGGAAAGACGGACGGACGGACATCGCTAGAATGTCTTAGAATCGATCACTGATCAATAAAATATATACTTCTTGGGGTCCTAGACCGATATTTCGATGCGTTACACACAGAATGACAAAGTGAGTATACCCCCATACTGTGGTTGGAGGGTATAAAAATTGATGAAAAAAAATTTGATAACAAAAAAAAAAAAAAATTTGATAAAAAAAAAGTTTGATAAAACAAAAAATTTTATGAAAAAAAAAAATTTATGAAAAAAAAGTTTTATGAAAAAAAAAATTTGATGAAAAAAAATTTTTTTTTTTTTTGAAAAACAATTACGTTACATTTACCAGCTGGTGAAAAACGGTTTTATTCACCACGAGGTGAATTATTATCCAAGTTACAAACCCAAGTTATTAAAATTTTTGTTTTAAAAAAATAAAAATAGTAATTCTTGTTTTCTTTTTCGTTAATTGTTAGCTTGTATGGAGTTCACACTAGAGAATTTGTACTCGTTTAAGCCGCTTGTTTAAAAAAGTAAACAAAATCGTTCACACTACATTTTGCTCGTTTAACGCTGAGTGTTTAACGTTTGTAAACAAACGCACATAACCTAATTCGGAAAAAAATTGCAAAAATATTTCTAAAAACCTTTAAAACTTTGGCGGAAGACAAGATATATAATTTTTTGATAACATTAACATAACACCACTACACGGTACACCTTTTTATTGACTCATCCCAAGTAAATAGGAAGATTTTTCTGTTTTTTGTACCGGACCTGTCCGAAGCTGTTTGCATATTTATACTTCGATGGAAGGCAAAATTCACTTTTAGTGCAGCTTTGCCAATATAATTATAAATAAAACACACACTTTTTTCTGATTTTTCAGTGTTTTTATTAGTTTTTTAATTATTTTATAGTTTACTAATTTCTCAATTTTCTATGTTTTTCTACGAAAATTTCGGACCGATACAGAAGCTGGTTGCTATGAAATCTTTTTTTGGCATAGAATAAAACAAAAATTAAAAAGAAATATACAGAACCCTGCCTTTGAAATGTTTAGAGAAATGTTCAACAGGGAAACAAGTCGAATTTGATTGTTTAGTTGAACAACCAAATGTATTGGGAAACAAGTCAAATTTTGATCGTTTAGCGCTTGAACACTCATGAGATGTTTAAAGTCGCTATTGTGAACTCCATATTATATAGTCAAACTGAGGTGGCGTCCTGCAACTTTTTTAAAATTAGACAACAGCCTAAAAACATTATCATGTTAAAACCAAAAAAAAACCTTTTTAAAAAAATACAAAAAAATCAAAAGATCGAAAAGTAAAAAGTTTTTTATTGTTTTCATTATTTAAATAAACATCATTGTATTTATTATTATTGTTGGAAAACAGATTTTGGACCTTCATAAAAGTATTTCTCATTTAACTTGTGAAAAATATGAAATATTATGTCTGGTTTGATGTTTGATTGACAAACAATGATTCTCTAAAATCGGCTGAAGATTCCTTAGAGGGGGTGAAACTGAGCAATACAGATATAAGGAGTGAGATCATAAAAATGTTAACACACATTTTTGCCTACAACTTTGGTGTAAAGCTTCCAAATTTTTTTTTTTCGGCAGTTTACATTTTAAAAATATGTCAGTTAATAAATTAATTTACATCATGAGTTTTAATTTGCAATTTTTTACACAATGGACGATGAAAGAAAAGTGCGTTCAAAAATAATTAAATATTTTCAACAAAACCAAACATGGACATTAGTGTATTCAAAAAACCGGCCATTTTCAAAAACCGGTTTTCGGTTTATTCGAAAAAGCTTATTTTTGAAAAACCGGTTTCCGGTTTCGGTTTTAGCAAAAAAACCGGTTAAACCGGTTTTTTCGGTTTTTATTTTTCAGGTTAAAAATTAATTAAAATTAATTATATTTTTAATTATATTTTTACAAAACAGGCATAACCCAATAAACACAAAATCGATAAGTCATAGCGAAAATAGTATCATCAGTATAACACAGTTTACGTCGCACAATTTCGCTGGAAACTTCGACAGAAAGTAACAACTAAATTTTAGTTCTTTGCAATTGCGAGCGGAAATCCGTAGAGATTTTATTTACAAATTTGTTTTTATTGAATTGTTTAAAGAGTACAATTAATAATAAATTCAGACATCGGAATTTGAAATTCAGATTTCAACAATTTCAAAAGGAGAATTTAAAAAAATGGTTTGCCATAGAACTCCAAGGTGCCAAATTTAAAAAATATATATTGATTTCAATATTAAACGAAGAGACTGACTTCCGGAACTCGTTGATATATTGATATTTACATACCAACATATCCACAAGCTGATTATGGAAGTACCGCTAAGTTTTGTGAGTGTTTCTAAAAACTGTGTAATGTCAATTCATGTTTTAAATCATTATATTATAACTTTTTATAAAAACCGGTTAACCGACACAAAAAAACCGGTTTCTCGAATATTCGAAATTCAAAACTATTCGAAACCGGTCGAGTTTCTAAAAATGAAAAAACCGGTTAACCGGTTTTCGGTTTCGGTTTTGAATACTCTAATGGACATACAAAAAAATTGCCAAAGAAACTAATGTATGCCGCCAAACAGTTTCAAAAGTGGTAAAAAGGTATCTGGAACACCTAACAATTGAAAGGAAGCCGGGAACAGGAACAACGACTGGTTATCGTAACATTGGTAAGGCATATAAAGTTAAAAGCATCCTTAAGAGAGCTCCTAACACATCTGGCAGAAAAACAGCTCGGTTAGCCCAATGCTCAGACTTTTTTGTACGTAAAGTGAAACGTAAGGCGGGACTAAAATCCTACAAAGTTCAAAAAGTTCCCGATAGAAACGCTTTTAAAAATTTGGAGGCCAAAACCAGAGCTAGAAAATTGAAATCAAATTTTATAAAAAAATACAACTGTTGTGTAATGGACGACGAAACTTATGTCCTGGCTGATTTTGCGCAGCTCCCTGGTCAAGAATTTTATGTTTCCGATGTTCGAGGAAATGTTGCGGAAAAATTTCGGTCAAAAAAGCAAACGAAATTCCCCAAAAAATTCCTAGTATGGCAAGCCATATGTAGCTGCGGCCAAAGAAGCCAGTCATTTGTGACATCTGGCTCTATAAACAGCGAAATTTATATCAAGGAGTGTTTGCAGAAGAGACTTCTTCCGTTCTTGAGTCAGCACAATGTATCCACTTACTTTTGGCCCGATTTAGCATCTTGTCACTACAGCAAGAAAGCGCTGGAGTGGTATAATGATAATAATGTGGTTTTTGTACCAAGAGAGGCAAATCCACCAAACTGCCCGGAGCTCAGGCCAGTGGAGAGATATTGGGCTCTTGTTAAAAAAGAATTAAAGGGCACAAAAAAGGTCTCCCAGGACATGCAAGATTTCAAACGTAGATGGACCACCTGCTCTAAAAAGGTGACAGAAACTACCATAAAAGCCTTAATGGGAGGGTTTCCGGAAAAAGTGGATAACTTTGTTCGTAGTGGTTAGAGTTCCATGCGGTTTTTTTGTTATGATTTTGTATTAAATTTTATTTAATAAAAATTTGGTTTGAAGTCTTAAAATTCAGTAGTCTGTTTTTTATTTAACTTTATGTGTGTTAACATTTTTATGATCTCACTCCTTACTATGAGATAAGTAACTTTTTTAAAGCAATAAATTAAAAATACTCTATTATGACAATATCATAAATAGAAATATTTTTGGGTCTCGAGCTAGAATAAACTGTAATCGAATATATATACATATATAAAGGCCGAATAAATACATTTTATTTGTACGTACCTTTTGGTATTCAAAATAAAAAACAACATTTATCATTTAAAATATTTTTGAAAAAATATTTTATTTTGAACACAATAAAATTTTTTAAATTTTGATTTTATGTTTTCAGTTTTTGGTTTTTAAAATCTGGTGTCTGTCCTGTTTTAAAGAAATTTTTAAAAATTTGATATTGTTAAAAATGTTTGTTAAATTTTTTAAAATTAGTACCAAATAATAAATTTTATAATACTTCTACCAAATTATAATAAAATCATTTTGTTTCTATAGTTTAAAATAAAAATAATTTTGTTATAAATTTGTTGTGATAAAATCTTATTTTTTGTTGTCAAATAATATTTAAAATTTATTTTATTATTAAATGTTGTTGCTGTTGTTGTTTTCTTTTCCTACCATTTGATTTTTTTTTCGTGTTTGCTATAGTTGTTGCTATATTTCTTTTAATTTTTTTTTTTCATTTTTGGTACAACATGACACTTGCAATCAAATGCCAAAGTCTTAACTATATTCTAACATGTTTACTTAAGTGTTTAAAAGTATACTTGAATATATACTCAAAAAGTTGTTATAGAGCAACAGCAGCAGCAACATCACTATCAAAAACATCTTTACAATATATTCTTTTGTAAAATAACATGGTTTATTAGGGTGGCACTTTTCAATTTTAAAATGATAAAAATTTTGCAAATTTGGGACTCTAATTTTTATGAAAAAAATTGAAAATAACACTGAATGAAAATAGTTTTTTTTTTAAATTATGAAAGGAATTGAGTATTTTCATTTCAAAAACCACAATAAAAGAATTCATCAACTAAATGAAACTTCATAGATTTCATAAACTTTAAAAAAGTTTTTTTTTTTGTAAGAGAACTTAATTTCGTGTGTAAATGTAGGATGAGTTGAATTATAATGTTTTTATCTTGCTTTTTTTTAATTTTTATAAATTTATTATTTTAAATTAAAATTTTATGTTCAATCAAGTTTAGCAACAACTTTTTTTGCGATTCACCCTATTGTATATTACTTGTACTTCAATATATACAGTGTTTGTTTTCTCATCTTGTGTCAGTATTACAAGTATTCATACATACACATTAGAGTGTCCCTTATTTTGGAAATGTTGGAAATCTTGAGACGGTACCCGCTCATTTTTTTCCTTTTGACTTAAAAATAACTCAGGAAAAATTTTACGCCCCTAGGACCACGCCTTCCCTACGCGACGGGCCCTTAAAGAGCTGGGCCTAAAAAATCATTTTTCCATACAAACCAAAAAATTTTTTTTTTGATTTTTAATTTTTTTGTTATTATTTATTATATTACTTGGTTTGCTTATTCACAACAAAAAATTTGATTTTGGTGGGATAAGTCTTTCAGCGCTAAAAAATTTTTCGCAAAAAAAAATTTTGAGCCGCCGGGGTCCTACAGTAAAAAATTTTTAAAAAATATTTTTTTTTAGTTTTGACCAGCAACGGTTTTAGCTGCTATGTTGCTTTAAATAATATATATTCATAAAAAAATATTTTTTGTATCTGTGACATCTTAATCGTGTTCTAAAAAAGGGTAAAAAATGCATTGATGATTTTTTTCGATACACGATAAAAATGTCACAAATATGAATAATATTTTTTTGGAATATATATCATTAAAAACAACATAAAAACTAAAACCATTGCTTTTCAAAACTAAAAAAAAATATTTTTTAAAAATTTTTTACCGTAGGATTCCTACGGCTCAAAATTTTTTTTTTCGAAAAAGATAAAGATGTCACAGATATGAATAATTTTTTTTTTGGAATATATATCATTTAAAGCAACATAGCAGCTAAAACCGTTGCTGGTCAAAACTAAAAAAAAATATTTTTTAAAAATTTTTTACTGTAGGACCCCGGCCGCCCAAATTTTTTTTTTGCGAAAAATTTTTTAGCGCTGAAAGACTTATCCCTCCAAAATCAAATTTTTTGTCGTGAATAAGCAAACCAAGTAATATAATAATTAATAACAAAAAAATTAAAAATCAAAAAAAAATTTTTTTGGTTTGTATGGAAAAATGATTTTTTAGGCCCCGCTCTTTAAGGCCCCGTCGCGTAGGGAAGGCGGGGTCCTAGGGGCGTAAAATTTTTCCTGAGTTATTTTTAAGTCAAAAGGAAAAAAATGAGCGGGTACCGTCTCAAGATTTCCAACATTTCCAAAATAAGGGACACTCTAATACACATAGTATTTATTATTGCCATATTTTTTTATCTTAAACAAACTTACCATACAAGTACAATGTTTGTATACTTTCCTAAAAAAGTGTATAGATTTTTAAAATTAAAGGAATCACAAAATGATTTTAGATTTAAATGGAAGCGATAGTTCTAAGATAACGCAGTGCAACAACCAAAATCGGATTTGGATGAAACCAAAAGTATTGGGGGCATTCCAGGCCAAATCAGACAATTTGAAATTTTTTTTTTTTAGATTTTCCAAATTTGTTTACAGTTTTTAGTACCTTTCGAAAACTCCTTCGTGGTAAATTTTCAGATTTTTTTTATGCCCTTTCAAAAGATATCGAATTTTTAAAAATTGGTAGTTTGTTCCTTTCCTTCAATAATGGTCCAAACTTAAATTTTATTTTTCCAATTTTTAATTGGATTTTTAATTTTTTTGCGAATTTTTAAAAATTGGTAGTTTGTTCCTTTACTCAAACTTCTTTTAATCATAACTTCTTCAATAATGGTCCAAACTTATTTTTTTTTCAAAATTTTTGTTTTTTACGCCTAAAATCCCTAAAATTCTTAAAAGCTCTCTAGTATGCGATTTTTAAGTTTTAAAATTTAAATCTCATTTTTGAAAATGTTTGTATTCTTCAATTTTTTAGAAATTTTTTTGTGTAAAACTTCTATAGATTCTACAATTTTTTTGCCCAGGAGGATCGTGGGATAACGATTATTACTATTTTTTAAAATTTTATTGTAATTTTCCAATCTTAAAATCATTTCTACTGCTCCAATGGTGCGTTATAGAGTGGTCATTTATAAGACCGACCCCCCATTAATTTTTACGTCTTAACATTTCTTTGGAACAAACTAATACCCTATCTCCAATTTCTAAGGGGGCTCCCACACAAAACAGCATTTTTTAAAATTTGCTCCAACCGCTCTAACTGCCCAAATAGTACCCTTAGAGCAACAAAATGTATGACCGACCCACAATATTTTTTTTAGTCCAAAAATTTTCTCTGAACACACCTACCCTCTATCTCTAATTGTTAAGGCGGTCCCCATACAATTTTTTTTATTTTTTGTAAATATGTTTTATTTAATCAGCTTCTACCGGTCCAATGGTGTGTCCAAGAGGGGTCATTAGTGAGACCGACCCCCATTTATTTTTACCCTACAGCATTTTTTTAAAACATACCTACGCCCTATCTCCACTCCATAAGTAGGCTTCCATTCAAAATTAAATTTTTATAATATTTGCTCCAACTGTTAATTGCATGGGAGCCTACTTGCCTACAAAAAATAAAAAAAATTTATGGGGACCGCCTTAACAGTTAAAGATAGAGGGTAGGTGTGTTCAGAGAAAATTTTTGGACTAAAAAAATATTGTGGGTCGGTCATACATTTTGTTGCTCTAAGGGCACTATTAGGGCAGTTAGAGTGGTTGGAGCAAATTTTAAAAATGTCGTTTTGTGTAGGAGCCCCCTTAGAAATTGGAGATAAGGTATTAGTTCCCAGCAGAAATTTTGCTGAACTGGCAGCAGCTTTTGGAAAGGAAACTCGAGTCAAGGAGCGCATCCAAACCTGCTGAATTCATGCATGATTCTCTAAGGCGATGTCACAATTTAGAGCGCTAGTTGGATACACCGAAAAAGCGCTCTTAAGATGCTCTGAATTCACATTTCTTTAGAGCGCTGAAAAAATCGCTATAAAGATGCAGTGAATTCATGTATCTTTTTAGAGCTGATTTAAGCAGAATAAAGATAAAGCACATTTGACTATTTCTGAAATATAATTGACTATTTCTGTATACAATTTGAAAATCTTAAATACAATTGTTTAATTCTGAAAATCAGTTGACTCCCTGCAAGCATTTGGAAGAAATATCGCCTAAGAGATCCAATTACATTTAAAAAATTTCCAATTATATTTCGAAAATTTCAAATTATATTTCAGAAACTTCCATTTATATTTCAGATATTACTATTTATAACCAAAAAATTTTAATTACATTTCAAAAATTTTCAATTATATTGGAAATTTTTGAAATATAATTGGACATTTTTAAATATAATTGGAGATTCTAAAATATGATTGGACATTTTTTGTAAAATAATTTGTATTTTCTGAAACTAAAGTGGAAATGGTGTACTCAATTTTTTTCATTCAAAATGTGAGGAGTTATGATTGAAGCACTCTTTGCCGCGCTGATTAATGCGCAATAATGATGCAGTGAAATCATGTGTCTTTGTCCAAAACTCGTGGTTTTTATTTAAAAAGTGCTAAATATATTCAAAAGGAAAGCATGTATGAAATTTTATCAAAATATAATTTTATATTTTGAGTTTTATATAAAAAATCTTAACAAAAAATTTTAATTTTTTCCCCTTACTTTTACTGCATCCTCAAGAGCGCTCTTTGGATGCGCTTCGGTATGCTATAAAAAGATGCTATGTCGGCAAAATCGCGATTTATTTTTGCTGGGTTTGTTCCAAAGAAATGTTAGGACCTAAAAATTAATGGGGGTCGGTCTTATAAAGGCCACCTCTATGACGCACCATTAGAGCAGTAGAAATGATTTTAAGATTGGAAAATTACAATTAAATTTTTTCAAAAAATTATCCCACGATCCTCCTGGGCAAAAAATTTGTAGATTCGATAGAAGTTTTACACAAAAAAATTTCAAAAAAATCGAAGAGTACAAACATTTTCAAAAACTTAAAAATCGCATACGCTTTTAAGAATTGTTTGGGATTTTTTTTAAAGTTCGTAAAAAAAACAAAAATTTAAAAAAAAAAAATTTTAAAATTTGGACCATTATTGAAGAAGTTATGAGTAAAAGAAGTTTGAGTAAAGGAACAAACTACCAATTTTTAAAAATTCGATATCTTTTGAACGGGTCATCAAAATAATCTGAAAATTTACCACAAAGGAGTTTTCGAAGGGTACTAAAAACTGTAAACAAATTGGGAAAATCTAAAAAAAAAAAATTTCAAAGTGTCCAAGTTGATATTTTGCTTAACAAAGCTCTTAAGGCCTTCTTCGGTTTAGTGCTAGATTTTTTTTAACGCATTTAAAGTTGTTGAACTATTATTGTAATTATAATTACTTAAAAACTGTATAAAAGGCGTATACTAAATTTTTTAATTGTCTTTAAATAACAATCATACGCAACGATGCACAGTGGTTTATTTTTAATAATTCGGGCATTCAGTAAGTAATGAAAAGTTCAATAAAGTGTAAAGTATAATTTTAGAAAGAAAGAATTGAATGAAAGAAATAATTGAATTGAAGTAAAAAAGTTTATATATGATTATTAGGGATGAGATTTTTATGCACTAAAAAATCGATAATATTCGCTTAAAATATGCATTAGAAAATCCAAAATATCCACTAAAAAACCTAAAAGTATGCACTAAAAAAATAAAATGTGTTCAATAAAAATCTTATTTTCATACGAAAAACTTCTTAAAAGGCAAAACATAACGCCGGGCTTAAATATTAAGATTTAAAACTTTATATAAGCAAGATTTTTCTAGAAATTTAGACAATCTATAAAAAAAAATGAAAAAGAAAACAAATAAATTTTCTTATTTAGAAAATAAATTTTCTGAATTTAAAATAGTTTTTGAAAAAATTAATTTAAATTTGTGTTTTGATAATCAATACCAAAATATGCAAAAATATGCACTTAAAAGTTTGAAATATGCACAAAATATGCACTTAAAACCAAAATATTCTAAAATATGCATTTTCATCAAAATATGCAAAAATAAATCGATGCCATTTTAACGTGAATTTCTTGATTTGGAAAGATAATTGGTCGATATCGTTTTTAGACTATCGAAAAAAACTTGCATTTGCATGAAAACCACATTCCCTATTAATTATATATAATTTGATACAATTATATATAATTATATCCCACTTCGTTTATATACAATTTTATAAAATTATATCAATATTACATCTAATTTGATCACATTTTATAAACGGAAACGGATAAACAAACTTAGAGTATGGTATAAAAACTATTGATTTAAAACATCCCTGCAAAAAAAGTCATTACCACTTCCCAGTGGAGTGCTTTAAAACTATAACAAATGTAATGAAATACAACAAAAATAACAAAAAAACAGAAGACAAAAACACAAACATTTTTTTCTACTCGAGAATATATAGATATTCAGCTCTTAACTCATTACCTATCGCGAAACCTCCATACAAATGTAAGTAGAAATTCAGTAGATAAGAACTACTTCGGGGAAGTAGTTGGAAGTAGTTTGAAAGCTGAATAATGATTTAAGTGCTGAATGTTATTTGTGTTGTATTTCATTACATTTGTTATAGTTTTAAAGCACTCCAAATAGAAGTACTCCGCACTTTTTTGCTGGGATTTAAAACAATTTATAAAAAAAGTATTCTTTTCGATTATAGAGTTTTATAATGTATTTTTTTTTAGGGGGGGTACAATTTTAATGACAACATGTTTGTTCATGTATTTTATGTTCATTGTAATACTTTCAACAATTTATACTAAATTTATTAAACATAACAATCATGTTACGGGTATTTGAACGTATAAATACTTTATTGTTTTCTGAAAATAGGCAGAAGGAGAACATTTTTATTAAATTTTTAAGGTTGAAGTATAATGAAATTATTATAAAAAAAAAACATTTTTTTATGTTCATGTTTATATTTATTATCATGTTTTTTTTGTTGGTAAATTTTTGGGGCTGGAAGTATTCATACATAATTTAATAATTTTTATTACGTGTGACATAAATTCAAATATTTAATTACGAATTTTGTTAAACGTAATGAATAATGATATTTTGTTTAAAAGTAGGTGTTCTTTTAGATTTTTTTTCTAATGTTATTATGGATTTCAAACAGCTGTAGGGTTCTATTAGAGTATTGGTTTTAGTCTTAAAACAAAGACAGAAGAAAATTATTTTTATTAAAAATTTGAAAACTTTGAAAAGTCAAATAAATGATAGAAAATTCTGAAAAATTTCGAAAAATTAAGAAAAAAAAAAAAATAATGAAAACAGGGAAAATAGTGGGTATCATATGTTTGGTCTTGACCGACTGTAATCTTTTCACTTGTTTTAATTTAAATCTGTGCAATCAGCATTAAAATATAAATTGACAACTCTCGTAGGCAACATTAGACAGGTATTTTTTTGTATGGGTCTTAATTTAATGTGCTCAAAATTTAAGAAAAATCGGATTGAATCAACCCGTGGAGTTAAGTGATCAAAATTTTGGATTTTTAAACAATTTAAAAAAAAAAACAGAAAAATATGTCTCGCGACATCATATTTATAATTTTTTTTGTATCTTGAACCGAGATTTTTTTTTTTTAATTCGTGTTCAGGAATTAAAAAAAAAATAATCTCGGTTCGAGATATCATTTTGAAACCAAAAAAATTACGGATTCTTTCTACGTTCAAGAAATAAAAAAAATAAAAAAATTTATTCCCCTGCCCCTTTTCTAAAGCTGGGCGCAGTTTTTCATCCTAACTTAATTTAAGCCAAACTAGATCATTTTAATCCTCGACGCCATTTGATTAAAGATTTCGACTTTTGAAAATTTTCACCGAAATTTTGAATTTTTAAAAATAAAAAATAATAAAATTGTTTATTGCGATACTTTATTTTGTTATTCATTTTGGTATGCTACATGCGAGTTTTAAAAAAATTTTAAAATCGGTTGATCGGTTTTCGAGATCTCTCCATTTGAAATTTGTCTAAAAATGTCCAAAAATGTCGTTTTTACTATGTTTAAGAAATTAAAAAAAAAAAAAATAATTTTTCAAAAAATGTTTCCATTGCCTTTTTTTTTAGAAAATTTGAGGTAAACTTTTATCCAGACTTAATTTGAGCCAAATCAGACTTCTTTAATCCATGGCGCCCTTCGATCAGTTTTGAGTTTTTGGTGAAAATTTTCTAAAAAAAACCCCTTAATTTTGACCGAAGGGCGCCATAGTTAAGTTAAGTTTTAATAAAAGTTTGTCTCAATCTATTTAAAATTGTCAATGGAAAAAAATGTTGAGACCTTTTTTTAAAATTTCATAAACGTCGGAAATTCTCTGCCTTTTTGGAAATATTTTGAAAAATTTTCTCTTTATCTAGAAAACCCCTCGACCGATTTCAGAAATGTTTTGATATTCTTATTCAGCATGCCAAATTAATACAAATATTGTATTTCATATTTTTTAAAAATTTAAAGCTGTGGTGGAAATTTTCCAAAAATCTAAAACTCTGAATGAAGGTTGCCACGAGTTAAAATAATCTAATTTGGCTCAAATTAGGTTTAAATGAATGACTAAGCTTTATGAAACTATATGGGAAAACAAATTTTGAGATCTTTTTAAAAAAAATCTTGAGTGTAGGAAGAACCCGCAATATTTTGCAAAATTCAAATGACAATATCTCGAAAACCGTACTACCGATTCTAAAATTTTTATGATATTTGTCTGTCTGACTATTCGACTGATTTCAAAAAGTTTTTGATATTCGTATTCAGCATGCCAGAGTTTATAAAAATATTCAAAATAAATTTAAAATCGACTTTAAATTTTATTTCCATACAAATTGTTTTTGATTTTAAAATTAACTTTCAAAAACAGTATAAAAAATTTTAAATTTAAAACAAGTAGAAAAGTTAAATTCGACTTTGCCGAATCTATGAATACCCTCCACAATGCATTTTTTAAAGGCTAGTACATTTTTTAACGTAAAAAAATTAACAATTTTGTTTTGAAATATTTTATTTTGAGTAAAAAACTTTTTTTTTGTCATTTAAAAAAAAAAAAATTACTAATTTTTTTTTTTTTTTAGTATAAAATTTTTTTCGAGTGCAATGTTATTTTTACTGTCAAAATATTTCCGAGTGAATGGACGTACGTATGTACACAAAATATTGCAATTTAAAAAAAAAAAAAAAAAATTTTTTTTGAGTGTAAAATTTTTTTTGAGTGTAAAATTTTTTTTGAGTGTAAAATTTTTTTTTGAGTGTAAAATTTTTTTCGAGTGTAATTTTTAAGTTACCAATGCTTTTAAAACTAATCAAGTTTAAAAAGCATTGCTTTAAAACCAAATAAGTTTGAAAAGCATTGTTAAGTTACCACAAATGCTTTTAAAACTTGTTAAACACGTGGCATTTAAGATGAAACCAATCTGAAATTCAGGGTTTTGCTTATAACTTTTGAACCACTGGACCGATTGAGCTGAAATTGAATACCAAACAGAACTGGGGAACGGCGAAGATACATGTCAAACTTTAGCAGTCTCATTATTGTCTTTCGAAAGTTATCGTGTTTTTTATCTCGCAAATTCGCTTTTGAACCAATGGACCGATTTGGCTGGATTGCAATACCAACCTAACCAGGTAAAGGACCAACATATATGCCAAACTTTAGTAACATCTGTGAAGTCTTTCAAAAGTTAGCGTGTTTTCTACGGACAGACAGACAGACGGACGGACATCGCTAGATCGACTTAAAATCGATAGAGGATCATGAATATATATATTTTATGGGGTCCTAGACCAATATTTCGATGTGTTACAAACGGAATTACAAACTTATATATACCCTCTATCACTAAAGTGGAGGGTATAAAAACAATCGATAAAAAAAATTATGAAAAAAAAAGTTCGATGAAAAAAAAAGTTTGATGAAAAAAAAAATTTTATCAAAAAAAAATTTGATGAAAAAAAAAAATTTATGAAAAAAAAACGTTGATGGAAAAAAAAAATTGAGGAAAAAAAATTGATGAAAAAAAAAATTATGAAAAAAAAAATTTTTTTGTTGGATGAAAATTTTTTGCCATGCAAAAAAAAATGCCGCTTTAATGCAACATATCGAAAACAATAAAATCCCTTTTAGTATAATTCCAAATTATAAAAACCCCTTATTTTCAAGTAAAACACTTAGTTTTCAATATTTTTAAAATGAATGACAGGACAAGCATTAAAATTTCATATAAAATTCCACTGTTTTTTTTCTGATTTCAGTGTAGAAAAAAACTATCATTTAAAATAACAAATAAAATGCCACCTGCTGTCATAAAAAAAGTAAAATATGATGGCTGTAATAAAAAAAATTCTATTTATATCTGACAGACACTTGAATTTGTGAAAAA
The DNA here is from genome assembly GCA_963921195.1 of Pegoplata infirma. Lineage (NCBI taxonomy): Eukaryota > Metazoa > Arthropoda > Insecta > Diptera > Anthomyiidae > Pegoplata > Pegoplata infirma. Next base: position 11,065,548 of record OY992538.1, on the reverse strand, counting down.
ATACAATAAAAAAAATACTGGCAATCATAGCAAAATTAAGGAAATTACAAATCACGAAATGTAATAAATATTTTAAAAAATCATGATAAATGATTTTATGATTTTAAATATATTTTTTTTGTTTTGTTTTAAATTTTGTTTTATATTTAGTACGGCTAGAAATTTTAATAAATTTTTAATTCTAATTGAAACTAGAGATGGGAGCGGGAGTAGGTTTTGATTCACACTCACGCTTGATTCACGTGAATCACGCAAATCACTTGTCCAGCTCCTATCTCTAGTTAAAACCATTCCCTGATTTTCTATTTGAAAATTCTTGTGTCATTCTAAAACATTTCTAAACATAGTTTTTTTTTTAAGTATATTTGCATAAAATATTGATATTGATAAACTCGGTATTTTCTTTGGCATTTATATGCATACGAATGAAAAACTTGCAAATGCATAAAACCATATTTGTTTAGCTACTGATTCCAAATAAATTTGTTACGGTTTTTCTTTTTGTTCCTCAAGGAGGAAACAAATAGAGAAAAACACAGAATCATGCATTTAATATTAACATTCATTCTTTTAATGCTGGATTTAATATTATTGCTTGTGATGGGGATTTTGTTAGTCATGTTCTAGAGCTAAAGGGCAATTATATTTTACTTACAGGAGATTTTTTTATTTCGTTTTTTATGAAATATTAGGTAGAAGTTAGAGAATTGTATATGAGGTATTTCATACTAAATAGTCATAAAATAATACGTAAGAAAGGTAAATTAGATATCGTCGAATCCACGAATACTTTCCACTGTGTCAAAAAACATTTAAATGCAAAAGAATGTAAGTGCAAAAACTCTTTTTTTAATATGATAATGTTTTTAGGCTGGTGTCTAATTTTAAAAAAGTTGCAGGACTCCATCTCAGTTTGACTATATAAGCTAACAATTAAAAAAAAAGAAAACAAGAATTACTATTTCATTTCCTTAAAACCAAAAATTTTAATAACTTGGGTTTGTAACTTGGATTATAATTCTCTTTGTTGTGAATAAAACCGTTTTTCACCAGCTGGTGAATAAAAAGTAACATAATTATTTTTAAAAAAAAAAAAAATTTTTCATCAAATTTTTTTTTTTTTCATTAATTTAATTTTTATTTTTTTTTTTTTTTTCATAAATTTTTTTTCCATAAAATTTTTGTTTCCATCAATTTTTTTTTTTCATCAATAACTTTGTCATTCCGTGTGTAACACCTCGAAATATTAGTCTAAGATCCCATAAAGTATATATATTCATGATCCTCGATCGATTTTAAGACGATCTAGCGATGTCCGTCCGTCCGTCCGTCCGTCTGTCCGTCTGTCTGTCTGTTAAAAACACGCTAACTTTTGAAAGACTTTACGGAGGCTCCTGAAGTTTGGCATAAATGTTGGGCATTGACCTGTTCAGGTTGGTATTGCAATCCAGCGAAATCGGTCCATTGGTTCAAAAGTTATAAGCAAAAGATTGAATTTCGTCAAGGGTTTTTTGCGAATTTACGAGATAAAAAACACTATAACCTTCTAAAGACAATTCTGAGGATGCTGAAGCTTGGCATATATATTTATCGTTCCCCTGAGCTGGCTCATTTTGAATTTCAGCCAAATCAGTCAGGTGGTTCAAAAGTTATTAGCAAAACCGTAAATTTCAGATTCGCTTCACCTTAAATCCACGTGTTGAGAACCCGTTAAACAGGTTTTAAAAACATTGGTTAGTCACAAAAATATTTTACAACGTATTTTTGTCACTGAAAAATATTTTTACACTAAACAAAAAAAAAAAAAAAAATACACTCGAAAAAAATTTTACACTAAAAAAAAAAATTTACACTCAAAAAAAATTTTGTAAATTATTTTTTTTTTTTTTCGGAAAAACTAGTAAAAAAAAGGTTTTTTTACACAAAATAAAATATTTCTTTTCACAAATGTTATTTTTTTCACGTTAGAAAATTTACTATAACTTAAAAAGGACATTGTGGAGGGTATTCATAGATTCGGCCTAGTCGAATTTAACTTTTCTACTTGTTTTCATAATTTTTTTTTCCATCAAATTTTTTTTTGTTTTCCATCAATTTTTTTTTTTTCATCATTTTTTTTTTTTTTTTTTTTTTCATCAAACTTTTTTTTTCATTAAATTTTTGTTTGTTTTCATAAATTTTTTTTTCATCAAACTTTTTTTTTTATCAATTTGTTTTTTTTATCAATTTTTTTTTCATCAAAAATTTTTTTTTTTCATAATTTTTTTTTATCATATTTTTAATCAATTTTTTTTCATCAAATTTTTTTATAAAATTTTTTATTATTAACTTTTTTCTCACCAAAAAAATTTTTTTTTCATATTTTTTTTTCATCAATTTTTTTTTACATCAAAAAAAATTTTTTTTTTCATCAAAAAAATTCATCAAAAACTTTTCTTCATCATAAATTTTGGGTTTATTAAATTGTTTTTAACATAATTTTGTTTTTCGTGAAAAAAAATCATTTTTTTTCACCAAAACTACTTTTTCACCAAGTCTAAGCTTTTCGCATTAAAATTCCCATTTATTTATCAAATGTACATACTTAAAACAAGTGAGAGTGTTATATTCTTTGGTGCCGATTCTTTTGTGCTCTCCAAAATGTAAAAATTCTTTTTTTGCACTTATTTTTGCACTCACTTACGAAATGTACAGCTCTTTTGGTTTTTTAAAGGGGGTCCTCGACTGATATTTCAATTCGTTTTGCATGGAATAGCAAAGTAAAATAACATTATTTTTTTTAAAAAAAACTTTGCTTTGGCAAGTACAACCAAATCTTCCGCAAAACATTATCATGATTTAATGTTTTGGACAAGACTACAAAATTCACAGGATTTTTTTGAGATTTTTTTACATTTTTACTTGTTTTTGTGAAATTTAATATACAAGCAAAGAAATTTGTATTTAAAAGTTCTTGCAGATTTTTATGTTTATCTAATAGATTTTAGTTCATATATGTTTCTCTTTGAACTGTCAAACAATCACAGCAGGTTAACAATATTTATTTAGTTTTTTTTATATTTATTTATTGAAAATATTTATATATTTTTATTTATTTATATATATGTGAATTTATATCGTTATTATACTTTTTATTTACAAATATAGTACATTTTAAGTAATACGTATGACAATAAACCTTTCAATAAATATTCATTCATAGTCTATTTAGATCATTGGTTTAAATATTAAAACAAATAATTTTATTTTTTTCTATGTAGTTTAATTCTGATTTCATATACAATCAAATCTATTTGTTTTGTATTCCCGAGTAAAAAAGTTTTGATATAATCATATATTTTGTGATATAATTATATATAAATTGATCTATCATTTGATCCCAAAAATGGAGGATCCAAAAAATATGTGATGATATCTTATTATATCAAATTTGATATTATTAGACATAATTAGATCCCAAAAATGGAACGGAAATTTAATCTGATTTGATATTAAAGATCATATTAGATCTAATAAGATATAATTAAATATTATTATATCCTGTTAGATCTAATTTTTTATAATATCAAATTAGATAGTATTTACCGTTCCATTTTTGGGATCTTATTATATCTAATTATATCACATTTGATCTAATAAGATATAATCATATATTTTTGGATCCTCCATTTTTGGGAACAATTGATATATGGCACCGTATTATTTTTTTTGTCGGGTTTTCAAAAACATAAAAGGTAATAATCCAAATGTTAAATAATATACAAGGATACAATAATCATTTGAAATAAATAGAATTTATATATGGTATTATCGGATTTTATTGTTATTTTCTATACCAAGCACCAAAGTTTACAAAACCATGAAGAGTATAGGTCAATGGTTCCCAACCTTTTTTACGCCACGCCCCACTTTTAAGTTAAAAAATTTACCATGTTCCCCCTACACTTAATAAACATTTGTTAATTTTTCTATATTTATTTTCTAATGAAAAATTACTATTGGTTAAGCAAAGTTTTTGTAAAACAAGCATTTAAACAAATTTTTAGTAAAAATTTTAAGCAATTAACAAAATTTTTGTAGTAAATTTTGCAAAAAAACAATTGTTTTTGTAGTTAATTTGACAAAAAAAAATTTAAAATTTTCTTGTTGCCCCCCTGGAAGCTTCAAATTGCCCCCTAGTGGGGCGAGAATCGAAGGTTGGGAACCATTGGTATAGGTATTATTTACATAAATCATACGTAGTGTAGTACTACTGTTAACATTTTTTAATAGAATGGAGCGATTTTCAAATATATTTTTCCGAGTTTTCAAATATTAAAAAACACAAAATAATTACAAAACAAAAAAAAGAAAATTGTATTCGATTACAGTATTATTTTAGTTCGAGGTTCAAAAATTCTATTTATAATATTCTATTAATGGATAACACTGTGCTACAAAAAAAATTAAATAAACTTTTCAAATGACCTAGTCAATGTTGTAGATCTCATCGAAAGAGATCACAAAAATGCCCATCAAACTTGCCAGAAACAAATTTTTAAGTTATGGTCAATAACTGTTTTTTATGACTTTTTTCACTAAACCACGTGCAACTCAAAATCTTTTTAACCGATTAACAATTTTTGAACTGTTTTGGCTAGAAAAATGATAGGGCTTTCCAAGTATGTAAACTGGTCAATACATATAAGAAAGAAATTTATGAATTTTTTTTTAATAATATCAAATTTTTTTTGAAAATTTATCGAGTTTATTTTTTTGGCAATAGTTCGTTCAACAGTCTTCATATTTATAAACGTATTCTCAAAGGAAATTTAATCCTGAATTTTATAAATTTTAGCCTGTAAAAATTGGATAAAAATTAACCGAGTTGTAATAAGTTTTCTTAAAAAGAAAATTAAGATTTTGCATGAAATAGCCATTGGTATAACCCAGGCAAAAACAATAATATTAAAATAATAAGAGGTCATGCTCAATATTTTTAAAGGTTTTTTGCGCTCTGAATTCGGATCTGGTCTTAAAATTGCTCTTTCGCTTCAGGTTTTTGGGATATCTAACATAAATTGATATATCAAAAACTTAATGAGAAGGAGCAATTTCAAGGTCAAATTCGAATTCAGTGGGCCAAAAACCTTTAAATAATGATACGCGACCTCTCATTATGTTTGTTTAATTTTTTATTTTTTTGCCTGGGTTTTCCGAACAGCGATTCTATGCAAAATCTTAATTTTCTTTTTTAAAAAAATTATCACAATTCTGTAAATTTTTATCAGATCTTTTCATCAAAGAGAGCATCGTATTCAGAATTAAATTTTGTTTAAGATAACGTTTAGAAATATAATGGTTGTTGAACGAACTAAAGCAGAAAAAGATCAATAAACTCAAAAAAATTTCAAAAAATAACAAAAAAATTAGACATTGTTAAAAAAATCAACTCACATCTTTCTTATATGTATAGACCGATTCCCATACACGGAAAGCCTTATCATTCTTCTATCCAAAACAGTTAAAATAATGAAAATCGGTTGAAAAGTTTCTAACAATAAGTTACGCGTGGTTTAGTGAGAAAAGTAAAAAAAAGGTTTTTGACAATAACTTTAAAATTTGAGGGTGTCTGGCAAGTTTAATGAGCATTTTTGTGATCTTTTCGACGAGACATAGATCATTTGAAAAGTATAAACGATTTTGCTTTTTTTGTAGCACAGTGTAATCTAAACGAATTTGCAATGCGAATAACATTAATTGAATTTAAAGTGGTTTTAAAATTGTAAAATATATTAAAAAGTTATGTTAACTGTCAATCAATTAACCAAAATTGTTGGTGAAAATTTTTCAAAATGCAATTACAACACAGGAGGCGTACGAGTGATATTTAATTCATGTTAATTAATATCAATTATACGCGATATAAAACAAGTAAGAAAGCTATATTCGGCTGTGCCGAATCTTTAAATACCCTCCACCAATGTAATGATTTAAAAAACAAAAAAGTTTGTTTTATTTATACCTCAGGAAATAACAAAGTACCAAAAAGTGTACTTCCGGCACTTTTTATAAAAGGTACTTTCAATAAAAGGTACTTTTTATAAAAGGTACTTTTAACGAAAGGTACTTTTTATAATAGGTACTTTTTATAAAGGATACTTTTATATAAAAGGTACTTTTTATAAAAGGTACTTTTTATAAAAGGTACTTTTTATAAAAGGTACTTTTTATAAAAAGTACTTTTTATAAAAGGTACTTTTTATAAAAAGTACTTTTTATAAAAGGTACTTTTTATAAAAAGCACTTTTTATAAAAGGTACTTTTTATGAAAGGTACTTTTTATAAAGGGTACTTATTATAAAAGGTGCTTTTATAAATGGTACTTTTTATAAAAGGTACTTTTTATAAAAGGTACTTTTTATAAAAGGTACTTTTTTTAAAAGGTACTTTTTATAAAAGGTACTTTTTATAAAAGGTACTTTTTATAAAAGGTACTTTTTATAAAAGGTACTTTTTATAAAAGGTACTTTTTATAAAAGGTACTTTTTATAAAAGGTACTTTTTATAAAAGGTACTTTTTATAAAAGGTACTTTTTAAAAAAGGTACTTTTTATAAAAGGTACTTTTTATAAAAGGTACTTTTTATAAAGGTACCTTTTATAAAAGGTACTTTTATAAAAGGAACTTTTTATGAAAGGTACTTTTTATAAAAGGAACTTTTTATAAAAGAAACTTTTTATAAAAGGTACTTTTTATAAAAGGTACATTTTATAAAAGGTACTTTTTATAAAAGGTACTTTTTATAAAAGGTACTTTTTGAAAACGGTACAGAATTTTCGGAACGTACTTGTTCCAGAATGTTTTATTTCACTAAAGGATCCTACATTTAAATTTCAAGTTTGAATAACCATTATTTCAGTAAATAAAAAAAAAGTACCAAAGGTACTTTTTTTACCCCCGTAGAATCAACATTGGCTAAAAACGCGCCTTAGTGAATCTTTTTTCCGGGAGGTGAACCGACATTGCAAATTTCAATTTTCTAGTACCATTATTTAAGAAATATAAAATGTAATAAAAGTACATATTTTTACCCTTTTTACCCTATAAGAATCATCATTGGCAAAAACCCAGCCTTGTGGGATCTAAATTCGGGAGGTGAACATACAGTCCAAATTTCAAGTATATGTGACAATTTTTTAAGGAAATATAAAAAGTACCAAAAGTACAGATTTTTGCCCTTTTTACCCCCTTGGAATCAACATTGGCAACAATCCAGCCGTACTGGATCTATATTCCAGGATGTGAACATACTGTCCAAGTTTTAAGTTTCTATGACCATTATTTCAGGAGATATAAAAAGCACCAAAAGTACAGTTTTTTACCCTTTTTAACCCATTAGAATCAACACTGGCAAAAATCCAGCCTTAATGGATCTATATTCCGGGAGGTGAACATACAGTCCAAATTTCAAGTCTCTATGATCATTAATCACGATATTTAAAAAGTACCAAAAGTACAGTTTTTGTCCCCTTTATCGCCTTAGAATTAACCTTGACAAAACTCCAGCCATAGTGGATCTATATTTGGACCTACAGTCCAAATTTCAAGTCTCTGGCTTCAGCGGTTTGGGCTGGGCGATGATGAATGAGTATGCCAGTCAGTCAGTCACATTGCTCTTTTATATACATAGATTTTCCGGATTTGGGCGATTTTTGCCAAAAAGTTTATTTCTGTTTTTTATTATTTAACAAAATTTATTTTTTTTTAAATTAAAATATTTTTTTTTTTAAGAAATCTAAACAAAATTGAATTTTGGCGATATTTTACATCCGAGTTTGCGACAAAGCCAAAAAAAAGTCTGGCAACCCCGTCAATATGACGAAGCAAAAAAAAGGGACACACACACACATGCTTTGTACATACAAATGATTATCAATGAAAACTTTTTAAAATATTTTTTTTATTATTTCTTAAAGAACTTTTTTCTTAAAAAACATTTTTAAATTAAATTTAAATATTGTTTCACATATTTTTAAGCTTTTTTGTAAAGATTTTTTTCCTTTTTCTCAGTTTTTTTTTTTTTATTTCCGTTTGTATTTACACAAAATATGAGTTAATTTAGGGTTATGTTAAAAAAAATAATGACTTTTTTTACGAATTCACTCATAACTTTTAAAATACTTAACCGATTTAAAAAAAAAATACAGTAGAGTCTGCCTGGATAAATTCCGCAACTTTTGGTACCCCAAGCGTTTAAATCGGTTCCGTATTATTGCCAAAAACGTGATTTCAACAGACAGACAGACAGACGGACGGACAGACAGACAGACAGACAGACAGACGGACATCGCTAGATCGACTTAAAATCGATCAAGGATCATGAATATATATACTTTATGGGGTCCTAAACCAATATTTCAATGTGTTACATACGGAATGACAAACTTATATATACCCTCTATCACTAAGTGGAGGGTATAAAAACTTGTCATGTCACTGACATTGTAATTCAAACATTTATTAATAACAAAATTATAAATCGTTGGCTTAGTCGGCAAATCTGTCAAGTCCATTTTTATAAACATTGAGATTTTAATGTAGTATGTATTGTGTAACTCAAAATAAATCATTTGAAAAAAAAAATAATAATAAATATAAATTTAAATATGATGATCTAAAGATAAAAACTACGTTTATAAACTTAAAAAAAGGTCAACATATAAAAAAATTAGAAAGATTTTTGTCCCTCCTAAAATCAAAAATTAAAAATGGACTTGACAGATTTGCCGACTAAGCCAACGAAATACATTTTTTATATTAATCTGTTCTGAATTGTTGTAGTGTTTTCGTAAAATAAAAAAAAAATCGTTCATTTCGACATTGTAGGCAAGAATTTGGTGGTGTGAAACAAAAAAGTTTTTTGTACAATGTACGAACGCTTTCGTATATGCAAGGCTGGATTTTTTTGGTGTAGGAAGATTAAGTTGATAAATGGACAAAATTGTACTAGGAGAAAAAAGTTCGACTTCTTTAATCCCAGGGGATTAGCAAACTAGTTTTTTCTCGACCCCCCCCCCCCCCCCTATTTTGTGAGCGTAGATACAAACACTGAATAAAAAAAATTGTCTTACTTAAGCGTAATTACCAAAACAAATGATTTTGATAACATTCATAACAAATTGAGAAAAGAAATATTACTTCAGCTCGAGGTCACTTTTCTTTACTGATTATTACGATGATATTGTAAAAGTAACACTTTTCAAGAAACCACTATTTATAAAGTTTGTTTGTTTTAAATTGATTGGTACGGTCATTTTGCAATACTTACTCAACACGTGTTTCGAAATTAATCAAATTCTATTGTCAAGAGTATTTAGCAAACTGACAATTGTTATTGGCAAAACATAAAGTCTTATATTCGTACGCAAATAGACATAATGAGAATTTATGCACTAAATACACAACATAACCATACCATCTCCATTTGAAATCAAAGATACCATTATTTTAGATTTTAAATGGAGATGGTACCACAAAACATACCATCATATTTGATTTTAAATAAAGATGGTTTGGTCGGACATTTCGTTTGAAATTTAGAGCTTTATTATATTGTGTATCTGGTACATAAACTCTTATTATGTCTATTTACATACGAACATAAAACTTTATGTTTTGCCAATAACGATTGTGAATTTGCTAAATACTATTGACAATGGAATTTGACGAATTCCGAAACACGTGTCGAGTAAGTCTTGCAAAAAGGCCGTATCAATCAATTTAAAACAAACAAACCTTATAAATAGTTTCTTGAAAAGGGTTACTTTGACAATATCATTGTAATAGTTAGTAAAGAAACGTGACTTCGAGCTGGAGTAATCTTTCCCAATAGAATTTATAGGTTGAATAATAATAAATTTTTAGTAATTTAAAAATTAAAACAGAATTTACATTTATAATAAAGTTAAAAAGTCCCCTGCCAACTCCCCCCCCCAAAAAAAAACCCCTGCCATTTGTATACCCTCCAACCACAGTATGGGGTATACTCACATTGTCATTCCGTTTGTAACGCATCGAAATATCGGTCGGGGACCCCATAAAGTATATATATTATTGATCCACGATAGATTTTATAACATTTTGTGAATGTCCGTCTGTCCGTCCATGCAGTCCAAAATAAAAGAGCTATCTTATGGTCCTAGGCAGGTTAAGTTCGGAAATGGTCAAAATCGGACTAGGGGAAAAAAGTTGTAACGCATCGAAATATCGGTCGAGGACCCCATAAAGTATATGAAGGCCTTATTGTAAGAACTCGATAAGCAACATTTCAGTTTATGGTGGTTTTTGCCTTTAAACTTTCAAAAAAAATTAGAAAATATAACTTTTGCAGAACTTTTATTCTCAATATACTTGTACGAATAGTTAAAGAAAGACTCTACCAAAAATCTGTCAATGGAATAACAGCAGAAGGCGAAAAACACACAAAAATAAGTTCTTGCAGTAAGCCCTTCATATAAATTATTGATCTACGATAGATTCTAAAACATTCTATGAATGTCCGTCTGTCCGTCCATGCAGTCCAAAATAAAAGAGCAAAATCGGACAAGGGGGAAAAAAGTTCCCCCTTGAAGAACTGAACCAACCTATAAAAAAATTAATTTTTTACATTTTTGTTAACTAAATGAAACATTGGTATATGTATCGCGATGGGAAGATGCTTTCAACGTCCCCCACTAACCACCCCCAAAAAAAAAAAAGACCCTGGCAATTTTTTTTTTATTTTTTTACATTTTGGAGGGTATAAAAGATTCGGCAAAGCCGAATTTAACACTCTCACTTGTTTTTTATCTGGAGTGTAAAACAGATTCAGCTCACTCCCGCTTTTTTTAATTTTTATTTTTTGAGTAACTCTGAAACTTCAAATTTTTTTGTTTTTTATGTTCCTGAAGTGATCTGAATTTTTCTGTCTTCTCCAAATAGTCAACACTTTCCTAAATTTATTTTTTTAAGTTCAAAAATTATGAAAAATAATTTAAAAATTCAAAAGTGGCGATCCACAAAGGTGATTTTGTTCAAAATTGATTTTAAATTTTTTAGTAAAAATAATCTTGTAATCTTGTGATAGTATATCGATGTGTCACAAATGTTTTGACAAAAGTATGTATACCCATTATCTCCAAGCATAGGGTATACAAATTAATTGACATTTTTTTAAGTCTTTCAAATACTGCTTATTTTTGATTTTAAATTTTCTAGCATAAAACACTTAATCCGAATTTTAAAGCTTTTCATAATTTGAAAATTTTAAATACTAACCAACACACACATATTTTAAAATCTACTAAATGAAAATATGTATGTGCAATCACTTTTAGTTAGTGACTAACTAAATAAACACTTAAATTCATTGGCTTCATCTATATTAAGCATACACACACGTGCAATATTGAGAGATTATATAATTTATTGATGAGGCAATTTTTGAAGCATGTATAATCATGTCATTTTACTCATACTTTACAGCAGTGGTGGCCATATTTTTTTATTCCTATGCCCGCGGGCATAGACTAAAAATTTATGAGTGTGAAATGTTGAAACATGTACTCAAAAAAATTCGGTTGCTTTATTGACATTTTGCTTGCTACTTTTACACAAGCGTAAATATTTTAGTATGTGAGTGTCCACCACTGGCTTACATCCAGCTGCTGTTGCTTATGCTGCTGCTGCTGCTTCTACTTATCTTATTCTTCTTTAATATACATTGACAATAATGCAGCACAACCAACTACTAGTAAGTGGAATGTGCAACGTGTACATGTTTACGAACTCATTTGTAAGTCTCATGTGTTTTAATCCTGACTGTAATTTACAAGGAAACAGACGGACGGACAGACATACAGATTGTCACAAAGTATGTCGTTTATTTTTACTCCAAAAAATAAGAGAACAACATCACACTATATTTAAAATGTATATGGGGCATTCCATGTCCAATCGGACACTTTGAAAATTTTTTTTTTAGATTTTTCCAATTTGTTTACAGTTAAATTGATATTCAACTTAACACAACGATGAGGTTGATCTCTGGAACACTGCGCCCAACGCCAACAGAGTGGCTTCCAAAACTTTGTAACATCGCACCTCCACAACTGAGAAGACAACAGGCACTATTAAGAGAATACAACAAGATTCAAAACAATGATCGGATTCCTTTATATACCGATATGAGAAATCCTCCTAGACGAAGACTTGAATCAAGACATGCGCCTTTAGATCTTGCCAAAAATCTATCTACTGAAAACTTTGAAATCAGCACAGCTTGGGCATATGACTGGTCAATTTCAGGTCGATCTAGTCCCATATTTGATGAACAAAGCAGCAATACCGACCTCAAACTTCCAAGGAAAGCATGGTGTAATTTAAATAGATTACGGACTGGTACTGGTAGAACTTTAGAAACTCTCTTCAACTGGGGCTATGTGGATGATCCTACATGTCCATGTGGTGCTCCTCTGCAAACAACAGACCACATTCTTCGAGAATGTTCCATATTATCTTACAAAGGGCCATTAAGTAACATCAGCAGTTTAACAGCAGACGCAGTTGATTGGCTAACCTCATTAAATCTATAAAATTAAAATAAAACCCTCAAAAAATTATGATTTATTATAACTTCTTATGTATTGTAAACCATACGCTAAATAAATATAGTACCCTTCGAAAACTATTTCGTGGTAAATTTTCAGATTTTTTTGATGACCCGTTCAAAAGATATTGAATTTTTAAAAATTGGTAGTTTGTTCCTTTACTCAAATTTTTTTACTCATAAATTCTTTAATAATGGTCCAAATTTCAAATTTTTTTATTAAAAATTTTTGATTTTTTACATACATTTAACAAACAGATCCCAAAAAATTCTTAAAAGCGCTCTAGTATGCGATTTTTATGTTTTAAAATTTAAATCTCATTTTTGAAAATGTTTGTACCCTTTGATTTTTTTGAAATTTTTTTTTGTGTAAAACTTCTATGGATTCTACAAATTTTTTGCCCAGAAGGATTTTGGGACAACGATTATTACTATTTTTTAAAATTTTTTGAAAAAATTTTATTGTAATTTTCCAATCTTAAAATCATTCCTACTGCTCCAATGGTGCGTCATAGAGGGGTCATTTATAAGACCGACCCCCATTAATTTTTACGTTTTAACATTTATTTGGAACAAACTAATACTCTATCTCCCATTTCTAAGGGGGCTCCCACACAAACGACATTTTTTAAACTTTGCTCCAACCGCTCTAACTGCCCTTATAGTGCCCTTAGAGCAACAAAATGTATGACCACAACATTTTTTTAGTCCAAACATTTTCTCTGAACAGAACTACCCTCTATCTCTAATTGTTAAGGCAGTCCCCATACAATTTTTTTTTGTATTTTTTTAATTTTGTTTTATTTAATCAGCTTCTACCGGTCCAATGGTGCGTCCGACAGGGGTCACTAGGAAGACCGACCCCCATTTATTTTTATCCTCCAACATTTTTTTAAAACATACCACAGCCCTATCTCCACTCCCTAAGTAGGCTTCCATTCAAAATTACATTTTTATAAAATTTGCTCCAACTGTTATTTGTATGGGAGCCTACTTAGGGAGTGGAGATAGGGCATAGGTATGTTTTAAAAAAATGTTGTAGGGTAGAAATAAATGGGGGTCGGTCTCACTAATGGCCCCTCTCGGACGCACCATTGAACCGGTAGAAGCTGATTAAATAAAACAAATTTACAAAAAAAAAAAATTGTATGGGGGCCGTCTTAACAGTTAAAGATAGAGGGTAGGTGTGTGCAGAGAAAATGTTTGGACTAAAAAAAAATTGTGGGTCGGTCATACATTTTGTTGCTCTAAGGGCACTATTAGGGCAGTTAGAGCGGTTGGAGCAAATTTTCAAAAATGTCGTTTTATGTGGGAGGCCCCTTAGAAATTGGAGATAGGGTATTATATTAGTTTGTTCCAAAGAAATTTTAAGACGTAAAAATTAATGGGGGTCGGTCTTATAAATGACCCCTCTATGACGCACCATGTGAGCAGTAGAAATGATTTTAAGATTGGAAAATTACAATAAAATTTTTTTCAAAAAATTTTAAAAAATAGTAATAATCGTTATCCCACGATCCTCCTGGGCAAAAAATTTGTAGAATCGACAGATGTTTTACACCAAAAAATTTCAAAAAAATCGAAGAGTACAAACATTTTCAAAAATGAGATTTAAATTTTAAAGCTTAAAATCGCACACTAGAACGCTTTTAAGAATATTATTTTTTTTTAAATACGTAAACAAACAAAAATTTGAGAAAAAAAATTGAAATTTGGACCATTATTGAAGAAGTTATGAGTAAAAGAAGTTTGAGTAAAGGAACAAACTACCAATTTTTAAAAATTCGATATCTTTTGAACGGGTCATCAAAAAAATCTGAAAATTTACCACGAAGGTGTTTTCGAAGGGTACTAAAAGCTGTAAACAAATTGGGAAAATCTAAAAAAAAAAAAAATTTCAAGGTGTCCGATTTGACATGGAATGCCCCCTATGTTGGTGTATGTGTGTATTAGGGTGGTACGTAAAATTACTTTTGTAGAATTACCAACTTTAACCACCGGCTGTGTGGGCTAAGGTGCCTGCCAGTCTGTACTGTTGTTATGGTATGGTATAAATATGATGAAAATATCCAAGTTTCGATCCATATTGGGTAGGATGGAGCAAATTTAGATTTTTTCGAATTTCGAAAACATCGGGATCGGAAAATTTGCCTTTTGGGGTCGATATAAACACACACAAAAAATTGGACCTGAATGAATGAGCTGGAGATGAATTTTAATTTAAACTTAATTTAAGACAAATCAGATCATTTTAACGAAAAAATCCAAAATTTTGAGCGAATCGATGCTTTGAAGTGGTCAGATTTGGCTCAAGCTATCTCAAAAGGGTAAAGAGCAAGAAATTTTTTGATTTTTTTTTTAAATTTTGTATGTAGGAAAAAACCACAATTTTTTTAAAATTTCAAATTGCGATATCTCAAAAACCGATCGAGCGATTTAGAAATTTTTTTGATATTCATGTTCAGAACATTAAACTGGATGTACCTCATCAAATAATGTGAACAAATTTTTTTGTAGTTTTGTTTTTAAATTTTAAAAAATCCAAAATATTGATCGCCGACCACCACTGGTTAATTTATCGGATTGTCCTAAAATTTGTACCAAAAAAAAAAAGAGCCGCTCTAATTCATCATATTGTACCTTTTGTGGGGTTTTTACTTTATGGCCCTTACCACAAGAAAACAAAAAGTCTATTTTAACAAAAGTTTTATTTTAAATTTCAAATTTTCAATACATTTTTTGAAAGTCGATTTTAAAAACAAAAACAATTTGTATGAATATAAAATTAAAAGCTCATTTTAAATTTATTTTATTTTCTTGTGGTAAGGCTGTATGTGTTGCTGCTGTTGTTGTTATTACACATACATACACAAAAGCAAAATGTTGGGTTATTTCCTGAAAATGTGATAAGATTTCTTCTCATGCACTTTACTCTTGTAAAGCCACTTGAGGCATAAATATTTTAATATGTTACAAGAATTGTAGCATGCAATAAAGTATACTTTTAAATATGCACACAAACACAGACACACACTCACATCTACACTTAAAATTGAGTGTGTCTATGTAGATGAGTAAATTTGTATGTATATTGTAATATGTCTACTCATATGTTAAGCCATAACTGTCATCATTACATTGACATGCAAGACATGTCATAGGATAATTTTAGAAGACGGTTTTAGTATATGTTTATTGTAGGTATACGTATATTTTTTTTGGATAGAAAAGGTTATAACCATAATTCATGTGATATAAATTTCTATTTTTTGTATTTTTCGTGTCGTAGATGTCACCCGTTTTCTTATCTTTCATATTTATCTTTGAATTCTTTTACTTATGCTTAGTTGGCTGTGTTTTCAAAAAACACGTATTAAATAAAATGACAGGCATTTAACCTAAGCTTTACGTTTTGTCATTTAACACCTTTCTTTTTTGGAAAATTTTATTTTATTTGTATGTGGGGCATTCCATGCTAAATCACACACTTTCGGACCCGACCCCCTTCGATTTATCAAAAATTACGATTTTTAAAAAAAGATTAAGAAATTGAAATATTCAATTAATTTTGACCACTAAAAAATATCGATATTTAAAAAAAAGCTGGACAACATTTTGATGGTATTTAAATGTAGTTTTAGAAAAAAATATGAAAAAATTATTCGATGTAACTATCACTCATTTTTTAACGTTTAAAAATTAAAATTTACTTTTTGAAAAAGTTCTAAAACTTCGTTAAAAAAAAAAAACTCAAAAAAGTCTACTCTAAACTATGCAACTTTTAAGCCATAATTCGAGATGTGATCACAATTTGTTATATTTTTTTCAAATTTTGAAAATTGTGCCCTTTTTTTCGACTATTATGTATTTGATATGGTACTTAAAAAATATTAATTTGCTAGGTATTGACCGCAAATCCACTTAGATATATTTATTTGGATATAGAAATACGTGTCACAAAATTTCAGGATGATCGGAGATGGGTACGCTTTGCCGCATCGGCTATGAAGATTAAAAACGAATTACACGGGGGTAATATGTCTTTTTATTAATTTTCTCGATATTTTGAGTTAAGTTTGAATTCAAATGGTTACAGAATTGGGATTAAGAGTAAAATGTCTCTCTAATAAGGTACTGAAAACTTAAATCGGTTGAAAATCAGCCAAGTTATTACAACTTCCCCAGGCATCTAACGTGTGTCATACCACTTTATTAAGAATTATGATTCCCATTTTTGAAATGTATTCAAGTTATCTACTCTAGTAACATTTTTTATCCTTCATGTTTTAGTTAAATATATTTTTGAGTTTTGCTAAAATTTTTTTTAAAAAAAATTAAATTTAAAATTGGAGACTTCAAAACAGTGTGAAAAATGCAGCAATTTTTAGCATTAATTAAAAACATATTAGCAAATACAATATGAAAAATACATTACATTCAAAAAAAAAACTGTAATGTTAGCAAAAAAAGCTTGTAAACCTACAAGAAAATTTGCTGATTTTGAACCCACAATTTTTTTGCTAAAGTTAGCAAAAATGTTTTGCCAATAATTAGTTAACTAAATTTTTTTTTTAACATAGTTCATACACATCTGAGAACCCCATTGGGTTCGGACCCGATAGGTCCAGACCCCGATGGGCCTAGACCTAGTTGGGTTCCTTAAAAATCGTCATAGTTTTTGATCCAAAATTTGTGTCCGTTTCGCTATACCTTGCTTAGTTTTTGAGATACGTGATTATATGGGACCACTGGGGTCTTGAGAATTAAAAAATCGATAACTTCTAAAATATTACTCGGAGAGCTTTTGACTATTTTGCGGTCTTGTTCTACGTGCTGAGGGCTACAAAAATTGTTTTTAACTTTTTGTTGTGTCGGCAATATTTACCGAGATATGAGCATTTTAAAATTTTCGGGAATGCTAACTTTTTTGGATCCAAAGTTAGGGCCCGTTAGGGTCCACACATGTAAAGAACGCCGGCGATACTATGGAGAGCTCGAGAACCAAAAATGGCCTCCATTTTGCTCTATCTGGCTTAGTTTCCGAGATAGCGCCATTTTAAGTTTTCTGAAAATAAAAAAAAATTTACCATTAATTTTGCTAATATTAGCAAAAAATCTTGTAAAAATGTTGTCAACTCAATTTCAAATCTTAGCAAAAGAAATTATGAATGAAATTTACAAGAATTTTTTGCTAACATGCTAATCTCAACTAAAAATTTGCTAAAAGTTAGCTAACTAGCATTAGCAAAAAAAATTAGTAAATCTACTAACGTATTTTTTTTAGTGTAAATTATATTTGAACTTTAAAAATAAGAAAATATTATTACAGTAGACAATCTCAATAAATTTCAAATATCAGACTCATTTTCCTTAATCAGTGGTCTGCCGCATGTTAGATGTCTGGGGCAGTTGCAATAACTTGGCTGATTTTTAACCGATTTTAGTTTTCAGCACCTTTTTAGAGAGATATTTTACTCCAAATCATAATTCTGTAACCACTTAAATTTAAACTTAATTTCAAGTACCAAAAATTGAGTAAACAGAAAAAAAAACATTTTTTATTTTTATAAGCTGATTAAATAAAACAAATTTACAAAGAATAAAAATTTTGTATGGGGACCGCCTTAACAATTAGAGGTAGAGGGTAGGTGTTTTCAGAAAAAATGTTTGGACTAAAAAAATATTGTGGGTCGGTCATACATTTTGTTGCTCTAAGGGCACTATTAGGGCGGTTGGAGCAAATTTAAAAAAATGTCATAATGTTGAAAAAATGCAGAAGAAAAATTGAATTTCTAAAAATTATAGACATTTCTGGTATTTCCCATACCGGTTTCAAACACTCCAGTTAGTGTCATCATCAGTAGGATTTTAAATGTCGGTTTGTCTTGTTAATGAAAACTGTTTTTTTTTATATGTGAATATTTATAGTTTCTACAGAATAAATTTCGACAGTTTCTAACACTACAATTCAATTTCTAGCAATCTCAACCTCACTTCATACTTTCTTTCAACTTTTTTGTCTCTTACATTATTTCACAAATGAAGGAATTTGCATTTTTTGTTTCGGAGACGTGCCTAATGGCGACATATTTTGTCAGTAGTTTTATTTGATTTTTTCTGTAAGTACAGATCGATGTCGTTTTTTGTGGTAGCCCCCTTAGAAATTGGAGATAGGGTATTAGTTTGTTCCAAAGAAATGTTAAGACGTAAAAATTAATGGGGGTCAGTCTCATAAATGATCCCTCTATGTCGCACCATTGGAGCAATAGAAATGATTTTAAAATTGGAAAATTACAATAAAATTTTTTCAAAAATTTTTAAAAAATAGTAATAATCGTTATCCCACGATCTTCCTGGGAAAAAAATTTGTAGGATCGATATAAGTTTTACACAAAAAAATTTCAAAAAAATCGAAGAGTACAAACATTTTCAAAAATGAGATTTAAATTTTAAAACTTAAAAATCGCATACTAGAGCGCTTTTATATTTTTTTTTAACATTTGAAATTTGGACCATTATTAAAGAAGTTATGAGTAAAAGAAGTTTGAGTTACAAACTACCAATTTTTAAAAATTCGATATCTTTTGAACGGGTCATCAAAAAAATCTGAAAATTTACCACTAAGGAGTTTTCGAAGGGTACTAAAAACTGTAAACAAATTGGGAAAATCAAAAAAAAAAAATTATTCAAAGTGTCCGATTTGACATGGAATGCCCATATATTTTAACTGGTCTAAATGAATTGAACATTTAAATTTTTTAATTTTTGTTGAAAAATCGCCATTGTGAAAAATTGATAATTTAAGTGAAAGTTGCATTTAATATGTACTGAAACTGGAATGCCCCATATATAAAATATAGATTGGAAGTATTACACGTCCGACAAATTTAAAATTTTTCCTATTCACATGAACTAGACCAAAAAATTCTAAGAGTAGGTCCGAAAAAAAATTTATCAAAAACTTTTTTTCATCAAAATTTTTTTTCACCAAAAATTTTGGGTTAATTAAACTACTTTTTCACCAAGTCTAAGCTTTTCGCATAAAAATTTTCCATTCGTTTATCAAATGTACATAAAACAAGTGAGAGTACTTTTTGTTGCCGAATCTTGTATACTCTCCAAAATGTAAAAACACTTTTTTGCACTTATGTTTGCTCTCACTTACGAAATATACAGCTCTTTTGGTTTTTTAATGGGGTTCTTGACTGATATTTCAATTCGTTTTTCATGGAATAGCAAAGTAATATAACATTATTTTTTCTCAAAAAACTTTGCTTTGGCAAGTACACCCAAATCTTCCGCAAAACATTATCATGATTTAATGTTTTGGGCAAGCCCAGCAAAAACTTGGTAATGACACATCATTACCATTCGAATTACTTAGTAATGACAAAAAATTACCTTTAGCATTATTTTGAAATGTAAAACAAGGACTTATTAATAATGACTTACATAAGTCATTATAATTAAATAAAAAAATTTCAGAACTAGATTTTCACTTTTTGACTCACTGCACATTATTTTGAATAAAAACAAAATCAAATTTAATATTTTTTTTTTTTTTCAAATTTTTTTTTTAAATAATTTTTTCATTACCTATAAGTACATATGTAATTAGTTATTAATACTGGTTTGATAATCATTACATTTGGCACATTTGCTTGTAAATGTAATGGGAAAGGTAATTCGAATCAGAAGTAGTTATAACTTTTGAATTTCCCATTACACATTTCATTACTTGGTAATGCAAGTTTTTGCTGGGAGAGTACATAATTTGCAGGCATTTTTTTCTGTTTTTTTTATTTTTTTTTATTGGCGTTTTTCAAAAAAAAGCGAATTCATCTAGATGTCTATTATTTTCGGCCCTACTTTCAGAAGATGTCGGTCTGGGGCAAATCTAGCCCGAAACTAAAAAAGCTTTGATGGTTTTGTTGAGGAAAATTTTAACGTTCATTGAAACTAATAAATATCTGAAAAAAAAAATATTTTGTCTAACCTGAGAATCAAACCCAGTATTGCTGGCTCCAACGCGCTACAAACCGCTGGTTGCCGACTAAAAATGCCCTTGCAAATGTTTTTTTTTTTCAAAATCAGCTCTTTCGTGGCCATCGTTTAGCATATATTCCGACACCAAAGTCTTAAGATTCTAATTGACGTGTCGGCCTAATATGCTTTCACCAGTATGTTCTGGTTTTCCTTTTAACGTTCATTTAAATAGAAACTAATAAATATCTAAAAAAAATTTTATTTTGTCTGACCAGAGAATCAAACCCAGGATTGCTGGCTATTAGTCCAACGCGCTGCAAATCGCTGGTTGCCGACTAAAAATGTCCTTGCAAAACTTTTTCTGGATTTTTTTTTCCAAAATCAGCTCTTTTGTGGCCATCGTTTAGCATGTATTCCGACACGAAAGTCTAAAGACTCTAATTGACGTGTCGGCCTAATATAATTTCATCAGTATGTCCTGGTTTTCCTTTGGTAGTACAATTTTATAAATAAAAAAAAAAATTCAAAAAAATAATTTTAAAACTCATTTTTGCTTTTAAAAATTACTACAAATTTTTAGTATTCTTTATCTTTTGTTACCATGTCGCCGTCATATTTCAAATCATCAACATCACATCTTCTATTCCATTCCTTTACCCACATACACACACACACACATATAAAGAGCAGAATAGGAAATAATAAGATATAAAATTATCATTGTAACTGTCAAGGTTTTTGTTGTTATTATATACTGAGTTTTGTACTTAGAACGTGTGTGGAGATGAGTTGAATTTAGTTCATTTTTTCGGTTTAGTTTATCATAGGGTTTTAGCCTGGTTTTTTGGCTTATACACATTAGTTCAAGGTTTAAAAACGATAAGTATAAGTACAATGAAAATATAAAATTTAAAGCTTCAAAAAAAAAAACTAACTTGTCAACACTCACAGACACACTGTTACACATACCCTTATAACCACTTATATATGTAGATAAAAACAAATACAGCAACAAATAAACGCACACACACTTGCACAGCACTTGTGAAAAGTGCAATGAAGAGACGTCCTTGTTATATACTTATAAATAAAATACTACAGAGAAATAATTCATTTTTCATAAAGGTTTAACTATTACACACACACACACATTCGCACACAGACATATTATGCATACTAACTTATATATTAAATTTACACACACACTCACACATACACAAGCTTAAACTTTCATTTATACGTTTCTAAGGCATTAAAAGTTTTAGTGATGGTAAATTAAATTTTCTCTATACTTGTGATATATAAAAACCTTAATGAAATGTTAAATCTTTTCTTAAATGTTTTAGAACATTGAAGAAAATTTATGACAGCGTGGTATCAAGTTTTTCAAAACACAAAACAACAACAAAATATTTCGATATTTTTTATAATGCAAAACAAAATTTAAAAAGAAAAAGGAAATAATGACCTCGAGCTAGAATAAACTTACGCTAAATGTAATTTTTTAAAGGTCGAATAAAACAATTTTTATTTTTTTAATAAAAATTAATCAAAATGCTTAAAAAATTACAAGAAAAATGATTTTAGGGGGGAAATAAATTAAAGGTTTCCTGAAAAATATTTTCGAAGTCCGAACACAAAAATTTGTTACACTCAAAAAAATTATCTTATTAACTAGTTGTAGTTTATTTAAAAAAATTACGTTTTGTCGTTTTTAGAAGAAAACCCATTTGTTAAATGTTCAGTTTTTTCAAATGACAATTTCTGTTTTTGTTTCAAAAATAACAACATAAAAAATAAAGACTTTCATTAGCATTTAATTTTTTAAGTCATTTATTTTTGTTCTGTAAGTAAATATAAGTGATTCAACTTTAATTTTTAATGATTTGAGTACGTTATTATACCCTCCACTCTAGTGATAGAGGGTATATATAAGTTTGTCATTCCGTTTGTAACACCTCGAAATATTGGTCTAGGACCCCATAAAGTATATATATTCATGATCCTTGATCGATTTTAAGTCGATCTAGCGATGTCCGTCCGTCCGTCCGTCCGTCCGTCCGTCTGTCTGTCTGTCTGTCTGTCTGTCTGTCTGTCTGTCTGTCTGTCTGTCTGTCTGTCTGTCTGTCTGTCTGTCTGTCTGTCTGTCTGTCTGTCTGTCTGTCTGTCTGTCTGTCTGTCTGTCTGTCTGTCTGTCTGTCTGTCTGTCTGTCTGTCTGTCTGTCTGTCTGTCTGTCTGTCTGTCTGTCTGTCTGTCTGTCTGTCTGTCTGTCTGTCTGTCTGTCTGTCTGTCTGTCTGTCTGTCTGTCTGTCTGTCTGTCTGTCTGTCTGTCTGTCTGTCTGTCTGTCTGTCTGTCTGTCTGTCTGTCTGTCTGTCTGTCTGTCTGTCTGTCTGTCTGTCTGTCTGTCTGTCTGTCTGTCTGTCTGTCTGTCTGCCTGTCTGCCTGTCTGTCTGTCTGTCTGTCTGTCTGTCTGTCTGTCTGTCTGTCTGTCTGTCTGTCTGTCTGTCTGTCTGTCTGTCTGTCTGTCTGTCTGTCTGTCTGTCTGTCTGTCTGTCTGTCTGTCTGTCTGTCTGTCTGTCTGTCTGTCTGTCTGTCTGTCTGTCTGTCTGTCTGTCTGTCTGTCTGTCTGTCTGTCTGTCTGTCTGTCTGTCTGTCTGTCTGTCTGTCTGTCTGTCTGTCTGTCTGTCTGTCTGTCTGTCTGTCTGTCTGTCTGTCTGTCTGTCTGTCTGTCTGTCTGTCTGTCTGTCTGTCTGTCTGTCTGTCTGTCTGTCTGTCTGTCTGTCTGTCTGTCTGTCTGTCTGTCTGTCTGTCTGTCTGTCTGTCTGTCTGTCTGTCTGTCTGTCTGTCTGTCTGTCTGTCTGTCTGTCTGTCTGTCTGTCTGTCTGTCTGTCTGTCTGTCTGTCTGTCTGTCTGTCTGTCTGTCTGTCTGTCTGTCTGTCTGTCTGTCTGTCTGTCTGTCTGTCTGTCTGTCTGTCTGTCTGTCTGTCTGTCTGTCTGTCTGTCTGTCTGTCTGTCTGTCTGTCTGTCTGTCTGTCTGTCTGTCTGTCTGTCTGTCTGTCTGTCTGTCTGTCTGTCTGTCTGTCTGTCTGTCTGTCTGTCTGTCTGTCTGTCTGTCTGTCTGTCTGTCTGTCTGTCTGTCTGTCTGTCTGTCTGTCTGTCTGTCTGTCTGTCTGTCTGTCTGTCTGTCTGTCTGTCTGTCTGTCTGTCTGTCTGTCTGTCTGTCTGTCTGTCTGTCTGTCTGTCTGTCTGTCTGTCTGTCTGTCTGTCTGTCTGTCTGTCTGTCTGTCTGTCTGTCTGTCTGTCTGTCTGTCTGTCTGTCTGTCTGTCTGTCTGTCTGTCTGTCTGTCTGTCTGTCTGTCTGTCTGTCTGTCTGTCTGTCTGTCTGTCTGTCTGTCTGTCTGTCTGTCTGTCTGTCTGTCTGTCTGTCTGTCTGTCTGTCTGTCTGTCTGTCTGTCTGTCTGTCTGTCTGTCTGTCTGTCTGTCTGTCTGTCTGTCTGTCTGTCTGTCTGTCTGTCTGTCTGTCTGTCTGTCTGTCTGTCTGTCTGTCTGTCTGTCTGTCTGTCTGTCTGTCTGTCTGTCTGTCTGTCTGTCTGTCTGTCTGTCTGTCTGTCTGTCTGTCTGTCTGTCTGTCTGTCTGTCTGTCTGTCTGTCTGTCTGTCTGTCTGTCTGTCTGTCTGTCTGTCTGTCTGTCTGTCTGTCTGTCTGTCTGTCTGTCTGTCTGTCTGTCTGTCTGTCTGTCTGTCTGTCTGTCTGTCTGTCTGTCTGTCTGTCTGTCTGTCTGTCTGTCTGTCTGTCTGTCTGTCTGTCTGTCTGTCTGTCTGTCTGTCTGTCTGTCTGTCTGTCTGTCTGTCTGTCTGTCTGTCTGTCTGTCTGTCTGTCTGTCTGTCTGTCTGTCTGTCTGTCTGTCTGTCTGTCTGTCTGTCTGTCTGTCTGTCTGTCTGTCTGTCTGTCTGTCTGTCTGTCTGTCTGTCTGTCTGTCTGTCTGTCTGTCTGTCTGTCTGTCTGTCTGTCTGTCTGTCTGTCTGTCTGTCTGTCTGTCTGTCTGTCTGTCTGTCTGTCTGTCTGTCTGTCTGTCTGTCTGTCTGTCTGTCTGTCTGTCTGTCTGTCTGTCTGTCTGTCTGTCTGTCTGTCTGTCTGTCTGTCTGTCTGTCTGTCTGTCTGTCTGTCTGTCTGTCTGTCTGTCTGTCTGTCTGTCTGTCTGTCTGTCTGTCTGTCTGTCTGTCTGTCTGTCTGTCTGTCTGTCTGTCTGTCTGTCTGTCTGTCTGTCTGTCTGTCTGTCTGTCTGTCTGTCTGTCTGTCTGTCTGTCTGTCTGTCTGTCTGTCTGTCTGTCTGTCTGTCTGTCTGTCTGTCTGTCTGTCTGTCTGTCTGTCTGTCTGTCTGTCTGTCTGTCTGTCTGTCTGTCTGTCTGTCTGTCTGTCTGTCTGTCTGTCTGTCTGTCTGTCTGTCTGTCTGTCTGTCTGTCTGTCTGTCTGTCTGTCTGTCTGTCTGTCTGTCTGTCTGTCTGTCTGTCTGTCTGTCTGTCTGTCTGTCTGTCTGTCTGTCTGTCTGTCTGTCTGTCTGTCTGTCTGTCTGTCTGTCTGTCTGTCTGTCTGTCTGTCTGTCTGTCTGTCTGTCTGTCTGTCTGTCTGTCTGTCTGTCTGTCTGTCTGTCTGTCTGTCTGTCTGTCTGTCTGTCTGTCTGTCTGTCTGTCTGTCTGTCTGTCTGTCTGTCTGTCTGTCTGTCTGTCTGTCTGTCTGTCTGTCTGTCTGTCTGTCTGTCTGTCTGTCTGTCTGTCTGTCTGTCTGTCTGTCTGTCTGTCTGTCTGTCTGTCTGTCTGTCTGTCTGTCTGTCTGTCTGTCTGTCTGTCTGTCTGTCTGTCTGTCTGTCTGTCTGTCTGTCTGTCTGTCTGTCTGTCTGTCTGTCTGTCTGTCTGTCTGTCTGTCTGTCTGTCTGTCTGTCTGTCTGTCTGTCTGTCTGTCTGTCTGTCTGTCTGTCTGTCTGTCTGTCTGTCTGTCTGTCTGTCTGTCTGTCTGTCTGTCTGTCTGTCTGTCTGTCTGTCTGTCTGTCTGTCTGTCTGTCTGTCTGTCTGTCTGTCTGTCTGTCTGTCTGTCTGTCTGTCTGTCTGTCTGTCTGTCTGTCTGTCTGTCTGTCTGTCTGTCTGTCTGTCTGTCTGTCTGTCTGTCTGTCTGTCTGTCTGTCTGTCTGTCTGTCTGTCTGTCTGTCTGTCTGTCTGTCTGTCTGTCTGTCTGTCTGTCTGTCTGTCTGTCTGTCTGTCTGTCTGTCTGTCTGTCTGTCTGTCTGTCTGTCTGTCTGTCTGTCTGTCTGTCTGTCTGTCTGTCTGTCTGTCTGTCTGTCTGTCTGTCTGTCTGTCTGTCTGTCTGTCTGTCTGTCTGTCTGTCTGTCTGTCTGTCTGTCTGTCTGTCTGTCTGTCTGTCTGTCTGTCTGTCTGTCTGTCTGTCTGTCTGTCTGTCTGTCTGTCTGTCTGTCTGTCTGTCTGTCTGTCTGTCTGTCTGTCTGTCTGTCTGTCTGTCTGTCTGTCTGTCTGTCTGTCTGTCTGTCTGTCTGTCTGTCTGTCTGTCTGTCTGTCTGTCTGTCTGTCTGTCTGTCTGTCTGTCTGTCTGTCTGTCTGTCTGTCTGTCTGTCTGTCTGTCTGTCTGTCTGTCTGTCTGTCTGTCTGTCTGTCTGTCTGTCTGTCTGTCTGTCTGTCTGTCTGTCTGTCTGTCTGTCTGTCTGTCTGTCTGTCTGTCTGTCTGTCTGTCTGTCTGTCTGTCTGTCTGTCTGTCTGTCTGTCTGTCTGTCTGTCTGTCTGTCTGTCTGTCTGTCTGTCTGTCTGTCTGTCTGTCTGTCTGTCTGTCTGTCTGTCTGTCTGTCTGTCTGTCTGTCTGTCTGTCTGTCTGTCTGTCTGTCTGTCTGTCTGTCTGTCTGTCTGTCTGTCTGTCTGTCTGTCTGTCTGTCTGTCTGTCTGTCTGTCTGTCTGTCTGTCTGTCTGTCTGTCTGTCTGTCTGTCTGTCTGTCTGTCTGTCTGTCTGTCTGTCTGTCTGTCTGTCTGTCTGTCTGTCTGTCTGTCTGTCTGTCTGTCTGTCTGTCTGTCTGTCTGTCTGTCTGTCTGTCTGTCTGTCTGTCTGTCTGTCTGTCTGTCTGTCTGTCTGTCTGTCTGTCTGTCTGTCTGTCTGTCTGTCTGTCTGTCTGTCTGTCTGTCTGTCTGTCTGTCTGTCTGTCTGTCTGTCTGTCTGTCTGTCTGTCTGTCTGTCTGTCTGTCTGTCTGTCTGTCTGTCTGTCTGTCTGTCTGTCTGTCTGTCTGTCTGTCTGTCTGTCTGTCTGTCTGTCTGTCTGTCTGTCTGTCTGTCTGTCTGTCTGTCTGTCTGTCTGTCTGTCTGTCTGTCTGTCTGTCTGTCTGTCTGTCTGTCTGTCTGTCTGTCTGTCTGTCTGTCTGTCTGTCTGTCTGTCTGTCTGTCTGTCTGTCTGTCTGTCTGTCTGTCTGTCTGTCTGTCTGTCTGTCTGTCTGTCTGTCTGTCTGTCTGTCTGTCTGTCTGTCTGTCTGTCTGTCTGTCTGTCTGTCTGTCTGTCTGTCTGTCTGTCTGTCTGTCTGTCTGTCTGTCTGTCTGTCTGTCTGTCTGTCTGTCTGTCTGTCTGTCTGTCTGTCTGTCTGTCTGTCTGTCTGTCTGTCTGTCTGTCTGTCTGTCTGTCTGTCTGTCTGTCTGTCTGTCTGTCTGTCTGTCTGTCTGTCTGTCTGTCTGTCTGTCTGTCTGTCTGTCTGTCTGTCTGTCTGTCTGTCTGTCTGTCTGTCTGTCTGTCTGTCTGTCTGTCTGTCTGTCTGTCTGTCTGTCTGTCTGTCTGTCTGTCTGTCTGTCTGTCTGTCTGTCTGTCTGTCTGTCTGTCTGTCTGTCTGTCTGTCTGTCTGTCTGTCTGTCTGTCTGTCTGTCTGTCTGTCTGTCTGTCTGTCTGTCTGTCTGTCTGTCTGTCTGTCTGTCTGTCTGTCTGTCTGTCTGTCTGTCTGTCTGTCTGTCTGTCTGTCTGTCTGTCTGTCTGTCTGTCTGTCTGTCTGTCTGTCTGTCTGTCTGTCTGTCTGTCTGTCTGTCTGTCTGTCTGTCTGTCTGTCTGTCTGTCTGTCTGTCTGTCTGTCTGTCTGTCTGTCTGTCTGTCTGTCTGTCTGTCTGTCTGTCTGTCTGTCTGTCTGTCTGTCTGTCTGTCTGTCTGTCTGTCTGTCTGTCTGTCTGTCTGTCTGTCTGTCTGTCTGTCTGTCTGTCTGTCTGTCTGTCTGTCTGTCTGTCTGTCTGTCTGTCTGTCTGTCTGTCTGTCTGTCTGTCTGTCTGTCTGTCTGTCTGTCTGTCTGTCTGTCTGTCTGTCTGTCTGTCTGTCTGTCTGTCTGTCTGTCTGTCTGTCTGTCTGTCTGTCTGTCTGTCTGTCTGTCTGTCTGTCTGTCTGTCTGTCTGTCTGTCTGTCTGTCTGTCTGTCTGTCTGTCTGTCTGTCTGTCTGTCTGTCTGTCTGTCTGTCTGTCTGTCTGTCTGTCTGTCTGTCTGTCTGTCTGTCTGTCTGTCTGTCTGTCTGTCTGTCTGTCTGTCTGTCTGTCTGTCTGTCTGTCTGTCTGTCTGTCTGTCTGTCTGTCTGTCTGTCTGTCTGTCTGTCTGTCTGTCTGTCTGTCTGTCTGTCTGTCTGTCTGTCTGTCTGTCTGTCTGTCTGTCTGTCTGTCTGTCTGTCTGTCTGTCTGTCTGTCTGTCTGTCTGTCTGTCTGTCTGTCTGTCTGTCTGTCTGTCTGTCTGTCTGTCTGTCTGTCTGTCTGTCTGTCTGTCTGTCTGTCTGTCTGTCTGTCTGTCTGTCTGTCTGTCTGTCTGTCTGTCTGTCTGTCTGTCTGTCTGTCTGTCTGTCTGTCTGTCTGTCTGTCTGTCTGTCTGTCTGTCTGTCTGTCTGTCTGTCTGTCTGTCTGTCTGTCTGTCTGTCTGTCTGTCTGTCTGTCTGTCTGTCTGTCTGTCTGTCTGTCTGTCTGTCTGTCTGTCTGTCTGTCTGTCTGTCTGTCTGTCTGTCTGTCTGTCTGTCTGTCTGTCTGTCTGTCTGTCTGTCTGTCTGTCTGTCTGTCTGTCTGTCTGTCTGTCTGTCTGTCTGTCTGTCTGTCTGTCTGTCTGTCTGTCTGTCTGTCTGTCTGTCTGTCTGTCTGTCTGTCTGTCTGTCTGTCTGTCTGTCTGTCTGTCTGTCTGTCTGTCTGTCTGTCTGTCTGTCTGTCTGTCTGTCTGTCTGTCTGTCTGTCTGTCTGTCTGTCTGTCTGTCTGTCTGTCTGTCTGTCTGTCTGTCTGTCTGTCTGTCTGTCTGTCTGTCTGTCTGTCTGTCTGTCTGTCTGTCTGTCTGTCTGTCTGTCTGTCTGTCTGTCTGTCTGTCTGTCTGTCTGTCTGTCTGTCTGTCTGTCTGTCTGTCTGTCTGTCTGTCTGTCTGTCTGTCTGTCTGTCTGTCTGTCTGTCTGTCTGTCTGTCTGTCTGTCTGTCTGTCTGTCTGTCTGTCTGTCTGTCTGTCTGTCTGTCTGTCTGTCTGTCTGTCTGTCTGTCTGTCTGTCTGTCTGTCTGTCTGTCTGTCTGTCTGTCTGTCTGTCTGTCTGTCTGTCTGTCTGTCTGTCTGTCTGTCTGTCTGTCTGTCTGTCTGTCTGTCTGTCTGTCTGTCTGTCTGTCTGTCTGTCTGTCTGTCTGTCTGTCTGTCTGTCTGTCTGTCTGTCTGTCTGTCTGTCTGTCTGTCTGTCTGTCTGTCTGTCTGTCTGTCTGTCTGTCTGTCTGTCTGTCTGTCTGTCTGTCTGTCTGTCTGTCTGTCTGTCTGTCTGTCTGTCTGTCTGTCTGTCTGTCTGTCTGTCTGTCTGTCTGTCTGTCTGTCTGTCTGTCTGTCTGTCTGTCTGTCTGTCTGTCTGTCTGTCTGTCTGTCTGTCTGTCTGTCTGTCTGTCTGTCTGTCTGTCTGTCTGTCTGTCTGTCTGTCTGTCTGTCTGTCTGTCTGTCTGTCTGTCTGTCTGTCTGTCTGTCTGTCTGTCTGTCTGTCTGTCTGTCTGTCTGTCTGTCTGTCTGTCTGTCTGTCTGTCTGTCTGTCTGTCTGTCTGTCTGTCTGTCTGTCTGTCTGTCTGTCTGTCTGTCTGTCTGTCTGTCTGTCTGTCTGTCTGTCTGTCTGTCTGTCTGTCTGTCTGTCTGTCTGTCTGTCTGTCTGTCTGTCTGTCTGTCTGTCTGTCTGTCTGTCTGTCTGTCTGTCTGTCTGTCTGTCTGTCTGTCTGTCTGTCTGTCTGTCTGTCTGTCTGTCTGTCTGTCTGTCTGTCTGTCTGTCTGTCTGTCTGTCTGTCTGTCTGTCTGTCTGTCTGTCTGTCTGTCTGTCTGTCTGTCTGTCTGTCTGTCTGTCTGTCTGTCTGTCTGTCTGTCTGTCTGTCTGTCTGTCTGTCTGTCTGTCTGTCTGTCTGTCTGTCTGTCTGTCTGTCTGTCTGTCTGTCTGTCTGTCTGTCTGTCTGTCTGTCTGTCTGTCTGTCTGTCTGTCTGTCTGTCTGTCTGTCTGTCTGTCTGTCTGTCTGTCTGTCTGTCTGTCTGTCTGTCTGTCTGTCTGTCTGTCTGTCTGTCTGTCTGTCTGTCTGTCTGTCTGTCTGTCTGTCTGTCTGTCTGTCTGTCTGTCTGTCTGTCTGTCTGTCTGTCTGTCTGTCTGTCTGTCTGTCTGTCTGTCTGTCTGTCTGTCTGTCTGTCTGTCTGTCTGTCTGTCTGTCTGTCTGTCTGTCTGTCTGTCTGTCTGTCTGTCTGTCTGTCTGTCTGTCTGTCTGTCTGTCTGTCTGTCTGTCTGTCTGTCTGTCTGTCTGTCTGTCTGTCTGTCTGTCTGTCTGTCTGTCTGTCTGTCTGTCTGTCTGTCTGTCTGTCTGTCTGTCTGTCTGTCTGTCTGTCTGTCTGTCTGTCTGTCTGTCTGTCTGTCTGTCTGTCTGTCTGTCTGTCTGTCTGTCTGTCTGTCTGTCTGTCTGTCTGTCTGTCCGTTGAAAACACGCTAACTTTTGAAAGACTTTATGGAGGCTCCTGAAGTTTGACATATATGTTGGGTATTTACCGGGTCAGGTTGGTATTGCAATCCAGCCAAATCGGTCCAGTGGTTCAAAAGTTATGAGCAAAAGAGTAAATTTTGGCAAGGGAATTTTGCGAACTTACGAGATTAAAACCACTCTAACTTTCGAAAGACAATTCTGAGGGTGCTGAAACGTGTTACATATCTTTGTCGTTCCCCAAGTCTATTTGGCTTTGAATTTCAGCAAAATCGGTTCAGTGGTTCAAAAGTTATAAGCAAGGCTCTGAATTTCAGATTTTTTTCACCTTAAACTGTTGAAAACTCGTTAAACAAGTTTTAACAAGCATGGTGAAATACCAGTTTTTTTTAAAACTTGTTGTTGTTTGTTTTCCTGCCGTGGGGTGCAGTTTAGTTGTTAGACAAGTAAATATTTGTTATTGTTTTTGTTTTTGTAACTGTATGTAACGGGGTATAGTAAGTATTTTTGGAAAAAAATCAAATAATAGTTTGTTTTTGGTTTTTAAAGACGAGGATGGTAAAATAAAATGAGGGAAATATGTGAAATATATTTTTTTAACATATACGTATAGGTATAAAACAACAAAAATATTTTACAAAGTAATTTTGTTACTCAAACAAATAGTACACTAAAAAAAATATTTACACTCAAAAAAATTTTACACTCAAAAAAAAATGTTTTTTTTTAATTTTTAATTTATTTTTTTTTTTTTAATGAAATTCACACTCAAAAAAATGTTGACAGTCAAAAAATTTTACACTCACAAAAAAATTTTACTCAAAATAATATATTTCTAATAAATATTTACACTCAAAAAAATTTTACACTAAAAAAAAATGTTTTTTTTTTTTAATTTTTAATTTAATTATTTTTATTTTTTTTAATGAAATTCACGCTAAAAAAAAATGTTGACAGTCAAAAAAATTTTACACTCACAAAAAAATTTTACTCAAAATAATATATTTCTAATAAAAATTTGTAATGCAATTTTTTAGAAAATTACTATCAGGTAACATTGTGGAGGGTATTCATAGATTCGACCAAGTCGAATTTAATTTTTCTACTTGTTTTTTTTTTAATTTTTGTCATTTTTTAAAGAGAAATTATTAGTTTTTACCTACTTGTGTGGGTTATTTTTTTGTAGAAAAAAAATTAAAAAAAAATATTTATAGGAATATAAAAACATGTTTGTAACAAGTGACTAAGGCACGATGGGTTAAGTGTCTGGCCAGAATGTAGTTGATTGCGGGATAGATTTCCCAAAAATTTATTAAAATTTTTTAAAATATAATTCAATAGAAAAATGTTAATACAAATCAATAATTTTTAATGTTTTCGTAGGTATTTTTATACCCTCCACTCTAGTGATAGAGAGTATATATAAGTTTGTCATTCCGTTTGTAACTTATCGAAATATCGGTCTGGGACCCCATAAAGTATATGGGGCATTCCATGCCAAATCACTCACTTTTAGGCCCGACCCCCTTCGATTAATTTTATTTTTGGATATGTTTTAGTACGTATTAAATGCAACTTGCAGCCAAATTTTCAGCCTTTTATACCAAGGTGGTGTTGAGTAATCAATTTTTCAAAATGACGATTTTTTCCAAAAAATGAAAAAATTTAAATTTTCAATCAATTTTGACCAGTAAAAAATATAGATATTTTAAAAAAAGTTGGACAACGTTTTGTTGGTATTTAAATGTAGTTTTAGAAAAAAAATGTGAAAAAATTATTCGAAGTAATTATCACTTATTTTTTGACGTTTAAAAATTAAAATCGACTTTTTGAAAAAGTCCGAAACCTTCGATTTTTTTGTAAAAAACTAAAAGAATTCTACTCTAAATTATGCAACTTTTAAGCCATAACTCGAGATGTGATCACAATTCTTTCTATTTTTTTTTTAATTTTTAAAATTGCACCTTTTATGTTTTGGCTCTGATTTATTTTATATGGAGCTCCAAAAAAAAAAAAAAATGGTAGATACTGACCCTAACTTACCCTAAATATATTCATTTGGAGGTAAATATACGTCTCACAAAAATTTGGGACGATCGGACATGTGTAAGGCGCTTAGCATGGTCCTTGAAGTTTAAAAAACGGATTACAAGGAAAAGTATGATTTTTTTTCTGTTTTCGCAATTTCTTTGGTATTTTAAGTTAAGTTTTAATTCAAGTGATTACAGAATTATGATGTGGAGTAAAATGCCTTTCTAATAAGGTACTAAAAACTAAAATCGGTTGAAAATCAGCCAAGTTATTACAACTTCCTCAGGCATCTAGCGTGTGCCATACAACTTGATTAAAAAATACGAGGCCCTTTTTTTAAATTTATTGAAATTTTCTACTGTAATAACATTTTTTCATTATTCATGTTTCAGTGTAATATTTTTTTGACTTTTCCAAATTTTAAAACAAAAAAAATATTTTTTTTTTTTAAATAGAGATTTCAAAAGGGTGTGGAAAATGCAGGCATTTTTAGCACTAATTTAAAAAATGTTAGCAAAACACAATATGAAAAATACTTGTCATCTAATAACATTTGAACTTGAAGAATAAAAAAATGCTATTACAGTAGAAAATTTCAATGAATTTCAAAAATCGGATTGTATTGATTAATCAAGTTGTCTGCCACACTTTAGATGCCTGGGGAAGTTGTAATAACTTGGCTGATTTTAAACCGATTTCGGTTTTTATGACCTTAATAGAGAGACATTTTACTCTACATTTCAATTCTGTAACAATTTGAATTCAAAATTAACTTAAAATACCAAAAAAATTAAGAAAACAGAAAAAAATTCATATTTTCCCTTGTAATCCGATTTTCAAACTTCAAAGCCGATGCGGCACGCCTTACCCATGTCCGATCATCCTAAAATTTTCTGAAACGTATTTTTACACCCAAGTTAATATATCTAGGGGAAGTTACGGTCAATATTTACCAAATTATTTTTTTTGGAGCACCATATAAAATAAACCAGAGTCAAAAAAAAAAAAAGTGCAATTTTCAAAATTTGAATAAAAATAGAACGAATTACGATCACATCTCGAATTATGACTTAAAAGTTGCGTAATTTAGAGTAGAATTTTTTGACATTTTTAAAAAAAAATCGAAGGTTTCGGACTTTTTCAAAAAGTCGATTTTAATTTTTATACGATAAAAAACAAGTGATAGTTACTTCGAATAATTTTTCATATTTTTTTTTCTAAAACTACATTTAACTACCAACAAAATGTTGTCCATCTTTTTTTAATATATCTATATTTTTTACTGGTCAAAATTGATTGAAAATTTAAATTTTTTCATTTTTTGGAAAAAATCGACATTTTGAAAAATTGATTACTCAACACCACCTTGGTATAAAAGGCTGAAAATTTGGCTGGAAGTTGCATTTAATACGTACTAAAACATATCCAAAAATAAAATTAATCGAAGGGGGTCGGGCCTAAAAGTGAGTGATTTGGCATGGAATGCCCCATATATATTCATGATCCCCGATCGATTTTAGACATTGTAGCGAAGTCCGTCTGTCCGTCTGTTACACAGAGATGACTGAAACTTAACATATTTATTGGAAGTTCTCCCGAGAAATTCGGTATTGCATTTGAGCGATATCGGTTCAGCGGTTCAAAAGTTATGAACGAAAATGTAAGGACACCTCAAAAATTTTACTACATTCAACATAACCTAAAAATACAAAATGCTTTAATTCGGCTGCTGGTTGACTTATGTGAACATAATTGATCACCAAATGGTATTTAAACAAGTACAAACCTATTTTTTGACAAAAAAAGAAAAAAATCGCGGATTTTTTTTTAACAAATTTTTTTTCGCGGATTTTTTTTTTAATAAATTTTTTTTTTTTTCAAAAGTAATTTCCTTTTAAATAAAGTTTTTGCAATAATCTTTTAGAAATTGTGGAGGGTATCGCTACATTCGGCAAGACCGAATTTAACTTTTTACTTGTTTTTTTTTTCAATTTGTTAAAATAACACAACAATCATTATTTTTTAACGTTTTTGTAGGTTGTTTTTTTTTTTAAATTTACGTTAGATGCCTGAATAAGTTGGCTGGTTTTCAACCGATTTTA
Organism: Pegoplata infirma; assembly: GCA_963921195.1. Lineage (NCBI taxonomy): Eukaryota > Metazoa > Arthropoda > Insecta > Diptera > Anthomyiidae > Pegoplata > Pegoplata infirma. Next base: position 11,030,847 of record OY992538.1, on the reverse strand, counting down.
TTTTTTAGCACCTTATTACAGAGGCATTTTTTTCAAATCTGAAAACTGAAAATTTTTTCTTAGAAAAAATGTTTCAGCATCTGCCAAGATTTTTTTTGAAAAAAAAAAAATTCTACAGGAAAGTGCAAATTTTCTACAGTTTTGTTGGGTTCTGTAGGAAAAGCTTATCAGATATAAGATTTCTCCACGTATGTATATCTGCGCCTGGGGCATATTATGGTCTCGATAACAAACTGTTGTTGGGTATATAAAAATAACATAAATTTTTGTCACTTTATTTGTCATTTATTTGTATACCATTAAACATATCATTAACTAAATATTTTTACACATATATGAACACAAATATGTGTGTGTGTGTGTAGGTTAGTGTGGCCCATCAACATATGGAAAAATACCAAGTATAACTCACAACTGAACGTACCTCAAAATATGATAGATGGCATCGTAACGAACAATTTGCGCCAAATTTCAGCACCCTACAACGATTGGAAGGGGATGCTAACTTATCATAAGTGTTTGCAACCTCCAAAGAAATCTTAAAAAAAAAATTTATTGGAATCTTAAAAATAACCATATGGAATGCTAGCGTAACAAGAGCACATAATTCACATGAGGCCATTTTGTTCTAAGATTGTCCATAAACAAAAAAAAATACATATTTAAAAAAGCGGAACCCTGCATTTCACTTAAACCGCTGTAACTCAAAAACTATGCGGACCATTAAGTTGCGATAAAGTTCATTTGAAAGGTAATACAAATATCTTTAATTTGATTATAATATCAAAAAAATTTTTTTTTGTTTTTTTCCTAATCGAAACTAAAATGTCCTTATTGTCCTTTGTAGGCAACCTTAGGGCAAAATGGCCATATATGACTTATTTGCTCTTGCAATGATACCATTCCATGTAGTAATTTTTAGGATTGCAAAAATTTTTTTTTTAGATTTCTTCGGAGGTTGCAAACACATGTGATCAGTTAGCATCCCCTTATAATCGTCGTAGGGTGCTGCAATTTGGCTCAAAATATTAGTTACGGTACCATCTTTCAGTTTTTAAGGTACGTTGACCTGTAGCGAAGCAAAAGGAATTTTGGGCCACCCTAGTGTAGGTATAATTATTTGTTTATTAAGGTGGACTGAAAATATTAAAGTTAGATTGTTTTCAAATCTTGGCCATAAATAATTGCTTTAAAAAATTTTTCAGAGGATTAGAAGTTTTTTGAAGAAAATACTCAAACTCTAAATAAAATTGTTTTTATTGAAATCTTTTGCCACACTACCCGAAACGTACACACAAAAAATTATGTCATTAACTGTTTGTAGTTTACTTCAAAAGTTTTACGTTTTGTCGTTTTTAAGAGAAAAAACATTTGTTCAATGTTCAGTTTTTTAAATAACTATTTCTGTTTTTTGTTTCAAAAATAACAACATAAAAAATAAAGACTTTCATTAGCATTTAATTTTGAAAGTCATTTATTACCATAATGATATTTTTAGGCTGGTGTCTAATTTTAAAAAAGTTGCAGGACGCCACCTCAGTTTGACTATAAAAGCTAACAATTAACGAAAAAGAAAACAAGAATTACTATTTTGATTTTCTTAAAACCAAAAATTTTAATAACTTGGGTTTGTAACTTGGATAATTCACCACGTGGTGAATAAAACCGTTTTTCACCAGCTGGTGAATAAAAAGTAACATAATTATTTTTTAACAAAAAAAATTTTTTTCATCAAATTTTTTTCTATCAATTTTTTTTTTTCCATCAATTTTGTTTTAATCAAATTTTTTTTTTCATCAAATTTTTTTTTCATAAATTTTTTTTTCATAAAGTTTTTTTTTTCATAAATTTTTTTTTTCATCAAAAAATTTTTTTTTTTCATCAAAATTTTTTTTTTTTCATCAAAATTTTTTTTTTCATCTATTTTATTCATCAATTTTTTTTTCATCAAAAATTTTTTTTTTTTCATCAAATTTTTTTTTCATCAAAAATTTGTTTTCTTAAATTTAACATTATTTTGTCTAAAAAAATTTTGCTTTGGCAAGTACACCCAAATCTTCCGCAAAAAATCTTAGTAGAGTGTCTGGCCGAAATGTAGTTGATTGCGGAATCGATTCCCCAAAAATTTTATTAAAAATATTTAAAAATAAAACTCAATAGAAAAATTGTTAAAATAACCTACCGAATCATTTAATTTTTAATATTTTCGAATTTTTTTTTTTTTTTGGAATTTGTTGGTAAAAATAGCACAACAATCATTTTGGTTTTAATGTTTTCGTAGGTTATTTTTTACGAATTTGTTGGTAAAAAAATGAAAGTGACGTTATTTTTTAATGTTCAATGTTTTTCATCTTAGAAAATTTGAATAAAATTAAAAAATAAATGTTGATGTTTGTGAAAACAAATGAATAATTACTGGGATGGTTTTGAAATGTTTTATCACTTGTTTTAAATATGTTTTTCATTTGTTTTTGCCTTCAAAATATTTTGAGTGTATACGAGTTCCATAATCCAAACTTAAGCTCGAAGACACCACAGCTAGTAAAATTTTTAATTTCTTGTCCATTCGACATCCACTTAAAAATAATGGATTTATTTTCACAATATTTTTTGGAAAAGTTCGAAATATTTTATCTTCACACCTTTCTAATAATAATAGTTATATACTAAATGTCTTTACATTCATAAAATTCAATCTTACACACACCATTACACATTCATATGGTCATTTAGAAACATTTTTATGATAATTATAGGCCAAATTTTATTCTCTAATGCTTTTCATGTGTATTATTTGTGTAGCAACATGCATACATACCCAGATAGAAATTGCTAAGCGTACAAAAAATAGTGGCCAGCAAAGCACTTTATTTTTGGGTATAAATTAACATAAGATTATAGTTCTTAAAAGAGTTTGCAAAGCCAATGTTTATGCCCTACACCATTCTGTGGTACTTGGTACATTGAGTTTGTGCAGATGTTTGTAACTACCCAAATATTGATCCTAGACGAACTCTTTAGTATACCGATCGACTCAGAATCATTTTAATCAAATCGGAAAATGAGTCGATTTAGCGATTTCCGTCAGTTCGTCTGTCCGTCCTTCCATGTAAGCGTTGTGCGCACGATACAGGTGGCAATTTTTAACCGATTTGTCTGAAATACAAACTTCCCCTTTAAATATTTTTCAAATTGCCCTAACAACCATATTTTAATAGGTTTCCTTTTGGCAGGTAAACCTGTTTTTTATTCAAAAATCAACATTCCAAATTTTAAAGGAATCGGACAAGTTCTTTTTGTAGCCCCCATTCAAAGAACCTTCCAGATATACGCATAAATCTCGAAAATTTCATTAAAAAAGCAAATATTTTAATAAAATTGTGTTTGTGTGTATTTAACGCGTACTTAAATAACCTTATCAAATCTTATTATAATCGGACCATTTTTGGACTTAAGCCCCATAAGAAAATTTCTCCCTGTAATTAGTTAAAACGGTTTGGTTTATTGGCATACACAAAAAAAATTACAATGAACGACTTTTATAGTATTTATGAACAAATTCATACAGTATATTAACTTTTTCATAGTATTTATGAAAAAATCATAATATGTAAAATTTTAGAACGATTTAACATTTTTCATAAATACTATGAAAAAGTTCAAAAATTTAATAAAAAAGTTCATAATTTTTATGTATTTGTTTTTCTGTATGCAACAAATAGAAGCCGATTTCACTAAAATTTGGTTTGTGAGTATTATCTACACTTATTAAAGATTTGATCCAATCGGTCCATGTTTAAACTTGGGACCCATTTTCCGTGAAACGCTGGTGTAGGGTATTATATCGCTCCTTTACTTGTATAGTGTCATAACTCAAAAAATGCGTTTTTTGAGTTAATGATGCAGAATTATTCGTTATATCGTGCTTTAGTTTGTGTAAAAAATTCGAATTAATATCTTTTAAACTCACCGTTTGAGAAGAGTACACGCCATTATTACATTTTTTATGTACAGGCCTTTTTCAATTAAAAACCAGTTTCAATAGTAAACTTTAAACGTTTTTTCTGCAAAATCAAATATTTTGAGTTGTGACACTATACAAGTAAAGGAGCGATATGGTCGGTCTGGAACGACTTTTTTTTTATTTGTTTTTTTTTTTGGGGGGGGGGGGGGGGGGGATTCGCGATAACAAACTGTTGTTGGGTATATAAAAATAACATAAATTTTTGTCACTTTATTTGTCATTTATTTGTATACCATTAAACATATCATTAACTAAATATTTTTACACATATATGAACACAAATATGTGTGTGTGTGTGTAGGTTAGTGTGGCCCATCAACATATGGAAAAATACCAAGTATAACTCACAACTGAACGTACCTCAAAATATGATAGATGGCATCGTAACGAACAATTTGCGCCAAATTTCAGCACCCTACAACGATTGGAAGGGGATGCTAACTTATCATAAGTGTTTGCAACCTCCAAAGAAATCTTAAAAAAAAAATTTATTGGAATCTTAAAAATAACCATATGGAATGCTAGCGTAACAAGAGCACATAATTCACATGAGGCCATTTTGTTCTAAGATTGTCCATAAACAAAAAAAAATACATATTTAAAAAAGCGGAACCCTGCATTTCACTTAAACCGCTGTAACTCAAAAACTATGCGGACCATTAAGTTGCGATAAAGTTCATTTGAAAGGTAATACAAATATCTTTAATTTGATTATAATATCAAAAAAATTTTTTTTTGTTTTTTTCCTAATCGAAACTAAAATGTCCTTATTGTCCTTTGTAGGCAACCTTAGGGCAAAATGGCCATATATGACTTATTTGCTCTTGCAATGATACCATTCCATGTAGTAATTTTTAGGATTGCAAAAATTTTTTTTTTAGATTTCTTCGGAGGTTGCAAACACATGTGATCAGTTAGCATCCCCTTATAATCGTCGTAGGGTGCTGCAATTTGGCTCAAAATATTAGTTACGGTACCATCTTTCAGTTTTTAAGGTACGTTGACCTGTAGCGAAGCAAAAGGAATTTTGGGCCACCCTAGTGTAGGTATAATTATTTGTTTATTAAGGTGGACTGAAAATATTAAAGTTAGATTGTTTTCAAATCTTGGCCATAAATAATTGCTTTAAAAAATTTTTCAGAGGATTAGAAGTTTTTTGAAGAAAATACTCAAACTCTAAATAAAATTGTTTTTATTGAAATCTTTTGCCACACTACCCGAAACGTACACACAAAAAATTATGTCATTAACTGTTTGTAGTTTACTTCAAAAGTTTTACGTTTTGTCGTTTTTAAGAGAAAAAACATTTGTTCAATGTTCAGTTTTTTAAATAACTATTTCTGTTTTTTGTTTCAAAAATAACAACATAAAAAATAAAGACTTTCATTAGCATTTAATTTTGAAAGTCATTTATTACCATAATGATATTTTTAGGCTGGTGTCTAATTTTAAAAAAGTTGCAGGACGCCACCTCAGTTTGACTATAAAAGCTAACAATTAACGAAAAAGAAAACAAGAATTACTATTTTGATTTTCTTAAAACCAAAAATTTTAATAACTTGGGTTTGTAACTTGGATAATTCACCACGTGGTGAATAAAACCGTTTTTCACCAGCTGGTGAATAAAAAGTAACATAATTATTTTTTAACAAAAAAAATTTTTTTCATCAAATTTTTTTCTATCAATTTTTTTTTTTCCATCAATTTTGTTTTAATCAAATTTTTTTTTTCATCAAATTTTTTTTTCATAAATTTTTTTTTCATAAAGTTTTTTTTTTTCATAAATTTTTTTTTTCATCAAAAAATTTTTTTTTTTCATCAAAATTTTTTTTTTTCATCAAAATTTTTTTTTTCATCTATTTTATTCATCAATTTTTTTTTCATCAAAAATTTTTTTTTTTTCATCAAATTTTTTTTTCATCAAAAATTTGTTTTCTTAAATTTAACATTATTTTGTCTAAAAAAATTTTGCTTTGGCAAGTACACCCAAATCTTCCGCAAAAAATCTTAGTAGAGTGTCTGGCCGAAATGTAGTTGATTGCGGAATCGATTCCCCAAAAATTTTATTAAAAATATTTAAAAATAAAACTCAATAGAAAAATTGTTAAAATAACCTACCGAATCATTTAATTTTTAATATTTTCGAATTTTTTTTTTTTTTTGGAATTTGTTGGTAAAAATAGCACAACAATCATTTTGGTTTTAATGTTTTCGTAGGTTATTTTTTACGAATTTGTTGGTAAAAAAATGAAAGTGACGTTATTTTTTAATGTTCAATGTTTTTCATCTTAGAAAATTTGAATAAAATTAAAAAATAAATGTTGATGTTTGTGAAAACAAATGAATAATTACTGGGATGGTTTTGAAATGTTTTATCACTTGTTTTAAATATGTTTTTCATTTGTTTTTGCCTTCAAAATATTTTGAGTGTATACGAGTTCCATAATCCAAACTTAAGCTCGAAGACACCACAGCTAGTAAAATTTTTAATTTCTTGTCCATTCGACATCCACTTAAAAATAATGGATTTATTTTCACAATATTTTTTGGAAAAGTTCGAAATATTTTATCTTCACACCTTTCTAATAATAATAGTTATATACTAAATGTCTTTACATTCATAAAATTCAATCTTACACACACCATTACACATTCATATGGTCATTTAGAAACATTTTTATGATAATTATAGGCCAAATTTTATTCTCTAATGCTTTTCATGTGTATTATTTGTGTAGCAACATGCATACATACCCAGATAGAAATTGCTAAGCGTACAAAAAATAGTGGCCAGCAAAGCACTTTATTTTTGGGTATAAATTAACATAAGATTATAGTTCTTAAAAGAGTTTGCAAAGCCAATGTTTATGCCCTACACCATTCTGTGGTACTTGGTACATTGAGTTTGTGCAGATGTTTGTAACTACCCAAATATTGATCCTAGACGAACTCTTTAGTATACCGATCGACTCAGAATCATTTTAATCAAATCGGAAAATGAGTCGATTTAGCGATTTCCGTCAGTTCGTCTGTCCGTCCTTCCATGTAAGCGTTGTGCGCACGATACAGGTGGCAATTTTTAACCGATTTGTCTGAAATACAAACTTCCCCTTTAAATATTTTTCAAATTGCCCTAACAACCATATTTTAATAGGTTTCCTTTTGGCAGGTAAACCTGTTTTTTATTCAAAAATCAACATTCCAAATTTTAAAGGAATCGGACAAGTTCTTTTTGTAGCCCCCATTCAAAGAACCTTCCAGATATACGCATAAATCTCGAAAATTTCATTAAAAAAGCAAATATTTTAATAAAATTGTGTTTGTGTGTATTTAACGCGTACTTAAATAACCTTATCAAATCTTATTATAATCGGACCATTTTTGGACTTAAGCCCCATAAGAAAATTTCTCCCTGTAATTAGTTAAAACGGTTTGGTTTATTGGCATACACAAAAAAAATTACAATGAACGACTTTTATAGTATTTATGAACAAATTCATACAGTATATTAACTTTTTCATAGTATTTATGAAAAAATCATAATATGTAAAATTTTAGAACGATTTAACATTTTTCATAAATACTATGAAAAAGTTCAAAAATTTAATAAAAAAGTTCATAATTTTTATGTATTTGTTTTTCTGTATGCAACAAATAGAAGCCGATTTCACTAAAATTTGGTTTGTGAGTATTATCTACACTTATTAAAGATTTGATCCAATCGGTCCATGTTTAAACTTGGGACCCATTTTCCGTGAAACGCTGGTGTAGGGTATTATATCGCTCCTTTACTTGTATAGTGTCATAACTCAAAAAATGCGTTTTTTGAGTTAATGATGCAGAATTATTCGTTATATCGTGCTTTAGTTTGTGTAAAAAATTCGAATTAATATCTTTTAAACTCACCGTTTGAGAAGAGTACACGCCATTATTACATTTTTTATGTACAGGCCTTTTTCAATTAAAAACCAGTTTCAATAGTAAACTTTAAACGTTTTTTCTGCAAAATCAAATATTTTGAGTTGTGACACTATACAAGTAAAGGAGCGATATGGTCGGTCTGGAACGACTTTTTTTTTATTTGTTTTTTTTTTTGGGGGGGGGGGGGGGGGGGGATTCGCGTAAAAAAAATCGATAAAAATGTTGTAAGGAAATATTTTTTGAAAAATTTTAGAAAAGTTCCAAAAAAATATATCGTCGAACTATATTCAATAAATGCCAACTCGAAAAAGTTTACTGTTCAGGAGATGTACCTTCCATAAGATGGTTTAAATATTCTAAATAATTTTTATCTATGCTAAAAATTTCTTATTTTGCACTTGTTTGTGTATTTTTCAGAGATGGCATTTATTACTTTATCAAAAAACAAATATTTTTTTAGAGTTGGCATATTTTGTCGGAAAATAAAAAAAAAACATTTTTTTTTTGGAAAAATTTTTATATATATTTTTTTTTGGTTTTTGTTATCCTTAGTACGATAATAGCAAAAACTGAAAAAAAAATTAAAAATCTTTGCATATTTTTAAAAGTTACTAGCTCCGAAATCCTTTTAATCTCAGGGTGGTCAACCTTGGCACTCTGTAACTCACGCTGTATTGTAAAAGGGTCACTTTAAACCAGCTACTTTGAAAGCTTATATCATTGACTTAATTTGGCCCACTCATAATGTTTCAATCTGATAAATAGTTCGAAAGTTACATCTATATAAGCAATTTTTTTTTTGCAAACACTATTAACCGATATTTTAAAAATGGCAAAATTTACAAAAAAGTGCTTTGCCGGCACTATTTTTTTGTACGGTTAGCAATTTCTGCCTGGGTACATACATTTAACTATGAATGTGCTGGTGAATTACATTTATACGATACGTTTAATAAGTACTTATTGTTAGTCTTTTACTAGTAAATGTGTGTGAGAGTGCACGTATGTGTGTGTGTGTGTGTGTGTGTGTATTTGTGTGTGAGTGTCCTATTAAATTGATCATAATAGTAATTTAAGGAATGAATGTTAAAATGATAGGGAAATGAGTATTTAGGCTTTGTGCGTGCGTATTTTGGCTTTGATTGTGTTAGCGAGTGTGTGGTATGCTGATATTTAAATACAAAATAGGATTAAGGATAAATGAAAGGACTCGTGTGATATTGGTTGCTTATTGCATTACGATAATTCGCATTAAATTTTGAAGGTATTTTAATGGAATTGTTACAAGGTTTGTGGGTTGGCTATTTTTCCATTATTATTTATTTAGTACAGTAGTATAAAAGGTCTTATAACCGCCCGACAGCCAATATTAACTCTTAATATCCTGACTTTTTTTTTTTGAGCCGAAAAAAAATATATGTTATAAAATTCCCAATTCTAAACAACTTTTGTTCTACGACTTTGTTTATAGGTTAAATTTACCTGAGTTATGTGAAGAAAACCTTGTTGGACCCTTGCAAATTAACCTGACCGCCAGAGATCAAAATTTTACCAACGTCTTTTTGTAACACATTTTTTTCGTTTTAAACATTCTGAAAATTCAAAATTTTACGGAAATATTTTTTTCAGCTTCAATTTCGACGTTTTTTCGAAAATTCGTAATTTCACCAAATTTTTTGGTTTTTTTGAGGTTGGGACACTCTGATGAGCACACGGGTGCCAAGAAAAGGTGCTTCTAAATGGTGAAAGGCGAAAATGTAAGATATTGTATCAATAATCATTGTTTAAGTCACAGAAGGAAGTTTCAACAAAATTTGTTTAACAAAGTTAACAAAGTTAAGGATTTTTTTTGGTTGGTTGCTTGCGGAACCAGAAGGATATTAAGGGTTAAGCGTTACCCGGATAATATACGTCTGAAAATAGAGATCAAATGGAGTAAAACTGCATTTACAGTTTTACTTTTCGTGATCCTGTTTCCTTTTAAAAGGACTTAAAAAATTTTAGAGGATTAAATTTTACAAAATATTTTTGAAATATTTTTACTTGTGCTAGGATGACAAGTCCTCCTCCTGAGAGGAGGATCTCCTCTAATTTTTCCATTTCCTTATTTTGCCAAATCAGGATAAAAGAATGTGAATAAAGTCATTTGAAAACATATTCGATTAGAGTTTTATTCTAGTTCGAGGCCCAAAAATATTTCTATTTATGATATTGTCATAATAAAGTATTTTTAATTTATTGCTTTAAAAAAGTTATTCATCTCATAGTATGTCTGTACTGATCAGTTTCATCCCCACTAAGGAATCTTCAGCAGACTTTAGAGAATCATCGTTGGTCAATCAAACATCAAACCAGACATAATATTTGATATATTTCACAAGTTATACGAGAAATACTATTATGAAGGTCCGAAATCTGTTTTCCAACAAAAAAAACTCTTTTAAAGCAAAAATTTTATATACTAAATCACCATCGGTAATTATTAATATATGTGTTGCTGTTATTTTACAATAACAACAATAAAAAAACAACATTTAACACAAAGTTTAGTACGACTTATGCCCGTAATTTCAACAAGTAGGTAACTACGGGTGTAAAATACCTGATAGATATCTTTACCTAGCCGGTAAAATAACATTGAAAATTATATTTACCTAAGAGTTAAATTTACGAAATTTTATTTACACGGTAGATATCTATGCACTGATAGGTATCTGCTTGTTGAAATTACGGCTATTATCCTACCAACACTATTGTTTGGTTAGGTACTGTTGTTATTGTAAAATAACAGCAACACATATATTAATAATTACCGATGGTGATTTAGTATATACAATTTTTGCTTTAAAAGAGTTATTTTTGTTAGAAAACAGATTTCGGACCTTCATAATAGTATTTCTCAAATAACTTGTGAAATATATCAAATATTATGACTGGTTTGATGTTTGATTGACCAACGATGATTCTCTAAAGTCTGCTGAAGATTCCTTAGTGGGGATGAAACTGATCAGTACAGACATACTATGAGATGAGTAACTTTTTTAAAGCAATAAATTAAAAATACTCTATTATAACAATATCATAAATAGAAATATTTTTGGGCCTCGAACTAGAATAAAACTCTAATCGAATATATATACATATATAAAGGCCGAATAAATACATTTTATTTTTATGTACCTTTTGGTACTAAAAATATAAAAACAACGTCATTAGAAAACTTTATCAAAATATTTTGTTGAAAATGATGAATAATATTGAAGGATAAATTTTTTAATGGACGTAACAATAATAAAATAGGAAAATTATGGGAGATCCTCCTCTTTGATTTGCTATCAATAGTGGCATCCTAGGATAAGTACAAATATTAAAAAAATATTTTATTAAATTTAATCGTCTAAAAGTTTAAAGTCCAAAGGCCAAAATCGGCTGCAATTGTACAGCACAAATTAATGGAACGTGTTAATTGAAATTTTTATTGATTTGTAGATTAGTTAATTCTGTAGTACTTAACGTGGCCATTTTTTGATATTTTGATTTAATAATGTTTTTATGAAAGAAGAAAAGTTTTTTGTTTACACAAAAATCAATATTTAAAAAAAAACGGTAAGTACTAGAGAATTAATTAATCTACAAAACAAAAAAATTTCATCAAAATCGGTTCAGCAGTTTTTGCTGTACAATTGCAGACGATTATGTCTTTTGAAAAAAGAATTATACAATTGAGTGGCAACAGTGGCAATTCTCGTTGACCAAATTTTGTGTTATAAAAATATTAAAATAATTTATCTTACAAATAAAAAGACAGAACGAAAAAAATTGCCTATTTATTGGGGAAATTGGCCTCGAACTGGAATAGACTCTATTTCATAATTAATTTGTTTAATTCTGTAACACTATGTATTCAAATCATTAAAAAATATAACTGTGTTAACCGAGGATTAGCTGTAATAATATAAACAACTCGAAAAAAACTAAAACCAAACAACATTGACAACTTTAACAGCTCGTTTACAATTTATAAAAAAAACTAATATAAAAGCTGAAAATATGAAATAAAACAAATCAAATTTTCACCAGAATAACATCATAAAAAAATTAAAAAAACTTTTGAGATAAAAATACATCAAAATAGAAAATAACATTTTTAAATTTTTTTTTAGAAGCAGACAGACATTGTTTTTGAGTTTATACTTTTTTTAAACTTTTTAATTTGTCATTGCAAGGATATAAATTATGAGATATTTTTATTAAAGCAGTAAATATAACAATATAGATATGGGGCATTCCATGTCAAATCGGACACTTTGAAAACTTTTTTTAGATTTTCCCAGTTTTTACAGTTTTTAGTACCCTTTGAAAACTCCTTCGTGGTAAATTTTCAGAATTTTTTGATGTCCCGTTCGGCACCCTGAAAAATGGCCCCAATGCAAAATGGCCCCAACGCCAAAAATGAAAAATGGCCCCAGTTTTGGGGTCTTTTTAAAAATGAAATTTCACCCCACTTTGAAATATGAAATATGGCCCCAATTCTGTGTGAAAAAATGCCCCAAAAAATTAGAACCATTTTTATGAAAATGAAAAAAGGCCCCAAATTGCAATATGAAAAATGACCCCACAAAAAAATATGTATTTTTCCCAAACCATTATAAATAAAATTTTCATTCAGTCAGTTTCATTTCAGTCAATAATTATAAATTGTAATTAATAAATGTAAATTTAAAATAACTGCAAATGAAATAAGTTTTTTAATTTAAAACTTTTGAGTTGTATTAACGACCTGAAAGATATTATAACGCTTTCGGGCTGCTGCTTATGGTGCAGCATTGGATTTTTGGTATGATTTTTTGGCACCCTTTATAATTCTCATGAATATTCATATCTTAAAAGCACCCGTGTAAGTACTTCCATATAATTAAGCGAACTTAAACAAAGGTAAAAAATATATTCTATTTTATCAACCCACTCGAAGAAGTCGGAATCAATTATATTCTTTGATGACTTATCGTTTCGAGGATTCTGTATAATGGCAGTAGCAATAATACATATTTTATTTTTGTTAAACTTTAAAAGCATATAGGTGTGAAGAAAGCTCCACAGGCGAAAAATCTCTTGTAAAAATTTTTCGCCTGCGGCGCTTTCTTCACACCTATATGCTTTTAAAGTTTAACAAAAATAAAATAATTAACTTAAATATCGCGGATATAAAGTTTAAGTAGGTTTTTATAATACCGAAAGACCAACGGACCTCAGAGTCCATGTGTGCTGACGTAAAGCGTAAGCATCCACTTAAAACCTATACCAAAATGAAATTAACATTTCAAATAATCTATCCAAGTTCCTTCCTACTTTTTGTTTTTTCACTTCAGATTTTTGTTTTGTTGTATGAGAAATCACATAAAAAAATATTAAAATATAAAGTACTGCTGCCCAAAAAAACTTTATTTTGGGGAGAGGGTTTAATGTTTGTTATCCCTAAGTCCGACCGGCTACGCAGAAAAACTTTAAAGCAAAAAAAAAAAATTCACAGAAATTTTGTACACATATTAATAAATGCATGCCAATTGTTAAAAGCTTTAATAAAAATACGACGGGGATTATGTAGAAATAATTTTACTATTTTTATTAAATTTGGGGCCAATATTCATTCTGCAAAATAACCCCAAATCAAGAAATGAAAAATGGCCCTAATAATTTTGGGGTCATATTAAAATGAAAAATGGTCCCAAAATTAAAAGGAAAAATTACCCCAAATAACTAGGAAAAATGGCCCCAAATTTTCGTGTTGTTGTACTCCATATAAAAATTTGGGGCCATTTTTCATTTTCGTTTTGGGGCCATTTTGCATTGGGGTCATTTTTCATGGTGCCGTCCCGTTCAAAAGATATCGAATTTTTAAAAATTGGTAGTTTGTTCCTTTACTCAAACTTGTTTTACTCATAACTTCTTTAATAATGGTCCAAATTTCATTTTTTTTCAAAATTTTGGTTTTTTTACGTACTTTTAAAGGAAAAATGCAAAAAAATCTTAAAGCGCTCTTGAATGTGATTTTTAAGTTTTAAAATTTAAATATAATTTTTAAACATGTTTGTACTCTTCAATTTTTTTAAAATTTTTTTGTGTAAAACCTCTATCGATTCTACACCTTTTTTGCCCAGGAGGATTGTGGGATAACGATTATTACTATTTTTTAAAATTTTTTTAAAAAATATTATTGTAGTTTTCCAATCTTTAAATCATTTCTACTGCTCCAATGGTGCGTCATAGAGGGGTCATTTATAAGACCGACCCCCATTTATTTTTACATCTTAACATTTCTTTGGAACAAACTATACCCCATCTCCAATTTCTAAGGAGGCTCCCACACAAAACGAAATTTTTTTAAATTTTCTCCAACCGCTCTAACTACCCTAACAGTGCCCTTAGAGCAATCAAATGTATGACCGCCCAGAATATTTTTTTACTACAAACATTTTCTCTGAACACATACAATTTTTTTTTATTTTTTGTAAATTTGTTTTATTTAATCAGTTCTCTACCGGTCCAACGGTGCGTCCGAGCGGGGTCATTAGTGAAACCGACCCCCATTAATTTTTACCCTACAAATTTTTTTTAAAACATACATACCTACGCCCTATCTCCACTCGCTAAGTAGGCTCAAATAACAGTTGGAGCAAATTTTATAAAAATGTAATTTTGAATGTAAGCCTACTTAGGGAGTGCAGATAGGGCTGTGATATGTTTTACAAAAATGTTGGATGGTAAAAATAAATGGAGGTCGGTCTCACTAATGACCCCTCTCGGGCGCACCATTGGACCGGTAGAAGCTGATTAAATAAAACCAATTTACAAAAAATAAAAAAAATATGTATGGGGACAGCCTTAACACTTAGAGATAGAGGGTAGGTGTATTCAGAGAAAATGTTTGGACTTATGAAATATTGTGGGTCGGTCATACATTTGATTACTCTAAGGGCACTTTTAGGGCAGTAAGAGCGGTTGGAGCAAATTTAAAAAAATGTCGATTTGTGTGGGAGCCTCTTAGAAATTGGAGATATGGTATTAGTTTGTTCCAAAGAAATGTTAAGACGTAAAAATTATAAACGACCCCTCTATGACCCACCATTGGAGCAGTAGAAATGATTTTAAGATTGGAAAATTACAATAAAATTTTTTCAAAAAATTTTAAGAAATAGTAACAATCGTTATCCGACGATACTTCTGGGCAAAAAATTTGTAAAATCGATAGAAGTTTTACACAAAAAAAAATCGAAAAAATCGAAGAGTACAAACATTTTCAAAAATGAGACTTAAATTTTAAAACTTAAAATCTCATACTAGAGCGCTTTTAAGAATTTTTTGGGATTTATTTTTAAAAGTTCGTAAAAAAAACAAAAATTTTGAAAACAAAAATTGAAGTTTTGACCATTATTGAAGAAGTTATGAGTAAAAGAAGTTTAAGTAAAGGAACAAACTACCAATTTTTAAAAATTCGATGTCTTTTGAACCGGTCATCAAAAAAAATCTGAAAATTTACAACGATAGAGTTTTCGAAGGGTACTAAAAACTGTAAACAAATTGGGAAAATCTAAAAAAAATTTTCAAAGTGTCCGATTTGATATGGAATGCCCCATATACTTTTTTTTTAACCACAATATTTGCATTTGAGGTCATCCAAAACATTTCAGTTTAAAAAGGGTTATTCCTCAATCTGGAGAAAGACTTTAAAAAAAATTATAAAATTTTCTATATACATACATACAAAGAAAGAAAATATTTGTATTCGTAACCTGTATTTTCTTTTAATAAGCAAAATTAAAATTGTTTCATAAAATGATTTTACGGCTGATTATTTTTATATATTAAAATCTGTCAATTGTTTCTTACGTCAGATATTGTGGTTTTCATGGCAACATTTTAACTATAATTTAAATGTTAAAGTCCTTTATAAACAAAATTTAATAATAATAAAAGAAAATTAAATTCATTGTGTTGATAGTATTATTGTTTTCCTTAACAAAATACAAATATACACAATAATTCATATTTTATACAATTGTTGGCAAATTGTTAATTTTTCAACAACATTTTAAACACACGCAGTCTCTTAAACACAATTATGCAACAACAATATAATAAATTTTATTATCGGAGGGTGTTATTTATGGATGAACAAGTAGGATGACACTGTATTTGGCTAAAGTGTGTTAAATGATGGATGGATTTTAAATTAATACAAGTAAAAATTAAATAAGACATGATAGAATCTATGCGATATGTCCAAAAAAAAATTGGAATAAAAATTAATGATAAAAACACTATTATTTGGTGACATAATACCCACGGACATAATCCCCATTTAGTGTGAGGACCGAAAATAATATGGGCATAATCCCAATTAAAAAGCACATAGACAGCCTAACAAATCGCCATCCACAAAAAAAAACACCTTGTCAAATCTCGTAATCCCATTTTACAAATATTTGACAGTTTTTCTTGTTTTTTGACAAAAAAATTTTGATTGAAATTGATTTTTTTTTTGTATTTTTATAAATTTCCAAGTTCTTTTACAAAAAATATCTAGTAAATTCAATAAAATGCCTTGTAAGTTTTGTTGCGCCAAAAAAATTGTAAATTTAAAATTTTTTCTGTAAAAAGCTTGTAAAATTACTAAAAATCTCGTAATATTTACTAGGAATTCTCGTAAATTAGGCGGTAGCAAAAAATCTAGTAAAGTTACGAAACATCCTTGTAAATTTTATCGCGTTAAAAAAATTGTAAATTTACAATTTTATTGGTAGAAAGTTTGTAAAATTACAAAATTATTGGTAAAAAGCTAGTAAAATTACAAGAAGGTTACAAGTCAATTACAAATACACACAAAAAATTATGTCATTAACTGTTTGTAGTTTATTTAAAAAGTTTTAAGTTTTGTCGTTTTAAAAGAAAAAAACATTTGTTCAATATTCAGTTTTTTTAAATGACTTTTTCTGTTCTTTGTTTTAAGAATAACAACATAAAAAATAAGGACTTTCATTAGCATTCAATTTTTAAAGTCATTTCTTTTTGTTCTGTAAGAAAAAATAACAGATTTTTCTTTAATTTTTAATGATTTGTGTACGTTATTTTAACATGATAATGTTTTTAGGCTATATAAGCTCACAATTAACGAAAAAGAAAACAAGAATTACTATTTTCATTTTCTTAAAACCAAAAATAACTTGGGTTTGTAACTTGGATAATAATTCACCTCGTGGTGAATAAAACCGTTTTTCACCAGCTGGTGAATAAAAAGTAACATAATTATTTTTTAACAAAAAAAAATTTTTTTTTTCATCAAATTTTTTTGTTTTCATAATTTTTTTTTTTTCATTAATTTTTTTTTCCATAAATATTTTTTTTTCATCAAATTGTTTTAAAATATAATTTTTCATCATTTTTTTTTTCATCATACACTCAAAAAAATACGTTAGTAGATTTACTAATTTTTTTTTGCTAACGCTAGTTGGCTAACTTTTAGCAAATTTTTAGTTGAGATTAGCATGTTAGCAAAAAATTCTTGTAAACTTCATTTAGCACATTAGCAATTTTAAACAAACTTTGAACTAATTTCTTTTGCTAAATTTGAAATTGAGTTGACTACATTTTTACAAGATTTTTTGCTAATATTAGCAAAATAAATGGTAAATTTTTTTTTATTTTCAGAAAACTTAAAATGGCGCTATCTCGGAAACTAAGCCAGATAGAGCAAAATGGAGGCCATTTTTGGTTCTTAGAATCTCCATAGTATAGCCGGTCCTCTTCATATGTGTGGACCCTAATGGGCCCTAACTTTGGATCCAAAAAAGTTAGCATTCCCGAAAATTTTAAAATGCTCATATCTCGGTAAATATTGCCGACACAACAAAAAGTCTAAAAGCGTTTTTGTAGCTCTCAACACATAGAACAAGACCGCAAAATAGTCAAAAGCTCTCCGAGTAATATTTTTGAAGTTATCGAGTTTTTTAATTCTCAAGACCCCAGTGGTCCCCTATAATCACGTATCTCAAAAACTAAGCAAGGTAGAGCGAAACGGACACAAATTTTGGATCAAAAACTATGACGATTTTTAAGGAACCCAACTAGGTCTAGGCCCATCGGGGTCTGGGCCTATCGGGTCCGAACCCAATGGGGTCCTCAGATGTGTATAAACTAAGTTTAAAAAAAAAATATTTAGTTAACTAATTATTGGCAAAACATTTTTGCTAACTTTAGCAAAAAAATTGTGGGTTCAAAAGCAGCAAATTTTCTTGTAGGTTTACAAGCTTTTTTTGCTAACATTACAGTTTTTTTTTTTTGAGTGTACTATTTTTTTTTTTTATCAATTTTTTTTTCATCAATTTTTTTTACATCAAATTTTTTTTTTTTCATTAATTTTTTTCATCACATTTTTTTTGTTTTCATCATTTTTTTATCAATTTTTTTTTCATAAATTTTTTTTTTCCATCATATTTTTTTTACATAATTTTTTTTCTCATTTTTTTTATCAAACTTTTTTTTTCATCAAATTTTTTTTTATCATTTTTTTTTTTTTTTCATAAGTTTTTTTTCATGAATTTTTTTTTTTCATAAAATTTTTTTTTTCATCAAAATTTTTTTTCATAAATTTTTTTTTATCATATTTTTTTATCAATTTTTTTCATCAAATTTTTTTTTATTATCAATTTTTTTCTCACCAAATTTTTTTTTTTTCATATTGTTTTTTTTTTTTTTACATTAAAAAATTTTTCTTTTCATCAAAAAATTCATCAAAAACTATTTTTCATCAAAATTTTTTTTCACCAAAAGTTTTTGGTTCATTAAATTTTTTTTAACATAATTTTGTTTTTCGTGAAAAAAAATCATATTTTTTTACCAAAACTTCTTTTTCACTAAGTCAGATACTCTATGGAGCCAATTTCAAATTTTATCCATCAGATCGAAAAAATTTGAAAAACTCGCGATTTTTGTTTTATTCACGATTTTTGTTTTTAAAAAAGTAAAAAAACTGCAAAATCTGTCTAACTTTGAGCAGCTGTATTTTTAACAAGCTGGGCACCCTACTGGTTAAGTTAAACCGGATATGCTGAATTCAATTTAAAATTTTGATGCTTTAGTACAATAAAAACGATATTTTTAAACTTTTGCGATAATTTTTAAATTTAAAACCATTCAAGTCTGTTCAACTAACACAACAAACCATAATACCGTGATTTTTTTTGCGAAAAAAAATTTATGTTCGCGAAAAATCTTTATTTTCGTGAAAAAATTGGTTCAATGCAAATATTTTTAGTTTGACTTGAATTTTCGACAGCCATTTGGTAAAGCTAGTTCGTGTACACTAAATCCCATTGTAATATCAGTTGTTTCAAAGTTAGCGATATTCGCGATTATTTTTTTTTTTATTTTTAAGTAAAAAAAAACTATTTTCTCATATTATTAAGACAATTGCTGAATTTCTATCATCTAAACTCTATTGAACATACAAAAAAAAAAAAAAAATTATTCGCGGATTTTTTTTTTTTTTGTGGACATTTTTTTTCGCGAAATTTTTTTTTTAATTATTTTTTTTTTTTTTTGCTATTAATTTATGAAAATGAGTAGAACACGATACATTACAGACACAAAATTTAAAAAAAAAAAAAAATTTTAACTGATTTTTTTTTCTCGCGAAATTTGTTTTTTTTTTGCGTAAAAATTTTTTTTTTTTGCGAAAAAAACAATGAATTTTGTAAATTTATGTTTAAAAACTATGCCAAAAGTATAAAAAATAATTTTTTGTAGTACCTAGGCTTTAAAATTTTAAATCGCGAATATCGCGAATACGAGCGCTAACTTCGAAAAACGGGTAAAACCATTGAATGAATTTTGCGTACCCGAATTAGTTTTAACAGCAGGGTGCCCAGCTTGTTAATTTTTGCGACTATCACAGTGGTATATTTCAAAGAATTTTTTACAATTCTATTATTAAATTAAAAAAAAAACACCACTCTTATAAAAGTATCCTTACTTTTGTATATACAAGAACTTGTTCATTTAATAATAGTATAGTAAATATGATTATCTCTCTGTACAAACATGTTATATATGTGTGTGTTTGTGTATAAGTACATAGTATGTAAATTTTTAATATTAAAATATAAAAAAACAAGTAGAAAAGTTAAATTCGACTTGGCCGAATCTATGAATACCCTCCACAATGCCCATTTTAAGTGATAGTAAATTTTCTAACGTGAAAAAAATAACAGTTTTGATTAGAAATATTTTATTTTGTGTAAATAACATTTTTTTTAGTAATTGTGGAAAAAAAAAAATTAATTTACTAATTTTTTTTTGAGTGTAAAATTTTTTTTGAGTGTATTTTTTTTTTTTGTTTTTTACCAATGTTTTTAAAACAGGTTTAACGGGTTTTCAACACGTGAATTTAAGGTGAAGCTAATCTGAAATTCACGGTTTTGCTAATAACTTTTGAACCACTGGACCGATTTGAGTGAAATTTAATACGAACTAGGCTGGAGGAACGAAAAATATATATGCCAAGCTTCAGCATCCTCAGAATTGTTTTTAGAAAGTTATAGTGCTTTTTATCTCATAAATTCGCGAAAAACCCTTGCCGAAATTCAGTCTTTTGCTCATAACTTTTGAACCACTGGACCGATATCGCTGGATTGCAATACCAACCTGACCAGGTAAATGCCCAACATATATGCCAAACTTCAGGAGCCTCCGTAAAGTCTTTCAAAAGTTAGCGTGTTTTCAACAGACAGACAGACAGACAGACAGACAGACAGACGGACAGACGGACGGACGGACGGATTTCGCTAGATCGTCTTAAAATCGATCGAGGATCATGAATATATATACTTTATGGGGTCCTAGACCAATATTTCGAGGTGTTACAAACGGAATGACAAACTTATATATACCCTCTATCACTAGAGTGGAGGGTATAAAAATATTATATTTATATATTCATACATATTGTTACGGAAACATAGTCAATCTCTATGCTTTTCTAACTACACATGTAGTACACAGTTGCGTATGAGTGTTATACTTTGCAATTCATATTAATCATACGTTGTGTATGACGAGAGTCTGTGTGTGTGCGGTTTTTACTATGCCACAGTATTCATTCATTATGTAAAAATATAATTTGAAAGTACTACAAACTACTAGAAAATTTATCTAATATCTAGTTTACGTGATTTCATTTGAAATTACAAATATTTCAAAACTAAATATATTACAAGTGAAACATTTGAAAATTTGCGGTTATATTAAATAAGGTCAAATGTCATAAAGTAAATGTTACAATTTTATGTTCACTACCTAACAAGGAAGGTATTTTTTATGAACACCCACAACATTATCTAAAATTTGATAAGTATCCCGCAAGGCCAATAAATTCGATTGCACTTAAAGTTAAATTTTTTTTTTTAATTTGTTTTAAAATGAAATTTCACATTTTCAAATAAATTCAATTTGCAAAAAGAAATTTGGAAAAAAAAAACAGTCGAAAAAATTTACGTTTTGGAATTACTAAATTTTTATGGCACCAACATTTTTTTTGGTACTTTTCTGAAAAAAAATTTTTTTTTTAATTTTCGATTCCTAGTGGGCAAATGGATAAGAGATTTTAATTTTTTATCTTCTGAAATAACGCTCATGGAAACTTTAAAATTTAAATATAGCTAATCCCAGCTAAAATATCGAATTTTATAACGTTTCTAAGAGGGTGTACTTTAGGACGGAGCGAGAAAAGCCTTTTCGAGATTTTCGTTTAAGCGATATGCGGGATTGGTAAAAATAGCCTACTTAGGGAGTGGAGATAGGACGTAGTTATGTTTTAAAAAAATGTTGTAGGGTAAAAATAAATGGGGGTTGGTCTAACTAATGACCCCTCTCGGACGCACCATTGGACCGGTAGAAGCTGATTACATAAAACAAATTTACATAAAATAAAAAAAAATTATGCGGACCGCCTTTACAGTTAAAGATAGAGGGTAGGTGTGTTCAGAGAATATGTTTGGACTAAAAAAATATAGTGGGTCGGTCATATATTTTGTTGCTCTAAGGGCACTATTAGGGCAGTTAGAGCGGTTGGAGCAAATTTAAAAAAATGTCGTTTTGTGGGGGAGCCCCCTTAGAAATTGGTGATAGGGCATTAGTTTCTTCCAAAGAAATGTTAAGACGTAAAATTTATTGGGGGTCGATTATACAAACGAACCCTCTATGACGCACCATTGGAGCAGTACAAATGATTTTAAGATTGGAAAATTACAATAAATTTTTTTTAAAAAATTTAAAAAAATAGTAATAATCGTTATCCCACGATCCTCCTGGTCAAAAAATTTGTGGAATTGATAGAAGTTTTACACAAAAAAAAATCAAAAAAAAAATCGATATCTTTTGAACGGGTCATCAAAAAAATCTGAAAATTTACCACGAAGGAGTTTTCGAGGAGTACTAAAAACTGCAAACAAATTAAAAAAAAGAAAAGTGTCCGATTTGACATGGAATACCCCATATGTATTCATGATCCTCGGTCAATTTTAAGACAATTTAGCGATGTCCGTCCGTCCGTCTGTCTGTCTGTTGAAAACATGCTAACTTTTGAGAGACTTTATGGAGGCTTCTGAAGTTTGGCATATATGTTGGGCATATACCTGGTCTGGTTGGTATTGCAATCCAGCGAAATCGATCCAGTCGTTCAAAAGTTATGAGCAAAAGACTGAATTTCGACCATGGTTTTTCATGAATTTATGTGATAAAAAACACCTTAACTTTCGAAAAATGATCCTGCAACTTGGCATATATATTTACAGTTCCCCTAGCCTGGTTTGTGTTGAATTTCAGCCAAATCGGTCCAGGGGTTCAAAAGTTATTAGCAAAACCGTGAATTTCAGATTAGTTTCACCTTAAATTCACGTGTTGAAAACCCGTTAAACATGTTTTAGAAACATTGGTGAGTCACAAAAATATTTTAGAACGTATTTTTGTCACTCAAAAATATTTTTACACTAAAAAAAAAAATACACTCGAAAAAAAATTTACACTCAAAAAAAAAAATTTGTTAATTATTTTTTTCAAAAATTACTAAAAATAAGTTGTTAACCACAAAATAAAATATTTCTAATCAAATATATTATCTTTTTCACGTTAGAAAATTTACAATCACTTAAAAATTTAAAATATAGTACACTCAAAATATTTTGTATGCAAAAACAAATGAAAAACACATTTATAACCAGTGAATAAACAATTGAAAACCATTCCAGTAATTATTCATTTATTTTAACAAACATCAACATTTATTTTTTACTGTTGACAAAATTTTCTAAAATAAATAACATTAAACATTAAAAATAACGTTTTTTTCATTCTTTTTCACAACCAAATTCAAAAAAATAACCTAAGAAAACATTAAAAATTAATTAACTTGTTTTACCAACAAGTTTCAAAAAAAAAATAATCTACGAAAACATTAAAAATTAGTGATTTCGTAGGCTATTTTTTACAATTTTCTATTGAAATATTTTTTTAAAAATTTTTAATAAAATTTTGGGGAATCGATCCCGCAATTAACTACATTCTGGCCAGACACTCTACCCATCGTGCCAAAGTCACTTGATACAAACATGTTTTTATATTTATATAAATAATTTTTTGATTTTTTTTTTTACAAAAAAATAACCTACTTGTGTAGGTAAAAACTAATGATATCTCATTAAAAAATACCAACAATTTAAAAAAATATTACTTACACAAATCATTAAAAATTTAAAGAATAATCAGTAGTTTTCACTTACAGAACAAAAATAAATGACTTTAAAAATTAAACGTTAATGAAAGTCTTTATTTTTTAGTGTGTTATTTTTGAAACAAAGAACAGAAGTAGTCATTAATAAAAACTGAACATCAAACAAATGTTTTTTTCTTTCAAAAACGACTAAACGTAAAATTTTTAAAATAAACTACAAACAGTTAATGACATAATTTTTTATGTGTAGATCGCTTTTCAAAATTATTGATTTTTTTAAAGGACGTAAAAAACAAAAACAAAAATAAAATAAAAATTGGAATTCGGACCATTATTGAACAAGTTATGAGTAAAATAAGTTTCTGTATAGGAACAAACAAGAAACTTTTAACAATTCGATATCTTTTAAACGGGTCATCAAAAAAATCAGAAAATTTACCACAAAAGAGTTTTCGAAATGTACTAAAAACTGTAAGCATATTGGAAAAATCTAAAAGTTTTCGATTTGACATGTAAGTAAATCTGAAAATTAAAAAAAAAAAATTAAGAAAAAAATTGATTTTTTTTAAATCCCTTCATTGGTCGACATTTTGGAAGGTATTTAAATATTTGGCACAACCGAATATTGTCTGAATATTGTCATTTTTAATTTTTTTGGTAAATTTCAGGTTGTTCTGTTTGTTTTTGAAAATTTTGCAGTTTGTTGATAAAAGTTTTCACTTATTTTTTTCCAAAGATAAATCAAAGGTTTTTTCTAGACAAAATTTTAAAAATAACGTTTCCTAAATAATTGATGGGCTTACTGCAAGAACTTGATAAACAACATTTTATTTTTTCGTGTTTCTCTCCTTTTGCTGATGTTCCATTGACAGATTTTTGGCAGAAGTCTTGCCTTAACCCTTTGTACAAGTATATTGACAATAAAAGTTCTTCAAAAGTTCTATTTTCTACATTATTTTAAAAGTTTTAAGGCAAAAACCACAATAAAATAAAATGTTGCTTATCGAGTCTTTACAATAAGCCTTTCAATTATTCTAGTTCGAGGTCATATTTATTTTTTATTTTATGATTATATTCTAAAATATACAGTTTCAAAAAAAAAAACATATTTATTTATTTGCTTTAGAAAAGTAATACAAAGACAATGCTTGTTTCGATATGTGCAAGAGATCATTGTCAATCCATGTAAAAATCGATTTGATCTTTTCTAATCTGCCGAATTTTTGCCAATGTTGACCAAATCCGAGATATAATTTGATCTCGATTTTGGTAATTTTCGATAAAATTATATGCAATCAGATACGATTACATATGAAGAGACATAAATAGATCAGGTTAGATTTAATGCTTAGAAAGAAATATCAAATTCCGCTAGTGATGTAAGGAATTGTAATGACAAAGGTTATAAAACACATTTTTCATTAACAACTGTCATTTAAATGTCAAACAAATTTATCATTCAATTTTAAACAAAAAAAAAAAATAATTTTTTTAATATGTGTTTTTGTTTTTAGAAATTTTTCAAGATCTTTCTTGTAAATTAAAAGTATTTCTACCAAATCCTTTTAGTTTCTAACATTGTAATGTAACTCTCGAATAATTGTTATATGTTTAATGCAGTGTAATTTTCTTTTTCTATAACTTTAAATAAAGAATTAAGGTTTCAATCAAGCAAAGTTTTCTTTCTTTAGAAATGCTTTCAGGTGATAAATTACACTGTGCTACAGTGAAAAAATACTTCTGATGTGACATAGTATAGGTTGTTGGTCTTGTCGAGTAGATCACAAAAATGCCCATTAAACTTGCCAGACACCCTCAAATTTTAGAGTTATTGTCAAAAAATGTTTTTTGGGACTTTTCTCACTAAACCTTGTGTAATTCAGAAAATTTTCAACCGATTTTAAATTTTTAAACTGTTTTAGATAGAAAAAGAATAGGGCTTTCTATGTGTGTGAATTGGTCAATACTAAAAGAAAGATAACCATTGATTTTTTCTATAAAATCAATTTTTTTTTATATTTTTTGAAAATTTTTCGAGTTTATCGATTTTTTTCTGCTGTAGTTTGTTTAACAACCTTTAAATTTATGAGCGTTTTTTTAAAGATAATTTAATTCTAAATACGATAAGCTTTATTCTGAAAAAGTTGGAAATTAATTGACAGAGTTGTGATCATTTTTCTAAAAAAGAAAATTAAGATTTTGCAGGAAATCGCCGTTCAGATAACCCAGGCAAAAAAAATAAATATATCATAAATGGTCATGTACAATATTTTTAAAGGTTTTTGGCGCGCTGAATCCGAATCTGGCCTTTAAATTGCTCTATCTCGTCAGGTTTTTGAGATATTCAACATAAATTGATATATCAAAAACTTAATAAGATAGCGCAATTTCAAGGTCAAATTCGAATTCAGGAGGGCAAAAGCCTTTAAAATAATGATACGCGACTTCTCAGTATGTTCGTTTATTTTTTTATTTTTTTGCTTGGGTTATCCGCACGGCAATCTCATACAAAATCTTAATTTCTTTTTTAGTAAAATTATCACAACTCTGTCAATTGTTATCCGATTTGTTTGGCATAAAGCTCATCGTATTCACAATTAAATTTTCTTTAGGAATATGATTTTTAACATAAATGTTGTTGAACAAACTATAGCAGAAAAAAATCGATAAACTCAAAAAATTTTCAAAAAATAACAAAAAATTAGATATTGTTGAAAAAATCAATACATATCTTTCTTATATGTATAGACCAATTCACACACATGAAAAGCCCTATCCCTCTACTATCCAAAACAGTTGAAAAATTTAAAATCGGTTGAAAAATGTTTAAGTTACACGTAGTTTAGTGAGAAAAGTCTAAAAAAAACGTTTTTTGACAATAACTTTAAAATTTGAGGGTGTCTGGCAAGTTTGATGGGCATTTTTGTGATCTTTTCGACGAGACCTACAACCTTAACTACCTCACTTTAAAAGTATATTCGATTTTGTGTTTTTTGTAGCACAGTGTTATTAAATTCGCAGAATTTTTTTGTTATTCTACTCCACTCTGCAGTAACTGAATATAATTTTTTTTTGCTATTTAAGCTGATTTATTTTCTAAGTTTCTTTGAATGTTGTAGTTCTTTTGATTATAGTTTTATTCTTTTATTTCTTTTCCAAACTCTAACTATATTCTAACAAAAAAACATATTAATAATTCATTTAATATAATATATTATTCTTTTCTTTCTTTTTAGGTAAGTGAAACTAACGAATGAACGAAAGAATGTATAAATGATTTAACAAAGAAATAAACAAACGTCATCACAATAAAAGTAGATTTTCTTTTTTTTTTTGATTTTCTCCTGCGTAGTTTATTTTGTTGTTGTTGTTGTTCTCAATTCTGGTTAAATTACATACAAAAATAACTAAAACAACAGCAACATTTTAAATGTAATTTATGCGTTAACGCCTGTTGTTAAAAACAAAGTCATTAGCTAGAACAGCAAAAGGAAGAGAAAGAGAGAAGCCCTCAAGGACCTGTCATTCTAACAAACGAGTTTATACAACTTTCAACTTTGTTTTCCTTTTGTTTTTCATTTCTTTTTATTTGAGTCACTTTTTTTATATTTTAGCTGTTTTAGCTGTATGATAAGATTTATTAACACAATAAGGTTAAAAGGAAAGTATTATATGCATTTTTCAACCATACCATACCCTCCTCCCCCATACTCATTTTAACTAAATTTAAGAAAAACTACAAAACACCCATACACTTACAATATGGAGTGTAAGAGTTTGAGAGTATTGATTATAAATGACCTCTTCTGAATGAAAACAAATCGCTAAAAGAAATAAACGCGTGGGTATTTTACTGTTTGTTTACTTTATTTATATTTACTTTTTTTTTGTGTGTTTTTTTCTTTCATATTAATTTACATTTCATTTATAATGGCTTGTGACACATACACAAACAAATGTTTATTAAGTTAACTTATACATTTACACAGTCACTCAATCACACACTCCCACTTACACAAACAAACTTAACTAACCATGATGATATCAGAAGAACCAAAAAGACAAAACCAAAGAAAATAAAGAAAATTAAGCCATCATGAGATTTCACTTCACATACAATACAATTGAAACATGTATATAATGTTTAAATGTTGTATAAATGCGGGTTAAGCTGAAAAAAACAAAAATAAATAAAAGACTAACGCAACACTGTGATCAAAATGAAGGAATATTTTAAGTAGATTAAAAAAGTAAATGTTCTTTATTCGGCTAAGAACATTTTTGGATTTTTCTTTTCATTATTTTAACTAGCATGCCTGTTCGGAACTTCGTGACGGTTATATTTAATATTTTAATAATCTCCCAAATGAAACCTTTATTTAATTTTATTGCGTAATTTTTTTGTGTTTCACAAAAATTTCGTGGAATAATTTAAATCATAAAGATAATAATAATTTAAATGTTAAACAAGTAAAAAAATAAATTCGTCTTTGATAAATAGATTGTCGGCATATCTTGAATCCTGATATTTATGGTATATTTTGAATCCTGGAATTTGCAGAATTTTTTTTGACAATTTTTGGATTTTTAAAAATTTTTCGGATTTTTTGGCACTTTAATTCCACCCGTTCGTAAAGATGTGCGAAGTTTTGTTAAAGTTGTGAACTTTGTAAAATGAAAACCATCATGAGCAGTTATCCAAATGATAATTGCAGGTAAAGAGTCCAACTATGAAGGATAACAGTATTTCGTTATATTTCTTACCTTTCGTCATAGTTTATCGTTATCAAGTTTCGGCATCTTTACCTTCAGGAAAAATTTTTATAGCAGGTTTCAATTGCAACAACAAAAAAATTTTCAATGTAAAATATTTTTTTCCAAAAAAAATTCTTGCTCTAACAAAGAGTGCTTTCGTTTCAATTTCGAACAAAAATCATCAATTCTGCAATGTTAGAATCAATTTCAGAATAATATTACACCGTCCAACAGCCAATAATAAACATGAACCCGATGATATATGTCTGAAAGAAGAGATCAAATGGAACGTGATCCTGTTTCCTTTTAAAAGGATTTCAAAGTTTTAAAGAATACATTTTGGAAAAAAATATTTCTGAAATATTTGTACTTTTCCTAGAGTGCCACTAGTGATGGCAAATGATTTTTTTTATTTTGCCATGTTAAGATAAAAGGATGTGAATAAAGTCATTTAAAAACTTTATCAAAATATTTTGTTAAAAATTTTTAATGATATTGAAGGATAAAGTTTGAAAGGTTTTATCTTACCTCCTTTTTCCTGATATGTAAAAATAATAAAATAGGAAAATAAGGGGAGATCATCCTCTTTCATATGCTATCACTAGTGACATTCTAGGACAAGTATAAATATAAAAAAAAAATATTTTATAAAATTTTATGCTCTAAAACTTACAAGTCCGTTTAAAAGGAAACAGGTTAGCGAAATGAAAAACAGTAAATTTACTACACCCAAAAAAAAACGTGGGTATTTAATACTAAAAATTTAACTAAATTTTAGTTCAAAAGGACCTAGTGCAGAAATTGGTAACCAATACTAAAATTTGTACTAAATTTATTGAAAACCAGTAAAAATTACTAATTTTAGTACTTTGATGATACTAAAATAAGTAAATAATTAGTAGATTTTTGTACAAAATCACTTACTAAACCTTTTACTGTAGAATTATTTTGAGTGTACATTTAGTCTTTAGTTTCAAACGTATATTAACCAGTTCGTGTTTAACGACTTTTTTCACTTTTGTCGGACGGTGTTAAACGTTTTGGAATAGATTATTAGGAACGAAAAATTTTGCTGAGCTTACGAACCGTTAAAATTTTGTTTTAGTAAAACATAAAATTAAAACTGTTTACAAATTAAAGAGATAAGATGCGTTAAAAGCTCTTCCGTCGGACCACTAATAGTTTTTAGAATCTTTTGGCAAGCTTTACATTTTGCAAACGTGTAACCTTTTGCTTCCACAAAAAGAAAATGGTAACGGGCAAAAAGAAAATGCTAACAGACGGAACTATTTTTGCCGGATTTTTGTTTTGTGTTCCACAATATAAAAAAATAATTAATTTTGACAAAAAAAAAAATTTTGAAAAAAAAATTGTGGTGAAAAAAATTTTTGTGTTAAAATTTGTTTGTGTAAAAAAATACCATTTGGTACACTCAAAAAAAAATTACAATAACTTATACGGTTATTCAAAAAGTTTTTAGTTAAAGTTGTTTTACATGTTTTGTCGTTTGGTTTTCAAGGAAATTAAAATATTGACTGATTTATACAGTTGTTAAAAAAATAAACTACAAAATTTATGGAAAAATATTTTTATCAGTTAAATAATTTTTGTCTGATTATAAAGTATAATTTAACAGAAGTACGATTTTTGTAGTTTGTTATTCAAAAAAATTTTTTGTTATTTCACAAGATAAAAAATTGTAAACAGTTAAAATAACTGAAAAATCATTTGTTTTTACGAAATGTCTAATCATTTATTAACGTTTGAAAATAACTGAACCCCCTTTTTTTAAGTTGAATTAACTTACAAAATATTTTGTGTTTATCCAAGTTTATTCACGTATGTTGACCAGCAGCCGAATTGAAGCATTTTGTATTTTAAGGTTATGTAGAATATACAAAAATTTTCTAGATTTTTTATACCCTCCACTCTAGTGATAGAGGGTATATATCCACTCTAGTGATAGAGCGTATATATAAGTTTGTCATTCCGTTTGTAACACCTCGAAATATTGGTCTAAGACCCCATAAAGTATATATATTCATGATACTCGATCGATTTTAAGATGATATAGCGATGTCCGTCCGTCCGTCTGTCTGTTGAAAACAAGTTAACTTTTGAAAGACTTTACGGAGGCTCCTGAAGTTTGGCATATATATTGGGCATTTGCCTGGTCAGGTTGGTGTTGCAATCCAGCGAAATCGGTCAAGCGGTTCAAAAGTTATGAGCAAAAGACTGAACTACGGCAAGGGTTTTTCATGAATTTAAGAGATAAAACACACTGTAACTTTCGAACGCCAATTCTGAGAGTGCTGAAGTGTGGCATATATATTTTCCGTTCCTCTGTCCCGGTTCGTTTTAAATCTCAGCCAATTCGGTCTAGTGGTTCAAAAGTTACAAGCAAAACCATGACTTTCAGATTGGTTTCACTTAAAATTCATGAGTTGAAAAACCCGAGTTTTAAAAAACAAGCTTTAAAAACAACAATACTTTACAGAGTATTTTTGTCACTTAGAAATATTTTTACACTACAAAAAAATTTACACTCGAAAAAATTTTACACTCAAAAAAAAAAATTAGTAAATTACTTTTTTTTTTACAAAAATGACGAAAAAAATGTTTTTTTACTCAAAATAAAATATCGAAATTTTTATTTTTTTTTTTAAATTAAAAAAATAACTATCCTCTAAAAAGGGCATTGTGGAGAGTATTCATAGATTCGGCCAAGTTGAGTTTAACTTTTATACTTGTTACATTTTCGTTCATAACTTTTGATCCCTTAAACCAATATTCCAAAATTTTCAGGACAACAACAAATGAGTGTGTCAAATCTCATTAATATTTGTATATACTTTGACCCTGATCGTCATTTCAACATACGGACATCGCTAGAATATCTTAGAATCGATCACTAATCAATAATGTATAATTTGTGGGGTCCTAGACCGATATTTTGTTGTGTAACAAAAGGAACCACAAACGTTTATATACCCTCTGCCACAAAGGTCGAGTTTTTGGGATGTGGAGTAAGTTTAAACTTATTGTTAGTTTTCTCTCATAACTACAACCTTAAATTGTAATACATTATTAAAACCATGAAGTAATATAAAACAATAAAAACATGAAGTAAATATAAAATTAATAATTTACTTTTTATTTTAAATTTAATAAAAAAAAGTCTGAAAAAATCACAAAATAACCAAGTTAAAAAAAAACACTCTCACATATTTTTTATTTTATCTAAAGATTTCACTCAGTTTTCTCACACAAAATTTTACTATAACATTTACATTTAAATTTTACTATAACATAACGCCAGTTTAATAAATACTTATAATTAATCAATAAAATTTCATTTTAAATTTCGCATAAAAATTCTAAAAAAAATCACAAATTATTTCCTGCCGCTCTGATCAGCTGCTTTTTGCGCTCGTAAACTAACAGACTAAACAGAAGCGACACGACAGGTGTCAAAAAACAGCAAATTTTATAAACAAAACTTAATGAAATTTTTTTCAATGAAACTACGAAATCTAATGAATCAAAATTAATGAAAATTTTGCACAATATGTATAAAATTTTATTCAGCATATGAAATATTTCATTGCTGTAATGAAACAACGTTAATGAATTCCATTCATTAGTCATATGAAGCGTTTATCTATCAGTTTAGGAAATTGGCGTGATCGATGCAAAACATTTTTGAGATCGGATAAGTAATTTCTGAGATTTTAAAATTGTTTGTTTTTTGCCCAAAAGTGGGCGTAGAAATGGAATAAAACCAAGCCTATGTCCAACTTGAAGGATCATTTTCAATATTTGTGAAAACATATTTGAAATCACATGAATAGCCTCGGAAAGTTGAAGTTGTTAAGCTTAAAGTCGGGGTAGAAATTTGCGTTGTCGATGATTCAAATTTTTTTTGAATTTTTTTTCGAAATTTTTCATAATTTTTTTTATGTGTTTTTTAAATTTTCTTTTAAAAAAATCTGGCCTACATTTGGCAATTTTTTTAAAATTTCTAAATTTCTATAAACTTTATAAACACAGTGTTTGTAAAAAAAAATATTCATATGTGTGCATGTGTATCTCAATGTGTGTGTCTCGATTTGTGTTCTTCTGTTTGTGACATTATCGTTTTAAATGTTGTATAATTGGATTTGTCCATTTGTAATATGACACAGTGATAACGTTTGTTGATGAACATTATAAAATGTTAGTTTGTGCTGTTGTTATTGCTACTACTACTATTTTACACACAAAAGAATTAAATAGAATTTATTTTTTTTTTCATGTTATTTTATATTGAATAAAGTCCAAAAGTGATTAATACTATGTTAATAAGATGGATAAATGTCCGGATAAAATAACAGAAAACATGATAATTAAATAAAATAACAATAAATTAAAGTCTTGTTTTTTTTACATGGCAGCCATTTGAACAAAAATAAAAATACATTTATTCATTATCTGGTACAATTTAATACCAAGCAAATGTACAGTTTTAGATTTTTGAATTGTTAACAGGTATTTTGATGAGGTAGATAAGCAACACCCATAACAGGCAAAAAATTTGTCATTGCATATGTAAGAAATTGAAGTATGAGTCTAAAATCAATTGAAATAAAAACGGTTTCCTTTAGTTTCAAACGCTGTAAATGTATTTTTTAATTATGTGGCTGGGGTGACCCACTGTTAATTTTTTTATATGTATCTCACATCGTTTTCGAGATAAGCTTGATATGAACATTTTTTGACATTTGAAGACGATATTTTTGAAGTGGATTTAAAACCAAGCGAAACATTTGCTGTCGAATGTCTAATAAATAGAGTTAAAATTCAAATTTTTACAAAGTATCGCTCCGCAACTGGTTAAAAAATGTCCACTAAACTTATGCAGACTAAAAACCATAATTTTGTTTAATTTTTTTTTTATTTAAAAAAAAAACAATGGAAACTTTCTGCATATGAGTGTAAAAATTTTCTATTTATCTATTATTTAAGCAAAAGAATAGATGATTTGATACTTGTGCAAAAGATAACACGCCTTTATAGTTTTTATATTTTTTTTTTTATTCTTTATGTAGTTTTTGCAGTTGTTATATCCTTTTAACAACAGCTCTCAAGACATTGAAGTACATAATTAGGGTGACCAGTCGTGTAGATTTTTTTTTTATATGCATGTTTACAGATTTAAGATTTTATACCAAAATTATTTGGATTTCTAAACGGAAACAAACTTTACAAAACAAATTCTTATATAATTGGGTTTTTAATATTTCTGTAAGATGGCTAATACATTTTTTATTGAAAAAATTCTAAAAAAATTAAAATTTTCTGAATTTTAGAAAAATATAAAAAGTAAATTTAATTTTTTTTTCAAAAATCTACCATGACAGATCGATGTGGAATTTTATTAGCTAAAATAACAAAAAAAAAAACTCAAATCGGCTAAGAATTGCAACCTGTAGGCGAAATTGGACAAAAAACTCAATTTTTCCCCACTCTGCAACGGTCCACACCAAAAAACCGATTTAAGTATAATTTTGCCAAAATGTTAGGCTAACAGTCGGTATTCTAAACTTCAAATAAATAATTTTTGTTGAAATATTTTTAGAATCAAATACACCCCCCACATTTTACCCTCTTTTATTTGTATAACCTCCAACCACAGTATGGGGGTATAATCACTTTGTCATTCCGTGTGTAACGCATCGAAATATCGGTCTAGGACCCCATACAGTATATATTTTATTGATCAGTGATCGATTCTAAGACATTCTAGCGATGTCCGTCCGTCCATCCGTCTGTTCGTCTGTTCGTCTGTCCGTCTGTCCGTCTGTCCGTCTGTCCTTCTGTCCGTCTGTCCGTCTGTCCATCTGTCCTTCTGTCCGTCTGTAGAGAACACGATATAGTCCAAAGTAAAAGAGCTAGACTTCCTAAGTTTGGCACGAATATGTCTTATATTCCTAGGCAGGCTAAGTTCGCAAATGGGCAAAATCGGACCAACGGACAAAAAGTTCCCCATTGGAGAACTAAACCAACCTAAGAAAAACCGCATTTTTTGAAGGGTTTTTTGTACTTTTGCTAAGCAAATGCAACATTCTTATTTCAGAAAAAGTTCAAAATCGCAATAGGGAGGTGCCCCTAACGTCTCCCACCAACCCACCCCCCAAAAAAGACGCCCCTGAATTTTTTTATATTGTTTTTTACATTTTGGAGGGTATAAAAGATTTGGCACAGCTGAATTTAACACTCTTACTTGTTTTTTTTTTTTCAAATTGTTGTGTTTTTGCTTCAGAAAATATCAGTAAAAATTTATAAATAAGAATAAAGTCCTCCCGATTTGCAGCACACGTCAGAAAATGAAGCATGTCACTAAAAAAAGTAAACTGCTTTCACACAAAGATTTTATTTTTTATACCCTCCACTCTAGTGATAGAGGGTATATATAAGTTTGTCATTCCGTTTGTAACACCTCGAAATATTGGTCTTAGACCTCATAAAGTATATATATTCATGATCCTCGATCGATTTTAAGACGATCTAGCGATGTCCGTCCGTCTGCCTGTCTGTTGAAAACACGCTTACTTTTGAAAGACTTTATGGAGGCTCCTGAAGTTTGGCACATATGTTGGGCCTTTACCTGGTCAGGTTTGTATTGCAATCCAGCGAAATCGGTACAGTGGTTCAAAAGTTATGAGCAAAAGACTGAATTTCGGCAAGGGGTTTTCAAGATTTTACTAGATAAAACACATGGTAACTTTCGAACGACAATTCTGAGAGTGCTGAAGTATGGCATATACACTCAAAATAACCACTCTGTTAAATTACAGAGATACTCTGCTGAGCCAGCAGAAAATACCATAGATTTCCAACCAGCAAGATTTTTTGTTATTTTACAAAGAAAACTCTGTAAAATTATTTCGATAAAAAAAAACTGTAAAATTTATAGAATTATCTGTAAAATATTGATAAAACCGAGAAGAATTTTACCAAAAAAACTCTGTAAATTTACAAAGTTTCAGTTAAATGGCTTTTATGAGTTCAAAATTTTACAAAAAAACTCTGTAAATTTATAAAGTTTTAGTTAAATCCATTTTATGAGTAAAACTTCTCTGCATCAAAAACATTAATTAAAATTAAAAAAATTAAAAATAAAATTTTGTTAAATTTGCTCGCTTAAATGCTTCCAAATTGTAAATTTACTTTTTTATTTTTGTGAATATTACAAGTTTTTAACAAGTAACTCCAAATTTTACTCGTCGTAATTTTAGACACTTTTTAAAGAGGGGTTTATCGGTCATATTTGGAAGTTTTTTGAAGTGATTTTTATTTTTACAGAGCAATAAGTAAAATTACAAATGAAATTTAGTATTTTGGTTGCGAGAAAAAAACAAAATATTTTTTCTAAAATACGTATTTTAACAAAAAAAAACTGTTTATTATCTGTAAAATAGAGATTACAAAGAAAAAAGTAAAATTACAGATAAAATTTTGTTTTTCGGTCACAAGAAAATACAAAGTATTTTCTTAAAATCTGTATTTCGACAGATAACTTTGTCAAATATCTGTCGAATTGAGATTACAGTCATTTTACAGAGTATTTAACAGAGTAATTATTTTGAGTGTATATTTATCGTTCCTCTGTCCCAGCTCGCTTCAAATCTCAGCCAGATCGGTCGAGTGGTTCAAAAGTTATATGCAAAACTCTGAATTTCAGATGGGTTTCACCTAGAGTTTGCAAAACGATTAAAATCGTAATCGTAATCGCGATTAATCGCACCAATTAATCGTAATCGTAATCGGCAAAAAAATCTTGCGATTACGATTAATCATTTTCTATAAAATTTATTGTTTTGATAACGAATTTAATACATAATATGGAAAATTTCCTCCAAAAAAATTTGGAATTTTGAAAAAGTTTAAAAATATGAAATATTTGCAATATATTTTATTGATTTTGGTATGCTGAATACGAATATCAAAAATTTTCTAAAATCGATCGCACGGTTTTCGAGATATCGCTATTAAAAACTTGTCAAAAAATATCCAAAAGTGACATTCAACAAATTTTAATTTTTTTTCTCATTGATCTTTTTATAAAATTGAAATAAAAAATTGTTGTTTAAACTTGATTTGAGCCAAATCGGATTATTTAAAACCGTGCAGCTTTTCGATCGATTTTTTTTAATTTTTCGAAAGTTTTCCAAAAATCTAAAGTTTTGATCGAAAGGCCCCACAGGTCAAATGAACGGATTCGAATTAAATTAAAATGAAAGTTTGTCTCAAGCTTATGGGAAAAAAATGTTGAGATTTTAAAAAACAAATTGGACTTTGGAAAACCGATATTTTTTGCAAATTGCGAATTATATCTCGAAACCCGCTTGACCAAATTTATTTTTTTTATATTCATATTTTTTTCTTATAAGCATAGCAAGACGAATTTTGTAATTTTCAAAAATTTATAACTTTGATCGCCGCTACGGGTTAACTCAATTCAATTGACCTCAAATTTGTACCACTTACATAAATATATTGTGGTCGATTTTGGAGCACTCTTTCACCATTCACCTAATTTTTAAAAATTTGATATCCTTTCGATTTTTAAGATTTTTAAATTTTTATCGCGTAAGTATTGAAAGTATTAAAATTTGAAGGAATAAAAAATTTTTAAAATTAGGTGAATGGTATAAAAGTACTCCCAAATCGAGCACTTTATATATTAAAAATGTTTATTTTTGTATTTTCATACGTTTGGAAATTTAAATTTTAAAAGACTTTTTTAATAAAATTATTGCAATTTAATTTATTCAAAAATTAGATTAATCGATAATCGCGATTAACGGCGATATTTTTAATCGTAATCGCGATTATGAAATATCTCGATTATTTGCAAACTCTAGTTTCACCTATAATTAGGGATCGCAATTTCCCGCACTTTTCCATTTCCCGGGAAAGCGGGAAAAATTTTTGAATTTCCCGGGATTCCCGGGATCCCGCACTAAAAACCAATAATATTTTTTTTTTAGTTTTTAACAATTTTTTTTATATATTTTTGTTTGCAAAATTGGTACGTCTAACAAGGCCAATACATAACATACATTTAAAAACAAAATAAAATAATAATTCAGTATAATAAAACAAAAACAACAAATTATGCTAAAAACTATATTAAACAAAAATAAGCAATGTCCTGTTAAGTTTTTTTTTTTTTTAATTTTAAAACAGTTTAAAAAATGTTTGTTTTTGCTTATTTTTCAGATTTTTACGAAAATGCATATTTTTTCTTATTGCGTTATAGATAAGAAAACTGAAAATATTACACAAATTTAAATATAAATTTAAAGAAATCGAAAAGAAGTTTTATAGAGGTATAATTTATGTTTAAAAAATATTTGTGTTGTACACAAGTAAATTCATAGTATTTATGAACTAATTCTTAAGAGTTTATTAACTTTTTCATAATATTTATGAAGTTTTTCATAGTATTTATGAATAATTCTTAATACGTGGAATTGAAAAATATAATAATTTTTTTGATGAATAAAAAGTTCAAAGAATTTATGAAAGGTTTATACATTTTTAAGAATTTGTTCATAAATACTATAAAAATATATTTTTAATTATACAGTTTTTTAACTTAAAAATCTTCAACAAGGTACAAGGTCGTAAACTTCATATGTTCTGCTTTTAGTAAAACTTTTTCTTATGAAAAACAATTTTTTAATTGTTTTTAGTAAATATTTTCGAATTTTTAGTGCATATTTTTGATTTTTAAGTTCATATTCAAAGCACATATTTTCAATTATGTAGTGAGCGAAAATCCGAGCACTTATATTTAAACATTTTTTTACCTTAATACAGCAGTTAACTTGCTTAGGTACATTTTTTTAAATTCCCGGGAATCCCGCACAAATTTCCCGGGAATGCGGGAAATGAAAAATGACGAATTTCCCGGGAATCCCGGGACGGGAAATCCCGGGATGCATTCTCTACCTATAATTCACGTGTTGAAAAACCAGAGTTTTAAAAAACAAGCTTTAAAAAGAATTTTAAGCCACAAAATTACTTTACAGAGTATTTTTGTCACTCAGAAATATTTTTAAACTAAAAAAAAAATTACACTCGAAAACACTTTTACACTCAAAAAAAAAATTAGTAAATTATTATTTTTTTTTTTTTAAATGGCAAAAAAAAAGTTTTTTACTCAAAACAAAATATGTCTATTCAAAATTGTTAATTTTTGTTTTTACTTTAATTTTTACATTAAAAAATGTACTATCCTTTAAAAAGGGCATTGTGGAGGGTATTCATAGATTTGGCCAAGTCGAATTTAACTTTTATACTTGTTAATTTATAAATTCCCTTTTTAATTGAAATATATAACAAAAAACTACACTAAATTGTCTTTTTGCGACTTTTAAAAAATTTTTCGTATTTTTGGCGATTTTTAACCTTAATGTTTTTATATGTCTTTTTTTATTAAACAAAATTTATTTTTTTTACATGAAAATAATTTTGTTTAAGAAATCTGAACAAAATTTAATTTTTTTGATTTTTTACATCCGATTTGGCTACAAACCCAAAAATTTGGCAACCCTGTTAAGAAACCAACAGACACCAACATAAACAGCAAACTATTTTTTTTTTTTCTCGTTTTGTGCGTGTATGTAGTAAACAATAAAAAAAAAAAACAAGTAGAAAAGTTAAATTCGACTTGGCCTAATCTTTTAATACCCTTCTCAATGCCTTTTTTAAAGGATAGTACAGTTTTAACGTAAAAAAATTACCAATTTTGATCAGAAATAATTTATTTTGAGTAAAAACTCTTTTTTTGTCATTTAAAAAAAAAAATAATATTTTTTTTTTTTAGTGTAAAACTTTTTTCGATTGTAATGTTTTTTTACTGTAAAAATATTTCTGAGTGAATGCACGTACACAAAATATTGATAATTTTGTAAAAAACAAGAAATTTTTTTTGAGTGTAAAATTTTTTTCGAGTGTAATTTTTAAGTTACCAATGCTATTAAAACTGAACAAGTTTAAGAAGCATTGCTTTAAAACTTAACAAGTTTGGAAAGCTATTGCTAAGTTACCACCAATGCTTTTAAAACTTGTTTACCACGTGGCATTTAAAATGAACCAATCTGAAATTCACGGTTTTGCTAATAACTTTTGAACCACTGAACCGATTCGGCTGGACCGAAAAATATATATGCCTTGCTTCAACACCCTCAGAATAGCCTATTGAAAGTAAGCGGGCTTTTTTATTTCTTAAATTCGCAAAAAACTCTTACCGAAATTCACTCTTTTGCTTATACATTTTGAACCACTGGATTGATTTCGCTGGATTGCAATACCAACCTGACCAGGTAAATGATCAACATATATGCCAAATTTCAGGAGCCTCCGTAAAGTCTTTGAAAAGTAAGCGTGTTTTCAACAGACTGACAGACAGACGGACATCGCTAGATCGTCTTAAAATCGATCGAGGATCATGAATATATATACTTTATGGGGTCCTAGACCGATATTTTGATGTTTTACAAACGGAATGCCATACTTATATACACCCCCTATTACTAGAGCGGATGGTAAAAAAAAATTATAAAATGTTACTGCAGTCAAATCAAACAAAACACTATGGTCACCCCTTAAAAAATATTATCTTTTACCCACATTTTGATACAATCTTTTACAGTAGCTGGCAACAACAGTAACAACACAATAGAAAATTATTGCAAAACTATATAGTTTTATATACTATATCATTCTGTTGTTGCAGCTGCAACAACTATCTATTGTTGCTGTTGCTGCTGATGTTGTTGCTTTAACATATGGCAATCAAAATGTGTGACGATGCTCAAACAAAAATTCTAAAAGAATACCAACAAAAAAAAATGCAACAACAATAAAAAAAGAAACACTAAAAGTTTATTTTTCTTTGTTTTTATTAAAAGAACACTTGAATGATCAAAAGATGTTCAAATGAGTATTTGATTTAAAAACTCTTATACTTAAATATGTATGCTTATTTTAGGGATATGAATTTTAAATATTCGTTGTGAAACGTATTTGGAGATAAAAATTTTTTTTTTTACAGTGGTAGAATTTCAGTCATAAAATTTATCATAAAAATTTCTTATATCATTATTTTTGAATTTATTGGTACTTGTAACAAGTTTTTATGCATTGAAAATCCATAAGTTTTTAAGGTTTTTATACCCTCCAATCTAGTGATAGAGGGTTAATATAAGTTGGTCATTCTGTTTGTAACACTTTGAAATGTATGACTAGGAGCCCATTAAGTTCATATATTCGGGATCTTCAATTGATTTTAAGACAATCTAGCCTTCTCCGTCCGTCTGTCTGTCTTTAGAAAACAGTCTAATTTTTAGAAGACACAACTGCGGCTCCTGAAGTTTGGCATAAACATTTGCAACTTTCCTTGACAGGTTAGTATACAATTTTTGCAAAATCGGTCCAGTGGTTCAGAAGTTATGAACATAACTGTAAATTTTATACTGGTTTCCCCTTGAGTTCCACGTATTAAAAAACACGCTAATTACTCTTTGAAAAACATAGGCATGCCATAAAATTATTTTACAAAGTATTTTTGTCACTAAAAACGTTTTCAACTCAAAAAACTACTAAAAAAGTTTACTTTCAATTTTTTGTTTTATAAAAACCATTAAAAAACATTTTTTTCTCAAAATTAAAAATTTCTAAAAATTTTTTGACATTTTAAAAATGTTTAAATGTTTCTAAATTACAAAAAAAAAACATTGCGAAGGGTATTCATGGATTCGACCAAGTCAAATTTAAGTTCTCTACTTTTTTTTAAATAATTTTTTTTCAACTGTAAATTTAAAAATCTATTGATATATTTACATATCAATAAAATGTTATAGTGGTCAGACTACTAAAAGCTATTTGCATAGTACATGTTGCTTACGCTTTGCATAAATGCACTTTAAATTCAATCGACTAAATGGACATGAAAAAATTTTTAAAATGTGTAAATACATAAATAAAATGTATCATTTCAATGAAAGTGTATACAACAAATATTTAAATTTCAATCAATTAATTAAATCAACATATAAGCTAGAGTTTTGTATTTACAATATTTTAAAGTTTCATATTAAAACAATATGGAATTTACAGAGATTTTGATACACAACATTTTGCACTTATTTTCCATGTTAAATCTCGCGCAAAATCTGAAAATTAAGTCCAAAGTTTCAACTGTTTTCGAGATATTGTTAACTCTTCGAATTTTTAAAAAAGTGGTTTTACTTAAATAAAAAAAAATATTTACTTCTTTTGTTTTAAATTAAAGGCTATTAAATGCTACTTTGAGAATGTTTACTCTAGCTCGAGGTCATTTTTGTTTACTAATCATTACGATGATATTGGTAAAGTAACAATTTTCAAGAAACTATTTTTAAAGTTGTTTGTTTTAAATTGATTATTTTGGTAATTTTTGCAAGAATTACTCGACAAGTGTTTCGATCTTGTCGGAATCTTGTCAAGATTTGTTTTTGTTTTCACATTAATAAAAATTATCTATTATTGGACTTAAGAACTCTTCTTTAAAAAGGTTTCTGTAGTTCGAGGTCATATTTCTTTACTAATCATTACGATGATATTGTCTATACTGATTAGTGAAGGCATATGACCTCGAGCTAGATCAATCTTTCTCAAAATAGAGCTTAAAGGTCGAAAAATAAATAATTTATATTATTTATATTTATTATATATGTTGAAATTAAAACAGTAATGGTTATTAAATGCTTTATCGAATCTTCATACAACATTCTTCAATCTTTTTATCGCCTTAGCTGCTATTAAGCGACAATTTTGTTCAATTTTACGGAAATTTAGATTTTTTTGCGAAATATATGAAACGAAATTTAGGTACATTTTTCGAGTTTCAGTAAAATTAAAAAAAAAGAACAAGTATAAAAGTTAAATTCGACTTATTGTTAGCAGAATCTACGAACACCCTCCACATTTTTGTCATTTTTTGTAAAAAAAGAAAAAAATAATTTACTATTTTTTTTTTTGAGTGTAAAATTTTTTCCGAGTGTAATTTTTTTTTTTAATGTTAAAATATTTCTGAGTGACAAAAATACTCTGTAAAGTAATTTTGTGGCTTATAATTGACTTTAAAGCTTGTTTTTTTTAAACTCCGGTTTTTCAACACATGAATTTTAAGTGAAACCAATCTAAAATTTGGGGTTTTACTTATAACTTTTGAACCACTGAAACGATTTGGCGGAGATTGAAAACGACCCGGGCCCGAGGAACGACAAATATATATGCCACACTTTAGTACTTTCAGATTTGTCGTTCGAAAGTTACTGTGTGTTTTATCTCGAAAATTCGCGAAAAACACTTGCCGAAATTCACTCTTTTACTTATAACTTTTGAATCACTGGACCGGTTTTGCTGGATTGCAATACCAGCCTGACCAGGTAAATTCCCAACATATATGCCAAAAGTCTCCGTGAAGTCTTTCAAAAGTTAGTGTGTTTTCAACAGACGGACAGACAGAAAGACGGACGGACGGACATCGTTAGATCGACTTAGAATCGATCGAGGATCATGAATATAAATACTTTATGGGGTCCTAGACCAATATTTCAAGGTGTTACAAACGGAATGACAAACTTATATATACCCTCTATCACTAGATTAGGTATATCTAACTTTTTTGCAAATAGCGAAAAATCATTTTTTTATAATGGCAGCATCCCTTTAAGATGTGATATATTGCTTCATCTTTTAGTATAATATGTAACCATGCCTAAAAACCTTATGTTTAAAATTTCAACCAAAAAAGTTTATTTTTGCAAAAGTTTTCTTAACAAAAACTGGCAGTACATTCTTCTGTTAAAATCCCTAAAATTAAATAATATTTTTTGTTTTGTTAGCCATAAATATACAAATTTTGTTTAATAAGGTATTTTAAAACAGTTTTTTGTTAAGAAAACTTTTGCAAATATAAACTTTTTTGCTTGAAATTTTAAACATAAAGTTTTTAGGCATACTTACATTTACATTTTAAGAAGAAATTTAGAAAATTTTTTTTTGTTAATTCCTTAAACGTAGGAAAAATCCGCCATTTTGTGAAAATTTCAAACAGCGATATCTCGAAAACCGTTCGACCGATTTCAATTTGTATTTAATATTCGTGTTCAGTGCATCAGACTAAAAAAACATGATTTGTTCTAAAAAAAAAAAAAATTTGATCGCTGGGCACCACGCACAGTGGGGAAAAATGGACTTTTTTATCTAATTTTGCCTACAGGTCGCAATTCTTAACCGATTTGACTCTTTCCTTTTTTGTATTTTAGCTAATAAAATTCCACGTCGACCTGTCATA
Source organism: Pegoplata infirma (assembly GCA_963921195.1). NCBI lineage: Eukaryota > Metazoa > Arthropoda > Insecta > Diptera > Anthomyiidae > Pegoplata > Pegoplata infirma. Next base: position 10,986,972 of record OY992538.1, on the reverse strand, counting down.
GTGAATTTTTGAAAAAAAAAAAATTAGTCTAGTTTTTATATTTTCCTAAAGTTCAGAAAATTTTAATTTTTTTAGTATTTTTGCAATAAAAACTGTATTAGGCATGGGACGAAAATACTGTATAGACTAAATTAAAGGTATTTAAACCCCTTATCAACGATATGGTTAACATTGGCTAATATGCTATTATTTTGGTTTTTATAACCCGATAAAAATTCAAGAACTTTCACTTAAAAAAGCCAATATCTTTCAAAATAGTGAACCAATTTCAATGAAATATTTTTTAAATTTAATCTTATATTTTGTTTAGTCAAAATTAGTAAGCAAAATATTAGCAAATAAAAATATTTTAATTTTCGCTTTCGACAGCTTTCGGAAGATGCCACCCTCCATCATCAGCACTCCTTCGATTGCCACACACTTAATGTGTGTCAGATTAAAATTTGTTCAAAAGATTAAAATTTGTTCAAATTTAAATGGCTGATTTTAATCTGACACACATTAAGTGTGTGGCAATCGAAGGAGTGCTGATGATGGAAGGGTGGCATCTTCCGAAAGCTGTCGTGATCTCCACTTAGCCTGTGTTGTCACTTGATTTTTTTCAGATTTTCTCATTGTACAACAATTATTATTTCTCAGAACTAATTAATATGGACTCAAACCGAACTAAATAAAAATTCAATTTATATGTTTTTTAACTTATCCCCACCGAGATTCGATCATCTGAAGTATGTAAACAAATAATAACACTTAAAATCCATTTTGTTTAATAATCTGCTTTAACATATTGAGTTTGTATCTCTGTTCTGTCACAATGCTCTGCCAAGAACTGTGTGTGTGTGTTTGTATTTACAAAAAAGAAAAGTTATAAAACTAAGTGTTAGTTGGTCAGATATTCCTCCTTTGGTGGCGCTGATAGCTAAAGCGTCGACAAAAACCACTTCAGCCGGTAGGTCTTGGGTTCGAGCCCCGGTCAGGGCAGCAATGATAATTTTTTTTTATGTTTTTTTATTTTTTTATTTTTTTAATATATTTATTTAACTATTTTAATTACACCGCTCAACAAATCGTGGGTTTTTGACTCCGGTTTGAAGTTTGATACAAAATTTTTAAAGATTTTGACTCGCTGATTCCAAATCTGTGCTCCAAATTTTTCCATCACGTCTAGAATTTTAATTATTCGCGGTTAAAAATGCGAAAAAACGTGATTTTTGCCTTTTTTGAAAGCCTGCACAGCAGCCGCTGGGTGGAATAAAAATCTGGTATAAAGCGTGAGAGTAGAATTGAACTATGATCTCAAAAATATGATCAAAAAAATTTAAAGTTGTTGCACTATTATTGGCCAAACATACATTTTAAAAAAACACTGTCAAAAAAATTAGAAAAAGCACCATTTTTAAATGGCTCTAAAACAAAAACCAGATGATCAATCTTTACTGTGATGAGCTCAAAATTTAGGCAAAAGTTCATTCTTTCTTATAGACTTTTAAGCCCATTAAAGATATCTTCCGATTTGTACGAAAAATAACACTGAAAACTTAAATTTGTAAAATATTTATTTTTTTAGTTTTTCTTTGAAAAATATCAAAAAAAAACTAAGGTATCTTTTTTACAAAAATGATAATTTTAACAGAGTCATTTTAAAACGCAAATGTAACCCAACCAAACGCAATAATTGGAAAAAAAAATTTTTCTATGTTGGAGACCAAAGACAAATTATACTTTTGCGCTTTATGCCAAATTTGTATTCCACTCAATGGCTGCTGTGCAGGCTTTCCAATAATGCAAAAATCGTAATTTTTCGCATTTTTAACCTTGAATAACTAAAAATCTGGACGTGATGGAAAAATTTGGAGTACAGATTTGGAATCAGGAGATCAAAGTCTACTAAAATTGATAGCCAGAATTCAAACCGGAAAATGACTGTTGAGCGGTGTTATTGTAACATTATTTTAATTATAAAAAAAAAATAAATTGATTACATGTTTTCTATGAATGACATTCATTAATTCTATGAATTTAATAAAATCTATGAATTAAATGCTATGGCATATTTCACAATACTAAGGAATATTCCGCCAATGAATTGTTTCATAGATTCTATGAATTTGGTTTTATGAAATTTGTTCATAGATATTATGAACAATAATTCTTTTAGTGCAGAACTTTAATCGATTCAAAATTTAATATAAATGTCAAATTTTAACTACAACTTTAAATATATTCTTTGTATCTATTTAAATAAAACTCCCAGAAACACATGCATGTTCCTCATAAAATGCATACAAATACTTTTGCACGTACATACATCAATGAGTTAAATGTGTAATTGATACTATAACTACTTTAGTTCTTAGAAACATACATTAATTTAGTACACGTATGTGTATTAAATTAAAAATTGGAACATGTTTAGATATTAGGGTGGTGCAAAGGTTTTAATAAAGTGAACATTCAAAAAAATCAAATTGCTTAAAAAAATTGGGTGTGAAATAGATCGGTACAGATATACTTTGAGATGATTAACCATAAATAAAAAATAATCTATTACTTGTAAAATATCATAAATATTTTTGGGCCTCGAGCTATAATAATACTCTAATCGTGTACTCTAATCGACTTAATAAAATATTTAGTCAAATTATAATAGCATCATAATTACTTGTCACCCTAATATATGTATCTATGAAAGTGGAGTGTGTGTCGATGAATGTATTAGTGCATTAACGCCAACATTAACATAAATTGTATGAGATGAAGATGAAATTTAATACTAGACACAAATGTTTTTAATGATTTCCCAAGTTGCTAAAAAAAAGGCTTTTATACACTCACAAGTTGTATAAAATACTACTGCTACTACATTTATGTATTATTTTGCAAAACTATTTGCTAAGGAGGTGGTAACGTAGGAGGTACATAAAGTTTTCTTGTATTAAGTTTCAAACTTAATGATTGTTAAACAACTTCGGTGCTCATATAAAATATACATATGAGTTAGTCCACGAGAATATTTTAAATATAGTGCCATTATTCACATAATTTTTTTCAAAATACATGAAAATTAAAGTTTTTTATTAAAATATATGTACTTTGATAACGAAATTAAATCTAATTTTAATCTAACTACTTGGATTTACTCTCTTGATAAAAATTTCGCTCGATATTCAACAACATTCCCGGTGGATAAATTTGCAATGCTAGATTTAGCATATGCAGTCCCATTCTGTTGCTAAAACAGAATTTTTGTCCAGTTCCCTTCCCTTTAACTTTAATGTGTTAATTTTAATCACTACCTACATAAATAACAACAAATAAATTTTCTTGTTGTTACAAACTATAATTATTTATGCATTAGTTACCAAGCGCCTCCACATACAGATAAATATACACATTCCTATTTTTAAAAACAATTTATTACTTTCATAATTTTAAAATTCTGTAGGTATTTTTTGTTCTAACAACAAATTGTTTGTTTAACAATTTATTTCAACTTACCAATGTGGGCTCCAGCCAACACAACTTGTACTTCTGGCACATCGGAGAGAAAATAATAACAAAAACATGTAAAATAGTTAAATTCGGCCTTGCCGAATGTAATGATACCCTACACATTGTGAAAAAGATTATTGTAAAAACCATTTAAAAAAAATGCCTTGTTTAAATATTTATCAAATTAAAACGGATTACACCACAATCTCAAAAATTTACATTCTTGTATAGTTTTGTATGGGCTATCGATTAATTTTTTGGAAAATTTTCAGAAACGGTTCTGAAATTTACCATTTTTTAAAAAAGTCAATTTATCAAAAATCAGGCCACGTTTAGATGTTTGTCTATACACACAAAACAAATCAGACATGTGTTTTCTTTTTTTTTCGAGAAAATCGCATTTGTAATATAGTAATTTGCTTGAATTTTCTTGTTTCAACATAGCGTATGAGTAATATTTATGCAAATATTTAATACTCATTCGCTACGTTGAAACAAGAAAATACAAGCAAATTACAAAATTGTTATGAAATTTAATATTCAAATGAGATTTTCTCGAAAAAAAAACAGAATTCACATGTCTGAATTTTTTGTGTGGATAGAAAAATATCGAAACTTTCATTTTTTTTTTTTTTAAATTAATCTATAGTCCATACAAAACTATACAAGAATGTGAATTTTTGAGATGGTGGTGCATTCCCTTTTAATTTTATAAATATTTAAACAAGGCAACTCTAAACAAATTTGACAATTTTTCCAATATTTGACCACGACTGCTAAGCCCAGTTTTTGAAAAATTTAAAAACCAAAATCGCGATTTCCATAATTCCATATAAGTGTATCCATACAATCTATTCTGAAATTTGCAGTACACATGTTTTTTTTCGCTGGACATTTGGTGTGGAATGCCTCATATATAAACGCCCACGAGATCTTTTCGAGATTTTTAAAACTTTACATACCCGAGTAAAAATAATTTAATATGATCTTATATACTTCTATATAGTCATATTATTTCATATATGATCATGTGTGACACTATGTCTTGCGAGATAAATTTATATAATAAATTTCGATGTGCGATTTTTTAAGATATCAGCATACATAATTATATGTTGTAACATCTGGTCCCATGCATCATTCCAAATTTCTAAGTGTTTTATATAAAATTTTATATGCCTCCATTATTTTTTTATTTTTCTAAGTTTTTTCCAAGCACCACTTTTTTATCACGAATATTTTTTCAAGGAACATTTTTTTATCGCAATTATTTTCTAACAATAAGTGTTTTATATAAAATTATATATGACTCCATTTTTTAAAATTTTTCTAAGTTTTTATAAGCCCGAGTAAAAATAATTTAATATGATCTTATATACTTTTATATAGTCATATTATTTCATATATGATCATGTGTGACACTATATCTTGCGAGATAAATTTATATAATAAATTTTGATGTGCGATTTTTTTAAGATATCATCATACATAACTTTATGTTGTAACATCTGGTCCCATGCATCATTCCAAATTTCTAAGTGTTTTATATAAAATTTTATATGCCTCCATTATTTTTTAATTTTTCTTAAGTTTTTTCCAAGAACATATTTTTATTGCGAATATTTTCAAAGTGTTTTATATAAAATTTTATATGACTCCATTTTTTAAAATTTTTCTAAGTTTTTCCAAGGACAAATATTTGTGAGAATATTTTGTAAGTGTTTTATATAAAGTTTAACATGACCCCATTTTTGAAATTTTTCTTAGTTTTTTTCAGAACAACTTATTTTTATTATTTTAATTTTTAAACTTTTTATTAAAAACTAAAAAAAACATCCGATTTATAAAATTGTATAAATTTTAATATAATTGGATATAATTTAATATCATTGGATTAGACCAAAACTCGTATCAAAGTCGATATAAAGTAATATAAACTGATATTATTATATAATGTTCGATCAAATCTTATGAAACCATTTTTCGTATAAGTTTATATCAATTATATATTGTGTCATATCAATTTTTTTACTCGGGAGGACAAAGTTTTTATGAGAATATTTTCTAAGTGGTTTATATAAAATTTAACATGTCTCCATTTTTTTTAAATTTTTCTAAGTTTTTTTTAAGAACAACTAATTTTTATTATTTTAATTTTTCAACTTTTTATTAAAAACTAAAAAAACATCCGTTTTATAAAATTGTATAAATTTTAATATAATTGGATATAATTTTATATCATTGGATTAGACCAAAACTCGTATCAAAGTCGATATAAAGTTATATAAACTGATATTATTAGATATTATTCGATCAAATCTTATGAAACCATTTTTCGTATAAGATTATATCAAAATAGACACGAACCCATATTAAATTATATATTGCGTCATATCATTTTTTTTACTCGGGTAGGCTAATAATAATATAATATTCATTATTTCCATGAAACTTTTCATAGCTTTTAACTCCAATGATACATATTTTATTGATTCAATGAAACCTGACATACTTAAACCCAAAAAATGCCTGCGAATTTTGTACTCTTGCCCAAAACATTAAATCATGATAATGTTTTGCGGAAGATTTGGGTGTACTTGCCAAAGCAAAGTTTTATTTAGGAAAAAATAACGTTATATTACTTTGCTATTTTATGCAAAACGAATTGAAATAACAGTCGAGGACCCCATTAAAAAACCAAAACAGCTGTACATTTCGTAAGTGAGTGCAAAAAAGTGTTTTTACATTTTGGAGACTATAAAAGATTCGGCACCAAAGAATATACCACTCTCACTTTTTTTATGTACATTTAATAAACAAATGGAACATTTTTATGCGAAAAGCTTAGACTTGGTAAAAAATTAGTTTTGGTAAAAATTTTTTTTTTTTTTTTCACGAAAAACAAAATTATTCCAGCAAAATTTTCTGTTCCAAATAATAGGTTCCAGAACGCATCAAACTACCCTGCAACCGGTTTTTCTTAACATTCCAGAATCGATGATTTTTGTTTGAAATTGTCCCGAAAGCAATCGTTTTTTAGAGCAAGTAGTTTTTTTGAAAAATAATTTTACATAGAATATTTTGTTGTGATTACAGTAGAATATATTCAAGAACCTATTGAACCAGGAATTTGTTCCAAAAAATTTTCCTTTTTTTTGCTCTAAAAAACAATTGCTTTCGGGACAATTTCAAACAAAAATCATTGATTCTGGAATGTTAAGTACACTCAAAATAATCACTCTGTTAAATTACAGAGATACTCTGCGAAGAAAACTCTGTAAAATGATTTCGATAAAAAAACTGTAAATTTACGAAATTATCTGTAAAATGTGCATAGTGTAAATTAACCCGCTTTAATGCTTCCGAACTAAAATTTAAAGTTACTTTTTTTATTTTTTTTGAAAATTACGAGTTTTTTACGACTACCTCCAGTTTTAAACCACATCATCGTAAAATTTGCCAGACTTAATTGTAATTTAAGACGCTTTGTACAGAGGGGTTTGGGCGTTTTTTGAAAAGATTTTTATTTGAAAACTGTTTTGCAGAGCAATAAGTAAAATTACAGATGAAATTAAGTATTTTGGATACGAGAAAAACACAAAGTATTTTTCTAAATCTACATTTGAACAAAAAAATCTGTAAACTAAAGACTACAAAGTAAAACGTTAAATTACAGATAAAATTTAGTTTTTCGCTCACAAGAAAATACAAAGTATTTTCTTAAAATCTGTATTTCAGCAGATAACTTTGTCGAATTGAGATTACAGTCATTTTAAAAACTATTTAACAGAGTACTTATTTTGAGTGTAGAACCGGTTGCAGGGTAGTTTGATGCGTTCTGGAACCAATTATTTGGAACAAAAAATTTAGCTGGGATGTTAAAAAAATTAATGAACCCAAAATATTTGGTGAAAAAAATTTTGATGAAAAAAGTTTTTGATGAATTTTTTTGATGAAAACAAAAATTGTTTGATGTAAAAAAAAATTGATGAAAAAAATTTATGAAAAAAATATGATAAAAAAATTGATGAGAAAAATTTTTTATGAAAAAAAAAATTTTGATGAAAAAAAAATTTTTGATGAAAAAAAAATTTTTTGATGAAAAAAAAATTAATGAAAAAAACAATTTTACGAAAAAAAAATTAATGAAAATTTGACGAAAAAAAAATTTGATGAAAAAAAAATTAATGAAAAACAAAAATTGATAAAAAAAAAAATGATGGAAAAAAAAAATATGAAAAAAAAAATATGGTGAAAAAAAAAAGTTTGATGAAAAGAAAAAATTGATAAAAAAAACTGATGGTAAAAAATTTATGAAAAAAAATTAGATGAAAAAAAAAAATTTTATAAAAAAAAAAAAATTTTGTTGAAAAATAATTATGTTACTTTTTATTCACCAGCTGGTGAAAAACGGGTTTATTCACCACGAGGTGAACTATTATCCAAGTTACAAACCCAAGTTATTACAAATTTTGGTTTTAAGAAAATGAAAATAGTAATTCTTGTTTTCTTTTTCGTTAATTGTTAGCTTATATAGTCAAACTGAGGTGGCGTCCTGCAACTTTTTTAAAATTATACACCAGCCTTAAAACATTATCATGTTAAAAACCTTGTAAAATGATAAGAAATGTTTTTTTACTTTATTTTTTGCTATCTCCTATTTAGCACGAATTCCTAGTAATTTAACAAGCTTTTTATCAATAATTTTGTAATTTTACAAACTTTTTACCAATAAAATTGTAAATTTATAACTTTTTTGACGCGATAAAATTTATAAGAAATTCTCGTGACTTTAAAATATTTTTTGCTACCTCCTATTTTACGAGAGTTCTTAGTAAAAATTACGAGGTTTTTTGTAATTTTACAAACTTTCTACCAATAAAATTGTTAATTTACAACTTTTTTGACACAAATTCTCGCGAATTAACTATTACAATTACAAAAAAGTGATAAAATTACCAAAAAAAAAAAAAAAATTTCGATCGCATTGTTTTTTTGTTAAAAAAAGGAAAACTGTCGAATATTAATAAATAGGGATGAAATTTCCATGCAAATGCATGTTTTTTGTCGATAGTCTAAAAACGCTATTGACCAATTATCTTTCCAAATCAAGAAATTTGCGTTAAAATGGCATCGATTTGTTTTTTCATATTTTTGCATATTTTGGTGAAAATGCATATTGTTGCATATTTTTATTTTAAAAGCATATTTTGTGCATATTTCGAACTTTTAAGTGCATATTTTTGCATGTTTTAGCATAAATTAGCAAAAACACATATTAAAATTATTTTTTTCCAAAAACTATTTAAAATTTTAAAAATTTATTTTGAAAATAAGAAATGTTATTTTTTCTTTTTAAGATTTTCTTAATTTTTAAAAAAATCTTACTCATATAAAGTTTTAAATGTTACTATTTAAGCGTTATTTTTTGCTTTTTAAGAAGTTTTTCCTATGAAAACAAGATTTTTATTGTGCACATATTATTTTTTAGTGCATATTTTGAGGTTTTTTAGTGCATATTTTGAATTTTTTAGCGCATATTTTAAGCGCATATTTTAGATTTTTTAGTGCATGAAAATCTCATCCCTATTAATAAAATAGGATTACGAGACTTCTTCTAGTAATTTGACAATGTTTTTTTATATACCCCAAATTTAGATTTTCATTTTTGCCATGTACAAACTTCTATCAGTGTACCATTTTCGAGATATCGCTATTTGAAATTTGAAAAAAATTTCGGTTTTTTCCATGACACTTTCGTAATAGTTTCATTTAATTAATTTTGAAACGCTCACATCGAATGGATTTCTAGATATCGCCATTTAAAATGTGCCAAAACTTTCCAAAAATGTCGTTTTTCCTATGTTCAAGAATTTTTTTTAAAATTCTCCAAAAAAAATTTTCCCTGACCCTTTTACAAATTTCGAGACAAGCTTCATTAAAACTTAATTTGAGGCAAATCATATATTTTTAAGCCGTGGCATACCTCCATTAAAATTTAAAATTTTTCACAATTTTAAAGCTTTGATCGAAAAGCTGCTTGGGTTAAAATGCTTGGATTTGGCTTAAATTAAATTTAAATGATGGTTTTCCTCGAGCTTTATGAAAATATCAATGAAAAAAAATTTTGATTTTTTTTTTAATTCTTAAACGCCATTTTACAAATTAATGTCAAATTTCAAATGGCGATATCTCCAAAACCGCTAAACCGATTCTAAAATTGATATTTGTGTTCAGCGAAGGTAGGTTTCCTTTATTTTTAAATCCAACCCTTTGATTGAAGGGTCAAGGCAATAAAATTTTGAAATTTTTTTTTGAAGTTCTTTAACATTGAAAAATCCTCCTCTTTTTGCAATTTTCAAAAAGCGAAAACTGTTTGACCGATTTTTAATGAGTTACAAACGAAATGACAAACTTATATATACCCTATACGCCTAACTGTAAGTGTAGGGTATAAAACTATAAACTACTAATTACTGTTTGTATTCATGCTTAATGTTTCTTATAGTTTTTCCGCTTTCAGCTTTTATATTCAACTTCTTTTCTTTAATTTGTTCCACGTTTGTTTTTGAGGAAATTGCAAACAATTGGCCCATAAGTAAATAAATATTTGCATAATTTGTACATTATTACAAATTAACTGCAAACATAAATATTTCTACTTTTTTTTTGTTTTCTCTTTTATATAAATATTGTTTAATATACAAATAAACGTGGGTTAATTGGTGAGTAGCTAAAAAAAAAATGTATTATTGAATTTGTTTAACAATGCTTAAGCACAGAGATTTTGTTGATCTAGAGTAAATATTTTTATAACTTATGAATTTGTTCAGAAAATATATATTTATCGTTGTAAAAATAAAAAAAATAAAATTAAAGAATGTAAACACTTCTGTTTTAGGGTGGCAATAATTTTTGTATTGTGAACTATATGTGTGTAAAGCGTTCCACACATCTACAATGTATTTCAGCCACTTGTGTAATATTACACATTAAATGTGTAAAATTACACATATTGCCTTTTTTTAAGTGTATAAATGTAGTAACACCTTGTTTTTTTTAACAATTACAATGGTAAAATCACAACTTCCTACGTTTACCCTATTAAACCCATATATACTTTTCCATTTTATCTATTTTCTTAAAAAAAAAAAATAGAAGCTAAAAATTACAATTCTTAATGGTGGCATAAAATCTAGATTATCTTTTTATTTCGTGCAGATAGCAGTTAAAACATAGAGTGGGTTTACGTTGATGACCGTTGTACAAATACAATAACGAACACCTGAATTATTGTTGTTGTTCGTGTTTGTTCATGCTTTATAACTGTTTAAACAATAGCATTGTTATATCCCTAGGAATTTCCATATATTAAGCCTGTTTTTTATTACTATTGTTTGTATATAAAATATGAGGCAGACATGAAATTTATACAACTAACCCTAGATTCACATTTTAAAAAAGGTTATAAAATTTAAGTTTTTCACATTTAAAGAGCCTTAACAGAATTTGCTTCGAAGGGCATATATCTAGGATTTAGATTTACAAATTAAATATATAATTGCTAGATTTTTAGTTTGCAAATTATTCTATCTGACTGCATTTCTTGGAACATATTAACCTTGTTACTTGGGAGTCCAGTGCATATGTTAATAAAAGTAAATATTTATTCTAGATGTATGTTTAACAACTTAATACAAAATTTCCACTGAATTCAGCATAGTTATTTAACTAAGTCAAGTAAATATGCTCTATTAAAATTTATTTGTATGAACACAAAAATATTTCTTATTCATTCAAATATATTTAAAATTGACTGTATAAAATTTTAATATACAAACAATTATGACTTTGAAAAAATAACTTTGAAAATTTTCCTTGAAAAACCGGATTACTAAAAATTTTCAGTAAAATAAGCAAAATAGTCTGCTGTGGTTTTTTTTTTTTTAATTTTGACTAATTTTTTAACTTTATATTTGTCATGCCTCTCTTCAAGCAAGTTTAGACCGTTCTTGAGATATTCGCTGTTAAAAAGTAAAAAAAACAAAGAATTTTGCATATTTTGGGGTCCAGTGTTATGTTGCTTTCAACATATATGACTTGATTGCATATAAATTGGACCTCCTGATTCCAAAACTGCAATACAAATTTTTCTAGCATGTTCCCTTTTCGAGCATGTTCCGTCTAAGATTTTCAAGTGGAAAAAATTTTAAACGCGGATATCTCGAACATGCTAAACAAATTTGGTTTGCAGTTTTGGAATCAGAAGGTCCATATTATATGATATTAAGTGATATTTTTCGAAAATCTGGACCACCAAAAGTGAAAAACTCAAAAACGGTTTGTGCTAGAAAAAATTTGATGGCTGATTTAGATTCAGGAGAGAAAAATCTATAAGAATATGTAAGATATTTCCCTGGGAAGTTTCTGTTGTCGAACACTGTAATTATTTTGCAATAACTTGATAACAGGATCAGCCAGGATGTACGCGTTAACAATTTTTATAGTTCAAAATAAAGAGGAGTGAAATGACATTAGCCGATTTTGTCACCATTTTAACAAAACCTAAATTTACTTGAAGTGGGGGTGCGTTACAGAAGGAATTTAAAACGAGTTTAAATAACGAAAAACGCGGTTTTAGTCAATCTTTTGACTGAAATTCCTTCGATCAAGAAAACCGTTAGCCAATCTTTAAATTAATAGTTTGTTTATTAATTATTTTTTTAATCAAACTGGTTTCGGTTTTGATTACAAGTTTGATTAATATTAACAATACTAAAATTCCAATATTCTGAAAAAAAAAATCAAAAAAGGATTATATTGTATTGTTGTCTTCACAAAATTTCTCAGATTTTAAGACATTTTTACTACAGAAAAACTCTTAAGTTTTAAAATATTTTTCATGTAGGAAAATAACCCAATTTAGACTTAAGAAAAATATTCAGAATGTAAAACCCTTTTCATATAAAAAAACTTCTTTAATTTTACTTATAGAAAATATTTTGGATTCTTAGACTTTTTTCTATAGAAATATTCTGAAATTCTAAGATATTCTTTCTACATAAAAATTTTCAAGTTAGAAAATCTCTAAAATAATTCTTGTATTTTACATCCATCCTCAGATTCTGAGAACTTTTTGGTATATAAAAATCTTACGAACCTGAAACATTTTTTGTAAAAGAAAATTATCACATTCTAAAAAAATTATAAGTTGTAAAACATTTTTCCTACAAAAAAGTTCTGGCACATTTTTCTAAATTTGGCGATATTTTAGATTCTAAAACATTTTTCATATAACAAAATCATAAGGTTCTTACACATTTTTCTACAGGAAAATTTTAAGACACTATTTCAAATGAAAAATTTACAGATTCAAAGACATATTTTATATAAAAAAATTTTCAAAGTTTTCCGACAGAAAAATTTTCAGATCCTGTGAAATAATTTGCTATAGAAAAATTCTAAAACATTTTTCCGATAAAAAAATCATAGATTTTGATAAACATTTCTCATAGAAAAAATCTCATTATAAAAATTACTAATAAAAAATTCAAAATTTCTTTCCCTTGACAAGATTGTAACAAAGAGATTACGATAGTCTTGCATTTAAAAACAATTTGATCCATATCCGATCACTGTAGCCCGTGGCGCGCTCCAGAATTTTAAATTTTTTTAAAATGAAAAATAAAAAAAAATTCTTGGGATACATTGTTTTTATTAGTTTTGGAATTTTTAATATGAATATCAAAAGATTTCAAAAATTCAAGAATTTTTTTTAAAAAATCGCAAATTTTTTTTCCATTGAATATTTCATAGAGACAAACAACAATTTTTCGGGGTGGTTCAAAGAAATTGGTATAAAACCTTTATAGAAATTAAATAGAACGTAGACACCTTTAGTTCTTTGCTCATATTTTCTTTTTTAAGTACTTTGCCAATTTTTTTTTCCTAGTATGAAAATTTTTTTTTTTAGTAAAGAATTTTTATCACATACAGGACTCAAAGTAATAATGGAAGAGCATATATTAGACAGCAGTTCTTTAAAGGAAAGTTATCAATACTAAACCTGATTAGTATCAAACGACTATTTTTGGAAAAAGTGCTATATAGGAAATTTTCCAAGCTTTAGTTCAAGCTTGATATCGTCCAGATTGAGCAAATATTAAATGATATACGAGGGTCGCACTGGAAAATGATATTATTTGTAGATGTTTTTTTGATTTTTTTTTTAAATATTCGATTTTTTTCAAGTTCAAATATTAGAAATTTAAAAAACTATCCATTAATTTTTATTTAGTTATCAGCTAGTTTTTCCAACAACCCAAACAAATGTTGTTGTTTCTAAGGATCGTTAAATTGGTTGTGTAAAATAAAAAAATCTTCTGTTGACGTCACACACATGACATCTGTAATGAAATACGAACCAACTTCTGGTGTTAGTTTGTCAAGCAGAGCAATTGCCCAGATGGTTAAGTGCTAGCTTTGCAAACTGATGGAAAATTTCATGAACATGGGTTCGATTCAAATCAGAGTTAAGTCTGTTGATGAAAAAACATATGGAAAAAACCAATGTTGGCAATCGATACCTTTTCAATACCGTTATCCGTTTCAAAACCCTTTAAATTGAATACCGGTACCAATACCAATACCGAAACTCAGTTTTGGTATCGGATACCGGTATCCAAAAACCTTTTCCTTCGGTATCGGTACGTACCGGTATTGAAACGGTTTTTCTTAAAAACCATGTTTTTTTTACAAAAAAAAAATTTAATATAAAGTTTGTAAATTTTTCGGTTTTTTTAAATGAAAAATCGTACTCCAAATGCCTCACCGAAATCTCATAAAAATAAAAAAATCTTTTGGCACCCACATCGTGAATTAAGTAAAAATGTCAAAAAAGCCATACTTCAACCGCGATGCGAGGGCGAAAGAAAATGATTGATTTTCACGAAATTTTTATAGATTCATTTTGACTCCCAATAGAAACTTTCTGTACCCCTTTCGTATAGTATATATAGTTTTTTGGAGATTTTTATTTAATCCGTGGGTGTCCAAGGATTTTTTTTGATATTTACAGGACTTCGGGGAAGGCATTTGGTATACTAGCAAGAGGTTTTTCACCATAGTATAATTTTTTGAAGTGGCTTAACTCGTAGCAATCGTCCATAAAAGTCCCATAATTCGCGAAAAAAAATTGTTTGCAATATTTTTGAATGTGATTTTGTGACAGGGAAGACCTATTTTTCCAAATATATAATACCAACAAAAAAAACTTGGTTGTCCAGAAATAAGATGAAATATGTAATTTGTTTACTTTAACCGCAATACGCGAGGGAAATAAATTGTATGGAGTCATTTTGGCACCCAATAGAAACTTATTGGACCACTTTCAGCTCAAACATAAAAGAAAGGTAAAAATCGATACGGCCTTATATTTATGAACTAAAGACATACATAAGAAAATTTCCAGCAAAAGCGGTCCAGTGCTTCAAAAGTTATGAGCAGGGAAACCAAAAATATGCTCTAAATTTGTTTTTTACAATTTGTTAGAGAATAGACTCTCCAAATACCGTTAATTGTTAATATTTTCTACCAAGTTGCTGAATCTAACGAAAACATAGTTTCATATACCGATATGAAGCAAGAACAGGCAAAAGGGGAATCAATCGTCACAATTCCGTAATTGTTGAAAAAAAAAGATCCTTGTTGGAAAAAAAAAAAAATAAAAATAAATGGTGTCATAAAAAAATGGAAAAGAATGCTCTAAAAATTAAAAAAAAAAATGCTCTAAAAATTTAAAAAAATGCTCTAAAATGTGGAAAAATGCTCTAAAAATTGAAAATATGCTCTAAAAATATGCTCTTATGCTAAAATATGCTCTTAAACCTGAAATATGCAAAAATATGCTCTTAAGGCTAAAATATGCAAAAATATGCTCTAACAAATCGATGCCAGATTTCTTAAAAACTTCTGAAACGGATAAATACCTTACCCATTTATCAATAAAATGCACAGGAAAAAACATGATACTGCATATTTTTGGTTTCCCTGCTAATGACAAATCGTTTGTGCACAAACTAGATATTAATACATATTCGCCTCTATTCACAATGAGAATTAGAAAGACGAAGAAATTGTACCATACTAATAAGGCAACGATTGTCAATAACCAACAAAAAATATTTAAAACAATTTTACATATGATAGTCCAATGGACTACAACAATATGTTATTTGTGTTGTTGTTGTGAGAAATACTCCATATTAGGTAGTGTCCGACCGAATATTCGGCTTCGGCTTCGGCCAAAAAGCACTATTCGGCCACTATTCGGCTTCGGCCACAATTTTGCCGAATAGGCCGAATAGCGAATAATTGTATAATATTTGTGCTCACGTGTTGAAAAACACACTAAACTAACTTTGAATCACATTAGTAAGCCACAAAAACATTTTACTAAGTGTTTTTGCAACTAAAAACATATTTTTTTTAATATTCGGCTTCGGCTTCGGTTTGGTCGAATAGTGAAAATTTGGCCGAATATTCGGCTTCGGCTTCGACCAAAAAAGGTGTATTCGGTCGGACACTAATATTAGGGTTATTCATCACATGGCGTGCCATCCATTATGTTCAAATTCTGATTAATTTTTATTAAAAAATAATAATTGTTTTATTCGACCATTAAAATATTATATTTTGAGGATGTTTATTCTGGCTCGAGGTCATTATTTTCTTTACTAATTAAAACCATGATATTCTCATAGCATAATTTTTCAAGAAAATTATTTTTTGTTTTAAATTTATTTATGTTGGTCATTTTTGCAAGACTTAATCGACACGTGTTTCGGAATTTGTCAAGATTCCATTGTCAAGATTATTTAGCAAAAATAGAAATGATTTACTACAAAGCCAGAATAAACATCCTCAAAATATAATATTTTAAAGGTCGAATAAAACAACTTTTATTTTTTAATAAAAATTAATCAGAATATATTGGAAATTTGTAAAATTACAAAAAAAAAATTGTAAATTTTCAAAAAATAAAGTAAATTTCAATTTTTTAAAAACCAAGGAAAACTGTCAAATATTGGTAAAATGGGATTACGAGACTTTTCCTAGTAATTTGACAATTTTTTTTTTTGTGTGTAAATATCGCTGAGGCTCACTGTGCAGAGTTGTGTATTTCTCATTGTTGGTGACCCTTAGTAGGACAAGTCTTAAAAATGTCCGTTAGGTTTGAATTTTTGTATCATTTTTCTAATTCTTAGAAATATTACTCGTACACTCAAAATAATTCTACAGAAAAAGGTTTAGTAAGTGATTTTGTACAAAAATCTACTAATTAGTTACTAACTTTAGTATCTTCAAAGTACTAAAATTTGTAATTTTTACTGGTTTTAACTAATATTAGTAAAAAATTTTAGTATTGGTTACCAATTCCTGCACTAGGTCCTTTTGGACTAAAATTTAGTTAAATTTTTAGTATTAAATACCCACGTTTTTTTTTGGGTGTAAGAACTTTTTTATAAGAAAACTGCATTCTTTTTGTTATACATTTAAATAAATACTATTATTTTAAAATTTCTAAAAACTTTTGTTACTCTCAAAATTATTCTAGTTTTTCATATTGTCATCACCACCAGTAGTAGTATTTATGATTTAAAACCCTGCAAACAATAGGGCGATATATCGCCGAAAAGATATTGCGGCGATACGAAAATTTATCATTTCAATAAAAAAATCAAAGTAGTATATTTATTATATCGCCGTTTTCTCATACGAACGATATTTTGGCGATAAACAAAAAAAAATATTGAAAATTTTTATTTCTTTGTCAATTGAAAATAATATAATTTATCAAGCACAACAAGAAATCTTTGAAAGAATATAAATTTGGACGAAAAACGCAAATGTGCGTTCAAAGATAAAATAAAAAATTCAGCGAATGTTGCGGATATATTTTTCGGGTGAATGGAAATGTTTTTAGTCCTGTTAACATGGCCAAAATATGAATGAAAAAAATAATGTCTATTTTCAGCTTCAGGGAATCGATATAGCTGTATCGCCGGTATATCATTTTGGTGATATTCCGGCGATACATACAAATCTATTATTTTTCGTTTATACGATTATCTGGCGATATTGCCCTTTTATCGCCAAGAGGAATCGTTTTCGTATCGCCGGGATGTATTGCCGTCGGGTAACAGTTTCTCCCGAAAGGTGTATCGCCGGCGATACGAATTCGATAATTGCCGCAATAACATTTATCGTATCGGCAATACAACCGGCGAATCGATGTCGTATCGTTTTGTTTGCAGGGAACATGTTATGTTTGAAAGTATTAGTACGTGTAATAGTAGCAAAAAACTATTAACATTTATAAAACGAACACAAAAAAGAAAAGAAATTTTTTGTGACACAAAAACAAAATTTGTCGTAAAGTTATTATTTTCCATTTGTTCAAAATCTATAACAAAATGCATACATACACACTTTACTTTTCAAAAGAAAGTTATTATTGAAAACTTTATCTTTTAAGAAACTAAAAAAAACTATAAGAATGTGAAGAATAGCTTTGGAATTAAGGGAAATATCCCTAGAGGGGTGTAAAAGAAAAACTCACACACACATGATGACTTATATATAAGTGTATGTGTTGAAAAGTAAAGTAGGTGCAACAGTGCACGGTGGTCAATTCCGGCCAAAAATCAATAACTACTTTATTTCTGCATGTAAATAGCTGAAATTTAATATTCGAATTATGAATAACATATCTGATACCTTGCCCAAATGTTGGACCTACAAATACAGTGGTTGGCCAAATAATCATGGACGTCCCAAATGTATCAAACATGTCTGCATATTAACAGCAATAATTTAAAATCCGAATTAAGAATAATATATCTGATCTCTTTTCAAAACGTTAAACATACAAATATAGTGGTTGGCCAACTAAGCATGGACGTGTCAAATGTATCAAACTAATTAAGGTGGGGGTTGGAACTAAAAGAAACAGCCTTAGTGTTAGCAATTTTTTAAAAAAATAGATACGCAACACTTTTTAATTCTGTTTTTTTATTTGAAATATTAACAATCGTAATATTTTTAAAAGTTTAAAAGACAAAGAATTGCCAGGGTTTCCAGTTAATTGTGGAATCCTATTTTTTCAAAGACAAAATGGCCGCAGTTGTACAGCAAAAACAACTAAACCGATTTTGATGATATATTTTTTTGATTTGCAGTTTATTTAATTTTCTATTACTTATCGTGACAATTTTTTTAAAATTTGACCTAATTAATATTTGAATGAAAGAAGAAATTGAAGTTTTCTATTTTTTGAGTTTACGTTAGCATATCTTCAACAAAAATTAATTTTTTTCCAAAAAAAATGGCCACGTTAAGTGCTTGAAAATTTAATTATCTACAAATCAAAAAAAAAAAAATATCATCAAAATCGGTTTAGTAGTTTTTGCTGTAAAAATGCAGCCAATTTTTCCCTTTAAAAAAACAACACACGATTAACTGGCAACCCTGATAATTCTAGTTGACCAAATTTTGTGTTATGAAATTTTTAAAAATGCTAAAATGTTCTTTCTTTCAAATGAAAAAACAGAATTAAATAATACTACTTTTATGTATTTATTTTTTTAGCTGTTTAAAAATTGCTAACATTAAGGCTGTTTTTTAGTTCCAACCCCCCTTAAACAACATTTTTTTTTATTTCGTCTTTTTTTAAGTTTTTTTCACGCAAATCTATGGGTTTTAAGTTAGTATCTATTCACATTCCCTATTTTGGTGGAGTTTGTAGGTTTAAAAAAGTCCACCATTTGTAAAAAATTAGTCCACTAAAAATGCTCTTGTTTAAAGAATCGGTAAAAGTAGGGGCTGAAATTTAAAATACTTACTTTTAATAGTTAAAAGTACAACCTGCTTTTTATAGCTAACCTCTAATAGCCTCTAATTGATTTTTATGGTCTTTCAAAATTTATTTTTTTTAGAGTTTTTTTTTTTAATTTTTATCTAATTTTGTTACACATATCTTTAAGACAAAAAAGCGCACAAAATCTGCAAAAACCACATGGAATGATTATTTACTATAGGAATTAAAAATTTATGTCCAAACTTACAAAAATAATGTGAAGAAAAATGCATAGCCAACTTTTATTGAAAACTAAAATATACATTTTAAAAAAAGCTGAAATGAAAAGCAAAAAATACTCAACTTTGCACCACTATGGACAATAATATAGTGTTACAAGGCCCAAAAAAAGATTTAAGTTGTATGTTTTGAAGTATTAGGTATAATATAGCATCATAAGTTCATCAAGATTTAATAAAAAAATAAAATGATTTTTGGCCGGAATTGACCACCGTGCAGTGGTGTTAATAAATTTGGTTTATGCGCTAAAATTTTCCACAAAAATATTTTTGGATAAAAATACTAACTCCTGGAAATGAGAATCTTAATTAAACTACTTTTACTAAACTACGAAAGAAAGAGTGTATAATAACTCAAAAAAATTGTGTTCGATTAAAGTTTTTATTGAATTAATGGTATTTGATTAATGTTTTTATTGAATTAATTAACAAAATAATCAAAAGTTGGGTGTTTACTAAATAAAAACAATTAAGCTCGCCATTATTTTTTTACAACAAGGTTTACGAAGTTAGGAATTTTCATTTCTTTTTAAACTATTTCAATCAATTACAAAATTAATTGAGTACTTTTTTTTATTCAACAACTTTTTTATTACAATTAAGCACTTAACTTATTTTAGATTTTGATTTCAATTCGACTTAATCTAATCTACCAAAATTGAATTAAAATTCTAAGATAAGAAAATTTCAGTTTCCACTGTTTCTGTGTTTGATTATTGAAAAGAATGCATTAAAAGACTATAAAGTTTTTTGTTTCTTTGGGTACATGAAAACTTTAATACCATGAGAATGAAAGCCAATATTATGTTTTTTTGTGTGTTCGTACTTTTAGTCTTGCCAAATAATATTTGAAATACATAAAAATATAAATAAAAAGTTTATATGTATTTGGTAAAGTGTGAATTTATGCATAGTTTTTCTTAAAAAAAAAAGAAAAACACTTCCACTTTCTTACACTACTATTTTTTTAACATTTATTTTGCTTTAAAATTTTCTTACAAGTTTTTTTTTCATTTTTCCCTATTGTATTGTTGTAGCTGTTGCAGTATTGTAAATTGTTTTCCGTTTTTAAAGCGTACATAAATGCATTTACATTACGAAGAAATGTTCTATATTTTGTTGCAAATGATGTTGATACGGTATTTATACCCTACACTTACAATTAGTGAAAGGGGGTGTACATTTAATTTTGTTATATCGTATGTAACATTATAGTTTTTATTTTTTGATCAACTTTCCCAGGTGGCCCTGCAAATTTTTATTCCAATTTGTTATTTTTGGTTATTTGACTATCGTGGTCTTACTAAGAGTTTGTACAATTTTCTTCTTATAATTCTCAATGAATGTCGAGTTGACTATGTATTAATATTTTTGATTGAACTTTAGCGATTTGTCATTTAAATTCCATTTACTATTTGTAGTATAGGGTTTTTTTATATCTGCTAAATAGTCTTGACAATGGAATCTGATAAATTCCGAATTACGTGTTGAGAAAGTCTTGAAAAAATAAATAATATAAATAAATTTAAAACAGAAAAATAATATTCTTGAAAATTATTCTATAAGAATATCATAGTTTTAGTTTAGTAAAGGAAATAATGACCTCGAGCTAAAATAAACCTATTCAAAATATAATATTTTAAAGGTCAAATAAAACAATTTTTATTTTTTAATAAAAATTTATCAGAATTTCCATTTATATTTAAAAAATTTCTGAATCCTTTTCTGAAAATTCCAAATATATTTAAAAAATTCATATTTTTATTTCAGAATTTTCCAAATTTTCAAAAAACTGTGATAAATAAATGGAATTTTTTTAAAAGTATATATATTAGCGTTTCCCAAAAGGAACAATTTTAGGGGATACACCCATAAAACGATGCTAAGTAACGAGCTTATTACGAGAAAACAATTAACAAAAAATTTTGTCATCATCAGAGCGCAACCAGCACTTAAAGTATGCATCCGTAATGCATTTAGTCAAAAAAAAAAAATATTTTTTTCATTTTTAAAATTGGTCCCAAAAGTTTCGTTAGGTAGATAAAAAGAATTGAAAATGAAAGTCAATCAACAAAAACGCGGATTCAATTAATTTTTTAATTGAAACTCCTCCGATAAAGAAAATTGTTAAAACCAATCATCAAATTGTAGGTGATTAATTGATTTTTTTTTTTTTTTTTCAATTAATAATTTTTTCGATTTTGATCAAAAATTTGATAAATTTCTTATTTAATTTTTTCAATTAATCATTTTTTCGATTTTGAACAAAAATTTTATCAATTTTTTATTTAAAGTCTTTTAATTGATGATTGATTTAACACATGAATTTCAAGCTTATGGAAAAATTATGAAGAAATTCATATTATTCAAATTATGAAGAAAAAAATCTGATAGTTTAAGAAAATAACAAAAATGTTGATCAAAACAATAATTGACTCATTTAAATTTTGTTGATCAATAGATTTAATTGAAATTTTTTACACAATAATTTTTTGTGTGTAGAGTACATTGAGGAAAAAATATTTATAAAGTTTCCACGAAAACTTTATAAATATTTTTTCAACAATGTACTCTACCTAACAAAACTTTTGGCACCAATATTAAAAATAAATTTTTTTTTTTTAACAAATGCACTACGGATGCAAACTTTAAGTGCTGGTTACGCCCTAAAGATGAACTCCAACAAAATTTTAATTTTTTCCTAGTAATCAGCTTTTCAATAAGCATCGTTCTATGGATATGCCCTAAGGAAATTCCAAAATTTCCTGATTTCGGGACATGCTAATATAGATAACCGTCCGAAAAAAATGTAAAAAAGTAGCTAAACACGAACTGGATGATATACGTTTGAAACAAGGGACTAAATGTAGTAAGGCTGCATTTACAGTTTTTCATTTTGTGATCCTGTTTCCTTTTAACAGGACTTCAAAATTTTTAGGGGATAAAATTTTATAAAATATTTTTTTAATATTTGTATTTGTCCTAGAATGCCACTAGTGGTGGCAAATGAAAGAGGAGCATCTCCCCTTAATTTCTTTTTTGTACTTTTACTTATCAGGAAAAATGAGGTAAGTTACGTCCTTTCAAAACTTTATCCTTCAATATCATGCAAAATTTTCAACAAAACATTTTTATGAAGATTTCAAAGGACATTATTCACATCCTTTATTCTGATTATGCAAAATAAAATAAAAGAAAAATTAGGGGAGATCCTTTTCTTTCATTTGCCATCACCAGGGGCATCCTGTGACAAGTACAAATATTTCAAAAAATATTTTACAAAATGTAATCCTTTAAAACTTTGAAATCCTTTTAAAAGGAAACAGGATCACGAAATGAAAAACTGTAAATGCAGTTTTACTCCATTTGATCTCTACTTTCAGACATATATCATCGGGTTCATGTTTGATATTGGCTATCCGAAATTTAAGAAATTAAGGAATTTTGAAATATAAATGGAAATTTTTGAAATACAAACTGAATTTTCTGATAAGTGCAAAGTCATGGGAAATTTAACTGACGGATCACCGATTTTGTTTATTTTTGGTTATTTTAAAGAATTTCGTAAATGATTAAAAACTATGTGCTCGATTCTCGAATTTGACTTCACCAATCACCCAATTTTTTAAATTTTGATATTCTTTCGAGTTTTAAGATTTTTAAATTTGTTTTTTTAATTATTAAACATATTAACTAGATCTTTTATTGTTACAAGAAAAAAATTTAAATCTTAAAATTCGAAAGAATATCAAATTTTTAAGAATTGGGTGAATGGTGAAGTCGTATTCGAGAATCGAGCACTATATATTTTTTTTTTTTTTTATCAATACTTTGGAAGATATTGGCTTTTAAAAAAGTGCTTTTCTGACAATATTGACTTTTAGACAGTTTTTTTTTTTAAATTTTTGTGCTCGGAAACCGTAAGTCGTACGGAAAAACAATATTGTATATAAAATTATGAAGATAAAAAATTTAGAAATTTTTTTTTTTTTAATGTCAACAAAAAATTTTGAAAACCATATGTGAATGTCCTTTTTTCTTGGGAAGAGCACCATGGATTTCCAAAATCAAAATTTTTTAATAAAGTTTAGAATGTCCTTTAATTGCTATTAAAATTTAAGAGACGTGTTTTTTCGTATTGTTGAGCAATTAATTTTCAAAGTTTGTTAGATAGCCAAATATCTGATTGTTTTCAAAATGCAAAAATTACAAATTTTGCATTATCACAAACTTTGAAAAATTTTTTTTCGACAACACGAAAAAACACCTCCCTGAAATTTTTACTACGTTAAAAGAATATTTAAAGCTTTAATACAAAATTTTGTTTTTGGAAATCCGTGGTGTCCTTCCCAGGCAAAAAGGACATTTAATTATGGGTTTTAAAAAATTTTGTTGAATTTTTTTGTTTCCAAATTTTAAATCTCCATAATTTTATCAACAATATTGTCACTCTAACTTTTTTCGTACAACTTACGGTTTGCGAGTAAAAAAAAACACAAAAGAACCGTTTTAAGCCAACTATTTGATTTTTTGCCAAAATTTGGAAAAAATCAAATATTGGGCTCTCTAACAAACTGTGAAAATTTATTGTTCAACAATACGAAAAAACACCCCTCTGAAATTTTAACAGCGTTAAAAGACTGTAAACTGTAACTGAAAAACAAATTTTTCTTTTGGAAATCCATGGTGTCAAAATTTTTTTGTAGAAATTTTTGAAATTTCAAATTCTGATTAATTTTTATTAAACAATAAAAATTGTTTTATTCGACCTTTAAAATATTATATTTTGAGGATGTTTATTCTGGCTCGAGGTCATTATTTTCCTTACTAATTAAAACCATGATATTCTCATAGCATAATTTTTAAGAAAATTATTTTTTGTTTTACATTTATTTATGTTGGTCATTTTTGCAAGACTTAATCGAAACGTGTTTCGGAATTTGTCAGATTCCATTGTCAAGATTATTAAGCAAAAATAGAAACGATTTACTTATATAAAGTATTAATAAAAAAAAAAAACTGGTTTTTAATCATTTACGAAGCTCTATCATATAACCAAAAATAAACAAAATCGGTGATCCATCAGTTAAATTTCCCATGGATTTGCTCAAAATATGAAAATTTTTAAATACAAATAGAAAATTCTCATATAAAACTAAAAACTTTTGAATTATATATCTACATTTTTAAAATATAATTGGAAATAATTGAGAATAATATTTCTCTAAATATAATTGAAAATTTAAAATTATAAATGGAAATAAAAATTATTTTCATAATAAAAATACATTATATTTGTATATCATGAAATCCAGCAAAGATTTTATAAAATCTGACCGAGGGTCTTCAAATTTATCTAATTTTTTGTACACATGTGCTCTATAGAGCCAATTAAACATATCCATTTTCAGTTTTTTATATTTAAAAAAAATCGCGATTTTTTCGCGAATTTAATTTTCTTCAAAAATTGAAAAAATCAAAAAAGTATGCTACTTTGAATAGCCATATCTTCGGAAGTATCTATCGAATTTCTTCAATTCAAAAAGCATTCGATTCAGACGATAGTCTTACTTTATATTAATGTAATAAAAAAAAAATATTTTTAAAAAAAGTGCATTTTTGATGCAAATGCATTTTTTGGATGCATTTTTTAAAACTTTCTCCCCCTTCAATTTTTTTTTAAACCTACATAAATCGAAAATATAGCATTTTTTACACAAAATTGCGCACAGCTTTTTTTGTGACGGAGTTTCGTAAAAATTTTGTAATTTTTTTAAAAATACCTTATTGGTTTTTCCATACAATTTTTTCATAAAATTCATAAAATAACAAAAAAAAATTTTAATCTAAGGAAAAACTCCATAAGCATTTTTTAAAAAAATCACGAAAATTTTGTGAAACGCCGTCACAAAAAAAAATTTATCCAATTTTATGTAAAAAATTCTATATTTTCGATTTATGCAGGTTTCAGACAAATTGAAGGGGGGGAAAGTTTTAAAAAATGCATCCAAAAATTGCATTTGCATCAAAAATGCATTTTTTTAAAAAAATATTTTTTGTTAGTGCATTGGTATAAAAACGGATAATCAGTTGAATCGAATGCTTTTTGAGTCGTAGAAATCCGATAGATACTTTCGAAGAAATGGTTTTTTAAAATTACATACTTTTTTGATAAAATTGCTAAATAAACATTAATTTGATTTTTTGTATGGAAAAAATCAAATAAGTAGTTTTAAAAAAATCACAAAAATTTTTTGAAACGCCGTCACAAAAAAAACGGTACTCAATTTTGTGTAAAAAATGCCATATTTTCGAATTATGCAGGTTTCAAAAAAATTGAAGGGGGAGAAAGTTTTGAAAAATGCATCAAAAAATTGCATTTGCATCAAAAATGCACTTTTTTTGGAAAAACTTTTTTTTTATTGCATTGGTATAAAAAAGGACGAACGTTTGAATCAAATGCTTTTTGAATCGTAGAAATCCGATAGATACTTTAGAAGATATGGCTCGTCAAATTAACATACTTTTTTGATTTTTTAAATTTTTGAAGAAAATTAAATTCGCGAAAAAATCGCGATTTTTTTAAAATTAAAAAAACTGAGAATGGATATGTTTTATTAGCTTTATGGAGAATGCATACCGTTAATATAAAGAAAATCGAAAGACCTAAGGTCAGAAAATAGCATTTTTTATGTGTTTTCTGGTGGATTTTGTGATATTGTAACGCGTTGTTGATTTTCTTTAAATTTATTAAAAAAAAGAAATTGTCCTCTTTTTTGGGAAAAATATTCTCCTTTTTTGAGGTTGACGTCCTTCTTTTCCTCAAAAAGGAAATGGCAAGACTAACTTAATAAAAACTAATTTATACCCTAAACTCCAGCGCGCTGGAGCGGGCGGGTATAAAAACTATAAAAAAAGTTGAGAAAAATTAAAAAATATTTAGAAAAATTCTGGGAAACTTTTAAACTATAAGAAAACTGTCAAAAAACATAAGAAAAATTAAAAAAAAAAAAATTAAAATTTTAGAAAATGTTAGAAATTTTTTTAATAATTTAGAAAAAAGAAGTCAAAAATCAACAAAATTTCGGAAAGTACTGAACAGATAAATAAAAAAATTTAACAAAATCACAACAAATTCCAAAAAAAAAAAATCAGGAAAAATCCGAAGCATCCTGCAGAGTGTTTTTGATTCGTCACTGCCGGAAAAGGCATTTTTTCTATTTTTTCTCAGTTCTGTTTATACTTTTTTGTTGAACACTATTACAATTTAACTTCCGCCATCCCATATGGTTGTTGTCTTTAACAATAGGATGACATATACTTATAAAGACATATACTTTATACTTGTGTGTCTGTGAGAGTCTGTACAGGGTGTCTGATGTTTTGTTTTTAGTTGCTGTTGAAATATTGTTTTGATAAATAATACATGTATGTATGCGTGGTGTAGTAGTAGTAGTAATAAAACCCATACCTGTTTTATATATCTCAGTTTTATTCCATTTTGTTTTCATGCTAAAGACCATAATATATTTAAAAAAACTAAAAAACACCTGATGTGTGCATTTTATTATGACAATAGAATGTAATCATTTTAGTTTTCTTTTCTGCATAAAAATAAATGCATACATTTATTTATTTTAGCACGTACAAGTACAAATACACTCAAGAAAATTGGAATGGAAGATATTTTTTTAAAGGAATTCTTATTCTTTTATTTCGTTTATCCTAACAGATATACCACTTATACCCAAAAAATATAAAAATATCATCCACACTGTTGTTTAAAGAAATTTTTTTCATTAAATTTGATTTTTTTTTTAACAAAATTACATCTATGACCGGTTAAAGATGATTTAAAATTTGTATAAGCTCTTTAATCGATAATTGTAGGTACCAGCTACATTTGGGGTATTCCATGTCAAATCGGACACTTTGGAATATTTTTTTCAGATTTTCCCAATTTGTTTACAGTTTTTAGTAACCTTCGAAAACTCCTTCGTGGTAAATTTTCAGATTTTTTGATGACCCGTTCAAAAGATATCGATTTTTTAAAAATTGGTAGTTTGTTCCTTTACTAAATTACTTTTACTCATAACTTCTTCAATAATGGTCCAAATTTCAAATTTTTTTTTTCAAAATTTTTGTTAGGGAGCGGAGATAGGGCTGTGGTATGTTTTACAAAAATGTTGGAGGGTAAAAATAAATAGGGGTCGGTCTCACTAATGACCCCTCTCGGACGCACAATTGGACCGGTAGAAGCTGATTAAATAAAACAAATTTACAAAAAATAAAAAAATTGTATGGGGACCGCCTTAACAATTAGAGATAGAGGGTAGGTGTGGTCAGAGAAAATGTTTTGACTAAAAAATATTGTGGGTCGGTCATACATTTTGTTGCTCTAAGGGCACTATTAGGGCAGTTAGAGCGGTTGGAGCAAATTTTAAAAATGTCGTTTTGAGTGGGAGCCCCCTTAGTAATTGGAGATAGGGTATTGGTTTGTTCCAAAGTAATGTTAAGATGTTAAAATTAATGGGGTTCGGTCTTATAAATGATCCCTCTATGACACACCATTGGAGCAGTATAAATGATTTTAAAATTGGAAAATTACGATAAAATTTTTTCAAAAAATTTAAAAAAAATAGTAATAATCGTTATCCCCACGATCCTCTTGGGCAAAAAATTTGTAGAATAGATAGAAGTTTTACACAAACAACTTTCAAAAAAAATCAAACAGTACAAACGTTTTCAAAAATGAGACTTAAATTTTAAAACTTAAAAATCGCATACTAGTGCGATTTTAAGAATTTTTTTGGATTTTTTTTTTTAAATTTACGTAAAAAAACAAAAATTTTGAAAAAAAAAAATTGAAATTTGGACCATTATTGAAGAAGTTATGAGTAAAGGAACAAACTACCAATTTTTAAAAATTCGATATCTTTTGAACGGGTCATCAAGAAAATCTGAAAATTTAATACAAAAGAGTTTTCGAAGGGTACTAAAAATTGTAAACAAATTGGGAAAATCTAAAAAAATAATTATTTAAAGTGTCCGATTTGACATGGAATGCCCCATTTATAACAAACATTTTTATTTGAGTGAACAATGCTGAATTCAGGTTATTTTTAATGTTTAAAGGATTCGTGTGTGAACATTTTTTAAAACATTTCGAAGACAGTTTTTTTTCGAAACACAAAACTCTACTTGTAGAGTTTTGTTTTTATTGAATTTAAAATCATAAAAAATAAGTGAGATTTTAAGTAAAACATTTGAAGTAAATGTTTTTTGCGACCATCTGTATCATGTGTACCATGACAATAATTGTTTTTGAAAAAAAAATGAACTCTGTCTAAATTTTCCAAATTAAACCTAAAAATCACACCTCGCACAGTGCGATATTTGGCCAATCTATATTTAAATTTATTTATTTGGGTTTAATTATTAGAACAATAAGAATACAATTCTTTTTTAGTTCAAATGGTATAACATAAGGCACGTCATAAAATCGATGTAGCAAAAAACAAAATTGTTAATTATTTTTTTATAATCTTAAAAGAAATATTTTGAGTAGTTTTTTTCTAGCTGGAGGTCATTATTTTTTTTACTAATTAAAACTATGATAATCTCATAGAATAATTTTCAAGAAACATATTTTTCTGTTTAAAATTTATTAATATTGGTTATTTTTGCAAAACTTAGTCGACGCATGTTTCGGAATTTGTCAGATTCCATTGTCAAGACTATGTAGCAAATATAAAAACTCTACTTGTAGTAGCAAAGGGAATTTAAATGACATTTGCTAATGTTCAAACAAAAATATTAATACATATTCAACTCCACATTCATTGAGAATTAGAAGAAGAAAATTATACAATCTCTTAGTAAGATCACGATCGTTAAATAACCAACTATTAAAAACAGATTTGCAAAAAACTATCGAAAACATTCTCCATTGAACAATACTATATGTAAGTCGCTTAATAGTCGTGACAATGGAATCTGACAATTCTTAAATTTTCGAAACAATCTTATTTTATAGAGGTTTGTATTGGCTATCGATTAAAATTATTTGTTTTTGGAAAAAATTACAAAAGTTTTTAATTACAGAACTTTCTAAAATAAAATTTAGATTTGTTTAGACTTTTTTAACTTTTTTTTGTGGCATTTTGGGTACATTTAGTATACCTCGTCTAGGCGGTTAAAGGGGATCTGAAAATCCCTCTCACACGTCTGAGAAATTTGTAAAAAAGCTGAATTTGCATTCGACTTGGTTTTAATAAACTTTTACATGCACTTTAGTATATTTGGTATTTTTTTTTAAACTTGTACTTCCGTTTTTTTAATATAACTGATGATAAGGCTTCAATAAAAACATAATTTATACTTCATATCAAACACTTAACACTCAACTCCCTCTTATGTCTGCAATTTTATTAGTGTAGTTGTAGTTAATAACAGATCTTTTGCGGATATTCTGCATACAAACGTAAACTGCTTGTTCCTTCTATATGAGTTTGTTGATGATGAGGACTTTTAACAACTCTATTTTAAAATTTTTTGCAACATAAACATAAAAAAAAACTATGTGTATGACTGAACCCTCGTTATTTTAACACGAAAACTTGTTTCCTTTTTTTCGCTTATGCTCCATCCTCTACATGGTTGGTTGGTTTTGCTATAACGCGTTCGTTGTGTTTGGTTATGATTGTATCTATTTTTTATACCCTCCACTCTAGTGATAGAGGGTATATATAAGTTTGTCATTCCGTTTGTAACACCTCGAAATATTGGTCTAGGACCCCATAAAGTATATATATTCATGATCCTCGATCGATTTTAAGACGATCTAGCGATGTCCGTCCGTCCGTCCGTCCGTCCGTCCGTCCGTCCGTCCGTCCGTCTGTCCGTCTGTCTGTCTGTCTGTTGAAAACACGCTAACTTTTGAAAGACTTTGCGGAGGCTCCTGAAGTTTGGCATATATGTTGGGCATTTACCTGGTCAGGTTGGTATTGTAATCCAGCGAAATCGGTCCAGTGGTTCAAAAGTTATAAGCAAATGAGTGAATTTCGGCAGGGGTTTTTCTGGAATTTACGAGATAAAACACACGGTAACTTTCGAACGGCAATTCTGAAGGTGCTGAAGTGTGGCATATATATTTGCCGTTCCTCTAGTCCGGTTCGTTTTAAATTTCAGTCAAATCGGTCCAGTGGTTCAAAAGTTATTAGCAAAACCGTAAATTTCAGATTGGTTTCACCTTAAATTCACGTGTTGAAAACCCGTTAAACATGTTTTAAAAACATCGGTAAGTTACAAAAATATTTTACGACGTATTTTTGTCACACAAAAATATTTTTACACTAAAACAAAAAAAAAATACATTCAAAAAAAATTTTACACTCAAAAAAAATTTTACACTCAAAAAAAAAAAATTAGTAAATTTTTTTTTTTTCAAAAATTAATAAAAAAAAGTTTTTTACACAAATAAAATATTTCTAACCAAAAATGTTATTTTTTTCACGTTAGAAAATTTACTATCACTTAAGAAGGGCATTGTGGAGGGTATTCATAGATTCGGCCAAGTCGAATTTAACTTTTCTACTTGTTTTTTTTTATCGTAGTATTGTATTCGTTATTTTCGTTTTGTTTGATGTGTGAGGGTGTAGGTGTGATTTTAACAACGACTGCATATTAAGAAGGGAAAATTTAATTTTTTTTTTGTTTCAAAAATTCCAAATACTTTTTTAACATAGTGTGGGTTTTTATAGCATCCACTCTAGTGCTGGGTTTGTCATTTCGTTTGTTACAGGTCAAAAAAATAAAGGTCAAAACATAGGTCATATATTCGTGATCCCCAATCGATTTTAAAACGATCTTTAACTAACGAGTAGGAAAACACATAAAAACACAAATCCAATTTTTTTTAATTACTAAAATAAATTTTACTAAAAATAAAATTTTTCATTCAAAACAAAAAAAAAAAATGCTAAAAAATATTTTTTTACTCATACTCAAATATTTGTAGTCAAATTTTTTAAAACAAAGCTTTTCACTTGAAAAGAGCTTTGTGGAGGGTAGTCACAAATTCGGCCTACTCGAATTTAAAAGTTCAACTTGTTATTTTCTGTTTAAATATCAGTATATTTTCTTTGCATTTATGTAGTTGATACTGTTACATATTTATATTTTTAGACCCGCGGGAGTTTTAACACCATAAAATGCCAAAATGTTTTGTGGCTTTATCAGTTGCACTGCCAAAGCAAGCACCATGATACTTAAACATACATTCAAACACAAAAAAAAAAAAAAAACACCCAGCGAGTGGCAGTACTCCATTGTTGCCTTTTAGGTGGTTGTACAATTTCAATATTTTTTTTTTTTAAACAAATATTTTTAAGGATAAAAAAAAATAAAATTTCTACCAAGTCATGCAAATTTAACCAACATTTTTTTTTATTAAAATAAAATGTTACAACATTTTTTTTTTAACAAGATCAACATGATAAAACATTTTTTATCTTTTTTTTTAATTATACAATTAAAGGATTTGGTTTTATAAACAACAAATTCCTGTAATCAGGTTAAAACCATTTTTTTTAGTGCACAAATTGTGGATTTTTTAATTAAGGAACATTTTTTTTGTGATAGTTTGTAAAATCTGTGTTTGTTTTATAAAGTGTTGTTCACTTTCAAAAATAGAGTAAATATTGTTAAGGGTTTTACTAAAATAAACGAAATTATTTAAATGCTAGCAGATATCATTATATCAGATGTCATTCTTAACTTTATGTTGTTACAGACTTGTAACTGCTAAAGACCAGTTGACGCGATAAGATTGAATAATATGATTTTTCATGTTTTGTGTTAAAAAAGAAGTGCACATTTGTATGCTTAAGGGAAAAATTTATATAACGTATAATTTTTAAAGTTTTTAAGAACTTGCCTAAAAGTCTCAGATTCTGAGACATTTTTCCTATAGGAAAAAGTTCAGATTCTAAAATATTTTTCCTATAGAAAAAGTCCAAATTCCGAGACAGTTTTTTTATAAAAAATCTTAGATTCTGAGACATTTTTCCTTTAAAAAAAGTCTCTGATTCTATGGCATTTTTTCTATAGAAAAAGTATCAGATTCTGTTACATTTTTCCTGTAGGAAAAGTCTTATTGTTAGTAATTTTTGTATACAAAAATATATCACGTTCAGAACAATTTTTCCCAAAGAAAATTTCTCTTCATAATAAGAACTTCTATATTACCAGATATTTCTTCACAAAAAATATGAATATTAAGTCACATTTTTTCTTTAAAAATTTTTAGATTTTACTATAAAAATTTCCAGATTTTCTTTTAAAAATGTTAAATTTTTTTCTATGAAAAATGTTTGGATTACAAAATTTTCTTCCTTTGGAAAATTTTTTAAAAAGTTTCATGATTTTCCTTTTTCTTCTTCTTTTTATACCCTCCATTTAGTGATAGTGGTTATATATAAGTTTGTCATTTCGGTTGTAACTCATCGAAATATCGGTCTGGGACCCCATAAAGTATATGGGGCATTCCATGTCAAATCGGACACTTTGGAAATTTTTTTTTTTAGATTTTCCCAATTTGTTTACAGTTTTTAGTACCCTTCGAAGACTCTTTCGTGGTAAATTTTCAGATTTTTTTGATGACCCGTTCAAAAGATATCGAATTTTTAAAAAATTGGTAGTTTGTTCCTTTACTTTAACTTCTTTTACTCATAACTTCTTCAATAATGGTCCAAATTTAAATTTTTTTTAATTTTTTGTTTTTTTACGTACTTTAAAAAAAAAAAAACCCAAAAAATTCTTTAAAGCGCTCTAGTATTCGATTTTTAAGTTTTAAAATTTAAATCTCATTTTTGAAAATGTTTGTACTCTTCGATTTTTTTTAAATTTTTTTATGTAAAACTTCTATCGATTCGACAACTATTCTGCCCAGGAGGATCGTGGGATAACGATTATCACTATTTTTTTAAATTTTTTGAAAAAAAAAATTATTGTAAATTTCCAATCTTAAAATCATTTCTACTGCTCCAATGGTGCGTCATAGAGGGGTCATTTATAAGACCGACCCCCATTAATTTTTACGTCTTAACATTTCTTTGGAAAAAAATAATACCCTATCTCCAATTTCTAAGAGTGCTCCCACACAAAAGGAATTTTTTTAAAATTTGCTCCAACCTCTCTAACTGCCCTAATAGTGCCCTTAGAGCAAAAAAATGTATGACCAACCCACAATTTTTTTTAGTCCAGATATTTTCTCTGAACCCACCTATCCTCTATTTTTTTTTATTTTTTGTAACTTTGTTTTATTTAATCAGCTTCTACCGGTCTAATGGTGTGCCCGAGAGGGGTCATCAGTGAGACCGACCCCCATTTATTTTTACCCTTCAACATTTTTGTAAAATATACCACAGCCCTATCTCCACTCCCTAAGTAGGCTTCCATTCAAAATTACATTTTTATAAAATTTGTTATTTGTATGGGAGCCTACTTAGGGAGTGGACATAGGGCGTAGGTATATTTTAAAAAATGTTGTAGGGTAAAAATAAATGGGGGTCGGTCTCACTAATGACCCTTCTCGGACGCACCATTGGACCGGTAGAAGCTGATTAAATAAAACTAATTTACAAAAAATAAAAAAAATTGTATAAGGACCGCCTTAACAATTAGAGATAGAGGGTAGGTGTGTTCAAAGAAAATGTTTGGACTAAAAAAATATTGTGAGTTGGTCACACATTTTGTTGCTCTAAGGGCACTATTAGGGCAGCTAGAGCGGTTGGAACAAATTTTGAAAAATTTCGTTTTGTGTGGGAGCCCCCTTAGAAATTGGAGATAGAGTATTAGTTTGTTCCAAAGAAATGTTAACACGTAAAAATTAATGGGGGTCGGTCTTATAAATGACCCCTCTATGACGCACCATTGGAGCAGTAGAAATGATATTAAGATTGAAAAATTACAATAAATTTTTTTCAAAAAATTTAAAAAAATTATAAGAATCGTTATCCACGATCCTCCTGGGCAAATAATTTGTAGAACCGACAGAAGTTTTACACAAAAAAAATTTCAAAAAAATCGAAGAGTACAAACATTTTCAAAAATGAGATTTAAATTTAAAAACTTAAAAATCGCATACTAGAGCGCTTTTAAGAATTTTTTGGGATTTTTGTTTTAAAGTACGCAAAAAAAGAAAATTTTGGAAAAAAAAATTTGAAATTTGGACCATTATTGAAGAAGTTATGAGTAGAAGAAGTTTGAGTAATGGAACAAACTACCAATTTTTAAAAATTCGATATCTTTTGAACGGGTCATCAAAAAGATCTGAAAATTTTCCACGAAGGAGTTTTCGAAGGGTACTAAAAACTGTAAATAAATTGGAAAAATCTAAAAAAAAAATTTTCAAAGTGTCCGATTTCACATGGAATGCCCCATATATTCATGATCCCCGATCGATTTTTAAACATTCTAGCGATGTCCATCTGCCCGTCTGGCCGTCTGTCCGTCTATCTGTCTGTCTGTATGTGGAAATGGTGATCACGACCAAAACACTACACGGATATGACTAAAAATTAACACATTTATTGGAAGTTCTCCAGAGAAGTGTGGTATTGCATTTGAGCGATATCGGTGCAGTGGTTAAAAAGTTATGAACGAAAATGTAAGGACACCTCAAACATTTTAGTACATTCAACATAACCTAAAAATACAAAATGCTTTAATTCAGCTGTTGGTTGACATATGTGAACATAATTGAACACAAAATGGTATTTAAACAAGTACGAACATATTTTTTGACAAAAAATTAAAAAAATTGCGGTTTTTTTTTTACTAAAATTTTTTTCGCGGAAATTTTTTTCGCGGAAATTTTTTTTTTCAAAAGTAATTTTCTTTTAAAAAAGTTGTTTGCAATAATCTTTTTGAAATTGTGGAGGGTATTTCTACAGTCGGCAAGACCGAATTTAACTGTTTTACTTGTTCTTTCATTCTTTTACTTTTTTCTTACTTTTTTTAATTTAGTCTAGGTGGGGGATTTCACCTTTTTCCTTCCTACCCGCGCATGATATATATGAGGGCTTCTTCGTCAACCGGGCCACCCATCAAAAAAAAAAAAAAAAAAAAAAAAAAAAGTTCGAAACAAATCAGGAGAAATATTAAAAAACTTCCGGAAACTTCAAATAATCTAAAAAAATTAGGCAAAAGAAAAATTTAAGGACAAAAAAATTATAAAAACACAGACCCAATAAACCAACCCAGGTGGTACAAGCGTTGGTGGTACAAGCGTTTCCAGAACGTCATAGTTTTTGTTTTAAGAGTGCTCTTGAAACGTCCGAATGATAACGTCGTTAAACGCTCATATGATTGTTTTTCAAAGCGCTTTATCAGCATTCGGAGGACTAAAAATAAAGTGGTTTAAAGACGCTTTATTCTGATTTTTTTTTTTCAATTTGTAATTTTTTTAATTTAAATTTTTAATATTTTTTTCACAATAGACTAAAAAATAATTTAGGTAATACAAGCCTTTTAAATGTTTCCACTGTTTTCGTTTTTAACAGAGAGGACGTGTTCCTTATTCCCCTAAATAGAATGGTATAATTATTATGTTCTCCACTGTTCCAAAGGGTGGAAGACATAAAACATTTTTAAATTCGCGAAAAAAGTGATGCAAAAGCACTTTTGAGTTGGTAAAACAAAGCGTCTTCAGAGCGTTTGGAAAATAGTACTTTCAAAGTGCTTTATTTTTTGTACCATCATCAATTTCTCCCTGGGAAATAACGATAAGTGATACGAAAGTAGTATCATCTGTATGATACCGATTACGGTATCACATTTAACAAAAATTATGATACCATTTTCGAATTTAAGGCGATTTTGCTATCATTGTTACTGGAAATTTTGATGTCGAGAACGATATCACATTTTCATATCGAAACGATATTGTTATCGCCTAGAATAACGATAGTTTTTCGATAAATTCTGTAAAATGACGATTTTACTATCGATATGACAGGAATTATCAATAGCGGAAACGATATCATATTTTTAGGGAAAAACGATATTATAAGGAAAGATACATTAAAAACGCATAACACCGTCCGACAGCACATATTGAACATGAACAGGATGATATGCGTCTGAAAGTTAAGATAAAATGGAGTAAAACTGCATTTACAGTTTTTCATTTTGTGATCATGTTTCCTTTTAAAAGGTCTTCAAAGTTTTAAAGGATACATTTTGTAAGATATTTCTGAAATATTTGTACTTGTCCTAGGATGCCACTGGTAATGGCAATTATGTAAAAGAGGATCTCCCCTAATTTTTCCATTTCTTAAGTCATTTTAAAACTTTATAAAAATATTTTGTTGAACATTTTGAGTGATATTGAAGGATAAAGTTTTGAAAGGACATAACTTACCTCCTTTTTCCTGATATGTAAAAATAATACAATAGGAAAATTAGGGGAGATCCTCCTCTTTCATTTTCTATCACTAGTGGCATCCTACGACAAGTAAAAATATTAAAACATATTTTATAAAATTTGATCCTTTAAAACTTTGAAGTGCTTTTAAAAGGAAACAGGTACACGAAACTAAAAATTGTAAATGAAATTTTACTACGTTAAGTCTCTTGTTTCAAACGTATATTATCCAGTTCGTGTTTACTGAATTTTTATCATCTTTATCAGACGGTGTAATTTGTGATAATTAGGTGATATTGCCTCGATATCATAACAGTATCGTTTGGTTTATTGGGGACTGTGGCAATCTGCCACTTTTTTGTATTTATTTAAACCATGCAATTTTTAAAAGGTGTTTAACTGAAGTGAATCTTAAATAAAGTTTTTAGATCTGCAACATTTTTATTTCAAACGGCTACAAATATTTTTTTTGCACTACATATTTCCATTTCCATAAACAAACATAGACATTATAATACCTTAAAAAATATGATATAAAAACATCTAACTGACAATGATAAATTATTTGTAGAAAAATACCAAAAAAAAAGAGTCCTACCTCACACAAAAAATGTATCTTTTTTGCTAAAATCTCTCATAGAAAATTTAAAGACCAACAAAATGTTAGAAACCTCAAACAAGAAAAGAAAGAATTTAACCATGCTTAGAAATATTTATAAATACAAACAACAAAAAAACTTGCAATTGAAACTATAGAAATGTTTTTTGTCTTGGTTGTGTATTTAACAGAAGAAAAGGAAAAAAATATTAAAAACCACAACTTAATTCTAACCAAAACAAAAAAA
Organism: Pegoplata infirma; assembly: GCA_963921195.1. Classification (NCBI taxonomy): domain Eukaryota; kingdom Metazoa; phylum Arthropoda; class Insecta; order Diptera; family Anthomyiidae; genus Pegoplata; species Pegoplata infirma. Next base: position 10,949,052 of record OY992538.1, on the reverse strand, counting down.
TATACAGCTTGGTTTATCATAAATAAATAAATTCTCTAAATACTAACAATCAACAAAACACAAATTCCCCTGAATAACAAAAAAGTTCCAAATTTTCTGGAATTTTACTATTAAATAAATTTTTGTTGAAAATATAGAATATAATTCATCAATATTTCATTCTATTGTTGTTATAATTTGTTGATGGTATTTATGAACTTTGACACTTATAACATTAATAAACAATAGAAATATTTGAGATGTATAAATATTTTTGAATGATTTCAAACAAAGTGGAATGTTGTAGTTGTAATAGTGTAAGTATGTGTGTTAAAAACATTTTCATTTCCTGTTGTCTTCAATTGTTTGATAGTGTTAATACCATCATTAATTTTTCTATATGTCATACAGTTGAACTTACACATGTGTCTGTGTTAGCTAGTAGGCTAATTAAGTTTTTAATGTATGTGTAGAAAGCAACAAGGATCTTGTTATTTTAAATTGACAAAAACCAGCCAGCCAGCCAGCCAGCCAGCCAGCCAACCAACCAACTTCCAAACGACGAAGATAGATGATGTTGTTTAGTTAAAGCAATTAATTAAATTCTGGCAAATCATTAGAGGGGTTAAGCGAAACTTGTTAAACTGTTTTTGAATTTACAACATTAATTTAGTTTTTTCATGTTAAAGAGTGTTTTTAAAATTTTAAAGAGTTTTATTGATCACTTTTGTAATAGCAAATTTGATTATGAGTAGTTATCACTGGAATCGATATAAAAATTAGTTAATTTTAAACAACATGGAAGTTTTTACAGGCAACAATACATTTATAAAACATATAAGAAAATTAAAGTAGGTCATAACCGATCATATGATATCCTACACCAGTGTAATCCTGAAAATGGGTCCCAAGTCCAAACATGGACCGATTGGATCTATCTTTTGTCCGACCATTAATTAGTGTAAAAACACACACACAAACCAAATTTTAGAGAAATTAGGTTATTTTTATTGCCAACAGACTGATTTATCTGAATATCGGTCAAAATTTTTATATGGGTTCTAAGTCAAAAAATGGTCCATTTATATTCAGATTTGATTAGGCTACATATTTAACAGCTACAAACAAAATGTTAATAAAACATTTCTTATTTTCATGAATTTTGAAGGATTTATGTAAATATCGGGAGGGTGGTTTATATAGGGACCACAGGACGAACTGCTCTGATTCCTTTAAAATTTAAAATGATGTTTTGTGAATAAAAAATGTGTTTACCTACCCAATTTCGAAATGATACCGATCCTAATGCGGTTATTAGAGTCATTTTATTCAATTTTAAGGGAACATTTGTATGGGGGCTAGGTCTTAACATGGACCGATCTTTTCTTATTTCAATAGGCTTCAAATTTTTTTTTAGTTTTGACAAGCATACATTAAAGTTTTGTTGTTGCTATTGAAAATAGATTTAATTTTTTTTTTTTTTGGCATCGCATTTTGGTCTAAAACTGGGTTCAAAAGACCAAAATTACGATGCCACCGACAAATAAATTAATAAACAAAGAAAACCTATTGTAAACAGCGACAAAAAGTCTTTAATATATGCTTGTCAAAACTAAAAAAAAAATTTGAAAAAATTTTAGAGTACGCACCCAACCAGCCTCAAATTTTTTTTTCGAAGTCCATTTTGGAATTGAAAAACTTGTCCGATCGAAATGAACTTTTTTGCCGGTAATAAACTAATAAAGCTCACTAACATTCAAAAATAAAAAAAAATCTAAAAAAAATTTTTAATTATATGGAAAATTCTTTTTTTACCTTGAGAACTTTGAACTCAAAGGGGAACGGGTTAAAAATATCCGATTTGGCTAAAATTTGATCTACAACAGTTTAAGACCATGTGGCACAATACTCTGCCCCGACGATATTCAATTTAAAAAAAAACAAGTGAGAGTGTTACATTTGGCTGTGCCGAATCTTTTATACCCTCCAAAATATAATAAAACAATATAAAAACAAGTGAGAGTGTTAAATTCGACTGTGCCGAATTTTTTGTACCCTCCAAAATGTGAAAAAATAAAAAAAAAAATGTCAGGGGCGTATGTTTTTTTTTTGGGTGGAGGGAAGGGGTGAAGAGGGTCAGTGAGGGACGCTGAGAGCACCTTCCCATTCCGATAAATATACCAAATGTTTCATTTATTTAACAAAAATACAAAAAATATGTAAAACAAGTGAAAGTGTTAAATTCGGCTGTGCCGAATCTATAATACCCTCCAACTGATAAAAAAAAATTTAAAAAAAAATTCAGGGGCGTTTTTTGGGGGGGGGGGTCAGAAGGGGTCATTGGGAACACATAAATCAATGCGATAAATGTTTAAAAAAATATTTATTATGCTTTTTGAGCTTAAGTTATACAATTTTATCATTATTTAAAAACATTTTTAAAATCCATGCCCACAAAAGGGGGCCGGGCAAAAAAAAAATATTTTTTTTATTTCTCAAGTCCAAGTGCAGGACCTTGAACTTTTTCTGGCATCAAATTGTTTCATTTGCTTAACAAAAATACAAAAAAACCTGAGAAAATATGGCGTTTTTCAGAGGTTAGTTAAGTTCTTCAGAGGGGAACTTTTTTTCCCCTGGTCCGATTTTGCCCATTTACGAACTTAAACTGCCTAGGACCAAAAGACATATTCCTGCCAAACTTAACGAGTCTATCTCTTTTATTTTGGACTGCATCGTGTCTTATACAGACGGACGGACGGACGGACGGACATACCGACATTCTAGAAAAGTCTTAGAATCGATCATAGATTAATAATATATATACTTTATGGGGTCCCCGATCGATATTTCGATGCGTTACAAACGGAATGACAAAGTGAGTATACCCCCATTCTGTGGTTGGAGGGTATAAAAAGTGTATTTTTTCAGAGGTTGGTCTAGTTCTTCAAGGGGGAACTTTTTTCTCTCCCTGGGTCGATTTTGCCCATTTACGAACTTAACCTGCCTAGGACCATAAGACATATTCATGCCAAATTGCAGGAGGCTAGCTATTTTATTTTGGACTGCATCGTGCCATCTACAGACGGACGGACATTCACAGAATGTCTTAGAATCGATCATGGACCAATAATATATGTATATACTTTATGGGGTCCCCGATTGATATTTCAATGCGTTACAAACGGAATGACAAAGTGAGTATACCCCCATACTGTGGTTGGAGGTTATACAAATCCAGGGGCGTCTTTATTTTGGGGGGTGTTGGTGGGGACGTTATGGGGTACCTTCCCCTTGTGATTTTGAACTTCTTCTGAGATAAGAATGTTTCATTTGCTTAGCAAAAGTACAAGCAACCCTGCAAAAAATGCGTTTTTTTTTGGGTTGGTTAAGTTCTCGAAGGGGGAACTTTTTCCCCCTTGGTCCGATTTTGCCCATTTCTGAAATTAGCCTGCCTAGGAATATAAGACATATTCGTGACAAAAAGAGGAAGTCTAGCACTTTTATTTTGGACTGTATCGTGTCCTATACAGACGGACAGACGGACGGACGGATGGACATCGCTAAAATGTCTTAGAATCGATCACTGATTAATAAAATATATACTTTATGGGATCCTAGACCGATATTTCGATGCGTTACACACGGAATGACAAAATGAGTATACCCCCTTACTGTGGTTGGAGGGTATAAAAACTCGTCCTCACATTTCGCTGCCATCTTAGTATAAAATTTGATAGCGGTTCTATTCTTTGGACATATTAACCCTTTATCTTCCATTTTAGTGTTCATTTGGTCCAACAATTAAATCAGCTTTTTAAGTGATAAACTGTTCTACAAAAATGCTCTGCTTCAAACTCCACTTGGGGTTGACACCAAAAGTTCGTTTTACATAAGCAAAATGTTTAAAAAAGTACAATTTAATGATTTTTCTTTAAAAATGGCAAGAATTTAACAAAAAAATACGTAAACAAATCATTAAAAATTGTAAGAAGAATCACTTATTTTTGTTTACAGAACAAAAACAAATTACTTTCAAAGTTAAATTTTAATGAAAGTCTTTATTTTTTATGATGTTATTTTTGAAACAACGCACAGTGGTCAATAAAAATAAAAACTGAACAATGAATAAATGTTTTTTCCTTAAAAAACAACTAAACGTTAAACTTTTTAAATAAACTACAAACAGCTAATGATAAAATTTTTAAATAACAAAAAAAATATAAATCGCGATTTTGGTCCAGATTGCTGATTTTTAATTATAAAAATTATTTGTTTTTATCAAATTCGTCAAAATTTTTGAAAATGTTGAGTATGTTATGTAAAAAATATTTTAAAAAATATTAAAAACACAATTTTGTTTCAAAAATGTTAATCAGCATCTTTTTTACAGTCGTTTTTATAGACTTACGTCTAAGGGTTTTCAAGCAGTAAGGATCAATTTTAAACTTAAAATCACTTATCCTTGCTTCATAATGGAGCATTAGACAACTGCAACTGAAAACAACAATCAATAGGTCCAAACTGCTTAAAAAACGCGTACTAAGTATCTACTTAGACTTAAGTATAGACTTAAAATGCAGCATAAATCTAATAAATTGTAGAAAATTCAATAAATCTGCAAAAATGAAAAAAGTTAAGTTAAACTTGTAAAAAGCTCAGAAACATTTAGAAAAAATCTCAAAAATATGAAGAATTTAGAGAAAAATTTAAATTGAATAATATGAAAAAAGGTTGGAAAATTAGCAGACATCTCAGAAAAACTTTATTTTTTTTTTTTAATTCTTAAAAATTTCTGAAAATTGTGATAAAAACATAAAAATTCTGAAAAATTGAGACAAATTTTGAAAAATTCAAAAAATAGGTTCTTACATTTAGAAAACCTCTAAAAATTCTATAAAACTCAGGAAAATGCAGAAAATTAAAAAAACAAATTGGGAAAAAATAAAACTAAAAAATTAGATTGCCTGAAAATCTAATAAATTGTCTATTAAATATTGTGTACCTTCAACATAAGAACTGAAAAGGACTAAAGAATTTACGCAAGTTTATCCGATTAAATAATCTGTTTCACTGCTACACAGAGAAAAAACATGATTGCAACAAAAATAGTATGATTGATCCATTTGAGCATATATAATCATATATGATATTATATTTGATTGTGACAAACATACAATATTCATCAACAATTTAAAAAGGACAATTTTTATATCATATTATGATTAACAAATATCATAATATGATCGCTACAATCATGTTATGTTAAATTTATCAAGCAACCTATGTTGGCTTTCCATTATGCTGGTAGCAATCATGTTTCCTCTCAGCGTTTATGCAAAATAAAGCTCTAGTCTTAGCATTTGATAAATCTTTATTCAAAAGTTTTGATCTGCTCTCAACCTTAATTTTAGGAAAATCGTATATAAAACTTTTCTTTTAACACAAATTTATGTGTTCACATTCGTATTGCATTTTAATGTTTATTTCTTTATACTTTAATAAAATTTCATCACCAATTTTTATCGCGTTTTTTGCTTTTATTTTTTATAAAGACATCAAATTTTGACATAAATATATTGTTTTTTATGTTGAAATGTGAAAAATATGTATGTATGATAACATCCATGTTGAGGTATACCCACATCGGCAATATTTAAAACAATACTTGCTTGTATCAAAAAGAAAAATAAAAACAACACTGAAAATAATTTCCAAGAAATATGTAGTTGAAAAAAAATTACATTCACATCACAAAATTTTACAAAAATAAAAAATAAAATAGGGAAAATAATAAAAAATTGTTACTGTCATCGCCATCGATGTGAAAATGCATTCAACCATACAGACATTCTATCAAAAACCACTCATGTGTTGAAAATCAATTTGACTTAACGTAACGATAGAGAAAAAAATATATAAGGGAATACAGTTTCAGTTAAACCTGAAACAAATATATCGTTAGAGGAAATGGAAGAAGTCAAATTTTAAATGTTTTGATATTTAAAAAAAATACTTTTAGATCTTTTGCGTTGACGATGCTAATTTTTCACATCCCAAAAAACCTGGAGACACCGTTATGAAATCGAAGCCAAAAATCTTGTGTTAAAACGCCACTCATACGAAACCTATAGTTACAAAAATCAAGGACAGTTGACCGTTATAGGATGTGCAGGATTTCATAGTGGGCACATGAGATAGTTATGCTGCTTAAATAAAAAACAATTATGCTGCAAAAAAAAAAAACAAATTATGCTGCATTTTTTAAAAACTGAAATTAATGAAAACAAAATTTAGAAAATGCCAAAATTTAAAGAATTTTAAGACAAAAATTACAAAAATAATTACTAAAAAAATAAACTCATGAAAAATGGTTAAAAAATTTTTTTTAAAATTTTAATTGAAAATTTTTTTTTCACTATTTTTCATTAGTTTTTTTAGTAAATATTTTTGTAATTTTTGTTAAAAAATTCTTTAAATTTTGACATTTTTTATAAACTTTTTCAGTTTTAATAAAATGAATTTTTTTTTTTGCAGCATAATTGTTTTCCATTTTTGCAGCATAACGATCTGATATCCCCACTTCGAAATTCAGCACATTCTACATAGGTCCACCGTCCTTGATAAAAAATTCCCAGCCATGACGATTTCACTTTCACCCATAGCTGTTCTGGTTATGGGACTTGGAATAAAATTTTGTGCAGAAATTACACTTGATCTTAAGATGCTAAAGTGGACTAAAATCAATTATTCCGTATTATAATCTAGAAAAAAGAATTGCTTGCTATGTGCTTTTGGATTTCAGCTAACGATATTCGTTCATTTACATAAAGTAAAAAGTCCTAACTTTACACTTCCACTGACATACTCACCTACATAATGTATTCACGTGTATACACCGACAAATAAAATATAAAATAAAAATTTTACATACATTTGTATGTATTAAATAGAATTCAGGGTAAAAGAAAAAACTGCTGAGTAGAATAGTTAAAATAGAAAAAAAAAAACGACGGATAAAATGTTAAAAAATGAGAATGAAATTTGAAAAATTGTTACCATATTGTATAGATTTTTTTATACCATATAACTCCAGTATGAAGGTATACTCACTTTGTCATTCCGTGTGTAACACCTCGAAATATCGGTCTGGGACCTCAAAAAGTATATATATTATTGATATATTGTAGATTCTAACACATTTTTGCGATGTCCGTCCTTCCGTCTGTAAAATCATCATGCATTCCAAATTGAAAGAGCTAGACTCCTAAAGATTGGCACTTACATGTGTTATGGCTCAGGATGAGATTTCCATGCAAATGCATGTTTTTTGTCGAAAATCTAAAAACGATATCGACCAATTATCTTCCCGAATCAACAAATTTGCGTTAAAATGGCATCGATTTGTTTTTGCATATTTTCGCATTTTTTTGTGAAAATGTATATTTTTGCATATTTTCAATTTAAATGCATATTTTGTGCATATTTCCAACTTTTGAGTGCATATTTTTGCATATTTTGGCATAAATAAGCAAAACACAAATTGAAATTTATATTTTTTAAAAACTATTTTAAATTAAAAAAAAAAAAAAATTTAAGAAGTTTTCCCTATTAAAACAAGATTTTTATTGTACACATTTTATTTTTTAATGCATATTTTAAGGTTTTTACTGCATATTTTGATTTTTTTAGCGCATATTTTAAGCGCATATTTTAAGTGCATATTTTCGATTTTTTAGTGCATGAATATCTCATTTCTAGTTATGGCCATAGGCTGCTTAACTTAGAAAACGGGCAAAATCGGACTAGGAAGAAAAAGTTCCCCCTTTAAAAACTATACCAACCTCTAGAAAACGCAATTTGTATAGTTTTTTTGCATACTTCTTCGATAAAAAAATAAATTATTTTTATGTCTGAATATTTTCAAAGTCCCGAATCCAGAGGATTAAAAAATTTTGTTAAAAAATATTATATATTTCATTTCCAGATCGGCCCTCGTAGCACATTTATTATTTACTCAATCTGGACGCTATTAAGCTTAAATTAAAGCTTTATAAATTACCTACATAACGTTTTATAAAATAATACTCGTTTGATAATATTAACGCTTAGTATTGTTAACTTTGTCCTTAACAAATTTCATCTACCATAAAAATGTTTCTAATGTATTGTCGCCCACTATATATGGGATGTTCCATGCCAAATCGGACACTTTGAATATTTTTTTTTTTTAGATTTTCCCAATTTGTTGACAGTTTTTAGTACCCTTCGAAAACTCCTTCGTGGTAAATTTTCAGATTTTTTTGATGACCCGTTCAAAAGATATCGAATTTTGAAAAATTGGTAGTTTGTTCCTTTACTCAAACTTCTTTTAATCACAACTTCTTCAATAATGGTCCAAATTTCAAATTTTTTTTTTTCAAAATTTTTGTTTTTTTACGTACTTTTAAAAAAAAAATCCCAAAAAATTCTTAAACCCCCTAGTATGCGATTTTTAAGTTTTAAAATTTAAATCTCATTTTTGAAAATGTTTGTACTCTTTGATTTTTTTGAAATTTTTTTGTGTAAAACTTCTATCAATTCTACAAATTTTTTGCCCAGAAAGATCGTAAGATAACGATTATTACTATTTTTTAAATTTTTTTGAAAAAATTTTATTGTAATTTTCCAATCTTAAAATCATTTCTACTGCTCCAATGGTGCGTCATAGAGGGGTCCTTTATAAGACCGACCCCCATTAATTTTTACGTCTTAACATTTCTTTGGAACAAACTAATACCCTATCTCCAATTTCTAAGGGGGCTCCCACACAAAACGACATTTTTTAACATTTGTTCCAACCGCTCTAACTGCCCTAATAGTGCCCTTAGAGCAACAAAATATATGACCGACCCCCAATATTTTTTTAGTAGAAACATTTTCTCTGAACACACCTACCCTCTATCTTTAACTTTTAAGGCGGTCCCCATACAATTTTTTTTATTTTTTGTAAATTTGTTTTATTTAATCAGCTTCTACCGGTCCAATGGTGCGTCCGAGAGGGGTCATTAGTGAGACCGACCCCTATTTATTTTTACCCTACAACATTTTTTCAAAACATAAATACGCCCTATCTCCACTCCCTAAGTAGGCTCCCATACAAAATTAAATTTTTATAAAATTTGCTCCAACTGTTATTTGTATGGGAGCCTACTTAGGGAGTGGAGATAGGGCGTAGGTATGTTTTGAAAAAATGTTGTATTGCAAAAATAAATGGGGGTCGGTCTCACTAATGAGCCCTCTCGGACGCACCATTGGACCGGTAGAATCTGATTAAATAAAACAAATTTACAAAAAATAAAAAAAATTGTATGGGGACCGCCTTAACAGTTAAAGATAGAGGGTAGGTGTGTACAGAGAAAATGTTTGTATAAAAAAAAAATATTGTGGGTCGGCCATACATTTGATTGCTCTAAGGGCACTTTTAGGGCAGTTAGAGCGGTTGGTGCAAATTTTAAAAAATATACTTTTGTGTGGGAGCACTCTTAAAATTTGGAGATAAGGTATTAGTTTGTTCTAAAGAAATGTTTAGACGTAAAAATTAATGGGGGTCAGTCTAGGAAATAACCCCTCTATGAGGCACCATTGTGCAATAGAACTGATTTTAAGATTGGAAAATTACAATAAAATTTTTTCAAAAAATTTTAATGATTATTTTAATAATCGTTATCCCACAATCCCACTGGGCAAAAAATTTGTATAATCGATAGAAGTTTTACACAAAAAAAATCAAAGAGTACATACATTTTCAAAATGGTGATTTAAATTTTAAAACTTAATAATCGGATACTAAAGTACATTTAAGAACTTTTTTGGATTTTTTTTTTTTAAAGTACTTAAAAAAAAAAAAATAAAATAAAATACAAATGCAATTTGGACCATTATTGAAGAAGTTATGAGTAAAAGAAGTTTGAGAAAAGAAACAAAATTCCAATTTTTAAAAATTCGATATCTTTTGAACGGGTCATCAATAAAATCTGAAAATTTACCACGAAGGAGTTTTCGAAGGGTACTAAAAACTGTCAACAAATTGGGAAAATCTAAAAAAAAAATATTCAAAGTGTCCGATTTGACATGGAATGCCCCCTATATATATAAAACATTTTCCATTAACAAGGCAAACCGACATTTAAAATCCTGCTGATGATAACAGGAACTGCAGTGTTTAAAACTGGAATGGGAATACCAGAAATGTCTATAAAAATTCAACTTTTCTTCTGTATTTTTTTTTTTCTTAACTTAAACAATTATAACAAAAATTTTTTTTAATCTGTTTTACATTTTGAAGGGTATTAAAACTTCGGCACAGACGAATTAAAATTTTTTCTTTCTGAATTTCACTTTATGCGGTAACACATATTCAAATATACAAATAAACATGCATACATTTATAATAGGATGACATTTAGAGGGAAATGATAGAGTTTCACAAGATATCTTGAAAAAATTGATTTGGAAGACAAATTCTGAAATTCGCAACTTAAACCTTTAGACTCTGGTGTAAAAAGAGGTAAATTATGTTTGGAAAAAAGGAGCTAGGATTTTAGACCAATAGATTCTTGGAAAAGTTGTCTTAAAATTTAACACTTTTGATAAACGAATGCTGATAAAAAAACTTGAACCGACCATATAAAAAAAATGTTGTTCAAAAAAAAATTTGCGCTCAATAACAACATGTTTAATCAAAAAAAAAGTAAAAAAAAAATTTTACTAAAAAAAATCACTAAAAACTATTTTTTATTTGTTGTGTTGCAAAAATTAGGCTAATTTTTTATTTTTTAATCAAAAAATAAATTTTTTTGGTCCAATTTTTCATATTTTTTTTTTTCCATTAAGAATTATCACATATTTACGCTTCTGAGAAAAAATTTTAATCACAACAAAATTTTTTTAAATAAATTCAATCGCTAAAAAATTATTGTGGCACTCATTCGCATTAAAAATCGTTTAGGATTTGTAGAGGGTTTTTCTGTCAGGTCGAATTTACTTTCATCTACCTTTTATTTGTCTATCCGTTTGGATTTATTTGTTTTAAACACATAAATGTTTCCCTAACACCGACACAAACACATACAATGATAATATTCTAAAGTGAAAACGAACGAACACATTTAAAATAGATTTTCAGGTAAATTGACTTAAGTTGGTTAAAAGCTTTAAGACATGAATACAAGCAAATACATGCTATATTGACGTTTAAATTTCAATGGATGTTTGTGTGAATTTTTTTGTTAGTGTTTTTTTCTCTTTAATATGTACTGTACGAAACCATGATGTGTCACGTTAACAAACTAAACTCAAATATAGTTGAGTAGTTGTTTTTTCTTTTTTTGGTTTGGTGTTAGTAGTTAAAATTAAATTGAAGCTTGTAAAATGTTTAACAAATGTTGGAGAAGAAAATGAAAAAAAGCTTTGAATCTAATAAATAACAAAAAAATAAACAAAAGTAAACTAAACAAATTGAGCCGTGGTATAAAATTCTAGTCATTGATATTAGGTGTAATCTCTTCCTACCTTTTATAAAATAGTACCTTGTTTTAAAAAATTACCTGTTTTTAAAAAAGTCCCTTTTTTAAAAAGTACCTTTTTTAAAAAAGTACCTTTTATAAAAAAGTACCTTTTATAAAAAAATACCTTTTATAAAAAAAATGCCTTTTATAAAAAAGTACCTTTTATAAAAAAGTGCCTTTTATAAAAAGTACCTTTTATAAAAAGTATCTCTTATAAAAAAGTACCTTTTATAAAAAAGTACCTTTTATAAAAAAGTATCTTTTTTAAAATAGTACCTTTTATAAAAAAGTACCTTTTATAAAAAAGTACCTTTTATAAAAAAGTACCTTTTATAAAAAAGTACCTTTTATAAAAAGTACCTTTTATAAAAAAGTACCTTTTATAAAAAAGTACCTTTTATAAAAAAGTACCTTTTATAAAAATGTACCTTTTATAAAAAAGTACATTTTATAAAAAAGTAACTTTTATAAAAAAGTACCTTTTATAAAAAAGTACCTTTTATAAAAAAGTACCTTTTATAAAAAAGTACCTTTTATAAAAAAGTACCTTTTATAAAAAAGTACCTTTTATAAAAAAGTACCTTTTATAAAAAATGTACCTTTTATAAAAAAGTACCTTTTATAAAAAAGCACCTTTTATAAAAAAGTACCTTTTATAAAAAAGCACCTTTTATAAAAGAGTACCTTTTATAAAAAAGTACCTTTTATAAAAAAGGACCTTTTATAAAAAAGTACCTTTTATAAAAAAGTACCTTTTATAAAAAAGTAACTTTTATAAAAAAGTACCTTTTATAAAAAAGTAACTTTTATAAAAAAGTACCTTTTATAAAAAAGTACCTTTTATAAAAAAGTACCTTTTATAAAAAAGTACTTTTATAAAAAAGTACTTTTATAAAAAAGTACCTTTTATAAAAAAGTACCTTTTATAAGATAGTACCTTTTTTAAAAAGAACCTTTTATAAAAAATTACCCTTTATATAAAAGTATATTTTTTAAAAAAATACCTTTTATAAAAAATTACCTTTTATAAAAAAAGTACCTTTTCTAAAAAAGCGCCTTTTATAAAAAAGTACCGTTTATAAAAAAGCAGTTTTTATAAAAAAGTACCTTTGATAGAAAAGTACCTTTTATAAAAAGAAAGTTTTTTAAAAAAAGTTCCTTTTATAAAAAAGTACTTTTTAAAAAAAAGTACCTTTTATAAAAAAGTACCATTTATAAAGAAGTACCTTTTATAAAAAAAATACCTTTTATAAAAAAGTACCTTTTTTAAAAAGTACCTTTTATAAAAAAGTACCTTTTATAAAAAAGTACCTTTTATAAAAAAGTACCTTTTATAAAAAAGTACCTTTTATAAAAAAGTACCTTTTATAAAAAAGTACCTTTCATAAAAAAGTACCTTTTATAAAAAAGTACCTTTTATAAAAAAGTACCTTTTATAAAAAAGTACCTTTTATAGAAAAGTACGTTTTATAAAAAAATGCATTTTATAAAAAAGTACCTTTAATAAAAACCACCTTTTATAAAATACACCTTTTATAAAATATTACCTTTTATATAAAAGCACTTTTTTTAAAAAAGTACTTTTTATAAAAAAGTACCTTTTTAAAAAAAGTACCCTCTATAAAAAAATACCATTTATAAAATGTGCCTATTATAGTTTATCCTTTTTGTGGTTGATTCGTTCTTTTCAGTTCTCAAAGTTTAAATTATCTCTTTTACTATTGCAATTACATTGCAACCGCCTATACGTATGACTAATATTAATTTGAAAATATTAAGCATACGTTATGTTGTACTTAATTAAAATCTTTATGAATTTTATGACATCAAGTGATTTATAATATAAAATATATTTTATTAAATTCATAGCAATAATAATTTTATAATTTCTTTAGAAAATATATAATGTGTCAAAAAGTCTGTTTTTTCTTCCACTTACTTACTTCCTAAAATATTTTTATCCCATATAAACATTTGAGTATATATAAAAAAAAATTAACAAAAATGCTATAAATGTGTTGATTGTAAAATACTTAAAAGAGAAGAAAATCCTCTTCCGTATTCTTTTAAAACTATTTACTTTAACTACTTAAGAAGCTCTTGGCAATGTTTACCTTAAAAGAATATAAAATAATTTATAAACCGCATACAATTTTACACTTACTTTTTGTTCTACACTTGTGTTTTTCTACATTTTTTCTTTCTTCCAACTCTTACAGACATTGCACTCGTTTATGTATAAAAGTAAAATATTTTAAAATATTTTTTTATTTCATTTTTATAACATTATCATCACTTTGTGTTATAAAAATGCAAAGATACATATAAATTCACACATATCTACACAAAAATAAAAATACAATGAGGGTTAGGAGGATATGTTAAAAGGAAAAGTGCAAGTGTTTAGGAAATGTTTAAAAGAATTTGCACAATTTCTTTTCTTATTTTTCAATAGAAAATAAAAACACACATAAATTGTTTATTTTATGGCAGTTAGTTGTATGAGGGGAAATGTTCAACAACATTTTGGAATTTCATACATTTTATTGTTAATAGTTTTAAAATATTAAAAAAATATTAAAAAATAACAATCATAAAATTTAATAAATATGATTTAAGGTTTGAGATGAATTTAAAAAAATAAAATTCTACCCAACATTCATTGATAGCATAAAAGGTTATTTCAGCTTCCCGAGTAAAACTTTGAAGGATCAGTAATGATCCGAAGAATGGATCGCTTAGGGTAGGATCAGTTTTAATCAGTCGGAAAAAATGATTCCAAAATTATTAAAATAAACTTTTGTAAAAAAGTAAATTTTATTAAAGGACCTTTTATAAAAAAGTAAATTTTATTAAAGGACCTTCTATAAAAAAGTTAAGTTTATAAAAGGACCTTTTATATAAAAAGTACCTTTTATAAAAAAGTATATAAAAGTACCTTTTATAAAAAGTACCTTCAATAAAAAAATACTTTTATAAAAAAGTACCTTTTATAAAAAAAGTTCCTTTTATAAAAAAGGACCTTTTATAAAAAAGTACATTTTATAAAAAAGTACTTTTATAAAAAAGTACCTTTTATATAAAAGTACCTTTTATAAAAAAGGACCTTTTATAAAAAAGTACCTTTTATAAAAAAATACATTTTACAAAAAGTACCTTTTATAAAAAAATACCTTTTATAAAACAGCACCTTTTATAAAAAGTACCATTTATTAACGTAACTATGATAAAAAAGTAACTTAATCAATATGACTTTTTATAAAAAAGTAAATTTTATTGAAGAAATTTTTATAAAAAGGTACTTTTATAAAAAGTATGTAAAAGTACCTTTTATAAAAAAAGTAAGGTAAAGGTATTAAAAGTACCTTTAATAAAAAAGTGCCTTTTATAAAAAAGTACCTTTTATAAAAAAGTACCTTTTATAAAAAAGTACCTTTTATAAAAAAGTACCTTTTATAAAAAAGTACCTTTTATAAAAAAGTACCTTTTATAAAAAAGTACCTTTTATAAAAAAGTACCTTTTATAAAAAAGTACCTTTTATAAAAAAGTACCTTTTATAAAAAAGTGCCTTTTATAAAAAAGTAACTTTTATAAAATAGTACCTTTTATAAAAAAGTACCTTTTATAAAAAAGTACCTTTTATAAAAAATTACCTTTTATAAAAAAGTACCTTTTATAAAAAAGTACCTTTTATAAAAAAGTACTTTTAAAAAAAAAGAACTTTTATGAAAAAGTCCTTTTTATAAAAAGTACCATTAAAAAAAGAACCTTTTATTAAAAGAGACTTTAAAAAAAAAGTACCTTAATCAAAATTACTTTTTATAAAAATTGCGTTTTACAAAAAAGTACCTTTTCCAAAAAAGTGCCATTTATTACAACGTACATTTGAAAGAAAATATAGAAATAATAAGAAAAAGCAACTTTTACAAAAAGAACATTTTCTAAAAAAGTACCTTTTATAAAACAGCACATTTTATAAAAAAGTTCCATTATTAAAATTTACACTTTATAAAAAAGTACCGTTTGTAAAAAGTACCTTTTATAAAAAGTACGTTTTATAAAAAAGTACCTTTTATAAAAAAGTACCCTTTATAAAAAAGTACCTTTTATAAAAAAGTACCTTTTATAAAAAAGTACCTTTTATAAAAATGTACCTTTTATAAAAAAGTACCTTTTATAAAAAAGTACCTTTTATAAAAAAGTACCTTTTATAAAAAAGTACCTTTTATAAAAAAGTACGTTTTATAAAGAAAGTACCTTTTATAAAAAAGTACCTTTTATAAAGAAAGTACCTTTTATAAAAAAGTAACTTGTATAAAAAAGTACCTTTTATAAAAAAGTACCTTTTTTAAAAAAGTACCTTTTTAAAAAAGTACCTTTTATAAAAAAGTAACCTTATAAAAAAGTACCTTTTATAAAAAAAGTACCTTTTATAAAAAAGTACCTTTTATGAAAAATACCTTTTATAAAAAAGTAACTTTTATAAAAAATTAACATTTAATAAAAAAGTACCTTTTGTAAAAAAGTACCATTTATAAAAAAGTACCGTTAAAAAAAGTACCTTTTATTAAAAGAGACTTTAATATAAAAGTACCTTAATCAAAATTACTTTTTATAAAATATTGCGTTTTATAAAAAAATGCGTTTTACAAAAAGTACCTTTTCCAAAAAAGTGCCATTTATTAAATGGTACATTTGATAGAAAATATAGAAATAATACGAAAAAGCAACTTTTACAGAAATAAAGTTTTCTAAAAAAGTACCTTTTATAAAAACGCACATTTTATAAAAAAGTTCCATTATTATTATTATTAAAATTTACCCTTTATAAAAAAGTACCTTTCATAAAAAAGTACCCTTCATAAAAAGTACCTTTTATAAAAAAGTATTTTTGATAAAAAAAGTAACTTTTATAAAAAAGTACCTTTTATAAAAAAGTACCTTTCATAAAAAAGTTCCTTTTATAAAAAAGTATTTTTTATAAAAAAGTACCTTTTATAAAAAATTACCTTTTATAAAAAAGTACCTTTTATAAAAATGTACCTTTTATAAAAATGTACATTTTTTGAAACAAAAAAAAATTAAAAAATGTTGTGCATTAATTTTCCACTTTTTTTTTGTAATTTGATGATATTTATTGAATCGGTTCATCAAAATAAGTGGCCAAATTTTATTTTGTTTGTAAAACTGTTTTTAAATTCATATTCTTGATATTTTATTAATACATTGAAAAATCCTCTTTTATTTTTTTTTTAATTTTTAAGCTTTTGAGTGTTTTGTCTATAGACATGCATACTTAACTCTTTAAATATTATCATCTTAAGAATCGTTTGATAAAAATCATCTTTGTTGTCAAGTGCTTACCTGTTTAGTTTTAGTGTACATTCAAAGACAAGATTTCATTTGAAATTGAATTCTATGAAATGAATTAGCTTACATGGTAAATGCTGAAAATTAATTTTAAAGTGTGTTGCATGACTAAATGAAATCTCTTTTGCTAGGTAATTGCAATTTAAAGGAACGGTTTTCTTGGAATTTTTGTTTTTTAAGGAACTTTTTACAAAATTAAATCCTATGAATGTTTTAAGATCACTTCAGTTTTGTAATTATATTAAATTAATGCGTTGCTAATGTCTTTAACATTCACAGATTTTTTCATGATCCTATAATTTTATAAAACTTAATATTAAAGTTTAATTACAAAGCCTTTAAAATATCACAAAATCCACCAGAAAACACATAAAAAATGCTATTTTCTGACCTTAGGTCTTTCGATTTTCTTTATATTAACGGTATGCGTTCTCCATAAAGCTAATAAAACATTTCCATTTTCAGTTTTTTTAATTTTAAAAAAATCGCGATTTTTTCGCGAATTTAATTTTCTTCAAAAATTAAAAAAATCAAAAAAGTATGTTAATTTGAAGAGCCATATCTGCTAAAGTATCTATCGGATTTCTACGATTCAAAAAGCATTTGATTCAAACGTTCGTCCTTTTTCATACCAATGCAATAAAAAAAAAAGTTTTTCCAAAAAAAATGCATTTTTGATGCAAATGCAATTTTTTGATGCATTTTTCAAAACTTTCTCCCCCTTCAATTTTTTTGAAACCTGCATAATTCGAAAATATGGCATTTTTTACACAAAATTAAGTACCGTTTTCTTTGTGACGGCGTTTCAAAAAATTTTCCTGATTTTTTTAAAACTACTTATTTGATTTTTTCCATACAAAAAATCAATTTAATATTAATTTTGCAATTTTATCAAAAAAGTATGTAACTTTAAAAAGCCATTACTTCGAAAGTATCTATCGGATTTCTACGCCTCAAAAAGCATTCGATTCAACTGATTATCCGTTTTTATAACAATGCACTAACAAAAAATATTTTTTTAAAAAAATGCATTTTTGATGCAAGTGCAATTTTTGGATGCATTTTTTAAAACTTTCTCCCCCTTCAATTTGTCTGAAACCTGCATAAATCGAAAATATAGAATCTTTTACATAAAATTGGGTACATTTTTTTTTGTGACGGCGTTTCACAAAATTTTAGTGATTTTTTTACAAAATGCTTACGTAGTTTTTCCTTAGACTAAAATTTTTTTTTTGTTATTTTATAAATTTTATGAAAAAATTGTATGGAAAAACCAATAAGGTATTTTTAAAAAAATTACAAAATTTTTACGAAACTCCGTCACAAAAAAAGCTGTACGCAATTTTGTGTAAAAAATGCTATATTTTCGATTTATGTAGGTTTAAAAAAAATTGAAGGGGGAGAAAGTTTTAAAAAATGCATCCAAAAAATGCATTTGCATCAAAAATGCACTTTTTTTAAAAAATATTTTTTTTTATTACATTAATATAAAGTAAGACTATCGTCTGAATCGAATGCTTTTTGAATTGAAGAAATTCGATAGATACTTCCGAAGATATGGCTATTCAAAGAAGCATACTTTTTTGATTTTTTCAATTTTTAAAGAAAATTAAATTCGCGAAAAAATCGCGATTTTTTTTAAATATAAAAAACTGAAAATGGATATGTTTAATTGGCTCTATAGAGCACATGTGTACAAAAAATTAGATAAATTTGAAGACCCTCGGTCAGATTTTATAAAATCTTTGCTGGATTTCATGATATTTTTTAACATAATTTTTTAAATTTCCGTTTGTTAAAAAAATTATTAAAATGTTTGTATGTTAAATTTAAAATAAACTTGTCATACTTTCTATTTTTGATGTTGTTATAACATTTTTATTTACATACACTCAACTTTAGTTTATATTGAGGTTAGGTTAAGTTGTTATGTAAACCTTAAAATGTAAACATATGGTAACAGATGACACTTCTCTATTTAAATTATGCAAATTATCTTTAATAAAATGGGATGTGATAACCATTTTCGAGTGTGTGAGCACACAAGCACGCAAACACATACATACAGAAATATAAACACAGAAACTATCATTTCGAACTCACAGGGAAAAGAGGTACACAATATATGCATATAAATTAAGTAATCTAGTTAAAAACTATCACAAGTAGAATGGAGAAAGGTTTTTTAATAATTTAAACAAACAGTTTTATAAATTAGGAATCGTTGAAGTATATATAAAGGAATGTTTTAAAATCCAATTTTGAAGAAACCAGTAAGAAATTTATACATGGATTGTAAAAATGCGCAATGCAAAAACCCCATTTTTTTAGAAAAAAAGTTAATTATGAATTTTTAAAATGTTCACTTTTTTAAAAAGTACTTTTTATTTAAAAGTACCTTTTATTATAAGTACCTTCTATTTAAAAGTACCTTTTATTAAAAAGTACCTTTTATTAAAAAGTAACTTTTATTAAAAAGTACCTTTTTTTAAAAAGTACCTTTTATAAAAAATTACGTTTTATAAAAAAGTACCTTTTATTAAAAAGTACCTTTTATTAAAAAGTACCTTTTATTAAAAAGTACCTTTTATTAAAAAGTACCTTTTACACTGTACAACACAAAAAAAAATTACAAGGTCAGACCAAAAAATTTTGATAGAAGAGACAAAAAAAAAATACACGTGTATCGGCGTTTTGAAAGTTTACATCTGGGTTTCATTTTAGGGGGAGGTAAAGTTTCCCCCAAATGCAGATGTTGTATTGTCAATCGTCATTGAATATCGAGTGAAGCTTACGTGTAAAGTATATGGTGTGTTCAGCAAATTTATGTAAAATGTTACGGGGAACATTTTTGTGGAACATGTTAACCCTCTAACTCCCCAAGATAGGGGTCGTTTTTGTCCTTCTTTTCAAAAAAAGCAAAAAACGCCATTAAAACAGGGATTTAAGGGGTTTAAATGTTCCGCAAAAATATTCGCCGTGAAATTTTACTATAAGTCCTTGAATACACCAAAACTGAAAACTCAACCAGAAAGTCAGAAATAAGACACAACAAAAGACAGTTTAGGGTTAATTCCGCATTTATTAAGAAAATCGAGTAAGGCTTACGTTTAAAGTATATGGTGTGTTCAGCAAATTTATGTAAAATGTTACGGAGAACATTTTTGTAGAATATATTAACCCTCTAGCTCCTCAAAGTAAGGGTATTTTTTGTCTTTCATTTCAAAAAGAGCAAAAAACACCATTAAAACAGGGATTTAAGGGGTTAAAATGTTCCGCAAAAATGTTCGCCGTAAAATTTAACTATAAGTTCTTTCACGGAAAATATTTTTGCGGACCATTTTAACCCCTTAAATACCTGTTTTAATGGTGGTTTTGTTTTTTTTTTTTAAGAAGGACAAAAAAGACCCTTACCCTAAGGAGTTAGAGGGTTAATATATTCTACAAAACTGTTCTCTGTAACATTTTACATAAATTTGATGAACTCACCATACACTTTAAACGTAAGCTTTACTCGATTTTCCTAATAAATGCGAAATTAACCCTTAACTGTCTTTTGTTGTGTCTTATTTCTGACTTTCTGGTTGAGTTTTCAGTTTTGGTGTATTGTGGGACTTATAGTAAAATTTCACGGCGAATATTTTTGCGGAACATTTAAACCCCTTAAATCCCTGTTTTAATGGTGTTTTTTGCTCTTTTTGAAAAGTTGGTCATAAAAGACCCCTATCTGGAGCAGTTAGAGGGTTAACATATTCTACAAAAATGTTCTCCGTAACATTTTACATAAATTTGCTAAACACACCATATACTTTAAACGTAAGCTTTACTCGATTTTCTTAATAAATGCGAAATTAACCCTAAACTGTCTTTTGTTGTGTCTTATTTCTGACTTTCTGGTTGAGTTTTCAGTTTTGGTGTATTCAGGGACTTATAGTAAAATTTCACGGCGAATATTTTTACGGAACATTTAAACCCCTTAAATCCCTGTTTTAATGGTGTTTTTTGCTTTTTTTGAAAAGAAGGACAAAAAAGACCCCTATCTTGGGGAGTTAGAGGGTTAACATGTTCCACAAAAATGTTCCCCGTAACATTTTACATAAATTTGCTGAACACACCATATACTTTACACGTAAGCTTCACTCGATATTCAATGACGATTGACAATACAACATCTGCATTTGGGGGAAACTTTACCTCCCCCTAAAATGAAACCCAGATGTAAACTTTCAAAACGCCGACACACGTGTATTTTTTTTTGTCTCTTCTATCAAAATTTTTTGGTCTGACCTTGTAATTTTGGAAAAAATTGGATTTTGTTGTGCAGTGTTATTAAAAAGTACCTTTTATTAAAAAGTACCTTTTATTAAAAAGTACCTTTTATTAAAAAGTACCTTTTATTAAAAAGTACTTTTTATTAAAAAGAACCTTTTATTAAAAAGTACCTTTTATTAAAAAGTACCTTTTATTAAAAAGTACCTTTTATTAAAAAGTACCTTTTATTAAAAAGTACCTTTTATTAAAAAGTACCTTTTATTAAAAAGTGCCTTTTATTAAAAAGTACCTTTTATTAAAAAGTACCTTTTATTAAAAAGTACCTTTTATTAAAAAGTACCTTTTATTAAAAAGTACCTTTTATTAAAAAGTACCTTTTATTAAAAAGTACCTTTTATTAAAAAGTACCTTTTATTAAAAAGTACCTTTTATTAAAAAGTACCTTTTATTAAAAAGTACCTTTTATTAAAAAGTACCTTTTATTAAAAAGTACCTTTTATTAAAAAGTACCTTTTATTAAAAAGTACCTTTTATTAAAAAGTACCTTTTATTAAAAAGTACCTTTTATTAAAAAGTACCTTTTATTAAAAAGTACCTTTTATTAAAAAGTACCTTTTATTAAAAAGTACTTTTTATTAAAAAGAACCTTTTATTAAAAAGAACCTTTTATTAAAAAGTACCTTTTATTAAAAAGTACCTTTTATTTAAAAGTACCTTTTATTAAAAAGTACCTTTTATTAAAAAGTACCTTTTATTAAAAAGTACCTTTTATTAAAAAGTACCTTTTATTAAAAAGTACCTTTTATTAAAAAGTACCTTTTATTAAAAAGTACCTTTTATTAAAAAGTACCTTTTATTAAAAAGTACCTTTTATTAAAAAGTACCTTTTATTAAAAAGTACCTTTTATTAAAAAGAACCATTTATTAAAAAGTACATTTTATTAAAAAGTACCTTTTATTAAAAAGTACCTTTTATTAAAAAGTACCTTTTATTAAAAAGTACCTTTTATTAAAAAGTACCTTTTATTAAAAAGTGCCTTTTATTAAAAAGTACCTTTTATTAAAAAGTACCTTTTATTTAAAAGTACCTTTTATTAAAAAGTACCTTTTATTAAAAAGTACCTTTTATTAAAAAGTACCTTTTATTAAAAAGTACCTTTTATTAAAAAGTACCTTTTATTAAAAAGTACCTTTTATTAAAAAGTACCTTTTATTAAAAAGTACCTTTTATTAAAAAGTACCTTTTATTAAAAAGTACCTTTTATTAAAAAGTACCTTTTATTAAAAAGTACCTTTTATTAAAAGTACCTTTTATTAAAAGTACCTTTTATTAAAAAGTACCTTTTATTAAAAAGTACCTTTTATTAAAAAGTACCTTTTATTAAAAAGTACCTTTTATTAAAAAGTACCTTTTATTAAAAAGTACCTTTTATTAAAAAGTACCTTTTATTAAAAGGTACTTTTTAATAAAAGGTACTTTTTAATAAAAAGTACCTTTTATTAAAAACTTTTTAATAAAAGGTACTTTTTAATAAAAGGTACTTTTTAATAAAAGGTACCTTTTATTAAAAAGTACCTTTTATTAAAAAGTACCTTTTATTAAAAAGTACCTTTTATTAAAAAGAACCTTTTATTAAAAAGTACCTTTTATTAAAAAGTACCTTTTAATAAAAAGTACCTTTTATTAAAAAGTACCTTTTATTAAAAAGAACCTTTTATTAAAAAGTACCTTTTATAAAAAAGTACTTATATTAAAAAGTACTTTTATTAAAAAGTACTTTTATTAAAAAGTAATTTTATTAAAAAGTACCTTTTATTAAAAAGTACTTTAAAAAAGTATTTTAAAAAAGTATCTTTTTTTAAAATTGTATTTAAAAAAAAGTAGCTTTTTAAATAAAATCTCTTAATAACAGTTACTTTTATTAAACAGTACCTTTTATTAAAAGTACCTTGAGTTCATTTGGAAACAATTCACTTTTAAAAAAGATATATATAAAATCAATATGACAAAAATCAATTACTGTTATCATTTAAAAATGTTTAACATGACTGTATAATTTATTCTTAAACTTAATTTATTTCATTTTAAATTTTCTGATTTGCATAAGTCTTACTAACCTTTGAAAATCCATCATTCTAAAAATTCTTATAACTTAATTTATCTTTTCTTTTTTCCTTCCATATTGTATTTTTACAAAATAAAGAGGTTTTTAATATGACCCGTCCTTAGCTATAAATCAAGTTTTATATATTACTTTATTTCTTGCCGCAATTACCTTATAAAGCCTTTTGCTAAAATTTATGTAAATTTTTTTGGGAATTTTTCTTTTTATTATTTCTATACATCAAGTTTTCACTTCTTGTTTGTTTTGGCAAAACATAGATTAAAATTTATTGGATTTTCTTACGAAAAATAAAAAAAAAAACGGAAAAGAAAAGGTTGTAAAAAATCGTGTTAAGTATTTGGTTTATTAAATGTAAACCTTGTATTAAAATTTAAACCATTTAGGCTTAAGGACATCACTTAAAATTGATTGATTTTGATTAACAGACGATGACTATAAAAATTTTAGTGTTAGGTTATTTTAAGGATTATTGTGAACATAATTTAAAAGGATTGAATAAGTTTTTATTATTTTTTGTGTATTTTGAGTAAAATTACACTACTGAGGCGTATGAGGAATATTTGGTATTTGATATTAATCATACGCACTCAAACTTTTTATTTATTTTCAGTAGAAAATCAAAACGAATAAAGGTTGTGTAAATAATATTAATAAAAAATTAATCCAAATAACATAATTTCAGACCAAAAAAATGCTTAAAAACTTCTGTAGCGTTATTAACAAAAATAACATAAAAATTAAATTTGTTATGGGTTTTTACACTTTCAAAGACTTTATATTCTAGTTATATAAATAACATCATAAAATATGTGTTAATTTTTTTTATACACATTGTTAAACATTTCTAGATTAAATGTCATACAATTAAAATATTTAATAATATGTAAATTTTTTTACTATATTTTTGGGTAATAAATTGCTTAAAATGTAATAAATAACAAACATTTGTGGCTCGTTTACTTGAAGCTTAACACTTTCCACTTTCTACTTGTTTTTTGTAATTGCCCTCTAACATTAATGAACACACTTGTGTGTTTGTGTGTGAATATGTGTGTAGTAGTAGTAAAGAACAGTTAGTTATGAATTCGTTAAAAAAATGTACGTGTGTGCGACATAAGTATTTGATAGTTTGTATAAATCATTTGAAGTGTATGTGTGTTGGTTGGAGAGTTTTTGTACAAAAGATTTTCTCTTGTTAATTCTATGAGTGCCTACCTATATTTTTTAACGCATACCTGACCACTTTGTAAAAAAAATCACATCAAAAACTCAAATACATACAAACAGATAGTAAATTACCAACAAGTGCATGTTGGAACATTTTTTATTTACGCAAAAACAAAGAGAAAAAAATTGTTTTCATAGTATGTGACATTGTAGTTTCTCTTTTTGAGTAACGCACCAATAAATGCAAATACTGCTCAGATTTTTTTTTATATGTTAAAAATGTCCTTAACACACACTTTTACAATTACAAACATTCATACACTTTTATATAAACTACACATATATTTTCATGTTTGACTCAGTGATGGTAAAAAATATTTTTGACTTCGTTTGAGTTTTAAAAGGATAAATTTTGTAGTTCTTTAATTTTTAATAAAAGGTACTTTTTACTAAAATTAACTTTTTAATAACAGGTACTTTTTAACAAAGGATACTTTTAATAAAAAGTATTTTTTATTAAAAGGTGCTTTTTTAATAAAAGGTACTTTTTAATCAAAGGTACTTTTTAAAAAAGTACCTTTTTCATTAAATGTACTTTTTTAATAATAGGTACTTTTTAATAAAAGGTACTTTTTAATAAAAGGCACTTTTTAATAAAAGGTACTTTTTAATAAAAGGTACTTTTAAATAAAAGATTATTTTTTATGAAAGGTACTTTTTGATAAAAGGTACTTTTTAATAATACACTCAAAAAATTATGTCATTAACTGTTTGTAGTTTATTTAAAAAGTTTTCCGTTTAGTCGTTTTTAAAAGAAAAAGCATTTGTTTGATGTTCAGTTTTTATTAATGACTACTTCAGTCCTTTGTTTCAAAAATATCACACTAAAAAATACAGACTTTTATTTACATTTAATTTTTAAAGTCATTTATTTTTGTTCTGTAAGTAAAAACTACTGATTATTCTTTTGATTTTTAATGATTTGTGTAAGTAATTTTTTTTTAAATTGTTGGTATTTTTTAATGCAATATCATTAGTTTTTACCTACACAAGTCAGTTATTTTTTTGTAGAAAAAAAAAATCAAAAAATTATTTATAGAAATATAAAAACATGTTTGTGTCAAGTGACTTTGGCACGATGGGTAGAGTGTCTGGCCAGAATGTAGTTGATTGCGGGATCGATTCCCCAAAAATTTTATTAAAAATTTTTAAAAAAATATATCAATAAAAAATTGTAAAAAATTACCTACGAAATCATTAATTTTTATTGTTTTCGTAGGTTATTTTTTTTGAAATTTGTTGGTAAAAATAACAGAACTATCATTAATTTTTAATGTTTTCGTTGGTTATTTTTTTCAAATTTGTTTGTAAAAAAGAGTGAAAAAAACGTAATTTTTTAATGTTTGATGTTATTTATTTTAGAAAATTTTGTCAACAGTAAAAAATAGATGTTGATGTTTGTTAAAACAAATTAATAATTACTGGGATGGTTTTCAATTGTTTATTCACTGGTTTTAAGTGTGTTTTTCAGTTGTTTTTGCCTACAAAATATTTTGAGTGTAGGTGCTTTTTAATAAAAGGTACTTTTTAATAAAAGGTACTTTTTAATGCAAGGTACTTTTTAATAAAAGGTACTTTTTAATAAAATGTACTTTTTAATAAAAGGTACTTTTTAATAAAAGGTACTTTTTAATAAAAGGTACTTTTTAATAAAAGGTACTTTTTAATGCAAGGTACTTTTTAATAAAAGGTACTTTTTAATAAAATGTACTTTTTAATAAAAGGTACTTTTTAATAAAAGGTACTTTTTAATAAAAGGTACTTTTTAATAAAAGGTACTTTTTAATAAAAGGTACTTTTTAATAGAAGGTACTTTTTAATAAAAGGTACTTTTTAATAAAAGGTACTTTTTAATAAAAGGTACTTTTTAATAAAAGGTACTTTTTAATAAAAGGTACTTTTTAATAAAAGGTACTTTTTAATATAAGGTACTTTTTAATAAAAGGTACTTTTTAATAAAAGGTACTTTTTAATAAAAGGTACTTTTTAATAAAAGGTACTTTTTAATAAAAGGTACTTTTTAATAAAAGGTACTTTTTAATAAAAGGTACTTTTTAATAAATAGTACTTTTTAATAAAAGGTACTTTTTAATAAAAGGTACTTTTTAATAAAATATACTTTTTAATAAAAGGTACTTTTTAAAAAAGGCACTTTTTAAAAAAAGGTACTTTTTAATAAAAGGTACTTTCTAATAATAGGTACTTTTATTTCCTTATAAAATTAGGATGTACAATTTTAAACAA
The DNA here is from genome assembly GCA_963921195.1 of Pegoplata infirma. NCBI lineage: Eukaryota > Metazoa > Arthropoda > Insecta > Diptera > Anthomyiidae > Pegoplata > Pegoplata infirma. Next base: position 10,922,287 of record OY992538.1, on the reverse strand, counting down.
GTGTTGATACTTAAAAAAAATACTATTTTTAACCAGCCTTGCTATCCTAAAAGAGTTATTTCCATTCAAGTTTGTAGAAGTGTTGCTTTTATGTACATATATGCGTTTGGCAACATCCAAAAACAAAAAAAAAAAAAACGAACAAAATCTCATAATTTATTATAAATGTAATTAATGTTTTTATACGAATGTCGTTACAACGAAACGCAATTCATTGTGTGCCTAGAAGTGTATGTTGTTATACTAGTAGTGGTAGTTGTTGTAGTATACTCATCTATAGTAGAGTATGTATGTATGTGTAAATGGCAATGTAGCCTGCTGCTGCCTGATTGTGATAAACTAGTTGTTTTATACGACTACATACATATGTTTGTATGTTAGAGTGTCCTGAATTTGTCAGATTTTTTTAAACAGACTTCCTTGAATTCGACAACGCAGAGATCGTGGAGATCTCCCTCTTTTATTTGTCATCTCTTATGGCATCCTAGGACCAATAAATACAATTATTTGACAATATTTTACCAAAATTAAATCCACTAAAACTTTGAAGTCCTTTTAAAAGGAAACAGGATCACTAAATAAAAAACTGTAAATGCAGATTTACTTCGTTTAGTCTCTAGTATCAAACGTTTATTATACAGTTCGTGTTTAACGACTGTTTTCTTTTTGTCGGACAGTGATATAATCGGTGGTACTGAAAAATCTTGTAAAACACATAAAAAATTCAAAGTTAAATTTACATCTGCTTTTTCCGAGACACCCTACTTTAAATAGTCGTATGTATGGATGTGTTGTTATTACAATTATTAAGGTTGTTTTATTTTATTCGTTGTTGTTAATTTTTATATTTATTTTTATTTTATTTGTTTTATTTTTTTGATATGTCATTAAATTGTAACAAGTTAATTTTGTAGTGACAAATAATGACAAAAAATTAAGTACTTTATTTGTTAAAGCAACGACAACTCTAAAGTTGTTTGAAATTAACTTTAGTGGAAGAATTGTACACCAGAATATACTTGTTAAAGCATTCATTTGGAAGGCAGAATATTAGGGATTACCATTGAAATTTTATGAAAGTTGTGTTGAAGAGAAAATAACACCGTCTGACAGCGGATATTAAACATTTAACCGGATGATATACGTCTGAAAGTAGAGATCAAATGGAGTAAAACTGCATTTACAATTTTTCATTTCGTGATCCTATTTTCTTTTAAAAGGACTTCAAAATTCAAAGGATATATTTAGATAAACTTCGGATAAATATTTGTAATTGTCCAAGGATGACTCTGGTGACGACAGATGAAAGAGGAGGATCTCCCCTAATTTTTCCATTTTTATATTTTGCCATATCAGGATAAAAGGATGTGAATAAAGTCATTTGAAAACTTTAACAAAAATTTTTTTGTAAAATTTTGAATGATATTCAAGGACACATTTTTGAATGGACGAAACTTACCTCCTTTTTCCTGATATGTAAATAAAAAAGGAGATCCTCCTGTTTCATTTGGGAGAGATCCTCCTGCTTCATTTGCTAACAATAGTGGCAATCTGGGACAAGTAAAAATGGTAAAATAATGTTTTGTAAAATTTAATCCTCTAAGAATTTAAAGTCCTTTCAAAAGGAAACAGGATCACATAGTGAAAAACTGTAAATGCAGTTTTACAACATTTAGTCTCTAGTTTCAAACGTTTTTTATACACTTCGAGTTCAACAACTTTTTCATTTCTGTCGGACGGTGTAATAGATCATTTTTAAGATGCTCGATCAAAGAATATGCCATAACAGAGGTATACAATTTAAATTTTATTCAGAATCTTACACAGGAACAATTACAAAAAAAATCTTCGCTAACAGAAATTAATTATTAAGTGTCTGTTGAAAAGAAAATAACTTTCGATGGACGATTCAGAGGCCATTTGAATTTTTCTGCTCAAATGTTTTTAGGCTGGTGTCTAATTTTAAAAAAGTTGCAGGACGCCACCACAATTTAACTATATAAGCTAACAATTAACAAAAAAAAAACAAGAATTACTATTTTCATTTTCTTAAAACCAAAAATTTTAATAACTTGGGTAACTTGGATAATAATTCACCTCGTGGTGAATAAACCCGTTTTTCACCAGCTGGTGAATAAAAAGTAACATAATTATTTTTCACTATTTTCATTTTCTTAAACCAAAAATTTTAATAACTTGGGTTTGTAACTTGGATAATAATTCACCTCGTGGTGAATAAAAAGTAACATAATTATTTTTCACAAAAAAAAAAATGTTCATCAAAAATTTTTTTTTTTCATCAATTTTTATTTTCATCAAATTTTTTTTTCATCAATTTTGTTTTTTTGTATTAATTTTTTTTTTCATGAAATTTTTTTTTTCATATTTTTTTTTTTTTTTATCAAAACATTTTTTTTTTCATCAATTTTTTTTTCATCAAATTTTTTTTTCATCAATTTTTTTTTCATTAATTTTCATTTTCATCAAATTTTTATTTTTCATCAAAAAAAAAAAAAATTTCATCAAATTTTTTTTTCATAATTTTTTTTGTTTTTTCATAAATTTTTTTTTTTGTCATAAATTTTTTTTTGTCATAATTTTATTTCATCAATTTTTTTTTTTCATAAATTTTTTTATACCCTCCAACCACAGTATGGGGATATACTCACTTTGTCATTCCGTGTGTAACACGTTGAAATATCGGTCGGGGACCCCACAAAGTATATATAATGTTGATCCATTATAGAATCTAAGACATTCTAACGATGTCCGTCCATCCGTCTGTAGAAATAACGATGCAGTCCCAACCAAAAGAGCTAGACCCCTGAAATTGGGAAAAAATATCTCGTATGTTACTGGTAAGGTCATGTTCAAAGATGGGCAAAATCGGACCAGGGGGAAAAAGTTCCCCCTTGAAGAACTAAAACGACCCCTGGAAAATACTATATTTTTACGAGTTTTTTTTTAATTTTTGCTCAACAAATGTAACATTTGTATACCATATTATGTTCATAGACCTGCGCTTGAACCAAGGGGGTTAGAAAATCCGATTTTTTTCAGGCCGCTCCCCTTTAGGGACGTGGTTACAGAAATTTATTATTTAAGCGTAAATGTCATAAAAAAAAAAAATTGTTAACAAATATCGCGGGGGACAGGTCTCCCCCACCAACTCCGCAGACCCCCTTCCCCCCACCAACTCCGCAGACTCCTTCCCCCCCACCAACTCCGCAGACCCCCTTCCCCCTCCAAAAAAAAAGACGCGCCTGCGATTTATTTTTAATTTTAAACGTGTTGGAGGGTATAAAAGATTCGGCACAGCCGAATTTAACACTTTTACTTGTTTTTCATTAATTTTTTTCTTTCATCAAATTTTTTTTCATCAAGTTTTCTTTTCATAAATTTTTTTTTATCATATTTTTTTTCATCATTTTTTTTCATAAATTTTTTTTTATCATATTTTTTGCATCATTTTTTTCATCAAATTTTTTATCAAATTTTTTTTTTTCTCACCAAAATTTTTTTTTTTTTGATATTTTTTTTCATCAATTTTTTTTACATCAAAAAATTTTACTTTTCATTAAAAAAATTTATCAAAAATTTTTTTTTCATCAAAATTTTTGTTCACTAAAAATTTTGGGTTCATTAAATTTTTTTAACATAATTTTGTTTTTCGTGAAAAAAAAACATTTTTTACCAAAACTACTTTTTCACCAAGTCTAAGCTATTCGCATAAAAATATTCCATTTGTTTAGCAAATGTACATAAAACAAGTGAGAGTGGTATATTCTTTGGTGCCGAGTCTTTTATACTCTCTAAAATGTAAAAACACTTTTCTGCACTTATTTTTGAACTCAGTTACGAAATGTACAGCTCTTTTGGTTTCTTAATGGGGTCCTCGACTGATACTTCAATTCGTATTGCATGGAATAGCAAAGTTATATAACATTATTTTTTCTAAAAAAAACTTTGCTTTGGCAAGTACACCCAAATCTTCCGCAAAACATTATCATGTTTTAATGTTTTGGGCAAGAGTACAAAATTCGCAGGCATTTTTATTGAATTTCAGTGAAATTACTGCAGGGGCTCTAAAATAAGAAGTCAAAATGCGTTTGACCGTCGCACCGTGGCGTATGATTAATATAGTGGATTTATTAATCATACGCTTAGAGAAAAAAATTTATTTCTAATAATTTTAAAATTTAATAATTTAATAGCGTAAACATATTTTATTTTTTTAACAAAAATCTACTATCTTAAGCTCTTTAAAATTTCCTCTTAATCAAAATGCCATCTAAGCAATATTTTCTTAAAAAAAAAATCATTAAAAAAAAACTCTTGTTATCTTCACTATCTTGACTTTTTAATTGGAGCACTTCAGACTTTTTTAAATTGCATTTTTTGGTTTGTCAAATCTTTTCAACATGTATCTCTCTCTCTCTTTAGGTGCCATTGAAAGATAGCGGTTAATTATATGTATGGCCTTTTATGCAAATTTTGTATTCATTATTATTATAACTGGGTTATCTCATTGTGAACGTTATTCTTGTTTTTAAATATTTTTTACTGTTTTTTTTAAATTACACAAGAAACTTCTGGGATTTAATTACACATATTATTCTTCTTTTGTTTGGTAAATTAAAATAAAATAAAGAAAAATTTCATTAAAATATTTACAATTTATTTTATTTTTTATACCCTCCACTCTAGTGATAGAGGGTATATATAAGTTTGTCATTCCGTTTGTAACACCTCGAAATATTGGTCTAGGACCCCATAAAGTATATATATTTATGATCCTCGATCGATTTTAAGTCGATGTAGCGATGTCCGTCCGTCCGTCCGTCCGTCCGTCCGTCTGTCTGTCTGTCCGCAGAAAACACGCTAACTTTTGAAAAACTTTACATAGGCTACTGAAGTTTGGCATATATGTTTGTCATTTGCCTAGTCAGGTTGGTATTGCAATCCAGCCAAATCGGTCCAGTGGTTCAAAAGTTATGAGCAAAAGAGTAAATTTCGGCAAGGGTTTTGTCGCGAATTTACGAGATAAAAAACACGATAACTTTCGAAAGACAATAATGAGACTACTGAGGCTTGACATGTATCTTTGCCGTTCCCCGGGTCTGTTTGGTATTAAATTTCAGCTCAATCGGTCCAGTGGTTCAAAAGTTATAAGCAAAACCCTGAATTCCAGATTAGTTTCATCTAAAATGACACGTGTTTTAACAAGTTTTAAAAGCATTGGTGGTAACTTAACAATGCTTTTCAAACTTGTTTAATTTTAAAGAAATGCTTTTTAAACTTGTTTAGTTTAAAAAGCATTGGTAACTTAAAAATTACACTCGAAAAAAATTTTACACTCAAAAAAAAACTTTACACTCAAAAAAATTTTACACTCAAAAAAATTTACGCAAAAAAAATTTTGTTTTTTTTTTTACAAAAATGTCAATATTTTGTGTACATACGTACGTGCATTCATTCAGAAATATTTTTACAGTAAAAAAAACATTACACTGGAAAAAAATTTTACACTCAAAAAAAAAATTAGTAATTTTTCTTTAAAAAAAAAAAAAAAAAAAAAAAAAGAGTTTTTTACTCAAAATAAAATATTTCTAATCAAAATTGGTAATTTTTTCACGTTAAAAAATGTACTGCCCTTTAAAAAAAATGCATTGTGGAGGGTATTCATAGATTCGGCAAAGTCGAATTTAACTATTCTACTTGTTTTAATATGTATTTTTTTCCCTCTTTTGTTTTTAAATTTATCATTATTTAAATATTTGTTTTTTTGGGGGAGATTGCTTTAAATTTTGCTTGATTTTATAGTTTTTGTATTTCTTTGAGTGTTGAATGCATAGTTGATGTAGACCACAATGACATGCTTTTTGAAAATCAAAAAAAAAAAATAATTTAAACGAAATGCAATGTTAAAACAATGCCAATCAATGTGGCTGACTTAACAATGAAAAACCAATATCACTAACACTTACAAACAAATACACAAACACACTTAAATGCGCACTGATATTTACAAAATATGTACATATAGAGAGAGAGAAAAAAAATACGAAAATAACATCACACACTTTTGTTGATTTTCTTAAAGCAACTGCCAAACGCATTCACCAGACTTTTAAAGAACAAGTAAAAAAAAATTATTTCAATTTGGCCGAATCAATGAACACACTAAAAAGTTTTTTTTTTTAGAATTATAAAGAAAAATCGGTCTTGCCGAATATATGGATACTCTCCACACTTAATATTTGATTTAAAAATCAAAGCACTTTGATTAAAATATTTTTGTTTACATTTTTGACAAACACAAATCGTTAGATCGGTTTACAAACTGATCGGCAACCCTTTATATACCTTTAATCTCATAGAGGAGGTTATATATAAATATATAGCAATCACATAAATATCGGAGATGATAAATTGTGTTTAAATTTTGGTACCAAACTACTTTTTTTAAACTTTATTAAAATCTTTTAGTTAATCGAACGCACTTCAAACACTCATTTTAAGTTTTTAAAATGAATCAGATTTTGCTGTTCTGAAAATTCTGTCAATTATGTTGTTACTAAAAAGTGTTTTAAACTGTACTTTAGTATCATATCTGCTATTTATCGCATTCTTTCACTTATAAAATTCTAATGCATTTGGTTTCTTAAGGTTGGCCGAAATTTTTTTTTATCTTTTTCTTAAGAGTTGTTAAAAGTAATCGCTGTTCTACTTGAGAAATCTACTGAACTTTATTTAGATATCCTAAAATATTTTCAATTATTAAATGTCATTTCTTTTTACTGTTGGATCAATTCCAATTTTGTTTAAATAATTTTTCTGACCACCTTAATATACAAACACCATAAAGTAGTGTGAATATATGAAACTTATTGAAGTGTAGTATATTTTTTTTTGCCTTCCGCAAACTTCAACAGAAAAAAGAAGCAACTGATTTCCTGTTTTGTGTAAATTTTTAAAGCATTAGAAACCCAGCAAAAAAAATATTTTTGCTTGAGGAAGCTATTGGAGTATACTCACTTTATTTTTCCGTATGTAACGGCATCAAAATATTGGTAAAGGAACCCATGAAGTATACACTCAAAATATTTTGTAGGCAAAAACAAATGAAAAACACACTTAAAACCAGTAAATAAACAATCGAAAACCATCCCAGTAATTATTCATTTGTTTTAACAAACATCAACATTTATTTTTTACTGTTGACAAAATTTTCTAAAATAAATAACATTAAACATTAAAAAATTATGTTTTTTTCACTCTTTTTTACCAACAAATTCGAAAAAAATAACCAACGAAAACATTAAAAATTAATGATAGTTCAGTTATTTTTACCAACAAATTTCAAAAAAATAACCTACAAAAACATTAAAAATTAATGATTTCGTAGTTTTTTTTTTTTTACAATTTTCTATTGAAAAATTTTTTTAAAAATTTTTGGGGAATCGATCCCGCAATCAACTACATTCTGACCAGACACTCTACCCATCGTGCCAAAGTCACTTGATACAAACATGTTTTTATATTTCTATAAATAATTTTTTGATTTTTTTTTCTACAAAAAAATAACTGACTTGTGTAGGTAAAAACTAATGATATTTCATTAAAAAATACCAACGATTTAAAAAAAAATTACTTACACAAATCATTAAAAATCCAAAGAATAATCAGTAGTTTTTACTTACAGAACAAATATAAATGACTTTAAAAATTAAATGTTAATGAAAGTCTTTATTTCAGAAGTAGTCATTAATAAAAACTGAACATCAAACAAATGTTTTTTTTTTAAACGACTAAACTTAAAATTTTTAAAATAAAATACAAACAGTTAATGACATAATTTTTTAAGTGCTTCAGTTGTCAGGGGGTGCTTACAATCCCATGACATTTCCCCTAAGTCTTTGTGGAAATGTCTGATATGTCATACGAAAATGCAAAAAATCTTTGTATTTAGTTTTTACTTCCATCCATTTGGGTTTAAAAATTATCTTTATCATATTGAATAACTTTTCGACTTTCCGATGTTTCCGATATTTTTCTCAGAAATTGAAAACTTCACAGATTCGGGGCCGTCTTAAAGCATGGCGCTGGGCACACAAGAATTTGGGGCCCCGCTGGAAAATAAAAAGTCGCACGACAAAAAAAATATTCTTTTGGTACAAATTTAATTCATAAAAAGTTTCACATTGTGATATATATCATATACATTGATATATTACAAATTTCTCCTATAGAAAAAGTCTCAGTGTATACGAAAAATCTGTTAGATTCTGAGACTTTTTCTATAAGAAAATAAGAAATTTTCTTTTAAAAGAAATTTAAAAAAAAAATCTTCATTTTCGAATAACCGAATTTATTGGAATTTCGGTCCCCTTAGGTCGGGGGCCTGGGCACGTGCTCAGTGTGCCCTAATGGTTAAAATGGTACTTCCCAGATGTAAAAATTTGGTTTGATATACTGCTATTGTAAAGACATTTCCTTATAGATGTCTTAGAGGATTTTTTCACACTCTTAAAACAAATATTCATTGATGACAATGTTAGGACATGTCCTCAAGAACTACCTATCATAAGTAAGAATCTGAAGACATTTCCTCATGGAAGAACTGTGCAAATTCCCCAATGACACATTTAAAAAACTTATTAAATTTATAATTTTTTTGAACCATATATCAAGAAAACGTTACCGAACAAAAAAAAAAAACGGGGTACAATTAAAATCACGAAAAATTCACGCAATAATTTTACTCACACACGAATTCTCAGGTGAGTAGAAAAATGTTTACTCACGAATCACGTGATTCATGGGTGATTCACGTTATTCACGTTAATCACGTGATTGGTGGCCATCTCTAATTTTAATATCTCATTATAATACACTTAGGTGTACTACTCACAAAAAAAAACATCCCGAGTAAAAAAGATTTGATATAACCATATATGCTAATATATAATTATTTATATTTATATATGGTTATGCATGAACTTTGATATGGACATATAAGTTTATATATAGCATTGTATTTTTCCTTATTTTTTAATATGATAACATACATATTTATATCTATTTATATACCGATCTATATGAAATTAGATATGACATATAAGTTCGGAAATTTTTAGATATCAGATAAAAAGATATATGATTTTATTTATAATTATATCCCGAAAAAAAATTTAAAATTTTCTAAGTCCCGTACAATTAAAAAAAAATAAAAAATGTTCAAGTCTTAAAAATTTTATAAAAATTTTCTAAAGTCCCGGACATAAAATTTTTTTGGCAATTTTTTTTTGGAGTAAAAAAATCATTGAAAATGTTTCTAGGAGAAATTTTATTTATTTGAAAAATTTTTAAGTTCCGAAAAAATGTTTTTAAATTTTCTAAGAAACAAACATTTTTTGGAATTTTTAAATCCCTTAAAAATTGTTTTAGAAAAAAATTTTACAAATTTTTTATAAATTGCTAAGTCGCGAAAAAAAATTCCGAAGAATGTAATAAAAAATCTTCTAATTGATAATGTATCCAATCTGATAAAATAATTTCTAATTTCACGTTTAAAATTTCAAAAAATTTTACCAGATTTCATCTAATTATATAAAAATTTATCTAATTTTAACAGATAAGATATGATTTAATACAATTAGATAGACCCATTTTTGGGATAAAACTTAATCAAATTTGATATTATTTTATCAAAAATAATAGAATTTGATATAATCGTATAATATTCGATCCGCCAATTTTCGGATCAAAATTAATATGGATTTACATAAAAGCATATCTGTTCATATATAATTAAATATTGCGTCATATAACTTTTTTTTACTCGGGATGTTAAATTATTAGAAAAAGTCTCGTAATCCCAATTTACACTATTCCTTGTTTTTTAACAAAAAATTTTGAGCGAAATTTAAATTTTTTTTTTGTAATTTTACAAATTTCTAAGGTTTTTTATTAAAAAAAAATTAATAAATTCACGAGATTTCCTTGTAAGATTTATTGGTAAAAACCTTGTAAAATTACGAAAAAGCTCGTAATTTTTACTAGGAATTCTCGTAAAATAGAAGGTAGCAAATAATCGCGTCCCAAAACTTGCACGTTTACAGTTTTATTGGTAAAAAGCTTGTAAAATTACAAAATTATTGGTAAAAAGCTTGTAAAATTATAAGGAACTTTTGTCAAATGGGAGGGAGCAAAAAAAAAGTTACAAGTTTTTCTTGTCATTTTACAATTTTTTGTTTGAGTGTAGCATTTTTAAAATTTTTGTTGGTCTACAAGAATTGCCAGGGTTGCCACTCAATTGTGAAGTTATTTTTTTAAAGGACAAAGTCGGATGTAGTTGTACAGCAAAACCAACTGAACCGATTTTAATAAATGTTTATTTATTGGATTTGTAGATTATTAAATTGTCTAGAACAGCGGTTACCAACCTATGGTACGCGTACCACTAGGGGGTACGCGAAACTATCCTCGGGGGTACGCAACATTTTAGTAATTTGGACATTCGTTTTAGATTAACCTTTCAATGCTTCAATGCAAAGTTTTCCATAACGTCAGGTTTTTAAGAAAGTTGAGGTCAAAGTTCACAAAAAACGTAATTTTGTGCAATTTAGAGATAATTTTTGTGCGATATTTTGAGAGCTGACCACTTGTTTTCGATTGACCTTTCGATGCTGATTCCGAATATGGTTCCAATTTTTTCTATGATTTTTCTATGTTTTTGAGAAAATGTATGTGAAAGTTCTCAAAAAAAGTGTTTTTGGGCATTTTTGAGACGGGTTGTGATATAGTGAAAATTTGGGTACCATTTTGTTGAGCTCAAAATGCCCTTTCATTGTATATACGAGGGAGTTTCATTCAAAAAATTTCGGAATTGTTGATCTGCCCCTGTATTAAAAAAAAAAAATTAAAAAACATTATATTTCCGCCATCTGTGATGTGTTTTTGGAACTTTTTTTAAGAGTTCAAAAAACTTCCGTTGTTTAAATTTTTGGTTTAGAAACGACTGGTGAAGTCAGATTTGCAATATTTTGAGCAGTTTTTGCTCTGCTGAAAAATCAGCTCAAAATCCGCGTTTTCAGATGCATTTAGTCACCCCAAGGAGGGAAATTAAAAAAAAAAAAAAAAAAAAACAATATTGTTTTGATCTCCCCTAAATCCTTCAGAAAAATGATAATACTTGCAGATCAAAAATTTCAAAATAAACTCTAATATTTATGTGAGAAGTTTTTTGAACGAAAAAAAAAACTCGTTAGGGGGTACGCGGCTGACAAAATTTAAAATTAGGGATACGCGAACCAAAAAGGTTGGTCTAGAACTTATCGTTCCCATTTTTTTAAATTTTGACCTAATTGTTTTTTTTTTTTTAATGAAAGATGAAAAGTAAATCTTTCCAGTATTTAAGTATGCAATAGCATAACTTCAACAAAAATCAATATTTTTCAAGAAAAGGCCAAGTTAAGTTACAGAGAATCTAATAATCTACAAATAAAAAAATCATCAAAATCGCTGCAGTAGTTTTTGCTGTACAACTTCAGCCGATTTTGTCCTATAAAAAAAATCATACCACAATTGAGTGGCAACCCTGAAAATTCTAGTTGACAAAATTTTGTGTTATAATATTTTAAAAATATAACAGTAGTTTATATTGAAAATAGAATAACCGAACTCAAAAATTTGCGCATTTATTTTTTTATAGCTGTATGTATTGAAATTAAATAATTCTAAAAATCAATTTAAACTAATTTAAAATTTATCAAAAAAATTTTGCTGTGCTTAGTTTGTATTTCAACATCTGTAACACTAGAAGACTTAAACAATGTGTGCAACCATGTAGTATTTTTTTACGCATAATATGTTCATTCAACATACCGACCTACCCATGGACTTTTAAACTTTAAAAGAAAAAAAAAGTTAACTTTTTTCTCAAACTTCACACTTAAAATTCTTCATGCAACCAACGTAGCATGGAACTAACTACAAGTTGTATTTTAGTTCCAACTGCTACAACTGCATATTAGCGTGGAGAAAATTCAGTTTTTTTTTTTTGAATTTTGAAAATTTTGGGGTCAGGAAAGTTGGCTTTTAGGGTCGATGTTAACATAGGGTCGATATTTTGAACTTAAAAATCGGAAAGTTCCGAACAAAGTAAAAAAAAAATTTTTTCTAGCAAAACAAGGAAAAAAAAATTTTTTGTAGACCAAAAAAAAAAAATTAAAATTTTTTTTGTTTCCACTTTGTTCGGAACTTTTCGATTTTCAAGTCCAAAAAGAAACCCAAAGCCATTGTCCTACAGGTGTAATATTTTTGTGTGTTAATATCGACCCCAAAAGGCAATTTTGCTGACCCCGAAGTTTTCGAAATTGGAAAAAAATCAAACTTTGCTCCACCCTGCATATGTATTTATTCTGCAGTTTTGCTACGAGTATTGCTTTTTATGATGATGATGGCAATGGTGATAGTACATAGTGATGATGATGATTGTGGCATAAAAAATATTATTGTTGCAATCTGTGATTGTGTATTCGTCAGCAAAATAATCATGCTAGAGTGCGTTCGGCTACAAACTATATTCGATGGTTGAGTGTATAATTTATATGAATGTGTGGGTGTATGTATATGTAATTTTGTGTTAGTGTTTGTGTTAGTGTTTGTTGTGCAGTGTGTTTTTTTCCTTACACTGATTTTTATTGTTCTTGTTTAGATGCTATTTTTTTTTTGTAAGTTTTATTGTTGTTGTTAAAATGAGGAAAATGTAAAAGAAGAAAAAAATTCTTTAGCAATTGAAACACGCACACATACAAAAACTGTTAAGGAGAAATACTGAGCTTGTTGTATTTTATCAACTATATGGGTCAGCATTAACAGCCCTCATCATCACTCATGTTAAAAGCTATTCAATGAATGCATAAAAAAAATCTGTAGAAAAAATCAGTAGCAGCAAAAAATGCATTATTGAAACAATACAGGGTGTGGCAACAATTTTGGTGATAACGCTTTGATTAAGCCTGAAATATAATGGATCAAAAAATTTCAGATAATATTTTTGCGGTTATTTTAAAAGATGAAAAATGTGTCTGGAAGGAAATGTTTTCAATTACACAGTGCAACAACCAAAATCAGAATAGGATGAAACCAAAAGCAACTGAAAGTTGACATTTTCTATATAAAAACTCTGACGGATTTTCTTTAGTTCATGTATAGATTTTTTTACACGCAATTGAAGTTTCTAAATTTTTATTATAATTATATTAAAAATTGTACAAGTGGCGTATACGTAATTTTTTAATTGCCTTAAATTAACAATCACACGCAACTTATTTTTAATAATTTGCTATTATGTAAGCAGGTACTGGACCAATTGCATACAAGTTATAGCTAACGTAATTCCGGGCTAAAGTTTGGGCGCTTGACCCCACATGTCCAATAAGGGCACTGTCAGGCGACCCTAAATAAGGACATATTTAGACATATGTAATGCGTTTACAAAAAAATCAACTTTTATTAGGTTTTGGTTTCATCCCATTCCGATTCGGAAAGTTCGATTTTTTATCGCTGCATAATAAATTGAAAAAACGTACTTAGGTCATGAGAAATCATAGGAAATCTTTGATGCATAAACATTCCGTCATTGCCCTCAATGACTGGTAATATCAAGAGGACATTTTAAAAATTATAGGAAACTGTTCTCATCAGGGAATATTGGAGTGTCTTACAATTAGTATGAACTGAGGATTTAAAAAAATTTCTCCCTCAGGCTTTAAGTGCAACTTTAAGTATTTTAGATTTTTGAATCTACTACACCCTGTATAATTTTAGATTTTTTTAATGTAATGAAAGTAAAAACATAAAAAATAGAAAAAAAAAAAACAATATAACAAGAAAACTTAGCAGGAACAATTGAAAAACGATATAACAAAAAGTGCAGCCATTAACTTCATGTTAAGTAAACTTATTGTTGTTGCCACATTGTTGGAATAAATAAAACAAAAATGAAACTACAACAAGAATTTATGAATGCCCTACACGACTTCTAAAACTAAAATAAAAACAAAAAACAAGAAAAATAGTTAAATTCGTCCCCCACAATTTAAAAAAGATTATTGCAAAAAACTTTATTTAAATGGAAATTACTTTAAAAAAAAATTAAAAAATTATCCGCGAAAAAAAAATTTTGATAAAAAAAAATTTGCGGTTTTTGTTTTTTTGTTCGAACTTGTTTAGGTACCATTCGGTGTTCAATTCTGTTCACATATATCAACCTGCAGCCGAATTTAAGCATTTTGTATTTTTAGGTTATGTTGAATGCACCAACATTTTTGAGGTGTCCTTACATATCGCTCAAGTGCAATACAAAACTCGGCAGAACTTCCAATAAATATGTTACGTTTCAGTCATCTCCGAATAATATTATGGCCGTGATCACCATTTTCACAGACAGACACACAGACGGACATCACTAAACTGGCTGAAAATCGATCACTGATCAATAATATATGTACTTTATAGGGTCCCAGACCGATATCTCGATTAGTTACAAATGGAATGACAAACTTATATGTACCCTCTATAACTAGAATGGAGGGTATACAAAATTGAATAATTTTTTTTTGCTACGAGGCACAGTGGGTTGAAACATATGTAAACTGGGGATTAATTCAGAAAAGCCCTTTATTAATAATATTTATATTTTTTTAGACTAACTATACATTATTTGGGAAAAAAAATGTTTTACAAAAAAAAAATTATAGAAAATATTTTTTATTAAAAAAGAAGATATCACAAAATCTTTTTTTAAATTTCAGCTCAGTGAAACTGAAATAAATTAAAAAAAAAACGGCAGTTTTTGGAATTTAGAAAAACTGTAAATGCAAACAAGACCTTGAGCCATCACTGAGCAAAGTTTAAGGATTACCCCACTTTATCCGTAAAAGTTACAGAGGGTTAAAGTTGAAAAATCGATAAAAATGGCTTGAAATAATCCATAGTTTTTAATTTCTTTAACTTTTTTTTTAAGTTTTGCTTATATTTGAATCTTTTCCGGCATAACACAAAGTTAGTACATATAAAAGATTATTTAAATGTTGGTTTGATAGATGCTACATCGCTTGGTAAGAAGTTATAAGACGGTTAAGTTTTGAAACCAAAAATTAAGAGTTTTTAAATTTTCGAGGTTTTTTGATCAGGGATTTCGGCCCCCTCTATAAAATGAAAAAAGCTGAACTAGAGTTGGTAGCTGTTATAATTCCTAACATTTTGGAATTAATCTTGTTAATGTGCCACATATAGTTAAGGAGTTTCAGCAGATCAAAGTTCGAAAGAAGAAACGTAATTTTTTTAAAATACCAGTTTTTCGCGAGGCACCTTTTTATAAAAATTGGCTCCTACCGCTCTAACTGCTCCAAGGGTGTCCCAAGAGATGTCAAATGTGTGACCGACCCCAAATATTTTTTCAATCCCAACATTTTCTTAGAATATACCTACCCTCTACCTTTAACCCTTAAGGTGGTCCCCATACAATTGTTTTTTATTTTTTTTTTAATTTATTTTACGAAATCAGCTCCTACCGCTCCCATGGTGCGTCTTAGAGTATTAATCAATACACTAAAAATATTTTGTAAGTAAATTCAACTGAAAAAACGTTTAAAACAATCGTTTTTCCTTTTAAAAAACGGACTACTTATATTTCATTTGAAACAACAGACTTTTTCAGTTATTTTTAAAAGTTAATAAATAACTAGATATTCCGTAAAAACAAACGATATTTCAGTTATTTTAACTGTTTACAATTTTTCATTTTGTGGAGTAAAAATTCAATTTTTTGAATAACAAACTACAAAAACCGTTTTTCTGTAAAATTATACGGTATAATCAGTCACAAATAATTTAACTGATAAAAATATTTTTCCGTATCTTTTGTAGTTTATTGTTTTAACAACTGTATAAATCATTAGAGTTGTCAAATATTCGTCTTTTTCAAAAACCGGTTTTCGAATACTTCAAAAAACCGCCTTTTAAAAAAATCGGTTTTTCGGTTTTGTAACTAAAAACCGGTTTCGAATAATCGGTTTTTCGGTTTTTTTTTTAATTTTTATTTAATAAAAAAGTAAAATAAAAAAATAAAAATGAAAAACAAAACAAGCATGTCCGTCTGTATAAAACACATGAAATAGACCCCTGAAATTTGGCACAGATATGTATGTCTCATGGTCATAGGCCGGCTACGTTTATAAATGGACAAAATCGGACCAGGGGGAAAAAAGTTCCCCCTCGAAAAACTAAACCAACCTCTGAAAAACGAAACTTTTTAACATGTTTTTTGTATTTTTGTAAAACAAAAGAAACGTTTTTATGGTAGAAGAAGTTCAAAGTCTATCACTTGGACCCATTTTTATTATTTTTTTTATTTTTTGCATGTTGGTGGGTGTAGATTTGGCACAGCCGAATTTAATACTTTTACTTGTTTTTTATTCAATAGTATTTAAAAAAGGATACAGTTCAAATGATTTGGGAACATACGATTTCTTGACTTAGTTTTTATAGTGGATGATACTGGAAAAACACGTTCACTAATCGTTGAGGTTGGGTTTTTAAGTAACAAATTGCTAACTTGATTTTTCAAAATTTTTGGTTAAAGCTATCGAAATTTTGATAGACAACCCCTAATAAAGTTAGCAACTAGTTACTTAAAAAAGCAAGTATCATACGCCCATTACTTTTCAGTAATGCCCTGTAAAGCAGATCAAATTTGGAAGATCTTTTAGATAATTTGTCTATGTAGTATTTAGTCAAAATCCTCTAGCAATTCAGGATTTTGAATTTCTTTTAAGGTATAATTAAACTGTTCTTCAAAGTTTTGCGATGGCTACTAAAAAAGGACATTGAATGCAAAATAACAAAAAAAAAAATATATAAAAAAAGTCGATTATTCGAGACCAAAAAATCGGTTTCTCGAATACTTCGAAAACCGGCATTTTTAAAAAACCGGTTTTAAAAAACCGGAAAAATAGAAAAAAATCGATTTTTCGAATACTTCGGAAATCGGTTTTGACAACTCTAATAAATCATTCAATATTTTATTTTCTTTGAAAAACAAACGATAAAACGTTTAAAACAACTTTAACTAAAAACTTTTTAAATAACCGTTAAAAAGTTACTGTAAAACTTTTCTGGGTGTAAGACCGATCCCCATTAATTTTTTCCCCCCAACATTTTTTATGAACATACTTATACCGTATCACCACTCGATAATGGGGCTCCCATACAAAATGCAATTTTTATAAAATCTGCTCCTATAGCACTAACTGCTCCAAGGGTGCCCCTAGAGATGCGAATGTGTAACTGACCCAAAATATTTTTTCAACCCCAACATTTTCTTAGAATATACCTACCCTCTATCTTTAACCCTTAAGGTGGTACCCATACAATTTATTTTTATTTAAATAAATTTGTTTTATGAAATTAGCTCCTACCGCTCCCATAGTGCGTCGTATAGTGGTATCCACTAAGACCGACCCCCATTAAGTTTTACCCCCCAACATTTTTGCGGAACATACTTATACCGTATCTCCACTCGATAATGGGGCGCCCATACAAAATGCCAATTTTATAACATCTGCTCATACAGATCTAACTGCCCCAAGGGTGCCCCTAGAGATGTCGAATGTGTGACTGGCCCCCAATATTTTTTCAACCCAAACATTTTCTTAGAATATACCTACCATGTATCTTTAACCCTTAAGGTGTTCACCATACATATTTTTTTTTTATGGAATCAGTTGCTACCGCTCCATGTGGCGAGGGTGAAATGTCAGATCAACTACCATTAATTTTTTCCCACAACTTTTTTTTTCAACATACGCACCCCGTATCTCCTCTAACTAAGGGGGCTCCCATAATGCCCTTTTTCTAACGTTTTTCAGTTTTTTTTGGCAACTGGAGTTCTTTCACAAAAATTTAAATAAGTAAAAAAACGCGGTGTTTCTGCAAAAGTTTTGTTTGGAAAAGCTAAAACACCATGTTAAAAGAGCATTTAATAAAATTTGCTTGATCGCAACCTGAAATTTGTTGAAACTCAATATTTATATCGAAAATACCCCAAATATGGAGCACTTTTTAAAAAAATATTAAAAATATTTGCAAAACATTTATCTAAAAAAAAATTATGTTATTATGTAGCCAAATACCTAAAGTTGGTGGTTCCATTTTAATATATTTACTTTTAGAAAGCTTAATAAGAATTATCAGCACTCGAAGTATCTCAATTTTCACTTTTAGGCACGGCACGTACAATTTTGAAAAATTATTTGATTTTGACCGCTCACAGTCAATAGAGTAATTTACACAAAACAAAAATTTGGCAAATAGTGATGTAAAATTTAATTACCTTTCACCCAGTACCAAACACGAATGTGTAGGATAAAGTTCAGCTTTTGAATTAATCCTCACTTTTGGTACATTTCAACCCTCTGTGCGAGGGTCGATCTGAAAAATTAAATTATTTATAGGCATTTTTCAGAAAATTTTTATCAAATATTTCTAAGTCGATTTTTTCTAAGTTTAAACAATAAAAATTTTAAAAATAGTCTAGTAGTTTTTATTTAGTAATCGACTAATTTTTCCAAAACCCAAAACAAAAAATAAAATTTTTTAAATACAGTAAAAGAAATCCGCATTTTTGACCTCCAATTCTTTGAGTAAGTAACAGCGAACTAAAACGGCTTGTAGCGAACTAATAGTACCCTTCTAAAATTTTCTTACAATATGTCCTGCTATCAGCTCGAAAATATACACTGATTTTTTTGCTATTAGTAAACGAAATTCTCAAATATGCAAAGCTTAGACCAGAACTGGTGTACTTAGCCACACCACCGCATCGGTGGCTTTCGCGTCTTCTTCTTGTCTGCTAAATTCGCAGGAGATTCCATATTCTAAACGAAACATCAAACTTATATTCACTATAACTAATTGTTAGTGGCGCTTAACAAAAAAAAAAAAAACATCTACAGGAACAAAAAGCTAAAGTGGTACACAAAAACCCACCAACAAAACATTTCCTACATTTTCTTTATAATAAACTGCAACAGACGAGGAACTCACCTACCAAACAACCAACAGAAGCTTTATATCAAGAAAAACAACGTCAAAAGCACTAACTGCTCGTATTTTTAACAAAAAAAAATTTGCTGTTAAATAAAAAATAACCAACTAACTAAAAGTAAAAGTAAAAGTAAAAGTAAAAGAACTAAATGTTTATGGCTGGGCTAATGGGTGTGTTGTTTTGTAGTTGTTGTTCCTGTTGTTCCTAGTAGTACTTCTGGTGGTGTTGTTGTTTCTATTTAACATTTCAAGCTTAAAAGTGCAAGTAATTTACGCTTCTCAAGGAAACAACAATAATAATAAAATAATAAAAAAAAAGGAACAACAGCAATCAAGACAAAAACAACATTAACAACAAAACAGCCTTTGGAAAAATACATAAATTAATGAAAAATGTATACATGAGAGTTTAAGTTTTTTATTTTACTTTCGTTTTTATTGGCTTTTAATTAAAGATTAAAAAATTAAAAAAAATAAAAAAATTTTAAAGTTGTGAATTGGAGCAAAAGTAGTTGAGTGAAAGTTGAAACGCCATAAAATTTAAATTAAACAAGTAATTCAGGAATACTATGGTGGATTTTATTTTTAATTTGGAAAATGACGGGGTCGGTAAAGTTGTCTTTTAGGGCCGATATTAACACAAATCTTTTTTCACTTTGTTCGAAATTTTCCGATTTTCAAGTCAAAAAAGGAACCCAAAGCCATTGTCCTACAGTTCCAATATTTTTGTCCTAAAAGGCATTTTTCCCGACCCCGACATTTTCAAAATTTAAAAAAAGCTAAACTTGCTGCCCCCCTAATAAATATCATCCACAATTTCCAAAACATTTTAAATACAAATAAATTTGACTGAAAATTATTTTCCAGTAATTTTAATATTTTGCTGTACAAAAAAAATATAAAAAAACCAAACTATTCTCCAATTTTCTAATAAACAAATTTTAATACTAATCGTCTCATTAAAAGTAGCATTAACATTTGATGGAGGTTTAATTAACACATAATTAAAAGTGATTGAAACAAATCGTACATAATCGCACACTCCAACAAACATTAACCCTTTTCCCATATACAGACTTACAAACACACACAAGATCCCACTCAATACACACACATATTGGACTGGCATTTTTTGTACGGCAAAATTGCTCTTTCCTTCCGATTTTGAACTTTCGGGAAAATTTGTATTCTACTATTCCTTGAATTTATAAGGTAAACATTTGAGGCAAATCGGTATAAATAAAATTCTGACTTGCCGAATGTATTGATACCCTCCACAATGTAATCAAGACTATTTGCAAAAAAAAATCCGCGAAAAAAAAATTTTATTGAAAAAAATTTGTTTGTTCTTTTTCAAATACCATTAAGCAACGAATTCTGTTCCAAATCTTCAACTAGCAGCCGAATCAAAGCATTTTGTATATTTAGGTTATGTTGAATTTACCAAAATTTTCGAGATGTCCTTACATTTTCGTTCATTGCTTTTTAACCGCTGAACATATTTTGCTCAAATGTAATACGAAACTGCTCAGCACAACAACAAGTAAAAATGTTATGTTTCAGTAATTTCTAAGTAAAACAGACGTACATCGCTAGAATTTCTTAGAATCGATCACTGATCAATAATATATATACTTTATGGGGTCCTAGAACGATATTTCTATAAGTAAAAAAACGAAATGACAAACATTTTTATACCCTTTATCACTAACAAGGGAAGTCTCCCTGGTTTTACCCTCAGACCTTCATGAAATTTGGATTTGTTTGAATTTGTACGGGGGGAAGTTGAGTCTCCCAGTTTTTCACGATTCACGCCTTTTTATTTAAAATTAATATAGGCATGTTTGGTATCAGATTTAAGGTATTTAAAAGACCTGTCTTGTGACGCTAACAACGTGCCAAAAAAAATTATTATTTTTTGACTTATTATCAAAAATTTCCCAAAATTTTCGTATTTTACTCAATATGACTAAAAGTTGTACATGTTTGGACACGTTCTTTACACACGTTACATACCAAAGACCTTTTATTTGTTATGTAACATGACTAGGTTTCTTTGCAAAATATAGGAGATAAACAAAAAAAATTTAAATTGACCGTTTTCCCCCTCCTTTGCACCCCCTAAATACGAATTTGGGCCGCTATAGCGCGCTATGAAAAAATACGCGTCCCTTTATTTTTCCCGGTTTACAAAGTAAAACCAATTCCATTTAGATGGGTGGTGACACTAGGGAGACTTATCTTTGTTATATTTTCATTATATTTATTAATTAAGATTCGCTGAATACGAATATCAAAAAAAATTAAATCTGTCGAACGGTTTTCGAGATATCGCTATTTGATAAAGACTTGGTTTTCCTACGTTTATGAATTAAAAAAAATAAAACTAATTCCATTTAGATCGGGGTGTCACTAGGGATTCTATCAAATATTAATATTTTTAAACTTGCACTCAAAATATTTTGTAGGCAAAAACAATTGAAAAACACACTTAAAACCAGTGAATAAATAATTGAAAACCATCCCAGTAATTATTCATTTGTTTTAACAAACATCAACATTTATTTTTTACTGTTGACAAAATTTTCTAAAATAAATAACATTAAACATTAAAAAATCACATTTTTTTCACTCTTTTTTACCAACAAATTCGAAAAAAATAACCAACGAAAACAATAAAAATTAATGATAGTTCTGTTATTTTTTACCAACAAATTTCAAAAAAATAACCTACGAAAACAATAAAAATTAATGATTTTACCTACGAAATTTTGTACAATTTTTATTGAAATATTTTTTTTGAAAATTTTTAATAAAATTTTTGGGGAATCGATCCCGCAATCAACTACATTCTGGCCAGACACTCTACCTATCGTGCCAAAGTCACTTGATACAAACATCTTTTTATATTTCTATAAATAATTTTTTGATTTTTTTTTTCTACAAAAAAATAACTGACTTGTGTTGGTAAAAACTAATGATATTTCATTAAAAAATACCAACAATTTAAAAAAAAATTACTTACATAGATCATTAAAAATCAAAAGAATAATCAGTAGTTTTTACTTACAGAACAAAAATAAATGACTTTAAAAATTAAATGTTAATGAAAGTCTGTATTTTTTAGTGTGTTATTTTTGAAACAAAGGACTGAAGTAGTCATTAATAAAAACTGAACATCAAACAAATGTTTTTTCTTTTAAAAACGACTAAACGGAAAATTTTTTAATAAACTACAAACAGTTAATGACATAATTTTTTGAGTGTGTTCTTGAAATTATTAAAGATATTAACTAGATCTTTAATTGTTACAAGAAAAAAAAAATTTTTAAATCTTTAAATTCGAAAGAGTATCAAATTTTTAAAAATAAGGTGAATGGTGAAGTCGTATTTCAGAATCGAGCACATTATATTTATTAATTCAGATGCGCTGAATACGAATATAAAAAAAATAAATCGGTCGAACGGCTTCGAGACATCGCTATTTGAGAAAGACGAGTTTTTCCTAAGTTTATGAATTAAAAAAAAAAAAAAATTTCTTTTCCTTGACATTTTATCCCGTCAACACCTTTGATAAATGTTTTGGAGTTTTGGAAAATTTTCACCGGAAGCTCGTGATGGATTTAAAATTAATGATTTGGCTGAAATTAATTTTAAATAAAAGTTTTTCTCAAGCTCTATGAAATAGTCCGTGAAAAAAAAATTACAGAAACAATAATTTAAAAATAACGACTATAAGTCGCCCATGTGGCAATAATCAGTATCTTTGAAAATATGGCAACACCTAACATTTGTGTCTAAAATATAGACCATGTCTGGCAATGTTTGCAAAATAAGTACTTAGATCAGAATTGATGAAGGAGAGGAAGAAGAATAATGATTACTAAAAATAGAGTTTGTTTACACAAATTACAATAACAACTCTTCTGTTAGAAAAAACAACAGCAACAACCGAACTCGAATTGAAAAAATCATTATTTAGTTGATACTTGCTTAACAGCCTACTTGGCATATCGGTCTTGAGTGATTGTACGTTACAAGCAGTTAATAGCAAAGTATTACAGATGATGATGAGTTCAATCCTTGTCGGCTGCGATCTGTTAATAATTTTCACATATAGAATTCTATTGACTATTAAGTGAATAAATTTGACATTAAAAGTTTTTCTGAAGATTATTATAACTGGATAATATGAAACTAGTAAAAAACAAACCAGGATGTCTTAAATTTTTAGAAAAATTAAAAAATTAGAAAAAAAATTAGAAAAATAACAAATCAAAAAATTATAATACATAATTATAATTAGAGTCTGAGCTCGACTGTCTTTACAGAAACAATAATTTAGATTTTTTTTTAATTATTTTTATTTTAATAACCGCCATTTTTGAAAATTTTTGAGAAATTTCAAGTGATGATTTTATAAATTTTCGGATTGTTTGCAAAAAATTTTTTGAACGTGGAAAAAAATTTTCAAAAATTCAAAACTGTGATGAGACATTTTTATTAATTTTTTTTTTTTTTTTAATTTTAAAAAATTCAAAATTTTGATCGCCGGTCGTCACGAGTTAATTTAATCCGATTGACCTCAAATTTGTAACATATACTTTTTAGGTCTTGAAGAGCAAAAATTTGCCCGGCCACTTGGGAAAATTAAAAGTTGTAGAAAAAATGTCACTCTAATATACATAATATATGTTGTAAATAGCACATATAATTTCATTTTATTTAAACACAAACATATAAATGCCATGCTCTATTTAATCCACATATTTAAATGCACCGACACATTTACATCATATGCGCGATAGGGTGGAGCGATTTTTCCTTTTTTTGTTTAATTTTGCTCAGCGTAGGGGAAAAAAAAAATTTAAACTTATTTTTTTTCTAACTATATTAGTTTTACCTAAAAAAACAAGAATAGTATGTAACTTTTTTTTTGCTACCTCCTATTACAAGAATTCCTTGTTATTTCCCAACAAAAAAAGTGCGTAGGACTTCTATTTGGAGTGCTTTAAAACTATAACAAATGTAATGAAAAACAACAAAACTAACAAAAAACACAAGAAAAAACGCAAAGGAATTCTTTTCTACTCCATAAAAAGTTGATATTCAGCTCTTAACTCATTACCTTCCGCGACACTCCCATACAAAAGTAAGTAGATATTCAGTAGATAAGAAGTACTCCTAGCTTTCAAACAACTTCCAACTACTTGCCTGGAGTAGTTCTAATCTACTGAATATCTACTTACATTTGTATGGAGGTGTCGCGATAGGTAATGAGTTAAGTGCTGAATATCTATGTGTTCTGGAGTAAGTAGAAAAAATGTTTGTGTGTTTTTGTCTTGTGTTTTTTGTTATTTTTGTTGTATTTCATTACATTTGTTATAGTTTTAAAGCACTCCACTGAGAAGTGGTAATGACTTTTTTTGCAGGGTTTACAAGCTTTTCACAAATAATTTTGTAATTTTAGAAGCTTTTTACCAATAAAATTGCAAATTTATTTGACAAGTTTTTTTTTAGTGTACCCTTAGCATGCGTATAACTGAAAAATCGTAAACGGATTTTTTTTTGTTGTGTTGTTTAAGCTAGTCGGACCTGTGGTTTCTTCAATGTAAATAAAAATGAATTTTTTTTTGCTCGGCAAATTTTTTTTTTTTTTTAAAGTGTAAAAAAAAATCAAAAAAAAATGTAATTTCGTTCAGATATTCCCGCATTTCAAGTAAAAAAATGAATCCAAAGACATTATCGAACAGGTTCAACAGTCTTTTGTATTAATATTGAAACTAAAAGTCAACTTTTTCGACCACGACGCTAAGCAAAATCTCGAAAAAACGAAAAATCGCTCTACACTCAAAAAAATAAAACTGTAAAGTTAGCAAAAAATTTAGTTAAATTTAACTAAAAAAACACCTGATTTTGAACCTACTAAATTTTTAGTTAATTTAACAAAAAATATTTAGTAAACTTTTCGTAGAATGAATGTAGCAAAAAAACCGTAATTTTAACTAAAAATTCAGCTGAAAATTTCGTAACATTTTTTATTAGTTGAATTCAGCTAAACTTTTTGTAAAAAATTTTAAGTTTGGTAAATAATGGTTTTAATCACTAACACTTCACTTATTTTTTCTTTTTTTTTTCACAGCATCAAGTTTAGCTTAAGTAGGACTTATGAGATTTGCATAGGAGGCTACACAAGAAATGTTTAAAATTTTTCACTTGACAAAAATGTTACAAAAAATCAGCAAATTTATTAGTAAAAATTCGTAAACTCAGTTTTAATGTCAACAAAAAAAATTAATTCAAAATTTGTACAAAACTAGTATTTTCGTAAATTGAACTTAAATAGAAAAAGTAGGTAAAACGCTGATTTTAACTAAAAATTTGCTAAAAAGCCAGTAAACTCGAGTTAACAAAAAAAATTTTGTTAACTTTACAGTTTTATTTTTTGGAGTGTACACTAAGATGTATATAAAAAACCACTCATATTCACACACACTAACAATATATGCGGTGTTCAAAAAAGTATAAGAATGTTTGTATTTATGTAGATGTTTTAGTTGCAAAAAGATAAAACAAATACTAAATAAATAAAAAGTAAAAACTAAATATGAAAAACTTAAAAGGAAAACACTGAAAATCAAGTAAATATGAACATTTAAGAAGACAAACGCGCACAGATTTACACACATAAGAAAAAATAGAAAAACATTCTGATATTAAAACTATATGACATGTGGGTAAGTGCATTTTTTTAACAAGGGATGGAAAATAATTCATTGGTAAATTCTTAAGTTTTTAAGTGAGAGAGTTTATGGGAGGGAGTTTTTTCGAATTTAACAGCTTAAAAATGTCAGTAAAATTTTACCAAAAGTTTTTATATAGAGGGAAATTTAGTATGGAGTGCCTTATATATGATTTAAGATCATATGAGTTTATATCTCTTAAGAGTTTAACTCGTTTTTAAAATTTTATGTATTCGTTGGATGTGTATTAGACTGGCTGTTTTTCTTTTTGGCAAAAAAAATATTTTCTTTTTATTCTTCTTTTTATTCTGGTGCAAATTTGAGCCCGATCGGATTAAATAACCCTGTGATGCCAGGCGATCACAGATTTAAAAAAATAAATAAGTCTTCCGACACATCATAATTATTAACTTTGATGCGCTGAACACGAATATCAAAAAAAAAATAAAATCGGTCGAATGGTTTCCAAGTTACCGCTCTTTGAAATTTGCAAAAAATTTAAGAAAATCTTTTTTTTTTTGGTTCTTTGACGATCATGTCCTTTTTTAGAGATTTCACGATTTTGTTCTTCTAATTCTCAATGGGGATAGAGTTGAATATGTATAAATATCTTTGTTTGGACATTAGCAATATGTCAATTAAATTCCCTTTTGCTACTTGTTGTATAGGGTTCGTCCTTCTGTAGTTAATACGATGTAGTCCAAAAAAAAGAGCTAGACCAGCAAGTTTGGCACAAATATGTCTTATGGTCCTAGACAGGTTCGGAAATGGGCCAAATCGGACCAGGGGAAAAAAATTCCCCCTTGAAGAACTAAACCAACCTCTGAAAAATGCTAAATTTTTAGAGTTTTTTTTTGTATTTTTGTAAAAAAAATAAACGTTTTTATGTTCGCAGAAGTTCAAAGTCCTACGCTTGGGTCCAGAAAATTAAAAAATATCGTTTTTTCGGCCCGCCCCCTTTCAGGGCGTGGATAAAAAAATAATTTAAATAATAATAAAACTATAATACTTTAGTGTACAAAGCAGAAAAAAATACCGCGAGGACCAAAGAGCCCCCAGTTCACCACCTACTTCCCCCTTGCTCCCCCCTAAAGAAACGCCCCTGTCAAAATTTTTTTATTTTTTTTTTTACATATCGGAGGGTGTAAAAGATTCGGCACAGCTGAATTTAACACTCTCACTTGTTATATTTCTAAATAGTCTTGACAATTAAATCTGACAAATTCCGAAACACGTGTCCACTAAGTCTTGCAAAAAGGATCAGCATAAATAAATATAAAACAGAAAATAATTTTCTTGAAAATTATTATATGAGAATATCATAGTTTTAACTAGTAAAGGAAATAATGACCTCGAGCTAAAATGAACCTACTCAAAATATGATATTTTGAAGGTCGAGTAAACAATCGATATTTTTTAATAAAAATTAATCAGGATTTAAAAAAGATCTCAACATTTCTTTTCCTTGGCCGTTTCATAATGCTCGAGACAGTCTTTGATTTAAACTTAATCTGAGACAAAACCGATAATTTTAACCTGTGGCTCCCATCGATCAAAGTGAATATACAAAAATATCTAAAGTTGGTTTTCGAGATTTGTTATTTAATATTTATCAAAAAATTTCTAAAAATGGCGGTTTTTTCCTTAGTTCAAGAAAATTTAAGAAATTTTAAACAAAAAAATCTTTAAATTTTTAAAGACTTCAAGTTTTTAAAGAGCTTGAGACGAATTCCATTTAAATTTTATTTCAGCCAAATCAAAACATTTTAACTTTTTTAAATTTTGAAAAATCCAAACGTTGACTGTCGGGCGCCACAGGTTAATTTAATCCGATTGGCCTCAAATTTATAAAACGAATCAAAATTTGTCCGGCCACTTTGGAAAATCAAAAGTTGAAAAAAAATGTCACCCTAATATGTATGTGCGTTTGTGTGTTGGCATGTTGTTAAATGTAATTGCAAGTGTTGCATTACAGCAACTTATCTTAATTTAGCTTTTTTTATTCCTGAAAGACTCATAGAAATCCTCTTAAGTAATAAAATTTAAAACACAGTATAGAAATATCAGAATATGTATACTGATATGTGATATTAACACCATATTCATGCAATCATTAGGACGGAGTAAAAAATATTTTGTATTCCCTCTTCTTTTTACACTGTGTGACAATAGGAATGAGTCTCAATGGTTCCAATGCCAAATATAGCTGTGACGTTCACGAACGAACTAGTTCAACTGAACTATTCACACTTTACTAAGCGGTTTATCTAGTTCCTTCATTTTAGCTCTTTTAGGTCTTTTCGTTCATTAAGCTAGATCTAAAATTTTAATTCTGATATATTTTAGTTTAGAAATAAATATTGTTTTATTCAATCTTTAAAATATTATATTATTTATTCTAGCTCGAGGTCAAAAGAACAGACAACAAAAATTTACCCAATTGAACTAACAAGGGAAGTATCTCAACCCTTATGAACCGATTTGCCTGAAACTTAAAATATATATTATAGAGACGATTTTAAGGTTGGGGTGTCTCGGCTTATCGGCCATATCGGTGTCTAAAAATTTCGTTGTCCCCTTATGAAACCATGTGGATCTTCGGAAAAGTTTTGATAACTTCCGACTTAAATTTAATAAAGATTATTTCTTATCCATATGGATATCGTAGGTCTATGTCTTCACATAAGTACCCCCCAAAATTTACACATTTTCCTGAAAAAAATATTTAAAGAAGAATTTTTGCAAGGTTATGCCACCATTGCACTGTGGCCGAAATCGCTGATCTAGCGGCGCTTAAGTCAAAATTTAAATATTAAGATCGATAAATGTTTTTGCACTGCATCGTTTACCTATACTTTACAGAAAAAATTTACGTTTTTACTTTTGTTTTGCTTTCATTATTCGCACAGCTGTAAGCTGTCAAATATACATTTTCTGCAGCAAGTGTATTAAAGGAATTTGGGGGTTAATTACTCAGTGAGTTTTTCTTGACACTTTTAAGTCAATTGTTTATACATTTTGAGCAAAAAAGTTTTAATTGAAAGTAAAAGGTATGTTTTAAATAAAAACTAAATGTTTGTGGACTGTGTGTATCTAGTTTATTATTAGTTCATTATAGAAGTTTACATTTGTGATATAAACTATAGTTTCATGGACTGCAACTTTTGAAATTCGATCGTATTCGGTCCAACTCCTGTTTTGTTTATTATTTTGGGTTATTTTTGTTGTGACGTTTCAGTATGGCGTGCTAGTTCGCGCAAGTTGTTCGGTTTTTAGGGTCCATCTGCCTGTCCAAATAAACAGTATTAACGCGATACAGACCACAATTTTCAATCGATTTGGCTAAAATTTTAAATTTAAGATTTTTTATTTTAAGAACAAAAGCTATTAAATTTTTGACAAAATCGGTTCATGTTATCCCATAGCCCCTATGTTAATTTCCCCTTCCCGTTTTACTTAAAAAGCCCTAACAATAGTATTTTAACAAATATCCTCTTGAAATTCGATTGTTAAATGTTTTTTGTAGCCATAAATAATCACTATATATTTTAACGGAGTCGGAACATTTTAACTTCTAGTCCTCATACAGACCACCCTTCCGATATTCAAATAAATTTCCCAAAATACATAAAAACACGGAAATAAATAAATATGATCAAAAATCAATTCTGTACAAGTTTTATAATCACAAATATGCATTGGGCTTTATTATTTTACATTTCTGAATTAAGCGCCGCTAGATTGGGTGTTTCGGCCACTGTGCATTGGATAGGCATTAAAAAAACCTTTCTTCTCATATGAAAACATCATATAGTTTCTTAAAAAGAAATGGCTGAAAAATCCAAAAAAGTTTTGGTTTTTTGAAACATTTTAAAAAAATAAACAAAAAAATATATCATAATTTTTAAAATCATCTGAAAAGCGAGTTCCTTTTTAAAATTTGCAAAAAAATTGAGTTTCCTTCACTCAAGAAATTTTTTCCGTCACTCAAGAAATTTTAATCCCAAAAACTGTTTGACTGATTTAACTGTTATTTAAAATAGAAAAAAGTTAAATTGATATATCCTAATGTGCAGCCTTTTAACATACATACACTCAAAATAATACATTAGTAGATTTACTAATTTTTTTTTTGCTAATGCTGGTTAGCTAACTTTAGCAATTTTAAACAAAATTTGAACTAATTTTTTTTGCTAGATTTAAAATTGAGTTGACCAAATTTTTACAAGCTTTTTTGCTAATATTAGCAAAATAAATGGTAAATTTTTTTTTATTTTCAGAAAACTTAAAATGGCGCTATCTCGGAAACTAAGCCAGATAGAGCAAAATTGAGGCCATTTTTGGTTCTCGGGCTCTCCATAGTATCGCCGGTCCTCCTCACATGTGTGGAACCTAATGGGCCCTAACTTTTGATCCAAAAAAGTTAGCATAACCAAAAGCTCTCCGAGTAATATTTTTGAAGTTATCGAGTTTTTTAATTCTCAAGACCCCAGTTGTCCCCTAAAATCACGTATCTCAAAAACTAAGCAAGGTAGAGCGAAACGGACACAAATTTTGGATCAAAAACTATGACGATTTTTAAGGAACCCAACTAGGTCTAGGCCTATCGGGGTCTGGACCTATCAGTTCCGAACCAAATGGGGCCCTCAGATGTGTATGAACTAACAATAAGTTAAAAAAAAAAAATTTAGTTAACTAATTATTGGCAAACATTTTTGCTAACTTTAGCAAAAAAATTGTGGGTTCAAAATCAGCAAATTTTCTTATAGGTTTACAAGCTTTTTTTGCTAACATTACAGTTTTTTTTTTGAGTGTATAAACTTATTTTTAAAAACATTAATTTTGATGTGTCTTGTGTGACTCGTGGCATGTGTATGAAAATGCATTGAGTTTATGGTTGTGTGCATTGGGTTAAAGTGTTAACAATTGCCACATATACGCAGATTAAATATATCATTTTGTACTTTAGTCAGTATTTTCATATTTAATTATATTTAATATGATTTAACATGAACTTAAAGTAAGAAGAGGGGAACGAAGTATCACTTACAAAAGCAAATTCCGTCCGCTATATGGAAAACCCCACAAAAAATATATCGAATATAATTTAAGAAATTATAATTTAATTGTTACAATTAAAAATTTGACTTATTCAATTAAATGCTTAACTAACTTAATTAAGATTTTCCATTGAAAACATTTAAAAATTTTATTTGTATTTTTAATAAATATTTTTCTTTAAGGACCCTTTAATTCTTTTAATATAAATATTAAAAAAAAAACTTTAAATAGTTGCACTATAAATTCACCACGCGTTTACATTCTTAGAAATATGCAGTACTCGAGTTTTTCATTAACGTTTTTTTTTTTTTTGGTATAATTGAAATGTTAGCTTTAGGGTATTCCGTGTTTTTCTTTTTACACAACAATTAGAAAAAAGTTTGTATTAAATGTCAACCGCACTCGCATACGCACATAAAACAATATATATGAGCAATTTTAAAATATACACAGCTATACCTGAATTCACGCGGTTTCTTTTAAAACACTCACACTCACTTATTGATATTATTTTGAATCTTTTACGAATCACAACTGATATTTTTCAAATAACAATTGGAATCTTCGAATTGCAATTGGAATTTCCAAATTTAAATAGAATATTCGAATCGTAAGTAAAACTTTTATTTAAAATGGGAATCCGCGAAATTCAAATAAAATATTCGAATTACAAGAAAAATCTTTGAACTACAATTGATCTTTTCCGAGTAAAAATAATTATATATAATTTGATAAAATTATATCAAGTTATATGTAATTATATATGGGGCATTTTTTCATAGATTTTCTCAATTTGTTTACTGTTTTTAGTACTCTTCGAAAACTCCTTCGTGGTAAATTTCCAGATTTTTTTGATGACCCGTTCAAAAGATATCGAATTTTTAAAAATTGGTAGTTTGTTCCTTTACTAAAACTTCTTTTACTTATAACTTCTTCAATAATAGTCCAAATTTAAATTTTTATTTTTCAAAATTTTTGTTTTTTACGTACTTTAAAAAAAAAAAAATCTTAAAAGCGCTCTAGTATGCGATTTTTAAGTTTTAAAATTTAAATCTCATTTTTGAAAATGTTTGTACTCTTCGATGTTTTTGAAATTTTTTTGTGTAAAACTTCTATCGATTCTACAAATTTTTTGTTCAGGAGGATCGTGGGATAACGATTATTACTATTTTTTAAAATTTTTTAAAAAAAATTTCCAATCTTAAAATCATTTCTATTGCTCCAATGGTGCGTCATAGAGGGGTCATTTATATGACCGACCCCCATTAATTTTTACGTCTTAACATTTCTTTGGAACAAACTAATACCCTATCTCCAATTTCTAAGGGGGCTCCCACACAAAACGACATTTTTTTAAATTTGCTCCAACCGCTCTAACTGCCCTAATAGTGCCCTTAGAGCCACAAATTGTATGACCGACCCACAATATTTTTTTTGTCCAAACATTTTCTCTGAACACACCTACCCTCTATCTGTAATTGTTAAGGAGGTCCCCATACCCTTTTTTTTATTTTTTTTTGTAAATTTGTTTTATTTAATCAGCTTCTACCGGTCCAATGGTGCGTCCGAGAGGGGTCATGAGTGAAACCGACCCCATTTATTTTTACCCTGCAACATTTTTTTAAAATATACCTACGCCCTATCTCCTCCCTAAGTAGGCTCCTATACAAATAATAGTTGGAGCAAATTTTATAAAAATGTAATTTTGAATAGAAGCCTACTTAGGGAGTTGAGATAGGGCGTAGGTTTGTTTTAAAAAAATGTTGTAGGGTAAAAATAAATGGGGGTCGGTCTCACTAATGACCCCTCTCGGACGCACCATTGGACCGGTAGAAGCTGATTAAATAAAACAAATTTACAAAAAATAAAAAAAATTGTATGGGGACCTCCATAACAAAAACATTTTAAAAAATGAGATTTAAATATTAAAACTTAGAAATCGCATACTAGAGCGCTTTTAAGAATTTTTTGGGATTTTTTTTTAAAGTACGTAAAAACAACAGAAATTAAAAAAAAAAAAATTGAGTTTGGACAATTATTGAAGAGTTTATGAGTAAAAGAAGTTTGAGTAAAGGAACAAACTACCAATTTTTAAAAATTCGATATCTTTTGAACGGGTCATCAAAAAATCTGAAAATTTACCACGAAGGAGTTTTCGAAGGGTACTAAAAACTGAAAACAAATTGATAAAATCTAAAAATTTTTTTTTACTCGGAAACCGTAAGTTGTACGAAAAAACTTTCTGCGACAATATTGTTGATAAAAGTATGGATACTTAAAATTAAGAAACCAAAAAAAAAAAATTCAAAACAAATTCAAAAAAAAATTATAAACAATATTAGAACGCCATTTTCTCATCTCAAGGGCACCATTTATTTCCAAAGCCAAAATTTTTTATTAAAGTTTACAATGTCCTTTTAACGCTGTTAAAATTTCAGGTAAGCGTTTTTTTGTGTTGTCGAGCAATTAATTTTCAAAGTTTGTGATATAGCTAAATTTTAGATTTTTTGCCAAAATTTTGAAAAAAAATCAAATATTTGGCTATTTAACAAACTTTGAAAATTTATTGCTCAACAATACGAAAAAACACATCTCTGAAATTTTAACAGCGTTAAAAGGATATTCTTATACTTTAAAACAAAATTTGGTTTTGGAAATCCATGGTGTCCTTTCCAGGAAAAAATTATATTAAAATATGGTTTTCAAAATTTTTTGTTGAAATTTAAAAAAAAAAATTATTAATTTTTCATTCTCAATATTTTATAAACAATATTGTTTTTAAAAGTTTTTTCGTACGACTTACGGTTTTCGAGCACAAAAATGTTAAAAAACTGTCTAAAAGTCAATATTGTCAAAAAAGCGCTTTTTTAAACTTCCGTTTCTCTATTAGTATTGATCCGAAAAAAAATATGGTTTTTAAAATAGTTGTCTTTAGTTGGCTTAAGACGCTGTTAAAATTTCAGGGAGGTGTTTTTTCGAGTTTTCGAGCAATAGATCTTCAAAGTTTGTGATATAGCTAAATTTTTGACTTTTTTGCCAACATTTTGAAACATTTGGCTACCTAACAAACTTTGAATATTTATTGCTCAACAATACGTAAAAACACTTCTCTGAAATTTTGATAGCGTAAAAAGTACATTCTAAACTTTAATACAAAATTTTGTTTTTGGAAATCCATGATGTCCTTCCCAAAAAAAAAGGACATTCAAATATGGTTTTCAAAAATTTTTGTTGAAATTTAAAAAAAAAAACTTTTTTTTTATAAATTTTAAATCTTCATAATTTTATAAACATTATTGTTTTTATAATTTTCTTCGTACGACTTACGGTTTCCGGTCACAAATATGTTAAAGAACTGTCTAAAAGTCAATATTGTCAAAAAGCGCTTTTTTTAACGCCCATATCTTCCAAAGTATTGATCAAAAAAATTTATATGGTTTTTAATCATTGAAAAAGTTCTATCAAATGACTAAACATAAACAAAATCGGTGATCCGTCAGTAAAATTTCCCTTGGATTTGCTCATATGAATTTTTTTTACTCGGGTTTTCAAAAAGGATATGTAAATGGGGTAGTGATTAACAAGTTACAACGAACCACCGAACTTGAGATGCACTAAAGGCTTTTTGTTCGTTATAGTTATGAAAATCTTTAAACAATTAATAAGAGTTCAGAATTTTTCAAAGGATGAAGGTTTTTGTTTTATTAAATTTATAAAAAATTTCATTCAATTATTTCCATAATTCATATATTTAATGAAAAAGTTTCACAAGAAGAAAAATTCAAAAACCTAATAATTATTTTTATAAAAGCAATGAACATTTTCATAAAATTTATGAAAATATTATAGCCATTATGAAAAAAGTCATTGATCTAATAAAAAAATTCATTGACATATGATGAACAATAATTGTTTCTGTGTTAGTTAAGAAACTATAAATTATGCAGTTTCTTAATTCTTGATCGAATAAAAGTGGAGCTAGCGAATTCCGATCAGGGCAAATTTTAATTATAAAATCTTCGGCACAGCTAATTTTTACACTCACCACTGTTTTTTTTTTTCTAAAAAAGTTTTTTTCACTTAAATTCATTTGTTTTCAAAATATATTGGATATTGTGGAGGGTATTCATGGATTCGGCCAAGTCGAATTTAACTTTACCCTTGGACAAGGGACTATTAAAAGTATTCAATAGATATTGAAATTTTTTGTTGTGAAATGATCTACCCCGTTAATTGAGTGATTAGTGTACTCTATTATCTAAAAAACATGTTTTGCTGTTGTTGTTGTTGATAATGTTGCAGTTGCTATAAGTAGTTGCTGCACATTTCAACATACAATACATAGTTTTGTTGTTAACATACACACAATAGTGTATACATATAAAAATATACAAGTATTAGAATAAATATGTATTTTGCATTGGTATTTGTGCAATTGTTTGAATACTCCATTGAACAAGTATTATCGTATGCAAAACTAACACATGTACGTAGAATGTATACATTCACGTGAATATATATAGTACATAATATATGTATTAAAGCTCCCTAGATGCGTACACTATTATAGTATAGAGTATTAAATATATACAAACCATAAGAATCCATAGAACAACATGCCTAATGGGCAAAATGAGCTATTGTTGCAAACATTTTCAATTATTTCTTTGGCTAATATGGGCTTCAACCAGCAACAACAGCGATTGCAACAGCAATAGCAACAGCAGCAATGAGGAATGAAAAAACCATTTACCTAAAATGAAAGTTTGTAATTTGCATTGTTTGTATGTTTCTGTTGTTGTTGTTGTTGTAATTGTAATTGTTGTTAACCGTCCCGAGTAAAAATTTTTATATGATGCAATATATAATGATATATGACACAATATATATTAATACGTAATTTTATCCGAATAATGGTGGATGTTTTTGCATTAAAAAAGATCTACTTGTATAAAATATGATTTGATTTCATCCGAGTTTTGACCAGACATTGCCTTATATTGGTGGATCTAATTAGATCTAATTGCACAAAAACATATAAAATCCTGGTGTTTTTTGGTTTAAGTTGAGATACACCACAAGTCAACGATACATTCACCAAACATATAATTTTCAAAAACAAAAAAATGTTTGGGTACGCTTCGAACCAGATAGGTGATATACATAACCCTAACAAGGAAATGTTTAGGAACATTTTAAAAAACTTAGAAAATTTTTTGTTAATTGGAAACATATATAGTTTTATATGGAACAAAATAAGCTATATATAATGTTATGTTAAATTATACAGAAAAACAAATTTTGTATTGACCCTCATATAATTTTATATAATTATATCAACCGTACACCTTTTAATCCGAATCATGATTAAATTATATATTACTACATATGACTGCATTAAAAAAATTTAGAAAATTTCTCAGGGATGTATAATCATATATAATTTATTATGTTTGTATCAAGTTATATATTGTAATATATGTTTATTTTTACTCGGGGTGGTAATTGTAAATAAATGTTAAACCGAAACCGTAACAATCAACCAACTCAACCATCAACAAAAATATATAAAAAAGGAGAAAATAAAATACGTAGAATTTAAACAAACATTAATCTGTTATTGTAATATTTTAATTAAAAGTTATTTTAAATTAAAATTGAAAATAAAAGAAACCGCTAATTAACAACTTTAAAGCGAATGCAGAAAATTAAAATTTAAAATTTTGAAAATCTGACATAATGCACTGAATGCACTCTGCAATGCCCTAAATATTTTAAATACAAATGAATTTTAATGCAAAATTGGCTGATTTAAATTTTCTTTCGAAAAAATAAAATCTTAAAGGTTTTATTAAAAAAAATTTGGGAGACTAAATTATTTTTAGTGATAACTTTTTTATTGTAAAGTAGCCTGTCCCGAAAATTACTTCTTTTTCGAATTTCGCTTGGTAATAGCAAAAAAATTATGGGTATTATAGAAATCAAAACCTAGCTCTCACCGAGAGACATACTGGGATCTTGGAAATGGGAAAATCAATGAAATTTGATAACAATTTTCTGAAAAAAGGCTCTTATCTCAAAAAGTACTCAAGATACAGATTTCATTCTGGTTTCAAATAAAAGGTAATGACCCCGCCTTAAAAATATAATTTCACATTTTTTTTTAAAAAAAGGTTAACGGTAATTTTTTAAACCTTAATTTCTATCTTTAAAATTTTATAAAAAACACATGTTAATATAATATACGGGGGGAAAGGGTAAATTCCCCCCCCAGACTAAATTTCAAAAAGAAAAAGAAAAGGAAGAAAATTTTCTAAACAATTTTCAAAGGGAAAAAAATCTCGAAATCCGAAAGTTTTTTAAAGAAAAAATTTGAAAATTTTTAAAGGAAAAAATTAAAAATTTTTAAAGGAAAAATTTAAAAATTTTTAAAGGAAAAATTTGAAAATATTTAAAGGAAAGATCTGAAAATTTTTTACGAAAAATTGTGATTAAATCTAAAAATTTTCTTGAAAAAATGTCTGTCAATCTGGAAGTTATAATTATGAAACGCGACAATTAGAAATGAATACGGAAAAATGTTTGGAAAAATGTTTTAGAAAGTAAAAGGAAATAATTTTAAAAAATAAACCTGAGAATTGAATAATTATAATAAACTTAATAAAAAAGTGTCTTTTTCAATAAAAAGTGTTCCAAATCCTTAAATTAGATAAAGGAAAAATGTTTATAGTGGTTTAATTTTTTCAGAATTTCAAATTTCCTCCACAAAAATCATTAAATTTTTTTTTTTGAAGATTGCAACATTTTTCTTTGTGAATAATAATTCTGAAATCAAAATTTTTGCACAGAATATTGAAAGAATACGACTTAATCTGAAAAATTTGTATGAGAAAAATGTTTTAGAATCTTCTATTTTTTCTTTTAAAATATAATACAAAATCGGCAAATTTTTATTTTTTGAAAAATATTTTTGAAAATGATTTTTTTATAAATGTTTAAAAATCTGACAATTTTTAGAAAAATTTCTTTATAGAACAAAATACATTAAATAGGGTTATGATTTAAAACTTTTTTTTTTTTTTGGGTTCACATTTTTTGATAAACCCACACTTAACAAAAAAAACCAATAAACTAAAAAATCTGCTGAAAATACACCCATATGAGAAAATCTGTCAAGATAGCAGAAAAATCTGCTGATTTTATCAGAAAAATCTTCTGATCGCAGCAGGGCTGCCAGACTTGAGGATTTATCCCCAAAGTTGGGGATTTAACTAGAGAAAAAAGGACAAGAAATCTCATTTGGGGATTGGGGATTTTTATGGGGATTTAAAAAATTATTCCCAAAAAATTATAAAAAATTCAACGATTTTTAACAAAAGTTTCAGTGAAAATAACTCTTTAGTACGAGATTACGAAGCGCATTCAGTAAAACGTGCATTTATCAGCTGTAAAATGTATGTTAACATTGTCAAAACCCGCTAATTAACTCGTCTTGGGGATTTTTGGGGACTTTTTAATTGATAAATCTACAAAATAAAATTAAAAAATTACCATCCATAAATTTTTTTTAAATATTAACAAAAAAATGTTTGCGTTATTAAAAAAAAACGTATTTTTTGATTGTTTTGGGGATTTTTGGGGATATTTTGTTTTATTTTTGGGGACGACGGAAAAAAGTACCTGGCGACGCTGGATCTCAGATATATTTTATTTATGTAGAAACGACATAAAAAATAATATGGACATCATTTTTTTCTAAAACTAATAGAAAAGCGATTGTATTTTTTTAAGATTTTTTTGTGCTGTTTTTTAATAAAATTGTTTAAGATTATTTTTCAAAAAAATTAATTCTTAAAAAAGTCAAAAAAAAATTTAAAATCAGGATCAGTAAACATTTCTGTAAAATTAGCTAATTAATCTGCTGATTTCTGTTATTTACTAAAACTAAATGACAGAGAATTTAGTTAAAATATACATTTTAGCAGAAAAATCTGCTAAAAGCCTTGCTAATTCAAACTAAAAATTGTTTTACAGATTTTTCGACAGAGATTTTAATCAGAGTACAGTTTTGGCAATAATAAGTATACAGAAAAAAACGAATTGTTATATTGACCCCCAAATTTGGGAATACAATAAATTTTTTCACTGAAAGTGCTCCTATACGGAAAATTGTAATATCAAAAAACGTTTGTAAATTTTGATTGTTGAAAAAAGAATTTTGTTTTATTTTTTTAACAAAGAATTTCAACAAACACAATTTGTTGATCTGACGAAAATAAAAAGTCTTAATTTTTTTTTCAAAAAAGAAATTCAACAAACACAAACACAATTTGTTGATCTGACAAATGAATTTTTTTTTTTTTTCAACAAAGAAATTTAACAAACGCAAACGCTATTTGTTGACATGATTAAAGAATTTTGTAATAAATTACTTGACTGAGTTTGCTGAAAACAAAATCGAAGTTTCGTATTATAGGCTGCCGTTTTTACTAAATGTTTGGTTGATATCATGTTTGGTTGATATCATGTTTGGTTGATTTACAATTGATGTTTGTTGATTTAAATTTGAGGATTTCATTTCCTGTGTATAATTGTGTTTTACGAAAGTTTTAAATGATTTTTTGAGAACTATTGTTGAGAAATTGGCGGAGAATTTTGATGTTTTTATAGCCTTTCCATCACTTTTTGCAAAAAAAATACACTTTTTTCCGTCCGAAAATGGTGAATCGATAATTTTTTTTATTTGAAGTAAAACAAAAAATTTTAAATAAAAAAAAAAGAAAAATTTGTGGTCTACCATTTTATCCCGTTATACTGACTTTTTTCCCAAGTGTCCGGGAAAATTTTTAAATTCTACTATACCTTAAAGTTATTTGTTACAAGTTTGAGGCCAATCGAATTATATTATCCCGTGGTGCTCGACAATGAAAGTTTAGGATTTTTAAAAATTTATCAAAGAAAGATTTGATGAAAAAATGCCTGCGAATTTTGTACTCTTGCCCAAAACATTAAATCGTGATAATGATTTGCGGAAGATTTTGATGTACTTGCCAAAGCAAAGTTTTTTTTAGAAAAAAATTATGTTATATTACTTTGCTACTTCATACAAAACGAATTGAAATATCAGTCGAGGACCCCATTAAAAAACCAAAAGAGCTGTACATTTCGTAAGTGAGTGCAAAAAAGTGTTTTTAAAATTTTCGAGAGTATAAAAGTTTCGGCACAGAAGAATAAAACACTCTCACTTGTTTTATGTACATTTGATAAACAAATGGAAAATTTTTAAGCGAAGAGCTTAGACTTGGTGAAAAAGTATTTTTGGTAAAAAAAATTATTTTTTTTCACGAAAAACAAAATTATGATAAAAAAAATTTAATGAACCCAAAATTTTTGGTGAAAAAAATTTTGATGAAAAATAGTTTTTGATATATTTTTTTGATGAAAAGAAAAATTTTTTGATGTAAAAAAAAATTTATGAAAAAAAAAATTTTTGGTGAAAAAAATATTGATAATAAAAAATTTGATAAAAAAAAATTTATAAAACAAAATTGATGAAAAAAAATATGATAAAAAAATTTTTGGAATAAAAAGTTTGATGAAAAAATAAATTACTTTTTTTTCACCAGCTGGTGAAAAACGGTTTTATTCACCACGAGGTGAATTATTTTCCAAGTTACAAACCCAAGTTATTAAAATTTTTGGTTTTAAGAAAATAAAAAAAATAGTAATTCTTGTTTTCTTTTTCGTTAATTGTTAGCTTATATAGTCAAATTGAGGTAGCGTCCTGCAACTTTTATGAAATTAGACACCAGCCTAAAAACATTATCATGTTAAAAATTGTCAACAAAAATTTTTGTAATAAAAAAAAATTGTCAAAAAAATAGTTTGAAAAATAAAATTTTCGATTTATTCGCTTCAAATTATTTTAGAATGTTTTTAGTGTTAAAATTCCGTCATTCGTTCATGCGTTTTTAATTTCATTGCAAGCAAAGAATACATTTTCAGTGGATTTTTTAATTAAAAATTTTTAGAATGTCTCTTAACGATTCTTAAATAAAGCATTCGTGCACATTAGGGTTATAAGTTATTTTTGTCGACATCCTTTATTCACGGAATCGAGTAGGGCCCGGAAAAATACTAATAAATATTCATATAATTTTTCGCGATCCTGAATAATGTTCACGCAGTTTTATAAAACTATTTTTTTTATAACTAAAAAAAGTGGATAACAAAGTTTTAGTAATTTTTTAATATAATCATACATGCAAATTGCGGCAATTTTTTTTATACTCCCATGAGCGTACATAAGCGTAAGTAAACAAAAAAATTTCGTGTGTGTGAGTTAAATTCTTGCGTGAATTTTTGATTTCACTCACGATTCCATATCTAGTGCAAATGACTGACATTCTGTAATTAACTTCTTCTGAAGATCGTCACATTTTTTTTCTTCCATATCTATCTCATTATTATAATAACGAAAACTACATTCACCAACATTGAATAAATATTTAAAAATATTTTTGAAGTATTTATAAGTATCTAAAAGTGGTGGTAGTTTACTATTTGTTAAATGCCAAATATTTCAAAAATTCATCTACTCACTTAAGAAAATTAAATGTTAATGCTTGCAAATAAAAAAAAAACGATAATAAAAAATGAAATTGAATAAAAAAGTAAGGCCTGGAAAATTGTAAGTTATTTGTTAGGATACCAACAATTGCTAGCAATGTGATTGTAAATGTAGAGATAGTAAGCGGGAAATATAAGAATATGTTAGAGTAAAAAGAAATTTAAAAATTGAGAATTTTTAAAAAGAGCCGGAAAAAGAATCGGCAACAACAAAAAATTTGTAAATTTATACATTGTTAAAAAAAAAAAAATTGTGAAATTAAGTTTAAAAATCCACAATTGCTAAAGTTTCGACCCACTCTAATGCACATGTTGTTATTCCACCTACCATATTTTCATTTTATCTTTCTATTGTTACAAACTGTAACTGCAAACAATCACATACAATCACACACACAGATACACACAACGAAAATAAACCGAGAAAGATATAGAGAGATATGATTGCATTTGTGTGCAATTTACTATGACATTTGTTTTCTGCAGATTTTTTCTCATTTTTCTTCTAGTTGATTTTTTTTTAAAATATTTTTTGCAAACTCAGCTTCAAGTACTGTATTTTAATGACAATGATTGCAAGAGTTGTATAAATAGATTATGCATTTTTTATAAATTCTAAAATCTTTTTATAGAAATTGCATTTGAAATTTTGTTTGAACTTTTAGAAGACTTGAAATTTTATTAAGGAAGAAATGTGAATATCCATCTTGTTATTTTGATAACCAAAACCCATTAACTAATGTAATGAGACGAATTACGAAATGAATTTTAAAATTTAAAAGAAATACATTTAAAAAAAAAAACACACTTAAATTTATTTTTTTTTTATATATTTATTTGAATGAAAATAGTAGAATTCTGTGTTCAAAATCAGGCAGCATTGAAGTGAGGGAGAAAGACAGAGGGAGATTGATAGAAATCTTTGTGAAAATTGATAATTTCGCAGCTTGAACCGAACAAAGTCCGAGCCAGAAATGTTTTACCATTTGTCGCCGCTTATTAAGTGCTCTGTTAAATGATTTGGAGAAAAAACCGTGAATTCACTTAACAGAAAAAACTCTGTAAATTTACAATTACTTGTAAAATGCATTTGGTTCAACTAAAATTTTACAAAAAAAATATGTAAATTTACTAAAGTTTAGTTAATGTTATTCAAAAAAAGCATTAAAAAAAACCCAAAATAGTTGAAAATACACAAGGTGTTTTCATAAAATCTGTATTGAGATAGAGTTATTTTTTCAGACTTATTATTTCGAGTGTTTATTAAGGTGGAAATTTTTTTACTTAATTTTGATTGTCCAAAACACCGTCCGACAGCCAATATTAAACATGAACCGGATGATATACGTCTGAAAGTAGAGATCAAATGGAGTAAAACTGCATTTACAGTTCTTCATTTCGCGATCCTGTTTCCTTTTAAAAGGACTTCAAAGTTTTAAAGAATACATTTTGTAAAATATTTCTGAAATATTTATACTTGTCCTAGGATGCCTCTGGTGATGTCAAATGCAAGAGGAAGATCTCCCCATTTTTTTTTTATTTTGACATATTGGGATAAAATGAAGTGAATAAAATCCTTTCAAAACTTTCTCATAATATTTGATTGAACATTTTGAATGATATTGAAGGATAAAGTTTAAAAGAGGTTGCAACTTACCACCTTTTTCCTGAAATGTAAAAATAATAACATAGAAAAATTAAAGGGGATCATCTTCTTTTATTTGCTATCTCTTGTGGCATCCTACGACAAGTATAAATATTTAAAAAATATTTTACAAAAATTGAATCCTCTAAAACTTTAAAGTGTTTTTAAAATGAAACAGGATCACGAAATAAAAAACTGTAAAAGCAGTTTTACTACATTTTATTTCTACTTTCAAACGTATATAATCCAGTTCGTATTCAACGAGTTTGTTTTTTCATTTTTGTCGGACGGTGAAATAGGACCACAGTTTTGTGTGAGATTTGGGTAAACAAAAATTTAACAGAAGTATGAGCTCGATCGGCTAAAAATTACCGTGGGGCAAAAATTTTGATGCGCCGGACACAAATTTAAAAAAAAAATTAAAATCGGTCGAACAATTTTTGAAAAATCGCAATTTTATAAAAATCTTAAAATTTATTTTTCTTGACACTTTCATAGAGCTTGAGACGAATTCTCATTTTAACTTAATTTGAGCGAAATCGGATAATTTTAACCCGTGGCGCTCTTCAATTAAAATTAAAAGATTTGAATTTAATTCAATCATTCAAAATTTTTACACACGAATAAAATGGTGAACTCAAAAAAAATCTGTAAAAATATTGGACGGAAAATTTTTTACACGAAATATTTTTATACCCTCCACTTATTGTTAGTGATAGAGGGTATGTATAAGTTTGTCATTCCGTTTGTAACTCATCGAAATATCGGCCTGGAACCCCATAAAGTTTATATATTACACTGCGGAACACTAAAAAATAAACAAAAGTGACGACCATCATTTCTATATATTTCGGACATGCTGATTCGAATGGCGTACTCCGTTTTTCG
Organism: Pegoplata infirma; assembly: GCA_963921195.1. Lineage (NCBI taxonomy): Eukaryota > Metazoa > Arthropoda > Insecta > Diptera > Anthomyiidae > Pegoplata > Pegoplata infirma. Next base: position 10,878,205 of record OY992538.1, on the reverse strand, counting down.
ATGTATGATACAGTTTTCTTGCAAAATGTCGTTAAAGATTTGCTGATTTCGAGCCAGTTTTTTAACAAAAAAATTTGCAAAGTAAAGTATTTATATATTTTATGGCATGGAAAACAAAGATATGACTTGTAGCAATATTCCTTATGCAAATTTGGTTTAAAGCATTTGATCTTAAGCCCTTAAATTCTCGAATTTCTTCATTTTTTAAGATTTTCTCGAAGTTAACAGTTAAATTGGTGTTTGATATAAAACTTGCTTTTAGTGAATCAAAAAGGCATCCCTAACAATACGAAAAGTGGACAAATAACAGCTATGTTATATGGACCATCATTATGAAAATCGCGAAAAACCGTTTTTTTGTGTATGGCAGCATCACTTTACAAGATGATTTAAGGCTCCATCTTTTAGTTTATAATGTGGGAACCTTAAACAACTAACTGACCAAAAACTTGGCCAAAAAAGTTTTCATTTGCAAAAGTTATCTTAACAAATACTACTATTTCAGTGTTTGCCATACAATAATTATAGTTTTTGTTAAGATAACTTTTGCAACTAAAAAGTTTTTTGAACAAATTTTGGGTCAGTTCATTGTTTAAGGTTCCCACATTATATACTAAAAGATGAAGCCTCAAATCATCTCCTTAAGTGATGCTGCCATATAAAAAAAAAGGTTTTTCGCGATTTTCATCATGATGGTCCATATAACATAGCTGTTTTTTGTTCACTATTCGTATTGTAAGGGATGCCTTTTTGATTCACTAAAAGCAAGTTTTTAATTTAAGACCAACTTGGCGGTTAATTTCGCGAAAACCTCAAAAAATAAAGAAATTCTCTAATTAAAGGGCTTAAGATGAAAAGCTTTAAACCAAATTTACATAAGAAATATTGCTACAAGTTATATCTTTTCCATGCCATAAAATTTAAAAACCATTCGCTTTGGAAATTTGTTTGTTAAAAAAGCAGCTGAAAATTAGCCAATCTTTAATGACATTTTGCAAGAAAACTGTATCATACATCAAAAAACGGAGTACGCCATTCGATTCAGCATGTCCGAAATATATAGAAATGATGGTCGTACCTCTTGTTTTCTAAAATAGTGGTTAGTTTTGTCACGCAGTGTTATTGATCAGTGATCGATTCTAAGACATTCTAGCCACGTCCGTCTCTCTGTCCGTCTGTCCGCCTGTGGAAATGGTGATCACGGCCAAAGTATTAAACATATACGACTGAGACTTTGCAAATTTATTTGTTGTTGTCCTAAGTGGTTTGGAATTGCATTTGAGCGATATCGGTTCAGCGGTTCTAAAGTTATGAACTAAAATGTGAGAACACCTCAAAATTTTGGTATATTCTAGATAACCTAAAAATACAAAATGCTTTAAATTGGCTGCTAAACAGAATTGGCCATAGAATGGAATTTTTACAATTACAAACCATTTTTTTTACAAAAAAAAAAAAATCCACGAAATTTTTTTTTTACCAAACAAATTTTTGCGCGTTTTTTTTTTTGCAATTAATTTTTTATTACATTGTTGAGGGTATCAGTACATTCGGCAAAGCCGAATTTAACTTTTTTACTTGTTTTTTTTACAAAATTGACTAAACAAAATCTAAAAAAAATTTGTTTTTTTTGTTTTTTACAAAATTAAATTTTTTTTAGTACAAATTTGTATACAATGTTTTTTTTTCGCTTTAAAAATAACAGTCACTAATATAGTGTTTTTTAACTCCTTGTCATTTGTATCTAAAATTTTTAAGGTCAATGTGGTGGATATTCATGAATACGGCCAAGTCGAATTTAACTTTTTATCCCTCCCCTCTAGTGATAGAGAGTTAACCGAATTGTGTCATTCCATATGAAACACATCGAAATATTGGTCTAGTTCCCCATAAAGTATATTAGGCAATCCACGTAAAATCGGGCTCTTTAAGAAAAACTTATGACCCGTTCAAGTTCAGAATTTTCAAGAATTTTCAAAAATTTTCAAAAACATTTCGTTAATTTACTCAAACTTCTTTTACTCATAACTTTTTCAAAAAAAGGTCCAGATTCAAAACAAACCAATACTCAATCTTTAATTTCTACGAAGGCTCCCATACAAAATGTATATTTTTTATTTGCTCTAACCGCTCTAACTGCCCTAACAGTGCCCCTAGAGCAGTCAAACATATGACCGACCAACAATATTTTTATACCCTCCACTCTAGTGATAGAGGGTATAAAAAAGTTTGTCATTCCATTTGTAACACCTCGATATATTGGTCTAGGACCCCCTAAAGTATATATATTCATGATCCTCGATCGATTCTAAGACGATCTAGCGATGTCCGTCCGTCCGTCCGTCCATCTGTTGAAAACACGCTAACTTTTGAAAGACTTTACGGATGCTGCTGAAGTTTGGCATATATATTTGGAATTTATCTGGTCAGGTTGGTATTGCAATGCAGTGAAATCGGTCCAGCCGTTCATAAGTTATGAGCAAAAGACTGAATTTCGGCAAGGGTTTTTCGTGAATTTACGAGATAAAAAACACGATAACTTTTGAAAGGCAATTCTGAGGATACTGAAGCTTGGCCCATATATTTGTTGTTCCCCTGGCCTTGTTCGTATTGAATTTCAGTGGTTTAGAAGTTATTAGCAAAACCGTGAATTTCAGATTAGGTTAAATTCACGTGTTGAAAATCGGTTAAACATGTTTTAAAAATATTGGCAACCCGAGTAAAAAAAATGATATGACGCAATATATAATTTTATATGGTTTCGTGTCTATTTTGATATAAACGTATACGAAAAATGGTTTCATTAAATTTGATCGAATATTATCTAATAATATCAGTTTATATAACTTTATATCGACTTTCATACGAGTTTTGGTCTAATCCAATGATATACAATTATATCCAATTATATTAAAATTTATACAATTTTATAAATCGGATGTTTTTTTTATTATATATATATTAATTCCTATAGTTCCAGGCTGGAACAAAGGGCCACTTTTTTTCATTATTTGTGGTTTCGGTAATCATTTATGTTTAGGAGTGAATCGGTGATAGGCCGATAGCACCCGATTCTGGTGCTGGGGCTGCCAGCTGTAGCCTCCAGACATGCTATTTTCCACAACACATGTTGTGATATTGGTTTTCTTGGTTGGCGCCAATTGCTCGCCACGACGCTACAAGGATCATTGGCAAACTCGGGATTTGCGGAGTCTAGAAAGACCCTCCGAGACTCTCCTCTTGTAGCCGCTGACTGTCCGCGACTGCCATATAGCAGCTATTCCACATATCTGCGGAACGTACCACTATCCGCAACCTGTGACGCGTCCGGTAGCACTCAGCTGTGCGTCCCATAAGCAGTTAATAGGTCTGTTCCACAACGTTACCGCGGGTGCCCGCGGGTACCCAAACCAGCCCGAAAAGCGTTCCCGTACGCAAAAATTGGGTAAATGAGAGAGTTTTTGAGAGAATAAATTATTTTCTCATTTTACCGAACTTACCCGCACTTTTTTTTCGGGTAAATTGGTAACAGTCAGATGTTAAAAAAACAGCTGTTTTTTTTGTGAAGCCAAATTGGAAATTTAAATAAAATAAAGAACTAAACCAAGGAAATGTGTTATTTCAATACAAAAAAAGATAATTTGTTATTAAAATAAACATTTACAATTTGTTTTCTTGTTTAAAGTAATTTTTCTTACGAAAATATTTTAGCGTTATTGGTTTGTTTACATTTTCTATTATTTTGGGCTTGAAATGTGGTTTTTAGCGTTCCCGTACTTTTGTGTATTTTTGTGGTATCGTGAGAGGTTTTTTGATTTGCTCTCATTTTACCGAACTTTACCCGGAAAGTTCTGGAACACACCTAATATATCATATACCATCATGAAAATGACAGTATATGGTATATTATCCGCAAGGGCGGATAATATACCATATTATTTATTAAAAGTTGAAAAATTAAAATAATAAAAATAAGTTGTTCTTGAAAAAAACTTAGAAAAATTTTAAAAAATGGAGTCATGTTAAATTTTATATAAAACACTTAGAAAATATTTTCAAAAAAATTTGTGCTTGGAAAAACTTGGAAAAATTTAAAAGAAGGAGTCATATAAAATTTTATATAAAACACTGAAAATGTTCGTGATAAAAAAGTGGTGCTTGGAAAAAACTTAGAAAAATAAAAAAATATGAAGTCATATGAAATTTTATATAAAACACTTTGAAAATATTTGCGATAAAAATATGTTCTTGGAAAAAAATTAAAAAATAATGGAGGCATATAAAATTATTTATAAAACACTTAGAAATTTGCAATGATGCATGGGACCAGATGTTACAACATATAGTTATGTATGGCGATATCTTAAACAAATCGCACATCAAAATTTATTATATAAATTTATCTCGCAAGACATAGTGTCACACATAATCATATATGAAATAATATGACTATATAAAAGTATATAAGATCATATTAAATTATTTTTACTCGGGAAGTCACAAAAATATTTTACAACGTTTTTTTGTCACTCAAAAATATTTTTACACTAAAAAAAAATACACTCGAAAAAAATTTTACATTCAAAAAAAATTTAACACTCAAAAAAAAAAAAAATTTAGTAAATTATTTTTTTCAAAAATTACTTAAAAAAATGTTTTTACACAAAATAAAAAATTTCTAATCAAAAATGTTATTTTTTTTTTCACGTTAGAAAATTAACTATCACTTAAAAAGGGCATTGTGGAGGGTATTCATAGATTCGGCCAAGTCGAATTTAACTTTTCCACTTGTTTTAATTGTTCTTGTACTTTTGTTAAACACCACACCATACTAATGGACTTCGTTAAATGTATTTACCCGGCTAAAAATGAATTGTATATGAGCATATATGAACACATCTGACCATACATCATTAATTCGAAAACATATATGATCAGATATGAACATATATTAAAATTGGCGCTTATTCAATATATGACCATATATGGTAAAACATATGATAATATGCGATCATATATTGGTCCACCCTTAACATAAATTATCATATATGATCGTACATGAGCTTGTATACATTATTTTTAGCCGGGTATCTAATATATTTTTGAATTCACAATGTATTTCACATTTGTAAATTAAAAAATAACGCGTAATTGTTAATTATAGTAAACATTATAGATCTCTTAAGCTTTTTTATTATAATAGTGATGATAGAAAGATTTTATTTTTCTATTAAAATCTCATCACTTGCAAACAAAATCGCAATAGAATTTATTTTTATATTTTTATATGACAGCTGTCTTAACTAAAGTATCACAAATTTGTAAATAAAATGTCATTAGTTTTTTTTTTTTTAACAAATTTTCTTTTAGAATATACAATAATAAAATAAATAAAAATTGTCTTTGTTAGCTTTGCACAAGTATGTGTTTAGAACTTTTTTTGTTCTTTTTTTTGTTGTATATAACTTAAGCTCTTCTTTCAATAACTACATAGACAACAAACACTAAAGTAGTTTCATTTTGGAATTTCATCGTTCTTTTTTTTGTACTTTTTTTTTTGTTGAAACTAAATTGTATTTAAACGTTTATACTTAAACGTGTCCTAAATAACTATGTTCTCTTTTTTTTATTTTTACTTAAATAACATTCATTGTTAGAAGAACTTAACACAAACACAAATATGTTGTATACAAAAGTTATCATGGTAACCCACCTACAATCTACACCCTGATTTGTTTTTTTTATTTTTTTACTTTCATTATCGTTGCTTTTCGTTTTTTAGTTAATCCAGCAAAAAGTGAGATTATAGAGAAGAAAGTAGCAATGTATTTTGTATTATTATTTAAGTGAAAGAATAAAGCAGAGAATGAGAAATATTGAGTTAAACTTTTTCACAGGACTATGTTTAAAAGTTTTTGAGAATGGGAAAAGAATCGGTATATCGATTTTTGTCATATAAGTATTAACAAAAAGAGCAACATTTTGTGATCAAACATTAATTTTTAACAAGTAGGAAAAAATAGGAAAAAGTCCTAAAATTTGGCAAATTCTGAAAAATCCAAGAAAACTCGTAAACACTAACAAAAAAAAATTAACTGCAAAAGGGAAAATTAACTTAATTCAAGGATAATTGATAATGATTTAGCTTTCAATCTTTTTAGTCTATATTTTTCTTAACAATAAAGACAAGAACAAATATTAAATATTATTTTTCCAATTCGAACTAGAAAATGGGAAGAAATTTCCCATTTTTTTGTTAAAAAAAGCATATCTTATGAGGACATTTTTCCTAAAATTTAGTTAATTTTATAGTTTTTAATGCTTTATTTATAAAATCGCATGTGAATAGACATAGAATTCTCATTAGGTACATTTTTTATTATAAATAAAAAAAAAACTTTTGTTTTTTTATAGCCAAATTAAAATAATAAACAGAATGTGAATTCAAACAGAAAAAAAGCAAATCAATATTTTTCTCAAGTTAGGAAAATTTTACTAATTAGTAGTAAATAACATTCTAAAACTGAATTTTTTGAACTAAATTCTGTTTAAAGAACAATTAACGAAAAAGAAAACAAGAATTACTATTTTAGTTTTCATAAAACCAAAAATTTTAATAACTTGGGTTTGTAACTTGGATAATAATTCACCTCGTGGTGAATAAAACCGTTTTTCACCAGCTGATGAATAAAAGGTAACACAATTATTTTTCACAAAAAAAAATTTTTTTTCATAAATTTTTTTTTGTTTCCATCAAATTATCTTTTTTCCATGAAATTTTTTTTTTCATCAATTTTTTTTTTCACCAACTTCTTTTTTTTTTCATTAAACTTTTTGTGTTTCATCAATTTTTTTTTTCATAAATTTTTTTTTTATAAATTTTTTTTTTTCATGAATTTTTTTTCATGAATTTTTTTTATTTCATAATTTTTTTTTTTTTTCATTAATTTTCTTTTTCATACCTTTTCATCAAAAATTTTTTTTCATCAAAATTTTTTTTTCGTATTTTTTTTTTTTTGTTTTTCATCAATTTTATTGTTTTTTCATAAAAATTTTTTTCATAATTCATAAATTTCATTTTTTTTCATAAATTTTTATTTTCATCAAAATTTTTTTTCGTAAATTTTTTTATCAAATTTTTTTTATCTAATTTTTTTTATCTAATTTTTTATTCTCAATTTTTTTCTCACCAAAAAATTTTTTTTTTCCTTTTTTTTTTTTTATCAATTTTTTTTTACATCAAAAAATTTTTCTTTTCATCAAAAAAATTCATCAAAACCTTTTTTTCATCAAAATTTTTGTTCACCAAAAATTTTGGGTTCATTAATTTTTTTTTAACATAGCTTTGTTTTTCGTGAAAAAAAAAATCATTTTGTTTTACAAAAACTACTTTTACACCAAGTCTAAGCTTTTCGCATTTTTCATTTGTTTATCATATGTACAGAAAACAAGTGAGAGTGGTATATTCTTTGGTGACGAATCTTTTATACTCTCCAATATGTAAAAACACTTTTTTGCACTTATTTTTGCACTTACGAAATGTACAGCTCTTTTGGTTTTTTAATGGGGTCCTCGACTGATATTTCAATTCGTTTTGCATGGAAGTCAAGGTAATATAACATTATTTTTTCTTAAAAAACTTTGCTTTGGGAAGTACACCCAAATCTTCCGCAAAACATTATCATGATTTAATGTTTTGGGCAAGAGTACAAAATTCGCAGACATTTTTTTTTTCATATATTTTGGGAAAATTTCTTTGGCGGTGTAGGAAAATTATGGACTGTTTACCAATACATGAACTAACTTTCTATTCCTAACATTTAAGTAAATTTCCCAACTTTTAGTTAAATTTAACTAAATTGTGGGAAAATTTATAAACTATTTTGAAGAACATTTTTCCAAAGTTTAAGTTAAGTCTTTTTTTTAGTGTAAAAAAGCCCAGAATCTGAGATATTTTTCGTAAAGAAAAACAAATGTTTTTTTGCCATGCGGCTTTTTACTTTTAAGAGGGGCCCAAAAGTCGCAGGCAAAAGCAAATAAGAAACATATTTAAAACAAGTGATAACACATTTGAAAACCATCCCAGTATATATTTATTTGTTTTAACAAACATCAACATTAATTTTTTACTGTTCATAAAATTTTCTATAATAAATATTATTGAATATTAAAAAATAACGTCGCTTTCATTTTTTTTTACCAAAAAATTCGATAAAAATATCCTACGAAAACATTAAAAATTAATGATTGTTATGTCATTTTTACCAACAAATTAAAAAAAAAACAAGTAGAAAAGTTAAATTCGACTTTGCCGAATTTATGAATACCCTCCACAATGCCCTTTTTAAGTGATAGTAAATTTTCTAACTTGAAAAAAACAAAATTTTTGATTAGAAGTATTTTATTTTGTGTAAAAAAACTTTTTTTAGTAATTTAAAAAAAAAAAAATAATTTACTATTTTTTTTTTTTAGTGTAACATTTTTTTGAGTGTAAAATTTTTTTCGAGTGTATTTTTTTTAGTGTAAAAATATTTTTGAGTGACAAAAATACGTTGTAAAATTTTTTGTGACTTACCAAATTTTTTAAAACATGTTTAACGGGTTTTCAACACGTGAATTTAAGGTGAAACTGATCTGAAATTCAACGTTTTACTAATAACTTTTAACTATTAGACCGATTTGGCTGAAATTCAATACGGACTAGGCCAGGGGAACGATAAATATATATGTTAAGCTTCAGCATCCTCAGAATTGCCTTTCGAAAGTTAGCGTGTTATTTATCTCGTAAAATCACGAAAAAATTCAGTCTTTTGGTCATAACTTTTGAACGTCTGGACCGATTCTACTGGTTTGCAACACCAACCTGGCCAGGTAAATGCTCAACATATATGCCATACTTCAGGAGCCTCCGTATAGTCTCTCAAAAGTTAGCGTGTTTTCAACACACAAACAGGCGGACGGACGGTCGGACGGACATCGATAGATCGTCTTAAAATCGATCGAGGATCATGAATATATATACTTTGTGGGGTCCTAGACCAATATTTCGAGGTGTTTCAAACGAAATGACAATTTTATATATACCCCCTATCACTAGAGTGGAGGGTATAAAAAAATATTGATGAAAAAAAAAAAATTTTTTGATAAAAAAAAAATATTGATGAAAAAAAAATATTGATGAAAAATATTGATGAAAAAAAATATTGATGAAAAAAATATTGATGACAGAAATTTTGCTGAAAAAAATATTGATGAAAAAATATTGATGAAGTATTATATTGATGAAAAATAAATATTGATAAAAAAAATATTGATAAAAAAATATTAATGAAAAAAAAAAAATATAAAAAAAAAATTTGGCGAAAGAAATATTTATGAAAAGATGATGAAAAAAATATTGATGAAAAAAATATTGATTAAAAGAAAATATTGGTTAAAAAAAATATGGATTAAAAAAAATATATGAGAAATAAATGTGTTACGTTTTATTTAACAGTTGGTACATATTTTTTTATTCACCACGAGGTGAATTATTATCCAAGTTACAAACCCAATCTACTAAAATTTTTCGTTTTAAGAAAATGGAAACAGTAATTCTAATTTTCTCTTTTGTTAATCGTTAGCTAATATAGTAAGCTAATATATTTTCCTGATATGTCAAAATGAGAAAATAATCGGGGGTCCTCCTCTTTCATTTTCCATCACTAATGGCATCTTAGGACAAATACAAATTTTTAAAAAATAAGTCCTTTTGAAAGGAGACAGGATCACGAAATCAAAAACTGTAAATGCAGTTTTACTACATTTAGTCTCTAGTTTCAAACGTTTTTTATCCTGTTCGTGTTTAATGAGTTTTTATCTTTTGTTGGATGGCGTTATAAGACGTTCAAACGATGTCCATCCGTTCGTGAAACAGTTCTAACCAAAAAAGCAATTTTTCACCATTTTGTAGAGATTAAATAATTCGGCACAGCTGAATTGAACAATCTTTCGTTTTTTTTTTGTTTGTTTATGGTTAAAGTATTACTTGTCATTTTATTTTGTTGCTGGGTCATTGTCATCAAACGTTAATGTTAAATCTCTTTCTTAAACTGTTAAATTACTATTGAGTTGGTACTGTTAGTAGTAGTTAGTGTATGTGTGTTTGCATAACTGTGTATAAGAGTGTATGTGTTGGTATATATGTATTGTTTGCTTATAAACTGACAATGACAGTGTACATATTTGACAACATTAGCAACCGTAGTTCGTTTATTTGTGCATTCTTTCGTTGTAAAAGCGTTAAAAAAAGTTTAAAAACTACATGATGTACTTTTTTTTTAAACTCAAACTAAAGTAAATTATACAAAAACAAGAAAGCGAATATTAAATTACCTTAAATAATGTTATAAATCCATTCAAAATTAGTTTTTTAAAACAATATCAACAAATAAAAGAGGTACCTTTAAATTTTTAGTCATAACTCGTTATCGACCGAACGGATTTCGGCAACTTTTATATGCAAACAATTGAGGTTCACGATGGTCATTTTTTTTTCAAAATCGGAACATTCAAACCATAAGTTTCGCTAAAAAAGTGATAACAACAGACAAACTTAAAATCGCTTAGTTGGTGTTTATTTTAATAAGTTACAAATGTAGTAACAAAATTATATATTCCCCATTTCAGTGTAGGGCATCAAAAAGACACGAATATTTGTGTATGCAAAAGTATGCATGCATTTTTTGTTTAAATTGCTGATGTCGTTTTTGCTCATTGTCTATTTTTTTTTCGGGGGTGTACTATATAAAGTCACATTTAAATTATGTATACACCAACAATTCAGGTAACGTCTTTCTGTTAGCATGTCTGTCTAACTGGTTGTTTGGAAGTCTGACACAATATTTGTCTCTCTATCTGTTTTGTTACCTCCAAATTTTGTGTGCGTTTTTGTTTATATGACTGTGTGACTGTCGGTCTGTCTGTTTGTTTAAATGGTTGTTGCCTAGCTCAAAACTGTCAGTTGGTCCATTAAGTTATTTCGTACAACAATCACCAAGGATCATATATATTTAGTTAGTTAAAAATTTAGGTTGCTTAAAAAGAACAAGAAGCTGAAATGTTGTTGATTTTGCTTTTTTTGCTGCTGCAAAGGTATTTTTTGTTAAAATTTTTGTTTAAGAAAAATGTTACTAGCACTGCGTTATAAAGAAAGTTATTTGCTTAACAAAAAAAAAAACTTTAGACAATTTAACGAGACATAATTTGTTGAACATTTACATAGATAGTGATTTATAAAAGATTTATCATTAGAATTTCTTTTTATAATGTACTAAAGAGCTTAAATACTTTGAAGAAGAAAACAAAAAATAAAATTAAATCAAACATCTTAATTACCTTGGTCATTAAGATGTTTTAAAGATTAATTTTAAAGAAGTAAAAAGGTGAAATTCAACTTGACCGAACAAGTGAATACCCTCTGCAATGTCAAACAAATTTCGCACACAAATATTGATTTTAGCGATTTATAAAAGATTCATCAATTTTGGACTGGATTTCTTTTTTTAAATAAAAACCATAATTTGTCATTTAAGTAAAAACAATTGATATTGCTAATTCGCCTGTGATGAATCCTTTACACCTTCCAATGGGGTATCGGGAGAAGTCATGGGGTTGTCATGAAACACATTAATCTTTGCGATAAATTTTACAAACTCGGCTACCATGATATTTTCGCTTAAATAATTCAATTTTATCTATTTTTAACCAAGCCCACAAAAGGGCGCGGGTATAAAAAAGGTTTCAAAATATTTAAAGTTATTATGTTTTGAATCTCTTAAACTCGACACAATGTATTACAAAAATATATCTTTTGATACATCACATTTATTAATTCGGGTTATTTGAAATTTTCAAAAATGCCAAATTTTTCCTTCGTTCTAGATTTTTTTTTAAACCTCAAAATTTCTTTCCCTAAACTTTTCATAAATACTACTCTCTTTGATGCTTAATTTGAACCCTTTCCGATTATTTTAACCCGTGGCGCCCTTCGATCAAAGTTTTGGGGGTTTCAAAAATTTCCACGAAAATTTTGAATTTTGGAAAAAATTTTAAATTAATAAAACAAAAATAACTTGCGACCCATCATTTTTATACCCTCCACTTACAAGGGAAGTATCTCAACCTTATAACATATTGCTAATTTATTTGTACAGTGTCATAACTCGAAATACTTGATTTTGCAGAAATCGATTTTAAAGTTTACAATTGACACTGTTTTTACATTGAAAAAGGCAGTAACATTGAAAATGTAATAATGGCGTAATCTCTTCTCAAACGGTGAGTTTAAAAGATATAAGCACGAATTTTTGAAACAATATAAGGCATGATATAACAAAGAATTCCGCACAGGGGCGTATCCAGGATTTTATTTCGGTGGGGGCCCAACATTTTTTTTCAATTTTTTTTTTACAAAAAATATACATAACAGCACATGTTTTAGAATTTTTCTCGATCTCTTCCTTAAACTGAATGTAACACAATCAGATTCTTCATTTTTGTGTAAGTTTAAAACTGTTGGGAACAAAAAAAATACTTTTGTTTTATATTTCAAATTTTTTTGAGAGACTTAAGCCTTTTTTTAAAGTGTGAATTGTATTAAATGCTGATACATTTTACAAAGAAGATTACCAGAATCTGATTTTTTTTTTTTCAAAGAAAAGTCTTAGATTCTATGACAATTTCCAGTTAAGACAGTTTTTGTTGTAAAAAAAGTCAAAGACTCTAAATCATATTTCCTTTGGAAAACGTTTCTGGGAAATAGTGACTTTAAAAAATTATTCTATAAACATATTCATAAAATTCTTTTCCAAAAGAAAATAATCCTATTGTAAGACATTTTCCCAGAATCTGAGATATTTCTAGTCTCGCACATTTTCTCAGACTCTGAAACATTCTTCACAAAAAGTTTTAGATTCTGAGAAAATCTTCGCTTTTTCTATAAGAAAAATAATTCAGATTCTGAGACCTTTTTAAAAGACCTTTTTAAAAAGAAAACAGTATCAAAAAAGTCTCAGATTCTTCGACATTTTTCCTAAAGAAAAACTCTCGGATTCTCAGAAAAAAGTCTCAGATTCTTCGACATTTTTCCTATAGAAAATGTCTCAGATTCTAACACATTTTTTTTTACAGGAAATTTCCTAGATTCTCAGAAATTTTTCCTATCGAAAAAGTTTCAGATGATTAAACACTTTTCCTATAGAAAAAATCTCAAATTCTTAGACATTTTCCTATAGATCAAGTCTCAGAATCTGAGATATTTTGCCTATAGGAAATTGTCAGAAACATTTTTTATATAGAAAAAGCCTCAGATTCTGAGAAATTTTTCCTAAAGAAAAAGTGTCATATTCTGAAATATTTTTCCAATAAAAAATACTCAGATTCTGAGACATTATTCTTATAGAAAAATATATTTTTACAATAGAAAAAGTCTCAGATTTTGAGTATTTTTCTATACAAAAAGTCTCAGCTTGTGTCTCTGCGATATTTTTCCTATACACAAAATCTTAGATTTCGAGATAATTTTCCTTTAGAAAAATTCGTTGATTCTGAGACATTTTTCGGAAAAAGTATAAGACTCTGAGACATTTTCCTATATTGTAAGAAAAATTCTCAGATTTAGAGACATTATTCCTATAGAAAGTTCTCAGATTCTAAAACTTCATATAGAAAAGCCTTAGATTCAAAGAATTTTTTTTTATAAATAAACCTCAGATTTTCAGACATTTTTCAGATTTAGAGACGTTATTCCTATAGAAAGTTCTAAAGTTCTAAAACATTTTTCATATAGAAAAGCCCCAGATTCTGAGAATTTTTTATAGAAAAGTCTCAGATTCTGAGACATTTTTCCTATAGAAAAAGTCTTAAATTCTGAGAAAAAGGCCAATATTTTAAGACATTATTCCTATAGAAAAAGTCTTAGATTCTCAGACATTTTTCTTATAGAAAGTTTAAGATTCTGAGAAATTTTTTTTTTAAAAAGTGTAAGATTCTGAGACATTATGCACATAAAACTTCAGGTTCTAAGATATTTTTTCATTAGAATCTTAAGTTGAATAGTTTCAAATTCTAAGCAAAAATTTTCAGATTTTGAGATTTTTTTAATAGAAAAATTATCAGTTTTAAAACATTTTTCTTCAAAAAATTTTAGATTCTTAATGTTTTTAGATTTTTTTAAGAAGTTTTTTAATATTGTACATGTTATTTGATACTAAATCCTAAAATTTGTGAAATCATTTCGGGGGGGGGCCCGGGCCCCCGGGCCCCCCCCCCCTGTATACGCCACTGATTCCGCATCATTAACAAAAAAAAATCGAGTTATGACGTTATACAAGTAATTGAGCGATATATAAAAGAGACAATTCTAAAACATTCTAAATTTTCTAAAGCAATTTCTTTCTTATAGTACGTTCAGATTGGCCTCGAAACCCCGTTAAACGAGGTTTCGTGCCAAACCTCACTTGAAAATACGTATTTTCCCTCACAAATTTAAACCTTTTTGTATTGAGGTTTCAACGAAAGTACGATCGAAACCTTATAAAATTCATATTTTTACCACTGTGCGACAATGAGAAAAAGAGAAAATGGGAAAATGCCACAAATAAAAAAATAAATAAATCAATTTATTTACAAAATTTATTCAAAATATTTGTTTATTTTAAATAAAAATTAAATTAAAACATGTAAAATAATATTTTCCACATAATAAATTAGTTTTAAAACAAAATATTTTTTGTGATAGTTTCCAAAACCTCCGTAAGTGTCAAAATAGTTGTGTATGAACAGGTGAGTTTTTAAATTGAAAATACGAGGTTTCGACGGGGTTTCGAGGCCAATCTGAACATAGTATAAGTGTCAAAATTGTTGTGTGTGAACAGGTAAGTTTTAAATTTGAAAATACGAGGTTTCAAGGGGGTTTCAAGGCCAATCTGAACATAGTATTAGAAAGTATATGAGGTTTCCATACACTCAAAAAATGCCTGGAAGATTTGGGTGTACTTGCCAAAGCAAAGTTTTCTTAGAAAAAATAATATTATATTACTTTGCTATTCCATGCAAAACGAATTGAAATATAAGTGTGTTTTTACATTTTGGAGAGTATAAAAGATTCGGCACCAAAGAATATAACACTCTCACTTGTTTTATGTACATTTGATAAACAAATGGAAAATTTGTATGCGAAAAGCTTAGACTTGGTAAAAAAGTAGTCTTGGTAAAAAAAAATATTTTTTTCATGAAAAACAAAATTATGTTAAAAAAAATGTAATGAACCCAAAATTTTTGGTGAAAAAAAATTTTGATGAAAAAAAGTTTTTGATAAATTTTTTTGATGAAAAGAAAAATTTTTTGATGTAAAAAAATTGGTGAAAAAAAATAAGAAAAAAAAAACTTTTTTGGTGAGAAAAAAATTGATAGTAAAAAATTTGATGAAAAAAAAATTTATGAAAAAAAAAATTTGATAAAAAAAAAATTTGTTGAAAAAAAAAATTTATGAAAAACAAAATTTTATGAAAAAAAAAAATATGAAAAAAAAAAAATTGATGAAAAAAATTTGATGCAAAAAAAAATTGATGAAAAAAAAATGATAAAAAAAAATTGATGAAAAACATTAATAAAAAAAAAATTTGATGAAAAAAAAAAATTATGAAAAAAAAGTTTGATGGAAAAAAAGAATTTGATAAAAAAAAATTGATAAAAAAAAAATTATGAAAAAAAAAGTTTGATAAAAAAAAAATTTTATGAAAAAAAAAAAAATGACAAAAAAAATTTGATGGGAAAAAAATTGATGAAAAAAAAATTAATAAAAAAAAAATTTTGATGAAATAATTTTTTTTTTTGTTGAAAAATAATTATGTTACTTTTTATTCACCTCACCAGCTGGTTTTATTCACCACTAGGTGAATTATTATCCAAGTTACAAACCCAAGTTATTAAAATTTTTGACTTTAAGAAAATGAAAATAGTAATTCTTGTTTTCTAATTGGGTGATTCAATTAGAGATACTTTTTTCAATAGCCTTTTTTTGACAGATCACGTGTGAGTCGTGTCATGCTGTCATGTTATTTTTGGTTAGTATTGTTTGGCATTTCATAATGGAAAGAACAACGTTTACAAATCGTTCATCTTTATTACGAAAATTCACGTTCTGTGAGGAATGTGTTTCGTGCAAATTTTGTTCAGCGATGAGGCCCATTTCTGACTCAATGGATATGTAAACAAACAAAATTGCCGCATTTGGGACGAAGAGCAACCTGAAGAGATTCAAGAACTGCCACTTTATCCAGAAAAAACAAAGGTTTGGTGTGGTTTGTGGGCCGGTGAAATCATCGTTCCATATTTCTTTAAAAATGATGCCGGTGCGAACGTAACCGTCAATGGCGACCGTTATCGTGCTCTAATAACCGACTATTTGATGCCTGAAATTGAAGCTCGTGATCTCGGCGACATTTGGGTTTTAGCAAGACGGCGTCACTTTCCACATATCGCATCAATCAATGGATTTATTGAGAGAACACTTCGGTGAGCACATAATTTCACGTTTTGGGCCGGTCGATTGCCCACCAAGATCGTGTGATATCACACCGTTAGACTTTTTCCTGTGGGATATGTAAAGTCTAAGGTTTATGCGGACAACCCCGCTTCGATTCAGGCGTTGGAGGAAAACATCACGCGTGTCATTCGCCAGTTACAAGTCGAAATGCTCGAACGAGTCATCGAAAATTGGACTCAACGGATGGAGTAGCAACGGCCAACATTTGATAGACATAATCTTCAAAAAGTAAATGCCAAAGAATGTTCTTTTAAATGATAATAAACATTCCCCATAAAATTTTAATTTTCTGTGTTATTTTCTTTAAAAAAGTTGGGAACCTCGAAATGGATCACGCTTTATATAGTCATCCTGATGTGGCATCCTGCAACTTTTTTAAAATTAGACACAAGCCTAAAAACATTAGCATATTAAAAAAAACTTGTAAAGTTACAAGAAAAACCTGTAACTTTTTTTTGTTTGCTAATTCCTTGTAATTCTACAAGCTTTTTCCCAATAATTTTGTAAATTTACAAGGTTTTAATCAATAAAATTATAAATTTACAAATTTTTTAACACGATAAAATTTACAAGGAATATTATTTTACGAGAATTTCTAGTAATTTTACAAGCTTTTTACCAATAATTTTGTAATTTTACAAGCTTTTTACCAATAAAATTTTAAATTTACAGTTTTTTGGGGCAATTGAAATTACAAGGAATACTCGTGAATTAACAAGATTTTTTTTTTTTTAAATTATCTTGGAAATTTTTAAAATTACCAAAAAAAATTTAAATTTCAGTTTGTTAAAAAAACAAGGAAAACTGTCAAATATTGTTAAAATTTGATTACGAGACTTTACCTAGTAATTTGCAAAGCTTTTTTGTGTGTATTAGAAAGGATTTTTGCCTATCCAACAGTGGCAAAACCTTGTAAAAATTCGGCTTCGTTAAATATTTTTTCATGAAAATGTGTAAATTTTGAGTGGTATTTATATGAAGACATAGACCTACTGTATTCATATGAATATGAAATAATCTTTATTAAATTTAAGTCGACATGTATTTTTGCTCTGACGATATTCCTGTTAGTTCGGGAGTTATCGAAATTTCCCCGAAGGTCCACATTGATTCATAGGGGGACAACGAAATGTTTAAACACTGATATGGCCGATAAGACTCCCGAACCTCAAAATCGTCTCATTTATATATATTTTAATTTTCAGGCAAATCGGTTCATAAGGTTTGAAATACTTCAGTAAAATGAACTTTTAAAAAATAGTAAAGAAATTAAATATTTTACCGTGTAAATGAGGCATTCCACACCAAATGTTCCGCTACAGAAAAACATGTGTACCGTAAATTTCTGAATAGGTTGTTTAGATAGCCTAAGAACTAAGAACATTGCGTTTTTGGTTTTTCAAATTTTCAAAAACTGGGCTTAGGAGGCGTGGTCAAATATTGGAAAAATGGTCAAATTTGTGGCGAGTTGCTTTGATTAAATATTTATCACATTAAAACGGAATGCACCACGATCTCAAAAATTTACATTCTTATATAGTTTTGTATGGGTTATCGATTAATTTTTTATTTTTTTTTTTTTTTTTGAAAAAAACCCATTCTGAAATGTGGATGAACAAACATCTAAACTGAAAAAAAAAAAAAATTATAAAAAAAGTGGCCGGATTTTTGATAAATTGACTTTGTTAAAAAATGGAAAATTTCAGAACGGGTTCTGAAAATTTTCCAAAAAAAAATTTTTTAAACGATTGCCCATACAAAACTATATAAGAATGTAAATTTTTTAGATTATGGTGCATTCCGTTTTAATGTGATAAATATTTAATCAGGGCAACTCGCCACAAATCTCGCAATTTTTCCAATATTTGACCACGCCTCCTAAGCCCAGTTTCTAAGTTCCATATAGGGCTATCCATACAACCTATTCAGAAGTTTACGGCACCCATTTTTTTTCGCTGGACATTTGGTGTGGAATACCTCAAATGCGAAATGTAATGACACGGAAATTTTGACAGTCGTATAATACTCGTCATTTTTAGATATATTTCTAAAAGCAACGACTTTTCATTTTATTAGGGATGTATTTTCATAAATTTTTTTTTTTTCGCCAAAAAAAAAAAAAAATTAAAGCTAGAAAGTTAAGTTTATCAATTTATAAGATTCTTATTTTAATGTATAATCTTTTTGACCATATATTTTTCTAAACAGCTGTTTTCATATTATTTAAAATTTGATGGTTGGAAAGGACAATGTATTGAAAATATTTTTTGTTCAGACTTTTTGACAGTCAAACCAAATTTCATTTTATTTTGGTTTAAAAAAATCATACGTCTCAGTATAATCGTGACAAACGGCCTTAAGTAAAATCAATACGATACAAGTTAGATGTACAACACTGCGTATGATTAATATTAATAGTAATTCTTTAGTATACATTATACACGGCGTATGATTAATAAAACTAAATGAATAAATGTACCACACTACGTATGAGTAATATAAATACATTTTTAAAAGTTAATTGTAAATATATTCAACATTTAACTTTTAAATAACATTTATTTAACATACTTTTAAACAATTTTAAACTCTCTTTCAAAACAATATGTGTTTTAATCTATGACAATTAACTAAATATATATAAACTATGAGTATGAACATATGTACGTACATCCAATGTCATTTTAGCCTAGAGTGACAGTGATGTTTAATAAAAAAAATCCATTTTTATTTTCTATTAAAACTCAAAAACAACAAAAAAAAAAAAACACAACAGGATGTAAAAAGTTGGCACAAACATACAAAATGGAAAAGTGATAAACTGAAGGATTTAGTTAAAAATAAAAATATAACTACTAAACGTTCAGTTTACATAGACAGGCGGTTAGAAAAGATAGACAGATGGACGGACGGACAGACAGACAGACATTTTAACAGCCACAGGATAAAATTTTGTTTAAAACATCATGTAAAACTATAAAACAAACTTAACTATATACACTCTATTTTATTATAAACGTCAAAAATTTAGTTTTGAAAAAGTGGTTAGTTTAACTTCCGTTTCTTTTATGCATGTATAAAAACAAAGCTGAAAGAGCATACAAAAAATCAAATAGATAGATTTAAATTTGATTTTCTGTTAAAGATAAATTTAATTAAAAGTAGTATTTTTGTTTTACAAATATAAAAAAGTAATCACTTTTTTTTATTGTAGTTAATGATTTTCTACATTTTATCTAAATTATTTAATCTTAAATCATAAAATAAATTGTTTAGGGGCACTTTGTAATATTCGCTGTGTCATTTGAAGTTAAAAACCACAAACAAATTTTATAGTATTTTCCCATGACAATTTAACAAAACCAAAACTACTACCTTTTAAACCAACACCACCACCAAAAAAAAAATATATATCAACACTTACATATGTATTTTAGATTACCGCCTTTAGGTAGATTTCAACATGCATTAGTAAAACAAATAACTAGACATGCATATTAGGGTGGTATTAAAAAGTGTTAGAGTTTGAGAATTTTTTAAAGGAAAAATGTCACAGAAGCAGTGGTTTTTCTTGATGAAAAATATTTCGGAATCTGGGAGATTTTCTATAGAATAAATTTCGCAGAATCTGAGGACTTTTTTTATAACAAAAAATGTCTCAGAATCTAAGATTCTTTATATAAGAAAAATATATCTGAGTCTGAGACTTTTTCTATAACAAAAATATCTCAGAATCTGAGTCTTTTTCTATAGCAAATATGTCTCAGAATCTGAGACTTTTTCTATAGGAAAAATTTCTCAGAATCTGACACTTTTTCTATAGGAAAATTTTCTCAGAATCTGTTTAAAAATCAGCATCTGTGGACCAAAAACGTGGTTTTTAAATTTCTTAGATATTTTTCCAATAAAGTACGCAATATTTTCGAATTTTTGAGCAGGATTAAGTCCAAAAATTCAGACATGAATTTTAGTCGAAATACGTAATTTTTTCCAAGTTTGACCGCTAGTTGCCGACTGAAGATGACCTTTCAACATTTTTCATACATTTTCCCATTACACTGTGCAACAAATTTTGGGTCATCGCATTGAGCCTCAATGTCTTCAACGCCATATGAAAGTAGACCATCAAGTGGACAAAATCACCAAAGGGTTTTGCAAAGTCAGTTCGGATTTCTTTTTTATAGCCCACTGAAGTTTTGAAATTTTTGTCAAAGGCGTTTAGAAAACGTCAAAAATACTATAATAAAAACACATCTGAGCTTCAAAATATGATCTAATGTCTGCAGTAAAATTTTATGGCGGTCCTTTTCTTAAAACATGTTAACCCTCTAACTGCCATTTTAAGGGGTTATTTTAGTCCATTTTCAAAAACTAAACACAGAAGTCTAATAAAACGTCCATTTAGAGGGTTAAAATGTTCTACAAATATTTTCCTCATAAAATTTCACTAGGGGTTGTCAAATGTTCGAAGTTTGTTCGACATGCGCAAAATGCTTAAAAAGGGTCAAGTATAAATAATCAATGTTTGTTATTTTTTTTACCAAAGCAGTGTTACAAAATATCGACAAAAAACATTGCAAATATACTTTTGAACTAAAAATGATGTTCTGATGTGTTTTATAAAATTTTATGATGATTCTTTTCTTTGACGAAATTAACCCTCTAGCTCCCGTTTTAAAGGGTCATTTTTGTCCTTTTTTAAAAGAAATACAAAAAAGTCTATAAAAAACGCAGTTAGAGGGTTAAAATGTTTTACAAATATTTTCTGCATGAAATTTTACTAGGGCACGTCAAAGACAGAAAGTTCGTCCAGCATATAGAAAATGCTGAAACATTTTAAAAAATATAAAAAAAAACAAGTAAAAAAGTTAAATTCTACTTTAACAAAATGATTTTTTGTTAAAATTTGTTGGTAAAATTTTTCGCCTGCGGCGCTTTGGTCGGTGCTAATTCCAATTTTTTTTATTTTGTTAAAATTTAAGTTTCACACTTAAAACTTTTACATCAATTACTTATGCATTTTACAGGCTGTATTCTGCAAACAACGATCTATAAAAATAAGTAATAACCACGTAACCTATGGTATTATCTTAAAAGTTTTTGTCTTTGTCTTAAAGTTCTTCTGCGTAGCAGGCCTTCGGCCGGGCATAGGGATTACAAACTCCATGCCTTAGACCCACCCTCTCCGCAAAAGAAAGCTTTTCTGTGTAGTATGTGTGTGTTGGAAAAAATATTTTTTTATTTTATTTTGGCCATTTTTCATTTTTGTTTTGGGCTTTTTTGGGCGATTTTGCATTTGGGTGATTTTTCATAAAATTTTTTGGGCGATTTTTCTTTGGGCGATTTTGCCTACAGCCTTGGTTATAAAGGAAAATGGATGAAAGTAAAAACTTAATAAAATTTTTTGTTTTTTCGTATGATTTATATCAGAAATTGTCCTAAAGAAAACTAAGGGGAATATCAATGTCATCACCCCCAGAAAACTGCTGAATATGATTAAGGACATTTTGAACATTTATATGAATTTATTTTTAACTCGACATATAGAGATGTCTTGGGGATGTCAGGTTTGACACAAACATTTCAGAGAACCGTCATATAGTCATAAAGGATGGCTTATGGACGTTGCCAACTGTGAGGTTACAACATTTCGCGAAAATCAAGCTTTTATGACCACTTTTTCAGAAGATCGAAAATGTAACAAAACACATTTTTTAGCTCTATTTTTACACTTTCGGAAAAGAACTCTTGTCAAAAGTACAAAGTACACTTTTTAGCCCCTTTAGAATTTAATTTTCAAGGTTTTATGACCATTATTTTATGAGGTAAAAACAGTACTAACAATAAGTACAATTTTTTAGCCCTCAAGAATCAAATATTCTAAAAAGTACTTTTTCAGAACGATTCGTTATTTCAAAAGTCAGAAAAAGTACCAAAGTACTAATTTGTTCCTCCGTTTTGTGCCCTTAAAAGAAGAATTTGCAAAAAAAATCTTTTTTGATAAAGTTTTTTTGTTTTTAAGTATCAATTTTTTATGACCATTATGTCAAGAAAAAGGTAAAAGTACCAGAGTACACCATTTTACCCTTTTTTTGTCTTCTTAGAATCCTAATTTTTGAAAAGTATTTTTTTTATTATTTTTCCGCCGTTGAGTCGTTCTATATTCCAAGTTTTAAGTTTTTGGACCATTACTTTAGGAAATGTAAAAAGTACCAAGAGTTCACTTTTTTGCTCCCTTAGAATCGGAATTTTTATAAAAGCAGCATTAGCGGATCTATTTTTCGGGATTCTAAGTTTCAAGTCTCTAACTGAACGAAAATGAATGAGTTTATCAGTCAGTCACTCACACAACTCTTTTATACATGCGTGGGGGATTTGTCGGTCATACTTAAAGTTCTTTTTCAGAATGTTTTTTTATTACCGAACGTTTCAAACTTAAAATTTTCATAATCATTATTTCAAGAGTCAGAAAAAGTACCAAAGTATACATTTTTCCCTCCGTTTTGTCCCCTTAGAAGTATGTAAAATTTAGAAAAAAATACTTTTTAATAAATTTTTTTTTTTCAAATATTAATTTTCTATGACCATTTTTTTTAGGAAAAAAAGGACCAAAGTACATTATTTTACTTCTATTTTGCGCTTATGGAATCGGAATTTCAAAAAAGTACTTTTTTGAATGTTATTCCGAAGTAGGTTTCAAATTTCAAGTTTCTTGCACTATTATTTCAGGAAATATAAAAAGTACCAAAAGTTCACTTTTTTGCCACCTTGGAATCGGATTTTTTGAAAATGCAGCATTAGCGCATAAATTTTTCGGTAGGTGAATAACAATTTTAAATTTCAAGTCTCTAGCTGAACGAAACTATTTATTGCATTGGGGATTTGCAGATCATTCTAAAAGTACTTTTTTGGAATATTTTTTACTGGGAAGAAAAATTAGTAACGAACACATTTTTCCTATCGTTTTGTTCCCTTAGAAACAAAATTTAGAAAAAATCCCTTTTTTATAATATTTTTTTTTTTTATTTTTAAATTAATTTTGCTATGACCAATGGTCATTGACCAATATTTCATGAAAAATAAAAGGGTGCCAAAGTACACTATTTTATCTTTTTTTGTCCCCTTAGAATCGGAATTTTCGAAAAATGTATTTTCCGAATGTTTGTCCGCCGGGACGGCGCGCCGTAGGGTCCTACATTCCAAATTTCAAGTTTCATGAACCATTATTTCAAGAAATATAAAAAGTAACAAAAGTTCTCTTTTTACCCCCTTACACTCAAAATAATACATTAGTAGATTTACAATTTTTTTTTTTGCTAATGCTGGTTAGCTAACTTTTAGCAAATTTTTAGTTGAGATTAGCATGTTAGCAAAAATATCTTGTTAACTTCATTTAGCGCATTAGCAATTTTAAACAAAATTTGAACTGATTTTTTTTTGCTAAATTTAAAATCGAGTTGACCAAATTTTTACAAGCTTTTTTGGTAATATTAGCAAAAATAAATGGTAATTTTTTTTTATGTTCAGAATACTTAATACTTAATGGCGCTATCTCGGAAACTACGCCAGATAGAGCAAAATGGATGCCATTTTTGGTTCTCGGACTCTAGTATGTCAAGTCCTCTTCACATATGTGGACCCTAATGGGTCCTAACTTTGGATCCAAAAAAGTTAGCATTCCCGAAAATTTTAAAATGCTCATATCTCGGTAAATATTGCCGACACAACAAAAAGTCCAAGAGCATTTTTGTAGCTCTCAACACGTAGAACAAGACCGCGAAATAGTCTAAAGCTCTCCGAGATAACGATCGGAGAGCTTTCGGGTATTCGGCACGAATGTTGCTCGAGTCAAGGCCGACAACTTTGCTTTTATGCACTTTTTCATAGCGGCACTATTTACCGAGATATACGCGATTGGAAGTGAGAACAACTCAAAAAGTGCTATTTTTCAGTGATATTTTTTTATTCAAAGCTGCCAGATCGGTATAAAAAAAAATCTGGCAACCCTGAACTTCCGCCATTTTGTAGAGGACGCCATTAGCTACAAGATGGCGACCGACGCCATTTTCTAAAAATTAGTTCTAACGGTTTTTGTAGAGGGCGAAAGTGACTACTCAAAAATTCAAAAATTTTGGTTTCACTTACCTTTCGTGAAAAATAGCCGAAGATAATGGTCGTAGAGTCTCGGGTCCAATGGCGAACTTGTAGTCTGGACCATGACCTATTTTTTGGTTCCGGTCCCGAGATTTTTCACCGATTATTTTCGGAGTTACGAGGGTCCAAAGTCAAAATTCTGAAAATAGAAAAACTGTTTTTGAGTGCTATTTTTAATTTTCTGGGGAAACTACAAGTCCCCCGATCTCGGGCCTCGAGAAGAATTTGTAGCCTAATCTTATACCTATCCACCGATGTGCCACTCATGGGCCACCAGTAGTTTTCGAGTTATCGCGCTTTGAATCCGAAAAATCTAAATTTTTGGCTATTTTTGGCTATTTTTAGCATTTTTCGTCAAAAAAACGACACCCCTAAATATTACATTTTCACCGATAACTCGAAAACTATAGCTCGGATCGCTTTCATGTCTTCGGCAAAATTGTAGCTCAACTTATTGCGCATCTACTCTACCTTAACACTTTTTTCGTATCTCTCGTATTTTCCGAGCTGTACGAGTTCGCGCAAAGGCTATTTTTAGCAAAAATGGCGATTTTTTACTTTTTTTCATTTGAACCAAAAAAAATGCTATTTAAAAAATTCTGATGATCACGTGTCCTTTAAGGAACTTGTAGAGGACGTAAAAACGAAGACGATCGTGTTTTTGGAAAAACATTTCAATGATATTTTCACCGTTTTTCGGCGGGTGCGCAGAAGCACTTAATATTTTCGAAAAATGACAATTTTCTCTATTCTTTCTAAGATATCTCGAAAACTAACGATCGGAGAGCTTTCGGGTATTCGGTACGAATGTTGCTCGAGTCAAGGCCGACAACTTTGCTTTTATGCTCTTTTTCATAGCGGCACTATTTACCGAGATATTTGAAGTTATCGAGTTTTGTAATTCTCAAAACCGCGATGGTCCCCTAAAATCACGTATCTCAAAAACTAAGCAAGGTAGAGCGAAACGGACACAAATTTTGGATCAAAAACTATGACGATTTTCAAGGAACCCAACTAGGTCTAGGCCCATCGGGGTCTGGACCTATCGGGTCCGAACCCAATGGGGTCCTCAAATGTGTATGAACTAACAAGGGAAGTATCTCAACCCTTATGAACCGATTTGCATGAAACGTAAAATATATATAAAAGAGACAATTCTAAGGTTAAGGTGTATCGGCTTTTCGGCCACATCGGGGATTTATGGGTTCAAAACATGAGTCGAAAAATTTCGAAAAAATAGTTTTTTGTATTTTAAAGCAGTGTTGGCTACCGTTACCCTTTCAATACCGTTACCGATTAAAAACCCTTTAATATTGACTACCGTTACCGTTACCAATACCGAAATAAAAAATTTTAAATACCGTTACCGATTAAAAACCAATACCTTTATTCGGATTTTTACCGGTATTATAACGGTATTGTTTCGGTTGTCTTAATATTACTTATTTTAAATTTTTTGCTGATAAAATACAAAGTAAAATATTATTAATGTACGTAAAATTAAAAAATAAATTTTTGTTCATTGGAAATCGGATTGTTATTTGGGCAAAAACAATGAAAAAATCTGTTCAACCAATGATCACATTCGAAATTTACCTAAAAATTTCTAAAGAAAAAAGTGATTGCCACGTAATGTAAGCATTTTTCAGTTGGAATATAAAAGAAGAGACAAAACTGAATCGCTCAAGTGTTGCTGGCGTTGTCATCCATGCATGGAAGCGTAGAGAGGTTGTTCTTAGGAGTTAAATACATAGTGAGCCCAAGTCGTACAGTCTGAAGAATAACTCTATTGAAAAATCTATAAAACAACTTTCAGTTTGAATTAGAAAAATTTTACCAGATTTTTCTGCTAAACTAACTTCTTTAACTTATTGTTTATTGACTCTGTTTGCTGATTTAAATTTTTTTTTCAAATTTTAGCAGATTATTTTGTAATTTTACAAAAAAAATTTGTTGACATTTTTTAATTTTTTGTCAATTTTAAACAACTAAAACTAAGAAATGTCCAAATGAGAACAATCAGATGAATAATTAATTTTACAGAAACTATTTGTAAGAAAATTTTCTTTAAAAAAAATTAAAAGTTTATTAAAAAACTTCTCTTCTTTTATAACAGTTTTTAACAAAAAAAGTATTTTTTACTTAAATAAAATACAATTTCGATCTTCAAACTGTTAATCTTAAATCAGAAGATTTTTCAACAGAAATCAGCAGATTTACCTGCGGTCTTGACAGATTTTTCTGCAGACTACCTTGTTATCCAGACAAAAATTTAGCAAACCGCGGTAGTTAAAATCAGCAGATTTCTTAAATTGCTCAAAATGCAGATATTTCTGCTAATTGGACAGAGACATCTTATAAACACGTAAAAAATCAGTAATTTATTTGTTGAATTACAATATAGCGTGAATATTTTAAAGTCTGAGTTAATTAATAGTATTAAATACTTCTATATAGTTACATGTTAAAAATGCACTAAATTTATATGTTTTTTTAATTTTATTAAATAAATTTTTGATTTTTTACGTGTTTTTAACAAAATTTGTGACTTTTTAACATGTTTTGTAAATTTTTTTATAATACCGGTACGTACCGGTATCGTTGTTTCGGTAACGGTTAACCGTTACCTAAATAATCGAAAAGACCGTTACCTTTACCGTTACCGATATAAAAAATATGTAATACCAATACCGTTACCAATACCGTTATTCGTTTCGGTTGCCAACCCTGTTTTAAAGCCATTTCTTTCTAAGAAACTATATGATGTTTACATATGAGAAGAAAGGTTTTTTTAATGCATATCCATAACTTTGTGGCATAACTTTGTAAAAGTTTGGCTTCGTTAAATACTTTTTTCATGAAAATGTGAAAATTTTGGGGGGTATTTATATGAAGACATAGACCTACGATGTCCATATGAATACGAAATAATCTTTATTAAATTTAAGTCGACACGTATTTTTGCTCTAGAGGATATTCCTGTTAGTTCGGGAGTTATCGAAATTTTCCCGGAGGTCCACATTGTTTCATAAGGGGGACAATGAAATTTTGAAACACTGATATGGCCGATAAGCCGAGACACCCTAACCTTAAAATCGTCTCTTTTATATATATTTTAAGTTTCAGGCAAATCGGTTCATAAGGGTTGAGATACTTCCCTTGTAAGTTAAAATAAAAAACATTTCAGTTAACTAATTTTTGGCAAAACATTTTTGCTAACTTTACCAAAAAAATTGTGGGTTCAAAATCAGCAAATTTTCTTGTAGGTTTACAAGCTTTTTTTGCTAACATTACAGTTTTTTTTTTTTGAGTGCACAGAGTGGTGTAGGGCATTAAAATATAATCACTTTAAAAGTGTTCTTGCACTAAAATTCTTTTATATTTAAAATGTTTTATGTATTTTGGAGGATATTCATATATTTTTTTATTTAAATATTTTTACTTGTATATCCTTAAAAATAAAAAAGTTGTTAAATAAGTCTCACCCAAATTCACATTTAACTGTACTTTTTGCCATTTATAAATCAGGCATACCTTCATTTCACTTCAGTTAACTCAAACCTAAAACCCAAAATTTGTGTGTGATTTAACACGTGTAGCATATTGTTGCCGTAATGCATAGTTTAACAAGTTAACTGCCAAATGTGTGTGTGTGTGAGTGTGTGTATGAGTGTAAGTGTAACACTATAACTTTGTGGCCTATATGAATGTGCATTTATATATTTTTGGGTGTGTTTGTTGGTTTGTGTGTGAGTATATAGCAGTGTGATTAAATTTTCGTATATATCCCAGCAAAACTTTGGTAATGGGTAGTGATTATATAACACATTACCAGGTAATGTATATATCTTATTTGTAGCATTATTTTAGGATGTCTTACCAAACATTTGTTCCACAACGTATTATTTTAAAGTAAAAAATAATGCATTACTAATAATTTGCTACGTAATGAATGATTAGTGGAAAAATGTATTTCATATTTATTATTTCTAAACATTATATCATGGATGATTTATATTTGGTTACATTATGTATTATTTGAAAGTTTGAAATAATGCATTATTTATAATTAAATGCATAATGCATTACAATAACATAAAAAATAATTATTTTATAAAAAATGCATAAACTAGAGATGGGCTCACGACAAGAAATTTCTAACGACACACACTCACTAGCATATTATATCTACTTACACTCACAATCACGTGAGTAAATTTAATACAAAATTACTTTTTCACTACTCGTAACACCTTATATATTACGTTCTGGTATGCTATATTATATACCTTACTCGTAACCTATAAAATATCATATATTTTACACCTTACTGGTATTCTTTGTTATAAATTTATGACTTATTTTATACCTTACTGGTATTCTATGTGATAATGTGGATGCATTACTTTGAGTCTCATCGCCTGTTAAAATCATCAATGCTGCAATGTATAAAATAAGAGATCATATACCTTATTTTATACCTTATTTGGTAATCTAAGTTTTGCTGGGATGTTGTAAATGCATATTTATATAACACTTCATTAGTTTGTGCTGCTGTAGTTTACAAAAGTATACAACAAAAAAAATTATTAATTACATTTTGTGGTTAAATCTGATATATATTGGCTGGCTCAATGGTTGGTTAGTTGAAGTTGGTTTGCTATCTTGGCAGTTGGCTAATTGAAAATTGTCCAAAGTTTTTTTTTTTGCAGTTTTGTTTTTGGATAAATTTTAATTATTTATTAATTACATAAAACATATTTAAATTTACAAATATATTTTTTCAACACATACAGTTAATATTAAAATTGAGATGTCAGAATTGATAAAAATCTGAAGATTTGTTTTTAATATTTAAATATTTTCTTATTACTAAAGTTCCTCCAACTTTTTTTAATTTTTTAATATTTTTCTTAATTCCTCAAAAATAAAAATAGGCGTATGTTCAATTTTAGTTTTAACTGTTGGTTATAAACTATATTTACATTGTGGACATTTTTGGTTTGGCTGTTTCATTTTTATGCTTTTGCCATTTAATATTAAAATTAATAAATATTTGTTTTTAATACAAAACTGGCAGGTTAAAAAAACACACACACTCAAAATTGCAAGGCTATTTTTAGTTTTTAAATAAAAAAATAATAATAACATTAAAATAGTTAAACGTAATTTTAATTACACAATAAGCTTATGATGCAAATTCTTAATTATACATAATACTAACAGCTTTTTTTGTTTATAACAAATAAATTTAATTAGTAAATTAATGGATTTATAATGATTTTGAATGTTTTTCAAAATGATTTAGAATTTGTGTAAAAAATTGTGTTTAAATTAAAAATAAGTGTATTTAATACTCTTAAATACACTCTGATTTAAATGAGACCAGTTTTGTACGATAAATTGAGTAATTTGAAACAAAATCCAATCGAAATTTGTTATAGGTATTTATCCAATTAAGAGTCTATATAAACGAGTTAATTGAGTGACTGATACCAATTCTAATGGAGTAAAATGTAAAATAAAGGTACAAGAAATTTTAAATTTAAAAAAATGCAAAATCGTCTTGTGGAAGAAAGTAATAAAATAGGCAACTTTGTTACTTTTTTATGTCTCCTGAAATGATGGTCAAATAAATTTTAACTATATGACCCTTCAACAAAAATAAGACATTCTGAAAATGGTCTTAAAAACTTTATTTTTTAAGACCATAATTCCGAAAAAAGACTTTCAGGAATTAATGGTACTAAAAGGGTAAAACGGTGGTAAACAATTTTAATTGGTACTTTTCCAAAAATAATTTTAAAAAAAGCCTGCGAATTTTGTACTTTTTCCCAAAACATTAAATCATGATAATGTTTTGTTTGGAAAAAATAATGTTATATTACTTTGCTATTCCATGCAAAACGAATTGAAATATCAGTCGAGGACCCCATTAAAAAACCGAAAGAGCTGTACATTTCGTAAGTGAGTGCAAAAATAAGTGCAAAAAAGTGTTTTACATTTTGGAGAGTATAAAAGATTCAGCACCAAAGAACATAACACTCTCACTTGTTTTATGTAGATTTGATAAACAAATGGAAAATTTGTATGCGGAAAGCTTAGACTTGGTAAAAAAGTAGTTTTTGTAAAAAAAATGATTTTTTTTTTATGAAAAACAAAATTATGTTAAAAAAAATTTAATGAACCCAAAATTTTTTGTGAAAAAAAATTTTGATGAAAAGAAAAATTTTTGATGTAAAAAAAAATTGATGAAAAAAATTTTTTGGTGAGAAAAAAATTGATAATAAAAAATTTTATAAAAAAATTTGATGAAAAAAAAATGATAAAAAAAAAAAATATTAAAAAAAAAATTTATTTTAAAAAAAAAAAAATTGATGAAAAAAAAAATTAATGAAAAAAAAAAAAAAATTGATGATAAAAAAAAATTGATGAAAAAAAAAATTGAGAAAAAAAAATGTTGAAAAAAAAAGTTTGATAAAAAAAAAATTTCATGAAAAAAAAAAATTATGAAAAAAAAAATTGATAAAAAAAAAATTGATAAAAAAAATTGATTGAAAAAAAAAATTTATGGAAAAAAAAATTGATGAAAAAAAAATTTGATGAAAAAAAAATTAGATAATTTTTTTTTTTTTGTTGAAAAATATTTATGTTACTTTTTATTCACCATCTGGTGAAAAACGGGTTTTTTCACAACGAGGTGAATTATTATCCAAGTTACAAACCCAAGTTATTAAAATTTTTGGTTTTAAGATAATGAAAATAGCAAATAAAAACATTATCATGTTAAAAACTTTAAAATCGGTAGAACGGTTTTCAATGCGGTGTTTTCAAGAAATTAAAAAAAAAAATCTCAAAATAAATTTCCCTTAACCCTTTTATAGAGCTTGAGACAATCTTTCATTTAAATCCAATTTGAGCCAAATCTGATCATTTTTACACGTGGCGTCCTTCGATCCAATTTTTTTTTTACTAAACTTTGATCAAAGAGCGTAATGGGAATAAATTATATAATTTGGCTCAAAATAAGTTTAAATGATAGTTCGTTCCCAGCTCTATAAAATATTTAACGAAAACAAATTTTTTTTTTGAGATTTTTTTTTAAATTCTTGGACTGCCATTTTCGGAAATTTTTGACAAATTCCAAATGGCGATAACTCGACAACCACTCGACCGATTTCAGATATTTTTTGATATTCGTATTCATCATACTAAAGTAGTGTTTCCAATTATTCGAGCCTGCCGGTTAACCGGTTATGGTATTATTCGAAAGTTGACGAAAATTGGTTAATCGGTTATTCGGGTCGATTAATCGGAAAAAGTGCCGATTAATCGATTAATCGTAAAAAACAATGAAAAATTAATTTTAAACTATTTTTTAAAAGTAATGTAACAAATAT
The DNA here is from genome assembly GCA_963921195.1 of Pegoplata infirma. Classification (NCBI taxonomy): domain Eukaryota; kingdom Metazoa; phylum Arthropoda; class Insecta; order Diptera; family Anthomyiidae; genus Pegoplata; species Pegoplata infirma. The sequence continues at coordinate 10,846,063 of OY992538.1, read as the reverse complement.
AAAAGTATTTTAAGTAAAATTCTATTATCAGTCTTTATACACACACACAAAAATTGAGAATGGGTTTTAATTTTAATTACTATTTTAATTGTTTTTGCACCTATCACGAAAGTAATAGTAATACTATTACTAAAATTTGTAAAAGTTTAACATCGTAAAAGTGCATTTATTCTCAATTCACGAAAATTTTCGAAATCTATTAAAAAATTTCATCATATCAATTAAAAAAAGTATTAAAAACAATATCGAACTTTTAAAAAATTTTAATTATAATTGTTTTCTTTAAAATTTTTTGTGTGCGTTTTTAAAGGGGATAATTGAAATTTAGATATAATAAAAATTCCTAAATTTTATTTGGAATTTTCTAAATTTCAATCGGGATTTCTGTGTTTCAATTGGCCACTTCCGTTTTTCAATTGGGATTTCAAAATTTCAATTTACTTATAATTGTAATTTTTAAATTTTGATTTTCTAAACTATGAATAACAATTTAGATTTGTGAATTTCAGTTGGCTTTTCTAAATATCAATTGGTTTTTCTTAATTTCAATTGGGACTTTCAAATTTTAATTGTGCTTTTCAGAATTTTAATTGGTGTCATCTAAATATTAAATTTGATTTGTATAATTTGATTTCACTTTTCTAAATTTCAATTGGGATTTCAATTGAGATTTCAACATTTTATTAGCTCTTCAGAAACTGAATTATCCTTTCTGAATTTCATTTAGAATTTTTAAATTTCAATTTTGCTTTTCTAAATTTCAATTGAGATTTCTTAATTTCAGTAGGTTTCTGTAAATTTCAATTTTGTGAAATTGGGAGTTTCTGAATATCAATTAGGATTTCTAAATTTCAATTGAGATTTCTTAATTTCAGTAGGTTTCTGTAAATTTCAATTTTGTGAAATTGGGACTTTCTGAATATCAATTACGATTTCTAAATTTCAATAAGCTTTTTCTGAATTTGAATTAGGCTTTAGTAAATTCTAATTGGGCATTTCTGAATTTCGATTTGGATTTCTGAAATTAGCTTTTCTGAATTTCAATTGGGATTTTCTGAATTTTAATTGGGATTTTCAATATGGCGTTTGAAAACTTTAATTAGGATTTCTGAGTTTTAAATGATGTCTTCTAAATTTTAATTTTGCTTAAAATGGGTTAAAATGATCGGTTTTGGCTCAGATTAGGCTTTAATAAAAGAATGTGTCAAGATCTGTGAAAGGGTGAAGGGTAAAAATTTCAAGATTTTTTTCAAAAAAATTCTTGAATGTAGAAAAAACTGTCATTTTTTGCAAATTTCAAATAGCGATATCTCGAAAACTGTTTTACCGATTTAAATTTTTTTTTTTAATATTCGTTTTCAGCGCATCAAAATTTATAAACATGATGTGTCGCAAGTCGTAATTTTTTTAATTTTTTTTTTTTTTTCAAAAATCCAAAACTTTGATCGCCGGACGCCATGGGTTAATTTAATCCGATTGAACTCAAATTAGTTCCACGTTTTAGGGACTTTTCTATATACATAAATAATGGTTTCAGATTGTTATTTGGTACTTTTTGTCAACCACAAGTTAACACTTTACATAACAAGATCCTTAAGACTTTTTTAGGGCAGTGCCAAGGTAGATTTATACAAGGTAATATCCAATAACCTCACTTTTCCTCCATAGTAAGTTTTTTGACAAATTTGAAAACAATAATATTTACGAATTTTCAAAACGAAATAAAAATATTTTGTTCGGCATAAATGACTTGAGTTTACACTACACTTTATATGCTAAAAAATATTTGATTTTTTTTTAGTTTTTGTCATGGAATATAAAAGAATTTCGTTTGAATTTCAATGTTTTTTTTTTATAATTTAGTAGTTTTCTAAAATTTTAAAGTCCTAAAAAGCGTTTAAATTTGTTAATGTGTACACGGAACAGTTAATAGTGCATTCACATTGGCGTCGAAACCCCGTTTAACGAGGTTTCGAGCCAAACCTCATTTGAAAATACGTATTTTCCCACACAAATTGAAACCTTTTTGTATTGAGGTTTCAACGAATGTACAATTGAAACCTTTTAAATTCCATAGTTCAACTCTTTTTTACAACTGTTATATTAGAAGAAAATAAATTAAAGAAAGTGTCAAAAATAAAAAAAAATAAAAATATTTAAATATTTACATAAAAAACAACTATTAACAAAAAATGTCGATAAATTATTTTAAAATATAGCGAAAATTAATTAATTGCGTGTTTTTAAAGCCGATATAATCGCGAATTTTGTTCGGTAAATTTCGAAAACGTGATAAGTGTCAAATTTTTCGGGTGTGGACGGTTAAGTTTTCAATATGAAAATACGTATTTTCAATGAGGTTTCAAGGTCAGTCTGAATGTGCTATAAGTCGTTTTTGCCGACTAAAATGATTTTGAAAGAAAATTGTTTTCATTTACGTCACTAAAATATTACCTTATATAAATCTACCTTGGGCAGTGCTAGAGAAGAGAATGACATATTTAGAATTTTAAATTTTTTTCGGATAATTGGGGGAAACATTGGGTAAAAGTTAAGTGGAGTTGTATGTTTTAGATCTTTTGAAATTAAGAATATGGAATTTTTTTAATTTTTAACGCGGAAAGGAATGAAACTTACATGAAAAAATGCAATGAAATCTAAAACGAATTTGAAATATTTATATTTACTCAAATATATGTTCACTCAATTTTATTCTGGTTAAAAAATATTTTTTTACCTTTCCATAATCCAGCAAAAATTTGTCTGATCTGAAAGCTGCATTTGGAAAGGAACCACGAGTCAAACCACCTAAATTCATGCATGATTTCTGCGATGTTACAGTTTAGATCACTATTTGATAGCACTGATAAAGCGATATTAAGACGCAGTGAAATCATGTATCTTTTCAGCACCGATTGAAGCACTATTTGTAGAGTCGACTTATGCGCAAAAAAGATGCATGGAAATCTTGTATATTTCTCCAAAAAGCATTCTTGTCTTTCAAAAAGTGTATAAAATATTGAAAAGGAAATATATGTGAAATTTTATTAACAAAGAATTTTATTTTATAAGATTTATAAAATGGAAATCTTAATAAAAATGTAAATATGTCACTCTTATTTTGACTGCATCCTAAAAAGGGCTCTTTGAATGCGCAAGAAAAGCTTTAAAAGATGTGCTGTCAAAATCTCGATTTATTTTGCTGGGAAAGCTCTAGACAAACTTTCATTTTAACTTAATTCAAGTCAAATCCGATTATTTTAACCTGTTGAGCCCTTCAATAAAAATTTTGGAATTTTGGATGAAAAGGCTGCCCGTTTAAAATTATCTCCTCTGGCTCATCTTGTGTTTACATAAAAGTTTGTGCCGAGCTTTATAAAAGTTTCAGTCAGGGGAAAAAAGTAAAGAAACTAAGCATAGTCTGATTCAAAAATTGTTTTCATATTTACAATTTTTAGGATTTGAAATTATTCAATTTTTATCTTCACACATTTTCGGAAAAACAAATTTTTGAGATTTTTTTTAAATTTCTTGAGAGCGGGTTAAAGAGATTTAATTTGGTTCAAATTATATTTAAATTAAAGATTAACTTTGCAAATTTGTTGGCAAATTTTAAATGATGATATCTTGAAAAAAGTTTGAACGTTTCTAGATTTTTTTGATATTCGTGCTCAGCATGCCAAAATCAATGAAAATTATGAACGAAGTTTCAGGTCGGGATTCTAGCCGGTCGTTTGTAATAAGTTTATTTGAGTTTGTTTGGATTGATGTTGTGTTATTTATAACTCCAAAACAATGGCCCTTAAATTGTTTCTTAGTGTAATGAAAGGTTAAGGCTAGTAATCCCCTTGTGCGTATTATATAAATAACTACATAACGTATAAGTATTATTAAATTAATAATAATTAATAATACTCATACGTCTTACAGATGGTCAATTACTAACTATATAAAAATTTTACTAACAAAGTAACTAAAAAAAAATATATCTCAAAAACTTATGTTTTAATAACACTTACACTCAAAGTAAAATAAACTAAAAAAAAAAAAAAACTTTTCTCATAAAAAATTCTTACATACTTTAACTTACATAATTTTTCTCTGTAGTCTGTGTTATTTGTTTTTATACTATTTAATACTCAACTTTTATCACCCTCATAATTTTTTAATGAGTTCTCATTTTCTCACATTTTTTGCTGGCTTATTTTTTTTTTTGTAATTTCGTTGGCAACTACATTTTATACACGTTAATGATGATGTTCGACAAATATTGCACAAAAAACTTTTATACGCTTTTGAGGGGAAAGTTAATGACTCTGTTAAAGTATTACTTAAAAAAAAAAAGTAGCAAGTTGTAATTACAAACTCTTTTTAAAAACAGAATAAATGTTAAACAAATATTTTATATATAAAAATTTTAAAAATGTCATTTTCTTTTACTCTAATTACAGAAAGAACTATTCGTGAGTAAAGTTGATCCGGGTTCACCGCGCGGCGAACGTAAATTTTCGGCAGCCACTGCGCCATCCATGAAAACAAAGTGGCTGAAAGCAATTAAAAGCCTAAAACCGGCTTCTGGATCAGTAGTTCAATCAGATAGGTAAGTGTTTTGAATATTTTATTTTACAATTTATTAAAAAAAAAACTAAAACTCCCCTTATTTATGGCAATTTATATAAGAAACTTATATATTTCTGTTGTTAAATATTAAAATTTATTACACTTTTTTTCTTCTATTCAGTGCCTATGTATTTACACTATAAATATTGGAAACTATTTTGTTAGATTTGTTTGAAATATATATTTTTTTTCATTATATTTAGGTCATTTGTATTCAAAGAAAGAAAGTTTTAAATTAGTTCAATTTTTTTTGGTTGTAAAGAAATTTTATATGTTAAACTGTGGTTTTGGAATACAAATGTATTGGAAATTTTCTGAAACGAAAAGATTTTTTTTTTTAATTTTTATTTTTTTAGTAGGTTTGTTATAGCTCGAGGTCGTTATTTTCTAACTAATTAAAACTATGATATTACCATAGAATAATTTTCAAGAGAATTATTTTTCTATTTTAAATTTATTTGTAGTGGTAATTTTTGAAAGACTTAATTGACACGTGTTTCAGAATTTGCCAGATTCTATTGTCAATATTATTTAGCAAATATAAAAACCCCATACTTCTAATAGCAAAGAGATTTTAATGACAAATCGTTAACGATCAATGACAAATATTAATACATATTTGACTTTTCTCCATTTCAGAAACAGTTGACGGAAATTGTGTAAAATTGTTTGTATTTGCTAAATAACCTTGACAATGGAATCTGACAAATTCCGAAACACGTGTCTGGCAAAAATGATAAGGACAAATAAATTTAAAACAGAAAAATAATTTTCTTGAAAATTATTCTATGAGAATATGATAGTTTAATTAGTAAAGAAATAATGTCCTCGAGCTAGAATAAACCTACTCAAAATATAATATTTTAAAGGTCGAATAAAAACAGTTTTTATTTTTTAATAAAAATAAATCAGAATTTAAAATTTTTACCTTTAAGCAGTTTAAAATTTTTTAGATTCAATGAAATTATTTCAATATAAAAAATATTTTTTTCGGCGTAGGTACAGTTTTTAATGAAAACATTTTGTGATTCTAAACTTATTCTTATGCTCTCGACATAGTGATGGAGAGTCATAAAAGTTTTCACTTTATGTATAAACTTTTCTGATCCTCAATTGATTTAAAGATCGAGTGTTGTTCGTGAAAATATGTTTTTTTTTCGAAACTAACAAGGGAAGTCTCCCTAGTGTCACCCCCGATCTTCATGAAATTTGGATATGTTGTTAAGAACGAAAATTAATTCGACACGTATTTTTTTTTAGCGGCCCAAACTCATTTTTAGGGGGTCGATTTGTATAGGGGAAATTGACCTTTCTCAGTTTTTTACGATTTACGACTATATAAACAAAATTAATATAGGCATGTGTGATATCAGATTAAAGGTATTAAAAATACCTATCTCGTGGTGCTAACAATGAGCTAAAGAAGTTAATATTTTTCGACTTATTAACAAAAATGTCCTAAAATTTTGGTATTTTACTCAATATGACGAAAAGTTGTGCATGTTTGGACACGTTCTTAGCACACGAAGATAGGTTTTCCAAAGACCTTTTGGTATGTAACATGACTAGGTTTCTTTGCATAATACAGGAGATAAACGAAAAAAACTGAAAAATGGCATTGTCTTCCCCCCCTCCTTTTTACCCCCTAAATATGAATTTGGGCCGCTAAAAAAAAATACGTGTCCCTTTATTTTTTCTGCTCTACAAAATAAAACCGATTCCATAAAGATCTGCGGATGACACTAGGGTGACTTCCCTTGTAAGAGATTGTGGAAAACAATTTAAATGCATAGTATGTATTGCTGTTGCTCTGTAAGTTTACTCTTTTCTGAATAACTCATTAAAAATGAGAACAGTACTCATTTATTGTTTTATTTTATTTATTGTATGCACTAAAAAATAAAGCTTCATTATATTTATGAATACTGTAACAAATATAATGCAAATCTTTATTAAAGTTTCTCTAATGTTTCAACAGTTTCATAAATACATTGAAGCAGTTTCATAATTGCCCATATGGTCAATATTTATGAAATATTTCATTATATTTAAAAAAGGTTTCATAAATAAAAAAAATAAAAATTACCAAAAAAAAATGTAACAGTTTCATAAATACAATGAAGCAGTTTCATAATTGTTCATATAGTCATTATTTATAAAATATTTCATCATATTTATAAAAGGTTTCATAAATCAACAAATTTTATAAAATTTTATCAAATATTATGAAATATTTCATAAATACTATTAAATATTTCATAGATATTTTTTTTTTGCTTAAATATTATATAATGTTTATAAAATGATAAATCAAATCATATTTATGAATTTATAAAATCCTTAATAATTACTATGAAATATTTCATATATGTATGAAATTGGAATTATTCAGTGCATTTATAAAAACCTTTCATTATATAAATGAAAAAATTCATAGTATTTATGAAACATTTTATTGATACAAATTTCAAAAATGCAAAAACAATGTATGATGTTTAGATTGGAAGAACTTTAAAAATTCTCCTGATATAAAAATGTTGCAATTGTTTAAAATAAAATGCAAATGTCCCTAAAAAAGATCCATCAAACCCCTGTCCATAAGATTTTGTTTTTTTTTTATATTATTTGAATATTCTGCTACTCAGCTTTCTGTTTTATTTTTTTATATTACAAACCAATATATTTGTTCTTTTGCACCTCCTCTTTGTACTCTTCACTTTTATTTATATTCATGCCTGTGTGATTTTATTTTTTTATTATACAATATTTTTAGCTCTGTTGCAATCCCCTTATAGACTTCTATTTTAAAATTAAAGTAAAGCCTGCTATACTAATGTTAACATATTGCTTTTTTTTTGCTGCTGCCAGTTACGGCTGTACATACAACATACACTATTGCAAATATACAACAAAAATGTTGCTACTGTTGCTCTCTTGATGTAACATATTGTGCATATTTTCAAATAAATGCCGATGCTACTGATGAGGATGATGATGTTGATAATATGTTTGGATGTTTGAGAATTTGAATATACTACTCACATTTTATAAGCACTGAGACAAATTTTAAATGGGATCTATGAAATTTTTTATGAGAAGAATACAAATTTTAAAATATTATTCAAGAAAATATGAACTAACGTAAAATTAACAATGTTTTTTTTAGATTTGATGATAACAATTTTGTTTCAAATTTATATCAGTGTTAATTGTTGAATAAAAAGTTCAGTGTAAGTGGCTTATATAATATGAACCATTCTTTACCTACCCTTGTTAGACTTTTATTCCTTATGAGACTTTTATTCAACAAAATCAAAGATAATTTCAAAAATTAACATTAAATTGAAAATGAAACAATGTTATTTTTAAAACGGGCATTTTAATTGTCAATAATTCAAATTATTATTTCAGTGTTTGCGATACAATAATTATAGTTTTTGTTAAGATAACTTTTGCAAATGAAAACTTTTTTGGACAAATTTTGGGTCAGTTCATTGTTTAAGGTTCCCACATTATATACTAAAAGATGAAGCCTCAAATCATCTCCTAAAGTGATGCTGCCATATACAAAAAAAAACGGTTTTTCGCGATTTTCATCATGATGGTCCATATAACGTAGATGTTTTTTGTCCACTATTCGTAGTATCATGGACGCCTTTATGATCCACAAAATGCAAGTTTTTTATCAGAGACCAATTTAGCGGTTAATTTCGCGAAAACTTAAAAAAATGAAGAAATCCGCGAATTTAAGGGCTTCAGATGAAAAGCTTTAAACCAAATTTATATTAGAAATATTGCTACAAGTTATATCTTTGTTTTTCATGCCATAAAATTTAAAAATCATTAGCTTTGGAATTTTTTTTGTTAAAAAAGCAGATGAAAATCAGCCAATCTTTAATGACATTTTACAAGAAAACTGTACCATACATCGAAAAACGGAGTACGCCATTCGATTCAGCATGTCCGAAATATATTGAAATGATAGTCGTACCTCTTGTTTTCTAAAATAGTGGTTAGTTTTGTCACACAGTGTAATCGTTATCCCACGATCCTCCTGGGTAAAAAAATTGTAGAATCCTTAGAAGTTTTACACAAAAAAATTTAAAAAAAATCGAAGAGTACAAACATTTTCAAAAATGAGATTTAAATTTTAAAACTTAACAAGTAGAAAAGTTAAATTCGACTTGGCCGAATCTATGAATACCCTCCACAATGCCCTTTTTAAGTTATAGTAAATTTTCTAACGTGAAAAAAATAACGTTTGTGATTAGAAATATTTTATTTTGTGTAAAAAACCTTTTTTTTACTAATTTTTGAAAAAAAAAATAATTTACAAAATTTTTTTTGAGTGTAAAATTTTTTTTGAGTGTAAAATTTTTTTTTTGAGTGTAAAATTTTTTTCGAGTGTATTTTTTTTTGTTTTAATATAAAAATATTTTTGAGTGACAAAAATACGTTGTATAATATTTTTGTGACTTACCAATGTTTTTAAAACATGTTTAACGGGTTATCACCACGTGGATTTAAGGTGAAACTAATCTGAAATTCACGGTTTTGCTAATAACTTTTGAACGACTGGACCGATTTGGCTGAAATTTAAAACGAATTGGACCAGAGGAACGGCAAATATATATGCCATATTTCAGCAGCCTCAGTATTGTCGTTCAAAAGTTACCGTGTGTTTTAACTCGTAAATTCCAGAAAAACCCTTGCCGAAATTCACTCATTTGCTTATAACTTTTGAACCACTGGACCGATTTTGCTGGATTGCAATACCAAACTGACCAGGTAAATGCACAACATATATGCCAAACTTCAGGAGCCTCCGTGAAGTCTTTCAAAAGTTAGCGTGTTTTCAACAGACAGACAGACAGACGGACAGACGGACAGACAGACGGACAGACGGACAGACGGACAGACGGACAGACGGACAGACGGACAGACGGACAGACGGACAGACGGACAGACGGACAGACGGACAGACGGACAGACGGACAGACGGACAGACGGACAGATGGACAGACGGACAGATGGACAGACGGACGGACGGACGGACAAAAGCTAGATCGTCTTAAAATCGATCGAGGATCATGAATATATATCGTCGAACTATATTCAATAAATGCCAACTCGAAAAAGCTTACTTTTCAGGAGAGCTAAAAAACTAGTTATTTCGCATATTATTGCAAAAATAAACAATGTACCTTCCACAATATGATTTAAATATTCTAAACAATTTTTACCTATGCAAAAATTTTCATATTTTGCACATGTTTGCGTATTTTTCAGAGATGGCATTTATTACTATATCAAAAAACAAATATTTTTTTAGACTTGGCATATTTTGTCGGAAAATAAAAATAATTTTTTTTTGGAAAAATTTAAAATTTTTTTTTTTTTTGGTTTTTGTTATCCTTAGTACGGTAATTGCAAAAACTGAACAAAAAATTAAAAATCTTTGCATATTTTTAAAAGTTACTAGCTCCGAAAGCCTTTTAATATCAGGGTGGTCAACTTTGGCACTCTGTAACTCACGCTGTATTGCAATAGGGTCACTCCAAACTAGCTATTTTGAAAGCTTATATCATTGACTTTATTTGCCCCATTCATAATGTTTCAATCTGATAAATAGTTTGAAAGTTACATAAATATAAGCAATTTTTTTTTTTGCAAACACTATTTACCGATATTTTCAAAATGGCAATATCTCGAGAACCAGTCATTAGATATCAAAATCTTTACAATATTCGTGTTTAGAATGGCAAATGCAATAATGTGGTCTAATTTTTTTTTAAAAAATTTTTGAAAAATTTTTGGAAATTTACAATGGGAGTTGGCATTTATTTCCACCAAAATTTTTTTGTACTTTGAGTTAGCAGAATAACAAAAATGGATGTAAAACGACAACAAATTATTTTTTTGATCTGAAATTTTTATGGCAGATAGGTATTACATAGGGGAGCTATTTGTCATCGGAATCTCATTTCCGTCAAATTTGAGTTGGCATATTTTGAATATAGGTTCACGATATACTTTATGGGGTCCTAGACCAATATTTCGAGGTGTTACAAACGGAATGACAAACTTATATATACCCTCTATCACTAGAGTGGAGGGTATAAAAATCGCATACTAGCACGCTTTTAAGATTTTTTTTGGGATTTTTTTTTAAAGTACATAAAAAATAAAAAATTTGAAATTTTGACCATTATTGAAGAAGTTATGAGTAAAAAATTTTGAGTAAAGGAACAAACTACCAATTTTTAAAAATTCGATATCTTTTGAACAGGTCATCAAAAAAATCTGAAAATTTATCACGAAGGAGTTTTCGAAGGGTACTAAAAACTACAAACAAATTGGGAAAATCTAAAAAAAAAAATTTCAAGGTGTCCGATTTGACATGGAATGCCACATATGTAAATTTAAAAATTTATAAACAAAAAAAATGTTTTAAAAGAAATTTTAACAAAAATTTTGGAATGTCCTTTTTCCTGGCAAGGATATCATAGATTTCAAAAAACATCATTTTTTATTAAAGTCGAGAAAGCGCTTTTATCGCTTTTAAAATTTTAGGGAGGTGTTTTTTCGTGTTGTCGAGCAATAAATTTTCAAAGTTGTTGATAAATCTAAATTATTGATTTATATTGATAATATTTGCATAATGTGGCTGTTAGACAGTGTTTGAAACCAGTATGGGAATACCACATATGTCTATAATTTTTAGAAATTAAATTTTCTTCTGAATTTTTCCATTCAAACCCTAATAAAAAAATTCATACTGTTAATTTCAAATTCCCTCAGAAAAATACAATACCACCCTATTACCAATATATTGAATAAAAGATCCTTCTTCACTGTAACAACGTCAATGTCCTTGATTTTTTTAGATTTTTTTTATATGCCAAGCGAACCATAACCAGAGTACCGAGTAATAAAACAACATTATATACTTTTCCAGAAAGAAAATATTAGAAAAAATATATATTGCAAGCGTTTTATATAAAAAACCAGCAAAAAATAGATAAAAAAACTAGAAATAGAACTTATGCAACCAATGAAATGTGAAATATTTTTTCACTTTTGTACATTTTTTTTCAATGATAAAATAGAAAATTATTATGTGTTATTACAAAATTGCAAATACGAGTATGTGAAGAAGAGCTATTTATATTGTGTATTCGTATGGTTGGCTGCTGGGTTGGTTCATGATAATAAAAAAATTGTAAAATGAGCCAGTATTTGTAAAGTGTTAGTGTTTTTTTTTTTATTAGTTCTAAAATACATTTGGATTTTTGCCTCTTCTTTATTTTATCAAATATTTCTTTTTGGTGTTTTTATCTGCCTAACACACATTTCTACTACCATGTGTAGATTTCTTTTGGGAGTTGAAAAAATAATTAATTATAGATATAAAATTTTTAGAAATTGAAAAAGCAAAGCCTGTAGTTTGAAAAAAAGTTTTATAATACGTTAACTCTGGAAATTAAATAAAATAATCGAAATTTTCATATATTAATAGAAAATAAACAGAGAAAGGAATTTTGAGTAAATACGATGTACTTGAGATTTGAAATGAAAATTAACAGAAAACTTTTTTTGATAATCTTTAGTAAAGAAATATGACCTCGAGCTAGAGTAATATTTCCCAGAATAGAACTACTAATAATAAATTTTATTATAAGGGTTCAAGTTGAAAAAATCCAGAAGAAAAATTGAATTTATAAAAATTATAGTCATTTCTGGTATTCCCATACCGGTTTCAAACACTTCAGTTTGTGTTATCATCAGTAGGATTTTAAATGTTGATTTGTCTTGCTAATGGAAATTGTTTTTTATATATGTGAATATTTTTAGTTTCTACAGAATAAATTTTAACAGTTTCAAACACTACAATTCTAATTCTAGAAATCTCAACCTCACTTGATACTTTCTTTTAACTTTTCGATCTGTACTTGCAGAAAAAACATTAATAAAAATACTGACAAAATATGTCGCTATTAGGCACGTCTCCGAAGCAGAAAAAATTTATTTATTTTGGAAATTTTTTGAAAAAGGGTGTATATAAGTTTGTCATTCCGTTTTTGACACTTCGAAATATTGGTCTAGGACCCCATAAAGTATCATGATCGCCGATCGGTATTAGGTCGATCTACCGATGTTCGTCCGTCTGTCCGTCTGTAGAAAACACGCTAACTTTCGAAAGACTGAAGTTTGGAAAATATGTTTATAACAAAAACACAAAATCGAATATACTTTTTAAATGAGGTAGTTAAGGTTGTAGGTAAAGTCAAAAAATCACAAAAATTCAAATCAAACTTGCCAGACACCCTCAAATTTTAAAGTTATTGTCAAAAAAAAAAAATTTGGGACTTTTCTCAATTAACCACGTAACTTTAAAACTTTTCAACCGATTTTCAATTTGTTAACTGTTTTGCATAGAAAAGAAATACAGCTTTTCATATGTATAAATTGGTCTATACATATAAGAAAGATTTTTATTTTTTTTTTTATTTTTTCAACAATATCTAATTTTTTTGTTATTTTTTGAAAATTTTTTGAGCTTGTCGATTTTTCTCTGCTATAGTTCGTTCAACAACATTTATTTTTGCAAACGCATTCTTAAAGAAAATTTAATTCTGAATACGATGAGTTTTATCCCAATTGACAGATTTGACAATTGACAGATTTGTGATAATTTTTTAAAAAAAGAAAATCAATATTTTGCACGAAATCGGCATTCGGACAACCCAGACAAAAAAAAATTAAATAAAAAATTATGCGAACATAATGAGAGGTCGTGAATTGTTATTTAAAGGTTTTTGGCCCCATGAATTCAAATTTGACCTTGAAATTGCTCTACCGTATTAAGTTTTTGATACACATATCAATTTATGTTATATATCTGAAAAACCTGACCAGATTCGAATTTAGCGCGCCAAAAAACTTTAAAAAAAATCTACCTGACCTCTTATGATAAATTTCTTTTTTTGCCTGGGTTATCTAAATGGCGATTTCCAGCAAAGTCTTAGTTTTCTTTTTTAGAAAAATTATCACAACTCTGTCAATTGTTATTCGATTTTTTTATATAATGGTTTATAAATATAAAGGTTGTTAAACGAACTATAGCAGAAAAAAATCGTTAAATTCGAATACTTTTCAAAAAATAACACAAAAATTATATATTATAGAAACAATCAATGGATATCCATTTTATATGTGTAGACCAATTCTTTCTTCAATCCAAAACAGTTAAACAAATTAAAATCTGTTGAAAAGTTTCTGAATTAGAGAATAATCACAATTGGAATTTTGTTGTCATATAAAACGTATGTGAGCAGTTGCGGAAAAACGCTTCCCGCTCCAATTGTGATTATTCTCTTACACAAGGTTTACAAAAAAGCGTTTTTTGACAATAACTCTAAAACAGTGGTCGGCAGAAAGAGAGATGTGTTGGTGTATTTCTCAAACAAAGCGATATCAACCAGCTTGTTGTTGTATTTTTATGCTCTTATTGTTAGTTGTGAATTTTGTTGACATTCGTGTTGAATACATGTAAATAGTCGAATGTGCTCGGGATCCATGTGCAATTGATGCCGACCACTGCTCTAAAATTTGAGAGTGTTTGGCAAGTTAGATGGGCATTTTTGTGAACTACTCGACAAAACCAACAACCTATACTATGTCACATCAGAAGTATTTTTTCACTGTAGCACAGTCAGATCGATTTTGCTGGAATGCAATATCAACCTGACCTCGTAAATTGAATGATAAAGTGAATAAAGTGAATTTCTGCAAGGGGTTTTCGCGAATTTACGAGTTAAAAAAACACGATAACTAACTTTCGAAAGACAATCCTGAGGCTGTTGAAGATTCACTCAAAATATTTTGTAGCCAAAAACAAATGAAAATTACATTTAAAACCAGTGAATAAAAAATTGAAAACCATCCCAGTAATTATTCATTTGTTTTAACAAACATCAACATTTATTTTTTACTGTTGACAAAATTTTCTAAAATAAATAACATTAAAAAATTAGGTTTTTTTCATTCATTTTTACCAACAAATTCGAAAAAAAATAACCTACGAAAACATTAAAAATTAATGATAGTTCTGTTATTTTTACCAACAAATTCCAAAAAAATAACCTACGAAAACATTAAAAATTAATGATTTTGTAGGTTATTTTTTACAAATATTTTTTTTTTATTTTTAATAAAATTTTGGGGAATCGATCCCGCAATCAACTACATTCTGGCCAGACACTCTTCCCATCGTGCTAAAGTCACTTGATACAAATATGTTTTTATATTTCTATAAATAATTTTTAGAATTTTTTTCTACAAAAAAATAATCTACTTGTGTAGGTAAAAGCTAATGATATCATATTAAAAAATACCAACAATTTAAAAAAAATGACTTGCACAAATCAATAAAAATTTAAAGAATAATCAGTAGTTTTTATGTACAGAACAAAAATAAATGACTTTAAAATTTAAATGTTACTGAAAGTCTTTATTTTTTAGTGTGTTATTTTTGAAACAAAGGACAGAAGTTGTCATTAATAAAAACTGAACATCAAACAAATGTTTTTTCTTTTAAAAACGACTAAACGGAAAACTGTTTAAATAAACTACAAACAGTTAATGACATAATTTTTTGAGTGTTGGCATATGTATTTGTCGTTCCCCTGGTCTAGTTTCAAGAAAATCGGTCCCGTGTTTCTAAATTTATAAGCATAACCCAGATTGGCTTTACCTTAAATTCACGTGTTGAAAGAAAACCCGTTAAACAAGCAGTGGTAACTTGCCAATGCTTTAAAAACTTGTCAAAAAATGGTAAGTCACAAAAATATTCTACAATGTCTTTTTGTTACTCAAAAATATTTTTACACTAAAAAAAATTACACTCAAAAAAAATTTTACACTCAGAAAAATGTTTTGTTCAGAAAACAATTTTTCGTAAAAATTTATAAAAATCAGTAATTTTTTTACGTTAGAACATTTTTCTATCACTTTAATGGGCATTGTGAATCGTATTCATGGATTCGATCAAGTCCAATTTAACTTTTCTACTTGGTTATTTTTCAAAAGTAACAAATTTTCGCGGAAATTTTAAAAAATCCAGAATTTTTTTTACCATGTTTAATAGAAAGATCAAATATGGTTAAAATTATTTTTAATGAAAAATTACACTACTAAAAATCGAAAATGCGACTGGGAAGCGACCTTATACACTTGATAACACTAGTTATGCTGGTCGAAAATCCGTTCTCCAAACTATTTCATCACATTAGGTTTTTGAGAAATTTGAGGTCAAAGTTTAAAAAAAGTTGCCATTTTTAGCTTTTTTGAAAAGTCATAGCGGATGAACCCGATGTAAACATTACTCTTTAAGACGCGGACCTCATTTGGTCAGTCGCCTTAACCCTTCGGGCACCAATTGTCTTTCAATGATGTCTTATACCCCAGTATTGAAAAAGAAAACGTTTTTGTGGGAAAATACCTTACAATTGGTGCTCTAAAGGTAAAAGCGACTGATTAAATGAGTTACACATCATAAAGAGCAATGTTTATGTTTTACCGTTGACTTGCACATCGGGTTCATCCGCTATATGATGTCAAATATGTGTGAAAACGCTATTGTTTGTATGTCAAATTTCTCAATAACCTGATGTAGTGGAAAAGTTTGGAGACCTGATTTGTGACCAGGAAAATGAAAATGGTGGCGTTCTATTCGCATATAATTTTTTTTTTCAAATGATTTGAAGAGGAAGAAATATTTTTTTGGAAATAAGTCATCATTAATAGACAATTGGTGCCCTTAGGGTTAAGGCGACTGATCAAATGAGTTCAGCATCCTTAAGAGCAATGTTTAAGCTTCCTCCTTCACATCGGGTTTATCCGCTATGAGTTGTCAAAAATGCCCAAAACGGCGACTTTGGCAGCAATTTTCTCAAAAACTTGATGTGATGGAAAAGTTTGGGGACCAGATTTGTAATCACTAGAACAATTTCAATTAACTGTGTAAGGTCGCGTCCCAGTCGCATCAAGTTTTTTTTTTTAAATGATCAGTTGTATTATCTTAAGCTTAATAAAGGGGTTAAGCTAAAAATATTTTACGATTTTTACGAATTTAACACTCTCACGTGTTTTTAATTAAGTTTATAATTGAGTCAAGTAAAAATTTACTGAGAAATTATCAATTCATTTTTTTTAAAGTTTACTCAAAATTTTTTTAAAAAGTTTTGAGTAAATTTTAAATTGTGTCAATTAAAAAATTTGTCAATTTTTTTTCGATTTAAAGTGATTGCTAAACATTTTTTCCGCCATTTTTATACCCTCCACTCTAGTGATAGAGGGTATATATAAGTTTGTCATTCCGTTTGTAACTCATCGAAATATTGGTCTGGGACTCCATAAGGTATATATATTCATAATCCCCGATCGATTTTAAGACATTATAGCGATGTCCGTCTGTCTGTCTGTGGAAATGGTGATCACGGATATGACTGAAACTTAACATATTTATTGGAAGTTCTCCCGAGAAGTTTGGTATTGCATTTGAGCGATATCGGTTCAGCGGTTCAAAAGTTATGGACGAAAATATAAGGACACCTCAAAAATTTTAGTACATTCAACATAACCTAAAAATACAAAATGCTTTAATTCGGCTGCTGGTTGACATGTGCGAACATAATTGAACTCCAAATGGTATTTAAACAAGTTCGAACATATTTTTTGACAAAAAAAGAAAAAAAAGCGGATATTTTTTTTGCGCAAATTTTTTTTTTTTCAAAAAAATTTTTTTTTTTTTTTTAATAATTTCCTTTTAAATAAAGTTTTTTTGCAATAATCTTTTTGAAATTGTGGAGGGTATCACTACATTCGGCAAGGCCGAATTTAACTTTTTAACTTGTTTTTTTGTATACTCTATAGTGTTGACATGTGTTGGTATTTTGTTGTAAAAAATCTAATTGAAAATGCGATATTTAGTTTGGCAATACCCCATTAATTGGGATTTGCTAATCTTTATCTAAAAAACACAATGTTTAGTTAATATTATGGAAAAACTCTCTGATTTTCCTTTTTACACATTTTAAATGTTTTTTTAAAACTTTTATCTGTTTTGCATTAAGTCTTTAATTTATAATTTTAATACCTCAATTTGTTTCATTAAAACTCTTAAAACTACGTTTTTTTTTTTGTTGCATAAAACATTTTTTAATGGAAATATATAATATTTTTTTCTGGTTAGTTAAAAGTTTTCTTCATCATTAATTATCTGCTTAAAAATTAAGAAGACTAAGATGAAACTATTATTTCATTTACTTTAATATTGTGGTTTTCCTAAAAGTTAGCTAACGAAAAAAAAGCAAAAAAAAAAAACCTTGACTGCAGGTAATTCATACATAAGTTACAAGTTTTTTATTTTCAACAACCATAAAAAAAGTCTACTGCAAAAAAAGAACATGCTTTTAAATTTATTAAATTTTGTGGCTTTTCGCTGATGTTTACTGTAGGAAAAACAAATCTTGTTAAGGGTATATGGCAGAGAAAAGGAAAAAAATGTATAAAATATAAAGAAGTTTTCTAATACTTTTTTAGTTTTTTTTTTTTTATAAAGTCTACAGAATAGTGGGGGCATTAATTAAGTTAGTTGAGTGATGGGTAACATTTCTGAAAATATACTCCAAAGACGAAAAATCTGTTAAATAACTTTCAGTTTGTGTTAGAAACATTTTACCAGAGTTTTCTGCTAAAATGGATATTTTAACTTGATTTTATTGGAAAAACAACATAACAAAAAAATGTTATTGACCTTGGTTATCTACGCAGAAATTTACAAACCCCGTCAGTATAAATCAGCATATTTCTCATATGGCTCAAATTAGGTGTATTTTGAGAAGATTTTTTTGCTTATTTTACAAAGCTTTTATTTTCATTGAAGTTGCTAGATTGACAACAACTCTTAACTAGCAACCATAGCCACCGCTAGATGTCGCTTTAAAAATATGTTTTTCTTAAATTTTTCTACAATTACACTCAAAAAAAAAAGTTTGTAAAATGACATAAAATCCCCGTGATTTTACGGGGCAGGTTTTGTAAAATATGTACTAGCAAGAATCCCCGTAATGTTACGGGGATAATTTGTAAATTGATTTAACAAAAGAAAATGTAAATTTACAATTTTTTTTGTAAAATATTAACTTCGAGGTGAACATTTTTTTTGTAAGTTTACAAAAAATTTGGTAAATTTACAAACCAAAATTGTAAACTTACAGAAAAAAGTTGTTATTTTACGAAGAAAAAATAGAAAATGAAAAAAATAAATTGTAGATTAACAAATTATTTGGTTAAACTACTGTTTTTACCGGAAAAAATATTAAAAAACACGTATATTTACAATAAAAATTGTAAATTTCAAAAAAAAAATTAAAATTTACAAAAAAAATTGTAAACTTACAAAAAAAGTTGTAAATTTACCAAATATCGTAGAAAATCTAAAACCAAAATTGTAAATTTACAAATTGTTTGGTTAAACTACTATTTTTTATGGCAAAAAAACTTGTATATTTACAATAAAAAGTGGTAAATTTACAATTTTTATTGTATATATACCATTTTTTCTTATTTTTTTGCCGTAAAAACAGTAGTTTAACCAAAAAATTTGTAAATTTACAATATTATTTTTGTATTTTCTTCTTCATTTTTGTAAAATTACAACTTTTTTCGTAAGTATACAATTTTGTTTTTTAAATTTTCATATTTGATTTGTAAATTTACCAAAAAATTTGGTTTATTTACATATTTGTTTTGTAAATTTGAAGGTTTTTTCCATTGGTGCATCTTATTTTTCCTTCTTCGGCAGCTGGAGTAGCACTTCAACAACCTGAAATGATTTTTTTTTCGCTTGAACACTTTAAACAAACTTTTTAATGTATACACTCAAAAAAAAAAGTTTGTAAATTGACATAAAATCCCCGTGATTTTACGGGGCAGGTTTTGTAAAATATGTACTAGCAAGAATCCCCGTAATGTTACGGGGATAATTTGTAAATTGATTTAACAAAAGAAAATGTAAATTTACAATTTTTTTTGTAAAATATTAACTTCGAGGTGAACATTTTTTTGTAAGTTTACAAAAAATTTGGTAAATTTACAAACCAAAATTGTAAACTTACTGAAAAAGGATGTTATTTTACAAAGAAAAAATAGAAAATGAAAAAAATAAATTGTAGATTAACAATTTGTTTGGTTAAACTACTATTTTTACCGGAAAAAATATTGAAAAACACGTAAATTTACAATAAAAATTGTAAATTTGTAAAAAAAAATTAAAATTTACGAAAAAATTATAAACTTACAAAAAAAAGTTGTAAATTTACAAAATAAAGTAGAAAATCAAAAACCAAAATTGCAAATTTACAAATTGTTTGGTTAAACTACTGTTTTTGATGGCAAAAAAAACTTGTATATTTACAATAAAAAGTGGTAAATTTACAATTTTTATTGTTATAAGTATACCATTTTTTCTTATTTTTTTGCCGTAAAAACAGTAGTTTAACCAAAAAATTTGTAAATTAACAATATTGTTTTTGTATTTTCTTCTTCATTTTTGTAAAATTACAACTTTTTTCGTAAGTATACAATTTTGTTTTTTAAATTTTCATATTTGTTTTGTAAGTTTACAAAAAATTGGTTTATTTACATATTTGTTTTGTAAATTTAAAGGTTTTTTTCCATTGGTGCATCTTATTTTTCCTTCTTCGGCAGCTGGAGTAGCACTTCAACAACCTGAAATGATATTTTTTCACTTGAACACTTTTAACAAACTTTTTAATGTATAACACTGCACTTTTTTATTTTTTCGACATTTAGTTTTTCTTAAGTAGAACATATGAGAATTGCGAAGGAGGCTACACAAGAAATTTCTTATATTTTCAGGAAAAATTTGTCAAAAAATAACAATTTTTTTTTTGAATTTTTAATTATTTTCACAAGTATTTTTAAAAAATCAGAAAAAAAATTTTGGATATTGTAGATTGGATGTTTAAGTACCTGTTAAAATAAGAAAAACTTAATTTTTCATAATTGGCAGCTTTTTATTGACATTTTAGGTGCCAAATTAAAAAAAAAAATTACCAAACAAATATGGTAAAATTACCCAAAAAAATGGTAAAAATACAAAAAAAAACTAGAACAATTATATAATAGAAACACATAAAAATTGTGGTATTTTACTTAACGCAAATTACGAAAAAATGGTGTAAAAATTCAATTTTTTTGCTAAAGCTTACAATTAGTTGAAAAATGTTTGTGTCCGGAACTTAAAAAATTTCCAAAATTTTTTTTATGAAATGTTTTATTTATAAAAAATTACTAACTAAATTTTTTACTCCAAAACGCAAAAAAAAACTGAACTTAGAAAATTTTTGCGTGTCCTATTGTTGAATAATTATTTTTTTTAACAACATTAATTCTAGTAATAAAATAAATTTTGTAAAATTACATTGGAATTTTGTACTTTTCAATACATACATTTCAAACTGAAAACCTTGTAAACGATCTTAAAAAAATGTTTGTAATAACACATTTTTTTGGTAGAAAGACTAAATAACACCAAGTAAAATTTTGTTGTACAATAACATTTTTCTTGTGTAAAAAAACTAAACACCTTGTTATATTTTTTTAATTTGTAAAATAATTCACTTTTTTGTAAATTTACCTAAAAAATTTGTAAAACAAATTTACCAACATATAGTAGTAAAATTACAAAGCAAACTGTAGTTTTCGTTTTATTAAATATACAACAATTTTTGTAAAAAGACAAAAATATTAGTAAAATAGAATTACAAGACCTTTTACTTGTAATTTTACAAACTTTTTTTTTTGAGTGTAACACTGCACTTTTTTACTTTTTTTCGACATTTCGTTTTTCTTAAGTAGAACATATGAGAATTGCAAAGGAGGCTACACAAGAAATTTCTTATATTTTCAGGAAAAATTAGTCAAAAAATCACACTTTTTTTTTGAATTTTTAATTATTTTCACAAGTATTTTGAGATATTGTAGATTGGATGTTTAAGTACCTGTTAAAATAAGAAAAACATAATTTTTCATAATTGGCAGCTTTATATTGACATTTTAGGTGCCAAATTAAAAAAAAAAAATACCAAAAAATATGGTAAAATTACCAAAAAAATGGTAAAAACACAAAAAAATATACTAGAGCAATTATATAGTAGAAACACATAAAAATTGTGGTATTTTACTTAACGAAAATTACCAAAAAATGGTGTAAAAATTCAATTTTTTTGCTAAAGCTTACAATTAGTTGAAAAAATTTTTGTGTCCGGAACTTAAAAAATTTCCAAAATTTTTGTCATGAAATTTTTTATTTATAAAAAATTATTTTTAAATAAGTTTTTTACTTCAAAACACAAAAAAATCTGAACTTAGAAAATTTTTTGCGTGTCCTATTGTTGAATAATTATATTTTTTTTTTTGTAAAACAACATTAATTAATAATAAAATAAGTTTTGTAAAATTACATTGGAATTTTGTACTTTTCAATACACACATTTCAAACTGAAAACCTTGTAAACGATCTTAAAAAAATGTTTGTAATAACACATTTTTTTGGTAGAAAGCTAAATAACATCAAGTAAAATTTTGTTGTACAATAACAGTTTTCTTGTGTAAAAAAACTAAACACCTTGTAATACTTTTTTAATTTGTAAAATAATTTACTTTTTTGTAAATTTACCTAAAAAATTTGTAAAATAAATTTACCAACATATAATAGTTAAATTACAAAGCAAACTGTAGTTTTCGTTTTATTAAATATACAACAATTTTTGTAAAAAGACAAAAATATTAGTAAAATAGAATTACAAGACCTTTTACTTGTAATTTTACAAACTCTTTTTTTTTGAGTGTACATAGAAATGGGTATAACATAATTCGTTATGGCCTGGTAAAACACTTTAACTTGTTTTTAGTTAATATTTAAAATATTTTGATGAGCTGTGCTTAGTTACTCATCTTAAGAAAAAAATATAGTTTCTAATATAGGGAAAAAATTGTGGAAAAACATCCCTCTAAAAAATCAAAAATACATAAAACGTTTATATATAGGCAAAAAAAAATATAATAGTTTGCACCAGACACGTAGTCAAGAATTTACCTAGGGGAGGCCCTGCCAGTTTGTAAGTACTCTTTATTTATATGTTGTAAATATTTAAAAAAATTTTCAATATAACAATTTTTAAGAAACTATTTATAAAGTTTGTTTTAAAGTGATTCGAATGGAATGGTCATTTTACTAAACTTACTCAACACGCGTTTCGGAATTTGGCAAATTCCATTGTCAAGAGTATTTAGCAAATTGACAATCGACAAAACATAAAGTCTTATATTCATATATAAATAGACATAATGAGAATTTATGTACTAAATACACAACATATTACAGCTCTAAATTTATAACGAATACTCAACCAAACCTCTTACTCTCTTACGCGAGTAAGAGATCAACTGTAAGTTTTTAAAAAAAGGGCAAAAACTGATGAATGAAAAACCGTCGACAATTTTGTTTTGCAGATAGCAGTAAAAAAACTGCGCAATTGTTAGAACCGGTGCAAATATTAGCGCTAGGCATTCAAATAAGTGAAAAAAACGCATTTTAACAGAAATAATAATAAATTTACTTTAAATTTCTTTAGAAAAATCCTGTCAAAATAAAATGATTTTAAAACTTAATAAAAAAACAAGTAAAAAGTTAAATTCGACCCTGCCAAATGTTTTGATACCCCAATGTAAAAACAGTTTTTTGCAAAAAAAAAAAAATCCGCAAAAAAAATTCTTGGGGGGACAAAAACGGCGAATTTTTTTTATTTTGTAAAAAAATAAGTTAGTATTTTTTTAGATACCATTCGATAATCAATTCTGTTCACATGTGTCAACCTGCAGCCGAATTAAAGCATTTTGTATTTTTAGGTTATGTTGAATGTATCAAAATTTATGAGGTGTCCTTACATTTTCGTTCATAACTTTTGAACCGCTAAACCGATATCGCTCAAATGCAATACCAAACTGCTCAGAAGAGCTTTCAATAAATGTGTTAAGTTTCACTCATCTCCGTGTAATATTTTGGGCGTGATCACTTACACAGACTGACAGACAAATGGACAGACTGACAGACGGACATCTCTGCAATGTCTTAAAGTCGATCACTGATCAATTTTATATATACTATATGGGGTCCTAGACCAATATTTCGATGAGTTACAAACAGAATGACAAACTTACATATGAGGCATTCCGCACCAAATGTTCCGCTACAGAAAAACATGTGTCCCGTGAATTTCTAAATAGGTTGTTTGGATAGCCCTATATGGAACTTAGAAAATTGCATTTTTGGTTTTTCAATTTTTCGAAAACTGGGCTTAGGAGGCGTGGTCAAATATTGGAAAAATGGACAAATTTGTGGCAAGTTGCCTTAAATATTTATCACATTAAAACGGAATGCACCACAATCTCAAAAATTTACATTCTAATATAGTTTTGTATGGGCTATCGATAAAATTTTTTTTTTGGAAAATTTTCAGAACCTGTACTGAAATTTTCCATTTTTTAAAAAAGTCAATTTATCAAAAATCCGGCCACTTTGTTTTTTTTTATAATTTTTTTTTAAGTTTAGGTGTTTGTCCATCCACACAAACAAAATCAGAAAAGCATTTTTCGTTTTTTTTTTTTCGAGAAAATCGCATTTGAATTTTAAATTTCATAACAATTTAGTAATTTGCTTGTATTTTCTTGTTTTAACGTGTCGAATGAGTAATATTCATGCAATTAATATTACTCATTCGCAACAATAAAACAAGAAAATACAAGCAAATTAGAAAATTGTTATGAAATTTGAAATTCAAATGCGATTTTCTCGAAAAAAAAAAGAAAAATACACTTCTGATTTTTTTTGTGTGGATGGACAAACATCTAAACTTTAAAAAAAAAATTAAAAAAAAACGAAACAAGTAAAAAAATTAAATTCGACTTGGTCGAATCTATGAATACCCTCCACAATGTAATCTGATAGTAATTTTCTAAAAAAAAATTTCAAAAAATTGCATTACAAATTTTTTATTAGAAATATGTGTATAATTTTGAGTCAAACTTTCTTTTAATCAATCAAATTTTTTTGAGTGTAAAATTTTTTTGACTGTCAACATTTTTTTGAGTCTGCCATTTCATTCAAAAAAAAAAATAAATAATAATGTGTACATTTTTTTTTGAGTGTAACATTTTTTTTTGAGTGTAAATATTTTTTTAGTGTACAATTTCTTTGAGTAACAAATTACTTTGTAAAATATTTTTGTTGTTTTATACCTATATGTAATACAAAAAAAAACTATTTCACATATTTCCTCTTTTTTTACTTATATTACCATCCTCTTCTTTAAAAACCAAAAACAAATTAACATTCAATCATACACATACTTTATTTGATTTTTTCCCGTTACATACAGTTACACTAACAATAACAAAACAATAACAAATATTTACTTGTCTAACAACTAAACTGCACCCCACGACAAGAAAACAAACAACAACAAGTTTTACAAAACTGGTATTTCACCATGCTTTTAAAACTTGTTTAACGAGTTTTCAACAGTTTAAGGTGAAACAAATCTGAAATTCAGTGCTTTGCTTATAACTTTTGAACCACTGAACCGATTTTGCTGAAATTCAAAACCAAAAAGCCTTGGGGAACGACAAATATATATGCTAAGCTTCAGCCCCCTCAGCATTGTCTTTCTAAAGTTAGAGTGGTTTTAATCTCGTAAGTTCGCAAAATTCCCTTGCCGAAATTTAATCTTTTGCTCATAACTTTTGAACCACTGGACCGATTTGGCTGGATTGCAATACCAACCTGACCCGGTAAATGGTCAACATATATGTCAAACTTCAGGAGCCTGTGTAAAGTCTTTCAAAAGTTAGCGTGTTTTCAACGGACAGACAGACAGACAGACGGACGGACGGACGGACGGACGGACATCGCTAGATCGACTTAAAACCGATCAATGATCATGAATATATATACTTTATGGGGTCCTAGACCAATATTTTGATGTGTTACAAACGGAATGACAAACTTATATATACCCTCTATCACTAGAGTGGAGGGTATAAAAACTGTAAATATTTTTTTGGCCAATTCTTTTTCTGTAGCTTTTTACCTAAATTTATGAAATTTTTAGTTTTTAATTAAAAGTGTAAAACATTTACAAACAAATAAACAAAATAGTTTCCAATATGAAAGAGTACATATTAAAAACAAAAAGTTTATATAAACAACTCGTTGAGGTTTTTCCTTTTAATATACATTTTTTTTTTTTTTGGATTTTAATTAAAACATAAAGTTTAGTCATTAAATTATTATTAAATTTATATTAATTAAACATATTTACAAAACCACAAAAACCATAATTAAACTATGGAAGATTTTTTTAAATTAATGAAAAAAATCAAATATTTACTTAATGTCACCTTAATTTATTCATATATTTAATAATTAACAAATTTTTATAATCTAAAAAAATATTTATTGATCATATATTTTTTTTAAACATTTTTTTATCTAAAACATTTTTTTACTCCATATTCTCAATTATCCCCCTACCTCATATTTGTGTTAAACAAACAAAAAATTGTTGTTACAAAATATCGTTACAATACAATCAAAAAATCTATCAGTCAACCACCACCAAATCGCCCAAATCAAATGTATCACGCCGTCTCAACTGTTTTAACTTTAAGGTAAAAGAAAACTCAAATCAAACATTTAGTAGCAATTTTTGTATAGAAAAAGAAATTTAACATTTTTAAAAAATTATTCATTTTAAAATTTCATATTTTATTAGAAAATTATTAGTTGACATAAAATATTGCACTTTAGATAAAAAAAAACATACCCGTAGTGTTATCCCAAAGTCCTTAGAAATGTATAATATAATGTAAAAAAAAACCTCCACAAAATCCTTGTATGTGGTTATCAACTCCTAGTCCACGAATTTATATTTTATTTTTAAGGATTTAACAAACAAAACTAATTTAAGTTTGTTTATTACAAAAATTTAAGTTACTTTAATTTTGCACAATTCTACTAAATGCACATTACAGAGGAAAAAAATTTCTCCAACTGAATTTTTCAGTTGCATCACCTCAAAATTCGGTTGCTTTTACTACCCAGCAAAAAAAGAGCTTACCATTCACTACAAAATTCACCACAACTTATGAACCAGATGTACTTCTTCTTCAGCTGAAACACTGATGAATTTTATATGGGCGTGACACACAATATCACTAGTGTTTAGTATGTACATATATATTAACATCTTTATCACAACTTCTGAAGTAGTGATCGGGATGTTAATATAACTTGACCTTTTGGAAGTGCTTTTTTCATCACTTCTTTAGAAGTATATATTTCTTGGCATTTTGGATGTGATTATGTAATTTTTATATGGTGATTTAGAAGTGATTTTTTCATCACTTCTTGATAGGTACATATTTCATGACTTTTTGGGATTGATTTTAAGAGTTTTTTTTTTTTAGTATTTACACTAATAATAATTAAAACCAAAACGATATTTTTAACAATGTATAATATTTATTATGTAATATTTAGACTTGAAATTGTTAAGATTAAATCGATGTTTTTAATAATTTAGTTTAGCTAATAGGAATTATTAATTAAATGTGGATGTATATATTTTTCTAATAGTTTTTCATGCGCTTAATCCGAATCTGGCCTTAGAAGTGATTTATCTTATTTTGAGATATTTAGATTTTCGATTGACAGTACTGCATAAACTCAGATATTCGCAATGTTCGGGACCTTATAAAACCGAGAATTATTTTATGATGTATAATTAGTTCAGCACATCTAAAAATACTTCACTTATTCTTCAAATTACTTTTGCAATCCTTAAGATATCTTTTTTCATTACGGTGATATCGACCGATAAAATTATTGCAATTTCGGCCCTAAAAAATAAAAGAAAACAAATTTGAAAACCAACCAATTTGTCTTGTTGATATATAATAGTACCGAATTCTAAACTCTATTAGAGGTGCATCTAAGCCCGGCATCAATTTGGGTATCAATTTTAGGGTAAATTTTCAGGGTGCCATACAAAAAATCTTTATTTGGGCTAACATTATAGAGCTTCGCCATATCGGATAAAGATTTATTTTAAATAAAATTAATAAAATTCTTAAAAGTACATAGAGTTCTTAGTTTTATATTCAATTAAAATTTTTATTAGTCGGTTAACCGAATAATTCAAATTTATCCGATTATTAACCGATTAAATCTCAACCCCGCACTCAGAAAATTATGTAAGTTACTACATGTTAGTTATCTGTATATTTTACAGTAGTTAGTTGTTTTCAACTACAAAGTCAGTTGTTTTTGTATGAAAAATATCAAACAACTATTTCTGTTAGTTATTTTAAGTCGTTTTTTTGAACAACTAACAAAAAAGTACTGTGATGTAGTAACAGTTATTTAAAGTAGTTAATTTTATTTATTTTATCTCTGAAAAGTTTTAAAGTTTTTTTTCCAAAAAAAAAAAAAAAAAATCGTTATTTTTATTTTTCACAACTTTTTTTAAAAAAAAAAACTTGGAAAAAATTTGGTCTTAAATTTTTTTTTTCTGAAAAATGTTTTGAAAAAAAAAATTTATATATTGATTTTTTTATTTTTACTACATTTTAGTTGTTTTGACTACAAATGTAAGTAGTTTTTACTACATAAGTCAGTTGTTTTTTGTCAGTTAAAATAACTAACATTGTTAGTTGATTTAACTGAAAAAGTAGTTGACCCCAAAACAACTTACAAAGTAGTTATTTTAACTGACATTTTCAGTTGATTTTACTAACATAATTTTTAAGTGCGATTAACTATTTGCCGATTAGCCGATTAAACCAAAACCTCGATTAATTGAATACCCTAATGTTTAGAAGAGTTTTTATACCTTTCAACAGCGATACCAACTAGTCATTTTGTGGCTATAATTCAGCCTTTTTTTTAAAGGCTACCACCTTTTTTTGGTTATCTTTTTTAGCCCTTTAAGCACTTTTTAAGTCATTTGATTTTTACCATAATCTGGAAACTTTTTATATGTTTTACACATGTAGTTAAAAAAAAACATCCAATAAATAAAATGAAGAGATAAAAAAAAGTAATTCTCTCATTTTAAATCAGATATCGTATATTTTTAGAAGAGTTTTTATACCTTTAAACGGCAATACCAACTTAGCTCTTTTTTGGTTATATTTAACCCTTGTCTTTTTTAAGGGCTTACAGTTTTTTTGTTATCTTTTTAGCACTTCTTGAGTCATTTGGTAATTTTAACAAAAATCTGGAAACTGTATTTTTTTATAACATAATTTATATAACAAATTCGCTTTTGCGGCATATCAAGTTAATTCATTTATAAAATTTAGCTTTTTATTAAATCAGAGAAAATTATAAAAAAAAAATATTCAACAAAACAAATCCAATACTTAAGTGCCACAAATTTGTACTTTTCAATTGCATTTGTAAACACATATGAAAATGGTACTTCTAAATCATTGAGGAAAGAACTGGTGAAAGTTGTTATTATTGGCATTTTTTTTAGCAGTTTTGGAAGTGCTTATAAAAGTACTTCTTATGGAATATGAAGATCGGCACATATAGCTACTATGTATGTAGTGAATCACTTATTCTTTTTGCACCACTTCGATTTTTTTTTGCTGGGTATATTAGGCTGTAACAACCGAAATTTATAGTTTTTACAATTAAAAGCTAGTTATTCAGTTGTGACTACCGATATTAAACTGTGACAAAATCAACCGATTTTTTGTAGAATCAACTGACTTTCAGTTTGAAAATGGCCAATTTGTTTTTTGTGTGAAGGAGAGAATCAATTTAGTTTAAAAAAACGTTGCTGTCATATTTAAAAGGTCCAGTATTTGAGTTTCTATTTCTGAAATCTGCCCAACGACATCTATATTATACCGTCCACTTACACGGAAACTATCCCAACCGTTATACACCGATTTGCCTGAAACTTAAAATATATGGGACATTCCACGTCAAATCGGACACTTTGAAATTTTTTTTTTTTAGATTTTCCCAATTTGGTTACAGTTTTTAGTACCCTTCGAAAACTCCTTGGTGGTAAATTTTCAGATTTTTTGATGACCCGTTCAAAAGATATCGAATTTCCAAAAATTGGTAGTTTGTTGTTTACTCAAACTTCTTTTACTCATAACTTCTTCAATAATGATCCAATTTTCAATTTTTTTTTTCAAAATTTTTCTTTTTTTACGTACTTTAAAAAAAAATCCCAAAAAATTCTTAAAAGCGCTCTACCCAGCAAAACTTTGGTAATGGGTAGTGATTATATAACACATTACCAGGTAATGTATATACCTTATTTGTAGCATTATTTTAGAATGTCTTACCAAACATTTGTTCCACAACGTATTATTTTAAAGTGAAAAATAATGCATTACTAATAATTTGCTACGTAATGCATGATTATTGGAAAAAATGTATTTCATATTTATTATTTCTAAACATTAAATCATGGATGACTTATATTTGGTTACATTATGTATTATTTGAAAGTTTGAAATAATGCATTATTTATAATTGGATGCATAATGCATTACAATAACATAAAAAATAATTATTTTATAAAAAAATGCATAAGTTTAAACTAGAGATGGGCTCACGACAGGAAATTTCTAACGACACACACTCACGAGCATATTTTATCTACTTACACTCACTTACAATCACGTGAGTAAATTTAATACAAAATTACTTTTTCACTACTCGTAACACCTTATATATTACGTTCTGGTATGCTATATTATATACCTTACTCGTAACCTATAAAATATCATATATTTTACACCTTACTGGTATTCTTTGTTATAAATTTATGACTTATTTTATACCTTACTGGTATTCTATGTGATAATGTGGATGCATTACTTTGAGTCTCATCGCCTGTTAAAATCATCAATGCTGCAATGTATAAAAAAAGAGATCCTATACCTTATTTTATACCTTATTTGGTAATCTAAGTTTTGCTGGGTAGTATGCGTTTTTAAAGTTTTAAAACATAAATCTCATTTTTGAAAATGTTTGTACTCTTCGATTTTTTTGAATTTTTTTTGTGTAAAACTTCTATCGATTCTTCCAATTTTTGCCCAGGAGGATCGTGGGATAACGATTATTACTATTTTTTTTTTAATTTTTTGAAAAAATTTTATTGTAAATTTTCAATCTTAAATTCATTGCTACTGCTCCAATGGTGCGTCATAGAGGGGTCATTTATAAGACCGACCCCCATTAATTTGTACGTCTTAACATTTCTTTGGAACAAACTAATACCCTATCTCCAATTCCTAAGGGGGCTCCCACACAAAACGAAATTTTTTAAAATTTGCTCCAACCACTCTAACTGCCCTAATAGTGCCCTTAGAGCAACCAAATGTATGACCGACCCACAATATTTTTTTAGTCCAAACATTTTTTCTGAGCACACCTACCCTCTGTCTCGAATTTTTAAGGCGGTCCCCATACAATTTTTTTTTTTATTTTTTGTAAATTTGTTTTATTTAATCAGCTTCTACCGGAACAATGATGCGTCCGAGAGGGGTCATTAGTGAGACCGACCCCAATTTGTTTTTACCCTACAATATTTTTTTAAAACATACCTACGCCCTATCTCCACTCCCTAAGTATGCTTCCATTCAAAATTAAATTTTTATAAAATTTGCTCCAACTGTTATTTGAAAGGGGCCTACTTAGGGCTCCACTCCCTAAGTAGGCCCGGGCGTAGGTATGTTTTAAAAAAATGTTGTAGGGTAAAAATAATGGGGGTCGGTCTCACCCCTCTCGGTAGAAGCTGATTAAATAAAACAAATTTACAAAAAATGAAAAAAAATGTATGGGGACCGCCTCAACAATTAGAGATAGAGGGTAGCTGTGTTCAGAGAAAATGTTTGGATTAAAAACAAGTAGAAAAATTAAATTCGACTTGGTCGAATCTATGAATACCCTCCACAATGTTATCTGATAGTAATTTTCTAAAAAAAATCAAAAAAAATTGCATTACAAATTTTTTATTAGAAATATGTATATTATTTTGAGTCAAACTTTCTTTTAATCAATCAAATTTTTTTGAGTGTAAAATTTTTTTGACTGTCAACATTTTTTTGAGTCTGCCATTTCATTCAAAAAAAAAAAATAGTAATGTGTACATTTTTTTTTTGAGTGTAACATTTTTTTTTGAGTGTAAATATTTTTTTAGTGTACAATTTCTTTGAGTAACAAATTACTTTGTAAAATATTTTTGTTGTTTTATACCTATATGTAATACAAAAAAAAAAACTATTTCACATATTTTCCTCTTTTTTATATTACCATCTTCTTCTTTAAAAACCAAAAACAAATTAACATTAAATCATACACATACTTTATTTGATTTTTCCCGTTACATACAGTTACACTAACAATAACAAATATTTACTTGTCTAACAACTAAACTGCACCCCACGACAAGAAAACAAACAACAACAAGTTTTACTAAACTGGTATTTCACCATGCTTTTAAAACTTGTTTAACGAGTTTTCAACAGTTTAAGGTGAAACAAATCTGAAATTCAGTGCTTTCCTTATAACTTTTGAACCACTGAACCGATTTTGCTGAAATTCAAAACCAAACAGCCTTGGGAAACGACAAATATATATGCTAAGCTTCAGCCCCCTCAGAATTGTCTTTCGAAAGTTATAGTGGTTTTAATCTTGTAAATTCGAAAAATACCCTTGCCGAAATTTACTCTTTTGCTCATAACTTTTGAACCACTGGACCGATTTCGCTGGATTGCAATACCAACCTGACCCGGTAAATGGAGAATATATATGTCAAACCTCAGGAGCCTCCGTAAAGTCTTTCAAAAGTTAGCGTGTTTTCAACGGACAGACAGACAGACAGACAGACGGACGGACGGACGGACGGACATCGCTAGATCGACTTAAAATCGATCAAGGATCATGAATATATATACTTTATGGGGTCCTAGACCAATATTTCGATGTGTTACAAACGGAATGACAAACTTATATATACCCTCTATCACTAGAGTGGAGGGTATAAAAATATTGTGGGTCGGTCATACATTTTGTTGCTCTAAGGGCACTATTAGGGCAGTTAGAGCGGTTGGAGCAAATTTAGAAAAATGGCGTTTTGTGTGGGAGCCCACTTAGAAATTGGAGATAGGTATTAGTTTGTTCCAAAGAAATGTTAAGACGTAAAAATTAATGGGGGTCGATCCTATAACGGACTCCTCAATGACGCACCATTGGAGCAGTAGAAATGATTTTAAGATTGAAAAATTACAATGAAATTTTTTCAAAAAATTTAAAAAAAGTAGTAAAAATCGTTATCCCACGATCCTACTGGGCAAAAAATTTGTAGAATCGATAGAAGTTTTACACAAAAAAATTTCAAAAAAATCAAAGGGCACATACATTTTCAAAAATGAGATTTAAATTTTAAAACTTAAAAATAGCATACTAGAGCGCTTTTAAGAATTTTTTGGATTTTTTTTTTTTAAAGTACGTAAAAAAACAAACATTTTGAAAAAAAAAAAAATTAAATTTGGATCATTATTGAAGAAGTTATGAGTAAAGTAAGTTTGAGTAAAAGAACAAACTACCAATTTTCAAAAATTCGATATCTTTTGAACGGGTCACCAAAAAAAGCTGAAAATTTACCACGATGAAGTTTTCGAAGGGTAATAAAAACCGTCAACAAATTGGGAAAATCTAATAAAAAAGTTTTTCAGTGTGTCCGATTTGACATGGAATGCCCCATATATTATTGATCAGTGATTGATTCCGTCCGCCTGTCCTTTTATCATACAGTCCAAAATAAAAAGCTAGACTTCCGAAGTTTGGCACTAATACGTCTTATGGTCATAGGCTGGTTAAGTTTAGAAATAGGCAATATCGGACCAAGGCACAGTGCCACATTTGGCCAATCTAGCACGACAAAAATCAAAAAAAACAAGTAGAAAAATTAAATTCGACTTGGTCGAATTTATGAATACCCTCCACAATGTTATCTGATAGTAATTTTCTAAAAAAAAATCAAAAAAAATTGCATTACAAATTTTTTATTAGAAATATGTATATTATTTTGAGTCAAACTTTCTTTTAATCAATCAAATTTTTTTGAGTGTAAAATTTTTTTGACTGTCAACATTTTTTTGAGTCTGCCATTTCATTCAAAAAAAAAAATAGTAATGTGTACATTTTTTTTTTTGAGTGTAACATTTTTTTTTGAGTGTAAATATTTTTTTAGTGTACAATTTCTTTGAGTAACAAATTACTTTGTAAAATATTTTTGTTGTTTTATACCTATATGTAATACAAAAAAAAAACTATTTCACATATTTTCCTCTTTTTTATATTACCATCTTCTTCTTTAAAAACCAAAAACAAATTAACATTAAATCATACACATACTTTATTTGATTTTTCCCGTTACATACAGTTACACTAACAATAACAAATATTTACTTGTCTAACAACTAAACTGCACCCCACGACAAGAAAACAAACAACAACAAGTTTTACTAAACTGGTATTTCACCATGCTTTTAAAACTTGTTTAACGAGTTTTCAACAGTTTAAGGTGAAACAAATCTGAAATTCAGTGCTTTCCTTATAACTTTTGAACCACTGAACCGATTTTGCTGAAATTCAAAACCAAACAGCCTTGGGGAACGACAAATATATATGCTAAGCTTCAGCCCCCTCAGAATTGTCTTTCGAAAGTTATAGTGGTTTTAATCTTGTAAATTCGAAAAATACCCTTGCCGAAATTTACTCTTTTGCTCATAACTTTTGAACCACTGGACCGATTTCGCTGGATTGCAATACCAACCTGACCCGGTAAATGGAGAATATATATGTCAAACTTCAGGAGCCTCCGTAAAGTCTTTCAAAAGTTAGCGTGTTTTCAACGGACAGACAGACAGACAGACGGACGGACGGACGGACGGACGGACGGACGGACGGACGGACATCGCTAGATCGACTTAAAATCGATCAAGGATCATGAATATATATACTTTATGGGGTCCTAGACCAATATTTCGATGTGTTACAAACGGAATGACAAACTTATATATACCCTCTATCACTAGAGTGGAGGGTATAAAAATTTCCCCGATTTTCATGATATGTTTGCATGTATTATAGAAAATTCCTAATAGCACGGAAATAATCATATAAGATCGATAATTCTGTTCGTTACTAACAGGTGGGTGCATAAAGTTGCATCTTGTAAAATCCTGTAACTACTGCACATTATTTCGCATAAATTAAATCGAGTTTAAACTGTTGTAACTTTTGAACAAAAAGAGATATTTGTCCACTCTTTTTTGGTAATTTTAAAGGATATTTAAATGCTTTAAGTCATATCTTTTCTTTTTTCTTAAAACAAATTTTTCTATTTTTTTTTTTTAAATTTTTTACAAAATATAAATTTTTTAAAAGAAAATTATGTATTTATTTTTTTTGATGGAACAGAACTTTTGTGTTTGGTCCGTATTGGTCGCCGGACTTTTTCAGATATATTGACCAATATCCATAGTACTTATTTCAATGGCTAACTTTTGCGACCGTCTGCGACGCCGACTACAGTGGGGCGATATGTTAACCTTGTTTTTATATATTTTTTAAACATATTTTAAAAAAGTGGGCGTGGCAGTAGTCTGACCGCCCCCTTTTTTTGTGATATTATTTCTACAGTCATTGAGAGTATATATACCAAATTTAAAGCAATTATAACCAAAATTACAAATTTTAAAATAAGTGGGCGTGGCCCTTAACCGGCCTCCCACATTTTTCATGATGTTATTTTCGAAGTCAAAACGAACATTTATACCGAATTTCAAGTCAATATAATTAAAATTGGATTTTTGTCGTCCTAGATTGGCCAAATGTGGCACTGTGCAAGGGGTAAAAAGTTACCCTTAAAGAACTAAACCAACCTCAGAAAAACGGTGTCCCCCAACGTCTCTTTTATATGTATTTAGACAAATCGGTGTAAAACGGTTTGGAGACTCCCCTTGATAGTGGTAAAAAGTACAAGGGCAAGTTCGTGGGATATTTAACTGGAGGAAAAGCGATATTTTAATTTTGGTAGAGCTTCATAAAAGATTGTTATTAATACTTTGGCTTTATTGACTTTTAGACAGTTTTTATACCCTCCAACTACAGTATGGGGGTATACTAACTTTGTCATTCCGTGTGTTACGCATCGAAATATCGGTCTAGGACCCCATAAAGTATATATATTATTGATCAGTGATCGATTCTAAGACATTCTAGCGATGTCCGTCTGTCCGTCCGTCCGTCCGTCTGTCCGTCTGTGGAAGACACGATACAGTCCAAAATAAAAGTGATAGACTCCTGAAATTTGGCACATATATGTCTTATGTTCATAGGCTGGTTAAGTTCGGAGATGGGCAAAACCGGACCAGGGGGGAAAAAGTTCCCCCTTTAAGAACTAAACAAACCTCTAAAAAATACCATATTTTTACATGATTTTTTGTGTTTTTGTTTAACAAATCCAACATTTTTATGCTACAAGAAGTTCAAGGTCCTGCATTTGTACCCACAGAATTAGAAAAAATCGTTTTACGGTCCGCCCCCCCCCCCCTTTTATGGGCGTGGAATATTTTTTTTTTTTTATATAATGATAAATTTGTATTTCTTTAGTGCAAAAGGCATAAGAATTATTTTTGTTAACACTTATTCGAGAGGAATTGTGCCCCCCAATTACCACTACCGACGCCCCCCCCCCACAAAAAAGAAGACGCCCCTGCAATTTTTTTTTTTTATTTATTTGCATGTTGGAGGGTATAAAAGATTCGGCACAGCCGAGTTTAACACTCTTACTTGTTTTTATATATTTTTTACTCTGAAACCACAAGTTGTGCGAAAAAAACTCTGTGGCAATATTGTAAATAAAATTATGAAGATTTAAAATTTAGAAAAAAAAAAATCTAAAAAATTTCAACTAAAAATTTTAAAAAACAATATAAGAATGTACTTTTTTCTGGCAGGGACAAAATGGATTTCGAAAAACAAACCATTAAAATTTCAGAGAGATTCACAATGTTAACCTAATAAAAAAAAAACCGTATTGAGATAAATCATTTTTATTAATTTTGGCATGCTGAACACAAATATTAAAACAAAATCTGAAATATTTCGAGCAGTTTTCGAGATATTGCTATTTCAAATTTGTCAAAAAATTTCTGAAAATGGTGGTTTGTTCTGACGTTTAAGAAACTTTTTAAAACAAATCTCAAAAATTTTTAACATTGAATATTTTATAGATAATGAGACAAACTTTCATTTAAACTCAATTTGACCCAAATCAGGCAATTTTAACCCATGCTGTCCGTTGATCAGAAATTTGGGATTTTAGAAAATGTTCACCAAAACTTTAAACTTTGATCGAGGGCTTTAAGAGTTAAAATTGATGATCTGATTAATGTTAGGTTAGATTTAAATGAAAGCTTGTGTCAAGCTTTATGAAACATCCAATGCCAAACAAAATTTAAGATTTTTTTAAAAAATTTCTTGAAGATAGGAAAAAAACCGTCATTTTGTGAAATTCGTTGAAAATATTCAAATTATTATATCTGGAATACCGTTTTACCGATTTTAGAAATTATTCTATATTCGTATTCAGCATGTCGAAATTCACAAAAAACTTATGCATCGCAAGAGATATTTTTTTTATATTTTAATTTTTCAAAACTTTAAATTTTTTTAGAAATTTTCTTAAAATCAAAAATTTCTATCAAAAGGCGCAACTAGTTCAAATGTTAAAATTTATGCATTTAAATTTAAGGATATGGTAAAAGTTTGTGTGAGAAACTGATTGTGAGTGAAATCTCCAATTAAAAAAATGTGAAAGTGTATTTTTCTAACTTGTTTATATTGTGATTTTTTTCAGACTTTTTATCCAAAATTTAAAACGAAACGCTTTTTTTATATCATTTCGTGGTTTTATTAATGTATTCCAATTTAAAAACCATAAAAAATTATAAAAGTGTATTTTTCTACCTTGTATACTACAATCACATAAATAAAATTAAATTTCAGTGAACGTTACACGTGACTCAACAAAAATTGTTATTAATGAACATTTTCATTAATTTCTATTTAAGGTTGTAATTTTTCTTCACTTACCCACTGCTACTTATTCCACATTTAATCAAAGAGTACTCTCATATATTTCATGAAAAACTTCACAAAACATTTAAAAAATGTTAATGTTAGTTTTCATTGAAAGGAACTTTAATGACACCAGTTTTAGTGATCAAATGAAACTTCGGTTGTAAACGTGAGTCATTTTTCATTAAACTTATGTAAATTTTCATTACTTTAACGAAGCTTTTTTTTCAATGAACTAGTTACTTTAAATTTTTTTATGTCACATTCAAAATACACTCTATGACCTTAAGTTTGTTGCACAGTTTTAGCCAAAGTTACCCAATATATTAAATCCGTTTCCGTTTTAAATAAATAACAAAGTTTTCTTTCTTTGATTGTTAAGTTATATCACTCCTTGTTTTCCATTTTAATTATTTTTTCAATCTCAAAAAAAATAAAAGTTTATCCTCCCTAAACAAAAGACACACCTTTGATCCTATTGACGTATGAAATTAAAAAAGAAAATAGAAAACTAAATTGCAGAAAAAAAAATATGCAAAATATGACCAAAACTATAAATACTAAAATTGTCAACTAGTTGTTGTTTTGTTTGCAGTTTTTATTTTGTTTAATTTTTTTTTTATTATTTTTAACTTTAACTATGAACAATAGAGAAGAATGGCCCTGTCCTGCCTTTGTATTGTGTGAATATCAAGAATTGTTAGAAAATAATTGTCCACTTTAAAACAAAAACATACATACAACAACAACAAATATGATAAAAAAAAAGAAAAACAAATAAACATTTAAACTATGCTGTGAGTGTGTATGTGTTTGAACATGAAAAATATATATTTTACATAAAATCCTTAAAATGAAAGAGAAAATTCTAAAAAAAACACTTTCAAATAAATTTAGACTAACAAGTTAAAAGAGAGTTTTAACAAATGAAAAGAAAATGTACTTCTGGATTTATGAGACCGTAAGAAGTATTTTTATGTCCTTTTACTTGTGATCTTTACCAACAATAATAAATACACAAAACAAATATAACAACATCATACACTATTGATGGAAATTTAAGTACTTAAGTACTTTTTTAGTACTTTTGCACTTTATAATGTACCGAAAATAACTCCACTACTTATTTAGTACTCTTTCGTTACACATTTTTTTTTTGGTAAAATGGACAAGTAAAAGTATTAGTATCAGCGGTTACAAGGGGAGAGTCTCGGAGGGTCTTTCGAGCTCCCACTAAATCCCGAGTTTGCCTGTGATCCTTGTAACGTCCTGCCGAGCAATTGGTGCCAACCAACAAAACCAATAACATAACCGACCATGGGCGGTATAACCCTGGCATGCCTGGATGTGATGTTGGCAGCACCAACACCAGGATCGGATGCTTTGGCCCAATCAGTCATTCATCTTAAAAAAAAAAACCTGATTACCGAAACCGTAACAACAAGGAAAATGATAAATAAACCCGATTTAAAGACGACGACCTTTGCCATGAAAACAAGGACACGAATTGGAACATGGAATGTTAGGTCGCTCTCGGAAACATCCCGTCTGGCACAGGTCTGCAAAGAATTTAACAACTACAAGCTTACAATGCTCGGACTGTGCGAAACACGATGGTATGATTCGGGTAAATTTACAACTGCCGATGGTCTTACCCTACTCTATTCCGGGAAGACAAGTGATGAACCTAGATCCAGTGGGGTGGGCATCTTACTGTCACAGCCAGCGAAGAAAGCCCTTATCGAGTGGAAGCCACACTCAGATCGTATTATAACTGCAAGATTGCGTACTCGAACCCGCAATCTTACATGCATTCAGTGCTACGCACCAACAGAAGCAGCCGAATTATCTTCAAAAGAATCATTTTACGACCTTCTTAGTAGAGTATTAACATCAGTACATCGAGGTGATATTGTGATAATGATGGGTGACTTTAACGCTCAAGTTGGAGCTGACAACACAAGTGTAGAGAGCACAATGGGTAAGCATGGATTAGGGCGGTTGACAGAGAATGGAGAGTTGCTAGTGGAGACTTGTTCGACAAACAATCTTGTTATTGGTGGTACGTTATTTCCTCATCCAAGGGTACACAAAGTGACTTGGGTTTCCCCTGACGGAATAACTGAGAACCAGATCGACCACATCACTATCAGTAAGAAATGGCGAGGTTCGCTTTTAGATGTGCGTAATAAAAGAGGAGCCGATGTCGCAAGTGATCATCATTTGGTAATCGCAACAATCCGCATAACAATTGCCGCCATTGAGAAAAACACACAAATCTTCCAAAGAAGGTATAACGTTGATAAGCTCAAAGATTCAACAGTTGCAAATTCCTTCACTTCTGCATTAAAAACATCGCTTCAGAATAATAACAGAAATCGTTGCTGGGAGGAAACTAAAAAGATATTTACTAAAGCTGCTGACAATCACTTGGGATACAAGAACAATTCCCGTAAAGAGTGGATCAGTGATGAAACGTGGAAACTGGTGCTGGAGAGAAAGGAAGCCAAAGCTTCAATTAATATTAGCAGAACGCGTTCGTCCAAAGCATTATGTCAACAGTTGCACAATCGCCTCAACCGAGAAGTCAATCGAAGTGCCCGGCGCGACAAACGAAACTGGGTTAACAATATCTCAAAAGAGGCACAGGCTGCTGCCGAAACGTATCGCATGGGAGATCTC
The DNA here is from genome assembly GCA_963921195.1 of Pegoplata infirma. Lineage (NCBI taxonomy): Eukaryota > Metazoa > Arthropoda > Insecta > Diptera > Anthomyiidae > Pegoplata > Pegoplata infirma. Next base: position 10,805,430 of record OY992538.1, on the reverse strand, counting down.
TATCGTGCGGCAAAGAAATTAACTAATACCTCAAAACCCACGGTCAAGCCATTAAAAAACGATGCTGGAGAACTCGTTACATCTAAACAACAACAACTGAAACTTTGGGAAGAATTTTATGAAACTATGTTATCGTCTTCTCTACCCATACAACAGACAATATGCAGTTGTGAATCACACACTTCGAACACAAATATCTCCACCGACTCTCCCAATATTATTGAAATTTGCGAAGCAATAAAATCGCTTAAAAACAACAAATCGCCTGGCATAGACAATATTTCTCCAGAGATGTTAAAAATTGATGCAACAACTAGTGCTAATTTGCTTTCCCCTATTATTAACCAATTCTGGAGTACGGAACTTCTCCCAGAGGAAATTTCTGAAGGAGTTATCATAAATTTGCCAAAGAAAGGGGACCTAACAGCCCGTAAAAATTGGAGAGGCATTACGCTTTTGAGTATGATTAACAAGGTGATCGCACACATAATAAATAAAAGACTTTCAACCTCTCTTATTCCTGAGCTTAGAACGGAACAAGCCGGTCTCCGCGCACACAAATCCTGTGTCAATCACATTAATAGTTTAAGAGTGATAATAGAGCAATCTGTAGAATGGAGATCACCGTTGTACCTAACTTTTATAGATTTCGAAAAGGCTTTTGACACCCTAAGCTACGCAGCCATATGGAGCGCTTTGGAATATAAAGGGGTACCTGCCAAGCTAATAAAACTTATTAAAGGTCTATATGAAAACGCCACCTGTCGAATTCTGCACGAAAAACAACTGAGCAACAAGATAAGCGTTAACTCCGGTGTTCGTCCAGGTTGTGTTTTATCTCCCTTGCTATTTAACTGCGTACTCGACGTAGTAATGAATAAGGCAACACCCCATAGAAGAGGAATCACTTGGGGTCTCCAAGGCAGATTGGAGGACCTTGACTACGCGGATGACATTTGTCTACTTACGCACACCTTTTCAGACATGCAATCTAAGCTAGCACTGGTCCAAGAAACTGCATCGCATGTTGGTTTGAAAATAAATATAGGCAAAACAAAAACAATGCGAATAAACGTAAACAATGAGCGAGTACTAACCGTTCAGAATCAAGCGCTTGATGAAGTAGAATCATTCTGTTACCTGGTAGCCATACTGGACAAAAGTGGTGGTTCCAAAGAAGATATATCTAGCCGCATAAACAAAGCCCGGCAATCATTTGGCCAACTCAAGTCAGTGTGGAACTCATCATATATGTCAAAAAGGACGAAATTAAAGATTTTCAACTCGAATGTAAAGTCCACACTCTTGTATGGATGCGAGAAGTGGAATGCAGCACCACGTGACATACACTCCATCCAAGTTTTCGTAAATAAATGCTTGAGAAAGATTCTACATATATTCTGGCCTAGAACAATCACAAATTACCGTCTCTGGTCAGAAACTAGTCAACGGCCTATCCAAATTGAAATCCGTAAACGTAAATGGAATTGGATTGGACATACATTGCGTAAACAACCCAACGATATTGCTAAACAAGCTATAGATTGCAACCCGCAAGGCAGTCGACGTATCGGAAGGCCATCACACACCTGGAAACGGCAAATTGAAACCGAAATATCCCATTTAAACCTGTGTTGGAATGAAGTCAAACACCATGCATCAGATCGAATTTATTGGAATAACCTTGTGGCGGCCCTATGCTCCTTGCAGGAGTAAAAGGAACAAATATATAAAAGTATTAAACAAATATTTTATAAAATTTAATCATCTAAAATTTTGAAGTCCTTTTAAAAGGAAACAGGATCACGATATGAAAAACTGTAAATGTAGTTTTACTAAATTTAGTCTCTAGTTTCAAACGTATATTATCCAGTTCGTGTTTACCGACTTTTTTCATTTTTGTCGGACGGTGTTATATATAATTTGATAAAATTTTTTGAAATTTGATAAAAATATAATTATATCAAAGTATATATTATTTTATCTAATTTTATATTTTTTGAAAACAGAAACCTCTATATATAATCTTATAGAATTATATATAATGTTATCAAATAATATATAATTATATAAAATTTTTTTACTCGTGCATTTTTAAGACAATTTTTTGAAAATATTTCTAAATCGATTTTTTCTAAAAAAATTTCCAACAACTAAAGAAAAAATATTTTTTTTAATACTGTAGAAGAAATGCACATTGTATGGCCTCCAATTCTTTTGAAATATCAAATAAGATCTAATTCATTTTTACAAGGAAATTCAAGTTTTTTATTATTTATTTATTAATTTCAATTATTTTGTTTTTTTAAGGAGTTTTTACTTTTTTTTAATTTTTCAAATGCATAAAAATTCCAAAGCATGCAACAAAGACAAAAAAACAAACCCTAAACTATAAAGGAATCTTTTGTGTACTATTTTTACATTAAAAAAACTATCCAAACCTAAATATAATTCCCCGAATATATGTAAACTACTACATGCAACATCATGCAAGAAAACACATAATATACAACAAAACAAATACATTCGCCTTCATAACTGTAATAATGTTTTGTAAGAAAAAATTGCAAAAAAAATCAACTACAAGACAGGAAACAAAAAAAAAAGGCGCAAGAAAATTACAAAAGTTTTTCACATTGGAAAAGTTGTTTGTTATTAAGTTTTTTTTGTTTCTTTATTTGTAAAGTTGTGTTTTTGGTGTTCTTTAGCATCGTTTATTATCATCGTCGTCGTCTTCGTCTTCGCCGTTGTCTTCCGTGTGTATTTAGCTTTTACTATACAACTTTTGAGTATCATTTCATGTAAAGTTAGACATTAGTATTTACCACTACTAGTACTTACAGTTAAACAACAAAAACAACAGCAACAACAATACAACACGCTCAAAACTTATTCACTTACCCATACAAACAGAAAAAGATAAATATACCACAATAGAGTGGCATTTTTTTTATGCCAAAAAAGTTTTTTTTATGCCAAAAAAAGTTTTTTTTTATACCAAAAAAGTTTTTTTTTGCACTTTTTAATGTCCTCGCAAATTTTTATTCTACTTGACCTACAACTTGTGTGGTACAAATTGGAGGAAAATCGGGTTTAACTAACCCGTGGTACCCGGCGAGTAAAGTTTTAGATTTTTTAAGACTAAAAAAAAACTTAAAAAAGTATATTTCTTGCATCATATATTTTTAATTTTGATGCGCTGAATATGAATTCAAATCGTTCAATCGGTTTTCGCGATCTCGCTATTTGAAATTTGCTAAGACTAATTTAACCTATGGCGATCCTGTGTATCATATAATTTATAGTTTTAATAGAATAACAATTTGCTTGGACGCTTGGAAAACTCAAAAGTTAAAGAAAAAATTGCCACTCTAATACCACAACCGCAAGAACCAGTGTTTGCATTTTTTTTATTTTTGTTTTTGGCATTAATAAATACACCCCCAAAATACACCTCTTCTCTTATGTTGGTTTTATTTGCTCTTTGACTGAGCAAAAAAAAAAGATAAAGGACCAAAATTTCAAACTATCAAATATTCTGTTCAAAAACATTATCTACTTGTAATATTTGTTTTTTTTTTTTTTAATATTTTTAAAACTATAGAAAACCAAATATTTTCTCAAAACAAAACATCTCCTTTATAAACTTGTTTCTTCTCCGTCCACATCTAAGAGATATTTTACTAACACAAAAAGTTAAGAGTGCGTAATACGGTAGTGCCAGATCTTAAAATGCCCTATAATGTGCTTCCATGAAAATCAGATTTCTATTAAAACTAAAATACAGTTTTTTTAATTGAGAAAATTTTACCTCCCTCTCCCCAAAAAAAAAAAAAATAAATATTTCTTGAAAATTTTGAAGATCTGTGGCGTGTATTTTTGAATCACCTGTTATTATATTTTACATATGAGTGTGGTGGTCGTGGGTTCGATTCCCACCAAAAGCCTTGGCCTGTTTCGCTACAACGAGACAATGGTGATATTCCATTTGAAATTCTTCGAAATACAGATCTAGGGCCCCGTATATACACCGTCTGACAGCCAATATTAAGCATGAACCGAATGAAATACGTCTGAAAGGAGAGATTAAATGGAGTAAAACTGCATTTACAGTTTTTCATTTCGTATTCCTGTTTCCTATTGAAAGGACTTCAAAGTTTTAAAGGATACATTTTGAAAAATATTTTTGAAATATTTGTAATTGTTCTAGGATGAAACAAGTGACAGCAGATAAAAGAGGAGAATCTCCCTAATTTTTCCATTTTTCGATTTTGTCATATAAGGATAAAAGAATGTGAATCAAGTTATTTGAAAACTTTATCAAAATATTTTGTTGAAAATTTTAAATGAAATTGAAGGACACATTTTTAAATGGACGTAACTTGCTTTCTTTTTCCTGTTTTGTAAAAATAATAAAATAGGAAAATTATGGGAGATCCTCCTCTTTCATATCCATTCAATAGTGGCATCCTAGGACAAGTAAAACTATTAAAAAAATATTTTATAAAATTTAATCCTCTAAAACTTTGAAGTCCTTTTAAAAGGAAACAGGAACATGAAATTAAAAACTGTAAATGCAGTTTTACTATATTTAGTCTCTAGTTTCAAACGTATATTATAGAGTGATCAATTAATCCGGTTTTTTTATTGTTCGATTAAACGATTAATCGACATTTGGCATTTTTGATTTATTCGATTAAACAAATAAATTTTTAAAATTGTATACATGTTTGTTGTCGTTAGCATGAGCAAAACTTAAAGTATTTATCTTCGCGAATCATCGAATTTGCTTAAAAATGGCATTGATTTGTTAGTGCATATTTTTGCATATTTTTTACTATTTATTAATTTTTTTTTTTATTATTTTTGTGAAATTTGCTATTTTTATGAAAAATTTTCAAATCGGTTCATTTATTTTGATAAAAAAGAAATAAAAAAATATTTTTTTTGTCAAAAAATTTAAGCAAAAATTGCGCCATATAGTGGGAAAAATATAAAGGGCTGCATCTAAAAGACGCACTGACATGAGATAAAAAAAAACTGAATGTATGTAATTTTTTTGTGTTTTACCCGTAAAAGGGTCATAATTGTCTATATTTTTGGGGCAAGCGTTTTCAAATTAGAAAAAAATCCGAATTCGAAAGCTAGCCCTAATGGCCACCCCCAATGTTACGTTTTGCTTTTAGCACGACATTTCTCTGATTTAAAGACGGAATGACCAATTTTATTTTCAAAAATTCGAAATCCCTAATTGATATCGTAGGGTATAAATACCAAGTATTTAGTATAAGATATTTTCCCTCAATATACTTTTAACAAAATGCAAATGCTGAATAAATTTTCCCCCTTTCTTAATTATTAAACTTTAGAGTTTTTTTTTGCGATTATTTTTCATAAAACAAAATATTAATTAAACATGTTTTTTACAGTTTTAGTAACCTTTAAGTATTTGATATAGATTTTGTAAAAGAACCATCCATGATTGGTTTTTGTATATTTTTTTTTATTTATTAAAAGAAAGTTTACGCCCTTTTGAACTTTATTTTAGAATTTATTTATTCAAATAAACCATAACTTTTAATCTGTACAAGCAAAAATAGTTTCTGTTTGTTTTTGTGGAAAATGGAAAATGCTGCTGGTATTGTAACTGTATTTGAATTGAAATGAAGTTTGTTTTGTGATGTTTGTTTGAAAAATATAATTTATTTTAAATCTAACGAAATGTGAGTTATTTGAAACTCTTCTTTCTTTGTTGCCATGGGTGATGTTCTGCTGATCTTATAAAAAAAATGTTTTATTTATTTTCCAAATATTTTGATTCTGCTCCACTGTGCACTAGAATTTATTTTTTTTTTTTTAAAATTAACCATTTAGAATTCAAGTATTACACTGTGCTACAGTGAAAAAATACTTTTGATGTGACATGGTATATGTTGTTGGTTTTGTGGAGTAGATCACAAAAATGCCAATTTAACTTGCCAGACACCCTCAAATTTTAGAGTTATTGTCAAAAAAAATCGTTTTTTTTTTGGGACTTTGCTCACTAAGCCTTGTGTAATTTAGAAAATTTTCAACCGATTTTAAAATTTTTAACTGTTTTTGATAGAAGAGAGATAGGTCTTTCTATGTGTGTAAATTGGTCTACACATATAAGAAAGATATCTATTGATTTTTTCTAAAATATCTAATATTTTTGATATTTTTTGAAAAATAATATAGTTCGTTTAACAACCTTTATATTTACATATTTTTAAAGAAAATTTAATTCTGAATACTGTGAACTTTATCCTGAAAAAATCACATAAGAATTGACAGAGTTGTGATAATTTTTCTAAAAATGAAAATTACACTCAAAAAATTATGTTAGTAAAATCAACTGAAAATGACAGTTAAAATAACTACTTTGTAAGTTGTTTTGGGTTTAACTACTTTTTCAGTTAAATCAACTAACAATGTAAGTTATTTTAACTAACAAAAAAACAACTGACTTATGTAGTAAAAACTACTTACATTTGTAGTCAAAACAACTAAAATGTAGTAAAAATAAAATAATCAATATATAATTTTTGTTTTTCAAAAAAATTTACGACCAAATTTTTTCCAAGTTTTTTTTTTGTGAAAAATAAAAAAAAAACGAAAATTTATTTTTATTTTTTGGAAAAAACTTTGAAAATTTTTCAGAGATAAAAAAAATAAAATTAACTACTTTAAATAACTGTAACTACATTACAGTACTTTTTTGTTAGTTATTCAAAAAAACGACTTAAAATAACTAACAGAAATAGTTGTTTGATATTTTTCATACAAAAACAACTGACTTTGTAGTTGAAAACAACTAACTACTGCAAAATATACAAACAACTAACATGTAGTAACTTACATAATTTTCTGAGTGTAAGATTTTGCCGGAAATCGCCATTCAGATAACCCAGGTAAAAAAAATAAATTTATCATAAATGGTTATGTACAATATTTTTAAAGGTTTTTGGAGCGCTGAATCCGAATCTGGCCATTAAATTGCTCTATCTCGTCAGGTTTTTGGGATATTTAACATAAATTGATATATCAAAAACTTAATAAGATAGCGCAATTTCAAGGTCAAATTCGAATTCAGGGGCCAAAAACCCTTAAAATAATGATACGCGACCACTCAGTATTTTCGTTTATTTTTTTATTTTTTTGCCTGGGTTGTCCGTCCGAACGGCAATTCCATGCAAAATATTAATTTTGTTTTTTAGAAAAATTATCACCACTCTGTCAATTGTTATTCAATTTTTTCAGCATAAAACTCATCGTATTCACAATTAAATTCTCTTTAAGAATACTTTCATAAATATAAATATTGTTGAGCAAACTACAGCAGAAAAAAAATCGATAAACTCAAAAAAATTTAAAAAAATAACAAAAGAAATAGATATTTGTTGAAAAAAATCAATACATATCTTTCTTATATGTATAGACCAATTTACGCACATAAAAAGCCCTATCCTTCTTCTATCCAAAACAGTTAAAAAATTGAAAATCGGTTGAAAACTTTTTAAGTTACACGTGGTTTAGTGAAAAAAATCCCAAAAAAAGTTTTTTGTTTTTTAGAAAAATTATCACAACTCTGTCAATTGTTATTTGATTTTTTCTGCATAAAGCTCATCGTATTCACAATTAAATTCTCTTTAAGAATGCGTTTATAAATATAAATATTGTAGAGCAAACTATAGCAGAAAAAAATCGAATAACTTGAACAGTTTTCAAAAAAAAAACAAAAAAATTAGATATTGTTGAAAAAATCAATAAATATCTTTCTTATATGTATAGACCAATTCACACACATAAAAAGCCCTATTCTTCTTCTATACAAAACAGTTAAAAAATTGAAAATCGGTTGAAAACTTTTTAAGTTACACGTGGTTTAGTGAGAAATGCCACAAAAAAAGTATTTTTGACAATAACTTTAAAATTTGAGAGTGTCTGACAAGTTTGATGGGCATTTTTGTGATCTTTTCGGCGAGACCTACGAGCTTAACTACCTCATTTCAAAAGTATATTCGATTTTGTATTTTTTGTAGCACGGTGTTGTTTATCCCCTTTAATTTCTGATATAAATTAGAAAAACACCAAAAACCCCCATAACGTATGAGTAATAATTAATTCTCTCTGATAACACGTATACGTCCTGTTGTTCATAACATTTCTATAAAATTTATGATAAAAAAGGTTATATTCAATTTTAAATTTCCATATCAAATCTATAGAAAATTATTACTACTATTAGTCTTGAGGCACTAGAGTTTTTTTTTTTGGTTCTCTACTTAGGTGTACACTTTGTTTTCCAATTTTATGGAAAGAATTGTTCCGAAGACAAGAAAACAAAAATTGAATTGGTTTACGAGATATAGCCGTGAGAAAAATTGCATGTTCTTTAAAAAATAAAGTTTTTACCAAAATATATAATAAACCAAATGGGGTTTTGTTAGTTTCGATTCCACAATACAAAGTTTGCACCCGATGACTTCATAAATGTTGCACTGTGTAACTATTTCTTTCTTATATCACGTATACGTCCCGTTGTTCATTATAATTCTATAGAATTTAAAATTTAAAATAAAAAATTTTTAAATTATTTATCATACACTCTAAACAAATGAGTCCAGTTTCCTACTATAAATTGGGTAAATTTCAACAAATTCAAATAATATACTACTATAAATGTGTAGGTTTCCAACAATTTTTTGGTAAAACTACACATTTTGTGTAAATTTACCCAATTTATAGTAGGAAACTGAAATCATTTTATTTAGAGTGTACATTTTATTTTTTTTGAAATAAATTTTTTCATGTAATTTATTATTTTATATATTTTTAATGATTACTAACTTAATTATCAGGAATTTAAATATATAATAAACATGTATGCATTTGTCATTTTTTTAAACAAATTAACACTTGCATAAGCCAATAAATTATTTTATCAATAGGTTTTTTTTAAATTAAAAGAAATCAAAATACAAATTAAGGTGTGTTTACATCATACCACCGACAATGAGTCGTTTAATTTTTGATGATTTTTATAAAAAAAAGTTCGATTTTGTTGTAGCATAATTCTAGGCATTTATTTAATATATGATTAATATTAAAAAGGCGAATAGAAATCAAAATATTGTTTAATTAAAAAAAAAAACAGATATAACAAGTCATTTAATTTAAAGTCGATTTATTTATTTAGAAAAATCATAAATGATATTATATTGCTTACTCTTTCAGGCCTATTCACAGTTATGATTGGCTATGACTAATTTTATTATTTTCAAACTTCATATTCCATGTTTTTGTTGTAAACACAATCATAAAAAGTCTCAAAATTTAAAATTATTTGTCAATTTTGAGACAATGTGGGTAGCAGGTCTTTATTTTTTTGAAATTTTCAAACAAAATTTGAATTTTTTTATTATTGTTTACAACAACCACATGGAAAAAATTTAGTTATGATTGATTTATGACTTTTTTTGTGAAAAGGCCCCTTAATTTCAGCATTATATTTTTACTAAATGCCAAAGATTATGCTACAGCAAAATCTAAAGTTTTTATACAATATAAACACACCTTTAAGGTGTTTTTAAATCATACACTCAGAGAAAAATGCTGAATAATATTTATGACATGGTTTCATAAATATTTTTGTCACAAACCTTCATAAATATAATGAAGTTTTATAAAAAAATCTATGAAATGCACTTCATAAAGTTTCATGGTTTAATAAATAACAAGTGAGAGCGTTAAATTCGGCTGTGCCAAATCTTGTATACCCTCCAACGTTAAAAAAAAAAAATTGCAGGGGTGTTTGGGGGGAGGGGGTTTGTCGGGTGTCCTTGGGGACACCTTCTCTCTGGTCAGAAATGTTTACAAATTTAATTACTATGCTTTTTGTATAAAAGATAAACAATTTCATCATTATATAAATTATTTGCTAACATCCACGCCCACAAAAGGGGGCGGACCGAAAAAAGTCATTTTCAAATCACCTGGGTCCAAGTCCAAGAGTTTGAACTTTTTCAAGCATAAAAATGTTTCATTTGTTTAACAAAAATACAAAAAAACCCATAAGAAGTAACCTTTTTTCATGGGTTGGTTTACTTCGTCAAGGGGGAACTTTTTCCCCCCTGGTCCGATTTTGCCCATCTCCGAAATTAACCAGCCTATGAACATAAGACATATATGTGCCAAATTTCAGTAGCCTATCACTTTTATTTTGGACTATATCGTGTCTTCCACAGACGGACGGACAGACGGACGCTTGAATGTCTTAGAATCGATCACTGATCAATAATATATATACTTTATGGGGTCCTAGACCGATATTTCGATGCGTTACACACGGAATGACAAAGTGAGTATACCCCCATACTGTAGTTGGAGGGTATAAAAATTCTTGAACGTGTCATGTCATATTTTTTATAATATGCTTAAAAAATTAGGTCAAAATTTCAGCTCCTGAAGGCGAAGTTTTTTTTATTTATAATTCCTTATTTTAGTTCTTCCAATGTTAATATTATAAATTTTATTTCAAAAAAAATAATGAAACATTTCATAAATACTATGAAACCTTTTCATAAATATCGAACATTTACTTGTATAATGTCATAACTCAAAATATGTCGTTTTTGGGTATATTGTGTCAAAAATTCGTATTAATATATTTTAAACTCACCGTTTGAGAAGAGAACACGCCATTATAACATGTTCTTCTCACGGGCCTTTTGCAACGTAAACCAATTTTCAATTGTAAACTTTAAACAGGTTTTCTGTAATATCAAACATTTTGTGTTATGACACTATACAAGTAAATGAGCGATATAATGAAACCTGTCATTAAAGTTCGTTCAATGTAACTTTTTCAAAAATATTATGAAATGTTTTATAAATTATGAAACATTTTATAAAAAAAAAAAAATATTTTAAGTATTTCATTATATATATGGAACTTTTTCATTATACCAATACAGTGTTTCATAAATACTATGAAATAGTTTCATAATATGATCAAATATTGAAGAAAAACAATTGTGAAAAGTTTCATAGTATTTATGAAACATTTCATTATATTTATGAAGAGTTTCACAAAAGTTTATTTAATTTTATTCAACCTTTCATAAAAATAATGAAAAATTTAATAAATATTCCCTAGTAAAAATGGTTTTGTATATATCCATGTACAAATTGCTACGAATATATCTAATTTTACATAAAATTATCTAATTACATAAAATTATATAAAAAATTACTCAGATAAGACCAAAATTCGTATCAAATTATATAAAATTTTATCGGGAGTTATATCAAATTTTATATAATTTGATACGAAATTTGGTCTTATCTGATTGATTTTTTATATAATTAAATATAATAAGATCACAGTATGTATTAAAAGATATATTTGTATATATTTATACATGGCTATATACGAAATGATTTTTACTAGTTATGAAACTACAATTATGAAACTATTTCATTGTATTTATGACGCTGTTACATTGGACGATCTTAAATGAAGATTTTCATTATATTTATGACAGTTTTCATTTCTTTGAGTGTACTATTGAGTCATATAACTTTTCAAAATTCTCATAGTATAAATGAAATTTTTCATTGCATAAGTTTAGGCATTGAGAAAATATATGACAGTAAGTTTTATAAAATTTACGGGCCTATTCTCAGTTATGACTGGTTATGACTAATTTTATTATTTTCAAACTTCATATTCCCTGTGTTTGTTGTAAACACAATCATAAAAAGTCTCAAAACTTAAAATTATTTGTCAATTTTGAGACGATGTGGGTAGCAGGTCTTTATTTTTTTTGAAATTTTCAAACAAAATTTGAATTTTTTTATGATTGTTTACAACAACCACATGGAAAAAATTGAGTTATGATTGAGTTATGACTTTTTTTGTGAATAGGCCCCTTAGTGAATTTAACATTTAATATAAAAAGAATGCATACTTTTAGGCTCTAGGAAAATTTTTAATTTAACATTTGATTTTAGACATAACGTATAATTTTCGGCATTTAAAAATGCTAAAAAATTTAAAAAAAGTGCTGAATAGCACTTAGCACTTTTTTTCAAATCTTTAGTGCTAAGTCCAAAAGAGATTACTTCGTATTTATATGGATATCGTAGGTCTATGACTTCACATAACGTAGGTCTATGTCTTCATATTAACTATTTCTCACGACTATATCTCGGAAACTACACCATTTACAGCTGTAATTCGAAAAAGATCAATTGTAATTCGAAGATTCTACTTGTAATTCGAACATTCTACTTGTAATTCGAAGATTCCATTTGTAATTCGAAGATTCCATTTGTAATTCGAAGATTCCATTTGTAATTCGGAGATTATACTTGTAATTCGAAGATTCTATTTGTAATTCGAAGATTCCATTTGTAATTCGAAGATTCCAATTGTAATTCAAAAAATATCAACTAAATTTCCATTGATATTTTTCGAATTACAATTGGAATCTTCGAATTACAAATGGAATCTTCGAATTACAAATAGAATTTTCGAATTAGTAATAGAATCTTCGAATTTCAAGAAGAATTTTCGAATTACAAATGGAATCTTCGAATTACAATTGATCTTTTACGAATTATATCTGTAAATGGTGTATATCTCGGAAATTAATTTCTTTTCTGTCTTCGGTAAAATTAGGACAAAAAAGTGTGTTTACATCATACTAAATATTATATGAATTAACTTTTTAAAATTCTCATAATAAAAGTGAAATTTTTGATTCCTTAAGTTAAGGCATTGAGAAAATATATTACAGTAAATTTTATAAAATTTAGTAAACTTTAATAAAACATTTTATGTAAAAAGAGTGCATACTTTTAGGCTCAAGGAAAAATTTTATATAGCGTATGATTTTAGGCATAATTTCGACGTTTTCGGAAATGTTGACCTTTAAAAACCCATTAAGTTTACAAAACCGAAATTTTATAGTTATAAAAATAATAATCGCATAAACATAATTTTTGTTAAAACTACTTAATATTTTTCTGAATAAAACTTTATAATTTTTTTTTTATGTTTTCAAATCCTCCTAATATTTTTTTTTTTGGTGTTAGAAGTTTCTAGAAACATTTCCCTTAAGTTTTGCTGAGATATTCATACTCACTTAATTAGATTTTCATAAATTTTGCATGTAAACTTATCACATTCATAATTGCTTAAATTAATCACATTTCTTTTGCATATTTAATTCATTTATTAATACATATTTTAAAATTATTAACTACAACATTCTGCATAACTCGAAAAAACTTAATGTTAGATTGTAAATAAGTACTAACAAGGAAGTAAAACGACAAATATTTATAAATAATTTATTTAATAAAATATAAATGCAAATGTATAGAAACTAATATCCGCATATAAATGTATATGCTAATGAGTATATGTAATATGTATATAAAAATATAATAAATAGACAAATAAATAACAAAATAATTATGTATTTTAAAATAATAAAATAATAAAAAAAATATATACCTATGTAAATAACTGAATAACTATGTAGAGTCAAAAGCTATCTCCATTTATATATTCTAGACCGACATTTTTTTGTATGGATAAAAGTTATCTTCTATTTTTGAACATCTGGGTAAATTTTTATTCTCCTAAGCCTAAAATAAATGTGGTACAAATTTGAGAGCAATTGGTATTAATTTATCTGAAGCGCCCGGCTTTCAAAGTTTTAGATTTTTGAAAATTCGAAAAAAATATGCTTTTCAATACATTACAGTTATTAATTTTAATGCGCTGAACACGAATATCAATTTTTAAATTGTTCGAATAGATTTCCAGATAATGCTTTTTAAAATTTGCAAAAAATAGTTTTCAAGATTTTTTTTTTTAATCTCAAAACTTCGGTTTCTTGTTTCTTTTTTTAAGCTAGAGACGATCTTTCATTTAAATTATAATTAAGCCGATTCAGATCATTATAACTCTTGGAGCCTTTCTATTTAAATTTTGGATTTTTGAACCATTTTCACAAAAAATTTTGTTATTGAAAAATTAAAAAATATATAAAATTACACTGTGCTACAAAAAAACCAAATTGACTATACTTTTCAAATAAAGTAGTTAAGGTTGTAGGCCTCGTCAAAAAGATCACAAAAATGTCCATCAAACTTGAAAGACATCCTCAAGTTTCAAAGTTACCCAGTCAGAAAAATACAATCACAAAAGCGTTGTGAAAGCGTTGTGGACGGCCTTAAGATTAACCGAATGATAAAATCGATCTACGCTATAGAACAATGTAAATGCATGATTAAGCGCCAAAAACTTTGAAAAATATTATGCATGACCACCAGGGCGTTTCATCAAAAACTTTTTTTTTGATTTTTGCTACTCTTGAAGCGGAATATGAATTCTTATGGCCTAAAAGATTTTTGAGATTTTTTTCAGATTTTTGGCGGGCCGGGATCAACTCGCTCAAATCGATTTTATGCTAAAAATGAGGTTATAAAACATATTTTACAGAAAAACAAAAAAAAAAAAAAAAATTTTATTTTTTTTTATGGTGCCTTGTTTTTACAAAAGTGGATAAATTACTTCAAAATATTGCTAGCCTCCTAAAAAAAATATTCGCGGTAAAAATGATAAGGTCATTTTTATGTGTTCCTATACCGATATTTCGATGTGCTACACACGGAATGCCAAAGTGAGTTTTATACCCTCTAACCAGAGTATGGGGGTAAACTCACTTTGGCATTCCGTGTGTAACACATCGAAATATCGGTATAAGACCACATAACGCATATACATAAATGATAAGTTATCTATTCTCAGACATTCTACCGATTAATAAGATACTAATATATGTACTTGTTGGTTAAGCTCATGTGAAATGTAAGAAAAAAAATGGGTTAAGTTAGTTTTTTTAATTTTTTTAATACTTCTGCTAAAATGACAGACGTCATTTTGAATTTAAATGAAAGGTATTTAAAACATCTATTAAACGGTGTCAACATCACGAACCTACGTTGCATATTTCTTAAGTTATTGAGCTTTGAAGTTGGAAAATTCAAAATTTTTACTTTTAAGGTAAAATTATTGACTTTTGACCTTATCATTTTTACCGCGAATATTTTTTTTAGGAGGCTAGCAATATTTTGAAGTAATTTATCCACTTTTGTAAAAACAAGGCACCATAAAAAAAAATAAAAAAAAAAATTATGTTTTATAACCTCATTTTTAGCATAAAATCGATTTGAGCGAGTTGATCCCGGCCCGCCAAAAATTGGAAAAAAAAAATCAAAAATCTTTTAGGCCATAAGAATTCATATTCCGCTTCAAGAGTAGCAAAAATCAAAAAAAAAGTTTTTGATGAAACGCCCTAATGACCACTTATTAAAAATTTTTTTTTTGCCTGGGTTATCTGAACGGCGATTTCCTGCAAAATCTTAATTCTCTTTTTTAGAAAAATTATCACAACTCTGTCAATTAATATCCAATTTTTTCAGAATAAAGCTCATCTTATTCAAAATAAAAATTTCTTTAAAAATACAATTATAAATATAAAGGTTGTTGAACGAACTATAGCAGAAAAAAATCCATAAACTCGAAAAATTTTCAAAAAATAACAAAAAAAAAATAGATCTTATAGAAAAAATCAATACAAATCTTTCTTATATATGTAGAACAATTTACAAACATGGAAATCCCTATCCTTCTTCTATCCAAAAACAGTTAAAAAATTGAAAATCAGATAAAACAAGTAAGAGTGTTAAATTCGGCTGTGCCGAAGCATTTATACCCTCCAACATGTAAAAAAAATCCGGGGCGTGTTTTTTTTGGGAGAGGGCTTCGGTAGGGGCAGTGGGGGACACCCCCTCCCCCTCTCGAAAAATGTTTACTAATTTATTTGTTATGCTTTTTGCACTAAAGTAATACAATTTTATCATTATTTAAACTATTTTTTATATCCACGCCCTAAAAAAGGGGGCGGGCAAAAAAAAAAATATATTTTTAGTCCCCTTGGTCCTATTGCAGTACTTCGATTTTCTTCTTGCTTAAAGTTGTTTTATTTGTTTAACAAAAATATAAAAAACATGTAAAAAAAATCGTGTTTTTCAGAGGTTGGTTTAGTTCCTCAAGCGGGAACTTTTTTCCCCCTGGTCCGATTAGGCCCATTTCCGAACTTAACCTGCCTAGGACAATAAGACATATATGTGCCAAACTTGAGGAGTCTAGCTCTTTTATTTTGGCCTGTATCGTGTTAACTACAGACGGACGGACAGACAGACGGACATGGCTAGAATGTCTTAGAATCGATCACTGATCAATAAAATATATACTTTATGGGGTCCCCGACCGATATTTCGATGCGTTACACACGGAATGACAAAGTGAGTATACCCCCATACTGTAGTTGGAGGGTATAAAAATGTCTGAGTTACACGTGGTATAGTGAGAAAAGTCCCAAAAAACTTTTTTAACAATAACTCCAAAATTTGAGGGAGCCTGGCAGGCTTAATGAGTATTTTTGTGATCTACTCAACAAAACCAACAACCTTAAATATGTCACATCAGAAGTATTTTTCAATGTAGCACAGTGTTATTTTTGTTTATTTTGGTATGCTGAAGACTAATATCAAATATTACATCGCACAAACGAATTTTCGAGATATCGCCATTTGAAACTTGCCAAAACATATTCAAAAATTACGGGTTTTCCTATTTTTAAGAAATTGTTAAAAAAAAATCTCAAAAAAATTTTACTTGACCGTTTCAAAGAGCTTGAGACATTTCATACATTTCAGTTTAACTTGAGCCAAATCAGCCTTGTGATGAAAATTTCGAATTTTCTAAAAGTCGGTGTGCCTCAGCGATGTTTGGGTTCAACTTTAGTGTCGACGAAAAGTGTAAACGCAGTTTGATTTCTACTTGAGATATCGCGAAATTAGTGTTTTTGTATTTTCTAAAATTTTGACTACGAAGTTTTTTAAATACCCAGTCAGGAATTTCCAACCGTACCAAAAATTTTGTGTTGGTGCAATATCGGGCTAACGAAAAATACAACATTCTATAATATAAAACAGTTCTACTAAAAATGATGTGTAGGCACAACTTTGTGTTTTCATAAAACACTGTAGTGTAGATTATAATTTAAAAGTTTAAAATTTTTATTTTAATTAAAAGTTTTTGATTAACATAGACCTCAACTCTTTAATCGAGGTGAAAACTTTAGTAAATGCTTTTTCAACCAATTTTTACAAAATGGTAACTAACAAGCACTACATTGAGATTTTCATTACATCCCTAAGCAAGAGGTTAATCCAATGTCGTAAATTTGTAAAATCAATGTTAACCCAACGTCAAAACAAAAGTCGAGCGATCGTTGGCCACTGTTATCATTTCAACTGCGGAATGACGTCGTAGACTTAGAAACGGGTATGATTTGCCAACGTTGGTACCGTCGCCGCCAACTTCATTCCAACGTTGGCCCGTTTGTATTTTTCTGACTGGGTATCTTCTAAAATTGAGTATGTAGTTTTAATTGTATTTATTTTCAGGTCACAAAACAGTTAACATCGAAATCATATCTTCTCAATTTCGCGAAAAATAGCAAAATTAAAAAAAAAAAAATTTTTAATTGGAAAAAATTTTATTTTTCGCGTAAATTAGCAGTCAAGATATTGACTTGATCAGTTTTACCACCTTTAACCACATAAAATTTAAACTGCATACAATATACATATTTGTCGATTCTTGATTTTTTCCTTTATTTTAGACACTAAAGAAAAAAAATATTAATATAAAAGCTTGAACAGTAATTTTGCAATTTCTCGGAAATTTATTATCTATAATTTTAATGCTTGCAGTTTTGTCACCTTTAATAATCTCGAATTCAAACTGCATACCACATTTTTGTCGTTAATTGAGGTAAATGTTTTTACAGACCAAAAATAACACAAATTAATAAATAAATAGTAGTTTAGCGAGTTTTTTAGCGATATCTCGAAGAACTGAACGGCTAGAATTTAAATGTTAACAGCTTTATCACCTTTAATCAATAACAAATCAAACTGTATTTCGTGTTTTTCAACAATGTTAAGGAAACTTCTTTTATTAATCAAAACAAGAAATACCCCCAAAAAGCTGTTTTTCGCTATTTCTCGCGAAAGTGAGCAGCTATAATTTTTTTATGGGCTGTTTTAATTTCTTTCAACATGCTCAAATCAAACTGCATACCACCTTTTTTTATTGTTTCTAAAGAACCGGTTTTAAAATATAAATAAATAATAAAAAAAAAATTGCATTATTACGCGATATCTCGCGAAATTTAACACCTACAATTTCGATGTCAACAGCTGTGTGACCTTTGATCAAGCACAAGTAAATCTGCATGCCATGTTTTTACGAAATTTTAAAGAAACCTATCAAAAGATAAAAACGAAAACAAAAATAGCAAAAAATTAATTTCGCGATTTCTCGCGAACTAAAGAAGATAGGATTTTGATGTTACTGTTTTATGGCCTTTAAATAAGTACAATTAAAACTGTATACTCAGTTTTTGAAACAATTTTAAAAACTTCAATGTCAAAATTTAAAAATATACAAAAACAGTAGTTTCGCGATATCTCGCGAATGCGAGCAGTTTTGTGACATTTAATCTTGTAGAAATCGAACTGCGCTTACACTTTTTGTCGACACTAAAGTTCAACCTAAACATCGCTGAGGCTCACCGTGTGCAAGTCAATTTGTTTTTCTTTTAATTTTTCAAAAAACCAAAATTTTGGGAAAAACTTTCTAAAATTCTCGAAAACCGTTCGATCGTTTTTAAAATTTGTTGGATATTCGAGTTTAGCAAATATTTTTCAGTTAAAAATTACATGATGTCTCGCTAAACATATTTTTTTTATTTTTTATTTTTTTTTTACTATCAAAAATCCCAAATTTTTATCGCAGGGCTCCAAGTATTAATTTAATCCGATTGGCCTTAAATTTGTAACTCATGGGTTTAAGATCTTGTAGAAAAAAAATTTGCTTGGAGAGTTGAGAAAAACAAAAGTTGAAAAAAATGCCGCTCTAATGTATACTAAATTACTAATAACTTATCTGAAATGTTTATCAAAACATGTGTTTGCCCCATTAAAGAGTCAAATAAAATGTAATATATCATAATTTTTTATTTATTTAGTATTTTTTTTAAATAAAATTAATGAAGACATAAGTAAACATTTAATATTTTAAAATAATTAATTATTTTATAATTTCTATTATTTGGTTATATTTTGATATTATTATTATTATTTTTTGTGTTGTTAAAGCAAATGAACGAATGAAAAGAATATGAAACATTTAAAAGCATTGTCGTGCCGTTATTTTCACTCAAATAATCTGACAAATTCCGAAACACGTTTTGATTAAGTCTTGCAAAAACGTCCAATATAAATAGATTTAAAACAGAAAAATAATTTTCTTGAAAATTATTCTATGAGAATATCATTGTTTTAACTAGTAAATGAAATAATGACCTCGAGCTAGAATAAACCTACTCAAAATGCAACATAGTTATAATTAACATAGTTAAGTTTTTTTTAAGATTTTTTTTTAACACAGTTTCTAAAAAATGTACTAAACGAAGAGATCGAGAAAAACTATGAGTATTTCCGTATGCACTCCAACAAATTCGAATTTTTATATGAAAACTCTTACATTATTTTGGGGTAGCACAGTGTAATAGAAGTGATCGAGAAAAAATTTTATTATTTCCTTATTCTGTGATCGAATCACAATATTTTTTTTCGTATTTCGTTCGTACTTTTGCAGTTCCGTTTATATTTTTCCAGACTCAATTATTTTATTGAAATTCTTTGAATTTCCTCAAAATATAATTTTTTATTTTTTTATCGATCTTCCTTGAATTTTAATTGATCTACCCGAGTAAAAAAAACGTTTTAAGATCTAATTTGATCTCAAAATTGGCTGTATCAAGTTGGATCAGATATTGATCTATATGTATTATTTTAGATACACTAATATAAAAAGTGATACAATTAGATCCGAATTTTGGTCACATTCAATTAAATCCACTTGATCTTATTTTATATAAATTAATATAGATTTATATAATTACATAAAGTCAGATATATTTATGTATAACCTCAGATAAGAAAATGGAGCCGCAATAAATCTTAGATAAAATCAGATAAGAACATATAATATGTCATATATAAATTAATATGATTGTATCAAATTATATATCATTATATCAAAACTTTTTTACTAGGGTATTTTATCTTTTCGAAATTCAGTAAATCTTTTCCGATTTTTTTTTTTTAAGAATGTACTTCACATAGATATCAAATCTGTCAGTTGCTCTGTTGCGTACAGTTTAAAAAAAAAGTCCTCCCAATATAAAATACGTATTAAATCTGTTTAAAAAGCTTAATTTATAATCTCATTTTCCACGAAAAGACATTTCTCTAAATAACAATATTTATTTAAAATTATTTGTAATTCCATTAATAAGTTCAGAGAAATTTATAAGTCAGTTTTTTGTTTCAAAAAATGAAAATGTAAATCAAATTTTTGTTGTTCTTTGTTTAACCAACAAAATCATATTATCGTCTCTTGATAAATGAAATTTCCGTTTATTGCACAAAAATCTGCAAAAAAAGGTAAAATTTTATGAGAAACCATAACTATATTCCATGCAGAGCATATGGTACCCATACAAAAGGAAAGATAAATATTGAATAAAAAAAAAGAAAATTTAATTGGATATTGACCAATGCATACAAAAAATCCCCAAATAAAAAAAAAAAATAACGTTTTAATTTGAACAGACAACACATAACAACCACAACGATAAACGTTAAATGTGTTCAATACAAAAAATTTACATACGAGTATTTACCTATACTGATGTTATACTCATACATATATGAATTTATATGGAAAATAACTTTTCAAAAATATAAACGAAAACTAAAAAATTTTGAAAATGGTTAAAACTAATAAAAGTGTTTCATAGAAATCAAATGTAGATAAAACGAAAACAAGACATTTGCCTTCTGCTTCGGATTTTTTGCTAGAAATTTTGTATATAACAAGTGTCAATTCAATGTATTTCACTTTTTCTTTTTTTTTTTTTTTGTTTAAGATTAAATGAAATAGGGGGTTTTTACATATACACTAGGGTGGCAGTACGTGGTATTATTTTTATTTTTTTTCACTTCTAATTTTAATTGACTTTTTTATGAATTATTATCATTTTGAATTATTATCATTATGAAAAAAAGTCGATAAACACGAACTGGATAATATACGTTTAAAACTAGAGAATAAATGTAGTAAAACTGCATTTACAGTTTTTCTTTTCGTGATCCTGTTTCCTTTTTGGAAGACTTCATAGTTTAAGAGGATTTAATTTTAAAAAATATTTTTTTAATATTTGTAATTGTCCTAGGATGCCACTAGTGATACAAAACGAAAGAGAAGAATCTCCCCTAATTTTCCTATTTTATTATTTTAATATAACTGGTAAAATGAGGTAACATACGACCATTTCCAAAATATTAATCAAAATTTTGAACAAAATATTTTGATAATGTTTTTAAATGACTTTATTCACATCCTTTTATCCGAAAATGGCAAAACAAAAAAATGGAAAAATAAGGGGAAAACCTCCTCTTTTATTTGCCATCACCAGTAACATCCTATAAAAAACACAAATATTTCAAAAACAAAATGTAATCTTTGAAATTTTGAAGTCCTTTTAAAAGGAAACAGGATCACGAAATAAAAAACTGTAAATGCAGCTTTACTCCATTTTATTTCTACTTTCAGACGTATATCAACCGGTTCATGTTTAATATTGCTTTCAGACGGTGTATTCGAAAAAGATCAATTGTAATTTGAAGTTCCAACTACAGTATGGGGTTATACTCACTTTGTCATTTCGTGTGTAATGCATCAAAATATCGGCCTAGGACCCCATAAAGTAAAAATATATATGATCAGTCTGCAGTTAACACGATGCAGTCCAAAATAAAAGAGCTAGACTCCCGCAATTTGACACGAATATGTCTTATATTCCTAGGCAGGTTAAGTTTGTAAATGAGCAAAATTGGACCAGGGTGAAAAAGTTTACCCTTGAAGAACTAAACCAACCTCTAAAAAACACCATTTATTTACATAAGTTTTTGTGTTTCTGTTTAGGAAATGCAACACTTTTATGCTAAAAAAAGCTCAAAGTCCTGGATTTGGACCCAGGGGATTGGAAGTGTAATTTTTTTCTGTCTTCCCATTTTTGTGGGCGTGGATTAAATTTTTTTGTTTTTAATAATTATAAACTTGTATATCTTTAGTGGAGGGAAATTTGTTCTCTCATTGACTTCTACCAACCCTCCCTCCACCCCACAAAAAAACGCCCCTGAATTTTTATACCCTACACCACTCTGTGGTACAGGGTATAATGAGTTTGTGCTGATATTTGTAACTACCCGAAAAATTGGTCCTAGACCTACCTTCAAGTATACCGATCGACTCAGAATTACTTTTTGAGTCGATTTAGCTATGTCCGTCCGTCTGTCCGTCCGTCTGTCCATCTATCGGTTAATGCACGTTAAGGTCGCAATTTTCAATCAATTGACTTGAAATTTGAAACTTAAGCATCTTTTGACCCAAGGACGAAGCCTATTGAAATTGGAGAAAACCGGTGCATGTTAAGACCTAGCCCCCATACAAACGCCCCATTTGGATTTGGCTTAAATGACTATTAACCGTATTATAATAGATATCGCTTTGAAATTTAGCAGGTAATAAACTTTTGTACGCAAAAATCATCATTCCAAATTTGAAAGGAATCGGGTCAGTCCTTCTGGTAGTCCCCATACAAACCACTCACCCGACATTCACATAATTCCCTCAAAATTCATAAAAATGGAAATATTTGATACAAATTTAATTTTTTGGTGTTAAACGTGTACTTTAGTAACCTAATCAAATCGGAATACAATTGGACCGTTTTTGGACTTAGTTCCCCATATAAAAATTTCGACAGATATTCAGTTAAATCGGTCTATTAAAAAATAAACCAATTCCACTAATATTTTATCTGTGTGTGTTTTCCACACTAAATAAAGATCTAACAAAAGACAGATCCAATCGGTCCATGTTTGGACTTGGGACCCATTTTATGGAAAACACTGGTGTAGGGTATTATATGGTCGGTCTTGACCGACTATAACTTTCTTACTTGTTTTTATTACATTTTATCTCTTCCGAATTTGAAATATTTTTTTCGAATTCGACATTTTTTTTTCGAACTCCGTTATAAATAATTCTTTTTTCGAATTTCGGATAATCATTTTCGAATTTTTATTAGTCTTTTTTATGAATTTCAAATAATTATTTGAAATTCAAATGTTATAGATAAACTTTTTGACTTTCATTTATTTTTTTCGGATATCAATGGATATGTTTTGAAATTAATTTCAATTTAATTGAAATTAAATTTATATTTTTGGATTTTTTTAAACTCGTAAAATAATTTATCTTTAAATGAAATATAGTTTAAATTTTTCCAAAACGAATTCATCCATTTCAAACTTTAATTGATTTTTTATAAATTTAACGAAACTCTATTGATATTTTTGGAATATTCCATTTTTACCTTCGCTCTTTCAAATTTAATATTACATGTTTCAAGATTTCTCTGAAAACTCAAGATTTTAAATAAAGTCATGAAAAATTTTTTGAAATTTCATTACATTTTTTTAAATTTTTAGTGAAATCCCTAAATTTGAAATGAAATCTTAAAGATGAATTTAACTTTTTAACCCTTTTTAACAATTTTGAGGTTTAAACATTCAACACTTCAAATTGCTTAGTTTTCGTCTACATTAATACCCAACTTTTTGAATGATAAAATTTTAACCCCAATGTATGTATATTCCGAAAAAAACTAGTCAAATATTTAGTGATAAAAGTCAATACTTATTGACAGTGATAAATGGTAGAGTTTTTTTTTCATTATTTTTTCCTTCGTTATTTTTTTATTTTTAGGTTCTTTCACTTTCAACCATAAAAAGCAATTAAAATATATTTCCAACCATTGAATGTATACATTTTTCGATAAAAAGAAAAACTACGAAACAAAAATCGTTAAAAAAAATGTTAACAAGGTCAGACAGCTGACAGTAAATAGGTTTGCTTTTGGTTTACAAGGATTTTTTTTTATTTTATATTATTTTGTTTTATTATCTTTTATTTTTTTGTATACCATTTTGAATTTTTATTTAAGAAAAAAAATTGTATGATTGGTATAATAATTAAGAGTTGTATTTAAATTCTCACTAATTTGTGTGTTTTTTTTTTATTTTCTTCCATTTCTTAGACGTAATGGAGCCGCCGGAACGTCATCACAACCATTACGACCCAATGAGGATGGTAGCCATCATTTACAGGAGTATACTTATAAAAAGATAACAGCCTGTGATGTGTGTTCACAAATATTAAGAGGTAATTATTGAGGTTTTAAGAAATGTATACAAAGTTACTTAAGAATCTGGAAAAAATTTAAACGGATGTTTTACATTTCATTAAAACCCCTAAAGTATGCAACAATAAATTTAAAGTAAAACAACTAGCTCCATCTT
Source organism: Pegoplata infirma (assembly GCA_963921195.1). Taxonomy (NCBI): domain Eukaryota; kingdom Metazoa; phylum Arthropoda; class Insecta; order Diptera; family Anthomyiidae; genus Pegoplata; species Pegoplata infirma. Next base: position 10,780,761 of record OY992538.1, on the reverse strand, counting down.
TTTATACCCTCCAACCACAGTATGGGGGGTATACTCACTTTGTCATTCCATTTGTAATGCATCGAGATATCGGTCATAAAGTATATATGGGGCATTCCATGTCAAATCGGACACTTTGAAAAAATTTTTTTTAGATTTTCCCAATTTGTTTACAGTTTTTAGTACCCTTCGAAAACTCCTTCGTGGAAAATTTTCCGATTTTTTGGTGACCCGTTCAAAAGATATCGAATTTTTAAAAATTGGTAGCTTGTTCCTTTACTCAAACTTCTTTTACTCATAACTTCTTCAATAATGGTCCAAATTGCAATTTTTTTTTTCAAAATTTTTGTTTTTTTACGAACTTTTTAAAAAGACGTCATTTTTTAAAATTAGCTCCAACCGCTCTAACTGCCCTAAGAGTGCCCTAAGAGCAATCAAATGTATGACCGACCCACAATGCTTTTTTAGTCCAAACATTTTCTCAGAACACACCTATCCTCTATCTTTAACTGTTAATGTGGTCCCAATACAATTTTTTTTATTTTTTATAAATTTGTTTTATTAAATCAGCTTCTACCTGTCCAATGGTGCGACCGAGAGGGGTCATTAGTGAGACCAACCCCCATTTATTTTTACCCTACAACATTTTTTTAAAACATACCTACGCCCTATCTCATCTCGCTAAGTAGGCTTCCATTCAAAATTAGATTTTCATAAAATTTGCTCCAACTGTTATTTATATGGGAGCCTACTTAGGGAGTGGAGATAGGGCGTAGGTATGTTTTACAAAAAGGTTGGAGGGTAAAAATAAATGGGGGTTGATCTCAGTAATGACCCCTTTCGGAGGCACCATTGGACCGGTAGAAGCTGATTAAATAAAACAAATTTACAAAAAATAAAAAAAATTGTATGGGGACCCCCTTAATAGTTAAAGATTGAGGGTAGGTGTGTTCTGAGAAAATGTTTGAACTAAAAAAATATTGTGGGTTGGTCATACATTTTATTGCTCTAAGGGCACTCTTAGGGCAGTTAGAGCGGTTGGAGCAAATGTTAAAAAATTACATTTTGTTTGGGACCCCCTTCAGAAATTGGAGATAGGGTATTAGTTTGCTCCGAAGAAATGTTAAGACGTAAAATTTAATGGGGGCCAGTCTTATAAATGACCCCTCTATGACACACCATTGGAGCAGTAGAAATGATTTTAAGATTGGAAAATAACAATAAAATTTTTTCAAAAAATTTTAAAAAATAGTAATAATCGTTTTTCCATGATCCTACTGGGCAAAAAATTTGTGGAATCGATAGAAGTTTTACACAAAAAAATTTCAAAAAAATCGAAGAGTAAAATCATTTTTAAAAATGAAATTTTAATTTTAAAACTTAAAAATCGCATACTAGAGCGCTTTTAAGAATTTTTTGGGATTTTTTTTTTTAAGTACGTAAAAAATCAATTGGAATCTTCGAATTACAATTGATCTTTTACGAATTACAATTGATCTTTTACGAATTACAATTGATCTTTTTCGAATTACAATTGATCTTTTTCGAATTACAATTGATCTTTTTCGAATTACAATTGATCTTATTCGAATTACAATTGGAATCTTCGAATTACAAATGGAATCTTCAAATTACAATTGGAGTATTCGAATTACAAATGGAATCTTCGAATTACAAATGGAATCTTCGAATTACAAATGGAATCTTCGAATTACAAATAGAATCTTCGAATTACAATTGATCTTTTTCGAATTACATCTGTAAATGGTGTAGACCGCTTTTAAGATTTTTTTTGGATTTTTTTTTAAGTACGTAAAAAACATAAATTTTGAAAAAAAAAAATTGAAATCTGGACCATTATTGAAGAAGTTATGAGTAAAAGAAGTTTAAGTAAAGGAACAAACTACTAATTTTTAAAAAATCGATATCTTTTGAACAGTTCATCAAAAAAATCTGAAAATTTACCACGAAGGAGTTTTCGAAGGGTACTAAAAACTGTAAACAAATTGGGAAAATCCAACAAAAAAAAAAATTTCAAAGTGTCCGATTTGACATGGAATGCCCCATATATTATTGATCCATGATCGATTCTAAGACATTCTATGAATGTCCGTCTGTCTGTTCGTCCGTCCGTCTGTCTGTAGATAACACAATGCAGTCCAAAATAAAACAGCTAGACTCCTGAAGTATGGCGCAAATATGTCTCATGTTCATAGGCAGGTTAAGTTCGGGAATGGGCCAAATCGGGCCAGGGGGAAAAAAGTTCCCCCTTGAAGAACTGAACCAACCTCTGAAAAAATACACTTTTTTTATATGTTTTGTTGTATTTTTGATAAATAAATGAAACATTTGGTATATTTATCGCGATGGGAAGGTGCTCTCCAAGTCGCCAACTGACACCCTCACCTCCCCTCCCCCCCCCCCCAAAAAAAACGACCCTGACAAATTTTTTTTTATTTTTTTTTTTTACATTTTGAAGGGTATAAAAGATTCGGCACAGCCGAATTTAACACTCTCACTTGTTTAATTTTTTTTTTACATTTTGGAGGGTATAAAAGATTCGGCACAGCCGAATTTAACACTCTCACTTGTTTAACTATATTTGACCTTCTTATAAGTTGTAATGACAGATTCTTTCCGCATTAACCTCTGTAACGTACGTGAACTGAAGGCGATTTTTTTCTCGGTTTATGATCACACTTGTTTTTATCGGTGGGGGTTTTCGCGCTATTTTAAACTGCATTTTTCAAAAATGCATTTTTTTATTAAATTTTTTTAATGAAGAAATTCAAAGAAAATAATATTACAATTAATTTAAGCCAAAAGTCAATTGAATCCGTTTACTTTTGAACTTTTTACAGTAAAAAACAAAAAAAAAATCTAATTTTTTTGACTTTCGCAATAAAAATTAAGCTGCATAAGTCGATGCGAAATTTAATAAGCTACAAGAACTAAAAAACAAAATTAAAATCGGTTAAGGATTGAGGGCTGTAGAGAAATTCTGACAAAAAAAGTACATCTCGCCCCACTGTGCGTCGCGACGTTGTATACCAGTGCTGGCAACAATTGAACACAAATTATCTAAAATTTAGCTGTCCTAAAATTATACACTCATTTAATTAAATTGTGTGATAAATCATAAACCAGAATTGTTGCATACTTTTAGGAATGGATTTTTTTTTTTGTGATAAATCATAAACCATAAACCAGATTTGTTGCATACTTTTAGGGATGTTTTTTTTTTTCAAAAATACAGAAAAATATTAATTTGTAAATCATTTTATTTTTGTGTTGCCGATTTTCAGGCATGTTCTTGCTAAAAATAGCTGCATAAACTTCTGGTTATTGTGCTAACCAATTTTTTTAAATTTTTATTATTTAAAAAACATATAATTTCTACCCCGTTTCTTTCTAACAACCAATTTTCTGCTTCACAGCAGCCTATTTCACTATTTAAAAATAATCTATTCTTTATTTATTTTTTTTTTCGTTCCATCTCAGGTCATACACGACAAGGTTTACGTTGTCGTATTTGTAAGTTAAATGCTCATGGTGATTGTGCCTCTCAGCTGCCACGCTGTCAACCCAAACAAAAGCTGTTAAGACGTCAAAAAAGCACTTCGGAATTGGAAAATCGTATTGATATTGAAGAAGAAAGTAAGTAGTTGTTTGTAAACACTTCAACACCAGAACACAATATTTTTTTTTTTTCTTTCACGTCAAAGAAAAAAAATAAAAAATAAAAAGTAGAAAATAAGCTGTTTCACAGCCAGGTTTATCATTACAAAGAATATAGTTTGAAGAATAGTTTACAGATACTTAGGGCTAGTTTATTAACAATTGTATGAAGAACACAAAAAAAAATCTTAAGAATTATAAAAAAACTATAAAGTGAGAAATTTCTTTTATTTATTAAAAAAAAAAACAGATTTTCGTTTGTTAAATTTTATTTTTGTTAAAAATATTTTTTGTTATGCATTTTTATTTAAGTTTCTATTCGTTTTTTTTTTTTCATTTTTTGTTCCTTTTATGGTTTCATTTAATTTATTGCTTTTACTCAACTTTTTTTTTTTTTTTCTCAATGAAAATTCCTAACATTGTATGGAGGGAAAACTATGTATGTTTATTATTATATCTAACTAATACCATTTACGTATGTATGTGTATCTAACAAAATCAATATGTATACAAGTGTAAGAGCTTTTGATAGCAAAAAAAAAAAATCTAAAAAATATTGCTAATAAAAATTGTTTTCACATAAAATTCTGCTGATACTAACCAAGGCATGCTAAATTCATATTCCAAGAAACTTGAATGCAGTTAAAAAAAATAATAAAAAAAATTATTGCAATTTTATAGAATGATTTATGAAACTAATGCTATTATAAGATATATTTTTTTTTGTTTAATATAATTTAAAATAATTATACAAAATGAAATAATGTTTTTAGAAGAAGAATATTAAATTACCCAATTTCCGGTAATTTAAATGCATTAAATTGCAACAAAAAAAAGTTATTTAACATACAAAATTTATATTTCCTTTTTATAACCTCCAACCACAGTATAGGGGTATACTCAATTTGTCATTCCGTTTGCAACGCATAAAAATATCGGTAGGGGACCCCATAAAGTATATATGGGGCATTCAAATCGGAAACTTTGAAATTTTTTTTTATAGATTTTCCCAATTTGTTTACAGTTTTTAGTACACTGATAGAAATTTGTACATGACAATAATGAAAATCTACATTAATGTTATGAAAAATTACGTTGAAAAGGAACCTATGTAGGTTTTCATTGAATTAATGAAATGGGTATCATAAAATGTAATTGCAAGAACAAGTTTTATTAAATTAATGAAAATTGTTCATACAAAATATAAATTGTATTTTATGAAAATGTTTCATTACTTTAATGAAAAAAGTATTTAATTTTTATGAAATACTTTCATTAAATAAATCCTACTTTTTATTTTTGAAATGAAATACTTTTATTGAATAAATGTTACTATTATTTTAAAAAAGAAATTGTAAAGATCTTTTTATAGAATTAAAAATAATCAAAAATTGCTTTCACTTACGTTTTCTCGCACAAAATTTTACTCCAACCTTAAATTGTAATACATAATTAAAACCACGAACTAATATAAAAAAACATCACAAGAATTAGTTAATTAATAATTTAGTTTTTATTTAAACTTTCGTAAAAAATCTGAAAAAATCACAAATAACCAAGTTAAAAAAACACTTTCACATATTTTTTATTTTATCTATAGATTTCACTCAGTTTTCTCACACAAAATTTTACTATAACATTTACTTTTAATACATAAGTAAAACCCCGAAATAATTTAAAACAACGTGAGTTTAATAAATACTTATAATTAATCAACAATATTTCATTTTAAATTTCGTAAAAAAATTCTTAGAAAAAATCACGCTCTGATCAGCTGTTTTTTGCGCGCGTAAACTAACAGACTAAACAGACGCGACACGTGTCAAAAAACAGAAAATTTTGTAAACAAAACTTAATGAAATTTTTTAATGAAACTACGAAATCTAATGAATAAAAATTAATGAATATCTTGCACAATATGTGTTTATTTCGGGTTTGAAATAAATTAAACACGGTTTTATTTTTTGTGTTTTTTGTAATTTTTTATTTTAAATTTTAATTCAGTTTTTTAACTTATTATTTAGTTTTAAATAAATGGTTTTATTTTATAAGTTTTAAATTTTGTTTTATTTTAATTTTCAATGTTGTTGTTGTTGTCACACACTTTTTCACTTTCTGGTTCTTTGCTTGCTGATTGTTGAAACTAGAGTGAAGTTTTTGATCACAGCAAGTTGGCAAAAAGGCAATAAGAAGGAATGTTGAAAGATGAAAGAAGAGAGAGTTATAAAAAAACTTTATGTAAAATAAAGTTACCGCTATATGCGTGGGTCGTTTTATAATTCATTGGGTCGTTGATACGTAGGAGGGTTCATAAGTTTTGGGTCATTATTATTTGGGTGTTTAGATAAAAATAGGGTCAATTCTAAACATTCTCCCCCCCCGGTTCTCGGTGTGATCAAGATTAATACAATTTTTCTATGGGTCCTGTGAAGGTGTAGCCAAAGGCTGTTTTTTGTGCAACCACTTGGCCCATATCCAGATCAATGGCACCATCTCTTCTTATTTGCGAATACACATCGCATCCCAACTCCAATTCAATTACGGTGTTCGACCTAGGATCAATGTCCGCCAATGTATCGTCGCAAAATTCCTCGTAAGGATTTTCTTCCAGCGGAGCTACGTAGGGTCGGCGAGGTAGGGTTTCAGTTATGATTGCCACTATTTGTCGGTTGAACTTCGTTCTATTTTGACGTGGTCTTATAAAAAATATGGCAAACTGGTAACCTTTTTTTTCTGTTGTCAAGAGACCCAATTTGTCTACAGTATGACGAGCGATTTGTGAGACAGTGATGGATGGGTTTATCACTGCTCTGACGCTATACCAAGTGTCGTTCTTTTCCTTGGAATACAAACGGACTGTGGCTGTAGGCACGAAAACTTTTGGCCATATGAAAGACTCAACAAGGGTCGTTTGGGTCATTTGAGAAGCAGTCGTTTTGGTCTTTGGCGTATTAACTTCGGATTTTATTGTTTTTGGTATAGCGCCAAGGTTTCGTGAACTGCTTGGCCGTGGGTCATCTTTAGCAATGGCATCATCTCTGGTTGTGTCGTTTGAGTCACTTTTATATTTTTTTGCTAGCTGTGGGGCATTATGCAAAAGGGTGTGATGACGTCGTGAGCAAATACCACAGGTATGATGATTGTTCTTGCAGTTTTCGGATGTGTGTGAGCGGGCAAGACAATTAATGCAATACTTTTGGATAATTGCCACATCGTAACGTTCATCAGGTCGAGCATGTAGAAACTTTGCGCATGTTTTTAGAGCGTGGTCTCGTTGGCACAAACCACATGACCAGAGCCAATCTTCGCTTCGCCGGTTAGAGTTGGATGACATTGCTATAAATAAAGTAAGAAGAGATGTTAACATGATTGGGTCAATGCAGGATGATTTTTTTTTTTTGTAGGATGAGGGTTAGTTCTTAAATAACACTACGATTTTTGTAATGGGTCTTGTGCAGAGTCCTGTTGCGGTACGTATGTCAACAACTCGACTATTTTTGTCAGATCCCAAGTAGGTTTTTTCAATTCGACCTAGCTTCCATTCATTGGGCGGTAGATTATTGTCTTTTATGACCACTAAATCGTTTATTTTAACGTTTTCTTGTGGATTTTTCCACTTGTAGCGGCGGTGGAGTTCTGACAGGTATTCAGATTTCCATCTTTGACAAAACGAGTGATAAATGAGTCTGAGTCTTTTCCAGCGGTTTACATGGGTCAGATTTTCGTTGCTTGAATCGGGTTCGGCTGGGGTTAACAACGGCGAGCCGATGAGAAAATGTCCAGCGGAGAAAAATCGTTAGGGTCATCGCTAGCAGGACTTAAGGGTCTAGAGTTCAAACAAGATTCAATGCGGGTCAAAATTGTAGACAGCTCTTCAAATGTGAATTTCATGTTAGGAATCATTTTTCGAAGATGGGTCTTGAACGATTTTACACCAGCTTCCCAAAGTCCTCCCATATGAGGGGCACCTGGGGGTATAAATTTCCAGTCGATGTTCTGGTGGCTGTAATAACTAATTACTTGAGTCTTGAGAGTTTTGATGAATTCTAGTCGATCCTTTTTGATGAGTGCTGCAGCTCCAACAAAATTAGTTCCGTTGTCTGAGTGTATTGTAGCTGGACATCCGCGTCTTCCTATAAACCGGGAAAAGGCAGCTAAAAACGCTTGGGTCGATAAATCACTAGCTGCTTCAAGGTGCACAGCTTTGGTAGCAAAACACACGAAAATGCATATGTAGCCTTTTGTTATGAGACAGGCTCGGCCCGTGAAATTTCGAATGTCGAAGGGTCCTGCATAATCAACTCCAGTAACGGCAAAGGGTCTAGAGAGGGTCGTGCGTTCAGGTGGCAGTGATGCCATGATTTGATTTTGGGTTTGTTTTTTATACAACACGCAGGTTTTGCAGTTATTAATAACCATTTTGACAAGGGGCTTTAATCTGAATATCCAAAATTCAGTTCGCAAAACTCGGGTCATAAGTTGATTTTGTCCATGTAAAGTTATTTTGTGTGTAAACTGGACAAGTAATCTGGACAACGTTGAATCGTATGGTAACAAAATTGGGTGTCGTTCATTGTATGTCAGCGCTGGTGACTGCACGAGACGACCATTTGCACGTATGATTCCGGTAGAGTCTATGAATGGGTTAAGGGTCAGAAGATGACTGGTTGTTGAAATTTGGGACTGTTGAGATAACCGTTGATGCTCGTCTGGAAAATGATGCTTTTGGGTCAATATTATGAGTCGACATTTTACAGATGTTATTTCTTCAGCTGTGAGCTCGGGTGATGAGATTCGAAGATGTCTTCTTTGGTTGCCAGTGTTTCTCCAGAGTCGTAGAGCATATGCGAGTACTCGATAAGCGCGAGACAAAGATGAAAAACGGATCAAAGGGTCAATGTATGTTGTAGTTGTACATGCTTTGATGTGTTTTTCTTCATGATTTGTGTCTTGTAGATATTGTTGGCGCGGCCATTCTGCTTTTGGCAATTTAAGCCAGGAGGGTCCAAACCACCATAAACTGTTGTTTTCAAGCTCGTTTGGGGTGCAACCTCTGCTGGCGACATCTGCAGGATTTTGCTTCGATTCAACATGTTGCCAATTTTTGTTTCCGACTTTGTTTACTATTTCCGACACTCGATTTCCCACGAACGTATTCCATGTACACGGTGGTTTATTTAACCACGCAAGCACGATAGTGGAATCAGTCCAAAAATATGCATTTACATCCGGGGTCTGAAGATTTGGCAGGATTCCGGATACTAAATTTGCTAATAGGGCAGCGCCACATAGCTCGAGTCGGGGTAATGACAAATTTTTCAAAGGGGCCACGCGAGTTTTCGATGCTAGGAGATTTGTGCGTGTATAATGTCCTTTAAGTTCAACTCTGATGTAAACTGACGCAGAGTAGGCTTTTTCTGAGGCGTCACTAAATCCATGGATTTCTATTAGACATAAGGGGCTATATCTTATCCAACGCGGTATTTTTAGTGTGTTAATCGAGGGACAGTTTTTTACGAATTTTTGCCATTTCATGCAAGTGAGGGTCTTTAAAATGTCATCCCATTCGATTTTATCTAACCATATTTGTTGCATGATCAATTTTGCATCTACTATGATTGGGGCTAACCATCCGCAAGGGTCAAAGAATTTAGCAATCGTTGATAAGACTTCTCGCTTGGTGTAATTTTGTTTCAGTTCAATGTCTGGTGCAGTAAAACTGAAAGAGTCTGAAGAAATGTTCCATTTTATCCCAAGGGTCTTGGTTCCAGCATTTTCTGACAGGTTTAGCCAATCCAAAGGTAAAAGGGTCTCATTTGGTAAATCTTGTATTACTCGCGGGTCATTTGATGTCCATTTCATCAGGTCAAAACCTGCTGATTTAAGAACTGTACTAAGTTCTTTTCTAGATTTTATGGCATCTTCTAAGTTGTGATCACCTGCTAAAACATCATCTACGTACATATTTTGTTGTAGAATGTTTGATGCTAAGGGGTGAGTCGATTTGACATCTTCAGCTAATTGAAGTAAAGTTCTTATGGCCAAGAACGGGGCGCAGTTGACTCCAAAAGTCACGGTGAGTAGCTCGTAATCTTCTATTGGGTCATTGTCGGATTTACGAAACAATATTCGTTGGTAACTGGTTTGAGTCGGGTCAACTAGTATTTGCCGATACATCTTGGTGACATCGGCGTTGAACACGTATCGGAAAAATCTCCATTTCATTATCAGAAGAACAAGATCTTGCTGAAGGATGGGTCCCGGAAATAAAATGTCATTGAGACTCTTCTTGTTTGAAGTAGGGCTGGAGGCGTTAAAAACCACTCTAAGTTTTGTGGTCAACCGGTCTGGCTTTATTATTGCGTGATGCGGCAGATAATAATTTGGGGCCTTGTGGATTTCCAGGGGCGAGACTTTTCTCATGTGTCCCAACTCTAGGTATTCTAATATAACCTGGTCATATTGGGTCTTTATGTCTGGTTTTTGACACAACATACGTTCCATTCGCAAGAACTGAGCCATGGCTATATTTCGAGAAGAACCAATTTCTTCTCCTTTTTTGAAGGGTAGGGTAACAATATACCTTCCCGATTCATGTCTACGGGTCGTAGATTTGTAGTTTGTCTCACAAAATGTGTCCTCATCTGACCTCAAAATCTTTTTTGGGGTTTCCTCCACCTCCCAGAAGCGTGTGAGGATGTTCTCTAGGGACGTGGCATTGTAGAGTGAGACTGTTGTTGTAGCTTGGGTCGCTTGGTTTATTGGTCCCCCCACAATCCAGCCAAATACTGTCTTCTGGGCTAACAGGGATCCAATAGCGCGCATCGGTGTGTCCATACAATAAATGGAGGGTCCTAAATCGAGGCCAATCAAAAGGTCTACGGGACGGCTTATTGTAAAGTGAGGGTCTGCAAGTTCTAATTTAGCAGTTTCACTTTGATGCTTTAGGTCTAACGTCTGGGGTGGTAAATTAGAGGGAAGGGTCTTAAGTACTGGGGCCCAAACTTCTAATTTAAAACTAGGGTCCACCCGAGATCCCATGTTAAACAGGCATGCTTTAGTTGATGTTTCCGATACGGCTTGACTTAATCCAGTAACGTGGACTAAGTTGGGTTTGGTTGGTAACTTCAATCGGTTTTTCAATTTTTCCGATATAAATGTGGATTGAGATCCAGGGTCGATGATGGCTCGAGCTTCGAATCTCTGTCCTCTAGCTTCTATGTGAACAATCGCGGTGAAAAGTAATGTGTCTCGATCCATTTTGTTTTGTAAAGATCGTTTGTTTTGTTGTAGGGTCAGGGATGTGACATTTGGTATTCTTGATTTTTCAGTGGACTGTATTGTTGAGGTTTGTGCTGCAGCACTCGTACTGGGTCGGCTGTCAGCATTGTTGTGAGCTACGCTGGTAGACTGGGTCTGGGTCTTATGCAACAAAGTGTTGTGTCTTTGTTTACAAAGTCTACAGCTATAATGACTTTTACAATCCCTAACACTGTGATCGACAGCAAAACAATTATAGCAAGAATTGGTGCTTCTAACTATGTGAATTCGATCGTTAACGTCTTTTTCCAAAAATTTAGGGCACGATCGCAGTGGATGCGATTCCCTGCAGTGTTGCCAAGTGTAATTCTCTTTACGAAATGATTTAGATGGTTTGTTAGAAACTTTATTTTTCGTTCCGTTATTAGGTTGTGACAAACTTGTGTGAAATGTATTGACTCGTTTTTCTTTTTGGGTCGATTTACTAGGGTCATGTTTAGGTGGATGTGATTTTTCCCTTGAAAATTTGATATTTCCGACGGATTCTAGTGTCATGAATTTGTGGGTCAGAAAATTATCGAATAATTTCCACGTTGGAACTGTTGAACAGTCGTCTCGTGAATCCTCAAATTCTTGGACGAGGGTCTTAGGCATTTTTTGGGAGCAAATGTGTATTAAAAAAGATTCCCATGTTTTCGTGTCAATGCCTAAGGTGCTAAGGGTCGTTTTGCAATCATTTATGGTTCTTTGCAACTTTTTTAACGACGCTCCTGAGTCCATGGTTACTTGTGGTAAGTCGAGGATAACTCTGTACTGTTCGTTAACCTGCATCCATATGTTCTCATACCTGTCCATTAAATTTTTCCACGCCACAGTAAAACCGTCGTTGGTCAATGGAACGTGAGAAATAATTTCCCGGGCCTCCCCCCCTGTTTTTTGTGTTAGGTGGAATAACTTTTCCACATCACTAAGCCGGGTGTTATTCTTGTATATGGCTGTAAATAAATCCCGGAACGTGGGCCACGATTTGTAGTCCCCGTAAAAAGTGTCGGTGTCACAGGGTGGCAGCCTCATGAATGAATGGTTGTCATTTGCGGAAGTAGACGGGCGATCTTTTACGTGTAGGGTCTGTAGGGGTTCCGGGGTCGGTGGGGGTGCCGTTAAGGTATTTATGTCGGCGTTAATCGAGGCTAAACATTTCTTATAAACTACTAAAGTTTCTTTGTATCGAGCCCGAAGCTTGATTTTATTGACAGGGGTTTCACCTTCTACGGGTTCGCTATCGCGGCATTCCTCGTAAGACCTCTTGATTTGAGTCCACAGCGAGTTGATTTCTACACGCAATATCTCTAGGGCGTGAACGTCATCCTCAGCCTTGCTTTCAGCATAAAACGTCTCCAAATCCATCATGTCGTTGGTGCAATTTGTAAATTTTTGTAGGGTCATTTTGAGGGATTTTTGATCAAAATAAGGGGTCAGACGAAAATTTCGGTCAAAAAAAATGCCTGCTAGCGAAAAAAATGAGTGATAAAAACAAATGAGTCGGTGATTTTTTAAAAAAGTGGTGATTTTTTATTTCCCCAGACGGGCTGCGAAAACGTGTAAGCTGGCAACTCCGTAGTATAACACAGTACAAGTAGTCAATAGTATAAGGGGTCAGAATTTTTCCAAAAAAATTTTTGGCGATTTTTAATTTCCCCTTAAATGTGTCAATATGGGTCGATCTGGCAACTCCGCGTTCAAGTACAGCTCGTTCAGAAGTTGGGTCAAGGTCTGTCAGTACTGATTCCAAAATTTTTCCAAAAATTGGGTGAACCGTTTGTTCCCCGGATGTTTTTTAAATATAAATTAGTTGGCAACTCTACTGTTGAAAAAAACAGTCAATACGGTACGTATATTCACGGGTCGCAACAAAAATATCCAAATTTGGTAGATTTTGGGTCATATATTTTTTCCCCGGAAACTTTGTAAAATATAATATCTGGCAGCACTACTGAGAAACAGCAAAAAATAACAGTGATGGTAAAAAACACAAGATCTTGGTACTTTATGTGGTTATTGTTTGGAATAGTCCAAAAGTATACGAAATTACCCTCTGTGTTTTTCACTATTTTTGCTGAGACTCTTTGGTATTTTAACACTTACTTGGTTGTTTGTTAGTGTATACTTCGATGAGAGTTTTTTCTTTACGGTGATGTTGCTGCCTCTGCCTGTTGATACGATGACTGCGAGGGTTGATCGTAGCTGCTGCACTTGTTGTATGTTGGAGTCGGTGCTACGTTGTTGCGATGACGTTGACTGCGTTTGGGTGTTTTGTTGTTGTGGTTGATGATTTTAAAAAATATATGTATATATTTGGTTGTTATTTTAGTCTTTCAAATATAAAGAATTAACCGTTATTTGTTTTTGTAAGTTTTCAAGGTTAAAAAATTTTTTCTTTATTTTATTTTAAACTGTAAAAACTGTAGGTTTTGTTTTTGAAAGGGAAATTTTGTTTTTGTTTTTAAAGTTTAGAAAAAAAATGTATATATATTTTTTTTTAATATCACTGTTAACCACCACTGTTGTTATTGTTTTTGTTTAAGAAAAATTTTTTAAAATGCACTTATTGTTGTTTAAAAAAATTTTAAAATGTTTGTTGTTGATTTATTTTTATTAAACTTTTAAGCACTTGTTATTTAGTTTTTAAGTAAATTATCCTTGTTATTTATTCTTGTCCACATTAACCAATGGTTTTAATAAAAAGTTTTTTAAATTTTTGTTGTTTGTTCTTTTACAAAATTTTTTGTTTTTTAGCCACTTTTTTGTTCACCACAAATTTTTTAGTTTTTAGGAAAAATTTTAATTATTGTTTTTAGAAAATTTTTTAATTATTTTCACACTTGATTAGGGTCACAATTTTTTGTATAAATTTTTTCAAATTTTAGGGTCAATAAAAAATTTAATTGTTTAAAACAAAAAACACCACGATCCGGTTCGTGAGGACCAATGTTTATTTCGGGTTTGAAATAAATTAAACACGGTTTTATTTTTTGTGTTTTTTGTAATTTTTTATTTTAAATTTTAATTCAGTTTTTTAACTTATTATTTAGTTTTAAATAAATGGTTTTATTTTATAAGTTTTAAATTTTGTTTTATTTTAATTTTCAATGTTGTTGTTGTTGTCACACACTTTTTCACTTTCTGGTTCTTTGCTTGCTGATTGTTGAAACTAGAGTGAAGTTTTTGATCACAGCAAGTTGGCAAAAAGGCAATAAGAAGGAATGTTGAAAGATGAAAGAAGAGAGAGTTATAAAAAAACTTTATGTAAAATAAAGTTACCGCTATATGCGTGGGTCGTTTTATAATTCATTGGGTCGTTGATACGTAGGAGGGTTCATAAGTTTTGGGTCATTATTATTTGGGTGTTTAGATAAAAATAGGGTCAATTCTAAACAATATGTATGAAATTTCATTCATCACATGAAAAATTTCATTGTTGCAATGAAACAACATTAATGAATTCCATTCATTAGTGATATGAAGCGTTTTTCTATCAGTGTACCCTTCGAAAACTCCTTCGTGGTAAATTTTCAGATTTTTTCGATGACCCGTTCAAAAGATATCGAATTTTGAAAAATTGGTAGTTTGTTCCTTTACTCAAAATTCTTTTACTCATAACTTCTTCCTTAATGGTCCAAATTTAATTTTTTTTTTTTTCAAAATGTTTTTTTGTTTACGTACTTTAAAAAAAAAATACCAAAAAATTCTTAAAAGCGCTCTAGTATGCGATTTTTAAGTTTTAAAATTTTAATCTCATTTTTGAAAATGTTTGTACTCTTTGATTTTTTTGAAATTTTTTTCTGTAAAACTTCTATCGATTCTACAAATTTTTTGCCCAGGAGGATCGTGGGATAACGATTATTACTATTTTTTAAAACTTTTTGAAGAAAATTTTATTGTAATTTTCCAATCTTAAAATCATTTCTACTGCTCCAATGGTGCGTTATAGAGGGGTCATTTATAAGATTGACCCCCATTAGTTTTTACGTCTTAACATTTCTTTGGAACAAACTAATACCCTATCTCCAATTTCTGAGGGGGCTCCCACACCAAACGACATTTTTTAAAATTTGCTCCAACCGCTTTAACTGCCCTAATAGTGCCCTTAGAGCAATCAAATGTATGACCGACCCACAATATTTTTTTAGTCCAAACATTTTCTCTGAACTGACCTACCCTCTATCTTTAACTGTTAAGGCGGTCCCTCTAGCCACTGACCTACAGCATGACAATACATAATACCAATAAAAAGCCGTTTTGTTTGTTGTGTGCTAATAATAACGCTAAAAGTTTGTGCGTAACTATGCTTTGCTAAAAGCAGTGAGAGGGAAAGAGAGGGATATTGTACATTCATAAAATGTTTGAGTTTTCACAAATTCCCATAAACAAACGTTTAAAAACATGTATATATACATATTATACATTGTATATAACGAAAAATGTTGAGTCTTCACAATTACATATTAGAAAACGTTATCTAACTAAGTAGTGGTGCGAGATTTTTATCTCTAGTTGGCTGAACTAGCTAAGGCGTTGACAATAAACACTGCAACTTGGGGAACTTGGGTTCAAGTACCAGCCGGGGCAGGATTTTTTTTTAATTTTTTTTTTTTTATTGTTTTTTTTTTTGTTTTTTTTTTTTTATATTTTTTTAATATATTTATTTAATATTTTTATTTATTTTAACATTAATTTAATTATTTACAAAAAAACATTTGAAAGGCGTGTTGATGACACTTTTTGATGACATGATGAAATGTGTCATCACTTGTTTTTTTAATTTGGATGACATGTTTCATCATATAGAAGAAAATCTTCGTCAATATGATGAAATTTCTCATCAAAATTGATGACAGCAAGTGATGAAACCGTATCATCAATATGATGAAGCATTTTTCTTTGAGTGCATTTTTTTAAAACATACCTACGCCCTATCTCCACTCCCTAAGTAGGCTCCCATACAAATAACAGTTGGAGCAAATTTGATAAAAATGTGATATCTTTTGAACGGGTTATCAAAAAAATCTGAAAATTTACCACGAAGGAGTTTTCGAAGGGTACTAAAAACTGTAAACAAATTGGGAAAACCTTAAAAAAAAAAAAATTTCACAGTGTCCGATTTGGCATTGAATGCCCCATATATATCATTGATCTATGATCGATTCTAAGTCATTGTATGAATGTCCGCCCGTCAGTCCGTCCGTCCGTCTGTATAAAACTCGATCCAGTCCAAAATAAAAGAGCTAAACTCCTGAAAATTGGCACGAATATGTCTAATGTTCATAGGTCGGTTAAGATCGGAAATGGGCAAAATCAGGCCAGGAGGACAAAAGTTCCTCTTTAACGAACTTAAAAAACCTCTTAAAAAACGCCATTTTTACAACTTTTTTGTCATTTTTGTTAAACAAATGAAAATTTTTTATGTCAGAAGGAGTTTAAACTCCTGCACTTAGACTAGTGTATTCAAAAAACCGGCCATTCAAAAACCGGGTTTCGGTTTATTCGAAAAAGCTTATTTTTGAATAACCGGTTTCCGGTTTCGGTCTTAGCAAAAAATCGGTTAAACCGGTTTTCTGGTTTTAAACTTATTTATACAAAACATGCATAACCCAATAAACACAAAATCGATAAGTCATAGCGAAAATAGTATCATCTGTATGACACCGTTTACTTCGCACAATTTCACTGGAACCTTCGACAGGATGGAAACTTCGACATATATAAACAAGTAAAAAAGTTAAATTCGGCCTTGCCGAATGTAGTGATACCCTCCAAAATTTCAAAAAGATTATTGCAAAAATCTTTATTGAAAAGGAAATTACTTTAAAAAAAAAAAATTTTAAAAAAAAATTTCCGCGAAAAAAAATTTTGGTAAAAAAAAAATCGTTTGTACTTGTTTAAATACCATTTGGTGTTCAATTATGTTCACATATGTCAACCAGCAGCCGAATTAAAGCATTTTGTATTTTTAGGTTATATTGAATGTACTGAAATTTTTTAGGTGTGCTTACATTTTCGTTCATAACTTTTAAACCGCTGAACCGATATCGCTCAAATGCAATACCAAACTTCTCGGGACTTTCAGTCATTTCTGTGCAATATTTTGTCCGTGGCAGCATTTTCCACAGACAGACAGACAGACAGACAGACAGACAGACAGACGGACGTCGCTAGAATGTCTTAAAATCGATCGGGCATCATGAATATATATACTTTATGGGGTCCCAGACCGATATTTCGATGAGTTACAAACGGAATGACAAACTTATATAAACCCTCTATCACTAAGTGGAGGGTATAAAAACAATTTCCATTGCCAAGACAAACCGACATTTAAAATCCTACTGATGATAACACTAACTGAAGTGTTTGAAACCGGTATGAGAATACCACAAATGTCTTTAAATTTTAGAAATTTTTTTTCCTGCATTTTTTTTTTTAAGTTGTAATTACAGAAAAACACTTAAAAAAATTTGTCAATTTTTTTTTAAATGATAAAAAAAAAAGTTTTTAATCAAAATCAAATATTAATCAAAATTGTTTTTTTTTCACATTAAACATTTTACTATCACTTAAAAAGGACCCAGGAAAATTTTTTGGAACAAATTCCTGGTTCAATAGATTCTTGAATATATTCTACGGTAATCACAACAACATTTTCTATGTAAAAGTATTTTAAAAAAAAAAACTACTTGCTCTAAAAAACGATTGCTTTCGGGACAATTTCAAACAAAAATCATTGATTCTGGAATGTTAAGTAGAACCGGTCGCAGGGTAGTTTGATGCGTTCTGGAACCGATTTTTTGGAACAGAAAATTTTGCTGGGGACATTGTAGAGAACATTCATGGATTCGGACAAGTCGAATTTAACTTTTCTACTTGTTTTTCTTATTTTTCTTTGTGATTTTAAAATTCTTCTTCTAATAAATATTTATTGATATATTTATTTACAACATACCTACACACAGAAAATAATATGGAGGAAACTAATTTGAGTAATCACTTGTTTAAATTTAAAAACAAAAATTGAGTAATTTTTTAATTGACGCTATTAAAAATTTACTCAAAAATTTTAAAAACAATTTAAGTAAATAATTTAATAAAAATTTAATATTTTTTTTATTTTTTTTTAACTCTCATAGTTTTTTGAATTCTCGTTTAGTTTATAGTTTTTTGTGTATGTATATGAAAGTTTGTAATCGTCTTTATAAAATTTTCCTATGTTTTTGAGACATAAATATGTTTGGTAAAGTTTGAAAAAAACAAGTTTTTTGTTTTTTTTTTTTGTAAAAAAAAATTAAAACTTTTTTAAACTTCAAAAAAAAAAATAAATAGATACATTTTGAGTAAATGTTTAATTGTGTCCATTAAAAATTTACTCAAATTTTTTTTCAAATATTTAATAAATTTTTATTAAAAATTTACTCAATACTATTAAATCGTTTACTGGTGCAAAATTGAGTAATTTTTTACTCAATAGTATTAAAAATTTACTCAAATATTTTTTTTATTTTTTTCTGTGCACACTTCCAAGTATTTACTATTAACTAATAAAAATATATTGCAAATAAAAATAAAAATTGATACAAATAAAAACTTTAATAGCAAAACATTTCTTTCAATATCAAAACTGGTCATTTTATTAAATGTTCATTGACCATTTGGATTTTTTTATAACAAATCTTATGGCTCTTACAATATTTTTTTTTATATCATATATATTGATTTTATTAGTTAAGGAAGAAAATAATATATAAAAAATAGATTGAAAATATAATACAATCATCTAAAAATAAAATTTGTAATTTTGAAAATTACAAATAATAAATTTAATATTATCATTATTATTGCTACATACCACAAATGAATAAATATTTACCACAATCAAATAATATTTAAAAAAATGTATATTGTGGTCTTAAATATTGGTATTTATGTATTAAAAGAAAAATGATAAAATAATTCGGTTTGAAACAAAAAAAAAATTTAAAGCAGGTAGAACAGGAGATGCCACTGAAATTTAAAGAGGAAAATTTTAATATTATGTGAATTCAATCTAATTGATTTCACTGCCCCACAAAAAAATTAATAATAATTCTGAATATTTTGGCCTTCTGAATTCGATTTCGCTTTCAAAATTGAATTCTATCGTTGGGTTTTCCTGTTATTTACAAGGAAAGACTTTAAAGTGAAAATACCTGATTTATTTGTAAATTTAAATAACCCGAGTAAAAAAGTTTATATATAATTATATATAATTTGATAAAACTATATCAAATTATATATAAATATATAAAATTATATAAAAGGGTTAAATTCGTCAAAAAGCTGGATAAAATTATATATAATTTGATAAAATTATATATAATTATATCCAGGATTTGGTGGATATAATATATATAATTTGATTAAATTTTATATAATTTGATAAAATTTTATAAAATTTGATAAAATTTTATCAAATTAGATATAATCTGATATAATTATATCCACCAAATCCTTGATATAATTATATATAATTTTATCAAATTATATATAATTTTATACAATTTTTGAAGAATTTAACCCTTTTTTTATATAATTTTATATAATTATATATAATTTGATATAATTTTATCAAATTATATATAATTATATAAAAAACTTTTTTACTCGGGAAGTTCAAAATTTTTAAAATTTTATTTGGGTATGCTAAGTTTAAGTTTGATTAATTACGAAGAAAAAAAATGTTTTTTTAATAAAATCGCATAAAACTGAATTAATAATTTAATTTTCAAATGCCTGTAACTTCTACATTTTTTGACGGATTTTATTGAAAATTTACAAATAAATCGGGTAGGCTTACTTTGCGGACTTTCCATGCAAATTACAGGAAAACCCAACGATAGAATTCAATTCTGTTGGTGGAATCGAATTCAGGAAGTCAAATTTTATAAGTATTACAGGGTCTAGTTTCTGGCTCAAAACCTTTTTTTGTGAAACTGTGTTTTTATTGTGAAATTTTGTTGCGTATCTTCTATTCTGTGATCATAAAAAAATACAGAAAGATACAAATCGAATTGTTTTATCGAACTTATCAATTATAATATTAAAGATAACTGTGTGATACGAAACCTGTGCAAAAAATCACATAATACACAGAAAAAATCATTGTTAAAATGTTTGTTAAATCAAAGAAAAATAAGCATTAAATAATTGACTTATTCCAAATTGATATTTGAAAATTCAAACAAATAAATTTTGGATTTTTTAATTAAAAAATATAATTGATTCAATTAAAAAAATAATTGATTCAATAAAAATATTAATTATTTTAATTAATAATTTTAATTAATGCAATTACAAAATTATTTGATTCAATTAAGAAATTAATTGATATATGAAATTTATAAAATATCACTTTAAAAATTTAAATCAGCTTTTTGCATGAATTAATTTATTATCTAACAACTTAATGAAATAAAAAATTTATTGATCTAAAAAATTAATTGATTGATTCAATTATTTTTTTTTAAATCAAAGAAAAATAAGCATTGCTTAATTGACTTTATTCCAAATTGATATTTGCAAATTTAAAAAATAGATTTTAGTATTTTTAACTAAATAATATAATTGTTTTAATTAAAAAAATAATTGATTCAATTCAAAAATTATTTATTTCAATTAAAAAATTTATTTATTTATATTTTGAGGATGTTTATTCTGGCTCGAGGTCATTATTTTCTTTACTAATTAAAACCATGATATTCTCATAGCATAATTTTCAAGAAAATTATTTTTTGTTTTAAATTTATTTATGTTGGTCATTTTTGCCAGACTTAATCGACACGTGTTTCGGAATTTGTTAAGATTCCATTGTCAAGATTATTTAGCAAAAATAGAAACGATTTACTACAAAGTAGCAAACGAGTCTAATGACAAATCGTTTGTGCACAAACTGGAATATTAATACATATTCGCCTCTATTCACAATAAGAATTAGAAAGACGAAGAAATTGTACCATACTAATAAGGCAACGATTGTCAATAACCAACAAAAATATTTAAAACAATTTTACATACGATAGTCCATTGGACTACAACAATATTTTATTTGTGTTGTTGTTGTGAGAAATACTCCATATTAGGGTTATTCATCACATAGCGTGCCAACCATTATGTTCAAATTCTGATTAATGTTTATTAAAAAATAAAAATCGTTTCTATTTTTGCTAAATAATCTTGACAATGGAATCTTGACAAATTCCGAAACACGTGTCGATTAAGTCTTGCAAAAATGACCAACATAAATAAAATTTAAAACAAAAAATAATTTTCTTGAAAATTATGCTATGAGAATATCATGGTTTTAATTAGTAAAGAAAATAATGACCTCGAGCCAGAATAAACATCCTCAAAATGTAATATTTTAAAGGTCGAATAAAACAATTTTTATTTTTTAATAAAAATTAATCAGAATTAATTTATTTAATTAAAAAATTATTTGATTCAATTACCCGATTCAATTAGAAAAATAATTGATATTTGAAATTTATAAAATATCACTTTAAAAAAATTAAAGCAGCTTTTGCATCTATTAATTAATTAAAAATTACTTGATTTAATCAAAAAATTAATTGATTCAATTAAAAAATTAATTGATTTTATAAAAAAAATTAATTAGTTCAATAAAAAAATAAATGATTCAGTAAAAAAATTAATTGTTTCATCCATTAATTTATTAATTGCATTAACTAAAAAATATATTATTAAAATTTATTTTAACAAATTTTAAATCAACTTTATTTTTTCTGTGTATTTCGTTTCACACATTTATCTTTAAATTATGCGTGTATCCCCCTACTATTATTATTATTATTATGATTATTGTTATGTGTATGTATTGTGTATGTTATGTGTGGAATAGTAGATGAAGACAACTCGGAGATGACATTAAATGAAGCATCATCTTCATCTTTACCACCTAGGAAATTTCGTCAAAAGACACCATTCATCGAACGCATTGCTCAATTAGGTATTTAGGCAAATTCAAAAAAAACTAGATATTGAAAAATGCATATTTTACAGAAAAAAAATAAAATATAAAAAAATAAAACTAGATGTATTGCTTACAAAATACTTTTTTTGTTTGAATAAAGCTAACAAATAAAATAAATTTTAAAATTAAATATATTTTTTTTATTTGTAATTATTTATAAACAATTAAGAGAAGAAAATATTTTTAAAATATATTTTTAGTTTTGTAGTTTTCGACCTTTTTTACTAAATGTTTCAATTAGCCTCGAGCTTGAATGTTTATTAATTTTTTGATCTAACCCTACTAAAAATTGAATTAGATCAGTTAGAATTTTAAAAATTTTATTAAAATTCGAAAAATATCAGTTTAAATTATTTAAGGATTCATTTAAACCCAAAATAGATCAACTAAAATATCCAATTGATCAATAGAAATTCGCTAAAGATCAATTGAATTTCAAAAAACAAGTCAATTGAGTTATAGTAGAATCAACTACAATTAAAAAAATAATTTTGAAAACTAATAAGTAAAATTTTGAAAAAGATCAACTGAAATTCGAAATCGATCCATCGCAATTAGGAAATGATTAATTAAAATTTTAAAAATCGATTTAAGTTCGCAAAAGATTAATTTAAACTCGAAAAAGATCAATTGAAAATCAAAAATATCAAATAATATTTAACAGATTTTATTGGAATTAACTATTCCTCTACAAATATTTGAAATCTAATATATATTCGAATTTAAAATTATTTTTTCAAAATTTGATAGATTTTTTTCGAAATTTAATGATCATATTCAAATTTTAAACTATTTTTCTTTTCGAATTTCAAATTATTATTTTTTTAATTTCAAATTCTTAATGATCTTTTTTGAATTATAAATGGTATTTTTAAAATTTTACCTGATATATTTTGAATTTAAAATCTTTTACGAATTGGACACGCCCATTTTCGAGTTTTTTAAAAACAAATTTCAATTTTCAAATGAAAATTTCGAAATTTAATTGGAATTTTAATACGAAGTAAATCTGAATATGGTGAAGTACACTCGATAACATAATCTTTCGAAAAATTCTGTAAATTTGTCGATTTATTCAGAAATATATTTATTTAATATTCTACATCAGCAGATTACACTGTGCAACAAATTTAAGGGCATCGAGTATATCTAATTAAAGTAGACTACACTGTGCAACAAATTTAGGGAGCTCCATTGATAAATGAATGTAGACCACTAAATAAACATAATCGCCAATGGGTTTTCCAAAGATATATCAAATATCTTTTTTATGGCCCACTGAAGTTTTTAATTTTTTTATCAAAGGCGTTTGGAAAACGTAAACGTTGATAAACGTATAATGTTCGATGTCTTCAGTTAAATTGTATGGCGTTTCTTTTCCAAGAACATGTTAACTCTCTACCATTTTAAGGGGTCGTTTTAGTCCATTTTCAAAAATTAATCTTTGAAATCTAATAAAAAGTCCATTTGAAGGGTTAAAATGTTCTATTAATATTTTTCTTGTAAATTACACAGGGCAACACTTTTTTTGCCCGGGTTCTGATAGTTAATTTTGGATATTAGGGGTACGCTGATTTCAAAACTGGATACCGTTTTTTGGGTCAGCTCTAGTTTTCGAGATATAGCCTAAGGAAACTTTGAAAATTTGTTGTTTTTGACATGTTTGTGAGTCTATATTAGACTGCCCAGAAAAAAAGCGAAGTTTTTATTTTCTTGGGGGATACCTGCAAATTTTGTTCCTTTTTGTGCAAAAAAATTTCGGTTTTTTTTTGGGATTTTTAAAATAATATCTAGAGGTCGCGATCTCGCGTTTTATAACGATTTATTTTTTTTGAGTTTTTTATTATTTTAAATTGTTAAATATGATTAATATGATAAAATATTATTAATTTGAGACAAAAAAAAAATTAAATTAAAAATTAAATATCGCTCATTCCATGAGATGTCTCCCAGCATCTAATCAAATGTTCCTTAATTTATTTGAAATTTTGCACACATGAACACTATGAAGCCATTAAAATAAATCAGTTGTTAGTTCCGAGAAAATCCGTGAATTCGCGAATATATTCGCGTTCGCGAATTCGTGGATTTTCGCGAAACTAAAAACGAATTTATTTTAATTGCTCCATAGTGTACCTGTGTGCGAAATTTCAAATAAATTAAAGAACATTTGATTAGATGCTGGGAGACATCTCATGGAATGAGCGATATTTAATTTTTAATTTAATTTTTTTTTTGTCTGAAATTATTAATATTTTATCATATTAATCATATTTAACAATTTAAAATAATAAAAAACTCAAAAAAAATAAATCGTTATAAAACGCGAGATCGCGACCTCTAGATATTATTTTAAAAATCCCAAAAAAAAACCGAAATTTTTTTGCACTAAAAGGAACAAAATTCGCAGGTATCCCCCAAGAAAATAACAACTTGGTTTTTTTCTGGGCAGTCTAGTCTATATTTACCAACACTAGTCTTACATCCAAAAAGTGAATGACGATTTTAGGTATGTTGGATATGCTGATTCCAAAAATGCTCTTACTTTTGTTGAGTCATCTTTAGTTTTTGAGATATCGCTAAAATAAAATTTTTAAATTTATGACCTCTTAAATGTTGTCTAAATATTTATGCCCTTTTTAATAACTCGAAAACTAAAGCTATCAGAAAAAAGCTAATACCAGTTTTAGAATCCTGGCATCCAATATAGTTAAGTTCGTGTTCAAAACTGAGGCACTAAATTTTTTTTTGTAAAAAACGCACTTTTTCGACTGTTTAAAAGCGATTTGCTCGCGAACGCGAGCTGATGGAAACAATTGGATAACAGATTCGGAATCAGCACACTAAAATCCATATAAATCAGTTATGAAAGGTCAGGCAAATTGAAAAAGTTAAAATTTTGTGAACCTGTGTAGGGCTTGTTTGATGTGGAAAGTTCCGCGACATTCGAAAAATGCCTAAATATCGAAGAATACAAAAAACCACATTTTTTTGTTGCATTTTTTTACCAAATCAGTGTTTAAAATTGGATCGGAACTAAAACTACATTCTGAAGTGTTTTGGAAGATGATATATTTTTTAAGCCCGGCTTAAAATTAATCCGCACTTTATAGAAATTTTTTGACAAATTTCAAATGGCGATATCTCGAAAACCGCTCGACCGATTTCAGAAGTTTCTTGATATGCATATTCAAAATGCCAAAATCAATAAAAATGATGAATCGCAGGAATTTTATTTTTTATCTTTTAAAAATTCAAAATATTGGTGGAAAGTTTAAAAACATCTAAAATGATCGGAATTGTCTCAGATCAAGTTCAAATGAAAGAATGTCTCAATCTCTATAAAAGGGTTAAGGAAAAGAAATTTCGAGATTTTAAAAAAAAATCTTGAACGTAGAAAAAACAAGTGAGAAAATTATAGTCGGTCAAGATTGACCATATAATACCCTACACCAGAGTTTACCGGAAAATGGGTCCCAAGTTCAAACATGGACCGATTAGATCTATATTTTGTCAACTCTTTAATTAGTGTAAAAAACACTCACAATCAGACATCAAATTTGAGTGAAAAAGGCTTATTTTTGTTGACAAAAAATCGCTTTAACTGAGTCCAAAAATGGTCCGATGATAATCAGATTTGATGAGGTTATTAAAGTACGCGTTTAACATACACAAAACAAATTTTAATTAAATATTTTCCATTTGCATGAAATTTGAGCGATTTATGTGAAAATCGGGACGGTGGTTTTTATAGTATGGGGGGCTACAAGAAGAACTGGTCCGATTTATTTAAAATTTTGAATGGTGATTTGTGTAGACGAAACATGATTACCTGCCAAATGTCGAAACGATTCCTCTTATAATGCGGTTATAAGAGTCGTTTGAGTCAAAACTAAAGAGGACCTTTGTATAGGGGCTAGGTCTAAATATGGACCAATTTTCTCAAATTTCAATATGCTTCGTCCTTGGGCCAAAAGAGGCTTAAGTTTCAAATTTCAAGTCAATTGA
Organism: Pegoplata infirma; assembly: GCA_963921195.1. Lineage (NCBI taxonomy): Eukaryota > Metazoa > Arthropoda > Insecta > Diptera > Anthomyiidae > Pegoplata > Pegoplata infirma. The sequence continues at coordinate 10,754,756 of OY992538.1, read as the reverse complement.
TTAAAAATTGCGACCTGTATCGTGTTTAAACCGTTTACATGAACATACAGACGGACGGACATCGCTAAATCGACTCAAAAAGTGATTCTGAGTCGATCAGTAAACTTAAAAGTGGGTCTACGACCAATATTTCGGGTAGTTACAAACATCAGCACAAACTTATTATACCCTGTACCACAATGTGGTGTAGGTACAAAAACCAATTTGTCGCAAATTTTAAATAGCTATATCTCGATAACCAAAACAGTGCGCCACGTGTTAATTTAATCCGATTGGCCTTAAATTTGTACCGCATAAGTTTTAGGTCTAGGAAAATAAAAACTTTCCCGGGTGTTCAAGATCGGAAGAAAGACTTTTTTGCTACACAAAAAAATTACGGTCTTATGCACTCAAAAAAATACGTTAGTAGATTTACTAATTTTTTTTTGCTAACGCTAGTTAGCTAACTTTTAGCAAATTTTTAGTTGAGATTAGCATGTTAGCAAAAAATTCTTGTAAACTTCATTTAGCACATTAGCAATTTTAAACAAACTTTGAACTAATTTCTTTTGCTAAATTTGAAATTGAGTTGACAACATTTTTACAAGATTTTTTGCTAACATTAGCAAAAATAAATGGTAAATTTTTTTTTATTTTCAGAAAACTAAAAATGGCGCTATCTCGGAAACTAAGCCAGATAGAGCAAAATGGAGGGCTTTTTTGGTTCTTAGAATCTCCATACTTTCGCGGGTCCTCTTCACATGTGTGGACCCTAATGGGACCTAACTTTGGATCCAAAAAAGTTAGCATTCCCGAAAATTTTAAAATGCTTATATCTCGGTAAATATTGCCGACACAACAAAAAGTCCAAAATCATTTTTGTAGCTCTCAATACGTAGACCGCAAAATAGTCAAAAGCTCTCCGAGTAATATTTTTGATGTTATCGAGTTTTTTAATTCTCAAGACCCCAGTGGTCCCCTATAATCACGTATCTCAAAAACTAAGCAAGGTAGAGCGAAACGGACACAAATTTTGGATCAAAAACTATGACGATTTTTAAGGAACCCAAATAGGCCTTGGCCCATCAGGGTCTGGACCAATGGGGTCCGAACCCAATGGGGTCCTCAAATGTGTATGAACTAAGTCAAAAAAAAAAAAAAATAGTTAACTAATTATTGGCAAAATATTTTTGCTAACTTTAGCAAAAAAATTGTGAGTTCAAAATCAGCAAATTTTCTTGTAGGTTTACAAGCTTTTTTTTGCTAACATTACAGTTCTTTTTTTTTGAGTGTGCCAAATGGCACATTTCAGTTGTACCATGTATCAAATGTGCCCTGGGCACATGTGCCATTTCTCACCCTGCTCAGAAGTGTATTTATTATAGTCTTTTGACGTTTTCCAAGCGCCTTTAAAAAAAAAATTTTAAATACAATGGGCCCAAAAATAAACCACATGTATGTTTTCAAAACCTTTAAGTGTTTTTGGGCTACTTTTAGCCGTCTTCAGTTTTTTTTATGACTCTAAATTTGTTACACAGTGTAGTTTTTTAAGTAAATTAAAGAAGATTTTTTGAGAAGCTAAAACATTTAAAATTCTTGGAAAAATCAAAATTTATTTTTACAGAACTATTTAGTTGTTCTTTTTTTACAAAAAAAAAAACTTCAATTAGTGAATTAGGGTAATTCATTAGCCTTAGGCCAATATTTTAGGATGAGGATTAACTTTAAACTTAGTTTTACATTGGGTGAAACTCGGCTTCTAATCTATTTCAATTAATCCCAACATTTGAAACAAAATTATGCCGTTCTGCTAAAATTTTATTAACAAACTTGTTAATAAAAAAACAAATCTGTGTTCAGATTAACTAAACCAAGTTTAACGGAGATTCCAGCAACTAGGCCATAAAGTCAAAAAAGTCTTAATAATTCTCCTATTTTCTTCTCTTAATTGTTATTTTCTTTCATATATTTCAAAGCCAAGTTAAATTTGAATTGCTTGCTTTTTATATTAAATATTTCGTTTATTATTATTTTCAATTTTCATTATAATTTTTTAACACGTCTAAAGTTTTAGTTTAGTATTTATGAAAAATAACCAAAAAAAACACACAAACCACAAAAGTTTTCAATACAGCTAAAACCAAAACTCAATATCAAATCATTTAGAAACAAAACTGCTATTTTTTTTATTTTATTTTACTAAGTTTTTACTTTTATCAGATTTTATTATTGTTTTCGAAAAAAAAAAATTTATGTTAGTGGAGCATGTGTTGAAAATCAACAAATTAATAATCAATGAAATGAAAACTTTCAAATTTCTCAGCTTCATTAGTTTTATTGCAAAAATATATAAAAAAGATAAATAATAAAAAATAAAGAAAATTTTTGAGTGAGTGTGTGTGTCATGTATAGAAATATAAACTTTTAACTTTTATAAAAATAATAAAGCATATTTTTTTTAAGGGGAAGAAGTTTAGAATAACAAATCATCACTTTTAAATATCAAAGATCTATTTATAAACCTTTTTTAAAATATAAACAAAAGCAATTTTACACTCAATTTAACACTTTAGATAAAAACACACACAAACACAAATTTAGTAAAATAGATGAAAATTTATTTTTTATTATAATTTCTTAAATAAAATCTGAAACTCTTTGAGAAGGTTTCCGGGGCAAAAGATTTTGATTGCGAGGTGGAACATACTGAAAGAATTGAAAAACAATATTTCATACCCTTTTTGACATTTCGTAAAGTTTTAAATGAATATAATGAAATACTTCATAATATTTATGAAACGCTTTAAAAAGTTTATGAAAAATTTCATCACATTTTATAAAAGATTTCATTAAATTGATGAAGCTTTTTTTCGTGAAACGGTTGCTAGACTGGTGTTAAATGTAATGGCAAAATTGTATAAGCCCAAACTTTTTCGGAAAATTTGTTTTCAATTTCTTTCTAAAAGGTGAATCGCAATCTAAGTTCTCCAGGAAACCTTCTTTTTAAAAATATTTATCATGGAAATCATACGAAATGAATCCTTTCCCACACAAAAATTACAAAAAATATCTATTAAAATTTTTATTCGTTAAAAAATTTAATATGTTTAAAGCAAATATGTTTTTATCGTTTTTAAAAATATATCTACACCATTTCCAATTGTATTTCAGAAATTATCAATTGTATTTCAGAAGTTATCAATTGTATTTCAGGAAATATCAATTGAAAATCAGATATTATCAATTGTATTTCAGAAATTATCAATTGTATTTCAGAATTTATCAATTGTATTTCAGAAATTTTCAATTGGTTTACTAAGGTTAGTTTCTAAAATACAATTGATAATTCTGAAATACAATTGATAAATTCTGAAATACAGTTGATTATATCTGATATACAATTGATAAATTCTGAAACACAATTGATATTTTCTAAATTCAATTGATACATTCTGAAATACAATTGATTATTTCTGAAATACAATTAATAAATTCATGAAATACAATTGATAACTTCTGAAATACAATTGATAATTTCTGAAATGCAATTCGTAATATCTAAAATACAATTGATAAATTCTGAAATACAATTGATAACATATGAAATACAATTGATAATTTCTGAAATGCAATTGATAATATCTGAAATACAATTGATCATTTCTGAAATACAATTGCTAGTTTCTGAAACACAATTGATATTTCCAGAAATACAATTGATAATTTCTGAAATGCAATTGATAAATTCTGAAATACAATTGATAAGTTCTGAAATACAATCAAAAATTTCTGAAATACAATTGATAAATTCTGAAATACAATTGATAACTTCTGAAATACAATTGATACTTTCTGAAATACAATTGGAAATGGTGTAGTATTTTTACAGTGTTTTTTTTGCAAAAAAGATCCAATACTTCTAACAAATTTTAAATTTTTTGTATAAAAGCCATACAAAAAGTTAGGATTTTTTTTTCAAAAACGACAAAGTCGTACTGGCTTTACAAAATCAATTTTTTCATCACAAACAAAATAAAAAGAATTTGAGCAGTTTGTATTAAAATTTTAAACAACTGACCAAATCTTTAGTAATCTTGTCATCCGGGTAAAAATGAAACTGATAAAACAAATATTAGAAATACAGTTAAATAAAAGAAGCAAAACAATACTTTGAGAGGGCAATTCTTCCATCCGCCTGTTTTTTTTTTTTTTTGTAGGAAAATTATTAACACATTACCCAGACGTGGATTCAGCTCTTGGGTTTGGCGTGGGGAAAATTTATTTTTACTAACATTTTTTTTACTAAAATTTTTTTACAATTTTTTTTTTTTTTGCAGGGTACCTCACGTTGGATTTGAATCATTAGTTAAGTTTTTTTAGTGTTTCTTTATTAAGATTTTTCTTATAAGATTTCTCAATTTTAAAACTTTCATCCTATAGAAAAGGTTTAAGAAAATGTTTGATATTTTAAAAATGTTTTCTCAAGAAATTCTCAGCTCTAAATCATATTTCTGACAGCAAAAGACCCATATGCTTAAAGTATTTTCCAATAGAAAATATATCGGATTTGCGACACGTTTATTCCAAAAAAGATTTTTGAACAATTTTCAGAGTCATTTGCATAAAGAGAAATTTTATGATTCTGAGACAATATCCCAATAGAAAAATTATGAGGTTCTAAGGCATTTTGCTACAGAAAACCTTTTTTAATTTATAAAATTCTTGCTATTGAAAAATTTTTTAGATTCGTTTACACTTTTATTTAGAAAGTTTTTAAATAAAACGGTCCGACAGTCAATATTAAACATGAACCGAATGATATATGTCTGAGAGTAGAGATCAAATGGAGTACAACTGCATTTAAAGTTTTTCATTTCGTGATCCTGTTTCCTTTTAAAAGGACGTCAAAGTTTTAAAGGATACATTTTGTAAAATATTTATGAAATATTTGTACTTGTCCTAGGATGCTACTGGTGATGGCAAATAAAAGAGTAGGGTATCCTCTAATTTTGCCATTTTTTATTTTGCCATATCAGGATAAAATTATATTAATAAAGTCCTTTGAAAACTTTATAAAATTATTTTGTTGAACACTTTGAATGATATTGAAGGATAAAATATTGAAAGGTTGTAAATTGCCTTCTTTCTCCCGATATGTAAAAATAATAAAATAAGAAAATTAGGGGAGATCCTCCTCTTTTGATTTGTTATCACTAGTGGCATCCTTAAACAAGCATAACTATTGAAAAAATATTTTATAAAATTTAATTCTCTAAAACTTTGAAGTCCTTTTAAAAGGAAACAGTATCACGAAATGAAAAACTTTAAATGCGGTTTTACTACATTTGGTCTCTAGTTTCAAACGTATATTACACAGTTTGTGTTTAACGACTTTTTTTTTAATTTTTCCTTAAAGTCTCAGATTCTGAGGCATTTTTCCCTATAGGAAAAGTCTCAGATTTTGAGTAATTTTCTCTATAGAAAAAGTCTTAGTTTCTAAAACATCTGTTTTAGCATCTGAGACCTAACCTAACCTTTTTATTAAAAAAAATCTTAGATTCTGAGACATCTTTGAAATAATCATCGCCCTCTATTCGGTATTCCGCAAAACTTTGGCCGAATATAAGCCGAAACCGAAACTTTTGGCTATTTTAAAAAATATATAACTTAAGCGACTATTTTTTGTATATTTTTTAAAATAGCAAAATGTTTCGGTTTCCGCTAATATTCGGCAAAATTTTTCCAGAATACCGAATAGAGGTCGAAACCCCATTATTTGGTCGAAACCGAGACCGTAACCGAATATTCAGTCGGGCTTTAAAATCATAGATTCTGTAACATAATCTCAGAATCTGAGATATTTTTGAACAGAAAATATTTTAGATTCCGAAATATTTTTCCTATAAAAAAGTCAGAGATTCTATGTAATATTTCCTATAGGAAAAAAATTGGATTGATCATAAGCATTTATTCTATAAAAAAAATTCCGAGACTCTTTTCCTATTAAAAAAAATTCAAAAAACATTTTTCCTATAGAAAAATTTTTAAGTTCTTCTTATGTTTTTTCGTAATAAGAATTATCAAATTTTCCCAAGAGAAAAATTGTTAATTTTTCTATAGAAAGTTGGAAAAAAGAAATTTTCAGATATTTCCTACAGACAAATTCCAAGAATAAATCGCAAATTATTCCTATAGAAAAATTCTAGAATTTTTCCGATAGAATATTACACTAATTTTTCCCATAGAAAAATTCCCAAATTTTTTATCTAGAAAAATTCCCAAAATTTTTGTCTAGCAGAATTCTTGTATTTTTCTAAAGAAAAATTTTAAATTTTGGAAACTATCTACATATAGAAAAATTCTAACATTCCGAAACAATTTTCCTTAAAAAAATTTAAGATTTTTACACATTTTTGTTGGAAGAATTTCCAAAGAAATATTTCTCCTACAAAATAATTGACAGAATTTTTTTCGTATGGAATAGTTTTCAGAATTTTTCTATAGAAAAATTCTTACACCCTAATTTATAGTTTCCTACTATAAGTTGCGTAAATTTCAACAAATTCAAAAAATATACTACTTTAAATTGAGTAAATTTCCAATATTTTTAAGTAGAATTACGCAATTTGTGTAAATTTACACAATTTATAGTAGGAAACTGAAATCATTTTAGTTAGAGTGTAGGTTTTTCCGATAAACTATTTTCAGATAAACTACTTTTCCTTTCCCTTTTCCTCTGCATTCCTCTACTTTATCTCTTTCCTTTCTATTTTAGTCTTTATTCCATTTTTCTTTTATTTTAACGAATTCGTTTTGGTGGGTTGAGGAAATTACTTCCTCCCGCGTATCCGCGCCAGCATTAACAAAGAGTTCCCAAGATTTCCATATTTACGCTTATAATAATATAATCACCTATTTCATATTATTATCATCTAGTTGATATCGAAAGTAAGCCAAATTGCGAGCTCTCTTTTAAGACACGAACCGTTTGATTGGGCCCCATGTTGGGCGCCAAGAATGAAATGCCAATTTTTTTGTTAATTAAAAATGTTTCTAATTTTATTTGTTGTTCACAGAAAAAAAAATATTTGAGTAAAATCTTAATACATACTATTGAGTAAAAAATTATTCAATTTTGCACCAATAAACGATTTAAAAGTATTTAGTAAATTGTTAGTAAAAATTTATTAAATGTTTGAAAAAAATTTGAGTAAATTTTTAAATGACACAATTAAAAATTTACTCAAAATTTGTCTATTTATTTTTTTAAAAAGTTTAAAACAAAATACTTGTTTTTTCAAACTTTACCAAACATATTTATGTCTCAAAAACATAGGAAAATTTTATAAAGACGATTACAAACTTCCATATACTACATATACCGAAAACTATAAACTAAACCAGAATTCAAAAAACTGTGAAAGTTTAAAAAAAATTACAAAAAACGTTTTTAAAATTTTTAAGTAAATTTTTAATTGCGAGAATTAAAAAATTTACTCAATTTTTGTTTTAAAATTTAAACAAGGATTACTCAAATTTGTTTCCTCCATATTTTTTTCTGTGTTCAATTTTTTATATTAAAAATAAAATCAAGAATAAATTGGAAATCGCTTTTAAAATTTTAATGGCAAACCAGTTTTCTAATTTTACGTCAAACGGAAGGATTTTTGTAAATAAATTAACCCCTTGGTGGGCGCCATCTATATTAGAAGTTATCTATTGTTTCCTCATAACAGTTATTTGGCCTAATATACAATTGCACCCACTATTTTCAAATATTACATCAGTTTCATTTTTACCCCGGTTTATTAAAGTATTTATTATAATTTAAGATATTATCATAACACATTATTTTATGTATTTATGCTATAAGTATAATTTTTGTTTACATACATTCATATAACATTTTTAATTTAATTTCAAACATTATTTAACATAAAAACCGTTCATTTTGAATTCTATGAAAACCCCCTCGTAATCATTACAACCTAAACCCTTTTGAAAATTAAAATCGGCTTATGAAATTTGGTTTAAATTGCAAACCCCCCTACAAAAATCAAATCAAAAATATCAATCAATCAAAATCAAAAATTCACCTTACCACCAAAACCACCACCACCACCATATATATCCACCTCATATTGTATTAGAACTCACCGATATCGATCAAGTTTATCGCGTTTTAAAACAAGCTGGCGAATTAAAAATCGCCAATATTGCAGCTGATAAATCCGTCCAAAATGCAGCCGCTAAAGGAGATGGTTTACAGTCCGATATACCCATTGTAAATGTGCCCGATTATCCAGAACGTTTAGATCGTCCAGCGGTGACGGGCAGCTCGGCCGCTATTGCTACACGTGTCATACGTGGCATACGGCCACCACCAGTGCCTATGCCAATATTGGGTGTTCAACTGCAACAACAGGAGTTGTCACAACAAAGAAGTGGTGGAGGATTGCCAGTGCCTGCACCAGATATATCTAGTAGTTCAGGTCCGCCATTTAGATTTTTTTCAAATTTATTTTGTTTCTTATTCTGTCTTTTATTGATTTTTCTTAAACAAAAAACAACGTTCTTCTTTTTCTTAATTAACTTTATAATCTACAAAAATTTAAAAACACATTGTTCTTTCTGCTAAAAAAAAGTACTTTTTTAAATTAAATCTTTAAACTTACAATTAGTTTCTTACGTTTTGTCCCGTTTTTCAAAAAAACTACAACAAATTGAAGTCCTTCTTTTTCTCTTACAATTAGTATTTTTTTTATAACTTAGGAGAATAATCACAATTGGAGCGGGAAGCGGAAAAACGCAATTGTCCTCATAAAAATAGAATTGAATCTAGTTTGGCGGAAAAACGCGGCGGAATTTTGTTGTCATATGAAACGTATGTGAACAATTGCGGAAAAACGCTTCCCGCTCCAATTGTGATTATTCCCTAAGTTCTATTGTTTTATATTTATTTCTTTAAATTAGCTTTCTTTTCATAATTATTAATTCATATTCACTTTGTTACACATTGTTTTGTATTTTTTTAAAAAAGAAAAAAAAAACTTTGTTCAACAACACTTTTTTTAATTTATTTTTTTATTATTTTTCAAAACAAAAGTTTTTCTTTATGAAAAAATAAAAATAATTTCTTTTAATAGAATTTTTAATTAAATGAGATAAAGTTGAAAATATAACCCCAACCCTCTCTCTCTCTTTCTTTGGAAATGAAAACATAATTATTGAAATACTTACACCACATATTATCAACACTAATTTATACATACTATTTAGATACTATTTTATTTATTAGTAGTTAGTTATTTGTATTTAAATTCACTTATTTTCAATACGAAATATGTAACAAATTAGTAGACTATTAAACAATTTTAATACTTTAATAATATAATGATGGTTAAAGGAAAATGTTTATTTTTTATGAAAAGTTTAAAGTTAATTGAAAAGATATTAAATCACTTTCAACAATGGTTGGTTACCGTTACCCTTATTATACCGTTACCGATTCAAAACCCTTTCAAATCGAATACCGTTACCGTTACCGATACCGCTAAAAATATTTTTAAAATACCGTTTCCCTTACCGTAACCGTTATAATTATTAGAAGTTACCGGTATTGTACCGGTATTCAAAATTTTACCTGTTTTAAGGGATTTTAACGAACAAAAAAATAAAATTAAATTACTAACATAATTTTAAATTTATAATTTGCAAATTATCATAAAATAAATGACAAAAATAATAATCATATCAAATCTATACTGGTTTTTGGGTCTATAAAATATTTTTAGCTTTCAGTTCTATCTTTTTTCAAAATTTTAACTAAATTAATAATACCGGTACGTACCGGTTTGGTTGGTTCGGTACCGGTACATACCGTTACCGAAACGATTTGAAAATACTTACCGTTACCTTTACCGAAATAAATAAAAATTAGATACCGTTACCGTTACCCTTACCGTTATTCGTTTCGGTAACCAACCTTGCTTTCAACTATCCAAAAACTAAAGAAAAAATATTTCTCCATTATTTTTACTGCACAGAAATTAAAATGATTACAAAATTCGTATCAATCACCAATCACTAAAATGCGCATTTATGTAAATTTAAAATATTTATACTCCTATATATGGGCATTCCAGGCCAAATCACACACTTCTAGACCCGACCACTTTTGATTTATTTTATTTTTGAATATGTTTTAGTTCTTATTAAGTGCAATTTGGACACCAATTTTCAGCCTTTTATTTCAAGATGGTGTTTAGTAATCAATTTTGAAAAATGGTGATTTCTCAAAAAAATTTAAAAATTAAAATTTTTAATTAATTTTGACCATTAAAAAATACAGATATTTTAAAAAAAGTTGGACAACGTTTTGTTGATATTTAAATTTAGTTTTAGAAAAAAAAAATAAAAAAATTATTGGAAGTTATTATCACTTATTTTTTGACGTTTAAAAATTAAAATCGACTTTTTGAAAAAGTCCGAAACCTTCGATTTTTTTGTAAAAAACTATAAAAATTCTACTCTAAATAACGCAACTTTTAAGCCACAATTCGAGATGTGATCACAATTCTTTCTATTTTTTTTTTTTTTTTTTAATTTTTAAAGTTGCACCTTTTATTTTTTGGCTCTGATTTATTTTATATGGTGCTCCAAAAAAAAAAAAATTGGTAGATACTGACCCTAACTTACCCTGGATACATTCATTTGGAGGTAAAAATACGTCTCACAAAAATTTAGGACGATCGAACATGGGTAAGGCGTTTAGCAAGGTCCTTGAAATTTAAAAAAGGATTTCAAGGAAAAATATGATTTTTTTCTGTTTTCGCAATTTTTGGTATTTTAAATTAAGTTTTAATTCAAGTGATTACAGAAATATGATGTGGAGTAAAATGCCTTTCTATAAAGGTACTAAAAACTGAAATCGGCTAAAAATCAGCCAAGTTATTACAACTTCCCCAGGCATCTAGCGTGTGTCATACCACTTGATTAAAAAATACGAGTCCCTTTTTTAAATTTATTGAAACTATCTACTATTATAACATTTTTTCATTATTCATGTTTCATTGTAATATTTTTTTTTTTTGGTTTTTCCAAATTTTAAAACAAAAAAAAAAATTAAAATAGAGATTTCAAAAGGGTGTTGAAAATGCAGGCATTTTTAGAATTAATTTAAAACATGTCAGCAAAACACAATATGAAAATACTTGTCATCTAATTACATTTGAACTTGAAGAATAAAAAAATGTTATTACAGTAGAAAATTTCAATGAATTTCAAAAATCGGATTGTATTGCTTAATCAAGTGGTCTGCCACACGTTAGATGCCTGGGGAAGTTGAAATAATTTGGCTGATTTTCAACCAATTTTAGTTTTTGGTACCTTATTAGAGAGACATTTTTCTCCGTATTATAATTCTGTAACCACTTGAATTTAAACTTAACTTAAAATATCAAAAAAATTGAGAAAACAAAAAAAAATCATATTTTTCCTTGTAATCCGTTTTCTAAACTTCAAGGCCCATGCGGAACGCCTTACCCATGTCCGATCGTTCTTCATTTTTGTGAGGCGTATTTTTACCTCGAAATGAATATATCTAGGGTAAGTTAGGGTCAGTTTCTACGAATTTAATTTTTTTGGAGCACCATATAAAATAAATCAGAGTCAAAAAATAAAAGGTGCAATTTTCAAAATTTTTTTAAAAAAAGAACAAATTGCGATCACATCTCGAATTATGGCTTAAAAGTTGCGTAATTTAGAGTAGAACTTTTAGACGTTTTTTAAAAAAAATCGAAGGTTTCGGACTTTTTCAAAAAGTCGATTTTAATTTTTAAACGTTAGAAAATAAGTGATAATTACATCCAATAATTTTTTAATATTTTTTTCTAAAACTACATTTAAATACCAACTAAACGTTGTCCAACTTTTTTAAGATATCTATATTTTTAACTGGTCAAAATTAATTGAAAATTTTTATTTTTTCATTTTTTTGAAAAAATCGCCATTTTTAAGATATAATTACTCAACACCAACTTGAAATAAAAGGCTGAAAATTTGTGTCCAAGTTGCATTTTAATAAGCACTAAAACATATCCAAAAATAAAATAAATCGAAAGGGATCGGGTCTAAAAGTGAGTGATTTGGCCTGGAATGCCCCATATAGATTAGACTGGCATTTTTCTGTATGGCAAAATTTTTTTCTCCGATTTTCAAAGTCCGGGCTAGTGTATTCAAAAAACCGGCCATTTTTAAAAACCGGTTTTCGGTTTATTCGAAAAAGCTTATTTTTGAAAAACCGGTTTCGGGTTTAGCAAAAAAACCGGTTAAACCGGTTTTTTTGGTTTTTATTCTTCAGGTTAAAAATGAATTAAACTTAGGGGCATGTCACAGACTCAATTCCGTTCGGATTTGAAAAAAGTGGTTTACTCGAAAAACGCAAAACGAATATTATTTTTTTCGTAATGAAACCACTTTCAAAAATCAAAGTGAAATTGAATTGCATAAAAGGGGTTTCATTCCGAAAAAAAAAATATTTTCTTCGCGATTTACGAGTAAACCACTTATTTCACTTCCGAACGGAATTGAGTCTGTGACATGCCCCTTTATTATATTTTTACAAAACAGGCATAACCCAAAAAACACAAAATCGATAAGTCATAGCGAAAATAGTATCATCTGTATGACACCGTTTACGTCGCACAATTTCGCTGGAAATTTCGCCAGAAAGTAACAACTAAATTTTAGTTCTTTGCAATTGCGAGCGGAAATCCGTAGAGATTTTATTTACAAATTTGTTTTAATTGAATTGTTTAAAGAGCACAATTAATAATAAATTCAGACATCGGAATTTGAAATTCAGATTTCAACAATTTCAAAAGGAGAATTTAAAAAAATTGTTTGCCATAGAACTCCAAGGTGCCAAATTTATAAAATATATATTGATTTCAATATTAAACGAAGAGACGGACTTCTGGAACTCGTTGATATATTGATATTTACATACCAACATATCCACAAGCTGATTATGGAAGTACCGTTAAGTTTTGTGAGTGTTTCTAAAAACTGCGTAATGTCAATTCATATTTTAAATCATTATATTATAACTTTTTATAAAAACCGGTTAACCGACACAAAAAAACCGGTTTCTCGAATATTTGAAATTCAAAACTATTTGAAACCGGTCGAGTTTCTAAAAATGAAAAAAACCGGTTAACCGGTTTTCGGTTTCGGGTTTGAATACTCTAGTCTGGGCATTTTTTATTCTACTAGGCCTAAACCTTATGTGGTACTAATATGAGGCCAATCGGATTAAATTAACCCGTGACGCCCGGCGGTCAAAGTTTTGGATTTTTTAAAAATTAAAAAAAAAAAATAAATAAAAAATATATCTTTCGAAATCACATTTGTTAATTTTGATGCGCTGAGCACGAATATCAAAAAAAAATTAACATCGGTCGAACAGTTTTCGAGATATCGCTATTTGAAATTAGCAAAAAAATTTGGAAAATTTCCACCAAAATTTTGGAAAATGAAAAAATAAAAAAATAAATAATATTGCGATACATTATTTTTATTAATTTAAGCATGCTGAATACGAATATAAAAAAAAAATGTATTCGTCTTTCAAAAAGCAGTCGACTCTAACAATCGTCCAATGCATTAAAAAACAAATATTTTTAAAAAAGTACATTTTTGATGCAAATTTTTAGATGCATTTTGTTTTATTCCAATTTTTGAAAAATCGCGATTTGTTTTTAAATTTAAAAAAACTGAAAATGGATATTTTGTTGGCTCCATAGCACAAATGTTAACAAAAAATTAGACAAATTTGAAAACCTTCGGCCAGATTTTATAAAATCTCTGGTGGAATTCGTGATATAAAGTTATAAATGTTACTATTTACACCCGTCGTTATTTTTTGCTTTTTCAGAAGTTTTCCTATGAAAATAAGATTTTTATTGTACACATTTTAATTTTAGTGCATATTTTAAGGCTTTTTAGTGCATATTTTGAATTTTTAGCGCATATTTTCGATTTTTTAGTGCATGAAAATCTGATCCCTTGTCATAACCTTTCAAAGTTTCATCTTTCAATATGATTTAAATTTTTTAACAAAATATTTTGATAAAATTTTGAAAGGACATTATTTACATCTTTTTACCTGTTCTGTCAAATTAAAAAAAAAAATGGAAATTAGTGAAGATTATCCTTTTTTCATTTGTCATCGATAGTGGCATTATAAGACAAGTACAAATATTTAAAATATATTTTACAAAATGTAATCCCTTAAAACTTTGAAGTCCATTTAAAAGAAAACAGTATCACGAAATGAAAAAATGTAAATGCAGTTTTACTCCATTTGATCTCTATATTCAGACGTATATCCTCCGGTTTATGTTTAAAACTGTCAGACGGTGATATAATCTAGAACTTATTGTACAAACAACCTGTTCTCCAGTTATTTCATGTAAAAATTTAACAATTTCCTTTAACCATCTTTGTATTACACTAAAAGATTTCTTATGAAAGACTTACCTATACACTTTGTAACTTTTAAATTGTATCATACATAACATAAATTCGTTATCACAGTATTAAAAAAAAATTAGAAATTTTAAAAATTTTATTTAATAAAAGAAGTATCAATAGAATTTTTATTATAATTTAAAGCTTTTGCTTAATTCTCTTTTAGAAATCATACATAAGTAGAAGTTGAACTTTAATAAATGATTTTACACGTAATAAATCTATTTAACAAAAATTTATTTAAAACTAGTAATTTATAGACTCGTGCTTTAAACTATATTCATAAATTTTTAAATATTTTTTTTAATATTATGTTTATTCAATTTTGGTTTTTTATTAGTTATTTCATAATTTTTTTCATGTTTTTTTAAGAATTTATTTTTTATTTTATTATAAATTTTTTATTATCAAAAACTTTATTTACAACAAAAGAACAATCCCCTTAAACAAAAAACTTTATTAACAATAATATATAAAATACGTGTTTACAACTTATTTTTAAGTATAATAAATTTCTAAGAAATACCACCGCCGCTAATAAAGCCTTTAGTTAAATTTTACATTTATTTTTGTTTTTTTAAATTATACAAATATCAAAAGAAATAATAATAACAGCAACAGCAATTCATTACTAAGCAAAAAAAAAATTATACAGCATATTTTATAAAAAACAAAAAAAAAAACAGAGAATGTGGAATAAACCCGGCCTTTTTTATATTATTGCCCTCAACAAATTAGCCTAAAAGCCTTTAGACAATGCAATAATAAACACACAAATAACCCACAAATATGATGATGATACGAGTTATTCATTAGTTACACCGTCCGACAAAAAGACAGAAATCGTTAAACACGAACTGGATAATATACGTTGTAAACTAGAGTATAAATGTCGAAAAACTGCATTACCAGTTTTTCATTTCGTGATCATGTTTCCTTTTAAAAGAACTTCAAAATTTTAGAGGAATAATTTGTAAAATATTTTTTAAATATTTTTACTTGTCCTAGGATACCACCATTAATGGCAAATTAAAGAAGAGGATCTCCGATCATTTTCCCATTTTATTATTTTGACATATAAGGAAAAAGGAGACCAGTAATGTCCTTTAAAACTTTGTCCTTAAATATCGTTTAAAATTCTCAACAAAACATTTTGAAAAATAATATTCGATTAGAGTTTTATTCTAGATCGAGGCCCAATAATATTTCTATTTTTGATATTGTTAAAGCAATAAATTAAAAATACTCTATTATGACAATATCATAAATATAAATATTTTTGGGCCTCGAGCTAGAACAAAAACTCTAATCGAATGTATATGGGGCATTCCACGTCAAATCGGACACTTTGAAATTTTTTTTTAGATTTTCCCAATTTGCTTACAGTTTTTAGTACCCTTCGAAAACTCCTTCGTGGTAAATTTTCAAATTTTTTTGACGACCCGTTCAAAAGATATTGAATTTTTAAAAATTTGTAGTTTGTTTCTTTACTCAAACTTCTTTTACTCATAACTTCTTCAATAATGGTCCAAATTTCAAATTTTTTTTCAAAATTTTTGTTCTTTTACGAACTTTAAAAAAAAAAATCCCAAAAAATTCTTAAAAGCTAGAGCGCTTTTTAAGTTTTAAAATTTAAATCTCATTTTTGAAAATGTTTGTACTCTTCGATTTTTTTGAAATTTTTTTGTGTAAAACTTCTATCGATTCTACATTTTTTTCCCCCAGGAGGATCGTGGGATAACAATTATTACTATTTTTTAACATTTTCTGAAAAAAATTTATTGTAATTTTCCAATCTTAAAATCATTTCTACTACTCCAATGGTGCATTATAGAGGGGTCCTTTATAAGACCGACCCCCATTAATTTTTTCGTCTTAAAACTTCTTTGGAGCAAATTATTACCCCATCTCCAATTTCTAAGGGGGCTCTCACACAAAACGAAATTTTTTAAAATTAGCTCAACCGCTGTAACTGCCCTAATAGTGCCCTTAGAGCAACAAAATACATGACCGACCCACACAATTTTTTTTAGTCCAAAGATTTTCTCTGAACACACCTACCCTCTATCTTTAACTGTTAAGGTGGTCCCCATACAATTTTTTTTTTATTTTTTGTAAATTTTTTTTATTTAATCAGCTTCTACCAATCCAATGGTGCTTCCAAGAGGGGTCATTAGTGAGACCGACCCCCATTTATTTTTACCCGGTAGAAGCTGATTAAATAAAACAAATTTACAAAAAATAAAAAAAATTGAATGGGGACCGCCTTAACAGTTAAAGATAGAGGGTAGGTGTATTCAGAGAAAATGTTTGGACTAAAAAAATATTGTGGGTCGGTCATACATTTTGTTGCTCTAAGGGCACTATTAGGGCAGTTAGAGCGGTTAGAGCAAATTTTAAAAAATGTCGTTTTGTGTGGGAGCCCTCTTAGAAATTGGAGATAGGGTATTAATTTGTTCCAAAGAAATGTTAAGACGTAAAAATTAATGATGGTCGGTCTTATAAAAGACCCCTCTATGACGCACCATTAGAGCAGTAGAAATGATTTTAAGATTGAAAAATTACAATAAAATTTTTTCAAAAAATTTTAAAAAAATAGTAATAATCGTTATCCCACGGTTCTCTTGGGCAAAAAAAAATCAAAAAAATCAAAGATTACAAACATTTTCAAAAATGAGATTTAAATTTTAAAACTTAAAAATCGCATACTAGAGCGCTTTTAAGAGTTTTTTGGGATTTTTTTTAAGTACTTAAAAAAACAAAAATTTTGAAAAAAAAAATTTAAATTTGGACCATTATTGAAGAAGATATGAGTAAAAGAAGTTTGTGTAATACCAATTTTTAAAAATTCGATATCTTTTGAACGGGTCATCAAAAAAATAAAAATAAAAATTTGCCAAGAAGGAGTTTTCGAAGGGTACTAAAAACTGTAAACAAATTGAGAAAATCTAAAAAAAAATGTTTTTTTTCAAAGTGTCAGATTTGACATGTATAAAGGCCGAATAAATACATTTTATTTTTATGTACCTTTTGGTACTAAAAATAAAAAACAACATTTTGATATATTTTTGAAAGTACATTATTAACATCCTTTTTCTTGATATGCTAAAATTAAAAATGGAGAAATTAACAAAGATTCTCCTCTTTCATTTACAAAATAAGAGTGACATTATAAGATAAGTACAAATATTTATAAACTATTTTACAAAATGTCATCCTGTAAAAATTTGAAGTCCTTTTAAAAGAAAACAAGATCACGAAATGAAAAACTGTGAATGAAGTTTTACTCCATTTGATCTATACATTCAGATGTATATTAAGGGTGGGATAGTGTTGTGTGAGATTTTAAGCAGCAATATTTGGAAGCGCTAGAACCGCTCATTTTGTGAGGTTGGTAAAAAAAGTGTATGAGCCAAAAAATGGGGGAGGTCGGATAGGATCTAGGGGTCGCTCATCGGGGTCAAAGTTGGGCGTAGAGGGGAAAAAATCCACAAAAAGCCGCAAAACTCCCCTGGTTTTGCTCCTAGAGGGGTCAAATGTGAGACCGGCCCCCATTATTTTTTTCTCCTGAACACTTTTGCCAAACATACCTAAGCCCTATTTCCAATCCCTAAGGGGGGTCCCATACAAAGGTTCAATTTTTAAAAAATCTTGCTCCTACCGCTCTAGCTGTCCTAGAAGTCACCCTAGAGGAATCAAATGTATGACCGACCCCCAATATTTTTTCAACCCCAACATTTTCTTAGAACATACCTACCCCCTATCTTCAATCCTTAGGGTGGTTCCCATACATTTTTTTTTATTTTTTCTTAAATTGTCATATTAAATCAGCTCCTAACGGTCCAATGGTGCCTCCTAGAGGGGTCATTATCAAGACCAACCCCCATTAATTTTTAGCCCCCAACACTTCTTCTGAACATACCAATTCCATATCTCCAATTCCTAAGGGGTCTCCCACACAAAACGACATTTTTGTAAATCTTGCTCCCACCGCTCTAACTATCGCAGGGGTGACCCTAGAGAAGTTAAATGTGTGACCGACCCCAATATTTTTTCAGCCCCAACATTTTCCCCAAACAAACCTACCCTCTATTTTTAAGCCTTAAGGGTGTCCCCACACAATTTTTTTTTTTTTAATTTTTTTTATAAAATTTGCGCCTACCGCTCCCACTGTGCCTTTTAGGGACGGGAAATGCAGACTGACCCCCATTAATTTTTGCCCCTACATTTTTTCTGAACATACCTACGCCGTATTTCCACTTTGTAGGGGTGCTCCCCTGGGGAAAACTAAATTAGTAATGTATGTAGAGAAATCAAATGTATGACCTGCCCATATATTTTTTAGCCAAAACATTTTCTTCAAACATACCTACCCTCTATCTTCAAGGTGTTACCCCACATTTTTTTTATTTATTTTATCGAGAAATCCGAGGTCTTTAATTTGTAATTTAATAGTAACTTTTGTTAAGCGTAAAAAAATATTTTTTTTAACTTGAAAATAATAAAAAATGATAAATAATATAACTATAAATCAAATTAATTTATTTTTATCGTGTGATGGATATTGTTTCCGATTTTCGGCCACGAACTGAAGCAAAACTATTTTTTCCTCCTCGTTACGGCACAACACGTTGTTATAGTCTTCTATTAATTTTACGCCTCTTTCGGCAGCGTCGTTGACAACATGTAATTTACGTAATATTTGCAGCGCTCGCTGGTAGTCCTGACGATTTTCCCAAGTATTTGGATCGGAAGCAATGAAATGGTTGTTATTCCGAAGCGTGCAAAAAATTTTGGAGTCTCAGGTGCGACGTAGTGGCTTAAATCAGTTTTCATGAGTTCTTGATTCACTTGTTTCGATGCCATGTTAATTCTTTTCACACCTTCGAATCCAACAACATGTACTGGAGGATTACAATCCTTGTTGCCACTGTCTCCGCTATCCTCTGAGGCATCTTCTTCCCCGATATCATCGTCTTCTTCTTCCTCGCTGTCTTCGTTAGACGATTCGTCCATCTCATCGTCAGATAACTCTTTCTCCAATTCCTCTTTCTCTTCTTCAAATATACGAATTGCATTCGACATTTTTCGTTTTATTTCACAAGAGATATTCGGATCAAATAGTGCGAGAGCAACATCTTCGCCACTGAGATACCAGAGATGTCCACAGAATCTCTTGACCAATCGTTGCGACAGAATCATATCAATTGAAGCATAATTGGCAATCGCTTTCAAAAAATTCAAATCATTATTTGGAGCTTCTATTGCTTTGGTAGCGCTAAACCAAGCTTTTACGCAAATTGTTATGATGAAAACGGTCACATCAAGAAGTGCATTTAATTCTTTTTTGGCCAAACCGATATATTTTCGGAACCAAAACATTTTTAGGCAATATATGCCTTTTGCCATCCATCGAGCATTACTGATGGGCTAAAATGCTTATTAGGAATATTTTCGCCAAGGTATAATAAAACAATTTCAAGAAACTCCTTGTAGTCGTCTCTGGATTGCTTTTCTTTTATTTGAGCCCAACAAAACAACTTGATGTCAGTTTGGACTTGAGCTGGTATGTTGCCTGCCACTTCCTTCCACCAAGACTGTACGGTTTGTCTTTTATATTTTCCCACTGCTCTTTAAAACGCGCAAACATTAGCACTCCTGGTCCAGACGTTTTGCCGAATTTGGTTTCAAACACTTAGTTTTCCCCAGGGGAGCACCCCTACAAAGTGAAAATACGGCGTAGGTATGTTAAGAAAAAATGTAGGGGGCAAAAATTAATGGGGGTCAGTCTGAATTTTCCGTCCCTAAAAGGCACAGTGGGAGCGGTAGGCGCAAATTTTATAAAAAAAATTAAAAAAAAAAAATTGTGTGGGGACACCCTTAAGGCTTAAAAATAGAGGGTAGGTTTGTTTGGGGAAAATGTTGGGGCTGAAAAAATATTGGGGGTCGGTCACACATTTAACTTCTCTAGGGTCACCCCTGCGATAGTTAGAGCGGTGGGAGCAAGATTTACAAAAATGTCGTTTTGTGTGGGAGACCCCTTAGGAATTGGAGATATGGAATTGGTATGTTCAGAAGAAGTGTTGGGGGGCTAAAAATTAATGGGGGTTGGTCTTGATAATGACCCCCCTAGGAGGCACCACTGGACCGGTAGGAGCTGATTTAATATGACAATTTAAGAAAAAATAAAAAAAAATGCATGGGGACCACCCTAAGGATTGAAGATAGGGGGTAGGTATGTTCTAAGAAAATGTTGGGGTTGAAAAAATATTGGGGGTCGGTCATACATTTGATTCCTCTAGGGTGACTTCTAGGACAGCTAGAGCGGTAGGAGCAAGATTTTTTTAAAATTGAACCTTTGTATGGGACCCCCCTTAGGGATTGGAGATAGGGCTTAGGTACGTTTGGCAAAAGTGTTCAGGGGGAAAAAACAATGGGGGCCGGTCTCACATTTGACCCCACTAGGAGCAAAACCAGGGGAGTTTTGGGGCTTTTTGTGGATTTTTTCCCCTCTACGCCCAACTTTGACCCCGATGAGCGACCCCTAGATCCTATCCGATCTGCCCCATTTTTTGGCCCATGCATTTTTTTTACGAACCTCACAAAATAAGCGGTTCTAGCGTGTCGAAATCGAAAACTCGTGCACTATCCCACCCCTAATGTATATCATCCGTTTCAAGTTTAAAATTGGCTGTCGAACGGTGTTATTTGTTACATCTTTTCCCTTGCAAGTCATGCAGAATAAAAATAGTTAAAGAAAAAAAAATATGTAGGAGAAAAAGAATAAACTCCTTTATATGTGGCTGTAATAAAAAAAAAAAAGAAAAATAGCAAGTTTATGTTGGTAATAATAGTGTCACCACAAAGGCATTAAAAGTAAAGCTAAAAAGCTTTTTCTTTTTTTTTTCTTTTTCTATACGCCTTACAAAAATAAATACAAATAAACAGTATATAAAATAAAAGAAAACCGCCTAACACCATATACTTAAAAAAAAAACTCACATACATTAGCAGCATTGACAACGACAACATTATAACGCAGCATTCAAGTATGAGTCGTCTGCAACAAGCCGCAACATCAATAACTTTTGTGAAAATAAAAAAATTTACTCAAAAATACCACAAACAAATGAAACAATAAATGGTTGTTTCCGTTTCCTATACTCTTATGCTTAATACTTATACATACAAAACGTACAATATTTTTATATTTTGGCTTAAGGCACTGACAAGAGTCATAGAGAGCGAAAGAGCGTAGAAAAATAACGCTGTAATAAAACCAGGAATTTCACAAAAACGTTGGCCCTTTCATACACACATTTTCTTAGAGCAGGGATGGGATTTAAATGAAATTATTTAAATCCCATTATGAGAATGTTTTTTAAGTAATATTGTAAGGGGGATGGTGCCTACCGAGATAGGGTTAGGTTAGGTTAGGTTGGATGGGCGTCCGCCAATTTGGCGAATTCACTCGGAGGGCATAAGGCCCATTGTGATTCCCCTAAAGTTGTCTCCCTATTCCCCTGATATACAAAATTCTACCTCTCAAACCACCCCGATTCCTTAAGGTATTCTGCCAGAGATGTCAATGGGACACTGTTTAGGCAATCTAGGTCATCAAAAAATCGTTGCCCCAAATACTTAAGACGACGTTTCATCAGACCCGGACAATCACACAACAAGTGCCTCACTGACTCTTCCTCCTCTACCTCCCCACAGCTTCTGCAAAAGTCCCTGTCAGAAATTCCCATACGAACGGCCATTTTCCCGATAAATATTACAATGCTTTTATATCAAACGAAATTCAAAATCCTGCATTTGAACCCAGAAAATAAAAAAAAAAAATTTTTTGTACCGCCTATTTTTGTGGGCGTGGATATAAAAAATAATTTAAATTATGATAAAATATTTTTACTAGGTTTTTACTAGGTTTTTTCTAGCTCTAGGTCATTATATTCATTACTAATTAAAACTACAATATTCTCCTAGAATAATTTTCAGGATTTTTATGTTTTTCACTGCCATCTTTGCTACGGTGAGGAGACATTTGCTCTACAAGCCTCGGAGTCGCTCCTAGAGGAGTGCAATGTAAGACCGAGCCCCATTAATATTTTAACACCAAAATTTTTTCAAAACAAACCTACTTACTAATTCAAACCATTGAGGGGGCTCCCGTACAAAATGGAATTTTTATGAAATTCGTTGCGACCTCTCTAACTGCTTTAGGGTTTCCCCTAGACGAGTCAAGCGTATTACAGACCTCCGATAATTTTTCAATACCTACATTTTCTCAGAACACCTACTTCAAACTTCAACCCTAAGGTGGTCCCCATACACTTTTTTAATTTGTTTTTTACGACATCACCATATAGCGCCTACATTGTTCGCCCTACACTCAGAGAAAAATGCTTTATAATATTTATGACATGGTTTCATGAATATTTTTGTCATAAAATTTCATTATATTTATGAAATCTTCATAAATATTATGAAATCTTTATAAATATAATGAACTTTTACGAAAAAATTTTATAAAAAGCACATTATAAAATATCATGAGTTCATAAAAAAATCATAAACGTGTCATATAATTTGTATATCCTTCAACCACAGTATGGGGGTGTACTCAGTTTGTCATTCCGTTTGTAACGCATCGAAATATCAGTCGGGGACCCCATAAAGTATATATATTATTGATACAAGATCGATTCTAAGACATTCTGTGAATGTCCGTCCGTCCGTCTGTAGATGGCACGATGCAGTCCAAAATAAAAGAGCTAGCCTCCTGCAATTTGGCATGAATATGTCTTATGGTCCTAGGCAGGTTAAGTTCGTAAATGGGCAAAATCAGCCCAGGGGGCAAAAAGTTCCCCCTTGAAGAACTAAACCAATCTCTAACAAGTAAAAAAGTAAAATTCGGCCTTGCCGAATGTAGTGATACCCTCCACAATTTCAAAAAGATTATTGCAAAAAACTTTATTTAAAAGGAAATTACATTTGAAAAAAAAAAAAAAATAAAAAAAAAATTTCCGCCAAAAAAAAATTTGGTAAAAAAAATCCGCGATTTTTTTATTCTTTTGTGTTTGTACTTGTTTAAATACCATTTGGTGTTCAATTATGTTCACATATGCCAACCAGAAGCCGAATTAAAGCATTTTGTATTTTTAGGTTATGTTGAATGTGCTGAAATGTTTGAGGTGTGCTTACATTTTCGTTCATAACTTTTGAACCGCTGAACCGATATCGCTCAAATGCAATACCAAACTTCTCGGGAGAACTTCCAATAAATATGTTAAGTTTCAGTCATCTCTGTGCAATATTTTGTCCGCGACAGCATTTTCAACAGACAGACGGACAGACGGACAGACGGACATCGCTAGAATGTCTTAAAATCAATCGGGCATCATGAATATATATACTTTATGGGGTCCCAGATCGATATTTCGATGAGTTACAAACAGAATGACAAACTTATATCTATCACTAGAGTGGAGGGTATAAAAAAATACACTTTTTTTACATGTTTTTTTTTATATTTTTTGTTAAATAAATGCAACATTTGGTATATTTATCGGGATGGGAAGGTGCTCTCAACGTCCCCCACTGACCCCCATCACCCCCCCCCCCAAAAAAAAAACACGTCCCTGACAATTTTTAATTTTTTTTACATTTTGGAGGGTATAAAAGATTTGGCACAATCGAATTTAACACTCTCACTTGTTTGCAATATGATAAAGAAATTGGGGCAAAAAATGTAAAATGTATGACCGACTCCAATTAATTTTTCCCCCAAAATTTTTTTTCCGAACAACCCCGTTTCTCCACTCTCAAAGTAAGCTTTCATACAAAATGTCTTAATTTTTTGTCAATACTAACATTTTCTCAGAACATACCAATCCTCAATCTTCATTCGTTAAGGTGGTCCCCATACATTTTTATACCCTCCAACCCTCCATTCCGTATGTAACGCATCAAAAAATCTAGGACCCCATAAAGTATATATGGGGCATTCCATGCCAAATCACTCACTTTTAGGCCCGACCCCCTTCGATTAATTTTATTTTTGGATATGTTTTAGTACGTATTAAATGCAACTTGCAGCCAAATTTTCAGCCTTTTATACAAAGGTGGTGTTGAGTAATCAATTTTTCAAAATGGCGATTTTTTCCAAAAAATGAAAAAATTTAAATTTTCAATCAATTTTGACCAGTAAAAAATATAAATATTTTAAAAAAAGTTGGACAACGTTTTGTTGGTATTTAAATGAAGTTTTAGAAAAAAAATGTGAAAAAATTATTCGAAGTAATTATCACTTATTTTTTGACGTTTAAAAATTAAAATCGACTTTTTGAAAAAGTCCGAAACCTTCGATTTTTTTGTAAAAAACTATAACAATTCTACTCTAAATTATGCAACTTTTAAGCCATAACTCGAGATGTGATCACAATTCTTTCTATTTTTTTTTTAATTTTTAAAATTGCACCTTTTATGTTTTGGCTCTGATTTATTTTATATGGAGCTCCAAAAAAAAAAAAATTTTAGATACTGACCCTAACTTACCCTAAATATATTCATTTGGAGGTAAATATACGTCTCACAAAAATTTTGGACGATCGGACATGTGTAAGGCGCTTAGCATGGTCCTTGAAGTTTAAAAAACGGATTACAAGGAAAAATATGAATTTTTTTCTGTTTTCGCAATTTCTTTGGTATTTTAAGTTAAGTTTTAATTCAAGTGATTACAGAATTATGATGTGGAATAAAATGCATTTCTAATAAGGTACTAAAAACTAAAATCGGTTGAAAATCAGCCAAGTTATTACAACTTCCCCAGGCATCTAGCGTGTGCCATACAACTTGATTAAAAAATACGAGGCACTTTTTTTAAATTTATTGAAATTTTCTACTGTAATAACATTTTTTCATTATTCATGTTTCAGTGTAATATTTTTTTGACTTTTCCAAATTTTAAAACAAAAAAAATAATTTTTTTTTTAAAATAGAGATTTCAAAAGGGTGTGGAAAATGCAGGCATTTTTAGCACTAATTTTAAAAATGTTAGCAAAACACAATATGAAAAATACTTGTCATCTAATAACATTTGAACTTGAAGAATAAAAAAATGTTATTACAGTAGAAAATTTCAAAGAATTTCAAAAATCGGATTGTATTGATTAATCAAGTTGTCTGCCACACGTTAGATGCCTGGGGAAGTTGTAATAACTTGGCTGATTTTAAACCGATTTCGGTTTTTATGACCTTAATAGAGAGACATTTTACTCTACATTTCAATTCTGTAACCATTTGAATTCAAAATTAACTTAAAATACCAAAAAAATTAAGAAAACAGAAAAAAATGCATATTTTCCCTTGTAATCCGATTTTCAAACTTCAAAGCCGATGCGGCACGCCTTACCCATGTCCGATCATCCTAAAATTTTCTGAGACGTATTTTTACACCCAACTTAATATATCTAGGGGAAGTTACGGTCAATATTTACCAAATTATTTTTTTTGGAGCACCATATAAAATAAACCAGAGTCAAAAAAAAAAAGTGCAATTTTCAAAATTTGAATAAAAATATAACGAATTACGATCACATCTCGAATTATGACTTAAAAGTTACGTAATTTAGAGTAGAATTTTTTGACATTTTTAAAAAAAAATCGAAGGTTTCGGACTTTTTCAAAAAGTCGATTTTAATTTTTATACGATAAAAAACAAGTGATAATTACTTCGAATAATTTTTTCATATTTTTTTTCTAAAACTACATTTAACTACCAACAAAATGTTGTCCATCTTTTTTTAATATATCTATATTTTTTACTGGTCAAAATTGATTGAAAATTTTAATTTTTTCATTTTTTGGAAAAAATCGCCATTTTGAAAAATTGATTACTCAACACCACCTTGGTATAAAAGGCTGAAAATTTGGCTGCAAGTTGCATTTAAAACGTACTAAAACATATCCAAAAATAAAATTAATCGAAGGGGGTCGGGCCTAAAAGTGAGTGATTTGGCATGGAATGCCCCATATATATTTATGATCAGTGGTCAATTCTAAGACATTCTAGCGATGTCCGTCATTCTGTTCGTCCGTCTGTAGTTAACATGATGCAGTCCAAAATAAAAGAGATAGACTCCCGACATTTGGCACGAATATGTCTTATGTTCCTAGGCAAGTTAAGTTCGTAAATGAGCAAACTCGGACCAGGGGGAAAAAAGTTCCCCCTTGAAGAACTAAACCATCCCATGAAAAATACCACTTTTTCCATGATTTTTTGTGTTTTAGTCTAACAAATGCAACACTTTTATGCTACAAGAGTTTAAAGTCCTGCATTTGGACCCAAAAAATTAGATAATGTCGTTTTTGCGATCCGCCCTGTTTTATGGGCGTGGAATAAGTTTTTTTTTTTTAAATAATGATAAACTTGTATTCCTTTAGTGCAAAAAGCATAAGAAAGAATATTTAAACACATATTCGTAAGGAAATTTGCCCCCACCCCCAATTACCACCTCCGACCCCCCCCCCCCCCCCAAAAAAAAAATCCCCTGCAATTTTTTTTTTCATGTTAGAGGGTATAAAATATTCGGCACAGCCGAATTTAACACTCTTACTTGTTTTTATTTAAATTATATTGAAATATTTTGTAAGACATCAGCTCTTAGCGCTCACCTGGTTCCCCCTATAGCGCTCACATGGTTCAAAATATTGGACGAAATTTTAACATGTAACTGTTCAATATGCAATAAAATCTGTGTTTTTTTTTTTTGACCATATTGTATTGAAATTTTAAATTTATTCCAAAAAAAATTTTTAAACCACTGTGCAACGTTTCTTGACAATCACCTTAAACGCACAAACCAAACAATTTAATGGAACAGTCTCAGCTGTTTTCGTTAAATAAATAATTTTTAAAAAATTATTGTTGGGGAAGGCGTCTCCATCCGCCATCATCCCGGCACAAATTTGTTTTTATCGCCAGTGGGAAACTGTCTTACGTCTTTTTTTCCGGTTGCTTAATTGATATTGTAGTAACCAGGCATGCTGTTGTCGCAACCTTAATGCGGTTGCCATAACCTAAAACTTTTTTGGGACAACTAAAATGAGGTGGTGACTAAGGAATGTAGTTGTCACAACTGAATAACATTTGATAACCTCGAAAATGAGTTTGGATTTTTTTTTGGTTGTGACAAGTGTGCCCATGTTCTCTCATTCTCATTCTCAAAATAAAAATTTTTAGATCGCATATAACTAATATTTAATAATTCAAAAATATGTAAAAACAGAATTTGTACCAGTATTTTTTTTTTTAAATGTTCCAAATGCCACAAGTATAGTACCCTCATTATCATTCCTGGTTATAGACATAGACACAATAAAGCATATTGTGTTAGGTCTAGTGAAAGTAAAAGATTTTCCCATTGCTTTAATTTTTAAGAGTGTGTGTGGTTGAGTATACGACTGTTCGTATGAATTTCTATGTGTTGTTATATATTTTCCTTTAGTATATCGTTGGTTTAAAGTAAAAAGGACATAAGTAACATTTTCGTTGTCATGAAATCTGGTACGATTGGAAATCAAGTTTGGTTCCCGATTTCAGGATCTAATTTGATTACTTACATCGCTAGATTGGAACCAAATTTTAGATCTGACATATCTTATCAGAAACAACTATATTAAATTAGATATAAAAAGATAAAGACTGATTAAATTCATTTTATATGAGGAGAAGCATTAAACTCTTTCGGACATTTTGCAGAAATTTGTTATAAGATCTTAATACTTTATTAAAGTAGGCAATGTATATAAAAATCAATAAGTTTTGAATTTAGTTAGCAAAACTGTAATTTTTACTCGACGCAGTTAAAAATTTCAATTCCAAAAAAGTTTAGTTAGGTCATTTTAACATTTAGCCGTCGATATTTTCTTTGCTGTCAATTTCTTTCCATTTTTTTTATCTCGTTTTTACTCTTTGCCAAATTAAAAGCGTTGTTTGTGTTTTTTTCATATTTTTGTTGGTTAAAAAAAAGCAAGCAAAAAAAAAAGTTAAATATATCTTCTTTCTACCAGGTCCTATTTGCCATTAATATCTTACAATGACAAATATTTTGCTGCCATTTATTAGTTAGTCCACCCATTTGTCAAACGCCTTTTACACTTTCTATGTGTATTTGGTTGGTGTGTTGTGGTTGAGGTTATGGTTATGGTTTAATACTCTGAAGCTGGGTCTGTGTATGTGTGTTTGTATTTTTAGGCTTTTTACTTAATTTCATTCAATGATTAATGTGTACAAAAATCTGTCTATGTGTGAGGAAGTGTGGCCTTCTAAATGCATTTATAGACTTTTGCTATATTGTATAGACATTGAAAATGATCTTGAGTTCATTGCGGTTTTTTTTTTTTAAGAGAGAGGATAGAAAAGGTAACCACAAAGAGGTTAAGGGAATATATGTTTTGGTATACGAAAGGATAACGGATTATTTAAAAATGAGAAGGAGTGTCTAATATAAATTGGCTATTTTTTCTCGCGCCTTAAGATATGCTTTAAGAATAAGTATTGCAAAAAATGCCACAAAAAATTTAATAAAAACAGGAAGAGTCGTATATGCACAAAACTTTTATGTGATTAAGATTATATCTGTGGCAAAAAGGAAAAAGTGCATAAGTCGAGTTATGTTAATCTTGTTTAGTTACTTATATTCGATTACTCTTTCCATTTTAACTCCTGTCGTGATTGTAGAAATAATTTACAGCATATTTTTTATTGAAAATGTTAATTAACAGTGATTTTGTATTAAGATTTATATCTTAAAAGTGCTCTAGAAAAATATTATGAAAACACACTTATGCATTTTTTCCTTTTTGAGTCTACAGTTTGTAAATCCTTGTCCAAGTAATTGAAAAACACAACATATATTACAATTTTGTTCATGGGTACATGTGATTATCCCAGCAAAAACAGGATAAGTTAAAAATATTTTATAAATAAGTTTACCAAGAAGCAAAAGTGCACACACATTTATTCAAGTGACCACTTCTAATTACAACAGCCAAAACATTGAAATCTTTCTACCACACAAACCAACAACAGCCATTATAACTTCAAGTAAACACTTAGTTCTCGATTTACGGCACTAGATTTTCTAAATTTTGATTCAGAAATTTCAATTGAAATTTACATAAGTAAAAAAGTTAAATTCGACCTTGCCAAATGTATTGATATCCTCCACAATGTAAAAAAAGTTTATTTGCAAAAAAAAATATCCGCGAAAAAAATGTTGGTGAAAAAATTTTTTTTTTTTTTTTTTTAATATGTTTGTACTTGTTTAAATACCATTCGGTGATCAATTCTGTTCACAAGTGTCAACCAGCAGCCGAATTAAAGCATTTTGTATTTTTAGGTTATGTTGAATGTACCAAAATTTTCGAGGTGTCCTTACATTTTCTTTCATAACTTTAGAACCGCTGAACTGATATCGCTCAAATTCAATACCAAACTGCTCGGGAGGACTTCCAATAAATACAGACGGACATCTCTAGAATGTCTTAAAAGCAATCACTGATCAATATAGGCGTACGGACATAGCACCCAAGGTCTTATCGCCCAAAACCGTAAATGACATATCGCCCACGCTGCGACATATAGCCCAAAATGATAGGTCTAAAAATGTTATTTCTCCCAAAACAAAATTGTCAAAAAATCCAAAATATTTTTTTTGGGCGAAATGTCGAAATTACGACTTCTATGATTTGTTTTATTGTAATAAAGGTTTTCTGCGTAGCCGGCCTTCGGCCGGGCTTAGGTATTTCATACTCCATGCATTAAACCCACCCTCTCTGCAAACCAAAGCTATTTTGGTTATCAGGCATTTTTGAGGCATAACAAATTTGGTAGCGTAAAGGACTGCTACCCTAGAAAACTTTACTTTGCGGAGAGGGTGGGTCTAATGCATGGATTTTGTAATCCCTAAGCCCGGCCGAAGGCCGGCTACGCATAAAAACTTTAAAATATTGTGTTAAAAAAAACAATTTTTGTGAGTTTTATGATTATTTTTTTGGGTGCTATGACATTTTATAAATATAACATTTTGATATTTGGGTAATATGACATTTTTGATAATGTATATAAATTTAAAGAAACTTGTTAAAATACCCAAAAATAATGGTTATATCGTCCAAAAAATTTTGCAACAACAACTAACACACATTTTTTTTGGGTGGAATGACTTTTTTAAATTGGGCGATATGCACTTGGGCGCTATGTCCGTACGCCATCAATATATGGGGCATTCCAGTCCAAATCACTAACTTTTAGACCCGACCCCTTTCGATTTATTTTATTTTTAGATATGCTTTAGTACGTAAAAAATTTTTTTGAACACCAATTTTCAGCCTTTTATTCCAAGATGGTGTTAAGTAATAAATTTTTCAAAATGGCGATTTTTTCAAAAAAAATAAAAAATTGACCAGTAAAAAATATAGATATCTCAAGAAAAGTTGGACAATGTTTTGTTGGTATTAAAATTTAGTTTTAGAAAAAAAATGTTTTTAACGTTTAAAATGTAAAATCGACTTTTTGAAAAAGTCCTAAACCTTCATTTTTTTTTAGTCTAAAAGTTCTACTCTAATTACACAACTTTTAAGCCATAATTCGATGTGATTGAAATTCGTTCTATTTTTTTAACATTTTGAAAATTGCACTTTTTATTTTTGACTCTGATTTATTTTATATGGTGCTCCAAAAAAATTAAATTGGTAGATACTGACCCTAACTTACCCTAGTTATATTCATTTCGACATAAAAATTGGTCTCACAAAAATTAAGAACGATCGGACTTGGGTAAGGCATTTCGCATGGTCCTTGAAGTTTAGACAACGGATTACAAGGAAAAATATGAATTTTTTTCTGTGTTCTCATTTTTTTGGTATTTTTAGTTAAGTTTAAATTCAAGTGGTTACAGAATTATAATACGGAGTAAAATGCCTCTCTAATAAGGTACTAAAAACTTAAACCGGCTGAAAATCAGCCAAGTTATTACAACTTCCCCAGGCATCTAACGTGTGGTAGACCACTTTATTAAGCAATACAATCCGACTTTTAAAATTTATTGAAATTTTCTACTATAATAACATTTTTGTATTCTTCAAGTTCAAATGTTATAAGATTACAAGTATTTTTTATATTGTGTTTTGCTTACATGTTTTAAATTAATTTTAAAAATGCCTGCATTTTCAACACCATTTTGAAATCTCAATTTAAAAAAAAATTTTTTTTTTGTTTTAAAATTTGGAAAAACCAAAAAAATATTACACTGAAACATGAATAATGAAAAAATGTTATTACAGTACATAATTTCAATCAATTTAAAAAAGGGACTCGTATTCTTTAATCAAGTGGTATGACACACGCTAGATGCCTGGGGAAGTTATAATAACTTGGCTGATTTTCAACCAATTTTAGCTTTTAGTACCTTATTAGAAAGGCATTTTACTCCACATCATAATTCTGTAATCACTTGAATTAAAACTTAACTTGAAATACCAAAAAAGTTGCGAAAACAGAAAAAAATTCATATTTATCCTTGTAATCCGTTTTTTAAATTTCAAGGACCATGCTAAACGCCTTACCCATTTCCGATCGTCCTAAATTTTTGTGAGACGTATTTTTACCTCGAAATTAATATATCTAGGGTATGATAGGGTCAATATCTACCAATTTATTTATTCGGACTTTTTCAAAAAGTCGATTGTAATTTTTAAACGTCAAAAAATAAGTGATAATTACTTCGAATAATTTTTTCATATTTTTTTTCTAAAACTATATTTAAATACCAGCAAAATGATTTCCAACTTTTTTTAAAATATCTATATTTTTTAATAGTCAAAATTAATTAAAAATTTCAATTTTTTAATTTTTTTGAGAAAATCGCCATTTTGAAAAATTGATTACTCAACACCATCTTGAAATAAAAGGCTGAAAATTTGTGTCCAAGTTGCATTTAATAAGTACTAAAACATATCCAAAAATAAAATAAATCGAAAGGGGTCGGGTCTAAAAGTGAGTGATTTGGCTTGGAATGCCCCATATACTTTATGGGATCATCCACCAATATTTCGAGGTGTTACAAACGGAATGACAAACTTATATATACCCTCTATCACTAGAGTGGTGGGTATAAAAACTGCAACTATTATCAAATTTTAATTAGCGATATTTCGAAAAAAGCGGAAGAAAATATTTTTAGCAACAAAAAAAAAATCCGTCTAACAATAAGTAATGTCCCTTCTTTTGACAATGGAGTTTTTGACCAGCAAAGTGTCTTTTCCTTCAAGTTCTCACAAAGCTCACATTGATTATGTTTTATGAAAAAAGTTTTAAAATAAAACTTTTCTTTAAAGCTGCTTAGTTCGGGATAGATGTTTTATGTGTTTTTCTTTTCAATAATGACTCAAGTGCCATTATATGTTTTAACAATGTTTTAATGGATCTTTAAATGAATAAGTGTGAGGTGAGAAAGTAAAAAATGTTTATGTTTTAAAAAGCCACAAAAATTAAGGTGTGAAATTTATATAAAAAAATAAAGTTGTATTTTTTTTTTTTTTTGTGAAATTCTTTCAATCTGACACTGTTCTGTGGAGACTAAAATAGTGATTTGAAACTCCAAAGATTTAATTAAATTTGTAAGAAATATATTTTAAGTATTTATTTAAATTGTACCTACACAGAAAGAAATGAAATCGAAAGTCAATCAACAAAAACGCGGATTCAATTAATTTTTTAATTGAAACTCCTCCGATAAAGAAAATTGTTATATCAATCATCAAATTGTAGGTGATTAATTGATTTTTATTTCAATTAATCATTTTTTCGATTTCGATCAAAAATTTGATTGATTTTTTATTTAAAGTCAATTATTATTGATTTAACAAATGAATTTCACGCTTATAGAAAAATTATGAAGAAATTCATATTTTTTGCTTTCTAATATGTTGCCGACAATAAAAAAAAGTAAAACCGTAGTAAAAAGTATATTTTTGAATTAATGTAATGTAAATAAATTGAAGCGAAAAAAAATCTGGTATGTTGAAAATTTTTAACTTGATAGTTAAAGAAAATAACAAAAATGTTGATCAAAACAATAATTGACTCATCTAAATTTTGTTGATTAATAGATTTAATTGAAATTTTTTAGCCAATAATTTTTTGTGTGTATATTGAGTGCGAATATTCAAAACTTCCTATATGTATTGTTACATTTTTTGAGGAGATCAAAAATAACTGTTATTTTTTGGTAATTTTAAAACTTATTTTTAATCTTTTTTCTACAATATAATTAAAAACAATTGTTTTTGAAATAAAATTTTAGTTAAAAATTAATTTGATAGATGACAACTAATTCAGAGAACATATTTCTATCGAAAACTTTCTTTCGAAAATATTGCAGATATCAAGTTTTAAATATTCGCCCTCGATATCTTTTACCATTAAAATATTTTGCGCCCTACTAATAATTAAAAACATTTTCAAAAAAATTTCACATAAATTTGCATTAAAAAAAGGATTATCAAAATTTACAGTCCTGTGATAATAATAACAGACAAATTTTTATAATGTTTATAACAACAGCTAGCTCCTCTCTTTCTATAGCCAAACATTTTATTGGTTCATTATATCTATGTATAGTACACACATGTCCTACAGCCATCTAATACTTTTTATGAGATCATGTTTACATGTATGTTGTATGTATGAGTAATTTTAAAGTAATAAAAGTGACCACCCTAAACTCATTCTCTAAGTGTGTGTGTATGTCCTTTAATTTTTTGGCACTTTTTCCAAAAAAAAAAAAAAATAATAAAAATATTTAAGGCTTTGCTCTCTAAGCTTATGGTCTGTCTACGTGCTTTAATATTTTATAGTTATTACATTCATGTAATTTAATAGACATAAAGTCCAAGTACAAAAATTGTCTCCTAGTTAAGACTCTACTTTTAAAAATAAACTCAATGTTCCATGAATCACAATGTATAAAATGCTAGTTTTACAACCACTATAAAACAAGTTGCTGTTTGGGAAAAAAAAGAAAACAAATGCTGCTAATGTATGTGTAGGTGTTTTTGTGTATTGGTGTAGGTAAAGCTGTGGTAGTAGTAGTAGTAGTACTTGTAGATTTAAAAATTCTCACTTTATTTAACCAACAAAAATAAATGAAATCAACAATGTAACAGTGTTGGTATATGGCAAAAGAATACTTTACAAATTGAAGAAAGATTATTTGAAATTGAAGAAGGATTATTTGAACCACCAAATGTTTAGAATGAATTCGTTTGGAAGTTTCCACTTCAATCAAGAAGACCGGATTATGGAATTTGATCTTCCACGTAAAGCATGGTGTAACCTAAACCGCTTACGCACATCCACTGGTAGAACAATGGAATCTCTAACTAAGTGGGGGCTTACAAATGATGCAAGTTGCCCTTGCGGTTTTCCATCCCAATCAATTGAACACATAATGTACAACTGCCCAATACTGTATTTCCCTGGAAATATCGAAGATATCAACAACCTAACACCTGACGTCGTTTCGTTTTAATTCGCCAGATCAATACCAGATGGCGATGCAACAACTGTACTCGAAATTATCAACACGCGCAATTACAGTGTTGCCATCCTGAAGCCCTTCTATCTTTCAAATCTTTCATCTCTCTTCTATCCCCTTTCCGAAAGAAACATCACGGTTACATTGGTAATTGATAGGCAGCATTGCCTAAGTGTTGTTTCTTTAAAAAAAAAAAAAAAAAAAAAAAATTTATAAAAAAAAATGTATAAAAAAAAAAAAAACTGTATTTAAATTCCATACGCTAAATAAATAAATTGACAGTAGGGTATCCAACTCTATTGATATTTTTAAGCATGGTCGGAAAGTGGGTTGTGCATCATTGTTCTACCGACATTCACCGTCTGACAGCCAATATTAAACATGAAATGGATGATATATGTCTGAAAGTAGAGATCAAATGGAGTAAAACTGCATTTACAGCTTTTTATTTCGGGATCCTGTTTCCTTTTAAAAGGACTTCAAAGTTTTAGAGGATACATTTTGTAAAATATTTCTGAAATATTTGCACTTGTCGTAGGATGCCACTGGTGATGGCAATTGAAAGAGGATGATATTATCCCCTTATTTTTCCATTTTTTTATTTTGCCATATCAGGAAAATGGATGTGAATAAAGTCTTTAGAAAATGTATAAAAAAGTCATTTGAAAACCTTATCAAAATATTTTGTTGAAAATTTTAAATGATATTGAAGGATAAAGTTTTGAAAGAACGTAACTTACCTCAATTTTCCTGATGTGTAAAAATAATAAAATAGGAAAATTAGGGGAGAGCCTCCCCCTTCATTTGCTATCCTAGGACAAGTACATATTAAAAAATATATTATACAAATTAATCTTCTAAAACTTTGAAGTCCTTTTAAAAGCAAAACAGGATCACGAAATGAAAAACTGTAAATGCAGTTTAACAACATTCAGTCTCTAGTTTCAAACAAATATTATCCAGTTCGTGTTCAACAATTTTTTTTTTTTTTCATTTTTGTCGGACGGTGTTATCATGGTAAGTGTTCTGTTGAAATTGATTAACTTATCCCTGTGACTCG
The DNA here is from genome assembly GCA_963921195.1 of Pegoplata infirma. Classification (NCBI taxonomy): domain Eukaryota; kingdom Metazoa; phylum Arthropoda; class Insecta; order Diptera; family Anthomyiidae; genus Pegoplata; species Pegoplata infirma. Next base: position 10,718,579 of record OY992538.1, on the reverse strand, counting down.
GGTGTGAGCTCTTCACACTTGCAATCCGATCATCACATCCGTTTGCTTTCGACTGCCCAATGATTCGCAAAACGCATTGCAGAAAATATACAGTCTAACAACTCGTATGTGGAATTCAACATAAGTCTTCCCAGTCAGCTAACAATAACACCTAAAACAGTTTAAAATAAATGTCCACAAACATTACTCCCACTATCCTTCCCTGAGTGTTGTCTCAAAGTAAAAAAAAAAATAACGACGTTGAAATGTTTGGCCAAACGTCCCCGCCTTTAAATGCGAGGTTAAGCCCTTCCTTCACCATATTTGAATGATCTTTAAATACTGTTTCCGAAATCCTTCTTTTAACTTTAACCGATACTGTTACATAAGATAAGTGTGTATAAAATAAGCTTCTATATGTATTCCTTAAGAACGTTGTTCAAAATTAACAAACTAGTTGAGAGAACAAGTATTTACTATGACCACAATTATGTGGTAAGAATAGAATTCTTACCAACTAATACACTACATTCTATTGCCACATTTACTACTACTACAACAACGACATCGTCGACTATTACAATATAAGTTAACAACAATGTGTATGGCTAGTACTTGAAATTTAAGAGGCAATTTAACAAACACTTATTTACTAACTAATAGAGTGGGGCGAAATAAACATATTTGGGAATGTGGAAACAAAAGAGGGATAAGAGAATACAATTCAGGTAATTTTTTTCTGTACATTGAAATAAGTTTTTTTTTTTATGGGAGTTTAAAGCAAACTTCCTATGGCTCTTCTTCCACCATGGCTCTATTGCTTTTATTGAGATTTGATAGAAAGTCCCTCCGATACACATTGCGTTCGCAAAGTGTTTTGTGTACTGGCATGCTCATTTCTGCTTCTTCAACGTCTGTAGGTTACTAGCCCTTAGCTGGGCGCATTTTTGAACTCGGCGAGACTTATGCGAATTATATTGTCAAAACAACTAGATATTCTCCATGTTGCCTTCATTACCACCATGTGTAGTGGATGTCATCAAACAAACATCATTGTAATAAAAATGTTTGCAAAATGAGACTGGTAATTTCCTCCGAAAAAAAATGCTTCACCGAAGATGATGGAGTTTAATGAGTTAGATTTCTTTGCGATTTTGTATCTATTGCGAGTGACATTAATTGGTATACCAATGTCTTTATTTCCATTGCGTGTTGCTAAATAAAGTACAATTGCTTTGCTGTGCGCCTTGTTTAGTTTGCCGGGATCTTTTCGGAAACATACCATTAATAGAAGATGGAGGTGTAGAAATCTAACATGGTAAAATTAGGATGCGTTAGGAAATCTATGAGCTAATCTGTGTTCCTGGACATAGTGGGGTTGCTTTGAACGAATTGGCTGATGAATGTGCAAGCAATGTCTCTGAGCCGGAGGAAGAACAAATAGAACCTGACTTCTTTATTCCCCTAGTAGAGCAAATGAACAGAATGGAAAAGAGATAAACGATATTTAGATACAACTGACCACTTTTAGGATATCCCGGACCGTATAGCCACTACCAAATCTAAAGAGTACGATAAGTCTTCTTATAGTTGGAAAGCGGAAGAACAGAATAAAGGATATAGTTGGAAATAAGATAAACGATGTTTGGATATAACTGAACACTAGAGGTGTCCTTAAAAACGAAAATCACCTTTTTATACCTGGTAGGGTCCTATATTGTTCTTTAGTACCTAAAAATGAGTGAGCCAAAATTTGGGGACAATCGGCTTAAAATAACTCGTGCCGAAAATGGATTGAAGTTTTGGGACATTCTTATAAGAACGAAAAACTCGTTTTTTCTAGTTTTTGGAAAAACATTGGTAGTTGATATTTTTTGTTAAATTTTTTGTGAAATAATATGAAAATGGTACTAATTTACCTTTTCAAAACGACTAATAAAATTAAAATCGGATGAAAAATAAGCATTTTACGCATACATGCCCCAGACCATTGTATGGTTTTTAGAGCCAGAATTTCAAAATTTTCAAAATTTTTAGGCAAAAAAATAGTAAAAATTTAATTTTACTTTATGATTAAATTGAAAACATGTTTAAGATTAAAAATAGCAGATATGGTAGTCAAGCTTTTTTTTATTTGGCGCGGGTAGTGATAAAATTTCCGCGGATTCCAAATAAAATGCGTTTTTCTACAATAATTAAACAAATTTTTGAAAATTTGTGGTCTATTGTGCGGATCGAAGTGTAAAACGTAAATTCTGTAACTTTTGAGAAATCGGATATATGCAGATATTTTGTATTATAAAAAAGTATAACGTCTCAAATTTGTCATTTCACCTCGACGAAAAGGGGTTAAAGATGCCCGAATTCTCAAAAAATTTACATAATTTATGTATTTCATTTCGTATAATACAATACAGAAAATTTTTTCTCATATTATCTAAATTATTTTAGGAAAACTCATTTTCTTTGGAATCCGCGGAAATTATATCACTACCCACGCCGAATGAAAAAAAAGTTAGACTACCATATCTGTTAGTTTTTATCTATAACATGTATTAAAAATAATTATAAAGTAAGATTTATTTTTTTTTATTTTTTTGCCTGAAAATTTTGAAAATTTTCAAATTTTGGCTTTAAAAACCATGCAATGGTCTGGGGCATGTATGCGTAAAATGCTTATTTTTCATCCGATTTGAATTTCTTTTAGCTTTTTGGAAAGGTTATTTATTACCATTTTCATATTACTTAACAAAAAAATTAACAAAAAATAGCATATACCAATATTTTTCAAAAAACTAGAAAAAACGTGTTTTTTCATCAGATAAGAGTGTTCCAAAACTTCAATCCATTTTCGGCACGAGTTATTTTTATCCGATTGTCTCCAAATTTTGGCTCACTCATTTTTAGATACAAAACTACAATTTAGGACCCTACCACGTATTAAAAAGTGATTTTGAAAAATTGCCTTAGTCGTTAGGCCACCTTTACTGAACACGTGTAGTATATCCCGGACCGTATAGCCACTGCTAAATCCAAAGAGTACGATAAGTCTTCTTACATTTGGAATGCGGAAAACAGAATTGATGATATAGCTGGAAAGGGAGAAAAAACGATATTTGGATATCACTGACAACATGTTTGATATCCTGAACCCTATAGCCACTGCCAAATCCTAGGAGAACGAAAAGTCGTCTTAAATTTGGAAAGCGGACGGTCAACCTATTGGTTGGAGTACTGACAGGACATTGTGCGAAGAAGTGGTGGAGAAGGATTCACTCCAGAACTAGATATGTCCAGAACTGAAGGTGCAATGCCTCAAGCAATTGAGGCGAGGATTTTTTGATGAGTATAAGAATTTTGTCTTGTTGACTTTACTAGTGGAATAGCTCAGAAAACCTATGTGTAGAGAAAATAGGGTAAATAACTAAGGAAATAAAAATTTTCGTTTGGGCCTGCGATGAATTCTCCAAAAAGATGGACCTAATCCAACCGATCCAACTAAACCTATATAAATTAATAGACTTGTTAAGATATTGCCAATTTCTTAGTTTCTTAAGCCTGTTGTTAGTTGAAGTAGTGTAATCAAAATTGCTCTATAGGCTACCGGCGAATTTTCAAAAACTTGTGAAAAGTTAGAATAAAGAAATGCAACTCATTAAAAACACCTTAGACCTCAATACCTCAAACACAATTAATAGTTTGAATTAGGTCGCACTTGTATGTTAATTCCAATCACGATCAACTCTGTTTTTTGCCTCCTGGTTTTTCATGTTGATATAATATTAAAACAAAATTATCCAATTTTGGATCCCTGGGCAAAGAGGTTCGATGGTAATGAGATAGCAGATGACCTTGCTAGAAATGCATTCGTTACTTCTATGATCGAACCCGAACCATAGAGTAATGAGATAGCAGATGAGCTTGCAAGAAATGCCTTCGCTATTCCTATGATCAGACCCGAACCATATTTTTTTGGACCACGACCAGGTGTTTGAAAAAGGACAGACTTCTCAAACGTGTGAAAGAATTTCTGGGGTCTATGACAATCCAAAGCACTATTCGCGCATCTATGATATGAAAGTATTCATAATCACAACAAAAGTGACATTAGGTTACTAACAGGTTTTCTTACCGGACATTATAAAGTAAATTACCACTGTTGTTGTTTTTGGTTCGGCTTAAGGTCATATACAAATTATGTGCTCGATTCTGGAACACGATTTCACCATTCACCGAATTTTTAGGTTTTAAAATTTGTTCTTGTAATTATTAAAGATATTAACTAGGTCTTTAATTGTTACAAGAAAAAGATTTTAAAATTTTAAAATTCGAAAGAATATCAAATTTTTAAAAACTAGGTGAATGGTGAAATCGAATTACAAAATCGAGCATTATAAATAAAAAAATTAATTTTTAATTTTTTATTTTATTAGATTTTTCTTCCAATATTTCCACCAACTTCGTTGGTCATCTTCAGGGATATTTAAATATCTGTAAAATTACAAAGGCGAGTTGACGTCTTCACTTGTTCATTAGTTTTCATCAACTATCACTTGCATAATTTAAACATTTGTACATTGTCGACTTTGTTTGGAGGAGGTAAAAGAAACGCAACACATACTGTGTGGATGTGTCGCAATTTGTAGGATCAGAAGACGGACTTAGACAGGGAATATCTTAATTCTTAATATATAATGTTGGATTTTTCATTCTCTGTTCTAATGTTCATTAGAAACATTGAACAGAGTTTGAATTAAGTTTATTGATTTTGTCATAAAATACTCACAAGGGTTGCAGTGCCGGCCGTAAAGGTTAGGTCAGGTTGTAAGTGACTGCTGACGTTTCACGTCAACACACGTAGACTCTGAGTTCCGTTCTGATAGCACGGGACCGTAATATGCTTCCCTACTAGTTCGTCCCGTTAAACAAATTTAAGGTTCTTATGAAACTCCTTAGATATTGAATTTTGACATCCGACAAATCAGAAAGATAGCGCAGCTCCTTATATCCCAGTGAAGCAAGTCTCTGACCAGAAAGAGCCGGGCAATGGCAGGCGAAGTGCTTGATAGCTTTCAACTCCTCTTAATCCATGCAACTGTGGCTATAAACATATAAATATTTCCGATAACAGTAGCAACCACCGTCGGAATCTCTCGTCGTAGAAGCGATATCAGCTCACATGTGCGCTTCTGATTAAGAGAAGACCAAATCTGTCGTGTTGTCTTACACGTCCATTCATTTGATCTTTGATTAGTCTCCGTCGCGGAACAAATGCGTAGGTTTTGCTTGCAAAATTCTAGAGACATACCAACACGTTCCAATGATCAGTTAATCTTCGAGCCAGGCTCAACTCAAGCTCCTCCGAATAGACTCCAAACCCCATTTGTTCGTGCTGCCGTTTAAAAATTTATGAAGTCTCCACTACCCGGAATTCCCTTCAACCAAAACTCCCTGGATGGGATCATAGAGTAAAATAGAGCTCAAAAAGGCTCATAGAGGGACTACAGTCTACATTTTATGGTATTATCTTCTTTAAGATCGCGATATGGCCACAAGCCGGCCGTAAAAGGATAATAAAAAAAATAAAAGATTCAAATGCCAAAACACTTTGTCTGTTAACCCGGGGAAACCACCATATTAGTTGTTCAGCGGATCAGGAATGTATTACTAAACCAAAACACATTATCACTTCCTAGAGAAAACCACAAGAGAAGTTGTTTTTCAGACACATTCCGAGAGACTTACTTACCAGCAATTTAATTAATTTCATTACACTCTTTAAGATTTACGAATTTTTTGTTTCAATATTCACAAATAAAAGTCTTTTACGGCTCACTCTATTAAAAATACACCAAAAGAAAATTTTTTTGTTTATTATGCCAAACAAGTCTTACAATATTATTGTTAACTTTAAATTGTTGTATCCTTTTCTCTTAAGCCCTCAAGGTGTTTTACAGAAGAAAATTTCTTGTTTACTATAAAAGTAATAACAAAAAAGTTAAACAAGATTTTTCTTTTAAACTACAAAGAAAAATAATTTAAGAAAAATCCCATTTCATTTAATTATTGTTAATGTAAATCCAAGCAATATCATTTACCTTTCTCATTGCCCTTCATCATTTCGTATGTATAGATTATCGTTTATTAAATATATCACAAATGCCATCAGTAGCTAATATGACAACTGCGGCTTATTTAAGCGGTGGCATAGGTATTAATTATTATGCAACTTCGTCCTCTATGTTGCCACCACTACCACCAATGCAAGTACAAACATTACCCCCCTTAGCAACCGTGGTAGCAGCACCATCTTCAGCCTCCTCTTCCTCAACCATATTAGCAACAACAACATTATGCCAAACATTGCCTCAACAGCAATCTACAACCGCGCCACCATATTTAACATTGCAGCAACAACAGCTCTTGCAACAACAATATCATCAACAACAACAGCAAATATTGCCAGCTGATTCTGGTTTACGTAGACGTCTATTTGCTGGTTTCCGTCCCATGTCTGGTTTTGGACGTTCTCGCATTCGTTCATCTCAGCATCGTTCAATATCATTGCCTGAAAGTAATTACTATATGTTCTTTTGTTTTCTCCAACACTACCACAACACCAACCTTTAAAAAAACCAACTCCGTCATTTCGTTTTTAGTGTAACTAACTATAAATAGTATATGAACGTGTTCTATCACTTTTCAAATTGAATGAAAAAAGATATAACAGAAAAAACTAACTAAAACTAACGAAGATATAACAATATCAAATTAAATCAACTAAAAATTGATGTATTTTTTTTCTCGTCTCCTTTGTAATTTTCTACTCTTGTTATTTTTCAAATATCACTTCTAATACTTCCACAAACTTCCAAATCCACCACCACCACCTCCACAGTTGTCAAATCAGCACTAACTGTAATGAAATAAATCTCTGTGAAATTGTAATGAATGAATATGAATGTCTTCTCCTCCTTGTTTTAACACCTTTAAAATGTTTGACCTTTCAACACCTTTTTTTTTTGAAAAATAAATCTGTGGATTTTTTTTTAATGGATACTTGGATTTTTTTAATTATGTTATGGTTGCATGTAGTTTTAAATATTATTTTTTTTATTATTATTTTTAAATTTAATTTAGTATTTAATATTTAATTTTCTTAAAGGACGACAATAAAATTCCACACGTCCACACGTCCTTTAAAATTTGTAAAATTTGGTTCAAATATTCTCCAGACGATTATGAAGCAATTCTTTTTTCTTTTTGTATAGATATTAAATTATTCATAATAAATTGTTAATGTTTGAGACACGTTTAACATGTCTCTTAATACCTTTGGTCCAAGATCTTTTTCGGAACGGTAAAAGCAAAGACTCCAAATGTTCAGTAGGTGATCTTTAATGATAGCCATACTTTTCATAATTTAAAATAGATTTGGACTCTTAATAACATTGTGCTACTTGAAATTGTATTTTGAATAAGACTAAAAAACAAATAAAGTAGACTACGCTATGTCGGAACTGACTTTAACCTCAATTTTCAAATACTGTAAATGTCCTTATTGAATAAGGATCTGGGGTGCCTCAGTACTATAATTCAGCGAAATGCAAAAATTTCACTAGAGCTGTTTTTGATCAAATCGCGTTCAAACATCGAAAGATTGTCATTTCAAGATTATCCCAAAAACATTAAGAGATATAAAAAAATTATTACAGATTAAATTTTTTCTTCAGGAAAAATTCAATGAAACCGCAAATTCACATTTTGCGAGGTTTTTGTTGCCAAGAATTGCACTTTAAAATTCCGAGCTAGGTTTGATTGTAAATGGCTCTAGGTTGTGACACTTAACGTCAACGCACATAGACTCTCAGTTCCGTTGTGATACCATGGGACTAAATGGATTTCCCCTTCTAGTCCCTGCCGTTAAACCAATTTGAGCTCCTTATGAAACTTCAAGATATTTTATTTTGACATCTAACCAATTATAAGGATAGCGCAGATCCCTAAACCCCAGTAAAGCAAGTCTCTGACCAGAAAGTGACAGGTAATGGCAGATAAAGAGTTCTATAGTTTTCAACTTCTCCTCATACATGTAACTCCGGAAAAAGTCATTTTACGTCACAATTAATCGCTTGCATTCCTTTAAGGTGGTGTCCGGTAATTACTGCAACCAGTGTCGAAATCTCTCATGTATTCTCACACGTCCATCCATATCTCCGATGCGAACAAACGTTTCTAAAGGATAAACCAATACATTCCAATTTTTTGACATCTGCAAGGTCGTTCCCAGTCTTGCAATCTCATTGGCTTCGCAATTCCCGGAAATGTCTCTGTGCTCTGGTTCCCATATTTGTCGTATGTCAAACTGCGTAGCCATACAATTTTAAGAAATGCTGCAGTTAAAGGTAGATCTTGTTTTAAGAAATAATGACTCCAGGGACTTTAACGCGGCTTGACTGCGGTTGTAGAGAAGATATTGCAACTTATCAAGTCAGCCACTTCCGTTATTGCCAGCATGTCTTTCTGGTACACACTGCAATGATCTGGCAATTCTCGACCAAGGTTCAACCAGACTCAACCCAAGCTCTTTCAAATATACTCCGAAGCTCACTTTTTCATGTGTTTTCAAACCATCTATGTTAAAATTTTTTGAGGCTCCACTACACGGCATGCCCCCCCCCCATCTTTCTGGATGGTATGGTAGCTGAAGGAGGATTTATAATGGAGCTGTAGGTGACGTACGAAGAACTCTGTTACCTCGACTCATTATAGGTACATTCGCCATTCTCTGTACCTTCGTGATAAGGACACATTTCATTTTTGTCTCTAAAGCAGACAACCAGACAAAGTCGCCGTATGTGTGGTACGAAGAACTCCAGTGATACATTGACGCCGTTCTGTCATTCTCTTATGTCTCTAAAGCAGGCCACCATATAATGATTCCATTGTCAGAAAATGATTCCATTGTCTGGCTGTCTGCTTTAGAGACAAAATGGAATTTGTGTTTCTATCACGAAAATGGCATCGATTAATCTCTGGAGTTCTTCGTACTACACCTACGGCTGCAATAAAAATCCTCCTTCATCTAATACCATTGGACATATTGGGTAGGCAGTATGTGGCAACGTCGGCTATTCGACTTGATCGCACCACTGCTGTATAAGTTCAGTCAACGACTCAAGGACTAGAGCCACATCGTTATCTCTGCACTTTTACAGAAATAAAACGTAATCGTTGATTTTCTCCCCCGTCGTTCAATTTTATGACTGAAATTCAACTTCAACATCTGAGAAGGAGATTTAAGTGCAGTCCAGAGGACCAAAAGCAGGAATCTTATTTTTCCTTGTAAGCAAGACAAGTTCGTTTTACTCGGATAAATTCCCAGACCCCAGCCATGGTGTACTCCTTTACCAAATGTGTTCTGTGGATGGTACCAAAGAGCTCAGGGAGAGCTGTTTCGATGATCAACCCTTGCTCTTGGAGAGCTGGTAAGTCCATAGCAACCTCGGATGAATTCTCTACGCATATATATCCTTCTTTTCATTGTCTTTGAGAAAAGTTATGATAGACTAATTGGTCTGAAATCCTTTGGAACACTGTGGGAGTTTTTCTCAGCTCTGGTATCTCTCCATTTTAAAGGAATATGTATACGACCAGTTTATGCAAGCTGTGTTGAGAATATACAACCAAGGGGCTATATAGTCTCACACTTGGTGCATCTCAGCCGGTATCATACCATCAGGTTCGGGGGATTTATAGGGACTGAAGTGTTTAATGGCTCAGATTAGTGTTGGCAATTTCAGATGCTTGGGCGTCAAGGTGTTCCAAAGCTTGAAATGGCGTCAAGGAATCGCACGGTAAATGTGTGTTGAGAAGGAAATCCAGCGACTCCCCAACACACCCCAGTGGGATCCTTCAGGTATCCCAGAAGGTATACTGACTTTATCATTCCGAGTATAAAGCAAGGTTCGGGTTGAATTTTCATTCTCACCAAGCATTGAAAATGAAATAAGCACAAACAGTTTCATTCGTGTGCTATAAAAGAAGCTGATTTATTTCTTGCTTCACTGCTTGTGTGTGAGAAATGAAAAAAGAAAAATTTTGTGTGCTGGTGAATTTTCACTCACTTACCGAATTTAAAATATTAAAATTTAATATCCTGGTATCTCGAAAACTAAGCAAGATAGAGCAAAACAGATCAAAATTTCGGATCAAAATCGATGACGACCCTTTGAGGAAAGTTGACATTTACACATGTGTGGACGGACCGTAACTTTAATATGCTAAAATCTCCGAACAGTTTTTGAGTTATTTACGTTTCAAATGTGTTAAACCTAAAAAAAAGTTCCCAAAACTAAAATGCCGATATCTCGAAAACAAAGCAAGATAGAGCAAAACAGAGCACAATTTCGACCCTTTAGAGAAAGTTAACATCTACACATGTGTGGTCCTTATTAGGTCCTAACTTTTAATCAAAAAAATGGAATTCCGCGAAATTATAAATTGCTAATATCTACCGATGATACGACAAAAAATTTCGAAGTAATTTTGTAGCTTCTGGGTCGTAGAGCAAGACCACCGAACACCCAAAAGCAATTCAAGCAATAGTTGAGTTATTTACGTTATTTTTAGGACCCAATAAGTTCAACACACTTGAAACGTAAATAACTCAAAAATTATTTCTCGAATTGCTTTCGGGTGTTCAGTGCTCTTGTTCTACGAGCCAAGAGCTAAAAAATGTTGATCCAAAATTTTGGCTCCGTTTTGCTCTACCTTGCTTAGTTTTTGAGATATCGACATTTTAGTCTTGGGACCTATATTTTTGGACCCAACAGGTTCAACACATTTGAAACGTAAATCACTCAAAAACTTTTGCTCGAATTGCTTTCGGGTATTCGGTGGTATTGTTCTACGATCGAAGAGCTATAAAATTTCTTCGAAACATTTAGCATATTTAATTTTAATATTTTAAATTTTCGTTCTGTCCTGAGTGAATGAAATTTATTTTGAAAATGAAAATTTTCATTCGGTGAGTGTGTGAAAATATGAAATTCTCATTTGAAAATTCTCATGAGAATTCTCATTCATTCACTAGCACACGTATTTTTTCTTCATTCATTCTTTCATTGCACTTAAAATGAAACGAGAGCAAACAACATGTATTTCATTTTCAAAAAAATGAATGAGTGTGCACAAATGAACGCTTCTTTTGAGAATTTGCTCTTACTCTGGAATAAATCATTAAAATGTGAAAACACACCAATACATTTTTATTTCTCTTTGTGGGCACAACTAATTTTGATTCTTATCTGTTAATGGTTAATCTGTTGTTGATTCGTCTGTCACTCTCCAATTCTTTATTTAAATTAAATGGAGATTTCTAGAGAGAGTAATGCGTAAGAGAGTTTAAATATCAATGTTTTGTTAATGAAAGATTTCCTTTGTTTATTTTACTATTAGATTTATTTTTTAAGTACATGTCTTATTCATTTTTGTAGTTTCCAAAGCATGAATTTGAAATTATTTCTCTTAAGTAGACTTGTAAACGTTTTTTAAGAGCATATTAAATTATTAAGTAGTTGCTGCGTTTACACCATACCACTGTGTCGTTTTGTTTGCGACGATTTTTATAAAAAAGTTAGTCTTTGCTGTAGCATAATTTTAGGCATTTTGTAAATATATGATCCGAACATTAAATTCCAGCAACACAATGATATTTATATTTTTTTTTTTAATAAATCGACTTAAGATTAAATGAATTGTTATATTTGTTTATAAATTTAGCAATATGTAGGTTTTTTGTCGCTTTTAAATAACAATCATATTTTTCCTACGTGCCTAAAATTATGCTATAAAAAATCTTACTTTTTCATAAAAATTATACGACTCATTGTTAGTGGTATGGTGTAAACATAGCTTTAGCAGTAAATTATTAAAAATCAATTAAGTTTTTTAAGTTATTAAAAAAAAAGTATATTTAAGATTTCTTTGCATAAATTTTAAACACATTCTATTGAGATTACAGTACCTGGTTAAACTTTACATACATATGATTTGGATAAAAAAACAAACATTTTAAAAATTTATTAAGCGTAAATTTTAAAATAAGTATTTTTAATTCTTCTAAAAAACGATGGAAATTTCTTTAATATTTGAAAAAAAAATGTCCACTATTTTGCTCTACTATAAATCCCCTAAAAACAGACAATAAAATAGTTTTAAACCCCAACAACAAAGCGTGTAGTCCTGCCAAATGGGAATGTATTTTATAAAACTCTTTATAAAAAGAATTTCTTTTATCTTATTTAATCCTTTAAAAACTTCGTTGAATTCTTCAAGCAAAAGTGTAAATTAATTCGCTAAAAAAATCATTTATCACAAATTTCACTGAAAATTCTTTGAAAACTTCATTTCGAAATCCATTTCCAATCTCATAATCATTACACATACAATTTTAACTAACAATAAGAATTAAATTCACATGATATCACCACCATGTCCATTAGCAAAAGAATTGAATGGAAAATAAAAATATGAAATATTTATTTGTTATTTTAATGGTGTTGATACAACAACATTCATCTCTAACCGTCCATCCATTATAATTTTCCATTTTTTTTTTTTTGTTGTTTCCTTTTTATGTGGAAAACATATTCTACTCCTGGTATACCATGTCACATAATAAAACTGCCAATTAGTTCTTGACCCAGTTTATTTTTAAGTTTTTTTTTTTGTTTTTGGAAAAAATAATGATGAATTGTTGTTCATTTGGAATTTTTTTTTGTTATAATTTTTTTTTTTTTATTATTCTTTCTAATTGCATTAAAATTTAATTAAATTAAAAATGCATTATATTTTGTTATCAGGGAAGGTTACACCAAAAATTAAATTAGTAATAAAGAATTTTGGATAGAAAACAGATTAAATTTAAATCATATTAAGGTTTTATACATCTACGATTCTTCCTGTTCTTATGAAATTTTTTTAAAGTATTTTTTCAATATTTTTAAAGCATATCTTAAGGTGCAATCAACCCACTATGAGTGAGTAAGACAAAATATATTGGTTGTTAAACAAATGAAAACTAGCAGTTATGAAGTAACACATTCTAAAACCTTCAAGAGGAGAAAACCAGGACAATTCTTCATAACTCTTTGTTGTTTTCAATCAAATTTCAATAACAATATATTTGATTTATGACTACTGTTTCGAATGTGTTTTTTGCATAGTTTTAGGCCTCAAAATAAATTCTTAATGCTAGTTTTCTGTTGCCTTATACATGTGTAACTTGGTAACTTGATTGAAGGATGTAAAAACGTTTTCCATTGCATACTTTTAGGTGAAAAATTTAATAACGACCAGAAATAAGCAACTTTTGAATTAAATGCCCTTTTCGTTTACAACTCAAGTCACATTCCTTAATATTTCCTTGATTTGTTCTAAAATCTGAAGATCTAAATCTAAAAAAATATTATGTTTTCGCACAAAACCATCAGTGTTAATTAAGAAAAAAAAGTGTTTTCCCTAAGGGACGAAACAATAAAGACTTAAAAAACAATGTAAAACTCTTGTAAAATTCTTTATAAATAAATTTCAATAGCTTTTCCTTGTAGTTTATTTCATTCATTTTATTGTATCCATGTTCACTTAATGGTAATGAAAGTTCGTGGAAGTGAAAGAACAAAAAACTCCTCAACAGAAAGAACAATGCAAAAAAAAAAATGCAGTCAAACTGATTAATTGCACAACCATTCTTAAAGAAATAATAAGAAGATTTTTTATTTATAACTAATTATGTGGGAAGGTAAATAAGAAGAAGGGGAAAAATGAGCAGTTGAGGTCAGACAAGGAGCAGAATTTTGTAATATTTTAGGTCACAAACTTGGAATAACAAAGACAAATTGCAAAATGTATAAATTTACAGAGAAACTAAACATATAATTTACAAATAAAATGAGGCTCCTTGAAATAGGCAATGAAATTGTATAGATTTAAAAAAAAAAAAATCCTTTTTATATACTCCTATTCCTAGTCAATCCTTAATGAAAAATTAATTTTGACAAATAAATACCCGTCTTTAACAAATTTTTTACTTTTTTGTTAAAGTCCTTTTTAAAAATATCTCTATTAATAAATTAATTACCCACTTTTTGATTAAATGAGCCTCCTAAAAATATGCAACAAAATTTAAAACAAAAGGCCCTTAAGAATATGCTATAAAAACTTAAATAACTACAAAATGAACTTTCCTATATTTACAAGCTGCACATTTTAAGCCAACCCTTTATTAAATAAAATTAATTTGGTCAAAATATAAAAATATCTTTAAAGGAGTTCTTGTACTTGTTTGTTAAATTCTTACAAAGTTTCCCTTAAATCTCTTCATTATTAACTTAATTAAAGATTTTTTTCTTTAAATACAACTACAAGCCCCTATAAAACTTTCCAAAAAGAAAAATTAGGTCATATTCGCTTAACCAGAAAACCAAAATTATATTCCATTTGTGGTGTTTTAAGCGGTTGCACGTAAAAAAAAACCCGTCTTTGTCAACTGAACATACCAAAAAAGTATAAAATAAAATATATTTCAAGGTTTAAAATTTCATTCAAGTTTTTTAAGGTTTGAATGAAAAACTTTTTAACTTTTTTTTTGAAATGAACAAAATTTTAATATTTTTTTTTGCATATTTTTTTATTTTAGTTAAACCACAAATTATACATAATTATATGAAAAAGATTTGTCACATCAGCAGGTTTTTATATATTTTTTTTTTTTTTAATTTTTCAGATATTTTTTCAGTCATTCATATAAATATATACTTAATGTAACATCAACATCATCATTATCACACAGTTTGTGCAAAAATATCCTTCATTTAATGTTACAAAGTTTTGAACTTCCGTTTGCTTTCGTGCTGCTGCTATTGCAGATGACTTCATTATGAGGATAATCGTGATACTAAATTTAGCGATAGTTAAATAGGGTGATATTTATTTGTATGCTCTCCGCTAAAAATTTTGGCAAACAAACAAATCTAATAAAAGCTTTTTAGTGAAATATATTTTTACTGAAAGTGTTTAGTTACAACAACTAAAAAATTTGGGCTTGCCGAAAATAATGATATCATCCATAATATAAAAAAGCTTTTTCCAAAAACTAAAAAAAAAAAATTTTTTTAAAAAAATTTTGGCAAAAAAAAATTGGAAAAAAATTCAGGAAAAATACTTTTTGTGTAAAAATACCATTCGGTATTTAAATCAGCTCACACGTGTCCACCAGAAGCCAAATTCAAGCATTGTACCAAAATTTTCTAGGTATCATTACGTTTTAGTTCATAACATTTGAACCGCTAAACCGATATTGCTCTAATGTAATACCAAACATTTCAGTACAACTTTTTTCAAAATCATTTTTTACCCTCTAGAATCATTTTTTACAAGTTTCATGACCTATGTTTCGAAATGAAAAAGATTGCAAGGTTCTCTTTTTTATCATTTAACCTTTAAATCGGAGTTTCCAACAATTCCGTTTAAAAAAAAATGGTATTGCCACATATGTCCTTTACTTGGATATTAATTCTTATGACATCTTTCGCTTCAAATTTAGAAATGCTGTGGAATAAAGTTCCTGCATTCCCAAATTTCCAGTTTCTAGAACCATTTTTGAAGAAGATCAAAAATATAACAAAGTAGAATTTTTTTCTAAAAGGAATTTCGAAAAGAAACACTTTCCAGATTTTCTTTTTTTCGAGTTTTAATGAAGATTTTAACAAGAGATAGAAAAAGTACCCAAATACTCTTTTTTACACCATTTTACTACCGGATTTCCAAAAAGATGGTTTTTGTTTATTTTTTTTTTTTCTAGCTAGAGGATTATTTATTCCAATTTTCAATTTTCGATTATAATTATTTCAGGAAATAGAAAAAGTACCAAATTACACTTTTTCCTCAAAGTTAAATTGTGTATTCTTTTTTACCCTTTAAACATTTTATCATTCTTAATACTGTTTTTCAGAATGTTTGTTTTCCACTGTAGAATCCTCCAATCCAAATATCAGATTGAACGCTATTTCAGGAAATGGAAAAAGTACCAAAATACACTTTCTTGGTATTTTATTTTTAGAATCGAAACTATGCTAAAAGTAGTCTTTGTGCGAATGTTTTTTCTGCAGTATGACCCAACATTCTAAATTTCCAGTTTTTAGAGCCATTATTTGAAAAGATCGAAAATGTACCAAAGTACATTTTATTACTCTTTTAATCCATAAAAATAACAATATGCAAAAAGTACATTTTTCAGATTTTTTTTTGCTGTTGGATCCAGCATTTCATTTGTTTTGTTTGATCCATCATTTTAGACGACAGAAAAAGTACACTTTTTTAGCACATTCATTAGTTATAAAAAAAAGTACCAAAATGCCCTTTTTACCTAAGTATTTGTCGCCCCTTTAGAAATAAAATGTCTTAGAACTACTTTTTCAAATTTTGGTTTCCAATGCACATAGTGGCAGATATATGGGGCTTCTTGGCAACAATTGCATTTTTGAAAAACCGATTTTGTTATTTTTTTTGTTTATATCGAAAGCCTATACTTTTCTACGCTTGACTGCATTTTTACTTTTTTGATTTATCCATTCTTCTTTTCTTACCATCGTGTTAAAGTTAGTAAAAGTTAAAAAAAAAAAAAATTATTTAAAATAGTCTTTAGTTGAAAACTCAAAATTAAAGGTATGCCAGTAAAAAATGTTGACACTATACACATGAATGGAAAGGTAGCTTTAGCACTAAAAATTTGCATTCAAGCTGATTAAATTGCATTAAATATTAAACTAGTTATCGCCGTTCTAAGACAACTTTTTTTATGAAATTGTTCAAAACTTAACTTTGAAGGTCAAAAAGTGGACAATTATCCTACATTATCTTTAGTTACTTTTATACAGTGGTAAGTGGAATAATTCTTTACAAGAATCACTTATTAAAACTTGCTCGAAATGAGCCCGAGATGTGCAGTTGCATTTTAAAAATATTACCTTTTTTTTGGTAATTTTTTTGTTATTTTTTTTTTAATATATTTAAGTTATAATTTGAACTAGAGATGGGCACATGAGCAGATTAGAGCGTGATTCACGCGTGAGTGTGACTGAATTAAATTTTACTCACGTGATTGTGAGTGAGTGTGAGTGGAGAAAGAATTGCGTGCGTGAGTGTGCGTGAGTCAATTTTTTTGCGTGAGTTTGCGTAATTTATTTTCTCTTCATATTTCCTTCCGTACAAACATCAAAAAAATTGTAAAATTTAACGAAATCTTAAGTTTCGTCCCGAAAAATACGAAAAAAATTTGTAAAATTTTACTGAACTTTAAATTTTGTGAAAATTTTGAAAGATTTTTGAAATTTTGAAAGATTTTTGAAATTTTTTTTTTGTATAAATAAGAGTTTCTTGAGTGTGAGAAAACGTGAGTGTAAGTAAAGCTTGCGTGAGTGCACGTGAGTGTGAGTTGTATTGAATTTACTCACGTGATTGTAAGTGAGTGTGAGTAGAAATAATATGCTCGTGAGTAAGTGTACGTGATTCAAAAATTCGTGTCGTGAGAGTGAGTGAGTGTGATTCAAAAATGACTCACGCGCCCATCTCTAATTTGAACACTAGAGTGACCACAAAAAAAATTTTTTTTTTTTTTGTTTTTTGTAGGTCTTATCCCTTAAATTTGTTTCTTTTGGTGCATACAAGTTTTGATTTTCTTAAAAAATTTTTAGATGCCGCGATCGCGATTTTTTAAGGAAATTAATATATTACCACATTATTGTATAATATTAGGAAAGTGAGATGTTTAACACTTATTATACTATATCTACAAAGCCGTTTTATATAAAAACCATTAATTTTTTATTTATTTTCATTTTTATGTCCGATTTTAACTTCATAC
Source organism: Pegoplata infirma (assembly GCA_963921195.1). Taxonomy (NCBI): domain Eukaryota; kingdom Metazoa; phylum Arthropoda; class Insecta; order Diptera; family Anthomyiidae; genus Pegoplata; species Pegoplata infirma. The sequence continues at coordinate 10,700,674 of OY992538.1, read as the reverse complement.
GGCATAACTTTTTTTTATCAGAACATTTGGTGTGGAATGCTTTATATATATGGTTTTTCAATAACGTCTATAAAAATTCAGCGGTTTAATTGATGCCACAAAACATTACATTTTGCCCCTATGTGCAATGTTACACTCTAAGAATCAGAAGTTAATAAGTTCTGTATATATAAATGTTTTTTTTTCGAGCATTTTTTAGGAAGAACAAAAAAGTACCAAACCACACTATTCTAAATAGTACTTTTGTGATTGATACATATTTTTCCTAAGAATTATCTTCGTTTCTAAAAGCATTTATAGAAGACAGAAAATGTATCAAAGTACAATTTTCTACTCTTTTTAATACCATTAAAATTGGAATTTCCAAAAGGTACATTTTTTAGCATTTTAAATTTCAAGTTTTTATAATCATTATTTTAGAAGATACCAAAAGTACCAAAGTACACCTTTTAATTGATTTTACCCCCTTAGAATCGGATTTTCTAAAAACACGTTTTTCAAAAAGTTTTTTCATCTAGAACAGCGGTTACCAACCTTTTTGGCTCGCGTACCCCTAATTTTAAATTTTATCAGCCGCGTACCCCCTAAAAGGTGATTTCCACTATCACACTTTTCCATTATACACATCAAAATTTACCAACTTCCTAAAGATTTTTTAATTCTTTTTGGATTGAAAACTAGCCGTATCTAATAAGTAAACAATTTCTGGTCAAATTTTTTAAAAAAATATTTCGCTAACATTGTGAAATTACGCTTGTATAATGGAAATGTGTGAAAGTGAAAAGTACCCTTAATGAGTTTTTTGTTTTCGTTAAAAAAAAATTCACAAATATTACAGTTAGTATTGAAATTTTTGATCTCCAGGTATTATCATATTTTTTTATAAATTAAGGGGAGATCAAAACAATGGTGTTATTTTTGGAAAAATGTTTGCTGCTTGGGGTGGTTCAATGCATCTGAAAGCCCGGATTTTGAGCTGATTTTTTCGCAGAGCAAAAACGACTGAAAATGTTACAAATCTGATTTCACCAGTCGATTCTACACCAAAAATTAAAACAACGGACGTTGTTTGAACACCCTCGTGTATACTATAAACGGGCATTTTGAGCTTAACAAAGTAATACCAAAATTTCCACACCATCACAACCCGTCTCAAAAATGCCCAAAAACACGTTTTTTTAAAACTTTGACATAAATTTTCTCAGAAAAATTTAGGAACCATATTCTTAATCAGCATCGAAAGGTTAATCGAAAACAAGTGGTCAGATATCAAAATATCATCCAAAACTATCGTAAAAAATTCTCTCTTAATTGCATAAAAATACGTTTTTTGTGAACTTTGACCTCAACTTTCTTAAAAACCTGACGTTATGGAAAAATTTGAAAGCCAGATGCGGAACCAGCACTGAAAGGTTAATCTTAAACGAATGCCCAAATTACTAAAATTACCTAGTGGTACGCGTACCATAGGTTGGTAACCGCTGATCTAGAAGATCCTTTATATCATGTTTCAGGTTTACAATTTTCACCGATTTTACCCTCTACAATTGGATTTTCCAAAGGGTATTTTTCAGTTTTTTTTAAGCTAGACGATCTATTATTTCAAGTTTCCGTGACCAAAATTTAGTGAATTAAAAAAGTCTCACAGTAGATTTTTCAACCTATTTCACCTACTTTGAACCCGACTTTAAAAAGGGGATTTTTTAAGAACGATGTTTAAGCTACACACAAAAAAAGCCTTGTCAAATTACTAGAATAAGTCTCGTAACTTGTATATTTTACAGTTTTCTTTGTTTTTTAACAAAAAAGTGTTGGTTGAAAATTAAATTTTTTTTGTAACTTTACAATTTTTTTTTTTTTTGATTTTTCAAATTTTATAGTTTTTTTTACAAACAAAAATCTAGCAAATTCACGAGAATTCCTTGTAAGTTTTATTGCGCCTAAAAAGTTGTACATTTACAATTTTATTGACAAAAAGTTTGTAAAATTACAAAAAAGCTCGTAACTTTTACTAGAAATTCTCGTAAAATAGTAGTTAGCAAAAAATCTAGTAAATTCACAAAACCTACTTGTAAGTTTTATCGCGCCAAAAAAAATTGTAAATTTACAATTTTATTGGTAAAAATCTTGTAAAAATACAAAATTATTGGTAAAATGCTTGTAAAAGTACAAGGAATTCTTGTCAAATAGAGGTAGCAAAAAAAAACTTACAAACTTTTCTTGTTATTTTACAAGGTTTTTTTTAGTGCAGAATTGAATTCTATCGCTAGGTTTTCTAGTAATTTACAAGGATAGTCCGCAAAGTGAATCTACATTATTTCTTTAAAAATTTGAACAAGTTAAAAAAATTTAAATTTCTTTTCAATACATAAAGTCTGAATTATTACGAGGAAAATAAGAGGTTCTTTAATAAAATCCGTCAACAATTGTAGAAGTTACATGCATTTGAAGAAAAATGCATCAATTCAGTTTTATACAAAACGGTTGTATTTGTTGCTTTCGGCACACCCGAAATAAACAAATTTAACCGTTTTTGTACAAAACTAAATATATGCATTTTTGCTCAAATGCTTGTAACTTCTACAATTTTGGCGGATTTTATTAAAACAAACTAGTATTTTCTTCGTAATAAATCAGCCTTGAACCTAACATACAGAAATAAAATTAAAATTTTTTTAACTTGCTCAAATTTACAAAAAAAAAATAAAAGAAGGTAGAATTAATTTGCGGTCTTTTCTTGTATATTACAGGAAAACTTGATAAAATTTAATTTTGATGGCGGAATCGAATTCAGGAGGTCAAAATACATAAGAATTAGTGGGTCTAATTTGTGGGTCAGAACCAGTTTTTTGCAGGGCTGTGTAATTACAAACAAATATAAAAAACTAAACACGAAAGATGGCGCTATTAGTCGTTGTATGATATAAATAGTGTGAATATGCTTTAAAAATATTGCAAAATTACTATACAAAATTTTAATAAAAACAGGAAGAGTCTTAAATGTATAAAACCTAAATGTGATATGGATTAAATAAATACATATTTTGTCTTTGTAAGGTAAAAATAACATAAAATTTACGAGGATACAAACGCAATTGTCTGAGTCGGAAATTTTTCAAGTTCTCCCAACCGTTCATTTGGTTGTCACAACCATATAGAAGTTGTCGCGACCTTTATTCAATCCTGACGAAAAAAAATGCGATTATGACCACATTTTTTGATTAAATTATATCCCTTAAAGCAGTCATGCGCATTTTTGTAGATCCTATTCCCGCGGGAATAGGCTAAAAATGCTGCTTGTGCGCTGTCGACACACGCACACTATAAAATTCTGTTGCTTGAGCAAATTGGTTGACTTTTTGCTTGCTTAGTACCCACACAAGAATAAATGTTATAGTATGTGTGTGCACATCGCTGCGTTAAAGCCATAAAAATTATATTTAAGTATTTTTAAAGGAACCATAATCCTCTATTAACGTTGGTTTCCACCAACGTCCTCCTTCATAACCTAACCTAAGTATTTTACAAAATCTCCTCTAAAATTCATTTACATAAAAATAAGTATCACCCTACAGTGGTTTAAAATTAGTGCATGGCTTGGTTTAGAAATGTTATAAATTCCACTTTTCTACAACTGTATATGTTAAGCTCTTTTTTGCCTTAGTGTCCATATATCAAAGTTTTGTATTTTTTATTTTTTGTATTTTTCAAAGTTGTAATTTTTTGTTCTTTATTCACATTATTCATGAATTAATGAATGATAATGAAGCATGCCTAGTTTTGCTTTTACAAATTTTGTTTATATATTTTTGGTCGCGTTTTATAAAGTTTCTATTTTTAGATTTTTTTTTAACTGAATATTTTTTATCAGTTTCGTTACTTTTGTATGCAATTTTTCTCTTTCTTTGTTTTAGATATGAGTTTTTTTTTTTCTGTTAAAGTAGTTTTTCTGTTTGTTTCTTTTTCATTGTGTTTTTTTTTTAAGATTTTTTTCATGCATTTTAAACAATTTGTATTATCCTGATAACTGACTTGAAATATGAATTAAGTTTTTTGCAATTTTAAATTAAATTAAGGCAAACATAATAAATTGTTTTCGATTAACGTTAAAAAGGTTATACTACTTTTCTTGGCGAGGACGGGGATATACCGCCCCTGTTTTTACACAACCTTCAAACAGGACATTAAGTTTTAAAGCGGAGGCTTGCAGGTGTGGCGTGGTATACCTTTCCCCCCACGATATATGTATATTACATTTTTACAGGGATGTTTCGGATGGGAAGGTGTTTGTTGGGTGCGAAGTGTCGTCTGGGGACGACACTTCCTCTTGCATAAATATTTACAAATTCATGTGTTTATTATAGTTTACCTTAAATAATACAATTTTATATTATTTTTTATATGAATATTGCTGTAATCAGTTTAGTACTCATACTCATACCACTGTGCACCGTTGCGTATGATTGTTATTAATAACTACGGATGAGATTTCCATGCAAATGCATGTTTTTTGTCGATAGTCTAAAAACAATATCGACCAATTATCTTTCCGAATCAAGAAATTTGCGTTAAAATGGCACCGATTTGTTTTTGCATATTTTTTGCATATATTGGTGAACATACATATTTTTGCATATTTTGATTTTAAAAGCATATTTTGTGCAAATTTCGAACTTTTAAGTGCATATTTTTGCATATTTTGGCATAAATTAGCAAAAACACAAGTTGAAATTTATTTTTTACAAAATATTTAAAATTTTAAAAATATGAATATCGCTGTAATCGGTCCAGTATTCATACCATTGTGCACCGATGCGCATGATTGTTATTAATAATTAGGGAGGAGATTTCCATGCAAATGTATGTTGATAGTCTAAAACGATATCGACCAATTATCTTTTCGAATCAAGAATTTTGCGATAAAATGGCATCGATTTGTTTTTGCATATTTTTGCATATTTTGGTGAAAATGCATATTTATGCATATTTTGATTTTAAAAGCATATTTTGTGCATATTTCGAACTTTTAAGTGCATATTTTTGCATATTTTGACATAAATTAGCAAAAACACAAATTGAAATTTATTTTTTCCAAAAACTATTTAAAATTTTAAAAATTTATTTTGAAAATTAGAAATTTTTTTTGCTTTTTATTTTTTATTAATTTTTAAAAAATTCTTGTTCATATAAAGTATTAAATGTAACTATTTAAACCCGGCGTTATTTTTTGCTTTTTAAGAAGTTTTTCCAATAAAAACAAGATTTTTATTGTGCATATTTTATTTTTTGGTGCATATTTAAAATATGCACCAAAATGTGCATATTTTGAAATTTTAAGAGCATATTTTCGATTTTTTAGTGCATAAAAATCTCATCCGTATTAATAACCATATAATCGAAATTTCCAAAAAGTACTTTTTTCTGAATGTTTTTGTCGTCGTTGGTTTATACATTCCGAATTTCAAGCTTATATGACTACTCTTTCAGGATATATAAAAAATTCCAAATTACACTTTTTTATCCCCTTAGAACGTACATCCCCCCTTTCCAGAAACTTCTAAAAGTATTTTTGCAGAATGTTTTTTTTTTTGGAGGATCCTGCATTCCCAAAATCCACTTTTTATGTTCCAAACTGAAAAGTTTCAAACTGAAACTTTCGAAAAAGTACCACTTTTTTACTCTCCAAAAATCCAAACTTTCTAAAAAGTATTTTTTAGTTTTTTCGCTTGGCTGGGCTTCAATTTTAAGTTTCCATTATATCAGGAGGTTTTTTACCCCATTAAAATTTTCAAAATTTTTTTAAAAAAAAATTTATTGTAATTTTCCACTTTTAAAATATTTCTACCAGAGACCAAATATAACAGTTATATGTGTTATTTTGTTTTAAAAAAATCATTAAACGAATGTTGTCCAAACTATGCATTATATATATGGGACATTCCATGTCAAATCGGACACTTTGAAATTTTTTTTTTTTTTTAGATTTTCCCAATTTGTTTACTGTTTTTTTTACCCTTCGAAAACTCCATCGTGGTATATTTTCAGATTTTTTTGATGACCCGTTCAAAAGATATCGAATTTTTAAAAATTGGTAGTTTGTTCCTTTACTCAAATTTTTTTACTCATAACTTTAATAATGGTCCAAATATCAAAATTTTTTTTTAATTATTGTTTTTTTACGTACTTTAAAAAAAAATCCCAAAAATTCTTAAAAGCGCCCAAGTATGCGATTTTAAAGTTTTAAAATTTAAATCTCATTTTTGAAAATGTATGTACTCTTTGATTTTTTTAACTGTTTTTGTGTAAAACTTCTATCGATTCTACAAATTTTTGCCTAGTAGGATCTAGGGATAACGATTATTGCTATTTTTTTAAATTTTTTTGAAAAAAAATTTATTGTAATTTTCCAATCTTAAAATCATTTTTACTGCTCCAATGGTGCGTCTTAGAGGGGTCATTTTTAAGACCGATTTTATTAGTTTTTTACGTTTTAACATTTCTTTGGAACAAACTAATATCCTATCTCTAACTTCTAAGGGGGCTCCCACACAAAACGAAATTTTTTAAAATTTGCTCCAACTGCCCTAATAGTGCCCTTAGAGCAACAAAATGTATGACCAACCCACAAATTTTTTTTTGTCCAAACATTTTCTCTAAACACACCCACCCTCTATCTTTTACTGTTAAGGCGGTCCCCATACAATTTTTTTCATTTTTTGTAAATTTGTTTTATTTAATCAGCTTCTACCGGTACAATGGGGCGTCGTAGACAGGTCTTAAGTTAGACCGAACCCCATTTATTCGGTCTCACTAATGACCCATTTCGGACGCCCCATTGTACCGGTAGAAGCTGATTAAATAAAACAAATTTACAAAAAATAAATAAAAATGTATGGGGACCGCCTTAACAATTAGAGATAGGGGTAAGTGTGTTCAGAGAAAATGTTTGGACTCAAAAAATATTGTGGGTCGGTCATACATTTTGTTGCTCTAAGGGCACTATAAGGGCAGTTAGAGCGGTTGGAGAAAATTTTAAAAAATGTCGTTTTGTATGGGAGCCCCCTTAGAAACTGGAGATAGGGTATTAGTTTGTTCCAAAGAAATGTTAAGACGTAAAAGTTAATGGGGCTCTGTCTTTGAAATGACCCCTTTATGACGCACCATTGGAGCAGTAGAAATGGTTTTAAGATTGGAAAATTACAATAATATTATTTTAAAAAATTTTAAAAATTAATAATAATCGTTATCCCATGATCGTACTGGGCAAAAAATTTGTAGAATCGATAAAAGTTTTACACAAAAAAAATTCAAAAAAATCGAAGAGTAACAACATTTTCAAAAATGAGATTTAAATTTTAAAAATTAAAAATCGCATACTAGAGCGCTTTTAAGAATTTTTTTGGGATTTTTTTTTAAGAAGTACGTAAAAAAACAAAAATTTTGAAAAAAAAAAATTTGAAATTTGGACCATTATTGAAGAAGTTATGAGTAAAAGAAGTTTGAGTAAAGGAACAAACTACCAATTTTTAAAAATTCGATGTCTTTTGAACGGATCATCAAAAAAATCTGAAAATTTACCACGAAGGAGTTTTCAAAGGGTACTAAAAACTGTAAACAAATTGGGAAAATCTAAAAAAAATAATTTTTCAAAGTGTCCGATTTGACATGGACATACATAATCGGCACGTGTTTCAAAATTTGTCAGATTTCATATTCAAGATTATTTAGCAAATATAAAAACGCTATACTACAAGTAGCAAAGGGATTTTAATGACAAATCGTTATGAGCAAACTAAAAATTTACTTAATACAGTTTGATCATTAACGATTTTTCATTAAAATCCCTTTGCTACTTTTAGAATAGGGTTTTTGTAGTTGATAAATAATCTTAACAATGGAATCTGACAAATTTCCGTATATACCGAAATTGACAGAGAGTAAAACTCTCAGGAGAATAATAAACGATGAGAGCATAAAATTAGCATACAAATCAAATGATACACTGAGACACCTGTTTACGAAAAACAAAACAAAAATAGAAAAATTAAAAATTGATAATGTGGTGTATGAAATTGACTGTCAGGGTAACGAAAGGGAACAATGCAATAAAGTATACATAGGAACGACAAAACGAATGTTAGGTGTAAGAATAGCAGAACATGAAACTGATGTTAAAAAATCTAAAGAGTCAACTGCTTTAGCACTTCATGCTAAAGAGACGGGACATCAAATCAATTTCAAGGGAGTTAAAATTCTAAACAAAGAGAGCAAAACAAATAAGAGATATACAATCGAAAGTTTGAGGATCCAGGAAAAAATTACAACTGCAATGAACACAAAAGAAGACAAAGACAATACAAAGCTTCAATATTCAATTGCCATTAGTTAAACAATAAGTTCTGTGATATTAGTTATTAGGTTAAACTGTGATTTTTATTTTTTATTTATTTTTTCTACAATTATTTATTAAATTATTTATACAATATGTGTCGTGATGTCCAGTTTTATAAAATAATTTCCTAAATACCAGATAATGTGAATTTAAAAATTGTAAGTTTAAAATTGATAACAATATTTAAGAATTTTTGTTAACATGTTTTTTGTTATATTTTGTCGCCAGAAATTAATAAAAAATCTCTTGAAAAAGTTGAAAACCCATCAACGAAACGTCGAGGAAAATGATGAAATAAATTTGTTTTTATTTTTACATCTTTAAACTACCTGACCAAAATTAGCCCAATAACAAAATAATAAATACGTGTCGATTAAGTTTTGCCAAAATTACCAACATAAATAAAAGTAAAACAGAAAAATAATTTTCTTGAAATTATTCTTTGAGAATATCATAGTTTTTTATAGTAAATCATAAAATTCTTTGAGAATGTCATAGTTTTTTATAGGAAATAATGACCTCGAGCTAGAATAAACATACTCAAAATATATTTTTTTTAGACGTCCCAGTAGACTAGCTGGTAGCGTGCTAGCCTATGAGTCTGGGGGGTCGTTGGTTCGATTGGCACCAGAGGCCTTAGTCTGTTTTGCTACAACGAGACAATGGTCACCGTCACCCGTCTCGGTAAGGTTAATTAAGAACATGATTTGTTATTATTTGTTAAAAATTCAATAAATAAATATAATCTTTTTAAAAAATGTTAAACCCATACCAACCCAATTAATTTTGCATTAGTGCAAATGTCTGGTATCAATTCAGAAGAAAATAGAAAAAAACGATTTAAACAAAAAAATCCTAAACTGGGTGTCCCGTTAAGGCTGATAGTTTTTTATTTGGAGTTTGACAGTTTTTAGCATAAAAATCGGGAATCTTGCAGTGTTTTTACTTAAAAATTATGTTTTATGATTTATATTTTACAATTAAAAATTGTGATAATTATTAACTTTAACAAAAAGAAATATTATGCACCCTTTTCTCTAACCTCTACTAATCATGCAATGATGTTGTTTAATGATGCTTAAAGATGAACTTTGTAACTAACCAAAAGTACTAACTCCAACAAACGAAAATTTGGTTTTAGATATTGCCCTCCACACACCTAAAGATTTTCAAATAAATCTATTCATGATTTTTCTTTTTTTTTTTAATTTTCTTATAAAATAAAATTGCAGTGGCAGATAGTGATACCAAAAAAACTCGTCCTTTTGGAGAACCCTTAATGTTGAATAAGAAAATTTTAGTTAATAATAATTTAACATCAGCAAAAAACAACACTACTACTAAGCAACAAAACTCTTCAGTGGCATCAGGATCATCATCATCAATAATAGAGGCGAATACGAAATCTATACGAAAAGTTCGATTAAAAACCTAAAACCTTTTACCCCTTAAAATTTTAAACAACAACCCCAAATCTTTCCACAAAAAAATTAAATCTAAATACTCATTGTTAAAAAATATATAAAAAAATTTATGTATGAAATCCCTTACAAAGCCTCAATAGTTATTTGTTAAAATAATTTTAAATAATTAATTATTTATTTTTTTTATTTTTAAATAAAAATATGACTTTATTATTAAATGTTTAATTTATTATAATTATTATTTTAAATAAAAAATTTTAGTTTTACATATTTTTTTTGTTGTTTATTTTTTTTTATTTTCACTTTTTTTAATTTAATTACCAAATAATTTTGTTTCATAAATTTTTTTTTTTTGTTAACAAAAATTTAATTTATTATAAAATATTTTATTTAAAATAATTGTATTTGTCAGGTTGTGTTAAGTGTTTTATTTTTTAATTTTTGTTTCTTTTGTTTAAACTGTAATTGTTTAATGTTGTAAAAGGGGTGGTACAAATTAATAAGGATATTTGCGATTAACACGAAATTGAAAAAATAACACAGTGCAACAGCCAAAATCGGAATTTGATGACATTAAACGCAAATTAAAATTGACATTTTCCATAACAAACCCCTCAATGTTTTTTTTTTAGTTTAGTGCTAAATTTTATTTCCACGCATTTTAAGTTGGTGAACTTTTATTATAATTATAACTATAATTACTTGAAAACTGTATAAGAGGCGTATACTTAATTTAGTAATTGCCTTTTAGGGGGGTTTAAAAAAAACAGCTTTCTTGTGAGCAATTTTTCTGAAAGCCCTACTTCATACCTTTAAAATAAATGTTTAAAATCTGTTATATCTTGTTTCTTCTCTGAGATATCTTAACACGAAGTTGACAAAATTTTAGGTTTTCGCTATATTCACGTTATTTTTCCTATGAATGCCAATTTGCTACATTTCGCCTTTATATTACGACGAACTTATAAAACTCTTAAATTCCCAATTAAAAAATAAAACAAAAAAAATGATTTTTGAACTGTTAAGATATCTTGTCTATTTGCTGAGATATCGCCCGTTGAAATTTATATGATGTAGTCAAGAAACGGGAACTAACTTCAGGTTAAGATATCTCAGAGATGAAATAAGATATTATAAAGGTTAAACATTCATTTTAAATGTAATTTGTAGGACTTGCAGACTACATATCAGGTTTTATAAACAAATATGAATTTTCGCAGTTATAACGTCTCGAATATGTCGAAAAACTTTTTTTTCAACGTCAAGCTAAGATATCTCGTAAACCTGATGTTCTGAGACCAGATTCGGATTTCGTGCAACTCAAACCCTTAGAAAAGTTGGTTTATAGGTTAAAAATTTGTTGGCCTGTGCAATATTTTTAAAATTTTATAACACAAAATTTGGTCAACTGAAATTCTCCAACAGTTGTTGAATGTTTTTTTAAGGGACAAACTCGGCTGCAGTTGTACAGCGAAAAGTGATGGACCGATCTTGATAAAATTTTGATTTTTTTGATTTGTAGATTATCAAATTCTCTGGTACTTACCGTGACCATTTTGAAATTTTGATTTAGTTATGTTTTTAATCAAGGAAGAAAAGTAAATTTTTCCATTTTTAAAGTTTACATTAGCAGAACTTCAACACAAATCAATATTTTTCAAAAAATGGCCACGGTAAGTACTAGAAAATTTAATAATCTACAAATCAAGAAAAAAATTTCACCAATAATTGTAGAATGTCTTTTTTTAAGGGACGAAATCGGCTGCAGTTGTACAGCAAAAAATGCTGGACCGATTTTGATGAAATTTTTTTGATTTGTAAAATATTAAATTCTCTAGTACATACCGTGACCATTTTTTTGAAATTTGGATCTAATTATGTTTTTACTTAAAGAAGAAAAGTAAATTTTTCCATTTTTAAAGTTTACATTAGCATAACTTCAACACAAATCAATATTTTTCAAAAAATGGCCACGGTAAGTACTAGAGAATTTAAAAATCTACAAATCAAGAAAAAAAATTCACCAACAATTGTAGAATGCCTTTTTTAAGGGGCAAAATCGCCGAAGTTGTACAGCAAATGTGCTGGACCAATATTGATGAAATTTTTGATTTGTAGATTATTAAATTTTCTAGAACTTACCGTGGCCAATTTTTTTAAATTTTGTCCTAATTGTGTTTTTAATCAAAGATAAAAAAAAAATGTTTCCAATTTTAAAGTTAGCATAACTTCAACAAAAATCTATTCTTTTCAAAAAAATGGCCACGGTAAGTACTAGAGAATATAATAATCTACAAACCAAGAAAAAATAATCCCCAACAATTGTAGAATGCTTTTTTTAAGGTACAAAATCGGCTTCAGTTGTGCTGCAAAAAGTGCTGGGCCGATTTTGATGAAATTTTTTTTAATTCGTAGATTATCAAATTCTCTAGTACTAACCGTGGCAATTTTTTGAAAATTTGAATTAATTGAGTTTTTAATCAAAGAAGAAAAGTAAATTTTTCGATTTTTAAAGTTTACATTAGCAGAACTTCAACACAAATTAATATTTTTCAAAAAATGGCCACGGTAAGTACTAGAGAATTTAATAATCTACAAATTAAGAAAAAAATGTCCCCAACAATTGTAGAATGCCTTTTTCAAGGTACAAAATCGAGTGCAGTTGTTCAGCAAAAAGTGCTGGACAGATTTTGATGATTTTTTTTTTTTATTTGTAAATTATTAAATTCTCTGGTACTTACCGTGACCATTTCTTGAAATTTTGATCTAATTATGTTTTTAATCAAAGAGGAAAAGTAAATTTTTTCATTTTTAAAGTTTACATTAGCAGAACTTCAACACAAATCAATATTTTTCAAAAAATGGCCACGGTAAGTCCTATAGAATTTAATAATCTACAAATAATAAAAAAAAGTTCGTCAAAATCGGTTCAGTAGTTTTTTCTGTACAACTGCAGCCGGCTTTGTCCTTTAAAAAACCATTCTGCAATTGAGTGGCAACCCTGAAAATTCTAGTTGACCAAATTTTGTGTTATAAAATTTTTAAAATACTTAAATAGTTTATCTTTCAATTAAAAAAAACAGAATTCAAAAATGTTGCGTATTTATTTTTTACAGCTGTTTGAAAATTGCTCACATGAAGGTTGTTTTTTTTTTTTGAATGCCCTCTTAAATAACAATCATACGCAACGGTGCACAAAAAAAAACTTTGTCAAATTACTAGAAATAGTTTCGTAATCAATTTTACCAATATTTGACCGTTTTCCTTGTTTTTTAACAAATCGAAATTTACATTTTTTTTGTAATTTTACAATTTTTTTGTAATTGTACAAATTTTCAAGATAATTTTACAAAAAAAAATCTAGTAAATTCACCTTGTAATTTTAATTGCGCCAAAAACTGTAAATTTACAATTTTATTGGTAAAAAGCTTGTAAAATTACAAAATTATTTGTAAAAAGCTTGTAAAATTACTAGGAATTCTCGTAAAATATGAGGTATCAAAAAATCCAGTAAAATTACGAAATCTCTTTGTAAAATTTAACGTGTCAAAAAATTTGTAAATATACAATTTTATTGGTAAAAATCTTGTAAAATTACAAAATAATTGGTAAAAATTTTGTAAAATTACTAGGAATTTTTGTCAAATAGGAGGTAGCAAACAAAAAAAAGTAACAAGTTTTTCTTGTAATTTTACAAGGTTTTTTTGAGTGTACACAGTGGTTTATTTTTAATAATTCGGCGATTGCAGTGAAAAGCATACCAGTAATAGCTAACGTAATTTCGAAAAATTTAGCACTAAACTAAAAAAAAACATCGAGTGTTTTGTTAATAAAAATGTCAACTTTAATTTGGTCCCTATTCGTTTCGGAAAGTTTGATTTTGTATCACTGTATGTCAAAAAAAAAAAAATTGTTAAAAATATCTTTTTTTTTCTATTTGTTTTCTTGTTTTTCCTTTTAATTTTTACGAAATATCCTTTATTGTTTGACCATCCCCTTTATTTGTATCTAAACAACATTTTGCACAATAATTAAACAATTAGTCTCAACTTCATTTTTATATTTTGTTTTTATATATTTTTTATTTTAAATTTTTTATTTTATTTTTTTTTTGTCTTCATTGTATATATTTTACTTGTATACACATTATTATTTTTTCTATTTTTTTTTTTTAATAAATTTTATTATATGTATGATTGTAAATATTTATAAATGTATTCAGTATTTTGCATAATAAATTTTAAATGTAATTCAAATATAATTTTCTACAAATCTATTATTTATTAGATGTTTTTTTTTTTTAGTTCGAGTACAACATACATATCACTACATTCAATATGTGTTTACTTAAGTAGTTATTTACATGAAATTTTTATATTGAAAACAATATTTTTTTTTATTTGAAATTTATACAATATACATAAAAACATGCTAAAATTTTTTTTAAAGTCAGATTTAATATAATTTAATATGAATTTAACAGGGGAAGTATGCGTATACAAATTTTTTAGGTTGGGGAAGTGGTTTTTAAGTACCTTGACTAGGATTTGGAATATAAACAAATAAACCTAATTTAAATCAAAGCACAATTTGTTTTTTAAGAACTACGAACCGTCCTGTTTTTAAGGAGCATGTTTATAGCATACATTAAGGCGCGAACAATAGCTTGTACTCAGCATTCTGTTTTTTTTTTTCAATTACACTGTAAGTACGTGAAATAGACACACCAAAACGCCGAGACACGTGAACCTAATTCTGGGTCGTAGAACACAGTAGCATTTCTACTTTTTGACAGATCTAGTCAATATTACGAGATATTTAATTTTTAAGTTTGTGATTTTCAATCGATTTTTATTGATTTTTAAGGAAATTGAAAAAATAAATTATTTACTCGACTAAACTAATCAGCCATCATTGTAGCAGTAAAGTTTTGACTATTAAATACTAAATAAAGTTATTTTAAAAAAGTTGTAAACAAATTTTCCAAAAAAAAAAAAAAATATTACAAAAACTTTATTCAAAATCGCAAAACTTTAAAATGAAATATCACTAGATTTTGACCTAAGCTGGCAAAACCGAGAATGCCACTAGATTCTACGACCCAAAATTAAGTTTACGTGTGTCGGCGTTTCATTTCAAAAGTTAAAATTATATTAACAGTGTCATAAACAAATTTTTATTTCACTAATGTAAATCAAATTTGACTCAAAAATTGAGAAAAACACTCCATCAGAGGTTGTTAAGATATTGGTATTTGAAACTAGACTCTGCAGATCTAGCAGAAAATTTACTAAATATTCAACCTACAATACATTTTTTAAATATTAACGGCATATTTAAAGATTTATCAGTAAACTTTGACAAAAAAACAACCATAAACACAACAAAAAACAAATCTTGGTAAATTAAAAAACTTTCTTAAAATATTAAACGCAAACTTACAGTGCCTTACAGGGGAGATCTTCCACAGGGTACCCACCGATTGTCCTGAAACTTGAAATGGGAATGAGAGGAGAAAAATAAGAGCTAACTGTTTTTTTTAGCTGCCCAATCTAAAATTTAAAAAAGGGTTGCCAACTTATGAAAAAATTTTGTCATTCGGGAAAATTTGCATAAAATCCAAACTACAAGGTAAACGGAAAAATACGAGTCAGCTTAATTTTAATAGAAATTATTATATGTGATTTTGGCGGTCGTACGTTTTTTTCACTTTTTTCAGCATAGCTTACAGGGGCTGTTGATTTTTCTTTAACAATATTTGACAAAATTGTAGCCACGGTTAATCTGAACATCTCTATGAACATGCCAACTTGATCTGAACGTGCTTAAGAACCCTAATTAGCTACTGAAGGCTACTCAGTACCTTACAATTATTCGATTTTTACAAAAAAAAAAATCCACAAAAAGTTCCAAAACCGCCTCACAATTGACCATTGAGGGATAAAATGCAAGAGCAACCCCCATTAGTTTCTCCCCCTAACATTTTTTGCTAACATACTTAAGCTCTGCCTCCACTTCTTAACAGGACTTCCATACAAATATTACATTTTATAAAACTGCTCCTAGTACAGCTCTAACTGCCTCAAAAGTGCTCCTAGAGTAGTCAAATGAATCACCAACCCATAATATTTTGTTGATCCCAACAACTTCTCAGAACATACCCACGCTCTCTCTCTAACCCTTAAGGCGGTCCGCACACAATTTTTTCTTTTAATTTATTTTATAAATTCAGCTCCTACCACTTCCATGGTGTCTCCTAGAGTGGTCAAAAGTAAGACCGACCTCTATTTATTTTTACCCCTCAACACTTTTTCCGAATGTACCTTCACCATATCTATACTCCCTATGGAAGTTCCCATTCAAAATGACATTTCAATAAAATTTTCTCCCTCCGCTCTAGTGTCCCATGAGTGCCCCTAGAGAAGTCAAATGTAAAAAAAAAGGTTGCAGGTATGTTTCTGGTATGTGTAGTAGGACGTACAAGTTTAAATTTTAGAATTTCATGTCGTAATACCTGCCAAACGATGGCTGATTGTGGGAAAATTTATGAAAAACAAGTAAGAGTGTTAAATTCGGCTGTGCCGAATCTTTTATACCCTCCAACATGCAAAAAAAAGAAAAAAAAAATCAGGGGCGTTTTATTTTTTTTTTGGGGGGGGGGTGTTCGGTAGTGGTAATGGAGGAGGCAAATTTCCTCTCGAATATGTGTTTAAAAATTCATTCTTATGCTTTTTGCACTAAAGAAATAAAAGTTTATCAAAATTAAAAATAGTTTTTTATTCCACGCCCATAAAAGGGGGGGCGGTCCAAAAAAAAACGAGATTTTCTAATTCTCAGGGTCCAAATGCAGGACTGTGAACTTCTTGTAGCATAAAAATGTTGCATTTGTTAAACGATAACACAAAAAATCATGTAAAAAAATGATATTTATCAGAGTTTGGTTTAGTTCTTCAAGGGGGAACTTTTTTCCCCCTGGCCCGATTTTGCTAATTTACGAACTTAACCTGCCTAGGAAAATAAGACATATTCGTGCCAAATCTTGGGAGTCTAACTCTATTATTTTGGACTGTATCGTGTTAACTACAGACGGACAGACGGACAGACGGACGGACAGACGGACGGACAGACGGACGGACATCGCTAGAATGTCTTAAAATCGATCACTGATCATAAATATATATACTTTATGGGGTCCTAGACCGATATTTTGATGCGTTACACACGGAATGACAAAGTGAGTATACCCCCATACTGTAGTTGGAGGGTATAAAAATTTGCAAGGTCTTGTTCAGTCGGCAACCAGCGGTCAAAGTTGGAAAAAATTACGCATTTCGACCTAAATTCATGTCCGAATTTTTTGCCAAATCAGGATCAAAATTTCGGAAATTTTGCGTACTTAATTGGAAATATATTTAAAAAAATCCAACACCGCGATTTTGGTCCACCGATGCTGATTTTTAAACAAAAAATTTTTTTTTTCTCCAAATTGGTCTCAAAAGTTAGAAAATATTAAGTGTGTGTTATCTAAAAAATATTAAAAAAAATATACATAACAAGTAGAAAAGTTAAATTCGGCCTTGCCGAATGTAGTGATACCCTCCACAATTTTAAAAAGATTATTGCAAAAAACTTTATTTAAAAGGAAATTACTTTTGAAAAAAAAAAAAAATTTTTTGAAAAAAAAAATTTCCGCGAAAAAAAAATGTTGATAAAAAAAATCCGCGATTTTGTTCTTTTTTTGTCAAAATATATGTTCGTACTTGTTTAAATACCATTTGGTGTTCAATTATGTTCGCATATGTCAACCAGAAGCCGAATTAAAGCATTTTGTATATTTAGGTTATGTTGAATGTACTTAAATTTTTGAGGTGTGCTTGCATTTTCGTTCATAACTTTTGAACCGCTGAACCGATATCGCTCAAATGCAATACCAAACTTCTCGGGAGAACTTCCAATAAATATGTTAAGTTTCAGTAATCTCTGTGCAATATTTTGTCCGCGACAGCATTTTCCACAGACAGACAGACGGACATCGCTAGAATGTATTAAAATCGATCGGGCATCATGAATATATATACTTTATGGGGTCCCAGACCGATATTTCGATGAGTTATAAACGGAATGACAAACTTATATATACCCTCTATCACTAACAAGGGAAGTCTCCCTAGTGTCACCCGTGGATCTTTATGGAATTGGTTTTGTTTTGTAGATCAGAAAAAATAAAGGGACACGTATTTTTTTTAGCGGCCCAAATTAATATTTAGGGGGTAAAAAGGAAGGGGGAATACAAGGCGATTTTTCAGTTTTTTTCGTTTATCTCCTATATTATGCAAAGAAACCTAGTCATGTTACATACCAAATGAAAACCTATCTACGTGTGCTAAGAACGTGTACAAACATGCAAAAATTTTCGTCATATTGAGTAAAATACCAAAATTTTAGGACATTTTTGTTAATAAGTTGAAAAATATTATTTTCTTTGGCCCGTTGTTAGCACCACGAGATGGGTATTTTTAATACCTTTAATCTGATACCACACATGTCTATATTAATTTTGTTTAAATATGCGTAAATCGTAAAAAACTTAAAAAGGTCAATTTCCCCCCATACAAATCGAACACCCATAAAAATGAGTTTGGGACGCTAAAAAAATACGTGTCGAATTAATTTTCGTTCTTAACAATATATCCAAATTTCATGAAGATCGGAGGGTGGCACTAGGGAGACTTCCCATGTAAAAATAACGACCTGATAGTCGATTCTGGTTCTGTGAAAAATGTATGAATGAAAAATATGTCAGTGAACTTCATTGGAAACTAATAGGCAAAGTGACATTATTTTTTCAGTGATAAATTTATCACAGAAACAGAATTCGCCCTCTGCTTTCAATTGTCAGACGGTTTCAAAATTGACAAATAATTTTGAATTTTGAGACTTTTTATGATTGTGTTTACAACAAACACAGGGAATATGAAGTTTAAAAAAATAAAATTAGTCATAACTAGTGATGCGATTTCCATGCAAATGCATGTTTTTTGTCTATAGTCCAAAAACGATATCGACAAATTATCTTTCCGAATCAAGAAATTTGGGTTAAAATGGCATCGATTTGTTTTTGCCTATTTTTGCATTTTTTGGTGAAAATTCATATGTTGTGCATATTTCAAACTTTTAAATGCATATTTTTGCATATTTTGGCATAAATAAGCAAATAGACAAATTGAAATATATTTATTTCAAAAACTATTTTAAATTTTAAAAATTTATTTTCAAAATAAGAAAAAATTGAATTTTCTAAAAAAATCTTGCTAATATAAAGTTTTTAATGTTACTATTTAAACCCTGCTTTATTTTTTGCTATTTAAGCAGTTTTTTCTTTGAAAACAAGATTTTTAATGCACACATTTTTTTTTTAGTGCATATTTTTAGGGTTTTCAGTGCATATTTAGTGCATAAAAATCTCATCCCCAGTCATAACCAATCATAACTGTGAAAAAAAATAATTTTACAGACCAAAACAATAATTTTTTTTTGCCTTTTCAGTAATGGTCGAATATAAATTTTAATTTTAATATAAACAAAAAAATTTCACTTTTGACTTTTAAACCAAAAAAAGATCCCAAAGAACCCAAAATTCTACTGTTCCGACCACAACGTTTTTAAAATTCGAAAAAAATCAAAAATTCCTCCACCCCAACGTTCAGGTATTTTGCTACAATAAAAATTTATTACCAAAGCGGGTGGTTCGTGTTTAATTAATCTAACTTGTGCTTTGGATTTAATATGTCTCTACTTTTTATGATTAATCCTTGTCCACGAGATTGGGCTTTTTCAAAATTATAGTGGGAAAATGTGAAGATAAAAAAAAAATATTTGAACTTTATGGAACTAATGAGATAATCATAATTTTTTTCGAAATGGTTAAAATAATAAAAATCCATTTACCACAATTTTATGAATAAAGAAAGATAAATAATAGATTTAAAGTGTAACTTTAGGGTCCAAAGTGAAATTAAGTTTATAATATTACATAGTGTAAAGTTTTCATTGGTGTTAACAAGGCATACTTCCCCTTACACAGAAACAATTTTTTGTATTATTGGCTTATTGTCAAGTTAAACGTTGTCACTTATACAAATAACTTAATTGTATTTACAAATTGTGTTGTTGAATAAAATTTCAATTATTTTCTTTGTCAAAATAATTAATTTTTTTTGTTAATATGACAAAATTTTAATTGCAAATGGGCCAATAATAAAATTTTTTAATCTGTGAGTAAAATATCGCCATATATTTGATTAAAATGATGATATTATGATCCTATCTGATCAGAAAATGGTCAAAAATTTGTTTACGGTTTTAAAGAATCATTTTATATACCACAATCATGTTTCTCCTTTGCATATGCTTTTCTTTAAACTGCAGAAATAATACATTTAAAAATCTCCCATCAATAATAAAAAAACAACACACATACATACTTACTTACCAACTAATTTAATTTACAAACTTTTTTTTAAAAAAAAAAAACTCTAAAACACTGATGTTAATTTACAATTTTTAATTGAATTTCAATGTTTTTTAACTGTTTCTTTTACTCTGTCTCTCTCTACAACTATTTTCACTTAATTTATGTTTCACTTTTTTTGTAGAACTAACAAAAAAAACTTATTGTAGTTAATTGATAATAATTATAAATATTTTAAAAAATAAACAATTAAATTAATGTTATGGTTTTTTTTTTTGCTAAATTTATTTTCTTTTAAACGAAAAAATCAAAATTCTGCTGCTCACTCTAAAAAAATCATCAATCATCATAACAAAAAAATTATAAAAAAACACTTAAAAACAACACACTTAATTAAATAAAAAATAATTGAAAATGGATGAAATTCAAAATGCAAAATATTGAAATTGAATTACAAAACTGCCAATAGCTCCCCATTCACCAAGAAGACAAAAATTAAATTTACGCATGAAATCATTAAGTTTGGATTCACCCGAATCATCAGAATTACATGGACAAATACGGCGTAGGCCACCACCAGTGGCTGGAACTTCAACGGGAGCCTCTAGCAGTTATTATCAAGGAGGTTCGGGTGGTCATTTAGAGCACACTACACCGCCCTCAAATAATAGTCGTTTGCATTGTAAGTAATTTTAGTTTTTTTTAAAAAACTCTTTTTAATTTTTTTAGAAATTTCTCTAAAGAAAAACAACCTAAAAATCACTTTAAAACACCCAAACCACCTCCCTTTTTTGTCACCCTATTACTATTGATGTTGTAAACAAATTTTTTAAAACTCCCTCCAAAGTCCTTTTGTATTTTTATTTTTAAATTTTTTAATAACTGTGAATATAACTAATTTCTTAGGGATTTCTTTAAATTTTATAGCTTTAAATCTTGTCTTAATCTTACAGGGCCCTTTTCGGCTTAATAGGCACAGTTTACACAAAAAACACACCTAATTAACACATTTAAAATTCATTTCATTTAAAAAAAAAAAGAAAACTATTGTAAATAGCTAACAGACCCTGTATATAAAATGAATTTAAAAATTTTGCTTTAATTATTATTTTTGTTTTTTGTAGTTAAAAGTAGTTAGATGTTATAAAAACATTTTGCAGTAACTGTAATTGTTAATTCAAGTAAAAAAGTTGTTGAAATTTCTTAAAATATTGATTACACAAAAGCAAAAATACACTTTTTAATACATAAAAAGTTTAAAGAGAGATAACACACATTAAAGAGAGGCAAAAACAGATTAAACGAACTCGACCCATAGGACACATGTTTATCTTATTATATTTTTGTGCAAGAAAGAGTAAACACTACATAAAATCCCGAGAATTAAAAACTTTCGGATTGTCGGAATAGCTGAAGAACGAAGGCAACAGAAGAGCTGATTTAAAGAAAATTTATGAAAAAATTTTACAAGGTCATCTTCAGTTGGCAACCAGTAATCAAAGTTAAAAAAATTTACGTTTTTTGACAAAACTCATGTCTGAATTTTTTTACCAAATCCGCCCAAAAAAAATTTTTGATTCGGATACATTTTTTAAATAGAAAAAGTGTCAGATTCAGAGATATTTTTTATATGAAAAATGTTTCAGATTCTGAGTCATTTTTGTTATAGAAAAAGTCTAAGTTTCTAAGAAATTTTCTTATAGAAAAACTCTGATTCTGAATCATTTTTCTTATAGAAAATGTCTCCGATTCTGAGAAATTTTTCTTATAGAAAAACTCCGATTCTGAGAAATTTTTCTTAAAGAAAAACTCCGATTCTGAATCATTTTTCTTATAGAAAATGTCTCCGATTCTGAGACATTTTTCTTATAAAAAAAGTCTCAGATTCTGAGACAATTTTCTTATAGAAAAAGTCTCAGATTCTGAGACAATTTTCTTATAGAAAAAGTCTCAGATTCTGAGACAATTTTCTTATAGAAAAAGTCTCAGATTCTGAGACAATTTTCTTATAGAAAAAGTCTCAGATTCTGAGACAATTTTCTTATAGAAAAAGTCTCAGATTCTGAGACAATTTTCTTATAGAAAAAGTCTCAGATTCTGAGACATTTTTCTTATAGAAAAAGTCTCAGATTCTGAGACATTTTTCTTATAGAAAAAGTCTCAGATTCTGAGACATTTTTCTTATAGAAAAAGTCTCAGATTCTGAGACATTTTTCTTATAGAAAAAGTCTCAGATTCTGAGACATTTTTCTTATAGAAAAAGTCTCAGATTCTGAGACATTTTTCTTATAGAAAAAGTCTCAGATTCTGAGACATTTTTCTTATAGAAAAAGTCTCAGATTCTGAGACATTTTTCTTATAGAAAAAGTCTCAGATTCTGAGACAATTTTCTTATAGAAAAAGTCTCAGATTCTGAGACAATTTTCTTATAGAAAAAGTCTCAGATTCTGAGACAATTTTCTTATAGAAAAAGTCTCAGATTCTGAGACAATTTTCTTATAGAAAAAGTCTCAGATTCTGAGACAATTTTCTTATAGAAAAAGTATCAGATTCTGAGACAATTTTCTTATAGAAAAAGTCTCAGATTCTGAGACAATTTTCTTATAGAAAAAGTCTCAGATTCTGAGACAATTTTCTTATAGAAAAAGTCTCAGATTCTGAGACAATTTTCTTATAGAAAAAGTCTCAGATTCTGAGACAATTTTCTTATAGAAAAAGTCTCAGATTCTGAGACAATTTTCTTATAGAAAAAGTCTCAGATTCTGAGACAATTTTCTTATAGAAAAAGTCTCAGATTCTGAGACATTTTTCTTATAGAAAAAGTCTCAGATTCTGAGACATTTTTCTTATAGAAAAAGTCTAAGATTCAGAAAAAGTCTCAGATTCTGAGACATTTTTCTTATAGAAAAAGTCTCAGATTCTGAGACATTTTTCTTATAGAAAAAGTCTCAGATTCTGAGACATTTTTCTTATAGAAAAAGTCTCAGATTCTGAGACATTTTTCTTATAGAAAAAGTCTCAGATTCTGAGACATTTTTCTTATAGAAAAAGTCTCAGATTCTGAGACATTCTATAGTCTCAGATTCTGAGACATTTTTCTTATAAAAAAAGTCTCAGATTCTGAGACATTTATCTTATAGAAAAAGTCTCAGATTCTGAGACATTTTTCTTATAGAAAATGTCTCAGATTCTGAGACATTTTTCTTTTAGAAAAAGTCTCAGATTCTGAGTCTCAGATTCTGAGACATTTTTCTTATAGAAAAAGTCTCAGATTCTGAGACATTTTTCTTATAGAAAAAGTCTCAGATTCTGAGACATTTTTCTTATAGAAAAAGTCTCAGATTCTGAGACATTTTTCTTATAGAAAAAGTCTCAGATTCTGAGACATTTTTCTTATAGAAAAAGTCTCAGATTCTGAGACATTTTTCTTATAGAAAAAGTCTCAGATTCTGAGACATTTTTCTTATAGAAAAAGTCTCAGATTCTGAGACATTTTTCTTATAGAAAAAGTCTCAGATTCTGAGACATTTTTCTTACAGAAAAAGTCTCAGATTCTGAGACACTCTTATAGAAAAAAGTCTCAGATTCTGAAACATTTTTCTTATAGAAAAAGTCTCAGATTCTGAGACATTTTTCTTATAGAAAAAGTCTCAGATTCTGAGACATTTTTCTTAAAGAAAAATTTTTAGATTTTGAGACATTTTTCTTAAAGAAAAAGTCTCAAATTCTGAGACATTTTTCTGATAAAAAAGTCTCAGATTATGACATTTTTCTTATTGAAAATGAATCTGAGACTTTTTCTATAAGAAAAATGTCTCAGAATCTGAGACTTTTTCTATAAGAAAAATGTCTCAGAATCTGAGACTTTTTCTATAAGAAAAATGTCTCAGAATCTGAGACTTTTTCTATAAGAAAAATGTCTCAGAATCTGAGACTTTTTCTATAAGAAAAATGTCTCAGAATCTGAGACTTTTTCTATAAGAAAAATGTCTCAGAATCTGAGACTTTTTCTATAAGAAAAATGTCTCAGAATCTGAGACTTTTTCTATAAGAAAAATGTCTCAGAATCTGAGACTTTTTCTATAAGAAAGATGTCTCAGAATCTGAGACTTTTTCTATAAGAAAAATGTCTCATAATCTGAGACTTTTTCTATAAGAAAAATGTCTCAGAATCTGAGACTTTTTCTATAAGAAAAATGTCTCAGAATCTGAGACTTTTTCTATAAGAAAAATGTCTCAGAATCTGAGACTTTTTCTATAAGAAAAATGTCTCAGAATCTGAGACTTTTTCTATAAGAAAAATGTCTCAGAATCTGAGACTTTTTCTATAAGAAAAATGTCTCAGAATCTGAGACTTTTTCTATAAGAAAAATGTCTCAGAATCTGAGACTTTTTCTATAAGAAAAATGTCTCAGAATCTGAGACTTTTTCTATAAGAAAAATGTCTCAGAATCTGAGACTTTTTCTACAAGAAAAATGTCTCAGAATCTGAGACTTTTTCTATAAGAAAAATGTCTCAGAATCTGAGACTTTTTCTATAAGAAAAATGTCTCAGAATCTGAGACTTTTTCTATAAGAAAAATGTCTCAGAATCTGAGACTTTTTCTATAAGAAAAAAGAAAAATTATAGAAAAATTCTCAAATTCTGAGACATTTTTTCTTATTCTCCAAAACTTACATATTTTCAACTTTTGAAACAATAAAAAATTTAAAATTTAAACTAATTCTACCCCATTGATAAACTTAAAAAATATAAACCAAATTTCTTATTTTTTTTATAGCCCTTGCCTCAATCAATTCGATTATTCCTTGTGTTATTTTTCAATTTAGTTCCTTCCTTTTTTATCATTCCTTCTAATTTTACGCATGAATTTATTTTGATTTTGATTTCTTTTTACTTTTTTTATTTTTGCGTTTAAAAATCATCATCCTTTCGAATCGAAAAACCAAAGCACGTAGTTAAACTCAATCAAAATAATTATTTTTTTTCTATTATTTTTTGCACCAGAAATTCCTCTTCTTGTTAAAAAAAAAAAAATATGTATAAAATCACAAACTATTCATTTTGAAACTTGTATATATAATTTTACAGCACCCTCTAGTCCCTCCCACCAGGGACGTAAGTTATTGTATGCCAGTCGTGGCATGCGTGGCGGCAGTGTGGATTTACCCGATGAAATGGAAAAATCACAATCATCGGCTAGTACTTCACCGTGTCCCTCCCCAGTAAGAATATTTCAGGTATTTCTTTTTATTTATTTTTTTATTTATCATTCAAAAACAATTTAAAAGATGTCACCAACAAAAAATTTGGTAATTTACCTGATTTTTTTAAATTTCTTCTTCTTTTTTTTAAATTATTTTTATTAATTAAATTCATTTCTTTTCTTCCTTTGTAGAAATCTCATCGTTTATTGCCCACAAATTTATATGTTATTTTATACAATTTTAAGGCCAGACATACTGATGAATTGGATTTAAAAGCGGGTTATAAAGTAAGTATCCTCCTTAGTGTAGTTTCTTTTTTTTTATATATTTAAGACTTGATGAACTACTTGACCCCTTAACAACATTGTTTTATTTTTATTTTTACTTTATATTTTTAAATAATTTTGTTTTTTAGCTTTTGAACCTTAGCAATGATATCGTTATTTCTTCCGTATTATCGCTGTGCAGGAAAAAAATATCTCTCCTTGTATTTAAACCCTTAGGGTTTTATTTGTGGCTGTATAATCTTACAATCATGCTGTGCTTAAAATCCTTCCAATCTTCTAAAATAACATGTAGCATAATAAACCATATGCTAGAAATTGTTTACACAAATACATATACATTAATAGGGTGGACACTTAAATATGTCTATGTTCGGAGTTACAAAAGCTGTTTTCCGGTACAATGTGCATAAAAAAAACACTTTACAAAATTTGTATATTCAATGACAACAAAAAAAATTTTAAATTTAACTTAATTCAAGGAAAATTTACTGTTTTTCTTCTTTTTAGTTCAGATTTTTCTTTAAAATAAGAAAAAGAAAAAATTGTTAAACTTGATGACAATTTGAACTAGAAAATAGAAAAAAATTAAATCATACACCTTTTAGGACCCAATTGGATGTAGACTGCTTTGTGTTCAAACCCCATGGGATCGTCATTGATTTTGATTCAACATTTTTTACTGTTTTATTCTACCTAGCCTAGTTTTTGAGATTCGGGAATTTAGTGGCCCAATAGGGTCTTGAGAATCTCTACTTGTTAAGAGCTACAAAAATGCTTTATAAATTTTTTGTAGCGTCGGCAATATTTCTCGGTAAATATTATGTGCATTTTAAAATTTTCGGGAATGCCAACATTTTTTAATTCAAAATTAGGACCCCCCATGATCAAAGCATTTTTAATAATTTCCACTTAACCGAGAACTGCTATTAATGACCGTCGTTTCGTTGTAGCAAAATTGACCAAGGGTTTTGGTGGGAATAGAACCCACGACCACCTGGTTCAAAGGCTTGTTCACTACTTACTCTCTTACAAACAGTAACGTTTTAACAATTAGGGCATACTGGAGACTGCCCAGGGCCCGACCTCACGGTGTCCCCAAAGGCCAATAAATTCGTTAACGAAAATCCATTTTATTTTTGAAACATTTTTGTGAAGACCTCAGATTCCAGACATTTGTCGGAAAAAAATCTCAGATTTTGAGACATTTTTCGTAATAGAAAAATCTCAGATTCTGAGAGATTTTTCATATAGAAAAAGCCAAAGATTTTGAGAGATTTTTTGTATAAGACATTTTCTTATAGAAAATGTCTTACACACAGAAAACAAATTTACTAATTTCCAACTGAAATTCAGTTGTTGCAACAAAAATTCGGTTGATGCATATGTGTTAAGGTTAAAACAACTGAATATCGGTAGTTATAACTAAATTTTGTTAATACAACTGTATTTTAATTGAAACAATTAAAAAATTCGTCTACCAAATCGAAATTTTGTAGCAGCAACCGAATTTTGAGTTGATACAACTGAAAAATTCAGTTGGAAATTTATTTTTCTCTGTGTAGAGTCTGAGATATTTTTCGTAAAAAAAATGTTTCAGATCGATTTTATCCATATCGATTTTCTTCCTCTGCTGACATATTTTTTCTACCTTTTCTTCACTTCTGAATATAATAAAATTATAAGTTCAAGGCGCACTAACTTATATTCAGAATTTTCCGAGTTCAAACTTCAATAACTCGAGATATATACAATGAATGAACGTGATGTTAAATCCGTGATGCTGACATTTGTCACTTTAGTGGAAATATTAAAAAAATATATAAAAAACCAACTCATTTTTTACCCCATTTTATCGAAAATCGATGAGGATCTATTAGGAAGTTTTTTTTTGTAAAGCTTAACTACTAGGGTATTCAATTAATCGAGGTTCTTGTTTAATCGGTTAATCGAGCAAATAATTAATCGGGGTTGAGATTTAATCGGTTAATAATCGGTTAAACTTGAATTATTCGATTAACCGAATAATATTAATTTAAAATTTAAATTGAATATAAAACCACGGATTGTATGTACTTTTAAAAATTTTATTATAAACAAGTAAAAAATCTATATCCGCTATGCCAAAGCTTCAAATACCCTCAACAATCTCAGCCCAAGTAAAGAATTTTTGTATGGCATCCAGAAAAATTACCCAATCCAAAATGACACCAACGTGAAAAATATCACGTCATAATTAAATGTCAAATTTGGCCCCAATTCAATGTGATAAAATGCCAAAAAATAAAGCTATTTTTATAAAAAGAAAACCTGCTCTAAAAATATTTAAAAAAAATGTTTGGTTTCCAAATTTGTTTTCTTTTATTTTTTAGTGCTAAAATTACAATAATTTCATCGGTCAATATCTCCGTGGTTAAAAAAGATATCTGAAGGATTCCAAATTCTTCCACACTCTAATTAAAACGATTTCAGTTTCTTACTATAATTGGGTAAATTTACACAAATTGAGTGATTCTACTTAAAATTATTGAAAATTTACACAATTATAGTAGTAAAATATTTGAATTTGTATAAATTTACCAATTAATAGTTGGAAACTGGACTCACTTTTTTAGAGTGCGGTATTGTAAATCGAAATCCTAAATATTTCAATATGAGATAGATTAGATGGGCCAGATTCAGATTACGCTCATAAAAAATTATTAGAAAAATCTATTGTGCTGGAAATGTATAACAAATTGGCTAGGGTCACCTAAATTAATTTTTAGGGCCTCTATAAAATATTTTCTTGACGACAATTTTAAATATTTATAAAAGAGAGTTTGATTAATTTTTTAATACCCTAACTTCTTTAAGCAGAACCGTAATTTGCAGAACCTTAAACAGCAAAAAATAACCAAAAATACTAAAAAAATGAAATTTCGGTTAATCGGTTAATCGACACAAATTAATCGGTTTATTTGTTATTTGAAAATTGGCAATTTTAAATTATTCGAACAGTTAATCGACCAAAATTAATCGGTTAACCGATTAACGGTTAATCGATTGAATACCCTATTAACTACCTTACAGGTGCCAACAGAATTGGAATGTTTTGGTATGCCTTTAGAAACTTCCAAACAAAATCTACGGCTTTTTCAATGCGAAGGAGACTTATCGGAGATGGGTATAGTTGTGTCGTTCACGAACGAACTAGTTCAAAGACCTAGTTCAACTATGAGACCTAGGTCACGACATTTCGTTCATATAGTTATTTTGTTCATTTAGTTCTTTCGTTCATTTTGATCTTTTTTTAATTCAGTTCTTTCGAAATGCAAACATCGCCTGTAATTCAAGCGGTACTAAAAAAATTAATAAATGTATTTTATTAACTTATTCCTTCGTTCTGTAAATATACATCTTCTTTCTATCAAATTATAAGCTTGCCAGATGTTTTGAGCTTTTTGTTAAGTCATTTTCGTTCTTTTGAACGAACTGTAAAACATAGTTCGCGAACTATAAAACATATGGTTTAAAATGAACTAGTGAACTAGAAGAACGAACTAGGTATTTTTGATGTGCTGAACCAAAATGTTCGCTTACTGAAATGAACGAGTACGCACGACTCTAGAGATGAGCAAATGGATTGACGTGTGAGACAACACGACATATTTTTCCTTTTTTTAATAAGAAGCTCACAAGAGAGCTGATATCGGGTCCAAGGGGAAGATTTCGACGGTGACTGGTATAATTACAGGACACTATCTTATAGGGAAGCACGCAGCGCGGTTAAATGTGCCGTCAAATGACTTTTGTCGGAGTTGCATGGATGATAAGGGGTTGCAAACTATCGAACACTTCATCTGCCATTGTTTGGCACTTTCTTTTCAACGACTTGCTTCACTGGGATCTAGGGAGCTGCACGATTTTTCTGAATTGTTGGAAGTCAAAATTTAATATCGTAAGAGTTTCTTAAGAAGCTCATATTGGTTTAACGACAGGAACTAGTAGGGAAACCTATTACATCATCGTGGTATCACAACAGACTTCAGAGTCTATGTGGGCTGACGTTAAGCATCAGCAGCCACTAACAATCTAACCTAAAACCCTTTGTGCGTTTTGTTCCACTGGAAGTCAAATTTAACTTTTTTGGGTCCGTTAAAGAAATACTCGGTGACCTCAAATTTGTTACACAATGTAATTAATAGGGCAAGTACTTTCATGAAAATGCATGTTTTTACTCAGCATTGTAGACATAACATAAATTAAATATCTATCCGAATCAATAAATTTGCAATAAAATGGCATCGATTTGTAGTTGCATATTTTTGCATATTTTGGTATAAATGCATATTTTTGCATATTTTCACATAAATTGGACTTTTTTTAAATTTTCACCATTTTTCAACATTTTTTCAAAACTTCCTTAGCAAAATTCAAAACAAATCCCTTATTTCTTATACATAGAAAAATATTTTTATTTGTAGACATCATATTCTAAGACATTTTTTATAGATTGATTCTGAAAGTATATTTTTAGATTTTGAGAAATATTTTCTATTGAAAATGTTCTTATTCTGAGACATTTTACTAATCGTAAAGAAAAAAAAATGTTTTTGAATTTAAGATTTTTCTATATAAAAATTGGATTTTTTTATTTTGTTTTGAGTCAGGGTGGGGGTTTTTGCCATTGAGTTCATTTTTTGACTTGAAAATCTTAAAATTCCGAAAAGAGGGGGAAAAAATTAAAAATTACTTGTTCTAGAAAAATATTTTACTTTAATAATTTTTTTATCAAATTTTTTACTCAAGAAAAATTTAGTGAAAGGAAATTTGTTTCATTAAAAATATTTTTATGACAAAATGCGACTATAAAAAAAAAAAATTATGTTGACAAACCTATTTTTTTTAGTAAAAACAATAATTTTTAAATGCATATTTTTGAAGTTTTTAGTGCATATTTTGGATTTTTAGATGCATATTATAGGCACATATTTTTGATTTTTAGATGCATGAAAGTACTTGCCCTAGTAATTAAATATGATTATATAATTTTTATTTTCTCAAATTGGTAGTCTGTGTATTTTCTACACTATTTGAAGATATATCCAGATATTGATCAAAATTCGTCCTTGTATAGACTGGGAACCCATTTTCGGGAAAGCACGGGTGTAGGGTATTACATGGTTTTTGTATTCGGAAAATGAATTCTTTATGTTTCGCACCTTAAGGTATGCTTTAAGAATATTGGAAAAATACTATAAGATTTCATTTAAGAACAGGAAGAGTTGTAGATGTATTTTTTTTTTTAAATCTAATAAATGCTACCCAAATTACATAAATGTGAGTATGTTTGAAAAAAAAAAATGGAATAAAAATTGTAATAAAAATACATGTTGTTAGTTGACCAAAAGTATCTAAAGAGAATTAGAAAACATTTCACAATCAAGTTAACAACAAAAAATATTAAAAAAAAAAAAAAAAACAAGAGTAAAACATATGTCCGTATGTTTTAAACCCATGTGGCATTGGCAGCATTTAGCCAAAATCTAAACAATATTTCCCAATGGCAAATAGATAGTGAATGAGTGAGCGAGTGTAACAAGTCATAAATACAAATATTTTGTATAAAATTTATAACCAGCACTTCATATCATTTCCCATTGATATGTGGTCATGGGAGTGACAATAAAGGAATGGCAAAACTGGAAAAGAATATCATATTAATGAAAACATGTGAGAGTGGTAAATTTGGATGTGCCGAATTTCTGATACTTTTTAACATGTAAAAAAGAAAAAAAAATCTTGGCAGTGGCGTTTTAATTTTTGGGGGCGTTTTAGCGGATGACGATTGAGGACATCTTACTTCTCGCGATATGGGTTGACAAATAAATATTTTTTTTTTTTTTTTTGCACTTACTTAATACAATTTTATCCCCAAAAATGGGCGGGTCAAAAAATAAATAAAAATTCCTGATCCATATGGTCCAAGTTCGGGTTGATGAAGTTCATGTCAAACAAAAATGTTTTACACTCAAAAAAAAAAAATATGTCAAAATACTAGAAAAAAGTCCAGTAATCCTATTTAACAAATATCTGACAGTGTTCCTTGTTTTTAACAAAAAAATTCGATCGAAATTTAAATTTAAAATTCAGTTATTTAAATTTTTCTTTGTAATTTTACAATTTTTTTCGTAAATGTCAAAATTTTCAAGGAATTTTACAGAAAAAAATCTAGTTAAGTCACGAAAATTCCTTATAAGTATTATCGCATCAAAAAAGTTGTATATTTACAATTTTATTGATAAAAAAACTAGTAAAATTACAAAAAAGATCGTAATTTTTACTAGAAATTCTCGTAAAAAAGGAGGTAGCACAAAATCTAGTAAAGTCACGAGAAGTCCTCGTAATTTTTATAGCGTCAAAAACTTTGTAAATTTACAACTTTATTGGTAAAAAGCTTGTGAATTGTTTGTAATTTTACAAACTTTTTACCAATAAATTTGTAATTTTGTAATTTTACAAGGAGGTTTCATAACTTTAATAGATTTTTGCTCCCTCCTATTTTACGAGAATTCCTACACCCAAAAAAAACGTGGGTATTTAATACTAAAAATTTAACTAATTTTAGTCCAAAAGGACCTAGTGCAGAAATTGGTAACCAATACTAAAATTTTTAACTAATATTAGTCAAAACCAGTAAAAATTACTAATTTTAGTACTTTTAACATACTAAAATTAGTAACTAATTAGTAGATTTGGGTACAATATCACTTACTAAACCTTTTACTGTAGAATTATTTTGAGTGTAGTAATTTTACAAAAATTTTACCAATAATTTTGTAATTTTACAAGCTTTTTACCAATAAAATTGTAAATTTACAGTTTTTGGCTCAATAAAAATTACAAGGAATTCTCGTGAATTTACTAGATTTTTTTTTGTAAAATTATCTTGGAAATTTGTAAAATTACAAAAAAAAATTGTAAAATTACAAAAAAAATTAAACTTCGATCCAAATTTATTTGTTAAAAAACAAAGAAAACTGTCAAATATTGATAAAATGGGATTACGAGACATTTCCTAGTAATTTGACAAGTTTTTTTTTTGTGTAGGAATTCTCGTAGAATAGGAGATAGAAAAAAAATAGTTTACGATTATTTTTTGGTAATTTTACAAGATTTTTTTTGAGTATATAACGTCTGAATTGGGAGCCTCTGTCATGTCTCGATTTGGCAATAGAGGCACACCACAATGTCGCGATAGAGGTAAAGAGAAAGCATCTGCCAACATTGAGGGACATTCTTCAGAGTTCTCTGAAAGAGACTGGGGTTTGGCAGTTAATCCAAGTAAAACAGATCTTGTCTTTTTGACAAGGAAAATTAGGATTCTGGCTTTTGGTCCTATTTCTTTGGACGGCACTGAAATCGCCTTCTCAGATGGAGCCAAGTATCTTGGAGCATTTCTAGATAGGAAGTTGAATTGCAGGCGTAATATTGAAGAACGGGTGAGAAAAGCAACGATTGCTTTATATTTCTGTAAAAGGGTCATTGGAAACGATGGGGGTTTAGCCCCAAAGTCGTTCATTGGATTTATACAGCAGTGGTGCGTTCAATTCTGCTGTATGGAATCATTGTCTGGGGAGCTGCTTAAGGGATAATAGGGAACTGTGCTTCATCACGAAGGTAAAGAGAATGACTTCGGTGTGCATCACTGGTGCTCTTTGCACTACACCTACCGCTGCATTAGAAATCATCCTTCACCTGATACCATTGGACACATTGGGCAAGCAGTATGCGGCTACATCGGCAATTTGACTTAATAGCACACTGCAATGTGTGGACTATGCTCCTTCCATGAGCCTTTTTGAGCGCCACTTTACCACTATGATACCATCCAGGGAGTCTTAGATGAAGGGAATTCGGGGTAGTGGGGATTCCGTCGATTTTTACACGGATGTATCGAGGTAGTCTATTCGGAAGAGCTTGGATTGAGCATGGCTCGAAGATTCTTAGATCATTGCAGTGTCTATTAGGCAGATATGCTGGCGATAAAGGACTGGTTGAGTTGCAATGTCCTGTCTACAACCACAGTCAACATCTATTCTGACTGTCAAGTCCCTGGAGTTAATGTTTCTGAAAACAAACTCTGCCCTTATTCTAGATTTTGTTGTTATTAAGCTAATCAAGCCTAAAATTTCCTTGTAATTAAAACAAAATTTTTATTACAATTTTCCCAACGTTTCGTCGGTATATGCCGACATCTTCAGGGGGTCGTATTATTTTACGTTGTTACATTAAAAGAAAAATTAAAAAACTTTACATTTAACATAAAACATAAAAAACATAAATTAAATTTAAAACATATTACTCCTATATCACAGATTTATTAATTTATGGCAACTATGTAGCTGGCATTAACTGCCCGCACATCTTTAAATGAGATGGCATAGCAGTTTGACGGTGACAGGACATAATCCCCATGAACATTATCCCCATAACGGAAATGGGGATTATGACCCAATCCATTACGGACATAATCCCCATATAAGTTGTGGGAACTATGACAATTTCAAAAACGTTCATAATCCCAATGGGGATTATGTCCCTTCCCTGTTGGGATTACGACCGAAAGTTTTTCGGTCATAACCCCCATTCATATTGTGGGGACTAAGCCCAAAACAATTTCGGTCATAATCCCTTTATTTTGCGGAGAGGGTGGGTTTAATGAATGGAGTTTGTTATCCCTAAGCCCGGCCGAAGGCCGTCTACGCAGAAAAACTTTTAAGACAAAAAAAAAATTTCACATAATTATTGGGATTATGACCTATTAGTATAGTAGACATAATCCCTGTAACGGAGATTATGTTCACTTTTTACGTGGTCATTGCCCCCATAAAACTGGGAATTATGTCCATTTTTTATTGGGATTATGTCGAAATTTTTTTCGGTCATAGTTCCCACTACCGTTATGGGGATTATGACCGAATTCGTTTTGGTCATAATCCCCATAACGGAAATGGGGGTTATGTCCGTGGGGATTATGTCATGTCACCCAGTTTGACATACGACTCATTTGGGCCCCAGATCACAGATACATTCCAGGAAATTGCAAGACCGATGAAGCTCATCGGTCTTGCAAGACTGGGAACTACCTTACATGTTCCAACAGAATTGGAATGTTTTGGTATGCCTCTAGAAACTTGCAAGCAAATCTATGGCTATGTTACGCGGAGGAGACTGATCAGAGATGGGCAAATGGATGGACATGTGAGACAACACTACAGATCTGGCCTTCTCCTAATCAGAAGCGCACAAGTGATCTAATTTCGCTTTCAATAGGAGAGATTTCGACGGTGGTTGTAGTAATTACCGGACCTTATAGGGAAGCACGCAGAGCGGTTAAATGAGCCGTCGCATGACTTTTTCCGGAGTTGCATGGATAAGAAGGAACTGGAAACTATCGAAAACTTCATCTGCTATTGCCCGGAACTTTCTGGTCATTGACTTACCGATTTGTCAGATGTCAAAATTCAATATCTTAGAAGATTCATAAAAAGCTCAAGTTGGCTTAATGGCAGGAACCAGTAGGGAAACCTATTGCAGTCTCTCCACTTACAACCTAACCTAACCCTGGTACATTCATTTACCTAGCAATTTAATTTTAAACTTCATTAAAGATGTTGTATTTTTGCATTCTTTACTTTTAATGATTGTAAAAAAAAATTAAGATTTTTTCATTGTCAAATTTTCTCAAATACATACAAATATAAACACAAAATTTTCGCACCTACCACAAACAAAATAACAAAATTGAGCAACAAAAAAAAACACCATTTCCAAAAAACTGAAAATTAGGTCAATAGAAATGTGCAACGAAATAATGAAAAGAAAATTTTACGACTGATAACATTTTTTCTTTGTTCTGAGAAGCATATGAGAAGCATATAAAATAATGGTAAAAATGAACACAATTGTAAAATGTAAAAAAGACGTGTGGCAAAATTGTAGCCTAAAACTGAATATGAAGTGACATTATCAGCTGAATATTGTTAACTACGCAATCAAGTCATGTTTACTTCCTTTGAACATGTTCAATTGTATGACTTAGCCCGGCCGACAGACGAACAACATCTTTCCAGTTAAAAAAGCAGATAACTGAATAAACCATAAAACGGCAGGAATATCATGTAACCGAACAACTAACCGACCAACCAACCATCCATCCATTTAACTTAACTAAAGGCTGTAAAATGCATAACGACTCCTTTGGCACGTGTGCCATGGCATGATGTGATGGCATTATGCCATTCCAACCACTGCCACTTAAACTTTTCTTTTTATTTTTGTTGTTGTTTTTGTTTGTTGTATATTAAACATTTTATGAGAGGATATTTTGTATGCTGAATGCCTTCTTGTCTGGCTGGCTGGCTGGTTGGCTGGCAGGACAATCATGGTAATGTTAACATAGTCATCAATTTGTTTGTTTGCTGCCGTTCGTATGCATATATTCTGAATTCTTAAAAAAAATGATATATAAGAGAATGTACTCATATTACACCGTCCGACAAAAATCAAAAAAGTCGTTGAACATGAACTGGATAATATACGTTTGAGACTAGAGGCTAAATGTAGTAAAACTGCATTTACAGTTTTTCATTTCGTGATCCTGTTTCCTTTTAAAAGGAATTCAAAGTTTTATAGGATTAAATTTTATAAAATATTTTTTTTTATATTTGTACTTGTCCTAGGATGCCACTATTGATAGCAAATGAAAGAGGAGGATCTCCCCTAATTTTCCTATTTGATTATTTTTACATATCAGGAAAAAGGAAGTAAGTTACGTCTTTTTAAAAATGTATCCTTCAATATCATTCAAAATGCTCAACAAAATATTTTGATAAAATTTTCAAATGATCTTATTCACATCCTTTTATCCTGATATGGCAAAATTTAAAAAAAAATCTGCCGCCACCAGTGTCATCCTAGGTCAATTACAAACATTTCAAAAATTTTTACAAAATGTATCCTTTAAAACTTTGAAGTCCTTTTAAAAGGAAACATGGCTACGAAATGAAAAACTTTAAATGCAGTTTTACTCCATTTCATCTCTACTTTCAGACTTATATCATCCGGTTCATGATTAACATTGGCTGTCGGACGGTGTTATATATATTTATGCCTAGGGTTCCATGGAGGAACATAGTGCCACAACTTAATTCTTCCATTCAGATCTGTCTTCTGCAAGATTCGTTATTTCGCGCCAATTTTTATTTGTTGAGTTTATTCCTATTTCTAGCATTCTT
The DNA here is from genome assembly GCA_963921195.1 of Pegoplata infirma. Lineage (NCBI taxonomy): Eukaryota > Metazoa > Arthropoda > Insecta > Diptera > Anthomyiidae > Pegoplata > Pegoplata infirma. The sequence continues at coordinate 10,663,613 of OY992538.1, read as the reverse complement.
CTCCAAGTATGAGCCGTCTACCCTGTCTTATACTGTCTTGTGGGTTCCAGTCAGTTGCCATTCGGGCAACATCATCTTGAGGTCTTCTCAATATATGCCCCAAGCAGTTTCACCTCCTCTTAGCTATTTCGATTTTTACTCTCACTTTATTTCTCCATCTTGAAGTTTGCTGTTTGAAATAGTTGTTGGCCAATAAATGCGCAGGATTCTTCTTAAGGACTTGTTAACGAAAACTTGAAGAGAGTTAACTTGATCTTTGGACGTGTTCCAAGATTCACATCCATAAAGAAGGGTAGATATCACATTAAAAGAAAATAATCTTAATTTGGTTTTTACTGAAGTTTTAGAAGATTTCCGTACAGGTTGAAAAGCTACGAATGCTTGCCTCCCTTTCTTAATACGACATTTGATATCATCGTTGGAACCACCGGAAGGAGAACTGATGCTGCCGAGGTAACAGAAACTATTAACGTCCTCCAGTTCATGACCATCAATTTCAAATTTTGAGATGTTGGTTGGTGGTGTTGATGCGTTTAACCTTTGTTTTATCATAATGGATTTTAAGCTCAACATTTGCTCCCAACTCAGCAATCAATTTCAATTTTGCATATATATCATCAGTATTTATGTAAGAGCAAGCAAATGTCGTCGGCAAAATCTTGGTCCTCTAGTCTTCCCTGTACACCCCCAAGTGATGCCTCACCTTGCTGTTGTTGCATGTACCATGACCGTTTCCATAATAATGTTAAAAAGGAGTGGTGATAAGATGCAACCCTGTCTAATGCCAACAATTACAGGAATATATTCTCCAATTTGTCTATCATGAAGCACTCGACAACTAGCAGCGTCATATAGCTGCTTGATAAGGAATATTAAACTGTTGGGGATTCCACGAAATTTTAAAATTTTCCATGTGGATTTATGGTTTCAAAGTCTCGTTAAAAATCAATAAATACGAGGTACAGAGAAAATCGTCATTCCACAAACTGGTCAACGATGATGCGAAGACTATTGAGCTGGTCGGCACAAGAGCGTCGTGGTCTATAACCTGCTTGTTCACATCTTAAAGTACTCATTAGGGAGAGAGAGAGTCTTGAGTATATAATGAGCGATATGGTCTTATTTAATATGCGTAATAGTGTTATTCCAGTTCTTGCATTTCGAGAGGTCTCCCTTTTTAGGAGTTTTGATTATAACACCTTCATTCAATTCGTTTGCATATTTTTATTTATCCCAAAGTCATCTATATTATTACAACAACTCATTTTTGAATAATTTCAACCTAACCGAGAACTGGTAAAACGAGACCGTCGTCTCGTTGTAGCGAAAAAACCAAGGGTTCTGATGGGAATCGAACCCACAACTGCCACGTTCAAAGGCTAGCACGCTACCAACTAGCCTACGGGGGCCCACGTCATCTATAATTGGCTTTATAAGTTGTGCGCTGATGGTTGCTGAAAATATGATATGTTCTCAACTGTCAAACATACTGAAAAGAGGAAATTGACATTCGACTCATTTGGGTCACTGAAGCATTCAGAGAATTTCAAATCCGACAATCTTGCTATCCGGAAAGTACCCTTCAGGTGTCTACGAAGTTAAAAAAATTTTTATTCATGTACGATCTTGTAAGTTTTGGCAAACTGATCAGTTAAGATTTAACTGGCTGCCAAAGGCCTTACATAAAATTGTTTAGACCAGTTTAAAATGATAACCCATTTGTCATTGCGTTCAGTCGCATTGGAAGATCAGGACTAAGAAATCAACGAATGCTTTAGCTGTCATTGTCCGGTCTCTTTTAACAGAAAATTGTTTCATTAAGATCTATGCAACTGCAAAATCTAACTATCTGTATCAAACCTAACGTGTCTGCGTATCACTGGTGCTATTAGATAGGCAGCTTAGGGCGGACTGGACTGAGTCAAGAGCATATTGACCCTCAGATTAAGAGAGTTGCAAATACTAAAGCAACGCTCTTGAGGACACTTGACCATATTAAGCACGGATGGAACTGGAACATAATACCGATATATTTGTCTACATACGAACTTTATCAGAACCTTCGAAGTCCAAATACCAACTAGGTATGACTGGGCGGAAAACTCTGTTGTAAAAAAGAATTCGATCTTAATATTTACGGACATATCGTAGATGGGTACGGGTTCGGAAGTTTATTCTGAATGCCTTGAAATTGTTTCCACATTGAGACTTCCGTATAAGTGTAGTGTTTTTCAGGCTAAGGTACTTGCACCATTAACATTCGTCCTTGCGCCATTAACATTTTCATAGATAGTCTTTGAGCTCGGAATGCCTTAGCATCAAACACTGTTAAATTGGGAATAGTAAGGAATTGTATACAATCCCTTCGTCGAATCAGTCAGCACACAGGGGTCGCTGGGAACGAATTGGCTGATAAATTTTCAAGAAACGGCTCCGAGTTGGTGGGGGAATGTTGATGAACGAAATTGATAGAATATTAGAGATCAAAATTAATTATAGAAGAATATCACTGACTATCGCGAACCCTGTGGTCACTTCCAAATCCTAAGAGGACAAAAAGACTTCTTACTTTTGGCAAACGGACGATTAGCCTTTTATTGAGAGTACTTTTAGGACACTGCAGTACTCTGACAGGGACTATTGTAGAAGTTGTTGGAAAGTGTAAGAGGAGTCAGAGAAGAAATTGTTATGTGAATGTCCGGGTCTGATGAAGAGCCGTCTTAAGCATTTGGGGCAAAGATTTTTCGATGACCTGAATTGCCTAAACGGTGTCCTATTAACGAATTTAGCATAATATCAGGGTGGTTTAAGAAATAGTACTATGTTATAGGGGGCGGGGGGTAGAGAAATGACAATTATGGGAATCAATTAGCTGATGAATTAGCAATAAATGGCTCTGAGGCGGTGGGGAAACGGGTGGAATCTGACATCTCGGTTCCTATAGTAGAATTGATGAATGAAATTGAAAGGGTATCGGAGAATAGATTGGAAGAGGAAGGATAGGAGAATGTCACTGACCATCGTGAACCCTGGGTCCACAACCAAATCCTAAGATGACAAAAAGACTTCTTACGTTTGGCAAACGGACGATCAGTACTGACAGGACACTATATAATCGGCCAAATGGCCATGCGTTGGGAAATTTTTGATAAGGACTTTTGTTGAAGTTGTTGGGAAGTGGAGAAGGAGAAGTCAGTGAAGAAATTGTTATGTGAATGTTCGGGTCTGATGAGAAGCCACCTTAAGCATTTGGGGCAAAGATTTTTCGATAACCTGGATTGCTTCCTATTGACGTATTTAGCAGAATACCTTAGGGAATCAGGGTGGTTGAGGAAGAAGAACTGTGTTATATGGGTAGTAGGGAGTAGTGGCCTTTGAGTGAATTCGCCAAATGACTTACGCCCATCCAAACTAACCTATTCTAGGAATTTCATAAGAATCTCAAATTGGTTCAACGTCCTTATAATCGTGGCTTTCTGTTATATTTCCCTTCTCAGAGTAAAAAGTGTTTGACATAAAGCGTTGTGGCGTGGTTAGGGTAGGTTAGGGTGGCGGTGTCCGATTGACACCTCGCATAGACCTATTGGTCCATAGCGATACTACAAAACTTTTTCTGCTAGCGGTGCAATTTAAACACATTCAAAGTCATTGCGAATCTTTTCAATATCCCAAGATCCATTTGCGTTATATCCTCCAAATTACCGAAACTTATCTGACCGGTAATGGATCGGCGATTTCTTGCCACAGCTGGGCAGTGACAAAGTATGTGTTCAATCGTTTTATGTACTTCTGGTGAAGCTCATCTTTTACAACTAGCGTCTGAAATAAGTCCAATATTCTTGGCAAAGGTGCCGATAAGACAAATAGCAGATATTATTTCACTCTGATCTAGACATACCCTTCTCGTAAGTACTAACAGATATTTAGTTTTCCCTTGGTCATGAGTTGGCCACAAGGTTCTAATGATTTTCGGATCTCTCCACTCCATGTTTGCCTTTACAACATTGATGGAATTTCGTTAAGTTTATAGTGTTGAAGCGGTGGTAAAACTGGCACCATAGTACCTATACCATCAGCTCCAAGTTTCACGAGTTCGTCTGCCTTTCAATTTCATAATAAATTTACCTAGTTTTGTAGACACAACATGTGCAAGTTCTCCTAACGTGGTGTCGTGGTAATAATGTTGGTATATGTTTAGAAATTTGTTTTTAGAAAAGATCTTAGGTCCTTCAAAAATCGCAAGTATTCAACATTGAATATCGAATTAATAACACATCCTTTTTATGCTCTGCCACACACACACACAGATGCAATGCAATCAAAAACTTTGTAACGGAAAGTATTTACAAATGAATGATAAAAAAAAGTCAAGATGCAGGAAAACTAAAGTTGAGTGGCATACAAATATTATCATCAATTTGAATGAACAGACTTTTACGCCCAGCATTTCTCTCCGTTCATTTTGCACCTGCATGTTATTATCATTAATATTATTATTGAAGTCTTTTATTTGTACAAACGTGGTCAAGTAGTTGATGTTTGTCCAAGAATAATGATGTTTTTGTCAGTTTTAATTGAAGAGGTTTTTCAGCCAGTGAATGCAATGAATACGCAAAATACATATAAAATATTTACATTTTCATATTTTTTTTTATTTTTGTATTTCTAGGTTACTGTTATTGATACTTCAGATCCTGATTGGTGGAAGGGTAAGGTATTGGGTCGTGTTGGTTATTTCCCTTCCAAATACTGTGTACGTTTGAATGCCAATGAGAAACCGTTACAAGTGACACACAATTTACAAGTTTCGGATGGTGAGAGGGGAGAAAATATGACTTTATTAAGGGATCAAATTGTTATACAGGTAAGATTAGTTTTTGTAATCTATCAATTATTTCTTTGATATTCAATATTTTCTGGATATTTTTCCTCTTATTAATTCTCCCTCATTACTTCGCTTTGTCTTTATTCCTTTAGACTGGTGATGAAGTTAATGGTATGGTTATGGTACGCTCAGCTGACAATCGTCAGGGCTATTGCCCCGTCAAATATCTTCAAGAGGTGTGACAGCCCGATGATCCATCATCAGAATACGATAAACAACCGCAAAAATCCTCTTTGTCTACCAAATTAAATGACAAGAGCAAACGTAAAATACGCATTGTCGTTACCGACAGCGGTGGCGGTCAATCAAATTATAATAACTTTCAGGCCAAAGATAAACTGGAACCGAAAAATACTAATGTTGATTATAACGGTGACTATGATTTGTTGAAAACTTTAACTTTCTCACTGGACGGCAGTGGCCGCAGTAAGAATGACAAGAATTGGGAAAATTGGGAGCGTATTAGAGAACAAAAATTGGAACGTATGAAAAATATTTGCTTTGAGAGTTACCGTCAATCGAAGAAGGATAAAATGTTTCCCCCGAAACCCAAGCCAAGACAATTGGATCCAACCTGGTATACAGACAATATTTATTCAAATAAATCTGAGGATTTAGATGATGACTATGTACCAGATTGTTTGAAATATGCGAGTAATTATCGCAAATTGCGTAACATACGAGAACATGATGAGTTATATTTAGAAGATGATGGTTATGTGGTTAGAGGTGGGGGTGGAGCTGAGTATAAGGGTGGCCCGGTACGCGAAAGAAGAGGTGAGGGTGAAGGTTCAGCCGGTTATGGACTTCATCGTTCTATTAGTTGTAAAGAATTTCATTATCCCAAATCCCAAAGTTGTTCCTTTGCCGAAAGAATATTTGAGGAGGGTTTAGGTAGTTCTCCACCACCGCCAGCACCCACAGGTCCACCTACCACTTCTATATTGAAAAAAGCCAATGTGCCAAAATCATATTCATTTAGTGCTTCTACTAAAACTACACCCTTTGATGTTATGGACTATGAGGTCCCTCCCTCGTCGGGAAAATCGCGACGTGATAGACACGAAGCTTTTCGCAAATCTTTAGGTTATCATTGTAGTAATAGTTTAGATGAAGCTGCTTTGTCGGCGGCCCACGAGGCCCACACTTGTTGTGCGCGTGAGCACTGTACCAATGCCAAGTGTTTACTGGATGACATATACACGGATAGTTTTGCCTCAGTGCCACGTAGAACCTGGCGTAGGATAGCTCCTTCGACGTCCTCACTGGCGTCTGGTTTCTATGGTACTGGTGTCAGTGGTGGTAGCAACAGAAACTTGAACGATTTAGACTGGTGGGAGGATGGAAGAAACACAAATCATCGTGTGGCAACGGCTTCTCGTTACTCTCTGCTATCAGGAGCAAGTCAACGTGAGCAGCCATTGCCACCGCCGCCGCCACCAACGGTGATATGTTGCTGTGCCGCCGATGACTATTGCTACCACCGCCAACAGCAATACCACATGGCCAGATCTATAGCACAACATCATCACCAGCAGCAGCAGCAGCAGCAACAGCAGCTGCAACAACCACAAGCACCGCCTCGCTCACGTTATCACTGCCCCGGTCATCATCCGGCCGCTGAAGAAGAAGAACATTTACACTGTCGTGCTGTGGCCTATGACACTGATTTGGATCATTTTATACGAGACGAAAGAGAAAGACTTCTTATGCAAGATAAATTCTTAGATGAAGATGAACGTTACTTATCCTCGGGTGCACCCAGACATACATACTCTCGTTACACTCGACCCACTAGAAGTAAATCTTTATTAGAAGTCCAGCCACCTAGTCGTTTTGATGATGATTCCTGTTCTGAAACCACTGAAATGGATTTGCAAGATTTTAATATCGATTTAGAAAAATATTGGGAGGAACTGGAAAAACCTCCCAGTCCCATTGATTTAGATATGCAACGTCGTAATATGCACAGCAATTTAAAAGTGAAAAATGTCAATGTTGGTTGTTACAACAATGGACAACCTATTGATTTGCATGATCGCGAACAAGAACGTATGATGATTAAGAAGTCTCTCTTAGAAGGTATGCCCTCGCCACCTCAGGTTGATCATCATCATCATCCCATGCATTCAACACTGCCCCCAGACGCTAACAATACAAGTAATTTTCATTTTTTTGAACATGCTGGCTCGCCCCTACACCGTTCCTTTAACTATGGCCATAAAGTCTATCCCGCTGCTGAGACGTTACCTTCCTATCAGTATAATAACTTTTATCCCGAACATCATAATGTCCAAACGCAACAACCTACTAGTTCTGGTCATCATCCGGCGGCTGGTGGCCACTCGGCTTTAAATCTTATCAATAATATATTCTCCATTTATAAGCCCAATAAATATGCAGCCCAAAATTGTCATTATAATAATGATACAAAACCCGAGCCTTGCAAAAAAATGAATGTCCCTAGTACTAGACGTCCCTTAGGTGCACCTCATTCCGAGTATATGCACTCCATGAAACGACCGTTAATTGTAAGCACTGAGCAACCTCACTTTAAGATTATACCCGAAAAGACGGGCTTGAAAATATCGCCATTTTATAATTATGATGATTATGAGGATAAACAACCACAACAGACACGACTGAAGCTGACTAGTACAGCACGACCGTTAATGCTTCCGCACTGATGGTGCTGGACATTTCCGTGGTATGGGGGTTGCTAGTATTTACTTAAACTATTTCTATTACTACAACTACTAACAACAATTAAACATTTTCAAAAACATCATCATCAGCGACTCCAGGGATCAATAAAACTATCAAAAACGTTTCTTTAGTAACAATTTATAGGCGTCATTAAATTTAATGTAAACATTTTTTCTGAAATCAGCAAACAAACAAAAATATTTTAAATAATTTTTTCACAAATTTCATAATTTGAAAACGGCTTCGAGTGCGTTGAAAGAACTCTGCCCAACAATAAATGTTAACGATTTATAACTAAAAAGGAAGGGGTTTCACGAATATATAATTACACAATATAAAGCTTAAATAAAACCGCATTATTAACTCAAAAATAACGGTTATTGAGTTATACCACTATTGTAGTAAATGAATGATATATTAATATAGATAGGATTTTAAAGCGATTTTTGTTTTGAGGTAGTGGGCACCACTTTTGCATTTGCAAAAAAATTATCTAACATCCTAAAAGTATACTTTAAATTAATAAATTGCCAACAGTCATGCCAACTTTTTACTAGCAAAACGCGCCAAAAGTGCCAAAAAGCGCTAATAAAATATTTTTTTAATTTAACGGTTGTAATAAAAAAAATTTTTTTATTATTATAAAAACAATTTATTTTTGTCAATTTTCAATAAAGTTTCACATTTTTATTGTACTACAACAATTACTTGAAAAATTTGGATTTAAGACTGTTATCAGGACGTTTCTGTCGTAAAATGTAAATTTTTTCTCAGAATGATTAGTTGTAAAAAGAAGGCGTTAAATGAAAAAGTGAAAACGCGCCAGTTCTGCGCCTTTTTTTAAAAGCGCGCTACATTTAAAAAATGTGCTTTTTGGGTAATCAGAAAGCGCTAAATCGCTGATTGCCCCAATTACATCTTTTGTGAACAGTGCTGCCATTTTCAAAATAATGAAAAGCGCCAAAATCGTGGGAAAAGGGTAAAAAGCGCCAAAAGAAACACGTGAATGAACTTTTTTTAATTTGCTAAGAAAAAGGGCAAAAAAGCTTCAATTAAAAAATATACAGTTGCGAAAATAGCACCAGAGGAAATTTTATAAATTTTATGCCTTTCGAGTTTTATCCGATAACATTTATAGAAGTGTCTAAAGTATTCTTAAAAAATCAAAAATTTTTATGTCAAAAAGTTTAAAGTCCTGACTACACCATTTCCACTTTTATTTCAGAAAATACAAATTACACCGTCCGACAAAAATTAAAAAAGTCGTTGAAGACGAACTAAATAATATACGTTTGAAACCAGCGACTAAATGTAGTAAAACCGCATTTACAGTTTTTCATTTCGTGATCCTGTTTCTTTTTAAAAGGACTTCAAAATTTTATAGGATTAAATTTTATAAAATATTTTTTATACCCTACACCACTCTGTGGTACAGGATATAATGAGTTTGTGCTCAAGTTTTTGTAACTACCCGAAATATTGGTCCTAGACCTACCTTCAAGTATACCGATCGACTCAGAATCACTTTTGGAGTCGATTTAGCGATGTCCGTCCGTCCGTCTGTCCATTTATCAGTTTAGGCACGATACAGGTCGCAATTTTCTACCAATTGATTTGAAATTTGAAACTTAAGCATCTTTTAGTCCAAGGACGAAGCCTATTGAAATTGAAAAAAATCGGTCCATGTTATGACCTAGCCCCCATACAAACGCTCCCTTTGGATTCGGCTTAAATGACTCTAATAACTGTATTTTAATAGATATCTCTTTGAAATTTTACAGGTAATCAAATTTTGTATGCACGAATCATCATTCCAAATTTCAAAGAAATTGGGTCAGTTCTTCTGGTAGTCCCCATACAAACCACCCTCCCGATATTCACATAGTTCCCTCAAAATCCTAAAAATGGAAATATTTGATACAAATTTTATTTTTAGGTGTTAAACGTGTACTTTATTAATCAAATCAAACTGAAATATAATTGGACTTAGTCCACCACATCAAAATTTCGACCGATATTCAGTTAAATCGGTCTATTGGCAAAAAAATAAACCAATTCCACTAAAATTTTATCTGTGTGTGTTTTCTACACTAAATAAAGATCTTACAAAAGATAGATCCAATCGGTCCATGTTTGGACTTGAGACCCATTTTCCGGAAAAAACTGGTGTAGGGTATCATATGGTCGGTCTTGACCGACTATAACTTTCTTACTTGTTAGGTTATGTTGAATGTATTACAATTTTTGAGGTGTCCTTATATTTTCGTTCATAACTTTTGAACCGCTGCACTGTGGCCGAAATCACTGATTTAGCGGCGCTTAAGTCAAAATTAAAAAATTAAGGTCGATAAATGTTTTTGCACTGCATCGTTTACCTATACTTTACAGAAAAAGTTTACGTTTTTACTTTTGTTTTGCTTTCAATATTCGCACAGTTGTAAGCTGTCAAATATACATTTTCTGCAGCAAGTGTATTAAAGGAATTTGGCGCCTAATTACTCAGTGAGTTTTTCTTGACACTTTTAAGTCAATTGTTTATACATTTTGAGCCAAAAAGTTTTAATTGAAAGTAAAAGGTATGTTTTAACTAAAAAAATAAATGTCTGTGGCCTGTGTGTATCTAGTTTATTATTAGTGAATTATAGAAGTTGACATTTGTGATATAAACTATAGTTTCATGGACTGCAACTTTTGAAATTCGATCGTATTCGGTCCAATTCCTGTTTTGTTTATTATTTTGGCTTATTTTTGTTGTGACGTTTTAGTATGGCGTGCTAGTTCGCGCATGTTGTTGGGTTTTATAGGGTCCATCTGCCTGTCCAAATAAACAGTATAAAGGCGATACAGACCACAATTTTCAATCGATTTGGCTAAAATTTGAAATTTAAGATTTTTTATCGAAAGAACAAAACCTATTAAATTTTTGACAAAATCGGTCCATGTTATCCCATAGCCCCCATGTTAATTTCCCCTTCCAGTTTTACTAAAAAGCCCTAACAATGGTATTTTAACAAATATCCTCTTGAAATTCGACTGGTAAATGTTTTTTGTAGCCATAAATAATCACTTTAAATTTTAACGGAATCGAACCATTTTAACTTCTAGTCCTCATACAGACCACCCTCCCGGTATTCACATAAATTTCCCAAAATACATAAAAACACTGAAATAAATAAATTTGGTTAAGAATTAAATTCTTTATAAGTTTTATAATCACAAATATGCATTGGGCTTTATTATTTTACATTTTAGAATTAAGCGCCGCTAGATTGGATGTTTCGGCCACTGTGCGCTGAACCGATATCGCTCAAATGCAATACCAAACTTTTCAGGAGAACTTCCAATAAATATGTTAAGTTTCGTCATCTCCGTGTAATATTTTGGCCGTGATCACAGATTTCCACAGACAGACAGACGGACATCGCTAGAATGTCTTAAGATCGATCGGGGATCATGAATACATATACTTTTTGGGGTCCCAGACCGATATTTCGATGAGTTACAAACGGAATGACAAATTTATATATACCCTCTATCACTAGAGTGGAGGGTATAAAAAAGAGTGTAGACAATTTTTAAATTGTAGGGCGAGTAGAGCGAGGTAAAGAAATTATATTCTACTTAATACAAGTTAAAATGTTTTCAAAAATATTAATAAAATAAATATAATAAATATTGTTTATTTAAAGTTAATATTTTTGAAAATGTCTCGAATACATGTATCAATCGGGCAATAAAGCTACTGCAGAGCAATAAAGATGAAAAGTTTGTAAAAAAAAATATTTTCAAAAAGGATATGCGATGTTTTGATTAACAAAAAAAAAGCGATTCAAATTTTATTTTAAAATAATATTCATGGTCGTAAGTCGCTAAATTGACTACACCCAATATTTTAAAATTTTTGTTAAAATTGTTTGCTGATTCCCTATTACATCCATTACTTACTTTAAGCTCCCAACCTTATATAAAAATTATTTTGGAATAGATTAAGGAGACTAAATGAAGGAAAAGAAAGGATATGTATTATAATTGGCGCAAACATTAAGTATGACCATTAAACAAGTAGAGACGTTGAAAAAAAACATACCATTGGAAATGAATTGATTCAAAATAAAAAAGAAAATTAAGACATTTACAAGAAAACAATGAAACCACAAAACTACTATCTTAAAAATTTAACTCACTCATAAAATGTGATGATCTTTCGTAAAAAAAAACTCGTAAAAATCGCTTAAAAAACAGTGTTGCATTTTTATCCTTCCAAGTACTAACGTTGACTTTAAAATAAAAACAGAAAAAAACAAATATTTGCTCAAAGTATAAAAAACTGTGAAAAAGTGAAAGTTGACAAACATTTTTAAATAAATAAATGTTTGAGAAGTTTCACTAACAACCAAAAAAATTTATTAAAAAAAACATTCCAAAAATAAACAACAACCAAAAAAAAAAACGCTCAAATTTTCTCCAATTTAATTTTTGATTTCTAAAAACAAAGAAAAACATTTAAAAAACAATTTAAACAATCAACCAAATAGTATTAAAAAAGAAAACATTTAAACAAATATTTTTTTGACATTACTTGCCGTTTATAGAAAAAGAAATAATTAAATAAAAAAATTTTATAACAACAACTATTTCCATTTTATCAACAGATATCATACATACTTAAAAATCTATAAAGTATTAACTAAACTAAAATTAAAAAAATAGAAAGTAACAACAACATACAAATCAATATGAAATATATAAACAAAATAAAAATACTTTTTTTAAACAAATTTTTTTTTCGAGAAATTTTTCATATACTTTTTTCTATTTTTATACCATCAAACTAAATAAAAAAATAAATTTTATAAACAAAAATTAAACAATTAAGTAATACATAAAAATAATGATATAAAATTTTGAACTTAACGAAATAAATTTTAGAAAGAAGTTTAATAAAATAAATTTGTATGGTAACACTTTTTGCTCCTCCTCCCTTTTAAAGAACTTGAATGCAATACCAACAGAGATTAATTATAATTAGGGTGCCTAGTTGGAAACCTACGGAAAATATAAATTAATTTATTACAGTTTCGCAGCAACAGTACGAGAGATCAATTACAATTACAGAAATTACAAGAACAAAAAAAAATTAATTTTGATCTACACTAGCAATAAGGTTGCCATAAATTGCATGCCAAACAAAAATAACAAATGTTAAATATAAAGCTTTTATATTAATACTAGTCGAATAGCCTGTCCCTGCCAGGCGGAACACCAAATCACTTTTCTCAATAGTTCTAATATTTTACCAAATTTTATAAAAAATTATGTTTGTGCTTCAAAAATTTAATATTGCTAAATTGAGTTACATCAATATATTTCCCAAACTGGAAAAAAATTTAATGAGTATAAAAGGTTTTATTGATAAAATTTTCGAACTAAATTTAGCACGCCCATTTCGTCTCTCCGTCTATAAACCGGATATCAAAAATCCATCGTGTGAATCTGTCCCATAGTCACTCCTATACACATGGCAATTTTTATCTTTCTTTTTATCATGAAGTGTTTTAAAATTAATTAAAATGTTAAAAAACACAAACATTTTTCCACGTAAAATGTTTCCTTATAATTCTCCGTACACAGTATAAATATTAAATCTGACTTCATAAGGATATGATCCAATGTCAGTACTTTATGCTTTACAATTTTCAGCTTCCTTAGTCATTAGGGGTTTCAGAAATAGTTAAAATATTTAAAAACTTAATTTCGCCGTCTTCCACCACTCCCCCTGACTTAAAGGCCGAAAATCCGGCTACATTACAGAATATATATACAAACTGAACAAAATTCACAACGGATTTTTTGTATTTCCGCCCTTTCACTGGATATCCAGGTCAGAGTTGATCTTTGCCATAGTCCGTAACATATGTATTCTAATTTTCATCTTTCAAGGTCATAAGGTGTCTTCAAAATTAGGTAAGATAAAAAACAGAATTTTTCCACGCCCATTTCTTCTCTTAATTCTCCGTCCCTACACAGAGAGAACAGTTTAGTTGTGCCAGCCAAATTTAGAGCCAACTGCATAGTTTAATAACAACAACCGAAATTTTCGGTTGCCATAACCAAAATTTGTTTTGAAAATTTAACTTCTGTTGGTCAAAATAAATTTCGGTAATCGCAACCGAAAATTTCAGCTGTTGTAACCATGCAGTTGGCTCTTATTTCGGCTGGCACAATTAAACTGTTTTTTCTGTGTATTCCAAAATTTTTAAATCTGACTACTTTATGACAAGCTCCATCGTTAGTACTATACTCGTATCCACGCCCCTTTTCCCTCTCAATTCTCCGTCCACAGTCCAAAAATTTTAAGTCTGACTACTTAAGGATATGCTCCAGTGTCAGGACAATATGCTTGCAATTTTCGGCTGCGTAGGTCATTAGGGCTTTAAAGTTAGTCAAATAAAAAAAATAAAACACAATATTGCCTTGCCCTTTTTCCTCTCAACTCTCCATCTACATTCCAAAAATGTTAAATCGGACTACTTTAGAATATACTTCATAGTAAGGACTACATGTTAGAGATTTTCAGCTTCCGTATTCATTGGGGCTGAGCTTAAAAATACTCTAAAATGTTAAAAAAAAATAATTTTGCCAAGTCCCCTTTTTCTCGTAATTCGCCGCCCACAGGCAAAAAATCCGACTTCGTAAGAATCTGTCCCTGGTGTTTTATTATATACATACCAATTTTAAGCTTTTAAGTCCATCAATGAGATTCAAAAGGCGCTGGATACACAAAAAATAAGAGAAACACAAAAAAATAAAATATACATTCAGAAAATAGATGGAAATAAATTTACCACGCCCTTTGCCTTTCTTATTCTCCACCCAAACACTGGATATCAAAAATCCAGGCTCGTGTTGATCTTCCACATGAAACCTTCTATATACATGCCAATTCTGTGCATTTTCCGCTTTCTTTGGGGGCTTCAAAAGAAGTTAAAAATCTCAATTTTGTCACTTCCCATTTTCCTTTCAATTCTCCGCCCACAGTCCAAATATTTAAAATTTGACTACTTCAGGATATGCTTCATCGATAGGACTATACGCTAGAAAATTTTCAGCTTCTTAAGTCATTTGAGGACTTTAAAATAAGCAAAAATGCCAATTTTCATCTTCATATATCATTGGGGGTCTTCAAATTAAATATTAAAAAACCATGGTTGGTTACCGTTACCCTTATTATACCGTTACCGATTCAAAACCCTTTCAAATCGAATACCGTTACCGTTACCGATACCGCTAAAAATATTTTTAGAATACCGTTACCCTTACCGTTACCGTTATAATTATTAGAAGTTACCGGTATTGTACCGGTATTCAAAATTTTACCTGTTTTAAGGGATTTTAACGAACAAAAAAATAAAATCAAATTGGTAACATAATTTTAAATTTATAATTTGCAAATTATCATAAAATAAATGACAAAAATAATAATCATATCAAATCTATACTGGTTTTTGGGTCTATAAAATATTTTTAGCTTTCAGTTCTATCTTTTTTCAAATTTTTAACTAAATTAATAATACCGGTAAGTACCGGTTTGGTTGGTTCGGTACCGGTACATACCGTTACCGAAACGATTTGAAAACACTTACCGTTACCTTTACCGAAATAAATAAAAATTAGATACCGTTACCGTTACCCTTACCGTTATTCGTTTCGGTAACCAACCTTGTAAAAAACACAATTTTGCCACGCCCCATTTTTCTCTTAATTCTCCTTCCACAGTTTAAAAAATTTAAATCCAATTATTTCAGGATATGCTTCATTGTTAGAACTAAATGCTATGCAATTTTCCGCTTCCTAAGTCATTTGGGGCTTCAAAAGAAGTAAAAATTTAAAAAAATCCCAATTTTGCCACGCCACTTTTCCCTCAATTCTCCGCCTACATTACGAAAATTTTGAATCCGACTAATTGGGGATATGCGCCATCGTTACGACTATATTCTAGGAAATTTTCAGCTTCCTAAGTCATTTAGGGGCTTCAAAAGAAGTAAAAATGTTAAAAAAATCTAAATTTTGCCACTCCACTTTTCCCCTCAATTCTCCGCCCACATTGCGAAAATTTTAAATCCGACTACTTGGGGATATGCGGCATCGTTAGGACTATATTCTAGGAAATTTTCAGATTCCTAAGTCATTCGGGGGCTTTAAATTAAGCAAAAACGTCAAAAAATTGCATTTTGCCACGCCCACTTTCCCGCTTATTTCTCCGCCCACAGGCAAAAAATCGAAAATCCGGCTACGTTAGGATCTGCCCCAGATGTTTTACTATAAGCGTGCCAATTTTCTGCTTTCTAGCTCATCAGTGGGCTTCAAAAAGGGAAAATTTTATATATAGATAGATAGATGGGGAAAATTTTCCTTTTTTTAAATTTCAAAATCGTCGGGTTTGAAATAGTTGCCTTTCATGCTCAATATTAACACAAACAAATGTTTGGACTTGTTGGGCAAAGTTCCTTTTTTAACTTGAAAATCAAAAGTTTCGAAAAAAGTAAGAAAAAGTTGGTTTAAATAGGCGTGGCAAAGTAGCTTAATATATTAGTTAAAATTCTGACATTACTGGAAAAGTGTCTTGTTTCTGTTTTTGATTTTTTTTTTTTGCCTTTAATGCAATGGAAATTATTTTAAAAAAATTAAGCGATTTTTGAAGATTTTTTTTTTTTAATTTTGTATGGAACGATTTTTTTTATCATAAAAACACTTTTTCAGTAGTGTCCAAATATATATTAACTAATATTCTAAGCTAATTTTTTCAAAATTTTCCGATTTTCAAGTCAAAAAAGGAACCAAAAGACATTGCCATACAGGACCAATATTTTTTTGTTTTAATATTTGCCAATACCGAAAACTGCCTATACCGAAAACTGATAAGGCATACCGGCCAATTGCAATTCTTCCGTACCTTTCGAAGGTTTTTGTACGTCTTATACATAATCAGATGACTAAATATTTGTACAGAAATTCAATTTTAACTGAGAGACAGTCGGGCTTTAGACCAGGGCACAGCTGCGTCTCTGCTTTGATTGATGTCTCTGAAGAACTGAGGAAACATGTGGATGATAAGATGATTTCGTTTCTCGTGTTACTTGATCACTCTAAACCTTTCGACTCAGTTGATCACTCCATTTTGTGTCTTAAACTTAAATATATATGTAAGTTTTCAGAAACTGCTGTAAAATTGATGGCCTCCTATGTTAGTGGTAGATCACAAGCTACTTACCACGGCTCAGATGTATCAAACACCTGCATACTAAGGAGGGGCGTGCCACAGGGATCAATACTTGGACCACTTCTTTACTCGATATATTCGAATGACCTTCCATCCCAATTAAAGTTTTGTAAAATACAAATGTACGCTGACGATGTACAACTTTACATAAGTTGCGAGCCAAATAATGTAGCTGAATGTGTCAACAAATTAAACCATGATTTAGATAATATTTATAATTGGGCATCTACTAACGGTCTCTGTTTAAATGCAAAAAAGTCGAAAGCCATGATCATTGGTAAATCAATATATATTCCCTCGTTTATTCCGCCGATCCAGATTAACAATGCAACACTTGAAATAGTCAAGACGGCAAAAAATTTAGGTGTAATTTTCAACTCTGAACTCAATTGGTCTAATCATATTAATTATATATGTGGTGTCACCTACGCAATGTTAAGGAATCTTTCGAGAACGCAATATTACACTCCTCTTAAAGTTAGAATGCTACTCGCTAAAACGTACCTTCTTCCAAAACTTTTATATGCCTGTGAACTCTTTGCAAACTGTGACTCAGTATGCGAATCAAAACTTAATGTGACATTTAATAATATTGCGAGATACGTTTTTGCACGTAGACGTCTTGATAGTATTTCTGATTACTCAAAAAGGATCTACAATTTAACATTCGAAAACCTTTTGAAAGTTCGTTCATTATTGTTTTTACAAAAGCTTATTTTTACTAAACAACCTAAATATTTATACAAGAGATTAACTTTTTCAAGATCCAGCAGAGTGAAAAATATAAATTCTATTCGATACCGTAGTCTTATGTCTGTTAGACATTTTTATATTCCTACAATTCTGAGTCTGTGGAACCGATTACCTCCTAATACTAAAATCATTAGCAATGCAAACAGGTTTAAATCTGCCATTTTTAAACATTTTCGTTAATTTTTTTTTCTGTAAAAATTTTAATAACTTTTTTAACTTTTTTATCATTATTCAAAAATTTTTTTTTAACTTAATATTCATTTTTCTTTTTTTATATATTATATAGTTTTTATATTTTTTATATATTTTTTTTTATATTAGTTTAATTATTTATTTTTTATTTTTATTTATATTTTTATTTTATTGTGCCACAAATGTATAACATTAAATCTACAGTACTGTAAAATAAGACACCGTTCTTGTTGTACTGTCTTATCTAATAAAGAATCAAATCAAATCAAAAGGCAACTATTTTGACCCCAACAATTTTGAAATTCGAAAAAAAGAAAAAATTTCATCCACTATTTAACATGTATTAGAAGAAACGCAAAAAAAAAACAAATTAACTTCTAATCCAGTAGAAATTCAGGCACTTTCCACTCCAATTGTAATTAATTCTCTTAAAAAAAACTTTAGTCTGACATTTCAAGGAAAACATTCATACGCTATGGCGTAGTAGTTTTTCCCTTGACATAATTTTCTAAAACCTTTTATGAATTGCATTCATTAATATATGTTTAATACAAGTTTCCGATTATTAAAAACTATTTTTTTTTTGTTTTATATAATAATCCAATTAATGAAATAAAAGAATACAGTATGGTAAATATAATTGAAAAGATATTTGAAATTTTATTAAAGCACTTTAAAGATATAATAATTTTAAGCACAGTTTTATTGTTAAACAAAGTTTAGGTTATTGATTATTAACACAAAATTATTTAAAGGTGGATTGTTTGAGATAGCACTTTTTTATAATTTAAGGGAAGTATATTTAACATTCGTTAAATAATTTTTCAGCGATTTTTATTTAGAAAAAATTGGCATCACTTTTTCTAAAATGAAATTCAAAAAAATTGACTTACATCCTAAAAGTATACTTTAAATTATGATATTTACCATGTATATATCGTCACCTTATTATTGTTGTTCTCCGTAAACCATTCATAAAACAAATCAATAAAAAAATTAAATTCGGTCAAGACCGCATTAATACCCTACAATAGTATTTTCCGGAAAACGGGTACGAAGTCCACACAAAGACTGATTGGATTTATCTTTTGTTACATCTTTCTTTAGTGAAGAAAATTATTACAAACCGAATTAAGAGTTAAATTTCGATTGACCAACACTCAGGGGATTTCCCCTATATATGCAATGCATTGTATTGGTAGAATTGCATATAGGAAGCTGGCAGTTTACTCCACATACAAATTGATCGGTAGAAAACGAATTGTCTCTGTGATCTACTGACCAGTCGATAACGAAAGGGTGTGCTCTATTTGACAAGCAAGTAATACGGGTTAAAACACGTACTCCCAGAATAAGGTTGCTTATTTCAACAGAACATTTCCCATGAAATTATCGGTAGAAGAGAACTATACAACCCACATTTCTTTGGCGTTCAAGCGAATCAATAGATAAAAAAATGCTGTTGTCCCCTATGATCATTTTCACACTTTTTTTTAACTAGATCTGGGAGATCCTAGGAAGATCTTGCTGCACCCGTCATACATGAGTGTTGTAGGTCGAATATAAGTCGTCAAATACAAGTCGTAGAGATTCGAAGAAGATCAGATGTAGTGAAGTATTTTCTGTATGGTTTTAGGAAGTCTAAGCACTTGAATGCTTCTTTCTGTACTTCAGAAACATGTTTTTTCCAACGGACATCATACTGTATTTTAATACCTAAAACATCAAGAGCATCTGATTCTTCAATATTTACACTTCCAATATTTAAATAAGGCAGAGATATACACTCATGGCGTTTGTGGGGCAGCGTACAACATTGGGTCTTACGAGAGTTAAAGTCTACCCCTCTTAGAACTTTTAACCAGGTCCTGATTAAGTGTGACATTCATAATTTACCTCATATATGCCACCTCAATAGAATTTGGTCTATGGTCAAATAACACCGCTCAACAAATCGAAGGTTTTTGACCCCGGTTTGAAGTTTGATACAAAATTATTAAAGATTTTGACTCGCTGATTCCAAATCTGTGCTCCAAATTTTTCCATCACGTCTAGAATTTTAATTATTCGCGGTTGAAAATGCGAAAAAACGCGATTTTTGCATTTTTTGAAAGCCAGCATAGCAGCCACTAGGTGGAATAAAAATCTGGTATAAAGCGTTAGAGTAGAATTGAACTATGATCTCAAATATATGATCAAAATAATTTGAAGTTGCCCAGGCAGAAATTGATGGTGGTACAAAAAATTAAGCATTTTAAAAGTACTATTTTCCAAACGCTCTGAAGATGGTTTGTTTTACCAACTCAAAAGTGCTTTTACATTTTTACGAATTAAAAAAATGTTTTATATCTTCCACAAATAAAGTAGGGCATGATTATTGTGCCATTCTGTTTAGGGGAATGTGGCACACATCCTCTCTTTTAAAAAAGAAAACACGGAATTTGCTAGGAAATATTAAAAAAACCTCTTGCTAAAACTAAATTATTTTTTAGTCGATTGTGGGAAAATATATCAAAAATATAAATTATAAAAATTTACAAATTCGAAAAAAATTCAGATAAAGCGTCCTTAAACCATTTTATTTTTAGTCCTCCGAATGCTTTTCGAGCGTTTTGAAAAACAATCATATGACCGTTTAACGACGTTATCATTCGGACGTTTTAATAGCACTCTTAACATAAAAACCATGACGTTCTGGAAACGCTTGTACCACCATCTATAGTACTTTTAAAACGCTTTGATGATTGTATTTTTCTGCCTGGGTGTTGCACTATTATTAGCCAAACATGTATTTTAAAAAACACTATGATAAAAATTAGAAAAAGCACCATTTTTAAAAGGCTCTAAAACAAAAACCAGATGGTCAATCTTTACTGTGACCAGCTCAAAATTTAGGCAAAAGTTTATTCTTTCTTATAGACTTTTAAACCCATTAAAGATTTCTTCCGGTTTGTACGAAAAATAACACAGAAAACTTTAAATTTGTAAAATATTTATTTTTTTAGTTTTTCTTTGAAAAATATTAAAAAAAAAAACTAAGGTATCTACCTCATCTTTTTTACAAAAATTATAATTTTAACAGAGTCATTTTAAAACGCAATTGTAACCCAACCAAACGCAATAATTAGAAAAAAATTGTTTTCTATGTTGGATACCAAAGACAAATTATACTTTTGCGCTTTATACCAGATTTGTATTCCACTCAATATCTGCTGTGCAGGCTTTTATGAGGCTAAAGGTAAAACCCAGAAAATCATTCAGAAATATCAAAAATAGAGATGGAAATAGAACGGAACCTTGTGGTATCCCTGAATTCAACATATAGTCCCTGGAGGATAACCCATCTATTACAATGGGAATAGTGCGTTTTCTGAGGAAGCTCGATATAAATTCAGCGAAATTATCTCCTACGCCAAAGGATTTATGCTTTGACACAATTGCGCAATGCCACACTCGATCAAACGCCTTAGAAATGTTCTAAGCGATAAATTTACTTTTAGCAAGGCGCTGTAAAGATTGGCTGCATATTTTGGAGAGAAAATCCTTCAGGTCTCCCATTGAACAATTCTTTCGGAAGGCATATTGTTTTTCATTTAAAAGACAATTTGATTTCAAGTAGCTTAATAGATGTAAAATAAAAAATAAAACTGTTCGACACCAAAAACCTCCCAGTAAAATGTCTAACCGGTCCTTATAGATTTTGGTCTCCTGATTCAAAATCTGTCATCAAAGTTTTTCTAGCACGTACCGTTTTTGAAATATTCGCTGTTAAAAAGTGAAAAAAATATTTAGCACTTGATTTTGTATAAAATGGACCTCCTGATTCCAAAACTGCAATCCAAATTGTTCTATCATATTCGGTTTTCGAGATATTCGCGTTTAAAAATTTTAGTATGATTTATTAAGAATATAAGTGACAGTGGAGTTTGAGTTTTTCAAAGGCCAATTTTTCAAAAACGGCACGCGCTAGAAACATGTTGATGACAGATTAGGAATCAAGAGGTATCATTTATACCAAATCTAGTCAAATTTTGTGTGAGCAACTTAAGAATAAGTAACAGTACAGACCCAAAAAGTGCTAAATTAGCGTATTTTTAAATATTTAAACGCGAATATCTTAAAAAAAAAAATTTGGAAGGCATATTTGGAATCAGGAGCTCAAAATCTATTTCATTTATGTATTCTGATTCATGGGAGTGCGAATTTCTATGAATTTGTTTAACAGTGTAATCACATTCGTAACCAATTCCTCGGCTGTATTAGAGTTCCCATCTAAAAAGTAGAGTTTCTAATTAAACGACGGGTAAAAGTTGCAGTAAAAGTTCGCACCAAGGAGCTCTTTTATAGTGGAGTTTGAACGTTTTGTTACCGGTTGGGAAACCTTATAAAGATCGGAGTATAAGAACGATGTAGATATAACGTGGTGATCTGAATTACCCAGAGGTACGAGTGTGCAACATTATACTTATCAGGATGTGATGTCAAGAATAGGTCAAGTGTGTTTCCTTCATCACCATCCTCACACGGAAGTGGTGTTGGTTCATCAACCAGCTGTGAGAGGTGATTATGTTCGGCAAACAACTCTTCGGCTTTTCCAAAAATACATTATTTTTCAGTAAGTGGCAAATGTGAGATTGGGCAGCTTATTTTCTCCCCTCTTTTTCATATAAAAGTTTCTGGAACATTAGTGAGTGCCCATTGAAAGACTTTCCTTGTAAGACTAAGTTTTTTGGATGTGAATTAAGTTTTAACTTATTCTAACGTAGTCTGAAACTCTAATTCTGCAAGCAAAACAAATCTTTTTTTAGATTAACTGAACCAAGTTTAACTGAGGTGCCAAAAACTCAGCCTAAGTGAAGGGTTTAAAAACAAGTAATACATATTATTCGTATTGAAAATTTTCAGATTCTGAAAGATTTTTGTTTGGAAAAATTCTCCGATTCTGGGTAATTTTAAGTTTAGCAAATTCCTAGATTTTTTTTAACTTTTTCTGCTAGATGGCGCGCTAAGATATATATAAATATAAATCATACTTTAACCGCTTCAGCAAAAGCGAGTACAAAAATCTCCATTAATCGATGGTTGTACACATTAAAATATCAGCCTAGAGCATTCATATTCATAATATTGTATTTCTTTAAGACAATTAGCCAACAAAATTATTCTGCTCGATTCGTGAGTACTCTTTCACCGTTCATCCAATTTTTAAAAATTTGATATTCTTTCGAAGTTTATAATTTAAAATGGTTTTTTAATAATTACTATAAAAAATCTTATAATTCGAAAGGATATAAATTTTTTAAAAAGTAGGTAAATGGTGAAAGAATACTTCCGAATCGAGCACAACATGTTAACCCATTTCGCGAGGAAAAGCCGGTTCTTCTGTATGATAAATATTTGTTATGAATAATCATTTTCCCATATTTTCCTACATAATTGCTTCTCAAACAATCCACTTTATTTTGAAAAACTATAACAAAAAAATAAATAAATCCACGCTTTTTTTATAGTAACAAAAAACTGCATAAGATATAATTCATTAAAAAAAAAAAGTACTAAAATATTGAAAATTTGCATAAACTTATAAATAAAGTACACGGGCCTTATTTTTCAAAAAAAAAAGACGAAAAAACATGATAAATCTAACAAGTATAAGAATTTATTTACTTAAAACAAGAGATGCAACATTTACTAGAGAAAGTTTTAAAAAATGTTTAAAAATTATTTGCCAGTTTTAGTTAATTATATAATCATTATTTTTATTTTAAAGAAAAAATAATAATGAACACAAATAATATAATTGAACAACATAAAAAGAAACTTTTTAACATATAATAATAAAAAAACAGTAGAACAATTGATAACAAAAATTGCTGAAAATCTTTGCAAATATTATGTTTTTTAATTAAAAAACATATAATGAAATCTTATTTCCCTTTTTGCCTTTTAGTAATTATATATTTGCAACTGCTGAAATAAACATTTTTTTTAGAATTTTATTAAATAAATTAATTAATAACATAAAACGAAATATATGAAGAGCAAAAATACACACTGAAAATCCATTTGCTTTTAGAACACTTTGAAATATAAAACGAAAAATTAAAACAGCTGATAATTGTAAACAATTTATATGTAAGTTAAATATATAAAACATAATTAAATGAATATAATAACTTTAGTGGCAAAACATACTAACGTATGATTAAACAGTGGAAACTTTTTGAGATGGTATTTAGCTGTCGGGTGTTCAAATAAATATTATATGATTTGAGAGATTCTCCATTTCAAAATAATCCCGAAATCATGTTCGGTCGAAAAAAAATTTTCTTCAAAACTGTTGGTAATAAAAAATAATCTATGACTTTTTCTAGAACCTAAGAACATTTATAAATGAAAAATATCTCAGGGTCTAATTTTTTTTTTCTATTCGAAAAATGTCTCAGAATCTAATACGAAAATTTTCTTAGGTTTTTAGACGTTTTCTTCAAGAAAAATGTCTCTGAGACTTTTTCTATAAGAAAAATATCTCAGACTTAGAATCTGAGACTTTTTGTTTACTAAAAATGTCTTAGAATCTGAGACTTTTTCTATACAAAAAAAGCTTAGAATCTAAGACATTTTCTAGATGAAAAATTTTTTAGAATCCGAGACTTTGTCTATAAAAAAAATCCGAGACTTTTTTATACGAAAAATTTCTTTGAATCTGAGACTTTTTTCTGTACCAAAAATGTCTCAAAAACTGAGACATAAGTAGATCATAGACCAAGCACATTTGTGGCCAATGATCTTTTTTTTTCAATTTAAAAAAATTTTATTTCAAGAATATCTTATCGTAAGGAGGAAATAACAGACTGTAAATTATGCTTGAAACCAAGTAATTTGCAATCTTAATTTTAGGCCTTCAAAAATGGTCTAAAATATTGCGCCAAAATTTATATATTCAGGGCCGTCTTAAACCCTATTCACACTTACAGTTTTAAACCGTTTTTAGCTGTTATTTTTAGCATTTTCTGTCAATATACTGTAATAGAATAAAGAAAGTGCTAGAAATATTGATGCTAAAAACGATTTAAAACTATTCGTGCGAATAGACTATTAAGGTATGGCGGGCTAATCCGGCGAACAGGAATTTTGGGACACGTTGAAAAGTAAAAAGTTACATAACAAGAATAAACATTTTTTGGTAATAATTTGTTATTTAATATGGTTAACTGGTGCTAATGAAATTCGTGTTATTAACAGTTTTAAAAAATTGAAACTACAAAAAAAATATTTTATGTATTTTTTAAGCTCGACTTTGCAAGACTAAAAAATAAATGACAGAATCTGAGACTTTTTCTATACAAAAATGGCTCAGAATCTAACACATTTTCTAGATGAAAAATGTTTTAGAACCTGACACTTTTTCTATACAAACAAGTAAAGTAAAATTATAGTTGGTTAGGACCGACCATATAATACCCTACACCAGAGATTCCCGGAAAAAAGGTCCTATGGACCGATTAGATCTATATTTTTTTTTTCAAATCTTTAATAAGTGTAAAAAGCACTCACAAATCAAATTTGAATAAAATGGACTTCTATTTATTGACAATAAACCGCTTTAACTGAATATCGGTCGAAATTTTCTTTTGGGGCCTAAGTCCAAAAATGTTCGAATGGTAATCAGATTTAATTTATTAAAGTACGCATTGAAAATACACAAAAAAAAATTTTAATTACATAAATATTTTTTATTTTAATGAAATTTGAGAGATTTAAGTAA
Organism: Pegoplata infirma; assembly: GCA_963921195.1. Taxonomy (NCBI): domain Eukaryota; kingdom Metazoa; phylum Arthropoda; class Insecta; order Diptera; family Anthomyiidae; genus Pegoplata; species Pegoplata infirma. The sequence continues at coordinate 10,638,029 of OY992538.1, read as the reverse complement.
AAATCAGGAAGGTGGTTTGTATGGGGGCTACAAGAAAAACTGGTCCGATTTCTTTAAAATTCGGAATGATGATTTGTGACAAAAAAACACGTTTGCCTGCCAAGTTTCAAAAATATACCTATTATAGTACGGTTATTAAAGTCATTTTAGCCAAAACTAAAGAGGACCTTTGTATGGAGCTAGGTCTAAATATGGACCGATTTTTTCAATTTCAATAGGCTTCGTCCTTGGGCCAAGAGAGGCCTAAGTTTCAAATTGCAAGTCAATTGAAAAAAAATTGGGACCTGTATCGTGTTTACACCGTTTACATGGACAGACAGACGGACAGACGGACGTCGCTAAATCGACTCAAAAAGTGATTCCGAGTCGATCGGAATACTTAAAAGGTGGGTCTAGGACCAATATTTCGTGTATTTACAAACATCAGCACAAACTCATTATACCCTGTACAACAGTGTGGTGTAGGGTATAAATATCTCAGGTTTTTAAAATTTTTCTTCACGAAAAATGCCTTTAAGACTTTTTCTATACGAAAAATGTTTTAGAATCTGAGAATTTTTCTTTACGAAAAATCTGAGACTTTTTGTTTACTTAAAATGTCTTCGAATCTGAGACTTTTTCTACACAAAAAAAAAGTCAGAATATAACAATAAGACATTTTCTAGATGAAAAAAGCTCAGAATCTGAGACTTTTTCTATACAAAAAAATGTCTCTGAATCTGAGATTTTTTTACCAAAAACTTCGCAAAATCTAAGACTTTTCTATACGAAAAATTTCTTAGAATCTGAGACTTTTTTCTATACCAAAAATGTTTCAGAATCTGAGACTTTTTCTATAAGAAAAATCTCAGGCTTTTTGTATAATAAAAATGCCTCAGAATCTACGACTTTTTCTATACGAAAAGTGTCTTAGAATATGAGACGTTTTTTTATAAAAAATGTCTCCGAATCTGAGACTTTTTCTATTCGAAAAATTTCATAGAATCTAAGACTTTTTTTATACGAAAACTAACTCAGAATCTGAGATTTTTTTTCTATACAAAAAATTTCTCAGAATCTTAGACTTATTCTATACGAAAAATTTCTCAAAATCTGTGATTTTTTCCGAAAAAGTCTCCGATTTTAAGATGTTTTTCGTATAGAAAAGTCCTAGATTCTGGCAAATTTTTTGAATAAAAAAGGCTTAGATTCTGATACATTTTTCGTATAGACAAATTCTCAGATCTTAAGACATTTTTCGTATACAAAAAGTTTGTAAACAAAAAAGTCTCAGATTCTGAGACATTCCCAGTTGGAAAATGTGTCACTGAGGAAATTTCCACAGTGATTCCTTGAGGAAATGTCTTCAGGTTCTCACAACACACAAAAAAATATTTTACCAAAATACGTAAAAAACCTTAAAAACGCATATCCTCCCAAGTATTTGGTAAATTTTTTTTTTTTTGAAATCATAGGTTATTCTTGATGACATGTCCTAACATTGTCAGCACTGAATGATTGCTTTAAGAGTGTGGACAATTCCTCTAAGACGTCTAAAAGGAAATGCCTTCAGGATAGCAGTATATTAAATTAGAATTTAAATTTGGGCAACTCTTCAATTTGCAAGAAAAAGATGGCAATATTATCGATTTATTTAAAATAAAATCAAAAACGAGTAGAATAAAAGTAATAAATAGACAAATAATTTTCAAAATAAAGTTTGTAACAAATAGTAAAGTGTGGGACTAATAAACTGGAGGTACCAGTTTCAAATCCAGTTGGGACTAAAAAAGGCGAACAGTTTTTTCTACATATGAGAAAGAAAATGTATAAAAGTAAAAACTAAAGGAAATACGAAAATATTTTGTATTTTCGCATGACCTACGTCAGACATTTCCCCAAAGAAGTCTTAGGTGACATGTTCCCATAAGGTCCGCCCTGACCACTGCTGACTTTGAGTGAGGACATTTTAAAAATTAGTATGAAACTGTCCTCAACCCAGTACATAGAGATGTCTTGTGGATGTCAGCAGTGACTCTGACATGTCACCGCTCCGTCACAGAGGATGGCTCAAGGACGTTGTCAACTAGGTTTTTAGTATACAAAAACTCTCAGATTGATCGTATAGAAAAAGTTTCAGATTCTGAGACATTTTTCGTATAGAAAAGTTTCGTATAAAAAATTATAAACTTCTATTTTTATTACCGTTGAGTTTGAAAAAGTACTTTTTAGGTTAAATACCATTCTTATATTCCAATTTTCCAACTCTGCATTGTGTGGTTAATATAACAGTTAACTGTAAAATAAAGTAGAGCATACTTTTAGGTACATCAGGTATTTCATGGCTAAGCAGGGATGCCATGATAAAAAGTTTTATTCCCAAATTTATGAGTTAATTTTCGAAAAAGGGACATTTTCTTTGCAAATATTAGGGGCTCTCACGGTCTCATGCTTTTTAGTGGGGTTATTTGCCAAATTGGCAAAAATTAAAAAAAAAAATATTAAACGACAAATAACACTGTGAAACAAATTCAGGTTAGCAAAAGTTAGGTCGATTCTGAGAGTGAGGGGTGAAAATGGAGGCTTAATTAAAAGACCCGTATCGTGGCGTTTGTTTAAGTTAGTTTGAATTTTTTTTTAATCGACCTTCGAACTTTGCAGTCAAATGTTGATTTTCAGCATATTGTTTATATGGTTTTTTGGCTATAACTCGTCGACTAATTGATATTTTTTCAATCTGTAAAAGCCAAATTATTGCTAGAGGCCTGTCCAATAATTAAAATTTTTTAAAAGTTTGATTTAGAAAATTTTTGTGGTGCTTATGAAGTAAAATGCTGGAAAATATTTTCAAAAAGAATAATTTTCCAACATTTTGCTTCATAGGGGAGTAAAAAAATCACAATTATTTATTAAAATTATGACATTTAAAATTAAATATGTACCAATTAACGGTGACAACTAATTTCTTCAGAAACTCAGAAAAATATTTTTATAGGTTTTGAGCTATGTTCTTTGTGGTTTCCATGGTCATATATTTGAAAAATTTTCGTCGTTATTTTTTTGGGAAAATAATTAATTTCTTGCAATAATTACTGTTGCCATTGTTTTAACACTAAAGTTATAAATAATATAAATGTGTCATTATCATAATTATTATTATAGTTATTATAATTGTAAGTTTTAAGTATAAAAAAAATGTAAACGAAAAAAATAACAAACTTGTAACAACTTATACATAAAAATGTGAACAAACACAATTTAAAAAAAAAACGCCCAATTCTTATGAATAAAAATTTATAAAAGAAACATGAAGAACATTCATACATATTTGTTAAATACACTTAACTTGTGTATGAATAAAAAGTTCTTTAATTTTTTTTTTTTCAAAAAACAGACATTATAAAAATTGCTTAAAAATTGGCACTAAATGTTTAGCAATTTTGCAAAATGAAAAAAAAAACACAATTAATACTAAAGAGAGAAAAAAAATAAATACATTGAAAATTGTCCATATTACTTTAAAATTATTCTTAAATCTGTATTTTTTTTTTTTTACTTTCAAAACAAAATTTTTTTAACAACTATTTTGTATAAATTTCACCTGTATTTATATTTAATTTTTTTGTTACTAGTTTTTTTAAGATAAAAAAGAAACACAAACAACCCTACCTTATTATAATGTAATACTAAATTAATTATTAGCAAATTTTTAGGAAAATTATGAATTAATTTAGGTAAGTGTGTATGTATATGTGGAAAATATAAGAAAAAAACAAATTATTTGTATGTGTAAAACTAAAATCCTATTATTAATTGTTAAACAAAAAAATAAAAAATATCAAGAAAAACTTAAAAAAAAAAAACAAAACAAAACCAACCAATCTACAAACAAAGAAACAAAACATTTGTGTATGTAATAAATAAATGTTCGTCACAAACAAATCATTTGTTCATTATGAAGAAAAAAATAATAATAAAATGTTCTACACCCACTGTGTCTTCAATGACTTTTTTCCAATAGTATAAACAAAAAAAAAAAAAAATATATAAATTGCGTTTTATTTTTTGGTACTTGATATTTTAAAGGTAAGTTAAATACTTTAAATGTTTTTTTTATTTTATTGGAAATTTCTATTCCATCCAATATGCAGAAGAAGTGGCTTCACCACTCAATAGAACCTAAAAAACCTTTCGCATAAACCTCTTTTTCTTAAACCCTATCCAGAAAAAAATATTTTATACATTTTTTTTATACATATTAAAATTTATAATGTATTCAGTTTTTTGCTGAATAAATTAAAACGGATAATCTGCAAAAAAAAAATATTTTAAATTAGTTAAAAATTTTTGACTACAAAAAATGTTGACAAAAAAAGTCCATCTTGACCCACTGTGCGTCCGTTTTTCCTATTTTTTTATATTTGGTAGGACAATGCCAGGTTTTACAAGAAAGAATATTTATAGTATTTTTTTTTAAGAACTTCAAAGAGGTTTAGGGGGGGGGGAATTTTTTTTTACTTCGAATAAAAAAAAATCATCAATTCACTGTTGTCGGTCGGACAAGCAAAAACAGGGATCCTTTTTTTTCAAAAAAATACTACAGCCGATTTTTAAATTAAAAAATCAGAGCCCTCCTTAAAATAGCTTTGTTTTTCATTATCGTATTTCCGTTTAGATTTTTTTTTTTTTTTTATTTTTTTTTTTTAAAAGAAGCAACACTCAGGCAATGCTGCCTATCAATTACTAATGTAACCGTGATGCTTCTTTCGGAAAGGGGATAGAAGAGAGATGAAAGATTTGAAAGTTAGTAGGGCTTCAGTATGGCAACACTGTAATTGCGCGTGTTGTTATTTTTTAGAACAGTTTTTGCATCGCCATCTGTTATTGATCTGGCGAATTATTTTGAAGCTGTGTTTAATAGCCATTATTTTATTATTTTACTTCGTTGACGTTTTTAGTGCTATTTATCAACGAAGGAGGGTGCTGCGATAGATATTAGTTATAAATAGAAACTAATAAATATCTGAAAAAAATGTTGTTCTGCCTGAGCTGAGAATCGAACCCTTACTGGCTAGTAGTCCAACGCACTAACCACTGAGCCACAGCACCCACAGATTTGTTTCGCATAGAAAAAGTTTTGGATTCTGCGAAATTTTGCAATAAAAAAATACTTAAATTCTGAGACATTTTTCCTATAGAATAAGTCTCAGACTCTGAGGCTTTTTTCCTATAGAAAAAGTCTAAGATTCCGAGACATTTTTCTTATAGAAAAACTCTCAGATTCTGAGAGAGTTTTTCTATAGAAAAAGTCTCAGATTCTGAGACATTTTTTCTATAGAAAAAGTCTCAGATTCTGAGACATTTTTCCTATAGAAAAAGTCTTAGATTCTGAAACATTTTTCCTAGAGGAAAAATGACTCGGAATCTCAGACTTCTTCTCAGATTCTAAAAAATTTTTCCTACAGAAAAAGTCTCAGATTCTGAGAAAGTTTGCCTATAGAAAAATTCACAGATTCTTAGATTCTGAGACATTTTTCCTATAGAAAAAGTCTCAGATTCTGAGAAAGTTTGCCTACAGAAAAAGTCTCAGAATCTGAGACATTTTTCCTTTAGAAAATGTTTTAGATTCGGAGACATTTTTCCTATAGAAAAAATCTCAGACTCCGAGACATTTTTCCTATAGAAAAAGTCTCAGACTCTGAGACATTTTTCTCATAGAAAAAGTTTCAGATTCTGAGATAATTTTCCTATAAAAAAAGAAGAAGAAAATCTCAGATTTTGAAGCAGTTTTCTTATATAGAAAAAGTCTAAGATTCTGGTGCTTTTTCCAAAAATAAGTATCAGATTCTTATGAGACCAGGTTTCTATAGAAAAGTTCCAGACCCCCAGATTCCGAGACTTTTTTCTATTAAATAAGTTTGAAATTTAAAGGAGCTGAGACCCATAGAAAAAGGCCTATCGAAAAAGTTTCCTATCGAAAAAGTTTCAGATTCTGCGACCTTTTTCCTGTAAACAAGTCTCAAATTTTTTTTCTACAGAAAAAGTTTTAGATTTTGGAACATTTTTCCTATAGAAAAAGTCTCAGATTCTAAAATATTTTTCCTATAGAAAAGGTCTGAGATTCTTATACATTTTCTCTATTGAAAGTCTCAGATTCTGAGACATTTTTCCTATAGAAAAAGTCTCAGATTCCGCAACATTTTTCTTATAGAAAAAGTCTCAAATTCTTAGACATTTTTCCTTTTAAAAAAGTTTCAGATTCTGAGACATTTTTCCTATAAAAAAGTCCTATATGCTGAGGAATTTGTCCTATAGAAAAAGTCTCAGATTCAGAGATATTTTTCCTATAAAAGAAAGTCTCAGATTCTGAGACAATTTTCTTTTAAAGATTTTTAGTTCTTCCCTATAAAAATTTTTAGATTTTTCCTTCCGATTTTTTCCAATAAAAATTTTTTGGATTTCAAATTTGTTTTCCTTTGGAAATTTTTTTAAAAATCTTCATTCTTTCTTTTTTTCTTCTTTTCTTTCTTTTTCTTTCCTTTTTTTGCTGTTTTTTTTTTCTCTCTTTTCTTTCTTTTTTCTTTCTTTTCCTTTTTTTCTTTTTTAAATTTGGTCTTGGGGGGGAACTTTCCCCCCCCTTGTACCCTCGCATGTTTATACGGAAAATTTTTTTAAGCCAGCCAAAACGGGAGACCACCATTCTTCACAGTTTTTCATACCGCCTGCATACAGAGAAAGAATTGAAAACGAAAGTCAATCAACAAAAACGCGGATTCAATTAATTTTTTAATTGAAACTCCTCCGATAAAGAAAATTGTTATATCAATCATCAAATTGTAGGTGATTAATTGAGTTTTTTTCAATTAATCATTTTTCCGAAGCGAAAAAAATCTGGTATGTTGAAAATTTTTAATTTGATAGTTAAAGAAAATAACAAAAATGTTGATCAAAACAATAATTGACTCATTTAAATTTTGTTGAACAATAGATTTAATTGAAATTTTTTAGCCAATAATTTTTTGTGTGTAGGGCCGATTTGATATTTTAAAAAAATGTTCAAACGTTATATCCCCAATATTCAACCCGTTTTTGATGTAACAGCTCGGAGAGCTTTCTGGTATTTGACTAAAATATTATTCTTATCAATGCCAGCATTATTGCTTTTCGACTTTTTGTCTTATCGGAAGTTTTTACCGAGCTACACGCATTTCCGACGTTTATCAAATAAAAATGCTATTTTACTGTTATTTTTGATGTAACTTAAAAGATCTAGTCCAGAGAGCTTTTAAGTGTTTGGCAGAAAAGGCTACGGATCAAGGCCAAAATTATTGCATATGTGTTTTTTTTTTGTTGTATCTGATTTTGGTGTAACTTAAAAAATTGTCGCTCGAAGAGCTTTTAGGTATTTGGCAGGCATATTCCTCGGATCAATGTCGATTCTATTGCATTTATGAAATTTTGTCGTATAGGCAGTTTTTACTGAGACTTTTATCAAGTCAAAAGTTCTCTTTTACAGTTATTTTAAAACTCAAAACCTTTAGCTCGAAAAGCTTTCGGGTATTCGGCAGATATGTTTCTAGAAATCGAAATCAAAGCCGACATTATTTAAAACAAAAATCGTTTCCTCAATTTGTATGTTAAACAAACAATTATTTCTTAATTTTTTTATAAATTTTTTATTTGATTTTTAGTTTTTATATTTTAAACATAATAGTGGACATATAATTAATTATTTTATTTAAATTATATCACATTATTGTATGAATTAACAATTATTTCATCATTATTATTATTTTATCATTTAAACTAATCGATATAAATCTACAATTATTATTATTATTTTTTTTCTTATTTAACAATTATGGACGCAAGTTATGATAAATACTTCTTATTGGTATAATAGAACCTTAGAGTGATTATGCCATTTTTTTTTATTGTACACCAAATGTTGTCAACATATAAATAAATTTAAACATAAATATAAATTAAAATTTAACAAAATTCAAAAAATTTCAATACAATTTGAGTCATTATTTTTAGGGATTATTAGGCACGCAAGCATGCATTTGTTTGGTTTTTAAAAAAAACCTAATTTTAAAAAATAAATTAGAAAAATTAAAAATAACTAATAGCTGGATTTCATATTTAGGTCAAAATTAGTGAACACAACATTTTCAAATTTAATTTCAAATTGCATATTTAAAGATTTTAATTTAAATTTAAGGTTCTTTTTTAAAATTCCAAGTTTATGTAAAAAATTTGAAGATTCCATATCAAGTTCAAAGATTTTAAACGTAAAAATTCGTAAACTCCATTCAAAACTCGTAAATAAAAATTAAAATTCGAAAACTCTCAAATTCTAAAATTAAAAAGCTGGATTTCATATCTCGGTTAAAATAAGTAAACACACGATTTTCAAATTTAATTCGTTAAAAATCAGTTGCAAATTTAAAGACTTTATTTTAAATTTAAGGTTCCTTTTTAAAAATTCCAAGTTTCTGGAAGAAATTTGAAGATTCCATCTGAAGTTCGAAGATTTTAAACCTAAAAATTCGTTAACTCCATTTTAAACTCGTAAATAAAAATTAAAATTCGAAAATTCTCAAATTCTAAAATTAAAAAAAATCTAGCTTTCACGAATTTCAAATTAAAAAAAAAATTAAAAGAACAATTTTTTACTCTTTTTGGAATCAAAATTTGTTTTCAATTGGAATTTTTCAAATTAAAATTGCAATTTTCAGGAATTTTACATAGAGATTTTAAATTTAATCACCGAATATCAAATGAAATCTTTTAACTTCCAATGGAATCTTTATATTTTTAAAATTATTTTGAATTTCAATTGATTTGTGAAAAAAAACATCTGAAAATGGTATAAAAAATTTAAAAGCAAACAAAAAACTCAATCTTGCAAAAGTATTTTCTAGTCTCACACTTTAAGATAGTGAAATGAAGCATTAATATTCAAAAATAATTCACTTTTTAGTCGGACAAATTCAATTTCACATTGCAGAAAAACAAATTAATTTTTTCAAAACTGGATTAATAACGATTATTTGATCTGGTTAATTGCATTTTTTGGGGGGAAACCCTAATCAAAAACATTTACTACACTCATCTAGAATAAAAAAATAATTAAAAGGGAAAACGTATTTTTGTAATATTTTTGGTTTTTAAATCGAACTTACTGGCGGAGTGGGAATTCTATACGCTCAAACTAAAATACTTGCCCAATCGGCCGAAAAATCTGCTTAAATCAAGATATTTTATAAACATAAAAATAGGTCAGAAAAATCTACTTGCACAGCTGGAAAGTTTGAAGACTAATTTCATCATAAAACTCTGGAGCCCAAATACTACACCATTTCCAATTGTATTTTAAAATTTTTCAAATGTGTTTTAAAATTGTCCAAACGTATTATAAAATTGTTTAAATTAATTTTAAAATTGTCCAAATGTATTTTAAAATTGTCCAATTATTTTTTAAAATTGTCCAAATTAATTTTTAAATTGTCCAAATATATTTTTAAATTGTCCAAATGTAGTTTAAAAATTTCCAAATGTATTTTAAAATTTTCCAATTGTAAAATACATTGTCTAATGTACTAATCAATTTAAAACAAACTCTATAAATAGTTTCATGAAAAGTGTTACTTTGACTATATCATCGTAATAATTAGTAAAAAAACGTGACCTCGAGCTTGAGTAATCTTTCTCAATTGTACAATTGTATTTTAAAAATTTTCAAATTCCCAATTCTATGTAGAATATTTTAAAATACATTTGGAAAATTTTATAGAAACCTTTGGACAATTTTAAAATACTTTTAAACAATTTTGAAAATACATTTGGAAATTTTTGAAATACAATTGGAAATTTTTAAAATACATTTCGAAAATTTTAAAATACATTTGGAAATTTTTAAAATACATTTGAAAAATTTTAAACAACATTTGCACAATTTTAAATTACATTTGGAAAATTTAAAACTAGATTTGGACAATTTTAAAATACATTTGGACAGTTTTAAAATACATTTGGACAATTTTAAAATTACTGTGGACAATTTTAAAATATATTTGGACAATTGTAAAATACATTTAGACAATTTTAAAATACATTTAGACAATTTTAAATACATTTGGACAATTTTAAAATACATTTGGAAATTTTTCAAATACAATTGGAAATGGCGCAGTAAACGCAGAAAATTCTGTTCAGACAGCAAAACATTATTTGGAATTTGAGTTAAAAATAAATTTTTTTTTTATTTTTTTTTTTTGAAAAATAATTTTGATCTAGATTTTTTAAATTTGTAGTAATTTATTATTATATTGAAAAAAAAAAAATGTAATCAAGTTCAAAATTTAGCAAACACAATTAGTAAAAATACAAAAAAAAAAGTTGAAATTTTTCATTCAGCGATCGAAGATTTCGGCTGCAATAATTTCAGCAGCAAAAAATCTAAGAACTGTTAATTTGAATTAAAAGTACAATTAAAGGATTTTGACAAAGTTTTTCTATTGAAACGGCTTCTCTTATTTATTGCGGGACCAGGAGGACCATAGATTCCAAGTGAGTATTGTTTTTTCTGCGTTAATGTTAAAGGAGTTGACATTTTTTAATAATTTGTATAGGGTTTCCTTTATTAACTGCAATTTAGCCAAACTCTCAATAAAAGCTTTTTGAATGATAGATGTTAGGTTGGTTAAAATCTGAAAAAGCTTTATTAATTTGGATAATCAAAGTTTCATGATTCAAATATTAATACAAAGTAAAGCAATTTTAAATGTTTTAAAATTTAAAAAAGCTTAAAATAAAAAACTTTAATGCTCTAAAAGCTATAGCTTTAATTTTTTTATACAAATTTTCAAAACAACACAATTTTTTAATCATTTTCTGTTAATTAGTTTTGACCGAATCAGGATAAAACTTTTAAAAAGGGAGTGTTGCGAATTTTAAATAACTAAATTAAAGCCATAGCTTTAGAAAACTAAAGCTTTTAAGCTATTTAAATCATACAGTCCCAAAAAAATGCCCGAAATAAGTCTAAAGCTTTCCTGTGGCTTAAGCTTTTTTCACTTTGTACAAACATTGCTTCAAATTAAAAAAGCTTAAAAAAAAACTTTAGTGCGTTAAAAGTTATTGCATAAATTTTGTAATACAAATTTTTAAAACAATACAATTTTTTTAATCATTTTCTTTTCACTAGTTTCGACCGTGATTGAATCTGGATATAACTTTTAAAAAGGAAGTGTTGAGCTTTAAAAACCTAAAGCTTTTTAGTTCGAGCTTTTAAAATATTTAAATCATACAGTCCATCAGCAAAAATCCTTGTGTTCAAAATATGCCAGAAATAAGTTAAAAGCTTTCCTGTGGCTAAAACTTTTTTCACTTTGTTCAAACATTGTTTCAAATTAAAAAAGCTTAGAATATAAAACTTTAGTGCTCCAAAAGCTTTTGCTTCAATTTTGTAATACGCTTTTTAAAACAATACAATTTTGTTATCATTTTCTGTTCACTGTTTTGACCAAGATACTGAATCTGGATATACCTTTTAAAAAGGAAGTGTTGAAAATCTGAAACAACATAATTGAAGCCATAGCTTTAGAAAACTAAATTTATTAGTTTGAGCTTTTAAAATATTTAAATCATACAGTCCATCAAAAAAAAATCCTCGCGTTCAAAATATGCCAGAAATTAGTCTAAAGCTTTCCTGTGGCTAAAGCTATTTTCACTCTGTCTTAACATTAGGTCTGTTTGTTTACCCAAATATCTTAATATTTTTACTACAACTGAAAAATGTTGTTTACTTTTAGTATTAAAAATTTCCAGCTGTAGTGAAAGTAGTAAAAATGAGTGGATTATAGTAAAGTAAACGAACAGACATATATTTTCAAATTTAAAGAACATAAAAAAAATTTTAGTGCTCTAGAGGCTACAGTTTCTATTTTGTAATACATATTTTCAAAACAATACAATTTTGTAATCATTTTCTCTTCACTAGTTTTGACCGTGATACTAAATCTGAATATAACATTTAAAAAGGAAATGTTGAGAATTTAAAATAACTAAATTGGAACGAAAGCTTTAAAAACTAAAGCTTTTTAGTGTGAACTTTTAATTTTTTAAATCTTACAGTTCATCTGAAAGAATCCTTGCTTTCAAAATATGCCAGAAATTAGTCCAAAGCTTTCCAGTGGCTAAAGCTTTTTTTACTTTGTCCAAACATAATTTTAATGGTTTACTGCTATAAATGGAAAGCTATATTAAACTATTTAAATAATTATCTTAATTGTCCCCAAAGTCAAACTTTTAAGCTTTTTTAATCTTCTATTAAATTTTAGTTAAATTAGTACTTTAAATTTTATCTTGCCAAATTAAACTGTTTTTCTTTAATTATTCGTCTATTTCGTTATTGCATTATTACTATAAATTAAGTCAGTCGTTATTAAACTTTTATACATATTTTTTTTTTTTATAATAAGAGCTTTTCCGGGCAACCACAAAAAAGTTGCCATTTAAAGAATAAAACATAATCTATAAATAAAATATATCCCTGCTCTACTAGTCAAACATTATCAATATAAAAGTTAAATTTCTAAAAGTAGAGAATTGATAAAACATAAATCTAAACGAACACATTTCAGTTATTGCTGTGAGTAGTTGCAGTTGTAGTAGGATTACTGCTACTGGCGGCTCTCTCAGTCGATGCTCTTGAGGTAGATCTACTACTTGGAGCTGCTGAGGGTGATAATTGCATATTCTGTAGATGCTGTAGATTAGGATGCGAACTTGTTACTTCTAATGAGTTTAAAGTGTTAGTTGAAGCTGCTTTTTGATTTGGAAATAATACCGAATATGCAGGAGGTGGATCCAATTCTTCATAGTTTGGAGGAGCTGTGGTAGTTGAATGATTATCTTGTCCTAAGGCAGCTGCATTGGCTGATTGTAAGGCTGATTCTCGTTCATTATTGGCCGCATGCTGGGAAGCTGAGGCTGAAAGTGAACGTATGGTTTGAATGTGATAGCTATAGCGACAACAGCAAACTAAAGGACAGACATACAAAAAAATACAGGGATATAAACAGGGAATTTGTGTGAGTGTTTTTTTTTTGGAGTAGAAGATTTTTCAATAAAGTGAAGACGTTAGTAATTAAAAAAAGTAGTGAAAATTAAGTAAAGTGTTAGTGGGAATAAGACAAAATGTAGTATAAACATGTGAGTGTAATGAGAGTTAAACATAAAATTAGGGAATTCAACAAAACTCGTTAAAGGATCATAGTTAACCAAAAAAAAAAAGACTTACCCCAAAGTCCACATATCAGTAAAGCACCACCACATAATAACATGCCTAGCATAAGATAACCCCAAGGACCATATTTAGAGAGATCTGAGTTAACACCCTGGCGTGTTGAATTACGTCTATGATGACCACCTATAAAACTAGTTGTGTTTTCAGTTGTTCCTATAGCTAAAGTAGTATTATTTTTTTCTAAATCCTCTTCCTCATTTTCGGTATCGTTATCCTGTTTTGGCACTTTGTGCAACATGGTTTTATTGACCAATGATTTTTCTGTTGTTGTATTTTCCGCATCCACAATTGCCTTAGTGGTGGCCTTAGCTATGGAAGGTACATCATAGGCAAAAAGATTACGAAAAACTTCCAAGGCGAAATGTTCAAATATATCTGATTCCATGGTGGGTGGTAAAGGTTGTCCTAATCTACTGCGTTTCAAGCACATTGTATAATCCTCATCACTATCATATTCATTGCTATAAGGACAATGACGTATTCCATCACATATTAAATCTTTGGAAATACACAATATGGGTTCATCTCTGTAAAGAATTTAAAATATAAAAAAATTAGAATGAATAAATTTTTGAAAATTTTTCCAATCAACATACCCAATTTTTAAACACTGATGTTTCTTTTCACTACCACATTGAGCACCTTTACCCAAAACGGTGACCATTAGTTTTGAATTTAATGTATGATTTTGATGTTCCCATACTATACGTACTCGTCCATGAAATAGACGTACTGGATCTTCCATTTCTGGGGCTGTATCTTCCAATTGACAGGGATCTACACGCCATTGGGGAGTATGAGGATCATGAGAACTAAACTGTAATTAATAGAAAAACGAGAATTAAAAAATTTGCATAAATTGTCTTTGTTTTTTTACTATTCAGCTAAAAAAGGGGTAGATTTGTTATCCTCTGAGTAACCGCAGAATTTTTAATTTTTGATCGACTTTAGATTATTAAATTACGTCCATCCTCGTCGCTGTCTGACGAACTCAATTGAAAATTAACTACAGATATTTTTACCCCGCAAAACTAACAAACTTTAAAATCGGTACGTGCTCGGTAAGAGCTGAAATGTCCGCTACACTAAAAAAAAACTCTTGTAAAATTACAAGAACAGATTGTAACTTTTTTTTGCTACCTTCTATTTGATAAGAATTCGTAGTTATTTTATAAGCTTTTTACCAATAATTTTGTAATTTTACAAGCTTTTTACCAAAAAAATTGTAAATTTAAAATTTTGTTGACGGAATAAAACTTACAAGGTGGTTTCGTGATTTTACAAGATTTTTTGCTACCTCCTATTTTACGAGAATTTCTAGTAAAAATTACGAACTTTTTTGTAATTTTACAAGATTTTTACCAACAAAATTTTAAATTTACAACTTTTTTGGCGAAGTAAAACTTACAAGAAATTCTAGTAAATTTTCTAGATTTTTTTTGTAAAAAATCTTTAACATTTGTAAAATTACAAGAAAAACTGTAAAATTTAAAAAAAACAACTGGGAGTGTTACATTCGGCTGTGCCGAATCTTTTGTATCCTCCAAAATGTAAAAAAAAATTGTCGGCGACTTTTTTTTTGGGGGGGGGTGGTGGGGGTCAGTGGGGGACGTTGAGAGCACCTTCCCATCCCGATAAATATACTAAATGTTTCATTTATATAACAAAAATGCAAAAAACATGTAAAAAAGTGTATTTTTTCAGAGGTTGGTTTAGTTCTTCAAGGGGGAACATTTTTCCCCCTGGGCCGATTTTGCCCATTTACTAACTTAGGACCATAAGACATATTCATGCCAAATTGCAGGAGGCTAGCTCTTTTATTTTGGACTGAATCGTGCCATCTACAGACAGACGGACGGACAGACGGACATTCACAGAATGTCTTAGAATCGATCATGGATCAATAATATATATACTTAATGGGGTCCCGATATTTCGATGCGTTACAAACGGAATGACAAAGTGAGTATACCCCCATACTGTGGTTATAGGGTATAAAAATGTAAATTTCGATCGAAAATTATTTGTTAAAAAACAGAAAAACTGTCAAACATTAGTAAAATGGGATTACGAGACATTTTCTAGTAATTTGACAAGGCTGTTTTTTTGAGTGTATAAATTGGAAATAAATCGTAAACTCTAATTAAGAAAAATATCCCAGAAAAATTCGGTTTTTGCCGGCTAAAATTTGTATACACTACACCACTCTGTGGTACACGGCATATTGAGTTTGTGCTGATGTTTGTAACATACCGAAATATTGGTACTACACTCAAAGAAAAGACTTAACTGTTACTTTGGAAAAATTTTCTTCAAAATAGTTTGTACATTTTTCCACAATTTAGTTAAATTAAACTAAAAGTTGAGAAATTCTCTTAACTGTTAGGAAAAACGTTAAGTTTATGTACTGTTAAATGTTCCATTATATTCCCTGCAGAAATTTTGCTGAACTGGCAGCAGCTTTTGGAAAGGAAACTCGAGTCAAGGAGCGCAACCACACTTGCTGAATTCATGCATGATTCTCTAAGGCGATTAGAGCGCTAGTTGTATACACCGAAAAAGCGCTCTTAAGATGCACTGAAATCATGTGTATTTAGAGCGCTGATTAAAGCGCTATAAAGATGCAGTAAACTCATGTATATTTTTAGAGCTGATTTAAGCAGAATATAGATGAATGAATACATTTTACTATTTCTGAAATACAATTGGAAAATCTGCAATACAATTGACTATTTTTGAAATACAATTGGAAAATTTTAAATACATTCGACTATTTATGAAACTCAGTTAACTATTTTTGAAATACAATTGAAAATAATGTAAATCAACCTCTGACCTTTATTTTGTAGTATTGTTAAAAAAAAAACAAAATTTGTATGTCAAAAAATGTTCAAAGTTCTGACCACTATTATTTTAGAAAATACAAATTGTATTTCAGAAATTTATATTTCAGAAATTTTCTATTTTTATATAATAAATTTCCATTTATATTTCAGAAACCTCTATGTTTTAGAAATTGCCAACTGTATTTAAGAAATTTCCATTTTGATTTCAAAATTTTATAAATGATTTAAATATAAATGAATTTCCTGGAAAGAATTTAGAAAATTTTGAAATAAAAATGGATATATTTGAAATACAATTGGAAATTTCTAAAATATACATGAATTTATTTTTAAATTAAAATAAAATTTTCTTAATAGCAATTATTAAGCATTTAGAAATTTTGGAAATAAAAATTTAAATTTCTTGAATACAATTAGAAATTTCTGAAACATATGTAAATAGGAATTTCTCTAATATAAATAGAAATTTCTTTTATATAAATAGAAATTTCTGAAATATAATTGGGAATTTATTTATTTTGGTTGGCCTATTTATAATGATGCAGTCAAATCATGTGTCTTTGTCCAAAACTCATGCTTTTTTATTCAAAAAGTGTTAAAAATATTAAAAAGGAAAGCAAGTGTGAAATTTTATCAAAAAATAATTTTATATTATAAGTTTTATATAAAAAATCTTAACAAAAAATTAAAAATTTTACCCCTTACTTTTACTGCATCTTAAACAGCGCTCTTTTGACGCGCTTCGGTATGCTTTCCTGGGTTCCTTAAATGGAATTCCCTAATAAATGGAAGACATTCTTAAAGCCAAAGAAATATTTCCTAAATTTATGAAAAAAAATCTTTATTTTTAAGACATATTCCTCTTCTTTAGTTTTAGGATGTAATTTTTTACCAATTAGTTCATCTTCTTAGATTTGAGGAAGTTTTTTCCACTACTTTGCTAAAATTTTTGTAACTTGGGTATTTTTTTTTTATTTTTTTCAAAAAACTTAAAATGGCGATATCACGAAAACTAAGCAAAATGGAGGCTATTTTTAGTTCTTTGGATCCCCGAATCGCCGGTCCTCTTCACATGTGTAGACCCTAATGGATCCTAACTTTGGATTTAGAAAAGTAAGCATTCCGAAAATATTAAGATGCTCCTCATATCTCGGTAAATATTGCCAACACAACAAAAAGTTCAAAAGCATTCTGTAGCTTTTAACATGTAGAACAAGACCAAAATCTCTCCGAGTGATTTGTAATGGGTCAAAGATTACACCCTAAAATGATTGACAGATGGTTAATTTGTTCTAAGAAAAGAATCCTCACAAAATTGTATAAAAAACATTCGAATATAATTTTTAGCTCAGAGGTATATCTAAACTTTTTTCCAGTTATAATATTCTATTTTGCAAAAAAAAATTTTCGAAAGATACATTCGATAGAGCAACTGTCCCCATTGCTGTATCTTTATTATTTATTATCTTTGGATTTATCTTTTGGAACTTTGAAATTAAATTTTCCTATCGATTCAAATATTGGATTGGTATTTTAATTGTTGCCTTGTGTCATTTTAATCATATTTCTTGGCAACTCTTAAAATTATTTTACTCCTAAAAGTATACTTTAAAAGAATCTATTGCAGCGCTGGGTGTTCTAATTAAATTAATATGTGTTTATTTAAAAAATTACACTGTAAGTATAATTTTAGCTTTTATAATGACCAGGGAAACCAAAAATATGCAGTATCATATTTTTTCCTGCGCATTGTATTGATAAATGGATGAGGTATTTATCCGTTTCAGAAGATTTAAAGAAATCTGGCATCGATTTGTTAGAGCATATTTTTGCATATTTTAGCCTTAAGAGCATATTTTTGCATATTTTAGGTTTAAGAGCATATTTTTAGAGCATTTTCCCAATTTTAAGAGCCTTTTTTTCACTTTTTAGAGCATTTTTTTAAATTTTTAGAGCAATATTTTCCATTTTTTTTTTTAAACAACACTTATTGTTTTTTTTAATTTTTGTAGAATGTTTTTGTTTTTTTGTAAGTGTATTAAAATTTTTGTTTTGATTTCTTTTCCAAAATTACGGGGTTCTGACGATTGATTCCCCTTTGGCCTCTTCTTGCTATATCGGTATATGAAACAATAGTGGTATTCAGAGTCTTGCTTGCCAGCCCTGGCACTGGTGGTAAAAGAGCACTTTTCAAAATTACTTTTCAAAATACATGTATTTTGCCAACAAGACTCTGAATACCTCTAATGTTTTCTTTAGATCAGAGTGTGGGGTATATTCAGCAGCTTTGTAGAAAATATTAAGGCAAATATTTTTTTACAACATATTGACCCTCAAACTACCCCACATAACGGTATTTTTTGGGTCTTTCTCTAACAAATTGTAGAAAAACACCGTAAAAATGGGGACATAATTTTTTTTAGAGCATATTTTCCGTTTTTAAGGGCATTTTTTAAGCGCATAAAACGTGTTTTTTAGAGCATATTTTTGGTTTCCCTGATAATGACATACCAAAACGCCGAGACACTTAAACTAATTTTGGGTCGTAGGGTCGTAAGGCCAAAATCAAAAGATATTTCGTTTTAAAGCTAAACGGTTTTCAATAGAGTTATTATTATATTTTTCTAGAATATCATTTGAAAATATCTTTTGAAAATAACCAATAAAAAATCTCTTGAAAATGGCAATCTTAAAAATTATATATTTCCTGATGTTGACCTGATCTGTCAAAACGGAGAATGCACTTAAAAAAAACCTTGTAAAGTTAAAAGAAAAGTTTGTAACTTTTTTTTTTGCTACCTCCTATTTCACAAGAATTTACAAGCTTTTTATACCCTCCACTTACAATTAGTGAAAGAGGGTATATTTAAGTTTGTCATTCCGTTTGTAACTCATCGAAATATCGGTCTGTGACCCCATAAAGTATATATATTCATGATCCCCGATCGATTTTAAGACATTCTAGCGATGTCCGTCTGTCTGTCTGTGGAAATGGTTATCATGGCCAAAATATTACACGGAGATGACTGAAACTTAACATATTTGTTGGAAGTTCTCCCGAGAAGTTTGGTATTGCATTTGAGCGATATCGGTTCAGCGGTTCAAAAGTTATGAACGAAAATGTAAGGACACCTCAAAAATTTTAGTACATTCAACATAACCTAAAAATACAAAATGCTTTAATTCGGCTGTTGGTTGACATATGTGAACATAATGGAACACCAAATGGTATTTAAAGAAGTACGAACATATTTTTTGACAAAAAAGGAAAAAAATGGCGGATTTAAAAAAAAAAAAAAATTTCGCGTAAATTTTTTTTCAAAATTTTTTTTTTTTTCAAAAGTAATTTTTTTTAAATTAAAGTTCCTTGCAATAATTTTTTTAAAATTGTGGAGGGTATCACTACATTCGGAAAGGCCGAATTTAGCTTTTTTACTTGTTACCAATAATTTTGTAATTTTACAAGCTTTTTACCAAACAAATTGTAAATTTATAATTTTTTTGACGCGATAAAACTTACGAGGTTTCGTGAATTTACTAGATTTTTTGCTACCTCCTATTTTACGAGAATTCTTAGTAAAAGTTAAGAGCTTTTTTGTATTTTTACAAGGTTCTATTTGTACCTATTTCTTAATGCAAATAGAACCTTGTTGCCCTAAGGTATCGATTTATATCATTCGATCTACAGTTTTATATGTTTTAAAATGCGTCTTGGTTTTTATTATTTATTTATAAAATCTCTTTTTCTGTATGTATTTTTTTCTGTATTTTTTTTAGAAAATATTTTATCGGAATGCATGATTTCTCTTGGTAGAACGTGACATCAATTATTCAAAAATAGTTTTAATCAAATCCGAGTCCACCTCCCGTTTCATCATCATTCATTTAAAGTTTGGCATACAAATGTATAAAGAGTTTTATTTACAGCAAATACATATTTTATATTTATTTTGTTTTTTTTTTGTTCAATCCAATATATAGACAATAAAATGTAAAATATCATGATGGGTGCTGGGGTTTATTCATATCAGTCTAACTATGTACATTATATATTTTTAGATTTATTTTTTTATTTAAAAAATGTAGCCATATAAGGGATTCCACAATTAATTTTAAAATTATTATCACAAATTTTAAAGTGTTTAACTCAAAAAATTTTAAACACGTTTACCAATATTTGACAGTTTTCCTTGTTTTTTTAACAAAAAAATTTTCGACCGAAACTTAATTTTTTTTTTTGAAATTTTGCAAATTTTTTCTAATTTCACAAATTTCCAAGGTTTTTTTACAAAAAAATCTAATAAATTTACGAGAATTCCTTATAAGTTTTATTGCGACAAAAAAGTTGTAAATTTACAATTTTATTGGTAAAAATCTTGTAAAATTACGAAAAACCTCGTAATTTTTACTAGGAATTCCCGTAAAATATGAGGTAGCAAAAAATATAGTAAAGTCACGAAATCTCTTTGCAAGTTTTATCGCGTCAAAAAATTTGTAAATTTACAATTTAATTGGTAAAAAGCTTGTAAAATTACTAAATTATTGGTAAAAATCTTATTGGGAAAAATCTTATTTTGTTAATTTTTTGTTAAGTGTTACAAACGAAATTTGTAAAAACTTGTATTTATCAAAGCATAGTTTTAGGCATACAGAAAAATTTAAAAATCTCCCGTTCGAGAAGAATTTCAATCGCTATCGTTTTCGAGAATTGGAACCACCGGAATGCATAAATTAAATAGATTTTGACCTCCTAGTTTCAAATCTGCGTTTCAAACTTCTCTGTTACGTAACGTTATCAAGATATTTACGTTTAAATATTAAAACAACGCTAATTCAACAATGTTTGAGTCTCCCTGTAACATATACTAAGGTTTCTCACCCAAAATAGGCCTAAACTTTGTATGATATGTACCTTGTTATCTTAAATCAGTCATCAGTATTTTTTTTAGCACTTTATATTTTCGAGATATTCTTACTTAAAAATATAATTTTACATAAAAATTTTTCTTACGGGTTTGAAATTTCAAACTCTACTGTTTCTTTGACACACCTTATTTTTCTTCTACTTAGTTCCTATGGAACACCCCATATATATCCAGTAAAAAACGGTCTATAAATTTTAAATGAATGAAAAATATCTGTATGAAAAAAATATTTTATAAAACATTTGCTACTGATATAGAATACATTATTTTTAACGTTTTTTTCAGTTTTTATATTTATAAGCGGATTTTAAAGGTTTAAAAATCATACAGTAAAAAAGGAAATTTTATTCATCAGAAAATTTTTAACGCGCAGATATGAAAAAAGATTTTAACAGCTACTTTATTACAAAAGTTATTGGCAGGATTTTTATTAAAAAAAATATAAATTCTTTGAAATTCAACGTGTGAAAACTCATATCAGTTTAATAACATTTTAAAGTACATCGTTTCATTGCTAAATGTTCATTAAAATTTTATAATTTATTGATTTCGAGCGCGGGCTCTAATTATATGTTTTAAATGGGTTCAATCAAGTTAAAAAATGTAAGTAGAAGAAAATTTAATTTCTAAAAAATATAGACATTTCTGGTATTCCTATACCGGTTTCAAACATCCCAGCTGCGGAGTTGTCTTTAGTAGGATTTTAAATGTTGGCTTGTATCGGTAATGATAATCGTTTTTTCTTTTAATGATAATCTTTTTCATCTATACCTAACCTGACCAACTGTTTTTGTCTGAAAAGCGGGATGGAAAGGGTGAAAAAGCGGGATTTTGGTCTAAAAAGCGGGACTTTTTATATCTTTCACTTACAATTAGTGATAGTAAATTTGTAACAGTTCGAAAAAGTATAAAAATTCAAGATTATCAATCGATTTATATTTGACATAGTGATGTCCGTCCGTCTCTCTGGCTGTCTGTATGTTTTTTGAAAACACACTTACTTTCGAAAGAAAGTAGTTTGTAATTTTTACGGTCAGGTTGATATTGAAGTTCAGTGAAATCGATCCAGTGGTTCAGAAGTTATGTGGAAAACCGTGAATTTTGGGTTGGTTTCGCCTTCAATTCACGTGGTAAATTAAACGTTAAGCACGCTTCTAAAGACCACAAAAATAGTTTTCAAAATATTTTTGTCACTTCAAAAAAATTGTACACTCAAAAAAAAAAATTACATAAAAAATCATGTATGTACTCTAGAGTGTCCCTTATTTTGGAAATGTTCGAAATGTTGAGACGGTACCCGCTCATTTTTTTCCTTTTGACTTAAAAATAACTCAGGAAAAATTTTACGCCCCTAGGACCACGCCTTCCCTACGCGACGGGGCCTTAAAGAGCGGGGCCTTAAAAATCATTTTTTCATACAAACCAAAAAAATTTTTTTTTGATTTTTAATTTTTTTGTTATTATTTATTATATTACTTGGTTTGCTTATTCACGACAAAAAATTTGATTTTGGTGGGATAAGTCTTTCAGCGCTAAAAAATTTTTAGCAAAAAAAAATTTTGAGCCGCCGGGGTCCTACAGTAAAAAATTTTTAAAAAATATTTTTTTTTAGTTTTGACCAGCAACGGTTTTAGCTGCTATGTTGCTTTAAATGATATATATTCCAAAAAAAAAATTATTCATATCTGTGACATCTTTATCTTTTTCGAAAAAAAAATTTTGAGCCGTAGGGATCCTACGGTAAAAAATTTTTAAAAAATATTTTTTTTTAGTTTTGAAAAGTAACGGTTTTAGTTGTTATGTTGTTTTTAATGATATATATTCCAAAAAAAATATTTTTCATATTTGTGACATCTTTATCGTGTATCGAAATAAATCAACAATGCATTTTTTACCCTTTTTTAGAACACGATAAAGATGTCACAGAAACAAAAAATATTTTTTTATGAATATATATCATTTAAAGCAACATAGCAGCTAAACCCGTTGCTGGTCAAATCTAAAAAAAAAATATTTTTTAAAAATTTTTTACTGTAGGACCCCGGCGGCTCAAAATTTTTTTTTGCGAAAAATTTTTTAGCGCTGAAAGACTTATCCCACCAATATCAAATTTTTTGTCGTGAATAAGCAAACCAAGTAATATAATAAATAATAACAAAAAAATTAAAAATCAAAAAAAAATTTTTTTGGTTTGTATGGAAAAATGATTTTTAAGGCCCCGCTCTTTAAGGCCCCGTCGCGTAGGGAAGGCGTGGTCCTAGGGGCGTAAAATTTTTCCTGAGTTATTTTTAAGTCAAAAGGAAAAAAATGAGCGGGTACCGTCTCAAGATTTCCAACATTTCCAAAATAAGGGACACTCTAATGTACTCAAAAAAAAAATATATTCCGAGTCAAAGTTTTCAAACAGGGTAATTTTTTTTATTTGTGATTTTTGCTGCTCCTTAAACCCGATTTGTTTAACGAGCTGAAATACCTGGTTATTTTGTTTGAGAAAATTTGAAAAAAAAATATTTTGCAGATTTGAAAAATGTTTCAAATTCAAAAAAAAAAAAATTTTGTACCACATTAATATATTTCGAAATTTTGAAAATTATATATTTCTTATCTGAGTACGTTTGGGCAACGTTAAACAAAAATTGGTTTATTATTTTGTTTTGAGCATATTCATAAAATGTTTAATCAAACGTTTTTTCTTAAATTTAGAGAATTTTTGCCCAAAACTCGAAACTTTGACTGATTTTCGCGGGGTCAAAAATTTAACAGATTCGGCTCAAAATTTTACTTGGCATTTATTTCAGGTCATTCAAAAATTTTCAAAATAAGGACCACCCTATTGAACACGTCTCGAAAAAAATTTATTTTTTAAAATAAAAATTAATTGAAATAAAAATAAACTTAAAAATTTGTTTCTGAACTATAATTTTTTTTTAATTTTCAAATTAAAAAAATAATTTTTAATAATAATAATAGTTTTGATCACATGATCAATTATTTTTTTTTTTTAATTATTCTTTATATTTATTTACAACTCATTTTTTTTAATAAATTCCACCTAACCGAGAACTGGTAACAATGACCGTCGTCTCGTTGTAGCGAAAAAAACCAAGGGTTCTGGTGGGGATCGAACCCACGACCCACACGTTGAAAGGCTAGCACGCTACCAACTAGCCTACGGGGGTCCCCAAAAAACTTTAAAAGTGGTAATTGATTGATATGAGAGAGTAAAATCTTGAATGGTTATAAAATGAAGGTGTTTAATTTACAAAAAATAAATAAAACAAGTAGAAAAATTAAATTCGACTTGGTCGAATCTATGAATACCCTCCACAATGTTATCTGATAGTAATTTTCTAAAAAAATTGCATTACAAATTTTTTATTAGAAATATATTATTTTGAGTAGAACTGGTTTTTAATCAATCACATTTTTTTGAGTGTAAAATTTTTTTGACTGTCAACATTTTTTTGAGTGTGACATTTCATTAAAAAAAAAATAATTAAATTAAAAAAAAAAAAACATGTTTTTTGAGTGTAACATTTTTTTGAGTGTATATATTTTTTAGTGTACAATTTCTTTGAGTAACAAAATTACTTTGTAAAATATTTTTGTTGTTTTATACCTATAGGTAATACAAAAAAAAACTATTTCACATATTTCTCTCTTTTTATTTTACCATCCTCTTCTTTAAAAAACCAAAACCAAACTAACCCATATTATTTATTTGATTTTTTTTCCAAAAATACTTACTATACACCGTTACATACAGTTACACTAACAACAACAAAACAATAACAAATATTTACTTGTCTAACAACTAAACTGCACCCCACGGCAGGAAAACAAACAACAACAAGTTTTAAAAAAAACTGGTATTTCACCATGCTTTTAAAACTTGTTTCTCGAGTTTTCAAGAGTTTAAGGTGAAAAGAATCTGAAATTCAGAGCCTTGCTTATAACTTTTGAACCACTGAACCGATTTTGCTGAAATTCAAAACCAAACAGACTTGGGGAACGATAAAGGTATATAACACGTTTCAGCACCCTCAGAATTGTCTTTCGAAAGTTAGAGTGGTTTTAATCTCGTAAATTCGCAAAATACCCTTGCCGAAATTTACTCTTTTGCTCATAACTTTTGAACCACTGGACCGATTTGGCTGGATTGCAATACCAACCTGACCCGGTAAATGGTCAACATATATGTCAAACTTCAGGAGCCTCCATAAAGTCTTTCAAAAGTTAGCGTGTTTTCAACGGACAGACAGACAGACAGACGGACGGACGGACAACGCTAGATCGACTTAAAATCGATCAAGGATCATGAATATATATACTTTATGGGGTCCTAGACCAATATTTCGATGTGTTACAAACGGAATGACAAACTTATATATACCCTCTATCACTAGAGTGGAGGGTATAAAAAAATAATTTAAAATAAAATCAAAATCAATTTATATTTTTTTCAAAAATAAACGTTTAAAAAGTCGTTGAAAATTTTGTCGAGTTTCAACACAATTTTAGGAGTAATTTTGTAAGCGCGGTAAGAAATTCTTTATGTTACCATATTTATATGCTCAAAAATCGAACAATCATACTCAAAATATTTTTTAAACAATTTTAAATTGTACTTTACTATTCTAAAAGTCAAAAAGCGGGATAAAGCGGGATGAAGCGGGACTTTTGTTTAAAAAGCGGGATAGAAATTCAAGGCGGGATGAGACATCAAAAGCGGGATAATCCCGCCAAAAGCGGGATGGTTGGTCAGGTTATCTATACCCCAACAAGGATCGAACCTTGGTTAGTTTGCATATTTATATTGCCAAGAAGACAAACTAATGGGGAAAACGTTTGACAATCTGTCTTTTAATCACACAAAAATATCGTCTCTGGACTCTATCAGGAATTTATATTACATTAAAAAAAC
Source organism: Pegoplata infirma (assembly GCA_963921195.1). Classification (NCBI taxonomy): domain Eukaryota; kingdom Metazoa; phylum Arthropoda; class Insecta; order Diptera; family Anthomyiidae; genus Pegoplata; species Pegoplata infirma. The sequence goes on along the minus strand of OY992538.1, from coordinate 10,612,040 downwards.
CTTGTCAAATTACTAGAAAAGTCTCGTAATCCTATTTTACCAATATTTGACAGTTTTTCTTGTTTTTTAACAAATAATTTTCGATCAAAATATACATTTTTTTTTTTGTAATTTTACAAATTTCCAAGATTTTTTCCAAAAACAAACAAAGTTGTATTTTGCCAAAAAAGTTGTAAATTAACAATTTTATTGGTAAAAATCTTGTATAATTACAAAAAAGTTTGTAATTTTTACTAGGATTTCTCGTAAAATAGGAGGTAGCAAAAAATCTAGTAAAATCACGAAACCTCCTTTTAAGTTTTATATCGTCAAAAAAATTGTAGATTTTAAATTTTTTTGGTAAAAAGCTTGTAAAATTACAAAATGATTGGTTAAAAGCTTGTACACTCTGAGACATTTTTGGAAAAGAAATTGCCGCTGATTCTAAAACATTTTTCGTATAAAAAAAATCAGATGCTGAGATATTTTTCGTATAGAAAAAGTTTCAGATTTTGAGACATTTTTGTATAGACAAAGTTTCAGATTCTGAGACATTTTACGTATAGAAAAAGTTTCAGATTCTGAGACATTTTTCGTACAGAAAAATTTTTAGATTCTGAAACACTTTTCGTATAGAAAAAGTTTCAGATTCTGGGACATTTCTCGTATAAAAAAAGTTTCAGATTCTGAGAAATTTTTCGTATAGAAAAACTCTCAGATTCTGGTAAATTTTTCGCAAAGATAAAATCTCAGAAACTGAGACATTTCTCGTGCAGAAAAAGTCATACATTCTAAGACACTTTTCGTATAGAAAAAGTATCAGATTCTGAGACCTTTTTCATATAGAAAAAGTCTCAGATTCTGAGACATTTCTCATATAGAACAGTCACAGATTCCGAGATATTTTTAGTAAAGAAAAATTTCAGATTCAGAGACATTTTTGTATAGAAAAGCCTCGTACAGAAATTGTCGCAGATTCTGAGAAATTTTTCGTATAGAAAAAGTTTCAGATTCTAATATATTTTTCGTATAGAAAAAGTATCAGATTCTGAGACATTTTTTGTATAGAAAAAGTTTCAGATTCTGAGACATTTTTCATAATGAAAAAATCTCAGATACTGAGACATTTCTCGTGTAGAAAAGTCTTATATTCTAAGACACTTTTCGTATAGAAAAAGTATCAGATTCTGAGACTTTTTTCGTATAGAAAAAGTCTCAGATTCTGAGACATTTCTCGTATAGAACAGTCACAGATTCCGAGATATTTTTAGTATAGAAAAATTTCAGATTCTGAGACATTTTTTGTGTAGAAAATGTTTCAGATTCTGAGACATTTTGCGTATAAAAAAAGTTTAAAATTTTGAGACATTTTTTGTATAGAAAAAGTTTCAGATTCTAAGACATTTTTCGTATAGAAAAAAGTTTCAGATTCTTAGACATTTTTCGTATAGAAAAAGTTTCAGATTCTAAGACATTTTTCGTATAGAAAAAGTCTCAGATTTGGAAAATTTTTCGCACAGAAAAAGTTTCAGATTCTGAGATATTTTTCGTATAGTAAACGTATCAGATTCTGGGACATTTCTCGTGTATAAAAGTCTCTGACTCTGAGACATTTTTCTTATAGAAAAAGTCTCATTTTTCGTTTAGAAAAAGCATCGGATTCTGAGACTTTTTCTAGTCAAGAAAAGTCTTATATTCTCGGACATTTTTCGTATAGAAAAAGTCTCGGATTCTAAGGCAGCTTTCGTATAGAAAAGGTCTCAGACTCTGAGAGCTTTGAGACATTTTTTGTAAAGAAATTGTATCAGATTCTGAGACATTTTTCGTATAGAAAAAGTTTCAGATTCAAAGATATTTTTCGTATAGAAAAAGTTTCAGATTCTGAGACATTTTTCGTACAGAAAAGTCTTAGATTCTGAGACATTTGTTGTATAGGAAAAGTTTCAGATTCTAAGATTAAAATTTTTTTATTAAAAGCAAATTGTTCTAAAAAATATTACGGCTTTAATAAGTAAGAAAAATGACCCCGAGCTAAAATATCCCTACTTAAAATATTTTTATACCCTCCACTCTGGTGATAGAGGGTATATATAAGTTTGTCATTCCGTATGTAACATTGAAATATTGGGGTAGGACCCCATAAAGTATATATATTCATGATCCTTGATCTATTTTAAGTCGATCTAGCGCTGTCTGTCCGTCTGTCTGTTGAAATCATGTTTTTGGCAATAATCCGGAACCAATTTAAACGCTTGGGGTACCAAAAGTTGCGTAATTCTCCTAGGCAGAAACTGATGTATTTTTTTTTTTTGAAATCGGTTAAGTATTTTAAAAGTTATGAGTGAAAATGTAAAGGTACACAGAAAAAAATATGGAGGAAACAAATTTGAGTAATCACTTGTTTGAATTTAAAAACAAAAATTGAGTAATTTGTTAATTGACGCAATTAAAAATTTACTTAAAAACTTTAAAAACAATTTGAGTAAATAATTTAATAAAAATTTAATGGTTTTTTAAATTTTTTTTTAAACTCTCATAGTTTTTTGAATTCTCGTTTAGTTTATAGTTTTTTCTGTATGTATATGAAAGTTTGTAATCGTCTTTATAAAATTTTCCTTTGTTTTTGAGACATAAATATGTTTGGAAAAGTTTGAAAAATAAGTTTTTTGTTTTTTTTTTTTTTGTAAAAAATTTAAAACTTTTTTAAACTTAAAAAAAAAAATAGAAAAATTGGAGTAAATTTTTAATTGTGTCAATTAAAAATTTACTCATTACTATTAAATCGTTTACTGGTGCAAAATTGAGTAATTTTTTACTCAAAAGTATTAAAAATTTACTCAAATATTTTTTTTTATTTTTTTCTGTGTACCTCTAAAATTATGGTGAATTTTACGCAAAAAAATTCTATAACTTGACACCTGTTGAATGAATGTGAACGAAACTTGAAATTTATTGTAATTTTATCATTCCTAACACTCACAAAATATTTGGGCGGAATCGCACAATGGGGCGAGGCACCAGAAATTTAACCCAAAATTTTAAAAAGATTTATCTTGGCTCATGTGTGACATATTCAAATAAAATTGTAAATAGGTTCATATTTTATTGATCTTAACGTTTGTCTGGTTATTTTGGTACCAATTATAGCAAAATCGGTGCAGGGGTTAAGAAGCTACGACCAATTGAGATGAGTTTCAATATAAACCTCCACAGTATGGCGTGATAGAGGGCCATTTTGTAGTTGTTGGTGTTTTTTTTTGGCTTGTGTGCTTGTTAGTTGTTATTTGTATCAATAGAAGTAAAAAATACGTAGTATGTGTCATACACGTGGTTGCTTTTATATAATTTTCATAATTTTTATATAATATTCATACATACTTATAAAATATTTTTTTTTTGTTTTTTAAATATTACATTGCACTATGGTTCCGTTCATCACTTTTCTTGGCCAAAATTACAAAATTGGAAAAAATTTTTGGTTTGAAATAGGTTTTGTGGTAAAAATTGTTATAAATTTTTTGATTTTCCATGTATAATATTATAAGAAATTTTTTGTAGAGTATATATAGAGGCGAAGGTGAAAGAAAAAATAATATCACTATCTTTTTCTAATTTCTCACACGTACGTTGTCGATGTGAATTAAAAACACATACAAGTTTACAAGTCGTACTTTGCCAACAAATACATGTGTACGAGTTGTACTTTGACAACTCAATTTTTGACGCCTTCGCCTCTGTGTATACTCTATGTTTTTTGTATTTAAACTCAAAAAAGTAATTGAAAAAATTTAAAAAAATAAGTTTTTTTTATTTTAAGCTAAATTTATTTTTGAACGGTAAATGAGTTAATACAAAAACAAAATATGTTTTCCGTTGTTTGTAAGTGTTAACGATTTTCTATAAAATCAATTTTGAGAAAATTGAAATTTGGCCAAGAAAGGTCATCTGCGAAACCATAGTGCATTGGTTAACATTGTGGAGGGTATTTAAAGATTCGGCACAGCCGAATATAGATTTCTTACTTGTTTATTCTTTTTTTAACATGAACTTAATTTGTACCAAAAGAATGTTTTTTTGTCATGCGTTAAAAAAACATTATTTTGGTAAAAACATGTCATTTGACAAAAAAAAAAAAACATTCTCATGCCAGGGTCCCCGCAATACCTTAAAGCGGCACTTATCACATCCAAATAAATAATTCTCACTTTCAACTGCAAAATGCTAACCAGCTAAAAATGTGAGTAATTCATAATAGAGGTATATCACAAAAAAAAGTTTTTAAAAGTCTTAAAATAGAATTTATCCAACCAAAATACAATACTTGTTTCATCTAAATTTTAAGTACCTGCGTTGAATAATTTCAAATAATTTTTTTATGCAAATAGATTACTTTTGGTTAATTCTTAATTTCAGTTTAAATTATTTTCTTAAAAACAAATCAAGGTTATATCCAGTGTTGCCAGAACTTGGTAGTCAAAAACGGCTAAATTCATTCGAAAAAACGGCTAAAAAACGGCTAAAAAATGGCTAAAAAACGGCTAAAATATATATTTTACTTTTTTAAAAAAAAACTATTGTAAATTTATATTTTGTTTAATTTTAACACATAAAATTAAATAAAGAGATCTTTTGTTATACATTGCGTATGGTTTTGACTTATTCTAGATAGAAACTAGAGTTCAAAACACTTTTCCAATGATTTGGAAAAATGTTGACTAGAAAAAATTTTTTTGAGTGAAAGAATTTGTTTTAGTTATTTTTGTTTAAAAAAAATTAAGTAAAATTTTTTATTGAGTGCAAATATTTTTTTGCGTTCGAAAATTTTTTTAGTTTTTTTATTTTTTGTAATGATAAAAACACTGCATACATTTTTTTCTTGGCTTTCTTTTGAAAGTTAGCGCATTTGCAACACGTGAATTCCTCCAGGGAGCGTTTTCGCTGAAACCTGACGAAAAGAATGGCAAAAATATATATGCCAAGATTCAGCAACCAGTCTTTAAGTTGAGTTTCGAACGTTAGCGTATTTTTAACAGAGAAACGGGCATCACTAGATCGTCTAAGATTTAGTATAATGTTAATGGCATGAATATGACTAAAATATCCATTGTTCGATACCAGACTGGGATTATTTAAAATTACGATATATGAAAAGCAAGTACCTATTAACAAAACAAACCGATTAAAAATTCTGCGGATGATAACACTATAGCTGGAGTGTTTGAAACCGGTACGGGAATACCAGAAATGTTTGTAATTTTTAAAAATTAAATTTTCTTACACATTTTTTAACTTTAACCTTTATATTAATTAAAGTTGGAGCCTTTGCTTGATCTGTACTAACAAAAAACCGATCAATTCTTTATTTTAGTATAAAAAAATAGAAAAAACTACTTCTAAATCAAAAAAACTCAAAAATGGCTAAAAAACTGCTAAAATAATTTCGAAAATGGCTAAAAAAACGGCTAAGAGCTAAATGCATTTTTCTCCGGCTAAACGAGTTCAAAAGGAGCTAAATCTAGCCGGAAAACGGCTAAAATGGCAACACTGGTTATATCTTAAAATTGAAAAAAGTATATTTTGCAGTATCAATAAATTATAAAAAAACAGCAAGAAAAAAATATTTATAAAAGACAAGCTCTATTTGTTCTTATATTCCCAGTGTCAATGATTAACAATTAAAACACCATAAATTAACATGAATTAATGGTTGATTGTTGGAGATTGTAGGCACTGGCAATTGGAAATCAATACTTCAGATATAAATTGTTACAATACAAGATACAAAGTTAAAAATTAAGACAATATTATGCATATATAATGTGTATAAATTAAACCTGTAAGTACAATTTTATACCTTAAAAAAGCAAGTTCAATGTCATTAAGCTGTAATATTTTTTGCAATACCCTTCAGTTTAGTAATGAAGGACATATAAGTTTGTTAAACCGTTAGTAACATCTTAATGAAGGAAAGATCGAGGTTTTTTTTATGTCATTATTTATTGATTATTGTGATTATAGAGTGTGATTATGTGGAATTAATGACCACGCCTAGATTAATGGGCGTAAAGGGAAGTACAACTTGTAAATTTAATAAATTGGTGGTAAAGCATCATATTTTTTTAGTCAAAATGCCAACAAATTCAACATTTTTGAAATACTTTTCTATGCTGAAATTAAAACTTATTTGTAACTCTTGTGGATGGTACAGGGTTGCAAAAGTTGGTACAATTGTACTTTTTTTGGTACAATTCGATGCTCAAAAGTACAATGGTACACCAATGGCTCATTTGGTACTATTTAAAAACTTTCTCAGATTATATTTTTCATGGATTTTTCAACGTGATTTATGTTTCCCGAAAAAAAACCTAATTTTTCAGCTTCAAAAAGAAATTTTTTTCAAAAATTCTGAGATGTTTGTGACAAAAAATGACACAGCTTCTAAAATATTTTGCTTTTTACCGATAGTAGACAGATTTAGAGTATTTTTTTAAATAGAAAAAGTATTAGGTTTCGAGACCCAATTTAAAAAGATTCAGATTCTTAACCATTTTTCCTATCGAAAAAGTCGCAGATATCAAAAATTTTTAACGACGAATAGTCGCAGATTCTACAACACACAGATCCCTTCTCCCCTCCTATTTCGGTAATCAAGTATTTTTAATAAAACCTTTAACAAGCAAACAGAAAATAGTCCAAAATCGCCACAACATGAAAATTTTTAGAGAAAATAAAAAAACCGGGAATTCCTGCTTTATTTCCCAGGCTTTCGGGATTGTAAAATATCGAGAATTCACGGGACTTTATTTCCCGGGAAATTTCCGGGAAAATCTAAACTTTTTTTTTAAATTTGGTACAATTGGGGTCAAAAAAGTACAATTTTATGAGCTCGTTGGTACAATTTTGATGTTCTCATTTTGCAACCCTGGGATGGTATCAATAGATTCGTCTAAGACGAATGAATACGACACTTTTACTTTTGTTTTTTTAAAACACATATAAGCCCACAAACTTGTTAAGTTTGTTTTTTTAACTAAATACAATTAATTTTTTTTTATTATTATTTTTAATAATTATTTTTTATTACTTTTTATACACACATTTTACTTTTAATTGTTGTTTAAACATGTTTGACATCTTCATTTAAGATGTTTGTACTTCATATGAGTAGTATTTCAAAGCCACAATAATCTAACGAACAGTAGTTAGATTTAAAATGACAGAAATTGACAATAATGGTACTAATTAAATTAATAAATTAAAAAATTATATTAATCTTTTTTAATAACAAAACAATTTTCTTGAAAATTATTTTATGAGAATATCATAATTTTAATTAGTAAAGGAAATAATGACCTCGAGTATTTTTAGGCGCCTCTGTAGGCTAGCCTATGAGTCTGGAGGTCGTGGGTTCAATTCCCACCAGAGGTCTTGGTCTGTTTCGCTACAACGAGACGAGAATTTTCTTAGTTTTCTGTAGTCAGAAGGAAATCGTATTTTTAACATCATTTCACCCTTTTAGAGTCTAAAATTTCTAAATTTTTTTCAAAAATCAACTTTGTACGACCATTATTTCAAGAGATTGAATTATATAGAGAAATTGAATTATATAGAGAAATTCCAGTGAATATTCACTTAAAACAACAAATCAGCAAATTTATGAAAAATTGACCAAAATACATACAATAAAAACAAATGAAATTTTATTTTAAAACCATTCCACTGTTTTTTCATTAAAAATAAAATCTTATTACAGTCAATTTTTAATGTTAATTTAATGACTAACCAAAACATGTTAAAACTAATGAATATTCACTTATTTTTTTATTGAAAAACAGTAAAACTATAGAAGAAATTTTTTACTGTCGAAATTGAATGTAACAGAAAAATAATTTTTAAGGCCGCTTTTCCAAAAAAAGTAATTCACAAATTTATTTTTTCATCAATTTTTTTTTTTTTTTTCATAAATTTTTTTTTTTCATCAAACTTTTTTTTCATAATTTTTTTTTTTAAATTTTTTTTTTTATCAAATTTTTTTCATAATTTTTTTTTTCATAATTTTTTTTTTTCATAAATTTTTTTGTTTTTTCATCAATTTTTTTTTTCATCAATTTTTTTTCATTAATTTTTATACCCTCCAACCACAGTATAGGGGGTATAAAAATTTACGAACTTAACCTAGGCAGGTTAAGTTCGTAAATGGGCAAAATCGGAACAGGGGGAAAAAAGTTCCCCCTTGTGGAACTAAACCAACCTCTGAAAAACACGACTTTTTTACGTGTTTTTTTTATATTTTTGTTAAACAAATGAAACAAATTTATGCAAGAAGAAGTTCAGAGTACTGCACTAAAAATTTAGTTTTTTTTTCCCCGCCCCCCTTTTTAGGGCGTGGATATAAAAAATAGTTCAAAAAATGATAAAATTGTATTACTTTTGTGCAAAAAGCATAACAAAAAAATCAGTATACATTTTTCAAGAGGGGGAGGTGTCCCCCAATGCCCCCACCAAAGCCCCGTGCCAAATAAATACGCCCCTGATTATTTTTTTTTACATGTTGGAGGGTATAAAAGATTCGGCACAGCCGAATTTAACATTCTTACTTGTTTTTTTTCATCAACATTTTTTTTCATCAAATTTTTTTTCATCAAATTTTTTATCAAATTTTTTATTATCAATTTTTTTCTCACCAAAAAAAATTTTTTTTTCATATTTTTTTTTTCATCAATTTTTTTTACATCAACAAATTTTTCTTTTCATCAAAAAAATTCATCAAAAACTTTTTTTCATCAACATTTTTTCACCAAAAATTTTGGGTTCATTAAATTTTTTTAACATAATTTTGTTTTTCGTGAAAAAAATCATTTTTTTTTACCAAAACTACTTTTTCACCAAGTCTAAGCTTTTCGCATAAAAATTTTCCATTTGTTTATCAAATGTACATTAACAAGTTAGAGTGTTATATTCTTTGGTGTCGAAGCTTTTATACTCTCCAAAATGTAAAATCACTTTTTTGCACTTATTTTTTGCACTCACTTACGAAATGGACAGCTCTTTTGGTTTTTTAATGGAGTCCTCGACTGATATTTCGATTCGTTTTGCATGAAATAGCAAAGTAATATAACATTATTTTTTCTTCAAAAACTTTGCTTTGGCAAGTACACCCAAATCTTCCGCAAAACATTATCATGATTTAATGTTTTGGGCAAGAGTACAAAATTCGCAGGCATTTTAACTATACTTTTTTAGAATACTTTTTTCAGCTGGAAAAGTACCAAAATACAGTATTTTACCCTATTTGGTCCCCTTTGAATCTAAATTTCTAAAAGGTACTTTTTTCGGAATAGTTTTTTTCGCCGGACGATACCACATTCCAAATTTTCAAGTCTCTATGACTATTATTTCAGGAAATATAAAATGAAAACTTGTTTATATGTTTCGAAACGGATTTTCAAAAAAGAAAATATTTATGTGGAAATTTTTTATCAAAGCTTCTAGAACCAATATTTCAAGAACAACAAAAAGTATCAAAAGTGCACTATATTACTCCCCTCCTTAGAAAAACAATTTCCCAAAAGTACTTTTCCCCGATCCTACGTTCCGAATTTAAAGTTTCTACGACCATTTTTTCAGAAAATATAAAAAGTATCAAATTATCACTATTGTGCCCATTTTTGCCACCTTTGAATCCAAAGTGGGTTGGTTTGGGGGTTTGGTGGGAGACATTGGGGGACACCTTCTCCTTGCGATAGATGTTATCAAATGGATTTATTATGATTCTTCCAATTATTTAATCCAATTAATCATTATTAAAATATACTTTTTTATATCCACGCCCACAAAAGGGGCGTTTCAAAAATTTTGTTTTATATCCGCTGGGTCTAAATGCAGGGTTTTGAGCTTCGTCTGACATAAAAATGTTGCATTTTCTTAAAAAAAGTACAAAAAGCCCTGCAAAAAAATACCGTTTTTCAGGGGTTGGTTTAGTTCTCCGAGGGGGAACTTTTTTCCCCTTGGTCCGATTTTGCCCATTTCCGAAACTAACCTGCCTAGGAATATAAGACATATTCGTGCCAAACTTCGAAAGTCTAGCTCTTTTATTCTGGACTGTATCGTGTCCTCTACAGACGGACGGACGGACATCGCTAGAATATCTTAGAATCGATCACTGATCAATAATATATGTACTTTATGGGGTCCTAGACCGATATTTCGATGCGTTACACACGGAATGACAAAGTGAGTATACCCCCATACTGTGGTTGGAGGGTATAAAAATATTTAATGTTTAGTTTTTATTAATGACTATAATGAGTTGTTTCAGAAATGACATTATAAAAAATAACGACTTTTATTAATACTTAATTTTTCAAGTCATTTATTTTTGTTTTGTAAGTAAAAACAACTGATTATTCTTTGAATTTTTAATGATTTGTGTAAGTAATTAAGCTTAAATTGTTGGTATTTTTTAATGAGAAATCATTTGTTTTTACCTACTTTGTGGGTTATTTTTTTTTTTTTAGAAAACAAAAATCAAAAATTAATTATTTATAGAAATATTAAAACAAATTGTAAAACAATAACCTACAAAATCATTAATTTTTGATGTTTTCGTAGGTTATTTTTTTCTGAATTTGTTGTTAAAAATAACAGAACAATCATTTATTAATTTTAATGTTTTCGTAAGTTATTTTCCGTTGAATTTGTTGGTTAAAAAAAATTAAAAATTCGTTATTTTTTAATGTTTAATCGTATTTATTTTAGAAACTTAATCAACAGTAACAAATAAATGTTGGTGTGTATTGAAATAAAAGGAAAATTTCTTAAATGGTTTTCAATTGTTTAATCATTTGTTCTAAAGGGATTTTTCAATTGTTTTTGTCTACAAAATATTTAAAGAGTAGGGTGTGTATTTTTTTTTTATAAATGTTGATGAAGATGATAAACTTATAATTGTTTTGTTCTAACGACTTAGAACGTCATTTAAAGCGATTTATATTTGATGTTAATTTCTCAAACACTTGTACGTAAAAAATTATACATTTGTCTACTTCATACCGATTGTTGTGGCGGTTTTACAGAATACAGAACAAAAAAAAAATAAAAATTAATTATAATTATTGTGATGTCATAATTACCTTGATTTCTTTATTATTTTATTTTTAACACATAAAATATTTTTTTAATAACACTTTATATATTTATCCCGAAAAAATATACAACAACAATATTTATATTTATTTGAACGTTGTTAATTTTATTTCCATAAATAATATTAAACAGAAATGAAGATAAACAACAACATACAGGTGAACCGCAGTGAACGATAACGTTGTGAGAACGTGAACACCAAAACGTCGTGACACGTAAAATTAATTTTAAGGCGTCGAACCCAGTGGCACTCTCCGTTTTGACTGATCAGGTCAATATTAAGAGATATTTAATTTTCAAAGTGATTTTCAAACGATTTTTTAAGGAAACTTCAACAATCTTCTCGAAAAACATAATAAAAAATCACTTCAAAATCGCAAATTTTAAAACAAAATATCTCGTGATTTTGACCTGACCTGTCAAAACGGTGAATGCCACTGGATTCTACAAGGATGTGAAAAATTTAAAACTCGCATAATTTTTCACAGAGGAATCTGATGAAATCAGCATTAAAAAATTTTTCCTGATATTAAAAACATTTTAAAACTATTTTTTCTATGTATTCCGAAACTTTATTTCAATTAACGCCATTTTGTAATGCCCATATAAATTCCCAATCCCGTAAATCGAGAGTTTTCTGTGCTTAGCACATAAAATTAAATACAGGAATTCATTGATAAAAACTGATTTGCATACAATAGTCTTTTATTTCAGAGTTTTAAATAATGTATGAAAACTTTTTGAATTTTATTTTATTTTTTTAAACAACAAATAAAGGTCATTTAACAGTTTCTTTTTTATATTTAAATCTTTTTTAAATGCAGTCTACTGTATCGAAACCAAAATTAAAGAGGAAATATGTATATGAAAATATGAATAATTTAACGAAACAATGTGCAAATAAGAATTAAGTTTTAAGTAGATTTTCTATAAAATGTTTACAAAAAAATGCTGAAAAATACATAATTTGTATCCCACTGTGGGCACTGGGCTAGTACATTAATAGTTTTGGAGTTTTGTAACTTCTTATTGTTTCTGAAAAGCTTATTTAATTTAAAATGTTCATGTTTTTATGGAAAATATTTGGTTTAAAGTATAATATCTAACAGTGAAATTTGTTTTGGATACCTATAAGGCATTACATACTAGCTGTATCGTTTTTTTTATAGAAAAATTGCCTCTTGATGGAAAAATATTCCAGAACTACATAGAAAAAAAAATCTATATAAATAAAAATCAATTGTCATTCGTTGGTAACCGCATCAGTTGAGAACGGCTGGACCGATTTGGATTTTTTTTTTTAAATGTTCGTCATAGTCCAACTTAGGTTTTTATGTAAAGAAAAATTGACCACGCACACTTTTACGATTTATCTAAAATCGGAAAATTGCTGCACCGATTTTAGTTTCTTTTATTAAAATGTTGGAAGTAATCCTATTTAAGTTTTTACTGAAAGAAAAATCGAGCACGCCCACATTTTTAATTTATCTAAAATCTGAGAATGGCTGTACAAATTTGACAATTTTTTTTTTTACGAATTTTCATTTTTTGGTTTTTACGAAAAAAAAAATGACCACGCCCACTTTCGCTAATTTTTGTTGAAAATGTTCGTCATAATTGAACTAAGCTTTTTACGGATAGTAAAATTTCCCACACTTGTTGACAAAAACAAAAGAAAAACATATTTAAAACAAGTGATAAAACATTTGAAAACCATCCCTGTAATTATTCATTTGTTTTAACAAACATCAACATTTATTTTTTACTGTTAATAAATTTTTCTAAAATAAATAACATTGAACATTAAAAAATAACGTCACTTTCATTTTTTTTACCATTTTTTTACCAAAAAAATAACCTACAAAAACATTAAAAATTAATGATTGTTTTGTTATATTTACCAAAAAATTCAAAAAAAAAACATACCTACGAAAACATTAAACATTTATGACATTAGGTTAGCTTTACAATTTTTCTATTATATTTTATTTTAAAAAATTTTTAATAAAATTTTTGGGGAATCGATCCCGCAATCAACTACATTCTGGCCAGACACTCTAACCATTGTGCCAAAGTCACTTGATACAAACATATTTAAAAAAAAAAAAAACATATTTTTATATTTGAAGGGCTTATTGTAAAAATGCCTGCGAATTTTGTACTCTTGCCCAAAACATTAAATCATGATAATGTTTTGCGGAAGATTTGGGTGTACTTGCCAAAACAAAGTTTTTTAAGAAAAAATAATGTTATATTACTTTCTCGGGTAAAAATGAAATATATATGATCATATACTTATGAAGATATATGGATCATATATGGATTTATATAACCACATATTATCATATATGCCTCCATATATGATAATATATGGTTACATAAATCCATATATGATCCATATATCTTCATATATGATCATATATATTTCATTTTTAGCCGGGTTGCTATTCTATGCAAAACGAATTGAAATATCAGTCGAGGACCCCATTAAAAACCAAAAGAGCTGTACATTTCGTAAGTGAGTGCAAAAATAAGTGCAAAAAAGTGTTTTTACATTTTGGAGAGTATAAAAGATTCGGCACCAAAGAATATACCACTCTCATTTGTTTTATGTACATTTGATAAACAAATGGAAAATTTTTATGCGAAAAGCTTACTTGGTGAAAAAGTAGTTTTGGTAAATTAAAATTGTTTTTTTTTCACGAAAAACTAAATTATGTTAAAAAAAAATTTAAGGAACCCAAAATTTTTGGTGAAAAAAATTTTGATGAAAAAAAGTTTTTGATGAAAAGAAAAATTTTTTGATGTAAAAAAAATTTATGAAAAAAAAAAGAAAAAAAATTTTTTGGTGAGAATAAAATTGATATTAAAAAATTTGATAAAAAAATTTGATGAAAAAAAAAATTGTGGAAAAGAAATATGATAAAAAAAAAATTATAAAAAAAAATTTTTTATAAAAAAAAAAATTTGATGAAAAAAAAATTAATTAAAAATTGATGAAAAAAAAAAGTTTATGAAAAAAAAATTTTTCTGAAAAAAAAATTAATGAAAAAAAAAAAATTTGATGAAAAAAAAAATTTAATGAAAAAAAAAAATTTGATGAAAAAAATTTGATGAAAAAAAATTTGATAATCAAAAAAAATGATGAAAAAAAAAAATTATGAAAAAAAAATTTGATGAAAAAAAAAGTTTGTTGAAAAAAAAAAATTGATGAAAAAAAAAATTTTATGGAAAAAAAATTTATGAAAAAAATAAAAATTTGATGAAAAAAAAAACTTTGATGAAAAAAATTTGATGCAAAAAAAAGTTGATAAAAAAAAAATTTATGAAAAAAAAAAATTGATGGAAAAATAATGCTGATTTCTTTTCTAAAAAAAATGTTTGCCTTTTTAGGGTATAAAAATGTTTAACTCACACCTTCAAAAATTTGCATTTTATTTGACTGGAATAGAACACAACATACAGAAATACTCTGCCCTGCATTTTTTAGCAGTTGTTTTAATAAAACAACATAGAAAAAGTCAGCTGTTGTATAAGGCAATTTCAACCCCGTGATTTTTTACGGTGTAAAAAGTGCAACTTTTTTGCACTTTATGGGGCAGACATTTTTAGAAAAGAACACGATATTCTTTATAAGGGTTGACATTTTTTTAGAAAAGAACAGAAAAACATAATTTTTGGGGCGAAATGCAGAAAAAGGCACATTTTTTGTCAGAAAAGAAAACACCATAAGTTTGTTGAAAAAAAAAAGAATTGATGAAAAAAAAAATTGATGGAAAAAAAATTTATGAAAAAAAATTTTTTTTGTTGAAAAATAATTATGTTACTTTTTATTCACCAGCTGGTGAAAAACGGTTTTATTCACCACGAGGTGAATTATTATCCAAGTTACAAAGCCAAGTTATTAAAATTTTTGGTTTTAAGAAAATGAAAATAGTAATTCTTGTTTTCTTTTTCGTTAATTGTTAGCTTATATAGTCAAACTGAAGTGGCGTCCTGCAACTTTTTTAAAATTAGATACCAGCCTAAAAACATTCAGCCTTACCACAAGAATATAAAATAAATTTAAAATTAGCTTTTCATTTTATTTTCATACAAATTGTTTTTGTTTTTAAAATCGACTTTCAAAAAATGTATAGAAAATTTGAAATTTAAAATAAAACTTTTGTTAAAATAGACTTTTTGTTTTCTTGTGGTAAGGGCCATTATCATGTTAAAAAACTAAATAAAAAAAAAAGTTGCAGGACGCGGGATTCGATCACCGGACCTTCCGTTTTCCAGTCTGGCTCACTTCAGCTAAGCCACCGTAGCTTATTTAAATATTGGTTTAAATTTTGTTATGTTTCTCTTGATTGTAGATATTCGATTTTCAAATATACTGGTTAGTGTTGCCAAGTGGTAATATTTTATTGGCAAAAATTTGCGATGATGGTAACTAATCTAATTGGAAATGCGATATTTGGTATGGCAATACAGCGTTAATCGAGTGACACCTAGCGCCGCTTTTATTTATTAATTTTAAGTTATTGCCGAAGTTTAAGTTTGCAATAAAATGAAAACTGTAATTCTTATTTTCTTTTTTGTTTAATCGTTAGCTTATATAGTCAAACTGAGGTGGCGTCCTGCAACTTTTTTAAAATTAGACACCAGCCTAAAAACATTATCATGTTAAAATTCGATAAGCAACATTTAATTTTATGGTGGTTTTTGCCTTAAAACTTTTAAAATAATCTAGAAAATATAACTTTTGCAGAACTTTTATTCTCGATATACTTGTACGAAGGGTTAAAGCAAGACTTCTGGCTAAAATCTGTCAATGGAACATCAGCAGAAGGCGAAAAACACGAAAAAATAAAATGTAAGTTCTTGCAGTAAGGCCTTCATTTCTATAAATATTTTTTTGAATTTTTTTTTCTACAAAAAAATAACCAACACAAGTAGGTAAAAACTAATGACATCTCTTTAAAAAATGCCAACAATTAAAAAAAAAAATAACGTACACAAATCATTAAAAATTAAAGAAGAACTACTTATTTTTAAGTACAGAACAAAAATAAATGACTTTAAAAATTGAATGCTAATGAAAGTCTTTATTTTTTATGTTATTATTTTTGAAACAAAGAACAGAAATAGTCATTTAAAAAAACTGAACATTGAAAAAATGTTTTTTCTTTAAAAAAACGACAGAACGTAAAACATTTTAAATAAACTACAAACAGTTAATGTTATAATTTTTTGAGTGTAGATTTCACCGCATTTTTATTGCGCTTAAATCAATGTCTAAAAACAGCGCTGAAAAGACACATAAATTTCTGTGCATTTTAATACCTTTATCAGGATTTTTGGATGATGATTGTCCTCAGAACAGGAAATGGTTTCCAATAGATGACACATTTTGAATTTGAGTTACCCTTGTTGAGGGCACCCTTCTTGGCGGGTTATAAAAATTCTTCGTTACAAGCTAGCAACATGAGTAGGCGCTGCTTTTGAAAAACCATGTGAACTCTTTAAAAAATAAAATCAACTTCCTCATAGACCATAACGAGCAAAAATGAAAAATGCTGATAAAAGTTGTTTGTTTACTCAAATACCATAACAAAAATAAAAAGAAATAATATACAACAGAAGAGTTTAAAACCTGAATACGGCTTAAAAAAAACAAAAACAAATAAACCAGTCTATTTAATTAAAAAAAATGTGGTAAATATTTAACAGAAATAAACAATTTAATGAATCATTGCGATGACTTTAAAAATTAAATTAAATAAAAAAAATGTATGTAAGTTGTAGTACCTAAAACCCAAAAAACAAAACATAATTGTTTGTGAAACTGCTACAGAAAGTTAAGCATGCTTAACTTTTTTAAAATTTAATTTAACAAAAATCGGTGTATAAAAAATATAAAAAACCCGGTCCTTTAAGTTCAATTTAAGATTTTAGGAAAGACAGACCGACCAATAATTAATTTTGCAGTGGAAAAATTTAAGTTTCGTTGAGTATAAAATCGGTTGTAAATTAGGTAGATCTGGCTCACAGTTTCTGAGTTACATTTCTGAAAAAAAAGCTTAACTGTTTGATTTTTAACAGTTCAGTCGTCATGTAGAGATCAATTTCTTTTTAATATCTTAAGAACTAAACAAACCTCTAAAAAAAACCATTTTTACAGGTTTTTTGTACTTTTGCTTAGCAAAAGAAACATTTTTATGTCAAAAGAAGTTCACAGTCTTGCAGTTGGATCCAGGAAGGTTGTCTCCCACCGACGTAACCCCCCAAAAAAAAAGACGCCCCTGTTTTTTTAAACGTGATGGAGGGTATAAAAGATTCGGCACAGCCGAATTTAACACTCTCACTTGTTTTCATACATTTTTTTTTTTCATCAATTTTTTTTTATAAGGGTTCAAGTTGAAAAAATGCAGAAGAAAAATTGAATTTCTAAAAATTATAGACATTTCTGGTATTTCCTATACCGGTTTCAAACACCCCAGTTAGTGTCATCATCAGTAGGATTTTAAATGTCGGTTTGTCTTGTTAATGAAAACTGTTTTTTATATATGTGAATATTTATAGTTTCTACAGAATAAATTTTTGACAGTTTCCAACACTACAATTCTATTTCTAGCAATCTCAACCTCACTTCATACTTTCTTTCAACTTTTTACATTATTTCGCAATGTAAGAGACATTTTTACATTTTTCATATTTTTTATACCCTCCACTCTAGTGATAGAGGGTATATATAAGTTTGTCATTCTGTTTGTAACTCATCGAAATATCGATCTGGGACCCCATAAAGTATATATATTCATGATGCCCGATCGATTTTAAGACATTCTAGCGATGTCCGTCTGTCCGTCTGTCTGTGGAAAATGCTGTCGCGGACAAAATATTGCACAGAGATGACTGAAACTTAACATATTCATTGGAAGTTCTCCCGAGAAGTTTGGTATTGCATTTGAGTGATATCGGTTCAGCGGTTCAAAAGTTATGAACGAAAATGTAAGCACACCTCAAAAATTTCAGTACATTCAACATAACCTAAAAATACAAAATGCTTTAATTCGGCTTCTGGTTGGCATATGTGAACATAATTGAACACCAAATGGTATTTAAACAAGTACGAATACAAAAAAAGAAAAAAAAATCGCGGATTTTTTTTACCAAAATTTTTTTTCGCGAAAATTTTTTTTTCAAAAAAAATTTTTTTTTTTCAAAAGTAATTTCCTTTTAAATAAAGTTTTTTGCAATAATCTTTTTGAAATTGTGGAGGGTATCACTACATTCGGCAAGGCCGAATTTAACTTTTTTACTTGTTTTTTCATAAATTTTTTTTTCATAAATTTTTTTTTCATAAATTTTTTTTTTGTCATCAAAAAATTTCTTTTTCATCAAAATTTTTATTCATAATTTTTTTTGTTTTTTCATTAATTTTTTTTCATAAAAAATTTTTTTTTTCATAAATTATTTTTCTTATCATATTTTTTTTCATAAATTTTTTTTTTATCAAATTTTTTATTGTCAATTTTTTTCTCATCAAAAATTTTTTTTTCATATGTTTTTTTCATCAATTTTTTTTTACATCAAAAAATTTTTCTTTTCATCAAAAAAAATCATCAAAAACTTTTTTTCATCAAAATTTTTTTTCCCCAAAAATTTTGGGTTCATTCAATTTTTTTAACATAATTTTGTTTTTCGTGAAAAAAAATCATTTTTTTTACCAAAATTTCTAAGCTTTTCGCATTGAAATGTTTTATTTGTTTATCAAATGTACACACAGAAAAAAATATAAAAAATTGTATCTGTTTTGGGGATAATACAACATATAAAGTGGTTTTGGATAATTTACCTAAGTGTTTTAGAGCAAAAACTTTGGTAGGTTAACCAAAACCACTTTATAGGTTGTAATTAAACCAAAAACTGGCACATTTTATTTTTATTTTTTTTTTTGTGTGTACATAAAACAAGTGAGAGTGGTATATTCTTTGGTGCCGAATCTTTTATACTCTCCAAGATGTAAAAACACTTTTTTGCACTTATTTTTGCACTCACTTACGAAATGTACAGATCTTTTGGTTTTTTAATGGGGTCCTCGACTAATATTTCAATTCGTTTTGCATGGAATAGCAAAGTAATATAACATTATTTTTTCTAAAAAAAACTTTGCTTTGGCAAGTACACCCAAATCTTCCGCAAAACATTATCATGATTTAATATTTTGGGCAAGAGTACAAAATTCGCAGGCATTTTTTCCACAAAAAATTGCTAAACATCTAAATTTTGTTATAAGAAAAATGTATCGGACTCTTTGACTGTTTCTAAAGGTATCGAAATCTGAAAATTTTTCTATAGGAAAAATCTAAAAATTTTTTTCAGGAAAAATTTTTGAATTTTTCTATAGAACAAATTTAACAGAGTCCTCTGACTGACTTTATTGAAAGAAAAGGTAACTTAGAATCTGAAACATTTTCTATAGGAACAATGTCTCAGAATCTGAGACTTTTTCTTCAGTAGAAATGTTTCAGAATCACAGATTTTTAAATTATTTATTGAATTTAACATTAAGTAACAAATCAAATTCAAATTTAACCTAACTGAAACCGACTAAAAATGACCATTTCCTCGTTGTAGCGAAACAGACCAAGGACTCCGGTGGGAATTGAATCTACCATCCCCAGACTAATAGACTGTTACACTACTAACAAGCCAGCTGAGCGCCAAATCTTAAATTTTGTAAGGCAAATGTTTCAGAATCTGAGTCTTTTTATATAGAAAAAATATTTTGGAATCTACGACTTTTTCTATTGCAGAAATGTCTCAGAATTTGAAACTTTTTCTTTGGAGAAATGTTTCAGAATCTGAGACTTTTCCTAATGTAAAATTTTTTCAAAATCTGTATTTTATAGGAAAATGTCTCAAAATCTAATCTCAGGTAATTTCTATAAAACAATTTTATTTAAAATCTCATAATTTTGATATAGGTAGAAAGTTTCGGAATCTCAGATTATTTTATTTAAACAAAATATTCTAGAATCCAAGGATTTTTCTAAAGCAAAAAGTTTTAGATTCAGAGAATTTTGCAATAAGAAAGATCTAAACCTCTAAAGGTTTCTATGGGAAAAAAGTTTCAGTAAATTTAAATTTTAAATGCTTCAGTACCTGAGAAACAGAATTTGAGAATTTTGCTAAAACTTGATTATCATAGATTCCAAAGATTTTCTGTGGGCAAAATGCCTCAAAAACTCTAAATTTTCACAGATTGTTAAAATGTTAAGATATTGTTGAGCTGTGTTATTGTATGTTGTTGATTTAGTTTGGCTTGAGGTTATGAATTATAGAAAAATATTGTTAAATAAAATACACTGTTTTAACTTCTCAATTTTTAACTGTTGACCATCATCAGGGATCTGGCAAAACAATTTAACTTAATTGTTTTTGCCAGATCCCTGATGATGATCAACGATGATTGACCGAAATATCGGAAATAAAATATAGACTTTAGTTAAAAATTTAAAACAGTGTTTTTATATTTTGAGGATGTTTATTCTGACACGTGTCGATTAAGTCTTGCAAAAATTTCCAACATAAATTAATTTAAAACAAAAAATAATTTTCTTGAAAATTATGCTATGAGAATATCATGGTTTTTAATTAGTAAAGAAAATAATGACCTCGAGCCAGATTAAACATCCACAAAATATAATATTTTAAAGGTCGAATAAAACAATTTTTAATAAAGATTAATCAGAATTTGAACAGTGTTTTTATTTAACAATATTTTTCTATAATTCATGACCTCGAGCCAAACACAATCAACCATATGTCACAGAATCGTAACTTTTTTTTTAAAGAAAATTTGTATGGGTGACACTTATCACAAATCTGATATTTTGCTACCCTGAAATTTGAAATTAAAGTCTCTATTCACCCAAGCACGAAGCTAATTGAACATGGAAAACATCGGTCCATGTTTGGACCAAGCCCTCATATCAATTTGTAAAACTTTTTTAAAAAAAAAAGTTGATAAATTTTGAGTAAACTTTTAATCGACACAATTAAAAAAACACTTAAAACAAAGAAAAATTTTGAGTAAAGTTTTAATTGTGTCAATTAAAAATTTACTCAATTTTTTTTTAGCAAACATTAAAAAAAGTTAAATGCTAATAGCATTAAATTGTTTACTGGTGCAAAATTAAGTATTTTTTACTCAATACTATTAAAAATTTACTAAAAAAAAATTTTCTGTAATGTTAAGAAAATATAAAATTTATATTTACACTTACCACACTTAAAGGACAACTACGTCCCGTTTTATATGCTGCCGTTGATGTTGTCAATTTCTCCAAAAAAGATTGCTTTTTACTATCACTATTACTGCTAGTACCAGTAGCACCAGCATTATTGTCGTTACTATTTTCTAAATTTGTACTCGTACTGGAATGATGATTATGATTATGACGGATTTTTGGTAAAATTAAACGTATGATAAAACCATAATTGGGTGGTGATGATAAAATTCTTGTACATGATTTCTGTTGAGTGGCCGCAATGGCCGTATTAAATTCCAATATAAGACTAGATTCTTTACCCTCACTTTCGATGAAATGTTCTTCTTGTGTATTGCAAATGGGTTCAAATGTTGGATTTGAACGAAAGTCAACATCTGGAAATGAATATAAAAAAAATATTTGAAAACTCTAGTTTTTAAATTAAAAAAAAATAAATATGTTTAACAAATATATGCTAATAATTTATTATTAGCATTTACGACCAACAGGTTTTTAACACCTATTTTTTAAGACACATGTTTGGTTATATGGTTGCAATAAACTCCAGCGCATACTACTAATCAACTAAATAGTTGGGGGCATAAGTAATTTCGTTGTATAGTTCCTTTTTTTAATAAAATATTACAGCAACAAAGGTTTTCATTTAACGCTTCAGTTAATAAAGAGATTAGAGACTATAATGGGTGTTCAGTGAGCATACTTGGTTACACTATTTACAGAAATAATTGTTTTGGTTGCCCGAGTAAAAAATTTTGTATGTATTTTTATATACACCTAGAAAAGTTTTACAGTAACTATTTATGGTTATTCAAAAAGTTTTTAGGTGAAGTTGTTTTAAACGTTTTATCGTTTGTTTTTCAAAAAAAAACTAAATTATGGAAAGATTTATACAGTTGTTAAAACAACAAACTACAAAAATTTACGGACAAATTTTTTATCAGTTAAATTATTTGTAACTGATTATACCGTATAATTTTACAGAAGTACGGTTTTTGTAGTTTGTTATTCAAAAAATTTTATTTTTACTTCACAAAATAAAAAATTGTAAACAGTTAAAATAACTGAAATATCGTTTGTTTTTACGGAATGTCTAGTCATTTATTAACGTTTAAAAATAACTGAAAAAGTATGTTGTTTCAAGTGAAATATAAGTAGTCCGTTTTTTAAAAGGAAAAATTATTGTTTTAAATGTTTTTTCAGTTGAATTTACTTACAAAATATTTTTAGTGTATCACATCTGATCCGAGATTTCAAAGATCAGTACTGTTCCGAAAAATGGATTGCTAAGATTAGATCAGTTTTAATCGGACGGATACAATTTCATCCGAAAAATGTTTATTTAGATAAATTCATTTTTCGAATACAATTGTATCCGTTTGATTAAAACTGATCTAATCTTAGCTATCCATTTTTCGGATCAATACTCGTCCTTCAAATTTTTTACTCGGGTGGCTAAAAATCAAATACAGTGTCGGTCTAAATTGCTTAAACAAACATCACATGGAGTTTAAAACTGCCTATCGCATAATCCAAATCAAATATGTTCAAATGTGTGTTTAATTTTATAAATATAATTTTTCAGAAAATACTAAAAAAAAATAAAAATTGAATTCGGGCCTTCCGAATGTATTGATACCATCCCAAAAAATTAGCTTCTTCTCATTAAAATACCATTCAGTGTCCAATTCGGTTCTTAAATGTTAACCAGCAGCCGAATTAAAGTATTTTGTATTTCTAGGTTATGTGGAATGTATCAAAAATTTTAAGGTTTCCTCAACATTTTCGTCTTTAAATTTTAAGACCTGATTTGAAATAAAAGATATTGCAGTTTTTGTTCAACATTTTTTAACCGACACTGTATGTAAAAAAACTTCAATTAGTTTAGAAAAATTATGTAAAACAAAAATATATTTGCATATTAATTAAATACAATACGCTACATTAAAATTGGTTTATAAACCTATTTGCTTGATCCAGTGTTGCCATAAGCTAATTATTAAATAAATTAAAGTATATTTTTAATTGACACAATTAAAACTTTACTAAAATATTTGAGTAAATTTTTAATTGACACAATAAAAACTTAACTCCAAATTTTTCAATTTCTGAAAATTTAACAATTTATTTTTTTAAAAAGTTTTAAAAAGTTTTAAATTTTTTTTAGGGTCGAACCAGAATCAAATTGCTTCGCGCAAGACGTTAAAAAAAACAAAAGCAAGCACATTTAATTTGAAATTTTTACGTCCGTTTGACTTAGGTACCTCACATTTAAATATTAGAAACGAAAAATTATTGGACGTTACGCCTTACGCGACGCAATTTGATTCAGGTTGGGCGCTTACAAAAAAGAAATCGAAAAACTTGGTTTTTCAAACTCTACCAAACATATTTATGTCTCAAAGACATTGGAAATTTTATAAAGACGTTTTCAAACTTTCATATAAATATACAAAAAACTATAAACTAAATGAGAATTCAAAACACCAAGAGAATAAAAAAAAATATTAAATTTGTATTAAATTATTTACTCAATTTTTATACTCTACACCAGCGGTTACCAACCTATGGTACGCGTACCACTAGGGGGTACGCGAAACTGTCCGCGGGGGTACGCAAAATTTTAGTAATTTGGACATTCGATTTAGATATTAACCTTTCAATGTTGGTTCCGCATCTGGCTTCGAAAGTGTTTCATATCGTCAGGTTTTAAAGAAAGTTGAGGTGAAAGCTCACAAAAAACGTATTTTTGCGCAATTTAGAAAGCATTTTTTCGATATTTTTGAATGATATTTTGAGATCTAACCACTTTTTTCGATTAACCTTTCGATGCTGATTCCGAATATGGTTCCCAAATTTTTCTATGATGTCAGGTTTAAGAGAAAATTTATGAGTAAGTTCTCAAAAAACGTATTTTTGGTCATTTTTGAGACGCGTTGTGATAGTATGAAAATTTTGGTACCATTTTGTTAAGCTCCAAATGCCCTTTCATTGCACATATATGCGAGGTGTTTCATTCGAAAAGTCATGGAGTTATTGATCTGCCCTGGTATTAAAAAAAAAAATAAAAACATATTTCCGCCTCCTGTGATGCGTTTTTGGAACTTTTTTCAAAGAAATATTTAATAAAGATGCAGCAAATGCTTCTTCTTTTTACTGTTCACTAGATGGCGTTTTTATAACTGTTTCCGGCAGTTTATTAAACGTTCTTAATTTCATTTGTTAGTGACTGAAATCTTGATTACCACATTAAAATCAAATAAAAACAAATCGTTTTTGCACTTCTTTGGATTTTATTTCTTTATTTTTCTAATAATAATTATCATTTTCTTCTCTTCCGTTTCCAGAATTTACTGGAAAAAATAAGCATACGCCCTCTATATTTACAATGCGCATACAAGCTCTAGGGGTCTGCTTTTTTTAGAGTGCAAAAAACATCAGTTGTTTTAACTTTTGGTGTAGAATCGACTGGTGAAATCAGATTTGCAATATTTCTAGCCGTTTTTGATCTGAAGAAAAATCAGCTCAAAATCCGCGTTTTCAGATGCACCCTTAAGGAGCGAACATTTTTCCAAAAAAATACCACCATTGTTTTGATCTCGCTAAATAATTTAAAAAAAATGGTAATACCAGCGGATCAAAAATTTCAAAAATTAACTCTAATATTAGTGAAGTTTTTTAATGACAACAAAAAACTCGTTAGGGGGTACGCGGATGATAAAATTTAAAATTAGGGGTACGCGAGCCAAAAAGGTTGGTAACCGCTGCTCTACACCATTTCCAATTATATTTTAAAAATTTCCAATTATATTTTAAAAATTTCCAAATGTATTTTAAAATTGTGGAAATATATATTTTAAAATTGTCCAAATAAATTTTAAAATTGTCCAAATGTATTTTAAAATTGTCCAAATGTAATTTAAAATTTTCCAAATGTACTTTAAAATTATCCACATGTATTTTAAAAAATTTCAATGAATTTTAAAATTGTCCAAATGTAGTTTAAAATTTTCAAAATATATTTGAAAAATTTCCAAATGTATTTTAAAATTGTCCAATTGTATTTTAAAATTTTCCAAATATATTTTCAAAATTGTCCAAATGTATTTTAAAATTGTCAAAATGTATTTTAAAATTGTCGAAATGTATTTTAAAATTTTCCAATTGTATTTTAAAATTTTCCAAATGTATAATTCTATGTAGAATATTTTAGAATACATTTAGAAAATTTTAAAATACAATTGGACAATTTTAAAAAACATTTGGACAATTTTAAAATACATTTGGACAATTTCTGTTGAAAACATGCTACTTTTAAAAGACTTTACGGAGGCTCCTGAAGTTTGGCATATATGTTGGGAATTTACCTCGTCAGGTTGGTATGTATTGTAATCCAGCGAAATCGGTCCAGTAGTTCAAACGTTATGAGCAAAAGACTTAATTTCGGCATGGGGCATTTGTGAATTTGCGAAATAAAAAACCGCTAACATTCGAAAGACAATTCTGAGGATGCTGGCGCTTGGCACATATATTTACCGTTCCTCTGGCCTAAATCGTGTTGAATTTTATCCAAATCGGTCCAGTAGTTCAAAAGTTATTTATAAAACAGTGAATTTCAGATTAGTTTCACCTTAAATCCACTTAAATAAACATATTTTAAAAACATTGGCAAGTCACAAAAATATTTTACAACGTATTTTTGTCACTCAAAAATATTTTTATACTAACAAAAAAATACACTCGAAAAAAATTTTACACTCAAAAAAATTTTTACACTCAAAAAAAATTGAGTACATTTTTTTTTTCAAAAATTACTAAAAAAAGTTTTTTTACAAAAAATAAAATATTTCTAGTCAAAAATTTATTTTTTTTTTACGTTAGAAAACTTACTATCACTTAAAAAGTGATAGTAAATTCGGCAAAGTCGAATTTTGAATAATTTTTTAATTGCGTCAATTAAAAATTTTTTTTTTTTTTTAAATAATTAAACAAGTGATTATTCAAATTTGTCTTTAAATTAAGAAAATTGCTTTGCCTCCTTACCTACACTCAACAAGTAGAAAAGTTAAAGTCGTCTTGGCCGAATATGTGAATACCCTCCACAAGTGATGATAAGTGATAGTAAATTTTCTAACGTAAAAAATAACATTTTTGATTATAAATATTTTATTTTATGTAAAAACCTTTTTTTAAGTAATTTTTGAAAAAAAAAAAAATAGTTTACTAAACTTTTTTTGAGTGTAAAATTTTTTTTGAGTGTAAAATTTTTTCGAGTGTATTTTTTTACAACGTATTTTTGTCACTCAAAAATAATATTACACTAAAAAAAAAAGAAAATACACTCGAAAAAAATTTTACACTCAAAAAAAATTTTACATCCAAAAAAAATTTAGTAAACTATTTTTTTCAAAAATTACTTAAAAAAAAGTTTTTTTACACTAAAAAAAAATTTAGTAAATTATTTTTTTTTTTTAAAATTACTTAAAAAAAAAGTTTTTTTTACACAAAATAAAATATTTTTAATCAAAAATGTTTTACTATCACTTAAAAGGGCATTGTGGAGGGAATTCATAGATTCGACCAAGTCGAATTTAACTTTTCTACTTGTTAGACGTTTAAAAATACAGTCGAACCCGGTTATAACGAACTCCGAGGGACCAGTAAGAATAGTTCGTTATAAGCAAAGTTCGCTATAAGCGGGGTATATTTTATATCAACCTAGTTTTATTTCCAAAAAAAAAAGTTACAATTTTATTTTATTTGACGTTTTTTTGTAAGTCAACGACTTTTTAAGAAGAAAACATTAAAAAAATAAACAATTTTTTCAAAAAATTATAATATCAAGCAAACATTTTATGAGTTTGGTAAAAAAAATTGCCGCACTTTTCAAAATATTTATTGGAGTTCGTTATAAAAAGGTAAATATACATGAAATTGTGTTCGTGGGACCATAATAAGTAGTTCGTTTTAACCGAGAATTCGCTATAACCGAGTTCGTTATAAAAGAAGTATTTTGTGTGAAAATTGTTGCCAAAACGTCGGGACTTTGGAATTAGTTCGTTATAACCGAGAATTCGTTATAACCGAGTTCGTTATAACCGAGTTTGACTGTAGTAGCATTTGTAAGACATGTAAAAAAATCATTTTATTAAAGTATTAAATTTTTTTTTAATTAAATAATCCTGGGCCAAGGCCTAATAATTTTCAAGCTACTTCCATAATCTCAATTAAGTTGTAATTTTTCTTTTTAAAAATTTTTGATCCATAAAATTGTAAAAGGTTTATATAAAATAAATACTGTCAATATGTCAACTTAAATGGAAACAACTTTCTAAATGTTAGAATAAATTGAACAATTTACAAAATTATTAGGTCAAAAGATAGTTAGTTGTTGCAAGCAGCAGCTTCTGCTGCCACCAACAAATAAAAAACACCAACACTAAGTTGCATCAACTACCGCCACCATCACCAACCAACCATATTAAGTCATAAACAATTTTTATGGTGTTGCAACAATAGCAGGCAATAAGGAATTGTTAAATATTTACCAACAACAATAACTAAATGTAGTATTTCCAACACAAATTGTCAGGCATAAATATTATCTAACTAACGGTAAAATGAAGAGTTGATGCGGCTTTGTTATTTGTTTTGCCAATCTTATAAAACATAAAACAGATATGAAAGACAGAAAAGTAGGAGAAAACAATTGAGAATACAATGGTTGGTAAAGTATGACTTTATGGCATGCTACTGACGATTATTGGGATGTAAATGAGGTGAGAGGAAATATTTTGTTGCGATGTGATCAAAAAACAAGTAGAAAAGTTAAATTCGACTTGGCCGAATCTATGAATACTAGAGTTATGACTCATTTTTGAAAAAAATTTTACCTATCACCACGTGATAGACCATACAAAATTAATATTAAAAATCGTATTTGCGGGTCATTTTTGCAAAAAAACCTTCCGCACCAAACGCAATTTCTAAAAAGTCACAGATATTTTTTGTTTCAAGTCCTATTTTTAAAAAATAAGGTAATTTTAACCCTTCCAATGAAGGATTTATATAAAAAAAGATCTTGTGAACAACTACGAATAAAAATAATGCCACTCGGACTTTTACTTTTGGAGCTACATGCTGCCAAAATTGACGTTATAAATAGTTAACTTTATGCAGTTAAGGGTTAAACCACCAAATTTGAATCTTGAAGGAGTCAAAAAAGTCCCTCCATAAAGCATTCGACATTTTGACCCTAAATAGCTTTTCCTACGCATTGTTTGGGTCTCATATTTTCTTAGTTTCAATTAAATTCAGAAAATATAGACCAAATTTCATCCCGTTTGGTGCGGGAACTTTTTTGACGGAAGCGAAAAAGTAAAAATGCAATTCTTAATATTTTTTTATGGCCTTTTTGGCTAGGGCAGGTAAATTTTGATATTTGCAAAAAAATGCAAAAAGTCATAACCCTAATGAATACCCTCCACAATGCCCTTTTTAAAGGAACGTAAATTTTTTAATGTGAAAAAAATTAACAATTTTCATTAGAAATATTTTATTTTAAGTAAAAAACTATTTTTTTTGTCATTTTTGTAAAAAAAAAAAGTAATTTACTATTTTTTTTGAGTGTAAAATATTTCTGAGGGACAAAAAAAATATGTTAATTAATTTTGTGGCTTATCATTGGATTAAAACCTTGTTTTTAAAACTCGAGTTTTTCAAATCGTGAATTTTAGGTGAAACCAATCTGAAATTCGGGATTTTGCTTATAACTTTTGAACCACTGGACAGATTTGGCTGAAATTGAAAACTAACTGGACCAGAGGTACGACAAATATATATGCCACACTTCAGCATCCTCAAACTTACCGTTCGAAAGTTACAATGCCTTTTATCTCGTAAATTCGTGAAAAACCCTTGCCGAAATTCACTCTTTTGCTTATAACTTTTGAACCACTGGAGCGATTTTGCTGGATTGCAATAACAACCTGACCAGGTAAATGCCCAACATATATGCCAAACTTCAGGAGCCTCTGTAAAGTCTTTCAAAAGTTAGCGTGTTTTCAACAGAGAGACAGACGAACAGACGGACAGACGTACATCTCTAGATCGTCTTAAAATCGATCGAGGATCATGAATATATATACTTTATGGGGTCCTAGACCATTATATCGAGGTGTTACAAACGGAATGACAAATATATATATACCCTCTATCACTAAAGTGGAGGGTATAAAAAAAATTGGTCAAAATGTCATCAGGATGGAGGAAATTTGTCTTTATATTTATGAATATCTGTTTAGAAGGATTTCATCATTTTTTGAAATTTTTCTGATTTTTTCCAGAAATTTTAATTTTTTAGAATTTTTGACAAATTTTCATAATTTTCAATAATTTTTTTCTGTAATTTTCCAGGATTTTTTTTATATTTTTAATTTGTTTTACTTAATTTTTCTGATCAATTTCTTAAATTTTCTAATTTTTCTCTTCATTATTTAGTGTTTTTCTTAATTTTCTACACCATTTACAGATGTAATTCGTAAAAGATCAATTGTAATTCGAAGATTCCACATGTAATTCAAAGATTCCAATTGTAATTCGAAGGTTCCAATTGTAATTCGAAGAGTCCAACTGTAATTCGTAAAAGATCAAATGTAAATCGCAAAATATCTATTGTAATTCGTAGCAGATCAATAGTAATTCAAAAAAAATCAATTGTAATTCGTAGAAGATCAATTGTAATTCGAAAAAGATCAATTGTAATTCGTACAAGATCAATTGTAAAACGAAAAAGATCAATTGTAATTCGTAAAAGGTCAATTGTAATTCGTAAGAGATCAATTGTAATTCGTAAAAGATCAATTGTAATTCGAAAAATATCAATTGTAATTCGAAAAGGATCTATTGTAAGTCGATGATTCCAATTGTAATTTAAACAAGTAAAAAAGTTAAATTCGGCCTTGCCGAATGTAGTGATACCCTCCAAAATTTCAAAAAGATTATTGCAAAAAACTTTATTTAAAAGGAAATTACTTTTGAAAAAAAAAAATTTTTTTGAAAAAAAAATTTCCGCAAAAAAAAATTTTGGTAAAAAAAATCCGCGATTTTTTTCTTTTTTTGTCAAAAAATATGTTTGCACTTGTTTAAATACCATTTGGTGTTCAATTATGTTCACATATGCCAACCAGAAGCCGAATTAAAGCATTTTGTATTTTTAGGTTATGTTGAATGTACTGAAATTTTTGAGGTGTGCTTACATTTTCGTTCATAACTTTTGAACCGCTGAACCGATATCGCTCAAATGCAATACCAAACTTCTCGGGAGAACTTCCAATAAATATGTTAAGTTTCAGTCATCTCTGTGCAATATTTTGTCCTCGACAGCATTTTCCACAGACAGACAGACGGACAGACGGACATCGCTAGAATGTCTTAAAATCGATCGGGCATCATGAATATATATACTTTATGGGGTTCCAGATCGATATTTTGATGAGTTACAAACAGAATGACAAACTTATATATACCCTCTATCACTAAGTGGTGGGTATAAAAATATCAATGAAAATTCAGTACATATTTTTCGAATTACAACTGGAATCTTCGAATTACAATTGATCTTTTACGAATTACAATAGATCTTTTTTTACAATTGATCTTTTCGAATTTCAATTGATCATTTAAGAAGTACAATTGATCTTTTACGAATTTTCCCTCAGTGCGCTAGAAAAAATGAAGTTTAGTTAAATTTTTTGGATTTTTTTTAGTTTTTCTGAATTTTCTTGATTAATTTCTGTAATTGCAAAATTTTAAATTTTTTTCAGTTTTTATGATTTGAGATTTATTTTGCAGTTTCTGAGTTTACAAAACCGTTGATCTTATGCTTTTATAAAAAGTTAAGTAATTGAGTGACTGACTCGTTCATCACCACCAGCCCAAACCACAGAAGCTAGAGACTTGAAGTTTCTTGGAAATTTCGATTGTAATTTTATAATTTCATAAATAATGATTCTGGAAACTTGAAATTCGGAATGTAGAATCCTTCGGTGGAAACAAACATTCAGAAAAACTTTAAATGCGTGTAAAAAATAATCTAGCGCTAAACTAAAAAAACGCTTTGAGGGTTTTGTTATGTAGAATGTCAACTTTTATTTGCTTTTGGTTTCATCCGATTCCAGTACGAATTTGTATCTGTGTTAATAGCGATCGAAAAATTTTCACCAGGACGAAGATGATTCTGGACTAAATTGGATTATTTTCATGTTGAATTATTTGAAACAGTTTTTTTTGAAGTACTTCCACAATTTAATAAAATAAACATTCCCTGGGGGAAATTTAACAAATGGGGACTCTAATCCTAAATCTTCTATTATCTAGTATTTAATATTACCGGTACCGAAGTACCGGAAGGCCATGCTAGTTGGTCATTATTTGAATTTGGGAGCCATTTACCTAAACTTATTTTAATAAAATTAATAACAAAGATTAATTTCTACAATTCCTGATCTTTTCTGATTAATTTCTTAATTTTCCATTTTATTCCTTAGTGTTTATGATTGTTGATTAATTTTAAATTTTTTCTGAATTTAAAAATCTGTTGATTTCCCTGCGATATTAATTAGATAAAGTGTAGAATATCGCGCAACAATCCCCGAAATAATTTTTGAAATTACCCAAAATCCTCAAATATATTTATTGCTTTATATATACGGTCATTGTTACCAGTTCTCGGTTAGGTTGAAATTGTCAAAAATTTATTGCATTAAAATAAATGAATATATCAAAATACTTGATCATGGAATCAAAATGATATTAATAGCACCGCTCAACACTCATTTTCCGGTTTGAATTCTGATGATAAATTTTAGTAGTCTTTGGTCACCTGATTCCAAATGTGTTCTCCAAAATGTTGAAAATGCGAAAAAAATTTTTGCATTATCTGAAAGCCTGCACAGAAGCCATTCAGTGGAATTTAAATCTGGTATTAAAGTTCCAATTTTCTTACCACATCAAACTCACTCCTCAAAGTGGTGTAGGGTATTAAAACAAAAGAAAAGAGAAAAAAAGTTATAGGAAGATCAAAAATAAATGGCGAAACGAAACTTGTTATCGCTCTAGTGAATGCATAAATATAAATTTAATCAAATGCAAGATAGACCACAATAGACTAAATAAACGTTTGAATTAAATAAAAAAGAAAAAGAAAAAAAATAATAAAAACTTTATAAATGAACAATAGTTAACAAATAGAAAAGAACGGTAGTTTTTTGTGGCGAAGAAAATTTTAAAAATTAAGTGGATAAATTAAGATAATTTTTAACAAATTGTTTAAATAACGAAAGATGAGTTGCTTTTTTTATTATAATAAATATAAAAGCTATTTTTATTTAAGTTAACCGTTTTGTCTGAAGAAATTATTTAAAAATCCCCCTAAAGGTGTTATGACATTAGCTTTTTTTTTGAACGAAGAAAAGAAAATAAAATATACATTTTGGTAACAGTGATGACTACTTTTTTAAAAAATTGACGTGGATAATCGCGATAAATCGCAAAATTTAATTTTAAAAATAAAAGTAGCATTTATCCAATGAAAGTATTTCATTTCAAAAATAAAAAGTAGGATTTATTTAATGAAAGTAATTCATACCAATTAAATACTTTTTTCATTAAAGTAATGAAAAATGTTTATAAAATACAATTTATATTTTGTATGAACAATTTTCATTAATTTAATGAAACTTGTTCTTGCAATTACATTTTATGATACCTATTTCATTAATTCAATGAAACCCTACATAGGTTCCTTTTTAACATCATTTTTCATAACATTAATGTAGATTTTCATTATTGTCATGTACAAATTTCTATCAGTGGGGATTTTTATGTTTTTACTCTAAATTTTTTTTTTAAATTTTCAACCCACACACACCAGAAACCCCTGGGCTCAGGGTGGCCCAGGTACACCAGCCCCCGAAATTTGATTTTTATTTTTTTATTTTTTATTCTAGAGGTGGTGGCATATTCTTAAAGGGGGTTGGTTTCCCTGGCCCGTTTGAGTCCAGAGGATCCCGGTGTGTGCATAATAAAACAAAAAGAGTGTTTCTGCGACAAAAATGTGATTGATACAGCTACAGCTATATTTTGGCACAATTAAATATCGTTAGTCACAATAAAATTTAGTTTAAATTACTGGATTTAAATTTAAAAATCCCATTATATTTCGCTGTCACATCCAAAACCAGTAGCAACAACCGAATATTCAATTAATACAATCACATAATTCAACTGAAAAAATGCTAATGTCCCGCACATACCAGAAACTCCTGGCATCAGGGTGGCCCAGGTGCACCAGCCCCCGAAATTTGATTTTTATTTTTTTTTATTCTAGAGGTGGTGGCATATTTTTAAAGGGGGGCTGGTTTCCCTGGCCCGTCTGAGTCCAGAGGTTCCTGGTGTGTGGATAATAAAACAAAAAAAGTGTTTCTGCGGCAAAAATGTGATTGATATAACTACAGCTATATTTTGGAACAATTAAATATCGTTAGTCACAATAAAATTTAGTTTAAGTTACTGGATTTAAATTAAAAAATTCCATTATATTTTGTTGACACAACCAAAAATAAAAGCAACAACCGAATTTTCTGTATTAACTGAAAATTCGGTTTCAATTCAAATAAAGCAACTGAAAAAAATGCTAATATCCAAAGGTCTTATTCTACCTGGACTTTGAATACATTAAATTTTGTGTGTCAATAACTTGAAATAAATTTTTTTAAGTTAAAGGCTGTTGTCCCATATTATTTTTATTGAATATAACTCAATATTTAAAATATTTAAAAATTTTTTTAATTTATTTTTTCGTGTGTTTACCCCATCAAACACTAATAAATTTATGTATTTTATTGTTAATTAATTTCTGCTGTTCAATTCAGTTTACAAGTAAGGCGCACATGTTTCATTTTTTAACGAAATCTTTAAAAAAATACAGGTAACAAATTCAAAATCTTATTCATCATCACATGATTTTGAAATTTGTTTTTTAAGTGATTATATTCAGAGTGTGAGTTAGTGTTGGGGAAAACAAATATTTTTTTTCTTGCCCAAATATTGTTTTAGAAAAGAGTAGAAATATAAACGTATATTTGAACAAACAAGTTTTGAATTTTATGGGATTAATAACTGTGAATGACTGAAGAGTTGTGTAAATTTAAATAACCCAATAAACAATAAAAGTATTAGTACAAAATGAAAACGAAACTTGGGTCGATACAACATCTTCTGAGATAACACTAGTTCACAAATTTAAAAAAAATTGCGATCCACGACATATTGCATTTATTTTCCATATAAAATCTTGTGCTAAATCCATAAATTCAAATTTTTAAAAATATCTACGGGCCAAATCCGTGGATTACATTATTTTGATAATTAAACCTGCGGTTTTCGTAATTGAAATCAGTTTTCAATTTTTTCTGTTTGGGTGAGATTATTAAAGTCGGTAAAGTTCAACCTGATAATACCATACCCCGAAAATAGGTCTCCGTCCTAAATATTGACCTATTCGATCTATATTTGGCAAGATATTTACTTACAAGGGAAGTCTCCCTGGTGTCAACCTCCGATCTTCATCAAATTTGGATATGTTGTTAAGAACGAAATTTAATTCGACACGTATTTTTTTTAGCGGCCCAAACTCATTTTTATGGGGGGTCGATTTGTATGGGGGAAATTGACCATTTTCAGTTTTTTTACGATTTACGCCTATTTAAACAAAATTAATATATGCATGTGTGGTATCAGATTAAAGGTATTAAAAATTCCTATCTCGTGGTGCTAACAACGAGCCAAAGAAGTTAATATTTTTCGACTTATTAACAAAAATGTCCTGAAATTCCGGTATTTTACTCAATATGACGAAAAGTTGTGCATGTTTGGACACGTTCTTAGCACACGTAGATAGGTTTTCCAAAGACCTTTCATTTGGTGTGTAACATGACATAAACGAAAACAAAACTGAAAAATAGCCTTTTCTTCCCCCCTCCTTTTTACTCCCTAAATATGAATTTGGGCCGCTAAAAAACAAATACGTGTCCCTTTATTTTTTTTTTTTGATCTACAAAATAAAACCAATTCCATAAAGATCCGCGGGTGACACTAGGGAGACTTCCCTTGTTAGTTAAAAGATAACACCTATACCACAGACTAAATACAGACTCGACAGTAGAGTTTTATAAGAAAAAATGGGGAAAAACTTAGCGATTTTAGGAGAAAACACAGCGGTTTTTAGTCCGTTTTACGCTAACATGGCAACACTTTCTACGACTTAGGAGTGAGTGAAACTACAAAAACCGATCTGGCATCCATTTTTCTTATGGCGCTTTACATCAGTTTTCTCTTTCTAACCTAATTCGTAGAATAATTTGAAAATATTAACCATATGGTTAAAGAATACTTTTTTGACACCTGTCACTTATGTCGAGTCTGTATTAGTCTGTGTCTATACCTTGTTACCGGTAATATTGAATACCGGATAATAAAATGATCAGGATTTGAGTTTAATGTAACCAAATTCGATCATTTTAACCCGTGGCGACCTGCGATCAAACATTTGATTTTTAAAAAGTTCACTTTAAACTTTGATCGAAGGGCGCCATATGGTCTGATTTGGCTCAAATTAAGTGTGAATGAAAGTTGGTCCAAACTCTCAATGGAAACAATTT
This sequence comes from Pegoplata infirma, assembly GCA_963921195.1. Lineage (NCBI taxonomy): Eukaryota > Metazoa > Arthropoda > Insecta > Diptera > Anthomyiidae > Pegoplata > Pegoplata infirma. The sequence goes on along the minus strand of OY992538.1, from coordinate 10,575,916 downwards.
TTAGATTTTTTTTTTTAAATTACTTGAATGTAGGAAAAACCGATATATTTGGAAATTTTTTGAAAAATTTCAAATGGCGATATCTCGAAAACCACTCGACCGATTTCAGTAAATTTTTGATATTCGTATTTAGCATGCCAAATTTAATAAAAACAAGTAAGAGTGTTAAATTCGGCTGTGCCGAATCTTTTATACCCTCCAAAATGCAAAAAAATTGCAGTGGCGTTTTCTTTTGTTTTGGGTGGGGGGGGGGCGTCGGAAGTGGTAATTGGGGGGCAAATTTCCTCTCGAATATGTGTTTAAAAATTCATACTTATGCTTTTTGCACTAAAGAAATACAAGTTTATCATTATTTAAAAAAAAATTGTATTCCACGCCCAACGAAAAACCGACATTATCTAATTCTCTGGGTCCAATTGCAGGACTTTTAACTTCTTATAGCATAAAAATATTGCATTTGTTAAACAAAAACACAAAAAATCATGTAATAAAGTGGTATTTTTAATGGGTTGGTTTAGTTCTTCAAAGGGGAACTTTTTCCCCCTGGTCCGATTTTGCTCATTTACGAACATAACTTGCCTAGGAACATAAGACATATTCGTGCCAAATGTCGAGAGTCTAGCTCTTTTATTTTGGACAGCATCGTGTTAACTACAGACGGACAGACGGACGGACGGACATCGCTAGAATGTCTTAGAATCGATCACTGATCATAAATATATATACATTATGGGGTCCTAGACCGATATATTGTTGCGTTACACACGGAATGACAAAGTGAGTATACCCCCATACTGTAGTTGGAGGGTATAAAAAATATTTTTCGCAAGATTTTTTTTTTTATTTTTAAATTTTTTAAAAATTCAAAATTTTGGTGAAATTTTTTTAAAAATCCCAAACTTTGATAAAAAAGGCGTTTATCACATTTAGATTAAATGAAAGATTACTTCAACCTCTATGAAAGGGTCAAAGGAAAGGAATTTCGAGACTTTATTTTAAAAAATTTCTTAAACGTAGGATAAAACCGATATTTCGAAAACCGTTCGATCGATTTTAAAAGTTTTGGAGTTCAGCAAATCTGAATTATTAAACATTTAGTAATGCCAGACATATTTTTTTACACGCTCCACTATAGTGATAGAGGGTGTATATAAACTTTGTCATTCCGTTTGTAACACCTCGAAATATTGGTCTTGGACCCCATAAAGTATAAGGGGCATTCCATGTCAAATCGGACACTTTGAAATTTTTTTTTTTAGATTTTCCCAATTTGTTTACAGTTTTTAGTACCCTTCGAAAACTCCTTCGTGGTAAATTTTCAGTTTTTTTTTGATGACCAGTTCAAAAGATATCGATTTTAAAAATTGGTAGTTTGTTCCTTTACTCAAACTTCTTTTACTCATAACTTCTTCAATAATGGTCCAAATTTCAATTTTTTTTTTTTTAATTTTTGTTTTTTTACGTACTTTTAAAAAAAAATCCAAAAAAATTCTTAAAAGCGCTCTAGTATGCAATTTTTAAGTTTCAAAATTTAAATCTCATTTTTGAAAATGTTTGTACTCTTCGATTTTTTTTAAATTTTTTTGTGTAAAACTTCTATCGATTCTACAAATTTTTTGCCCAGGAGGATCGTGGGATAACGATTATTACTATTTTTTAAAATTTTTTGAAAAAAATTTTATTGTAATTTTCCAATCTTAAAAACATTTTTACTGCTCCAATGGTGCGTCATAGAGGGGTCATTTATAAGACCGACCCCCATTTATTTTTACGTCTTAACATTTCTTTGGAACAAACTAATACCCTATCTCGAATTTCTAAGGGGGCTCCCACACAAAACGACATTTTTTCAAATTTGCTCCAACCGCTCTAACTGCCCTAATAGTGCCCTTAGAGCAACAAAATGTATGACCGACCCACAATATTTTTTTAGTCCAAACATTTCTCTGAACACACCTACCCTCTATCTCTAATTGTTAAGGCGGTCCCCATACATTTTTTTTATTTTTTGTAAATTTGTTTTATTTAATCACCTTCTACCGGTCCAATGGTGAGACCGACCCCCATTTATTTTTACCCCACAAAATTTTTTTAAATATACCTACGCCCTTTCTCCACTCCCTAAGTAGGCTTGAAATTTGGACCATTATTGAAGAAGTTATGAGTAAAAGAAGTTTGAGCAAAGAAACAAACTACAAATTTTTAAAAATTCGATATCTTTTGAACGGGTCATCAAAAAAATCTGAAAATTTACCACGAAGGAGTTTTCGAAGGGTACTAAAAACTGTAAACAAATTGGGAGAATCTAAAAAAAAAAATTTTCAAAGTGTCCGATTTGACATGGAATGCCCCATATATAGTCATGATCCTCGATCGATTCTAAGACGATCTAGCGATGTCCGTCTGTCTGCTTGTCTGTTTGTCTGTCTGTTGAAAACACGCTAACTTTTGAAAGACTTACAGAGGCTCCTGAAGTTTGGCATGTAAATTGGGCATATACATGGTCAGGTTGGTATTGCAATTCGACGAAATCGGTCCAGTGGTTCAAAAGTTTTAAGCAAAAGAGTAAATTTCTGCAAGGCTTTTTCGCGAATTTACGAGATAAAAACACTCTAACTTTCGAAAGACAATTCTGAGGGTGCTAAGCTTAGCATATATCTTTGTCATACCTGTGGTCTGGTTCGTATTGAATGCCGATCATAGCGGTTCAGTTGTTCAAAAGTTATTAGCAAAACCGTGAATTTCACATTGGTTTCATCTTAAATTCACGTCATGAAAAAATTGAGCTTTAGAAAAACAAGCTTTAAAAACATTGGTAAACCACAAAATTACTTTGCAAAGTATTTTTTGTCACTCAAAAATATTTTTACACAAAAAAAAACTACACTCGAAATAAATTTTACACTCACAAAAAAATTAGTAATGCCCAGCAAAACTTTGGTAATGGTTAGTGATTATATAACACATTACCTGGTAATGTATATACCTTATTTGTAGCATTATTTTAGGATGTCTTACCAAACATTTGTTCCACAACGTATTATTTTCAAGTGAAAAATAATGCATTACTAATAATTTGCTACGTAATGCATGATTATTGGAAAAAATGTATTTCATATTTATTATTTCTAAACATTAAATCATGGATGACTTTTATTTGGTTACATTATGTATTATTTGAAAGTTTGAAATAATGCATTATTTAAAATTGGATGCATAATGCATTACAATAACATAAAAAAATAATTATTTTATAAAAAAATGCATAAGTTTAAACAAGAGATGGGCTCACGACAGGAAATTTCTAACGACACACACTCACGAGCATATTTTATCTACTTACACTCACTTACAATCACGTGAGAAAATTTAATACAAAATTACTTTTTCGCTACTCGTAACACCATATATATTATCTTCTGGTATGCTATATTATTTCATTTCTCGTAACCTATAAAATATCATATATTTTACACCTTACTCGTATTCTTCCTTATAAATTTATGACTTATTTTATACCTTTCTGGTATTCTTTGTGATAATGTGGATGCATTACTTTGAGTCTCATCGCCTGTTAAAATCATCAATGCTGCAATGTATAAAATAAGAGATCCTATACCTTATTTTATACCTTATTTGGTAATCTAAGTTTTGCTGGGTGTTCTTGTTGTTTGTGTTTTTATGATTGAAGAAGAAAATTGTAATGTTCTTTTTTTTACAAAAATGACAAGAAAAAGTTTTTTACTCAAAATATAATATTTCTAATCAAAATTGTAAATTTTTTTCTTGTTAAAAAATGTACTACCCTTTAAAAAGGGCATTGTGGAGGGTATTAATCTTTTCTACTTTTCAATTGATCTCAAATTTGTACCACACAAGTTTAAGGTAAATAGGAGAGTAAAAATTTGCCCGGAAGTTCAAAATCAGAAGAAAAATTTTTACACCACACAAAAAACTGCTAGTCTTCTGGAGAACATAAAAAATCATAATTAAATGCTAATCGCATCATGTAAATACCAAACAAATTTAAGTTAATAACAATAGAATGAATGATTGATATAAATTTTAGAAAAGAAAACTTATTAATGATTTTTCTTCAAGCATGAACTTTTGACTTTCTAGTTTAAAAAAAAAATAACTTTCTTTTTCACTTTTTTTTGTTTGTGTAACTTCTACTTTAAATTAAACTGTTCAAGTTTCTATGCAAAATCAGAAAATCAAAAGAATTATAATCAAAAAGAAGAAACGGAAATAATGATAAAGAAAAGAGTTTTAACATTTTAAAACAGTTATGCACTAAATAATAGCAGTTTAAGCTAATTTTCTATAATTATACATTTTTTTTGTATAACGCTGACAAAAAAATAAACGATAAAATTGATTGAGGTTAAGATAGAGAAGAAGACATTATAGAAAATTTTTTTGTTTAAAAATGAAATTTAAAAAAAAACTTACCCAATGAGATCATTAGAGAAAATGGGAAGGTTAATGTTGGTTTAAGTACTTAAAAAAAATATTATGATCTTTGGATCATTAAAATAATATTGTACAACCTAATTACAGTAAAATAACAGTCAGTCGAACAAAAATACGTAACCTAAAATAACAAAATGCTTTAATTCAGCTGCCTATGCGAATGGAACTTCACCTTAATTGTAAAAGTAGAAACATTTTAGTCGTATAAGAAAAAATTTTGTCCAATTTTTTTTTTCCAGAAAATTTTTGCCAACATTTTTGTCCCCCCATTTTTTTTGGTCAAAATAACTTTCTTTCGTCAATTTTTATTCGAAACATTGTTTTATCAAAACTTGTTTTACAAATTTTTTTCACCAAATTTCTTTTTAATAAAGTATTGAAGAAAAAACCGTAGTCAAATCAAAAATTTTCATACTCATTTTTAAAATCCTCAATTTTTTTTTTTTTTTAAATTTAATAATGAAGTTGAACTTTAAGTAAACTTTTCCATTTGTAAATTATTATTGTAGTCAGTAAAATTACAGACAATTTTTTGTTGTTTTCAGAGAATTAAGTTAAAATAACTATAACGAAAAATCTGAAAAAAATTTAGTTATTTAAACTGAAATTCGTTTATCAGATTTTTCAACCATGCTTTCTTTTAAGTACAGTTACTTGAGGTTTTACTGTTAAATGTTTATTTTTTACTTCAAAATCTTGATCAGTTAGTTTCATTTTTCTTTGAAAATTTCTTCTCATTCAGTGCCATAAACAAATGATTACATTTGTTTAATGATGGTTATTATATAAATGAATAACAACAATTGTTGCTTTTTTTTTTTGTTAATTCGTTTAAAATGTGTTACAAAGTTATTACGACTTAAACGATAATCATGTTGCAATAATTTTATTCAATATGATTGACATTCATAGATAATTGTTTGTCAACATTAGCTTTGAAAATGTTTTTATTATTTTTTTTTTTTAATTTTACTAAACTGATTTATGATACATGACTGATTTAGAGGTACGGGTTTTCGGTGATGGGTTAAGAAATGGCAACTGTTTTGTTATGAAATCTAGTGATCAAAATCTAATCAAATCGAGGGGTTCAATGAATCAAGAATAAAAAAAAATAAAAAAATTTAAATCAAGCAAAAACAGTCTCATTTTCAAAATAAAACAGTGACAAAAATCAAAAAAGTTTAGTTTTTTTTTTAATACTTGAGTAAAAAACAATATTTTAAAAATTAACTGAAACAATATTGATTTGAAAATGTTTCTATGCTCAAACAAAGGTGCACATAATCAAATTAAAATGATGTTCATATTCAATTTAAATTTATGAACATAATTTTATTTTCTTTATTTCCTAAAATTTTCAATAGAAATAAATCAATTGGATTTTGTACTACAATTTTACTATTTATAGAAATAAAGTTTTATATCGTCACTGCTCCGACAAAAACACTTCCGTGATTTTCTAAAAATGTTAAAGGCGCCCCTGTTTCTGTAACACGAACGTCATTCGTTCGTGACGAATTTGTGTGTATTTTGTTATTGTAACAAAAACAAAATACATGCAAATTCGTCGCAGACGAATGGCGTTCGTATGACAGAAACTGGGGGTTAGTTTGTCTATTCACGTTCTTTTAAAGTAATACCTCTTACATTAATATCACTGTGTAACGAGATTTTGTATCTTGGATGGGACCAAACAAAATTAAAGTTTACTAATAGAAGACCAAAACCCCCAAAGGGTTTTGAAAACTTGCCTCAAGTTATTTTTTATGGTCCACTAAAGTCTTAATTTTTTTTTTTGAAAGGCGTTTTGAATAAGTCAAAAAAATATTAAATATATCTTCCTTGTAAATAATGTTTAAAGATGTCTGTAGTGAAATTTGATTGCGGTTCTTTTCATAAAACATATTAACCCTCTGTCTCGTATTTTTAGGGGCCATTTTTGTCCTTTTTGCAAATATCCTCATGGAACACCACTAAAACGTGCGTTTCAAAAGGTAAAAATGTTCTATAAAAATTTTTGCATCAACTTTCACTAGGGGTTGTCAAAGGCCAGATGTTCGGGTAAAATGCTTAAAAAAGTAAAATTGTAAATTACACTGTGCAACAAAATTGGGATCTTCGAGTGTATCTTGAGCGGGACCAAAATAAATCTAATTCTAAGATAAAACATGCTACGACATGTCTTCAGTAAAATTTAATGACGGTTCTTTTCTTGGAATCTATTAACCCTCTATCTACAATTTTTATGGGTCATATATGTCCTTTTTCCAAATACCTTCATAGAATACCACTAAAACGTGCCTTTAAGGAGTTAAAATGACCTACAAACATTTTCTGCATCAAATTTCACTACGGGTTGTCAAAGGTCAAAAGTTCGTGCGAAAAGTGCAGAATGCTTGATAAAGTAAAATATAAAGAAGTTTGGTAATAAATAGATTAACTAATTATGATAACTTAAAATGTTCCTTTTTTAAACATTTTGCTTATATCGCACAAACTTTGGACCTTCGAAAAATTTGATGCAGAAAATGTTTGTAAAACATTTTAACCCTTTAAACGCACTCCCTAATCGTGTTCTAAGAGGATATTTGAAAAATGGCCCAAAATGATCCCTTAAAATTGGAGATAGAAGTTTAAAATGTGTTAAGAAAAGAACTGCCATCAAGTTTCACTAAAGACATCTATTGTCGAAATTTAGGTCAGAAGCTGGTTTATAACATTTTTTTTTCGACTTATTTCACACGACTTTGGTAAAAAAAAACAATTTAATAGCATGACTCTATTTACATTTATGATTCTATTTTTTTTTTTTTTGTGAAATTTAATACAGAAACTTTTTGTAGAACATTTTAACCCTTTAAACGTACGTTTTTATGGTGTTATATGAGGATATTTGAAAAAAGGACCAAAACGACCCCTAAAAATGGGAGATAGAGTTTACTGAAGACATGTCTTAACATTATTGACCTCAGAATTACATTTAATACTTATTATACCCTCCAACCACAGTATGGGGGTATTAGACTGCCCAGAAAAAAAGCGAAGTTTTTATTTTCTTGGGGGATACCTGCAAATTTTGTTCCTTTTTGTGCAAAAAAATTTCGGTTTTTTTTGGGGATTTTTAAAATAATATCTAGAGGTCGCGATCTCGCGTTTTATAACGATTTATTTTTTTTGAGTTTTTTATTATTTTAAATTGTTAAATATGATTAATATGATAAAATATTAATAATTTCAGACAAAAAAAAAATTAAATTAAAAATTAAATATCGCTCATTCCATGAGATGTCTCCCAGCATCTCATCAAATGTTCCTTAATTTATTTGAAATTTTGCACACATGAACACTATGAAGCTATTAAAATAAATCAGTTGTTAGTTCCGAGAAAATCCGTGAATTCGCGAATATATTCGCGTTCGCGAATTCGTGGATTTTCGCGAAACTAAAAACGAATTTATTTTAATTGCTCCATAGTGTACCTGTGTGCGAAATTTCAAATAAATTAAAGAACATTTGATTAGATGCTGGGAGGCATCTCATGGAATGAGCGATATTTAATTTTTAATTTATTTTTTTTTTTGTCTGAAATTATTAATATTTTATCATATTAATCATATTTAACAATTTAAAATAATAAAAACTCAAAAAAAATAAATCGTTATAAAACGCGAGATCGCGACCTCTAGATATTATTTTAAAAATCCCCAAAAAAAAACGAAATTTTTTTGCACAAAAAGGAACAAAATTCGCAGGTATCCCCCAAGAAAATAACAACTTTGTTTTTTTCTGGGCAGTCTAGGGGGTATACTCACTTTGTCATTCCGTTTGTAACGCATCGAAATATCGGTCGGGGACCCCATAAAGTATATATATTATTGATCTATGATCGATTCTAAGACATTCTGTGAATGTCCGTCTGTCCGTCCGTCCGTCTGTCTGTAGATAACACAATGCAGTCCAAAATAAAACAGCTAGACTCCTGAAGTTTGGCACAAATATGTCTCATATTCATAGGCAGGTTAAGTTCGTGAATGGGCAAAATCGGGCCAGGGGAAAAAAGTTCCCCCTTGAAGAACTGAACCAACCTCTGAAAAAATACACTTTTTTTACATGTTTTTTTGTATTTTTGTTAAATTAATGAAACATTTGGTATATTTATAGCGATGGGAAGGTGCTCTCAAAGTCCCCCACTGATCCCCATCAACCCCCCCCCAAAAAAAAAGGCCCCCGACAATTTTTTTTTTATTTTTTTACATTTTGGAGGGTATAAAAGATTCGGCACAGCCGAATTTAACACTCTCACTTGTTTTTTGACTTATTTAAAACGCCTTTGAAAAAAATTTAAAAGCTTCAGTGGGTCATAAAAAAAGAGTTAGTTTTCAAAACCCTTCAGGAGTTTTGGTCTTCTATTGGAATACTTTCATTTTTTTTTGGTCCCGTTCAAGATACACTTGAAGACCCCAAATTTGTTGCACAGTGTTATATAAACGTGGTTATTAGTGTCCTTTCAAAATTTTATCCATCAATATCATTTACAATTTTTAACATAATATTTTGAAGTCATTTTAAAAGGAAACAGGATCACGAAATGAAAAACTGTTAATGCAGTCTTACTCCATTTGATCTCTTCATTCAGATCGATATCATCCGGTTCATGTTTAATATTGGCTGCCGGGCGGTGTTATACACAGAAAAATTTTCAGGATGTCTTTTCTTCTGGATTCAGGTAATACACATTAATTTTCACTTTCAGGTAACACCACGGCAGTTTTTTTAAAACAATTTTGTAATTTTTGCAGCGTCGTTGGTGAAAACTCATTTTAATAATGTTTATAATCAAAATGATAAATTTCAACATGGAGCCATTATGAAATGAAATGGAATACTTGCATTAAAAAAAATATAATTTTTAATTATAAACCGAAACATATTTAAGTTTATGAATTTCCACTTCATTATTAAAATTCGTTAAAAAACTTTGAGAATTTTAAAATTGAGTATGCAAGTTTTTGAATTGACTGCGCTCTTTTCCCTCAGTGTATAACTTTTCAAAATATGAAAATTAAATTCAAATTCTGATTAATTTTTATTAAAAAATAAAAATTAGTTTTTTCGACCTTTAAAATATTATATTTTGAGTAGGTTAATTTTAGCTCGAGGTCATATTTACTTTAGTAATTAAAAGTATGATATTCTCCTAGGATAATTTCAAGAAAATTATTTTTCTATTTTAAATTCATTTATGTTGGTCATTTTTTTCAAGAATTAGCCGACACGTGTTTAGGAATTTAAAGGATTTTAATAAGTTTTTGTTGATTGTTTGCCAATTTTGATCAAACTAAGAGAATGTACAATTTTCTTCTTTTAATTCTCATTGAGTGTAGAGTTGAATATATATTAATACTTTTGTTTGAACATTGGCAACTGTAATTTAAATTCCTTATGCTACTTTTAGTATAGGGTTTTTATATTTGCTAAATAGTCTTGACAGTGGAGTCTGAAAAATTCCAAAACACGTGTAGGCTAATATTAAGTTTTGCGAAAACAAAAAGTTTAAAACAGAAAAATAATTTTCTTAAAAAATATTCTTTGAGTATATCATTACCTCGAGCTAGAATAAACCTACTAAAAATAAAAACTTAATTATATTTTTTAATTTTTGATTTGAACAAAAACTTAATAATATTAACAAAAAGTGAAATTAAATACACCGAGGGAAAATAATTTAAAAATTTTGCATGTTTTCGGAATAAGTTTTGTAGCGTAATAACTAGGGATGTGATTTCCATGCAAATGCATGATTTTTGTCTATAGCGCAAATGGAATTATCTTTCCGAATCAAAAAATTTACGTTAAAGTGGCATCGATTTGTTTTTGTATATTTTTGCATATTTTGGCAAAAATGCATATTTTAGTTTTAAGTACATATTTTGTGCATATTTCCAACTTAAAAGTGCATATATTTGCATATTTTGGTATAAATTAGCAAAAACACAAATTTAAATTAATTTTTTCAAAAACTATTTTAAATTCTAAAAATTTATTTTAAAACGAGAAAAAAAAAATTTTTCTTATTATTTTTTTTTTAAATGCGTGTAAAAAAATGTAGCGCTGAACTAAAAAAAAAGGCTTGAGGGGTTTGTTATGAAATATGTCAGCTTTCATTTGCTTTTGGTTTCATTCTATTTTGTATTTTGCTTGTGTTATTATTTACTAGTTGTAAGTGACGGGGTCGGCTAACTGACTGTAAAACCGACCCCTTTTTTTAGTATGTTTATAATCTCTGTATTATTACTATTGTTAGAAATTCTAAAAATCCAATAATAACTATTTTGTCGTTTATTGTTTTTTTTTTTTGTACATTTATCTCTAACTGTATGAGTGACTAAATGAATGGGTGTGTATGAAATTATATAGTTTTTTTTTTGTATTTTCCAATGATGTAAATGTGGGTCAATAGTTTTTCACAGTACATTTACTACAAATTTTATTTACAAAGTAATAACTACACACAGATACACATGTGTGTAAATGGATGAGTGTGTTGAAAGCCCTTAGTTTTAATGTTAAATAGTTAACTAACTAACTAGCTGACTGATGAAGTTTGTCATTCATTCATAGAATGTATGTATGCATATGAACAAGGTCTTTTTCTGATTTCAAACAAATATGTATGTAATTCAATAAATTAATGAATGAACAATTGAATTCATGTTAGTGTTTTTATTTTTTTTTTTAACAGTCATACAACAATTTAGCATTCATTACATGGGCATTTTGAGATGCTAGATGCGCTATGCTATCTCTGGGGATCTAGGGTTAAAATTTGGAATAAACAATCCGTCCGACACACTTTTGTATACATAGACCTGACCAATAAATTCTGAAAGTAAGACCGAAAATATCCGTGTCTTCTAAATTTTTCTGAATCATTTTGCGTTTTCGCGAAAAATGCCAATAATTTTTTTTCTTTTCGAGAAAGTTTATTGTAGCTGGAGGTCACATTTATTTACTAATCATTACGATGATGGTCTGTAACACAAATCTTTATATATGTAATGGTATGTTTGATATTAAATAGAGATGGTTTGGTTGGTCATTTTGTTTCAAATTTTAGAGCTGTATGTTGTATTTGGACACAATTACCAATCAAAACTATGGAATTTTTTGGAAAGTGTAGAGAATTTTATAAATTTCGTCTAGAATCACTGCTCAGAAGAACAAATGAAATTTTATTTTATAATTTTTCATGTTACCATGCCATTATCGTATTCAGTCTAAAACAGAATTGAAATACAAAAACTCCGTTATAATATGTATGTATGTAGCTATTATATATTTGCGTATCACTGATCCGTATAATGAGTTCATTGAAACTCAAATTGTCACGTTTTGTAAACTTATCACTTGATTTTCAAATATAAAACATAAAATTAAGAGTAAAATCGCAATTCATTCGAACACAAAAAAAAAAAGCAAGACAGACATGATTTTTAATGTAAAACTCATATAATAAAAAATAGCTGATCAATTTTAGAAGGGGCCAAAAACAGAAAAAAAGTCGTGTGTTTTTGGCGACAACTCATTGTGCATAAATGATTAAACTTTATTTTTCATTTATTTATAAATATTTTTTGGTTAAATATAAAGAAGAAAAATAAAACAGCAATTGTTAATAAAATCACGTTGCAGCAATTGATGATAAACAATGTTTTTAAAACATTTTGCGGTTGTTTTATTTTTATACAAACATCGTGGAGGAGGTGGTAAATAGAGGTGTGTCTGAGTATTTTGAACAACAGAAATATATAAAATACAATAAAAGGGAGTTTTAACTTGTGAACTTTTGATGAACGGAGAAGAAATTAATATACAGATACCGGTAGTATTTTATAATTATAGTAAGATAATCAGCATCTTTGTGAAATTTCCAGGGTTAGCGATTGTAATTAATACTTAATCAGTCAAAAGTTATATCGATTCCTATTAAATGTGAAGATAAAAGGTACTTTATTATAAAAGGTACTTTTTTAAAAAAGGTACCTTTTATAAAAAAGTACCTTTTATAAAAAAGTACTTTTTATAAAAAGTACTTTTTTATAAAAGGTACTTTTTTATAAAAGGTACTTTTTTATAAAAGGTACTTTTTTATAAAAGGTACATTTTTGTAAAAGATCCTTTTTTATAACAGGTACTTTTTTACTTTTTATAAATGGAACTTTTTACAAAAAGTACTTTTTTTATAAAAGGTACTTTATATAAAAGGTAATTTTTTATAACAAGTACTTTTTTACAAAAGGTACTTTTTTATGAAATATACTTCTTTATAAAAGATACTTTCTTATAATAGATACTTTTTATAAAAGTTACTTTTTTAAAACAGGTACTTTATTATGAAAGATACTTTTTTATAAAAGGTACGTTTTAATACCTTTCGTACTTTTTTATAAAAGGTACTTTTTATTAAAGATACTTTTTTATAAAAGGTACTTTTTATAAAAGATACTTTTTTATATAAGGTACTTTTCATAAAAAGAACGTTTTATAACAGCCCGTGTAAAAATGTATTAGATCTTATCTGATCTGTTCATATATGTTCATATATGATCGTATCTGATTGCATATAATTATATCTGAAATGTCCAAAATCGAGATCTAATTATATCTCGGATTTGGTCAACATTGCCACAAAATTGACATTTGATTATATCTGACCAGATATAATTATATACAATCAGATGCAATCATATATAATTAGATAAAAGTAGATCTGACAAGATCTAATCGATTTTTACACGGGAGGTACTTATTTATAAAAGGTACTTTTTATAAAAGGTACTTTTTATAAAAGGTACTTTTTTATAAAAGGTACTTTTTTATAAAAGGTACTTTTTTATAAAAGGTACATTTTTATAAAAGGTACTTTTTTATAAAAGGTACTTTTTTATAAAAGATACTTTTTTATAACAGGCACTTTTTTATAAAAGATAAATACTTTTTTATAAAAGGTACTTTTTTATAAAAGATAAATACTTTTTTATAAAAGGTACTTTTTTATAAAAGGTACTTTTTTATAAAGGGTACTTTTTTATGAAAGGTACTTTTTTTATAAAAGGTACTTTTTTTTAAAAGTTACTTTTTTATAAAAGGTACTTTTTTTAAAAAAGTACATTTTTATATAAGGTACTTTTTTATAAAAGGTACTAATTTTTAAAAAAAGATACTTTTTATTAAATGCACTTTTTTATAAAAGGTAGTTTTTTATAAAACGTACTTTTTTATGAAAGGTACTTTTTTATAAAAGGTATTTTTTTATAAAAGGTACCTTTTTTTTATAAAAGGTACCTTTTTTTAAAAGGTACTTTTTTATAAAAGGTACTTTTTTGTAAAAGGTACTTTTTTATAAAAGGTACTTTTTTAGAAAAGATAAATACTTTTTTAGAAAAGATAAATACTTTTTTAGAAAAGATAAATACTTTTTTATAAAAGGTACTTTTTATAAAAGGTACTTTTTTATGAAAGGTACTTTTTTATTAAAGGTACTTTTTTATAAAAGGTACTTTTTTATAAAAGGTACTTTTTTATAAAATATACTTTTTTATAAAAGGTCCTTTTGTATAAAAGATACTTTCTTAAAATAGATACTTTGTATAAAAGGCACTTTTTTAAAACAGGTACTTTATTATAAAAGATACTTTTTTATAAAAGGTACGTTTTGGTAGTTTTTTATAAAAGGTAAATTTTTGTAAAAGTTAATTTTTATAAAAGGTACTTTTTTATAAAAGGTACATTTTTGTAAAAGGTACTTTTTTATAAAAGGTACTTTTTTATAAAAGGTACTTTTTTAGAAAAGGTACTTTTTTAGAAAAGGTACTTTTTTATAAAAGGTACTTTTTTATAAAAGGTACTTTTTTATAAAAGGTACTTTTTTATAAAAGGTACTTTTTTATAAAAGGTACTTTTTTATAAAAGGTACTTTTTTATAAAATGTACTTTTTTATAAAAGGCAATTTTTTATAAAAGCTACTTTTTTGTAAAAGGTACTTATTTATTAAATGTAATTTTAACGGTACTTTTTTATTAAAGATTCTTTTTTTTTTAAAAATGTATTTTTTTTTTAAAGTTACTTTTTATGAAATATATTTTTTTTCTAAAAGTACTTGTTTGGAAAAGTTAGTTTTTAGAAGAGTTATTTTTTTAAAAAATTTTGTTTTATAAAAGGCACTTTTTTAAAAAAGGTACTTTTTTATAAAAGGTACTTTATTAATTTATCAATTCCGTCAGGATTTCCCTAAACAGCTCGATAACTATTTCTTTGTGTATAACATAAATTAAATTTGCACAAAGATGAAGATGACTATCATTACTGGAAGGCAATACAAGCAGCAATACGAAGGGTTAAAAACTTCACAAAGAAATAATGAATTTTATATCTGCTTAATTGTCTTGTTGTTGTCTCAATAACTACAACATTTCAATTACTTCAATGTCTATATTTAAAAGATCACTGACCTTACCAATACAATATATATGTAGTTTGTGTTAAATATATGAGAAATTCCACACTAAATGTCTAATTCTTAAAGATAAGTCTGCTGATTTTTTTTTTTATTAAACAAGAACTCTATATTCGGATACGCAGAATCAAAAATGGTCTCTTCATTTCTTCTCTGATTTTTGCTCTGTCTTATTTTTCAATTTTTCTAATCTTATCTAAGTTTTCATAATTTATTGAAAAAGTACCTTTTAGAAAAAAAAGTTTTAAAAAAGTATCAAATTTTTTTTGAGCTTATATGAACTTTTATAGTTTTAAAAAATACATTTTTTAAAAAAGTGCCTTTTATAAAAAAGCACCTTTTATAAAAAAGCACCTTTTATAAAAAAGTACCTTTTATAAAAAATACCTTTTATTAAAAAGTACCTTTAAAAAAGTATCATTAATAAAAAAGTACCTTTTACGAAAAAGTACCTTTTATTAAAATTACCTCTTATAAATAGTACCTTTTAATAAAAAGTACCTAACGTAAAAAAATCCTTTTATAAAAAATGTCCTTTTTAAAAAGTACTTTTATAAATAGTAACTTTTCAACATCACGTTTTCTGAATTTAATTTGATGTGAATAGCAAATAGAATCTTCGAATTTCGATTGAATTTTTACAAACTACATCTAAAAATAGTGCAGTTGTCCAAAAACGTAATAAAAAAAAAAAAATATATAAATAGCTTCAGTCGTAAATGTCATTTGAGCAAAAGAATTCCCCCATGAGTAATTTGTTGGATTTTCTTTGTTATAAATTTCCATAAAACTAAGTGTGAACTCAATGCAGTTGAATTATGAATTCAATTAAAAGTCTTTACATAACATTAAATTACGCAAATTTATGGTAAACATATTTATAGTAGAGGGGGGCGAAAACGAGATTTTGTATATAATTTTCTTTAGAACATCTTTTGCTCCAGTTAAGTTTTTATAAAAAAGTACCATTTTAAAAAAAAGTACCTTTATAAAAGGTACCTTTTATAAAAAAGCTTTAATAAAAAAATTATCTTTAACAATAATGTACCTTTTATAAAAAATTACCTTTCATAAAAAAGTACCTTTTATAAAAAATTACCTTGTATAAAAAATTACCTTTATAAAAAAGTACCTTTTATAAAAAAGTATCTTTTATAAAACAGTACCTTTTATAAAATAGTACCTTTTATAAAATAGTACCTTTTATAAAAAAGTACCTTTTATAAAAGAATACCTTTTATAAAAAAAGTTCCTTTTATAAAACATACCTTTTATAAAAAAGTAACTTTTATAAAAAAGTAACTTTTATAAAAAAGTAACTTTTATAAAAAAGTAACTTTTATAAAAAAGTAACTTTTATAAAAAAGTAACTTTTATAAAAAAGTGACTTTTATAAAAAAGTTACTTTTATAAAAAAGTACCTTTTATAAAAAAGTATATTTTATAAAAAAGTACCTTTTATAAAAAGTACCTTTTATAAAAAGGTACCTTTTATAGAAAAGTACCTTTTATAGAAAAGTACCTTTTATAAAAAAGTACCTTTTATAAAAAGTACCTTTTATAAAAAAGTATCTTTTATAAAAAAGTACCTTTTATCAAAAGTACCTTGTATAAAAAAGTATCTTTTATAAAAAGTACCTTTTATAAAAAGTACCTTTTATAAAAAGTACCTTTTATAAAAAAGTACCTTTTATAAAAAATTACCTTTTATAAAAAAGTACCTTTTATAAAAAAAGTACCTTTTATAAAAAAGTACCTTTTATAAAAATGTACCTTTTATAAAAAAGTATCTTTTATAAAAAAGTACCTTGTATAAAAAGTAACTTTTATAATAAAGTACCTTTAATAAAACATACCTTTTATACAAAAAGTTCCTTTTATAAAACATAGCTTTTACAAAAACGAACTGTTATAAAAAAAAGTACCTTTTATAAAAAATATCGTTTTATAAAAAAGTACCTTTTATAAAAAAGTACTTTTTATAAAATATAGTACCTTTTATAAAGTACTTTTTATAAAAAAGTACCTTTTATAAAAAAGTACTTTTTATAAAAAAGTACCTTTTATAAAAAAGTACCTTTTATAAAAAAGTACCTTTTATAAAAAAGTACCTTTTATAAAAAAGTACCTTTTATAAAAAAGAACCTTTTATAAAAAAGTACCTTTTATAAAAAAGTACCTTTTATAAAAAAATTACATTTTATAAAAAAGTACCTTTTATAAAAAAGTACCTTTTATAAAAAATTAACTTTTATAAAAAAGTACCTTTTACAAAAAAGTACCTTTTACGAAAAAGTTCCATTTAAAAAAAAGTACCTTTTATAAAAAAGTACCTTTTATAAAAAAGTACCTTTTATAAAAAAGTACCTTTTATAAAAAAGTACCTTTTATAAAAAAGTACCTTTTATAAAAAAGTACCTTTTATAAAAAAGTACCTTTTATAAAAAAGTACCTTTTATAAAAAAGTACCTTTTATAAAAAAGTACCTTTTATAAAAAAGTACCTTTTATAAAAAAGTACCTTTTATAAAAAAGTACCTTTTATAAAACAGTACCTTTTATAAAATAGTACCTTTTATAAAATAGTACCTTTTATAAAAAAAGTACCTTTTATAAAAGAATACCTTTTATAAAAAAAGTACCTTTTATAAAAAAGTAACTTTAAAAAAAAGTAACTTTTATAAAAAAGTAACTTTTATAAAAAAGTAACTTTTATAAAAAAGTAACTTTTATAAAAAAGTAACTTTTATAAAAAAGTGACTTTTATAAAAAAATACTTTTATAAAAAAGTACCTTTTATAAAAAAGTACCTTTTATAAAAAAGTGCCTTTTATAAAAAAGTACCTTTTATAAAAAGTACCTTTTATAAAAAAGTACCTTTTATAAAAAAGTACCTTTTATAAAAAGTACCTTTTATAAAAAGGTACCTTTTATAGAAAAGTACCTTTTATAGAAAAGTACCTTTTATAAAAAAGTACCTTTTATAAAAAGTACCTTTTATAAAAAAGTATCTTTTATAAAAAAGTACCTTTTATAAAAAGTACCTTTTATAAAAAAGTATCTTTTATAAAAAGTACCTTTTATAAAAACTACCTTTTATAAAAAAGTACCTTTTATAAAAAAGTACCTTTTATAAAAAAGTACCTTTTATAAAAAAAGTACATTTTATAAAAAAGTACCTTTTATAAAAAAGTACCTTTTATAAAAAAGTACGTTTTATAAAAAAGTACCTTGTATAAAAAGTACCTTTTATAATAAAGTACCTTTAATTAAACATACCTTTTATACAAAAAGTTCCTTTTATAAAACATAGCTTTTACAAAAACGAACTTTTATAAAAAAGTAACTTTTATAAAAAAAGTACATTTTATAAAAAAGTACCTTTTATACCTTTTATAAAAAAGTACCTGTTATAAAAAATATCGTTTTATAAAAAAGTACCTTTTAAAAAAAAGTACCTTTTATAAAGAAGTACCTTTTATTAAAAAGCACCTTTTATTAAGAAGTACCTTTTATAAAAAAGTACCTTTTTTAAAAAAGCACCTTTTATAAAATAGTACCTTTTGTAAAAAAGTACCTTTGATAAAAAAGTACCTTTGATAAAAAAGTACCTTTTATAAATAGTACCTTTTTAAAAAAAATTACCTTTTATAAAAAAGTAATTTTTTTAAAAAATTACCTTTTATAAAAAAGTACCTTTTATTAAAAAGTACCTTTTATAAAAAAGTACCTTTTATAAAAAACTACCGTTTATAAAAAAGTACCTTTTATAAAAAAGTACCTTTTATAAAAAAGTACCTTTTATAAAAAAGTACCTTTTGTAAAAAAGTACCTTTTATAAAAAAGTACCTTTTATAAAAATGTACCTTTTATAAAAAAGTACCTTTTATAAAAAAGTACCTTTTGTAAAAAAGTACTTTTTATAAAACAGTTCTTTTTATAAATATATTTTTAATGCGCAATTAACGGCGTTCGGTCCATTCTATTGCATTGTAAAATAGAACAAACGATCTGTAAAACTAATAAAAAAAAAACTAAAAATTGCAATAAAACCCCTCAACAAAACCACAACTATATTTGTTGACCAATTAAAAACGCTTTTGATTAATACAAATTAACCCTTTGACTTTTTAGTTTTCACAATTAAATTCACACATGCGAACTTTCATACCGTATTCTGACCACAATTTATTAACAACCAGTCAGAGCTTTAAAGAATTGATTAATAGTTTTTAAACGGAATTTCCAACATATTTGAATAAATTTTCATTTAAGCTGAATAAACAAATTAATTTAAAAGTTAGCTTAAATTAAGTAAATAATGCACTGAAAGAAATTAAAAAAACAAAGAAAATTATAAATATTTATGTAACTTAACATTTTTAAAAAGTTTTCATAAAAAATAAAAGGTTTTTTATTAATATGGTGGATAAAATATTTCATAGTATTTATGAAACTTTCATAAATATTATAAACTAGTTAAACTAAACAAACTTGTATGAAACAGGCTTCTACAAAATTTCTCCAAGATATTTTATCTTTTTTAACGTGTTCCGAAATTTGGTAAAATAATTGTATAAAGAGTTCAATCTAATAAAAAATAGAAAATTAAAATATCAGAAAACTTTTTCAAAGTTCCAGGAATAAAGCGTGTTAAAACTTTAATCGTAATACACTTATCACCGCTTCGAGAAGTAGTGGAGTAGTGAAATTAACCCCAAACTCTTAGTTTTCACACAATTTTATTAAAAATTATATGTCGCTAGTGGAAAATCATATTAAATTTAATTCTTTTAATATTCTGTTTATAAAAAAAAATTGCCTTCTAAAATAGATTTTTTTATGAAATTGATTTTATTTTTTGCTCTATGTTAAAATTGATTATAACTAGATGTTGGCAAATATTAATTTAATATATTGAACTTTTTTTTTTATTTTAGCAAAAATTATGATACTTTATGTGTTGTATTTTTTTTTTTTTCATAAATTGAGGTCAATCAATTTTAAACAGTTGGCTTGAGTATTTTTTACTACAATATATTCTATTTATGTTTGTTTAATGTGAATGGTGTTAATTTCAATCAAATTTAAATCAGATTTAGATTTTTTTGTATGAACAAAAAAACGCGTGTTATGTCACGTTCTATGGTGGTCATGGATACCGGTTTTAAGAAAAAGTTTTTTTTTTGTTATTTCAAATTTATAAATAAAATTTAATTGAAAAGTTTAAAGTTGAATAGAAATCCTTGTAATTTGAAATTGAAATAATAATAATTTAGTTAACTGGAAAGGGGGAAGTCGTTGGAACAACGACACGTGTTTGCAATATAGTTTGAATTGAAATTATTTCAACAATAAATTTACCAAACAGCTGGGTCGACAGTTTGAAAGTCTAAGAATATAATAAAATTCAGAACTTTTGTCAGTAGGGCAAAAATATTATTTTCCCATTCATCCTCCGGGACCAAGTGCAGGACTTTGAACTTCTTCTGGAATAAAAATATTTCATGTGCTCAAAAAAAAGTATCATAAAACTGTAAAAAATTGTGTTATTTAGAGGTTGGTTCATTTCTTCAATTGGGAACTCTTTCCTACCTGGTCCGATTTTACCCATTTACTTTACCAGACTATGACCACAAGCCATATTTGTTCAAAACTACACTCAAAATAAAAACTCTGTTAAATTACAGAAAAACTCTGCTAATTTACCAGAGTTAGAATACAGAAAAACTCTGCTAATTTAACAGAGTACACCATACTTTGCAGCCATAATTTTACTATAAAACTCTGTGATTTGAACAAAAAAATGTTAAAGCACCATTTAACAAAGAAAACTCTGTAAATATACATATATTTGTAAAATGCATTTGATGCAACCAAAATTTTACAGAAAAAAATCTGTACATTTACAGAGTTTAGTTAAATGCATGTATTTTGCAAAATTTTTCTAAGATTTATGAAAAGTTTTTTTTTTTTTTTTTTTTTGATAAATTTTTTTGGTACTTTTTAATTTTTTTCTCAAAAAAAAAAAAAAAAAATTTTGGTGTTACAGTATTAACAGTATTTTTACAGAATAATCATTTTTTAACTATGAAATTAAGACATAGTAAAAAGCACAAATAGGGGAAAAACTTAGTTTTTTTGGTTACAAAAAATACAAAGTATTTTGCATTAATCTGTATTTTAGCAGAAAACTCTGTTAATTATCTGTAAAATAAAGATTACAAAGAAAAAATTAATATAACAGATAAAACTTTGTTTTTTTGTCACAACAAAATACAAAGTATTTTCTTTAAATCTGTATTTTGACAGAAAACTCGGTCAAATGTCTGTTGAATTGAGATTACAATCATCTTACAGAGTATATTACAGAGTTATTATTTTAAGTGCACAAGGCTCTTTTATTTTGGACTGTATAGTGTCATTCACAGACGAACGGACAGATGGGCATTTCTAGAATGTGTTAGAATTGCTCAGTGTTCATATACTGTGGTTGGATAGTTAGTACAAAAACCTGTTAAAAAATTGGGCTTTTCAGAGACCGGCTAGGTTCTTCCGGGATATAGTGGTATACTCAATTTGTCATTCCGTTTGTAACGCATAGAAATATCGGTCAGGAACCCCATTAAGTGTATGTGGGTCCTGTCCCCCCATTAAGTGTATGTGGGTCCTGTCCCCCCATTAAGTGTATGTGGATCCTGTCCCTGCGTATTACCTATTGTTCTTGACAAAATTTGTCTCAAAGGTTTTAGATAGCAATTTCTTCAATACTTCGAAAAAAATCCAAAACTTTTTTTGACTTTTTTGTAAAAATGTAACCTTTTTTTGCTCAAGGCCTTTTCCGTTAAAAGCTTTATGGTCTCTAATTGTAAGTTGAATGCGAGTGGGATATTTATCAAAAAAATGTTTTGTAAAAAACGGTTTTTCAAAAAACGGTTTTGCACCACTAAATTTGTATGGTTTGACAAAAAAACATTTTTTATAAAGTTAATTAAAAGGAAATAAATCTTATACTTAAGTGCTAAAAATTTTCACTTTTTAATTTAATTCGTAAGAATGTATAAAAAAGTACTTCAATAAAAAAAAAATGAGAAATTTTTATAACTAAGAGGAAAAAAGTTTAGTTCATTTACTTATAAATGGTTTATAGTTTTCTTTAAATGGAGTTTTTTGATATAATGAAAAAAAATCTTACTGCCAAGAAATTTTCCCCAAATCTGAGAAAAACATCTTTATTTTCAAACATATTTCTTAAAAAACAATTTAGTTCAAGTTTAGTTTTTACTTTTACTAAAAAAAACTTCATCGTATTTCTCTTCTTAGAGTTGAGGAAGAGTTCTTCTTAAAATTAAGTTAATAACTTTTTAGAATTTAGTTAAAAATTCAAAATGGTGATATCTCGAAAACTAAGCGAGATAGAAATTTTTAAAAGAAAGCATTAAAAAGAAACATATGAACACATCCGTCGAGGTCCCGAGAACATAATTTTGAATCTAAAATTTTACATTCCCGAGATTTTATATACGCCCATTGTAATGTACGATTTTACCCCTACCCAATTTTTCATTTTTAATTTAATTTTTTTTTTGTTTTTTTTTAAACAAAAACATTTACTTGTTTTGCAACCAATTTCGAATAAAATTTTTTTTGGAAAAAATTTTTTCCTTTACCCTGTAAATTTTTCTAAAATACTAAAAAGTAAAAGCAATACGTCAATCAAAAATTTAATAATCAGTTCTGATGTTTCAAAAAAAAAAAATTTACCAAAATTGTTATCTTAATTTTCTAATAGACCATTAATTACCGTTTAAATAATTTTTAAATTACTGTGTTATTTTTCTGTACGAAGTGTATATCTCAAAGATATTTTCAAAATAATATGGAAAAATGCATACGAAACTTTAAATCTTTTAATGATTTTTATTCTGAAATAAGCTTCAAATCGATAACAACTATTTTCGTTTCAAAACTGTTTTTTTTTCTTTGAATTTGATTCGCTTTATGTTAAATATTTATTTTTATATAAAATATATATCACGATTACTTTGTTATTATACGAATTATATTTTTTCTCTAACCCAATAATACAATCTACACAAATTTTTTTTTTTATCATTTAGTTTTGCATGTTTATAAACATATAAGTATAGCAACATTGTTGCTAATGATCATTAATACAATTTTGTATATTCTATTGCTATAAATACGCAGTATAGCAACATTGTTGATAATGAGCAACAGTGATGGGCATCAGAGTTCGATAATTGACAAAAGTGTTAAAGTCCATTTATTAAAATAATTAAATCGATAGTTAGTAAGAATTGAGTTAGGTCTTTAACGTTTCTTTTTAAATTATTTAAAAAAAAAAAAATGTAAATCATATATAAGTCTGTTTAATAAAATTTTGAACTACCTTAATAAACATTGTGGTGAGTTGATACATTTGGTTGGTGACCCGGATAAATGAGAGGTTTTATTAATAGTGATGGGTAATTTCGATTAACCGGTTCTTTGAGTAACCGTTCTGAAGGCATAATAAACACACTTTAAACTCTCTTCAGAGCTCTCATCTTTTCTAGAAAAAATTTCTAACTTCCTTTCCATTTTATACTTTGAAGAGATCACAAGTAAAGTTAAATAAATTTTTTTTATCTTGAATTTTCCCCGGCATCATTTGGAAAAAATTCAAAATACTTCTTTTAAAATAATCGGAATTCGGAATTTAATTCATTTCAAAGGTAATTTTTCAAATTTTTTGCATTTTTCGCAAAATACTGATTGCCTTAACCATAATTTTCAATTTAGGATTTAAAAAGTTAAGTTTTCGGGCTTGGTCTGCAAGGAGGTATCGTGGATTTCAAAAATATTGGTTACCACAAATTTGGAAGGAATTTTACCCATTCCTTGAGTGGCTACTCTACCTAGAAACTTGGAATTTGTAAAACCTGCAACGAGGCTAGGTACAAAGTTCAACAAACGAATACTCAATCAAGAAGATAAGTGAGAAAAATTCATCGTATAATTCTATTTGGAAGCTATTCAATCCGATTCTAAAAAACTTGAGTAGAAGTCAAAAATCCTACTAAAATCGTGGAAAGTACGGGTTTCCTAAAAGTAACCACTTTTAAGGGTAAATTTTGAGTCCAAAAACTCATTTTGCAACATAGTGGATTGGTGTTATAATTTTTCCAACTTTCATCCACAATCCGGAAATTTATTTCGTAGGTCGCTTAAAAGTAACCATTTAGAAATTATTTTTTTTCGAAATTTTGATCGTACCCAAATCACTAACTGGTAAGAATAATATTGCTTTCAACTCGGAATTAGAGTAAAACACCTTAGTAATTCAAAATTATTAATTTTTACTAGGTTCGTCGTAAATACGTAATCACTGTGACTAAATGGTGACCTGTACCGGTTTTTGCATATACATACTCTTTTCCAAATAACAATTAAAATTGCATCAACAACTTAGGGAGCGTAGAATTTGAAAAAATCAACATATAAACTCAGCACGTCATCCAGACAAGAAAAAAAAAAAAGATCATAGAAAAAAAAAAAATAGAAACAAAAAAATTGTCCATAAACAATTGATACGCGAAAAAAAAAACAATTTTAATTAACATTAACAAGAAATCTCTTTTTTTTTTTAAGTGCACCAATCAATAGTGTTATAATAAAATTTAAAAGAAAATATTAATAATTAAACAATCAAAAAAGCAGTGAAAAATTCAAATTGCTAGCTATATACGAATTTAAAAATCTAAATCTTATTATAAAACTACAAAATTTGTCGATGAGTGTAATCTAAAATTGTGCTAAATTGGTATAAGCATTTGCTTAAATTTTAGTAATGTGCCAAACAGATTTCTTGTTAAATTAATTTTGTTGAGTAGTGTAATCGTTAAATTTTGAGATTTTGTAAGTTAAGTTCCTAAAATTCGGGTAAAAGTTCCATAATCGGGTAATCGAGTTTTAATCGAGTTAAATTTCCAAATTGCATTTAAAAATTTAAAAGTAAAATTTAAATGCTAAATTAAATTATCTTGTTCCTAAAATTGTTTCACTTATCAAAAATGCTTTAGATTCCCATTTTTTTTTTTCTCATTAAATTATTAAGTTTAATTATTAAGCTAAAATTATCAAAACAAAATGAAGTTAGTCTAAAATGTCAATTATGAAGCTAAATATATCAAACAATAATATACTAAATAAATAAAACAATAAAATTAATTCGCGATAATTAACTTAAACCTCATAATGATCTAAAATCAGTATAAATCAGTATATGCAAGAACATCATTATTTTCTTTCCCTTTAGTAACAGCATCGTTTGATCCAACATCATTAGTTCGAGGAGGCCTTCATCGATCATCATGATTAAGTTGGGTGAGTTTGAAACAAACATTTAAAAATTCTTGCATAGTAACTTTACAAAACAATAACAATTTATTTGGAGTAACAATTATGAATTTTGGGGATAAAACAAAGAGCGTATAATTTTGGAGAATTAATGAAGAATAAAATAAACTAACAAAAGAATATATAAAGTAAGTTTTTGTTAATTCTATTTTAGAAATTCTGTGGCTCTTGTTTTATGACCATTAATGAAATAAAAAAAAATTTAATTTTTGCTCCATTTGTTTTGCTAAGTTTTTTATTTATAAATTTAAATTTGTTTTAATTGCGTAAAATCAAAACTATGTAAAAACACCATTGTCGTAATGTGTTAAATCTGAAACCGTCGCGAAAATCGTTTCCATTTGTTTGTTTGAATTTTTTTTAATAATAATTGGCTATAAAATGTGTATTCAAAGCTAAACTAAATTTTATAAAAGAATGCATTAATTGATTAAATAAAAAAACCTATTTTCTTGCTACATAAGATGATAAATATCATGAATTCCGTAATGAATATGCTAAAATTTAAATTACCTAAATATTTTTCTAAAAATTACTCTAACTAAAACTAAATCTAAATTACCTATATATTTGTCTAAAAATTTTGCTAATTAAAATTAAATGTTAAAATTAAAATCATAAAAGTATTAATGAATTTCGCTTAAAACCATAATTTTTTTTATAACTAAATATTTAGATAATTTAAATTTTCCTTGAATGGCTAACATTTAGATTTACGCGCACATATTAATTAGTTATGTTAGATTATTTACCTTTTAAAAATTATAAAATTAATCATGTTCTTTTTTCTATTATTGATTTGAAATAAATATGTTATATATTCATTATGAATTGCTAAATCCATCTAAACTGTTTTCAATCATGAAATAATATTTTAGGGTAACGACAACTGTGGGATCTTAGTAATATAAATTGCGCCACTAAGATCATGGAAGGGCGGGTAATGAGGCGTAGGTTCCCTAACATCTGGGATACCTAAATCATTTGTAAGTAATATGATCAATACCATTTTTCTGTAGAGTCATTTCTCATATATAGCCATAACAGGGGCTTAGTTTTTGTTATTGTTGGTTATGGTTATTCCAGTCCACTCTAAATTAGTTTAATTTTGTTTAAGTTTAAAAAACCAGGGAGTCTTTAATAAAAGACAATATGCAAATGCACTTAGTCTAGATGACAATGAGGACAAGAACCTTCCCCAACCGGCTGCTAGCTAGCATATCAATGGCTCCCGCCGTCCAAGTTTCACTAGCACTGTATCTCGAAATTTTCTTTCTATCGAAAGTCAGTTTTTATAAAATTCTAATGCAACTTTCGTTGCATGTGTACCTTGTATATTACATTAAAGTGGCGCCCAACGTGGGATCGGAGGTGACCCAAAATTTTGGTTCATTTTCGGTTCTGAATCTTTTGTTTTAAAATTTTTTGAGTTCATTTCAAGCTTGGTATTCAATTGCTTACTTTTTGGAAAACTGTTCATTGAATAAATATGCAAGTTTTTCTGGATTTTTTAGGTACTTGAGAAAATCAAGTTCGAGTAACCTAACCGATTTACCTCTACATGTTCCTTTCCATGATTAGTAGACTGTTAAGTAAAGCGACTTTATACTATTGCAGCTTTTTGTAGGATTTACTCTTTTATAGTTCGGATGACTTAGTTATCAGCAACTTATATCTATGTGGAATATGCTGTTTTGCTGCCTGTAAAACAACATCCCATACATATGAGGTATTTCGCAAATCAATACGTGCTGGTTTGTCATTTAACTATGAAAATTTATATTCTACAAATTGTTCCATAGCCTAGTTTTGTTATTTTTGTATTGATCATATGTTAAGCTTATCTTTAAACCCTAATCTAATATTTCATGAACGAAAACAGTGTTTTGTTAAAATATCGTAACACAATCTACTTTAATTTTTTTTTTTGATTCGAGATAACTATATCTGAATTTAAAAGAGAAAAAAAAAGTATTATTCTATTCGGAGAAATTTATAAAGTTATTTTTTTTAATTTTATTCGCGTGGAAAAATTTAATTACTGAAAAATTAATACCTATTTGAATATTGTAAATTTTCAAATTATTTTGTTACATGCAGAAATAATTTGTTAGTAATTCTGATTTTTTTTACGTACAGAATTTTATTATTCGGCGTAAATCATTCGTTTACGTTTTATAATTTCTGAGTGTATTTAATTTTTTTTGTGTGAGAATTAATCTTACTCTGGTCAAATTTATTTTTGATTCTTTTTATTCATCTAATTTTGTGAGTTTGTTTTGCGTTATTCAAACTAATTTGCTATATGATATAATAACAAAATAATAAACAAAATTGTTTTTTCTGTTGTTGTTATCAATATCGTTTTGTTAAACTAAAATCGTTAAATTCTATTTTTTTAAGTGATTTTATTAAATTCAGCTGCATAGCTTCAAAAGAGTTTATTCGTCTGATTATTTTTTTTACAATCGGCGAAAGTAATTCAATTTTTATTTTTTTTAAGAAAATTTTGAATTGAATTTTTTAAGTTTAATTCAATTTAACGTGACTATAAAAATTTATTTGTTTCATAGAATCTTGCAAACGTTAAACATTTTCTAAACCAATTTTTTTTCAACATTGTTGCTTATAATATTGTGATTAAGTTTAATCTTTTAATCCTATTTTCTTATTTATTTAGGAAGTTTAGAATCAGAGTTTTAAAAGAATTTATTCTTCTGTTGTTTTTTTTAACCAGTGAAAGTAATTTAATAACCTGTTCTTTCAGTATTTCAATTTAATTTGATAAATTAAATTCAGTGGAGTCATAAAACGTAGCAATAAAAAAATTATTTGCTGTTTTTATTTAAAAAAAAAAAAAAATTTTTATTGAATTTTGCCAATTTTGGAAAATTTGAAAATTTTTCTAAGATTTATATTTCCAAAATGGACCAAGATCCAAATAATTTAAATCCTTCGGGGAAACCACCGGGTATACCACCACCTTTACCAATGGCCCCAGTTAATATCGCACCGTCAGTGTGTCATTTATGCAATGAACCGATGACGGAAGGACAACATTGCCTGATCATTTTCGAATGCTCTCATGGCTTCCATAGACCATGCATTGAAGCACATTTGTCTTCATCGGCAGAGTGCCCAGTATGCAAGC
This sequence comes from Pegoplata infirma, assembly GCA_963921195.1. NCBI lineage: Eukaryota > Metazoa > Arthropoda > Insecta > Diptera > Anthomyiidae > Pegoplata > Pegoplata infirma. The sequence continues at coordinate 10,547,348 of OY992538.1, read as the reverse complement.
GTTCTTGTGAGCTTAGTGATCTGCGAAAACTGGTAATTAATCCTAAGACTGTACCTCCAGCTAAATCACAAAGTAGAAGAGGTAAAGGCGCGATACCAAAGCAGTACAATACTAGAAATGCTAGTAAGAATTTATTTCAAGATTCGCAGAATCAAAACGTAACATCCAATTTAAATTTTCCAGCAGATAGCTTTGCTACACCCGAACGCGTTATAAATGCTAATGACAATTTGCGTTTGACACCACTTCAAAACGTTAATAGTCATACACCAATGCAGAGTATGGGTAATCCACCCGCAAGACAAAATGTTGTTAATCAAATATCCACTCATAATACTGGTAATAATTTCGTTGATAACAATCCCATTGATTTTAATGAGATAAATCGTCTGGCGGAACGTAATGTAAACCAGCTTTTACAAAATGCTAATACGAATCGGCCTTTGGCTCAGCCAAATGGTAGTAATAATTCCCGGAATCATGGTAATCAAAATCATTCCACAGGTAGTCTGGATCTTACTCCCCTTGGGAGTGATGGTAATCCAAATCCTGCCAGAAATGCGAACGCTGTCGACTACAGCGAAATTAATCGTATGATTGTTAATAATTTAAAAAGTTTTTTCCAAAATTCTAATAACATTCCACCGTTATCTCAAAATCGGAATTTAAATCCACCTGTTAGACAAGAGGCTGGTCCAAATGCACTGCCAATGGGTAACGATGATAATCGTTTACTAAATTTATTGGAAAATCAGCAAAGACCAGCACAAGCTGCTGATTACTTGCTACCAAATTTAGAGGATTTGCGTAATCCACCAGCTGCTGCTAATTATCAGCCAAGTGCAAATGGTTTTCAAAATGCTTTGAATTTTGGAGAATTGCCACAAAGAGCAGCACCGGCTAATTTCAATCCACGTCCCATGAATTCCCCTAATAATTATTCAAATTCAAATGCAAGCAATCTGCAAGCAGATAAAATTACTTCAATCATTCAAAAATGGCATTTAGAATTTGATGGTACAACAAATGTTGAAGAATTTCTATACCGATTACGAGCTTTGACCAACGACACCTTTGGGGGCGATTTTTCGGTCGTATGTCGTAACTTGCATATCCTTTTAACAGGAAAAGCAAGGAGTTGGTACTGGAGGTACCATAAACAGGTACAATCCATTACTTGGGAAGATTTTTGTTCGGCATTAAGATGCCAATATAGGGATTTTAAATCCTCGTTTGACATTCGCGAAGAAATTCGGAATCGCAAACAGAAGCAAGGCGAATCATTCGATGCTTTCTTTGATGCTATTTCGGCCATTATGGATCGCTTGCCAACACCCATGACAGATGCCGAGTTAATTGAAATATTAGCTCGAAATCTTCATCCTGATATTCGTCTCGATTTGCTATACGTACCAGTTCGCTCTTTGACCCATCTTCGGCAATTGGTACAAATGCGTGAACATTTCCTCAGAGACGAGCACGTTCGTCGAAATCTTCCAGTTCGTAACCCAAATCTCAATTTGCCTAGACGACAGGTTGCAGAGATCGAAGATTTAGATGAAGTTGAATTAGGTGCAGCGGGCGTAAATGAACCGTATGTCGATGCAGTTCATCATCCAGATGGAATTATAAAATGTTGGAACTGCGACGAGACTGGCCATTCTTGGAAACAGTGTCGCAAAGAAAGAGTTGTTTTTTGCTACGGATGTGGTGCTAAAAACACCTATTTACCAGACTGTCCAAGGTGTGCGGCTAAGAGGAATAACCCTTCAAAAAACTTTCGACCACCTGGTCCGCCAAAAGACCCAAATTAAATTCTGATTTGCCTAATTCTGATTTAAATACCAAATGTGACAAAATAATATTACCCAATTTAGACCAAAATAATTTACCAAACGAGACTAATAATTCTCCTGCCATTAAAACCGACTTAGATTATACCGGTTTTAAAATTTTAAAACGTGATTTTTATATTGATAAAAATAACGATTACTCTGATTTTTCAAAAATAATTTTTCCAAAATTACCTTATCATAAACGATATGAAAAATATTTACAAAGGCGTAATGAAATTTTCGAGGATTTTTTCGTGGACGATTTGTCTAAAAATCACCAACCGAAACGTTCTACTCTTCGGCTAAGGAAATTTTATAAACGTCGAAAATTAAGCTCAAAACTTTTAATTTCTGCGATTATTAGCAATCCACATGATATGCGTTATTACGCAAAAGTAAAATTTCTTGATTTTTCTGAATATGGCTTATTGGATACCGGTGCTAGCGTAAGCTGCATTGGTTCCGATCTTGCTCTGCACGATTTTTCCAAGTACCCTAATTTTTCCAAATGCAAAGATTTTGTAAAAACTGCAGATGGAAAAGCTCAGCCTGTAGTTGGTTGGCTGAATGTAGATATTTTTTTTAAAGACACGTCGCAAAATTTCAACCTTTTTATAGTGCCAGCGATATCCCAACGTTTGATATTAGGCATTGACTTTTGGAAGAAATTTAATTTGATACCTAATATTGTACAATCGATCGATTTAATCGATAAATCCGCATTTAGTTTAAGTCCGTCTGTTTTGTCTGATTTTAAAAAGTCCGCAGATCCGTCCGATATTAATGATAAATCTGATCCTGAGGATTCAGATGCTCCTAGATATAATCTAACATCTAGTCAACATCAGCAACTGAACGCTGTAATTTCCTTATTTCCGAATTTTGAAAAGCAAGGGTTAGGGAGAACCAGCTTAATTAAGCATGAGATTGACGTTGGCCAAGCCAGCGCAATCAAACAAAGGTTCTATCCAGTTTCTCCCGCAGTGGAGAAACTGATGTTCACGGAAATTGATAGAATGTTGACATTGGGTGTGATAGAACCGTCATCATCACCCTGGAGTTCCCCTATGAGGTTGGTGATAAAGCCCAACAAGGTCCGACTCTGTCTTGATGCGAGAAAGGTGAATTCAGTCACCAAAAAGGATGCATATCCACTACCATCTATCGAGGGAATTTTTGCGCGGCTTCCAAAAGCCAATATAATATCAAAGTTGGATCTAAAAGACGCGTATTGGCAAATTGCCTTAACGGAGGAGTCAAAACAATATACTGCCTTTACAGTACCGGGTAGGCCCCTGTACCAGTTTGTGGTCATGCCTTTCGGGCTATGTACAGCACCACAAACCATGTGCAGGTTAATGGATGAGATTATCCCCGCCGATCTTAAGACAAGCGTATTTGGGTATTTGGATGATTTGATCGTAGTTTCAGAGAATTTTCAGCAGCATTTAGCAATACTTGTGCGTATTGCTGAACAATTTCAAAAAGCCAACTTAACGTTGAACGTAGCCAAAAGTCACTTTTGCGTAACTCGGGTGAAATACCTTGGTTACGTGATTGGCGACGGCGGCATAACCACCGATCCGGCGAAAGTGAGTGCCATTATGGATTGGCCCATACCGAAAAATATAAAGCAAGTGAGAGGGTTTTTAGGTCTCGCCGGATGGTACAGGCGATTCATAGAAAATTTTTCAACTGTTGTTTTTCCAATATCCGGAACTTTATCGTCTAAAAATAAATTTTTGTGGACCCCAGAAGCTCAAAAGGCTTTTGAGGAGATTAAGTCTCTCTTGACATCTGCTCCAGTCCTAAGTAACCCCGATTTTACGAAAAAATTCTTTTTACACTGTGATGCGAGTGATTACGGTATCGGGGCCGTTTTAGTACAACTTGACGCGGAAAATCAAGAAAAACCGATCGCTTACATGAGCAAGAAACTCAATTCCGCGCAACGAAACTATAGCGTGACGGAACGCGAGTGTCTCGCAGCCCTCGAAGCTATACAGCGTTTCCGATGTTACTTAGAACTCCAAGAGTTCGAAGTAATAACGGATCACGCAAGCTTGGTGTGGTTGATGCGGCAGCCGAATTTAAGCGGCCGTTTAGCGCGATGGGTTTTAAAACTCCAGGCCTATAAATTTACGATAAGTCACCGCAAAGGCAAAGAAAATGTTGTGCCGGATGCACTCTCCCGTATCCCCTGCGAGGAAATTGCTACAGTTGAAAATTTCGGTCCTGAAATAGATTTAGCTTCTCCTTGTTTTAAAGACCCGGATTATCAAAATTTGATTGCTAAAATTCAAGAAAAACAAGAAAATTACCCAGACATAAAAATTGTAGATGATTTTGTCTACATAAGAACTCAACATTACGATGGTACCCCAGAAAACGAGCAGATAGCTTGGAAACTCTGGATTCCAGTTAATTTAAGGAATGAATTAATCGGTAGATTTCACAATGCACCGACTGCTGCCCATGGTGGTATGCAAAAAACTTTATCTTTTATTAAAAGATCTTTCTTTTGGCCCGGAATGGTCAAAGATGTACGGGATTTTGTGCGTTCTTGCGAAATATGTAAGACGACAAAAGCCCCGAATTTTGTCATGAAACCCGAAATGGGTAAACAAATTATATCTGTCCGTCCGTTCCAAAGACTGTATATAGATCTATTAGGTCCTTATCCTAGAAGTAAGTCCGGTAGCATTGGTTTACTTATAGTACTAGACCATTTGTCAAAATTTCATTGGCTACAGCCTTTAAGAAAATTCACATCTGTGGCTATAAAAGATTTTCTGGAAAAGCAAATTTTCCATACATATGGAGTGCCAGAGGTAATCGTCAGCGACAATGGGTCGCAATTCAAAGCGAATGATATGAATGCATTTTTTACATCTTTGGGTATAAATCATGTGTATACAGCTTTTTACTCACCCCAAGCTAACGCTTCGGAGCGAGTAAACCGTTCGTTAATCGCTGGTATTCGTTCTTATCTTAAAGCTGATCATACCAAGTGGGATGAGCATCTGAGTGCCATAAGTTGCGCACTTCGGAACTCATGTCACCAAGCGATCAATATTTCACCATATCATGCACTTTTTGGGTTTGATATGATAACCCACGGGTCATCATATGCCCTGTTGAGAAACCTAAAACTTCTGGAAGAGCCCTCGTATCAACTTTCAAG